>CM057459.1:1173227500-1174651250 GCA_016271365.2 Neoceratodus forsteri | reverse complement strand
CATACTGTGGGCATTTATAAAATGTGGATAACATACTGTGGGCACTTGTAAAATGTGGATAACATATAGTGGGCATGTATAAAATTTGGATAACATACTGTAGGCATATATAAGATGTGGATAACATACTGTGGGCATGTCTAACATGTGGATAGCATACTGTGGGCATGTATAAAATGAGGATAACATAGTGTGGGCACTTGTAAAATGTGGATAACATATAATGGGCATGTATAAAATGTGGTTAACATACTGTGGGCATGTATAAATTGTGAATGACATACTGTGAGCATGTATAAAATGTGGATAACATACTGTATGCACTTGTAAAATGTGGATAACTTACTGTGGGCATGTATAAATGTGGATAACATAATGTGGGCATGTATAAAATGTGGATAGCATACTGTGGGCATGTGTAAAATGTGGATAACATACTGTGGGCACTTGTAAAATGTGGATAACATAGTGGGCATGTATAAAATATGGATAACACACCATGGGCATTGTAAAATGTGGATAACATATAATGGGCATGTAAAATAATGTGGATACAAACTGTGGGCATGTATAAAATAGAATGACATACTGTGGGCATGTATAAAATGTGGATAACATACTGTGGGCATATATAAGATATGGATAACATACTGTGGGCATATTATAACATGTGGATAGTATACTGTATGCATGTATAAAATGTGGATAACATACTATGGGCACTTGTAAAATGTGGATAATATATAATGAGCATGTAAATAATGTGGATACAAACTGTGGGCTTGTATAAAATATGAATGACATAGTGTGGGCATGTATAAAATGTGGATAACATACTGTGGGCATGTATAACATGTGGATAGTATACTGTATGCATGTATAAAATGTGGATAACATACTGTGGGCACTTGTAAAATGTGGATAACATATAGTGGGCATGATTAAAATGGGATAACGTCCTGTGAGCATGTGTAAATTTTGGATAACATGCTCTGGGTATGTATAAAATCTGGATAACAGACTGTGGGCATGCATAAAATGTGGATAACCTATAGTGGGCATGTATTAAATGTGGATAACATACTGTGGGCACTTGTAAAATGTGGATAACATACTGTGGGCATTTATAAAATGTGGATAACATACTGTGGGCACTTGTAAAATGTGGATAACATATAGTGGGCATGTATAAAATTTGGATAACATTCTGTAGTCATATATAAGATGTGGATAACATACTGTATGCATGTATAAAATGAGGATAACATACTGTGGGCACTTCTAAAATGTGGATAACATATAATGGGCATGTATAAAATGTGGTTAACATACTGTGGGCATGTATAAATTGTGAATGGCATACTGTGAGCATGTATAAAATGTGGATAACATACTGTATGCACTTGTAAAATGTGGATAACTTACTGTGGGCATGTATAAATGTGGATAACATAATGTGGGCATGTATAAAATGTGGATAGCATACTGTGGGCATGTGTAAAATGTGGATAATATACTGTGGGCACTTGTAAAATGTGGATAACATATAGTGGGCATGTATAAAATATGGATAACATACTATGGGCACTTGTAAAATGTGGATAACATATAATGGGCATGTAAAATAATGTGGATACAAACTGTGGGCATGTATAAAATATGAATGACATACTGTGGGCATGTATAAAATGTGGATAATGTACTGTGGGCATGTATAAATGTGGATAACATACTGTGGGCACTTGTAAAGTGTGGATAACATATGTGGGCATGTATAAAATGGGATAACGTACTGTGGGCATGTGTAAATTTTGGATAACATGCTGTGGGTATGTAAAATCTGGATAACAGACTGTGGGCATGCATAAAATGTAGATAACATATAGTGGGCATGTATAAAATGTGGATAACAGACTGTGGGCACTTGTAAAATGTGGATAGCATACTGTGGGCATGTATAAAATTAGGATAACATACTGGGGGCATGAATAAAATGTGGATAACATACTGTGGGCGCTTGTAAAATGTGGATAACATACTGTGGGCATTTATAAAATGTGGATAACATACTGTGGGCACTTGTAAAATGTGGATAACTTATAATGGGCATGTATAAAATTTGGATAACATACAGTGGGCATATATAAGATGTGGATAACATACTGTGGGCATGTCTAACATGTGGATAGCATACTGTGGGCATGTATAAAATGAGGATAACATACTGTGGACACTTGTAAATGTGGATAATATACTGTGGGCATGTATAAATTGTGAATAAGACATATACTGTAGGCATGTATAAAATGTGGATAACATACTGTGGGCACTTGTAAAATGTGGATAACGTACTGTGGGCATGTATAAATGTGGATAACATAATGTGGGCATGTATAAAATGTGGATAGCATACTGTGGGCATGTGTAAAATGTGGATAACATACTGTGGGCACTTGTAAAATGTGGATAACATATAGTGGGCATGTATAAAATATGGATACATTCTGTGGCGTATATAAAATGTGGATAACATACTGTAGGCATCTATAACATGTGGATAGCATACTGTGGCATGTATAAAATGTGGATAACTTACTGAGGCACTTGTAAAATGTGGTTAACTTATAATGGGCATGTATAAAATATGGATAACGTTCTGTGGGCATGTATAAAATGATGAATGACATGCTGTGGGCATGTTTAAAATGTGGATAACATACTGTAGGCACTTGTAAAATTTGGATAACATTCTGTGGGCATGTATAAATGTAGATACATTATGTGGGCATGTATAAAATGTGGACAGCATACTGTGGGCATGTATAAAATGTGGATAACATACTGTGGGCACTTGTAAAATGTGGATAAGATATAGTGGGCATCTATAAAATGTGGGTAACATACTGTGGGCATGTATAAATTGTGAATGACATACTGTGAGCATGTATAAAATGTGGATAACATACTGTATGCACTTGTAAAATGTGGATAACTTACTGTGGGCATGTATAAATGTGGATAACATAATGTGGGCATGTATAAAATGTGGATAGCATACTGTGGGTATGTGTAAAATGTGGATAACATACTGTGGGCACTTGTAAAATGTGGATAACATATAGTGGGCATGTATAAAATATGGATAACACACTGTGGGCACTTGTAAAATGTGGATAACATATAATGGGCATGTAAAATAATGTGGATACAAACTGTGGGCATGTATAAAATATGAATGACATACTGTGGGCATGTATAAAATGTGGATAACATACTGTGGGCATATATAAGATGTGGATAACATACTGTGGGCATGTATAACATGTGGATAGTATGCTGTATGCATGTATAAAATGTGGATAACATACTGTGGGCACTTGTAAAATGTGGATAACATATAATGAGCATGTAAAATAATGTGGATACAAACTGTGGGCTTGTATAAAATATGAATGACATACTGTGGGCATGTATAAAATGTGGATAACATACTGTGGGCATGTATAACATGTTGATAGTATACTGTATGCATGTATAAAATGTGGATAACATACTGTGGGCACTTGTAAAATGTGGATAACATATAGTGGGCATGATTAAAATGGGATAACGTCCTGTGGGCATGTGTAAATTTTGGATAACATGCTCTGGGTTTGTATAAAATCTGGATAACAGACTGTGGGCATGCATAAAATGTGGATAACCTATAGTGGGCATGTATTAAATGTGGATAACATACTGTGGGCACTTGTAAAATGTGGATAACATACTGTGGGCATTTATAAAATGTGGATAACATACTGTGGGCACTTGTAAAATGTGGATAACATATAGTGGGCATGTATAAAATTTGGATAACATTCTGTAGTCATATATAAGATGTGGATAACATACTGTATGCATGTATAAAATGAGGATAACATACTGTGGGCACTTGTAAAATGTGGATAACATATAATGGGCATGTATAAAATGTGGTTAACATACTGTGGGCATGTATAAATTGTGAATGACATACTGTGAGCATGTATAAAATGTGGATAACATACTGTATGCACTTGTAAAATGTGGATAACTTACTGTGGGCATGTATAAATGTGGATAACATAATGTGGGCATGTATAAAATGTGGATAGCATACTGTGGGCATGTGTAAAATGTGGATAATATACTGTGGGCACTTGTAAAATGTGGATAACATATAGTGGGCATGTATAAAATATGGATAACATACTGTGGGCACTTGTAAAATGTGGATAACATATAATGGGCATGTAAAATAATGTGGATACAAACTGTGGGCATGTATAAAATATGAATGACATACTGTGGGCATGTATAAAATGTGGATAACGTACTGTGGGCACTTGTAAAGTGTGGATAACATGTGGGCATGTATAAAATGGGATAACGTACTGTGGGCATGTGTAAATTTTGGATAACATGGTGTGGGTATGTGTAAAATCTGGATAACAGACTGTGGGCATGTATAAAATGTAGATAACATATAGTGGGCATGTATAAAATGTGGATAACAGACTGTGGGCACTTGTAAAATGTGGATAGCATACTGTGGGCATGTATAAAATTAGGATAACATACTGGGGGCATGAATAAAATGTGGATAACATACTGTGAGCGCTTGTAAAATGTGGATAACATACTGTGGGCATTTATAAAATGTGGATAACATACTGTGGGCACTTGTAAAATGTGGATAACTTATAATGGGCATGTATAAAATTTGGATAACATACAGTAGGCATATATAAGATGTGGATAACATACTGTGGGCATGTCTAACATGTGGATAGCATACTGTGGGCATGTATAAAATGAGGATAACATACTGTGGACACTTGTAAAATGTGGATAACATACTGTGGGCATGTATAAATTGTGAATGACATACTGTGGGCATGTATAAAATGTGGATAACATACTGTGGGCACTTGTAAAATGTGGATAACGTACTGTGGGCATGTATAAATGTGGATAACATAATGTGGGCATGTATAAAATGTGGATAGCATACTGTGGGCATGTGTAAAATGTGGATAACATACTGTGGGTACTTGTAAAATGTGGATAACATATAGTGGGCATGTATAAAATATGGATAACATTCTGTGGGCATGTATAAAATGTGGATAACATACTGTGGGCATCTATAACATGTGGATAGCATACTGTGGGCATGTATAAAATGTGGATAACTTACTGTGGGCACTTGTAAAATGTGGTTAACTTATAATGGGCATGTATAAAATATGGATAACGTTCTGTGGGCATGTATAAAATGTGAATGACATGCTGTGGGCATGTTTAAAATGTGGATAACATACTGTGGGCACTTGTAAAATTTGGATAACATTCTGTGGGCATGTATAAATGTAGATACATTATGTGGGCATGTATAAAATGTGGACAGCATACTGTGGGCATGTATAAAATGTGGATAACATACTGTGGGCACTTGTAAAATGTGGATAAGATATAGTGGGCATCTATAAAATGTGGGTAACATACTGTGGGCATGTATAAAATGTGGATAACATACTGTGGGCATGTTTAAAATGTGAATATCATACTGTGGGCATATTTAAAATGTGGATAATATACTGTGGGCACTTGTAAAATGTGGATAACATTTAGTGGGCTTGTATAAAATGTGGATAACATACTGTGGGCATATATAAAATGTGGATAAGATACTGTGGGCATGTATAAAATGTGGATTACGTACTGTGGGCATATGTAATATTTGATATCATACTGTGGGCATGTATAAAATGTGTAAAATGTACTGTGAGCATGTGTAAAAAGTAGGTAATGTGCTGTGGGCATGTGTAAAATGTGGATAATATGCTTTGGGCATGTGCAAATTGTGGATAAAATACTGTGGGCATGTGTAAAATGTACATAACATATTGTGGGCATGTGTAAAATGAAGGCAATGTGCTCTGGGCATGTGTAAAATGTGGATAACATGCTCTGGGCATGTATATAATGTGTGTAACATACTGTCGGCATGTATAAAATATGGATAGCTTACTGTGGGCATGTGTAAAATGTGGATAACAGACTGTGGGCATGTATAAAATGTGGATAACATACTGTGGGCACTTGTAAAATGTGGATTGCATACTGTGTTCATGTATAAAATGTGGATAACATACAGTGGGCATGAATAAAATGTGGATATCATACTGGGGGCATGCATAAAATGTGGATAACATACTGTGGGCACTTGTAAAATATAGATAACATACTGTGGGCATGTATATAATGTGGATAACATACTGTGGGCATGTATAAAATGTGGATTGCATACTGTGGTGATGTATAAAATGTGGATAGCTTACTGTAGTCACTTGTAAAATGTGGATAACTTACTGTGGCATGTATAAAATGTGGATAACATACTGTGGCATTTATAGTAATGTGGATAACATTCTGTGGGTACTTGAAAATTGTGGATTACATATAGTGGGCATGTATAAAATGTGGATAACATACTGTGGGCATGAATAAAATGTGGATAACATACTGTGGGAATGTATAAAATGTGGATAACATTCTGTGGGCACTTGTAAAATGTGGATAACATACAGTGGGCATGTATAAAATAGGATATCGTTCTGTGGGCATGTGTAAATTGTGGATAGCATGCTGTGGGCATGTATAAAATATGGATAACATACTGTGGGCACGAATAAAATGTGGATAACAAACTGTGGGCATATGTACAATCTGTATATCATACTGCGGTCGTGTATAAAATGTGGATAACATACTGTGGGCATTTGTAAAATGTGGATATCATACTGTGGGCATTTATAAAATGTGGATAACATACTGTGGGCAGTTGTAAAATGTAGATAACATATAGTGGGCATGTATAAAATTTGGATAACATAATGTGGGCATATATAAGATGTGGATAACATACTGTGGGTATGTATAACATGTGGATAGCATACTGTGTGCATGTATAAAATGTGGATAACATACTGTGGGCTCTTGTAAAATGTGGATAACATATAATGGGCATGTATAAAATGTGGATAACATACTGTGGGCATGTATCAAATGTGAATGACATACTGTAGGGATGTATAAAATGCGGATAACATACTGTGGGCACTTGAATAATGTGGATAACATTCTGTGGGCATGTATAAATGTGGATAACATAATGGGGGCATGTATGAAATGTGGATAGCATACTGTGGGTATGTGTAAAATGTGGATAACATACTGTGGGCACTTGTAAACTGTGGATAACATATAATGGGCATGTATAAAATGTGGATAACATACTGTGGGCATGTATAAAATATGGATAGCATACTGTGGGCATGTATAAAATGTGGATAACATACTGTGGGCATTTGTAAAATGTGAATAACATACTGTGGGCATGTATAAATTATGGATAACATACTGTGGGCATGAATAAAATGTGGATAACATACTGTGGGCATGTATAAAATGTGGATATCGTACTGTGGGCATATGTAAAATTTGATAGCATACTGTGGGCATGTATAAAATGTGTATAATGTTCTGTGAGCATGTGTAAAATGTGGATAACATGCTCTGGGCATGTATATAATGTGCGTAACATACTGTGGGCAGGTATAAAATATGGATAGCATACTGTGGGCATGTTTTGAAATGGGATAACGTACTGTGGGCATGTGTAAAATGTAGATAATGTACTGTGGGCATTTGTAAAATGTGGATAACATGCTCTGTGTATGTATATAATGTGTGTAACATACTGTGGGTATGTATAAAATATGGATAGCATACTGTGGGCATGTGTAAAATGTGGATAACAGACTTTGGGCATGTATAAAATGTGGATAACATAATGTGGGCACTTGTAAAATGTAGATAGCATACTGTGGGCATGTATAAAATGTGGATAACATACTGTAGGCATGAATAAAATGTGGATAACATACTGGGGGCATGTATAAAATGTGGATAACATACTGTGGGCACTTGTAAAATGTGGATAACATACTGTGGGCATGTATAAAATGTGGATAACATACTGTGGGCATGTATATAATATGGAAAACATACTGTGGGCATGTATAAAATGTGGATTACATTCTGTGGGCTTGTATAAAATGTGGATAGCATACCGTGGGCATGTATAAAATGTGGATAACATACTGTGGGGATTTGTAAAATGTGGATACATATAGTTGGCATGTATAAAATGTGGATAACATACTGTGGGCATGAATAAAATGTGGATAACATACTGTGGGCACTTGTAAAATGTGGATAACATATAGTGGCCATTTATAAAATGTGGCTGTGGTAGTTTGTGGGTTAATTATAGTTTTTCTGTGTTCTTATTGGTTAAGAGTATATGCCTACTGTATGGTATAATAGTGTATAGCTGACCCTTATTGTGCATGGAAACTGGAGGTTCTTAAAATGTTGTTCTGCTGTAGTTCAAAAGATCGAGAAATGTGATTGTTCCATACTGCAGCAGAACAAAATTTTGAAAACCTCTAGAGGCTCCATGCTCTCAGTCTCTTACCTGTACTCGGCAGAAAACAGCAGGCTCCACAATCCCAGTGGTGGCAGTAGAAGTAGTTGCATCGGAGTCTGTCAAGATGCAGGATCAACCAGATATTTTTAAAATGCAGGATCAGCCAGATAGTTAACAAGAAAATGATAAGAAAACTAGCGATCCCCAAACCAACTCTCTCTCGCTTAGCGAGAACAACGGACGCCATTTAATTTTTGTTGAAAATCCCTCCCACACAGAATTGACAGCTAATAGAAGGCTACGCATCTAACATTGAAGTGTCTGCTCCCTAGCAACCATGCACAACACCTAACAAGCAGCCCTAACTCGACGAGCATGACAGAGCAACAAACCTTTTGTTTTTTTGTATTTTAAAAATTAAAAAACGTAAAAATCCTAATTGGAAACAGGGACTACACTATAAAAAATAATACATGGGCAACCACATGCCCAACCAGCCTTTTGTGCCACCTCGAGGTTCCAGTTACCTAGGACCTCTTGAGCTTCGCTCTCGAGGTCTGAGGTAATCAGAACCCTCTGTGGCACAATGGGCTGGTTGCGCATGGTTGCCCATGCACTATTCTCTATATAATGAATAACAATTTTTGTCTGCTGTTTTTGGTGCTATTAGACCTTTAAATCTGAAAACATCTAGCAAGTCATTTATTTTAACCTTAGATAATGAATCATCATTCAGTTCATGAATTCCATGAACTACCAAGTCCAGGGATGAGGAACATGACAGACAAAGGGAAGCTGTCTGTAACAGTATTACTCTTCAGTATGTGTAAGGTTGTAGAATCATTTGATCTAAGAGTATAAGAGGAGTAAGCTGAATCTTTACTTTCTGGTTGACTGCACTGATAATTTGGATTTTTTTCTGGTACTAGCCTTGTAGACAAGGCACACAAATGGAATAGTCTGGGATATTCAAGGTGCAGGCAGCCTGGATCACAGTGTGAGGCACAATGATGCATGGTATGTTGTGTGTTAAGAACAAGTCTAACAGCGCTGTGACAGTTTGAGAATAGCTGTTCAAGATGAGAGGCAGAGATGGAGATGTAAATTAACAGTAGAAGAAGTAAAGAGCTTAATTTTTATACAGGATATGCTGCAACTGTTAGGGATCTCATAAAAGGTATGTAGGCTTCTTTTCATAAATTAGCGAGTTTCAGTGATGACAAGCCTGATAGGCAAAGGCAAGTTGTCTGTAGCAGTATTAAACTTTGATATGTGTAAAGTTGCTGAATCATTTGATCTAGAGGCATCAGCAGCTCTTTAAATTGCTATGTTACTATGTAATCCTGTTGTTTTGGTCAGCCTGTAGGTCATGAGATGGTAGAGGACTATAAATACCCTTCTCACTCAGTCACAGAACCACACTGCAGAGAGAGAGAGACAGAGGGAGGGAGAGAGGGAGAGAGAGGGGGAGAGGAGAGAAGAGAGAGAGAGAGAGAGAGAGAGAAGAGCCAAGAGAAAGAGGCCAGAATATTTGAACTAGAGAGATGGCAATGTGTGTCTCTTAAAAAGTAAATGGGGGAGGGGGCGCTAATGAGCCAGCATGAGTAAAGATGGGTCTTAACCAGGGCCACTGGAAAATTGTGCCTGCAATTTTTTTTCGGAATCCACAGTTTTCACCATTCTCCGCAAAAACTGACATGTTCCACAATTTCTTGCAGTTTTTGAGTTTTCACATTGAACTGTATAAAAAGTATTAACATTTTAAATAAAATACTGTCAAATACATTGACAATTTTGCGTGTAGACTTGGGTTTGGCCAAAACAATGCAGTGCAAGTTAGGTCAAGGGTTTTATGTGACACTAATTTCTTTTGAATCCTTCTCTTGTTTGGTTTCAAAATCCTCTGGCCAAGCATAAGTACACTTAAACACTTAACATTTGTTTTGTGTTGAAGCAGTCTATCAGAAAACTTTTTGTTGACACACAGACTGAAACAAAAGATGGGAGAAAAGGTGCAAATTATCCCATTCACTTATATAGGGTGCCAACTATGATGCCTTTTTGTAAGTTGCAGGGCAAGTTTTCTTTGTGACCATACTTTCTTTCAGAGTAGTTTTGATTCAAACAGCTGAGGATTTTTGGATGGGCTGATTTTAAACTTGAATAAGCTAGTTGCTAACAGTGATCTCACTCTTAGCAATCTACCGTCTACATGCTCACATGCAAAGACTACAATAAAAACCTGACTAAAGTCTGAAAACTAGCTAATAAAACACAAAATGTATCTGAACATTTATCTTTAAACAAAATCACTGCAGCCAGAGCAAAACAAAGGTAAATTACAGGGTACCCTGACTACTGTATGATGCAGTAAAAATATGTTGGTATTTTTTTACATCTTTTAGAAACTGCGTAAGGCCCACTAGACACAAGTGCTTATTTTTAGGTACAGCCCAGGAGCACTGAGGAGGTTAAGTGACTTGCTCAGAATCACACAGTATGCAAGTGGAGGTTGTGGGAATCAAACCCAGGTCTGCTAGATGTCGTCAGCTCATTCACAGTTTGTTACTCTAACCTCTAGATTATATTGCCAGCCCCAATAATCCCCAGATTTAAAGTTTAAATATGATATTTCAAAAATAGTGTATGGTTCCTACGGTACAAATTATGACCATTAAACACTTTAACAACATTTTACTAAAACTCAATTATTTACCACTCCATCTGATTATTTTTTTCTTGTACCAAAGTGGGTGAATAGCTGGCAGAGCACTGTAAACAGTTGTTGATTAGGCTACATTATTCTACAGCCAAAAACAAAACAAAAATTTTTTTTCTGGCTTTATTTAATATTGATTTGCTGTGGCTCACTTTATAGAATCTATTTAGTACTGTATGAGGCAGATGCTTTTAAATTTTGGAAGATAGGCAATGCTTATGATAGCTTATCAGTTTAGTATTCTTTTTAAGAACACAAACTTTTCTTTATGCTTTAAACATATTCAAGTGTCAGTGTATTCATTTAGCAATTTATACCGACTAATATATACTGCAGAAAATATTAAAAGATTTATTGTGAAGCACTCAGGGTCTATAGTCGCACCCCTGCAATTTCCCGCAATTTTTGCAAAATGCTCTGCAATTTTGGGTAACCTTTTCTGCAATTTTCCAGTGGCCCTGGTCTTAACTTCACTTCGCTACACGTCTCAATTTAAATTAAAATAAAATTCCTGAAACCACCAGAGTTACCAGCCAAAAATAGATCAAACTACTTTGGAGAAGATGGATGATTTCTTGATACAAAATCCAGCCAAGAATCTTAGTATGGCTACCAAAAATCAAAGGAAGCAGCTGTTGGAATTGCAAGTAGAAAGTACAGGACCCATCTCCCTGTCTGCCATCAAGGTGAGCATACTAGGCCGAGAAGTGACTCAGCAAGTCCTGGCCACACTAGAACCGCACCTTGTGAACTTGGAGACTAAATTTGATTGGAAACTGCAACGATTAGTCAACTTACATGCCTCTCAGGCGACTCATTTGACCAAAGTGGAGCAGCAGGTGTCAGACATTGAAGATGCCACTGCCTCAGTCCCAGACCAAATTGTAGCTTTGCAGAGGGAGCTTGAGGAGTTTAAGGACCAATACGACTATCAGGAAAATTATTAGAGGAGACTCAACCTTCAGCTCCGAGGGCTCCCGGAGGGTATGGAAGGCCCAAATATCTTGGAGTTTAGTGCGAAAATGCTGCCAGAGCTACTGGGGATATCTCCTAAAAATGGTTGGATGAAGCTGGGGGGGCTCATAGAGCCGTAGTGCCCAAGCCAATGCCAGATCAACCTCCACAACAGATAGTGATAAGATTCCACAATTATCAGGACAGAGAGGCAATTTTGATGGCATATAGATCAACCTCAGGTTTCCAATTTCAAAGAAATAAACTGTACCTTTCCCAGGATTATTCTGCGCAGCTCCTAAAGTGAAGAAGGGCCTTCAACCCTGTTATGGCACAGCTACGTGAGGCCAAAGTCGAATGCTTTATGCTCTACCTGGCCACCCTTAAAATAAAACACAAAGGGGCTACTTACTCATTTTGAGAGGTGCAGAAAGCGAAAGGATTTGTCCACGAGTTTAAAAAGAAGCTGAGGTGACTGTAATGCCGATACCAAGCAGAGCCAGATGCTGATTTTTGGCGGTGCTTAAATTCATACTGTGGACAAGAGATGTCGACTAGAGACAGTACTTGGGACTTTATTTTATTGAACTTCAGCTCTTTCTTCCTGTTCCCCCTTTTTATTTCTTTACATTTAGGCTGGAGAGAATGCAGCTACCTTGCAAAATGCCTATAAAGTGTGCTGATAAAACACTGGACTGCCAGACAATAATGGCCTTTTCCTTTTCTTATTCTCTCTAAAAAAATTATTTTCATTTTATTAGCTGCATAAATGAACTGAGCTCCCTTTCAGATGAGGAGGCGAGGGGACTAAGCATGGTCGTGTGAAGAAGGAATGCTAGATGATGCAACAAATGCACCTTTGGAGGGAACATCGGAGAATCATTTGCAAGTTAGGCCAGTCGGGGGGAGAGAGGTGCAGCGCATGAGCTTAAGGATGCACTGCCCGCTTTTCATTTGGACAGAGGCTAACTGGGGAAGTAAAGGAAGCTTACGGGGTTGAATTGAACTGGTGACTAGGCAGGTTTGCTTTGGCTACTCGAGCGGGTTGGTGGCTTCCTGGCCTACCCCCTCCAGGTTGGGGGGGGAGGCGACTCCAAACTGTATTAAACAAGTAAAGGGAAGCCAGATAATTGAGAAGGGAGGAGCGGGGAAGAGCTGGATGCCTGGGAAGTGTAATGGACATAGCTAAAACAACTAGGAAACAGCAGAGAGATTTCAGGCACTCTGTGCAGTGGGTGGGAGGGGCGAGGAAGAAGTGCCTATCAAAATGGATAGGTAGTGTAACATTTTACTATAGGCAATTCCTGTTACATTTTGGGAGGGTTTAGAGGGATAAAACAAAGGGAAAGAGAATTGCGAATGCAAATTCCTAAAAATAAAGAAAATAATGGGGATGGAAAGGGGGGGGTATGGGATGCACATAGTTGTTGTTTGTTCATTGTTCAAATGTTTGAATGTTCTAAGGTCCATATCAACAGAATGTTCTCATCACAGTAACGGAAAAGAGTCTGATAGGGAAGAGGGGAAGAACCCAGGGGTAGAAAAAGGTAAGGAGCTGTTACAAAGGGTATGGCTACTTCTAAGGAATTAGTGGCAATTTCATGGAATGTACAAGGGGTATCTTCCCTGGTTAAAGGGAAACAGTCATTTGCAGGGGCTCCCGCCCCTGCAAACCTTATCCTCCAGTTAAGGTTTTGCCCAAAAAGTGTTCTGTGTCCGAAATAATCTAATTTATGAATGAGAAGTCCGCCACCCGGAAGTACAGGACTATTGGCAGTTTCCATTAACTGTAAAGGTGATTGCACCCCTGCACTTAATACAAATGCATTGAAGTGCAGGTGCGGGTGCTGTACCTTTACAGTTAATGGAGCCGCCAAAAGCTCATCATACTTGGTAGCGGACTTTTCGCTCATAAATTAAATTATTTTCCCGGACACAGAAAAAGGCGCTTTTTGGGCAAAAGCTTAACCGGAGGGTAAGGTTTGCAGGGGCGGGAGCCCCTGCAAATGGCTGTTTCCCTTTAAGTGTATGATGCTTCTTACTGCACTTAAAAGACAGGGGGCCCAAACTGCACTCCTTCAGGAGACCCATTTAAGGGATAGAGAACATGCTAAGTTAAACAGAGGATGGGTAGGAGGATGTTATGCAGCGTCCTATAATTCTCACAAAAGGGGGGTGGCCATCCTTCCTCTACAAAAAGTTGCCTTTTAAAATGGGGCAGGTGGTTGCAGACCTAGAAGAAGGATGTTTTATTTTTGTTGAGGGAGACCTGCATGGAGAGAAAATAACTTTTGCAAGCATATATGCTCCGGCTGTCCATGATCCGAGTTTTTATCAATGGCTAATGGCTATAATGGTTAAAGAAAAGTTTTCTGGTTTGATATTAGGTGGAAACTTGAACTGCCTCATTAGATCACTCTGGCAGCAAGGGCAAACCCAAGGGGGCAATCCGAAATTGGCAGACTTGCGTGGCTGACCTGGATTTGAATGATGGGTGGTGGACAGCTAACCCAACCCTTGGAGAATATACTTTTTATTCACACCCACACAGATCCTGGTCGAGGTTGAACTATGTATACCTTCCCAAAGAACTGGTATTTTAGACTGATAAATATAAAACATGGTCCACTCCATATTTTGAACCACGGTATGGTTCAGATGTGTTTAAGATTGAATGTGGCGAGGGAAGACCCACCACCCTGGAAGTTTCCTAACTATCTGTTGGCCAATGGAGAATTCAAAAAATATATACAGGATCAATGGAAGCAGTATGTGCAATCTAATTTAGAGACAGCTCCATCTAAAGCAGCATTTTGAGATGCCAGAAAGGCATACATGCGAGGGACTATTATAGGATTTGTCTCGAACCATAAGAAAAAAGTGAGAGAGAGGAGGGAAAACTTGAAAAAGAGCCTCAAGATACTAGAGAGGAAGGCTGCCCAGGGTGAGGAAGGGGACACACCTCAACTTTTAACTGTAACCAGGGAAGCCCTTAATAAACTACTAGTGGGAGAAGCTAGGGAAACGTGTGTATTTGTTAGGAAACAATTTTATGAATGGGGAAATACACCAGGAGCAATGTTGGCTAATTTGATTAAGAGAAAAAGGGGACTCCATTTAATATGTGCAATACAAGGAGAAGATGGTGTCCCCAGAAAAGAAAAGCTGCACATAAGAGACAGGTTTAGGCAATTTTATCACAAATCATTTCAGTCTTGGGGGGATACTGGGCCCCTTATGCAAGAATTTCTGAGTAACATAACCTTGCTGTACCTTTCAGTGGCCCAGAAGGAATGGTTAGACTTCAAGATAACAAAGGAAGAAATAGCTAAAGCCATCTCTGATCTGAAGAATAACAAGGCCAGTGGCCCTGATGGCTTCCCTGCGGAATATTACAAAACCCTGGAGGCCCAGATGATTGATCACCTATGGGAAATGAAGCTAGAGAGGAGGGAAGGGGACTCACGGATTCCTGGAAGGATGTGGTGATATGTGTGATCCCAAGGATGAGAAAGACCCACTGGAATGTGCCTCCTATAGGCCAATTTCACTCCTGAACTGTGATTCTAAGATCTTGGCAAAAGTACTAGCGGGAAGACTTGTCAAGATCTTGCAGCAGCTGATTCACCCAGACCAAACAGGATTTATCTGAGGCTGATATTCCTACCATAACATGCGGACCCTCGTAAATGTGATCTGGGGTGCTTCGAATGGTCAAGAAGCAGTGCATGTCCTCTCGATGGATGCTGAAAAGCATTTGACTGTGCTGAGTGGGGATACCTGATGGAGGTCTTGGCCTGGTTTGGTCTGGGTGGAGTTTATAGAGCTAATTAACTTAATGTATAGAGAGCCCAAAGCCCAGGTACTAATAAATGGGTCCCTTTCAGATAGATTTAGATTAGGTAGGGGAATGAGGCAGGGGTGTCCCTTATCACCCCTCCTTTTTTCATTAGTATTGGGGCCCCTGGTGGTGGCCATCAGGAGTGACCCCAATATTATTGGAGTTCGGGGTAAATCAGGCAGAGAACACAAGACTACGCTGTACACAGATGATATGCTGTTGTATGTTGTCAATCCACAACAGTCTATCCCTCCCTTGCTAAAGCTGATTGACCAATTCTCAAACTTCTCAGGTTATAAACTGAATTTAGGGAAGTCGGAAGCAATGTGTATAGGGGAGAGATAAATATAAGCATTTGTCAATGCCGAATGTTTGTCGCGCTGGCATTGGCTTTGGTAGTGCAGTGCAGAAAAACATTTTGAGCAGGATGTGAAAAATGACAGCTGTACAGTTCATAAGGAGGTGGTGTAAAAAAATGCCAGTGTTGAAAATGTGGCATGTAAATATTGCAAATTTGTGAAGTTACAAGGGTGCGTGGGAAGTGCGCAACGCACACTTGTAGCACAGTCATTTTATGGACGTTCAGCACCAAATTGTCAACATAGGCATTTTAGCACCTCTGCTCATGTACAGTGTCACTGTTATTTCCTCAAACTGTCCTTAAAGTGATTTCAGCATAGCAACCGTCGCTATTCTGCCGCCGGACGCGAAAACATATTTTGGGCAGGATATGTGAAATGACAGCTGTATTGTTCATCAAGAGGTGTGGAAAAATACCAATGATGAAAATCCAGAGTGAAAATATTACAAATGCACGACGTTACGAGCGTGCATGCAATCTGCCAACACATGCTCGTAACACAGTCATTTTATGGAGTATCATCACCTAATTTTCAACATAAGCATTTTAGGACCTCTGCTCATGAACAGTGTCACTGTCATTTTATAATCTGGCCCGAACACTGATTTCCCACAGTGACCGCGCTATTGTGCGCCGGAAATGCGGAAACACATTTCGGCCAGGATGTGAAAAATGACAGTTGTACTGTTCATGAGGAGGTATACAAAAATGACAATGTTGAAAATCTAACATGAAAATATTGGGAATTCGCGGAGTTACGAGCCTGTGTAGCAGCTGCGCAACGCACGCTTAAAACAGCCATTTTTGATGCCACCAAATTGTAACATAGGCTTTTTTTGATATTCAATTACGAGGTGCGGTACTGTCATCTTCGTCCTGAAAGGTGATTCCACGCAGTGACTGCTAATTCACCTTTCTGGACCGATTAACGATATGACAGTACCAGAATTCATGAGGCGAGGTCCCAAAAATCCCATGTTGAAAATTTGGTATACAAATTCCCAAAAATGCCCGAGATATGCATTAAAGTTGAAAAACCCCTATTTATTCCATTGTATAGCTTACTGGCATTCCTCAGTTCGCGGTCGGCTTTGAAGAGTGCAGACGTGTTCCCCGGGTCCACTGAAGATCATCGCACGATTCGGAGGTAAGGGGTTGGGGGGGAGGCAGGGCATAGTGGTGGTGCGGTTGTGGGGGTTGGAGAGTATGAGGGACCGTTTTTGCTTTATAGGTTAAAAAAAAATAAAAGACACTGGGGAACCGTTTTTGTTTTAATAGGTGCTTTGGCACACTGGGGTGGGCTCCCAGCATGCCACCTGAGTGTGCGTGTGTAGCTGGGTGCTTTAGCCGATGAGGGATTGGGCACCCCTATCGGCAAAGAAGGAAAGGGGGGAGCCGCAGGAGCCGAGGGGGGATTGGGCACCTTCGGCAAGCAAAAACGGGCGGAACATTATGCCTACGGGAGTGGGCTCTATCAGCAAAATTCAAGGGAGGGAGGGATACATGATGGAGATTGGGCTCCCTGTCGGCAAAGAAAAAACTGTTGAGGGATGTGCAGGATGCTGAGGGGATTGGGCACCCCATCAGCACACGATAAAGGAGGGTTGACAGGCAACAGTGGCAGTCACTGCCGCCATGTTGCCTGCACATAGAAGAGGCATGTTGTGGTCACGCTGCAGATAGCTTTGCTTTCATTGCAGCGGACCATTTCTGTGATGTCTTTGCCTCATTAGCTAGGCAGGGTGTTGGCCCTGCTGCTGGCTGATTGGGGGAATGCGGGGAAGCACCTGCTGATGCGTGCCACACGTCGATAACAGTGACTGCACCTCAAATCTGCATACATTAAATGTTGGCTGCTACACACCAACATAAAAATGAGTGGGGATGGAGGGAGGCAAAAATCATTTGTATATCTGGGAATCAAGGTGGGGCGAGAAATTAGAGCACTTTATGACCTAAATTATATGCCACTAATACAAGTGATGTTCACAGACTTGGCAAGGTGGAAACCACTACCTATCTCATGGTTAGGAAGGGTTACTCTAATTAAAATGAATGTGCTCCCCAGAATACTGTATGTGATGCAGATGGTGTATATGGGGCTGACTAAGGCAGATATTAAGAGATTGGAAAAAGCCTTTTCAGCGGTTCATTTGGTAGGGCAAACGCATCAGGGCTGGACTGGCCCGGCTGAAGGCAACAGTGGATAAGGAAGGGTTACACTTTCTGGACCTTAAGAATTATTATTTAGCCATCCAACACCGATACCTCCAGGACTGGATTAGTACGCCCAGGGAAGTGGGATGGCTAGACATGGAGGAGTGGGGTTGCCTTGTGAGACTGTCAGCCTACTTATCATGAAAGGGCCAAAGGGCGTTTCTTGGTCTGGGTAATCCAAACCCCCTTGTACTATCTGTGCTGAAGAGCTGGGAGAGTATGGGTAGGGCACGGGGAGTTGGACAGGAAGACACCTTACTTCACCCGGTGGCTGGGAACTCCTTTTTCCTGCCTGGAATTGGAGATCTGGGGTTCAGGGAATGGGAGGAAAAGGGAGTACTGTGCTCAAGATACCTGTATATCAGGGACGGCCTGGATTCATTTGAGGGCATACAGGAAAGGACAGGGTTGAACCATCAACATTTCTTTTGATACCTGCAGGTCAGGGCATACTGTCGGAATTTGGGCAGAATGCAGAAGTCAGATTCTGCATGGGGACAGATAGAGCAACTAATGTAGAATGGTGTTAAGAACCCCAAGTGAACTAACCGCTGAGTGGTTAGAGAAGGAAGGTTGCATCTCCCAGATATGATGGAGAAAACTAAACAGCTATGGGAAAGAGACCTGGGCCTGGTGTTTTCAGAAGATAATTGGAGGCTGGTGATTCAGCTCCATCAGGGAATTTTAATCTGCAACAGGTATAAAGAATATTTCTATAAGTTTCTCCACATATTATACTGCTCCCCTTAATAGTGAATACATTTAACCCCACTGTGTCACCTACATGTGGTGATCTTATTAACTGGGTGCTGACCACGAAGATTGCCTGTTCCAGCTGCACACTCAGCGTTGCCTCAAGCAGGTGGACTGGTGAGACAATGATGTGGTTCAAATAAGGTTGGGTGAAAGGAAACACCCTTTAAGGAGAGGCAGGAGACAATCTGGAAGTTTGATGCCCGTCGGGCTTTTATTCATATACAGGGAAGGTAGACAAGGTCACAAGGGAAGGAAGGGGACCAAACCTTAGAAGCAGTAAATAACACTCTACTCACTCTACTTTTCTTATGACTCTATAGGTGCACCTTTGGCTTAAGACCACTCTATGATACTGTACGACTCTATAATATTTTACTGGGAGGCCTACGCACCAAGGGGGTATGAATTTATATTACTTTATCACAATATACAACAAGTATACAATGTACAATAACCACCAGACAGTATAACACTTTCAAATTCTATACGATTCAGATGTTCCATCCTCTTCGTGCACAGCTGAGAAATAGGAGTAAAGGGAAAAGGAAACTCCTGCTTGGCGCCAAGCTTGCCAGTGAAACCTATGAGAGGTTGCAAGGGAAATGGAGAGATATGTAAACAGACCTTAGTCATCGGCCAACCCACTTTCCAGAGTTGCCAGAATATCACAGCACGAACTGACTGAACTGGGTTAGGCTGTTCCCTTACGGGCTGCCAAGGATGAAGAACACAGAATGTGGCAAGGAATCCACCTGTAGGATTGTCGCAAGAGAAGAATCTGCTGCTGTCTCCCCAGCATCAACCCTCGACCAGGGCTGCCAAGGACGAAGAAGACAAACTGCTGCGGGTTTTCTTGCACTGACCCTCGACCTGGGCTGTCAAAGATGAAACACAGGACTTGGTGAAGTATCCACTAGAAGATTGCCAAGGTTGAAGACACCAACTGCTGAGCTGCTTCAGTGATGGATCCACTTGGAGGACCACCAAACTGGAGCTGGATTCCAGAAGATTACACCGGTTATGCAGGATGGACCAAGCAGGAAGAAAAGCTAGAAGTTGGAGATCTGGATTCCACAAGGTTTAGAACAAAATAAGAAACTGGTGGCTGCGAACACACCTGGGACATGATGGACTCGACTTTCGGTGGGCTTCTGGGAGTGACGGATGAGGCTTCTTCCAGTTGTCTCACTTCCAAGCTGACCAGAAACCGGTGGCTGCGACTCTCCAAGGGACGTTGATTTCGGCTTACGGCGGACAATATGGCAAGAAGATGCTGAAGTTCTCTGCTGACTGAAGACTGCTGAGGTGAAGAGTTGATTGAGGCTGAAGATTGAGTCACAGACTTTGAACTGAACACTGGTACTTCTATTAGAACTGTACACTGGAATTTCACTTGCAGGGGTAATATTCCTGGAGCAAGGGTGAATTGCAACAATCCAGGGCAATTGTTCACTTGCAGGGGCAATGCGCCTGGAGCAGGGGCAAATTGCAACAGTCTGGGGCAATTGTTCACTTTCAGGGGCAAATAGCCACAATCCTAATGTGTTACAATACAGTTTCTGTGCTTTATACAATCAACACAACACTTTAGATGCTTGAGGAATAAACATTTTGTAAAACAGTACATTAGCTGACAGTCACTTTATAGTGCGTTGTGTGCTAAGTACCCCTTGGTTGTACCCTTTTCCCTCTTGGGGTCTGTCTTTATTAGGATCTGGCTACCCCTGAGCACTCTGGTGGGATTGCTCTAATTACTGCTGGGCCTGACTGCCCTAACTGCACTGGTTCTGGCTGCCCTAATTACTACTGGGCCTGGCTGCCCTAACTACTACTGGACCTGACTGCCCTAATTACTGCTGGTCCTGGGTGCCGTAATTGCTTTGGGCCTGGCTGCCCTAAATACTACAGGGCCTGGCTGCCCTAACTGCACTGGGCCTGGCTGTCCTAACTGCACTTTGGACCTGGAGTGCCCTCTTTTATACTGGGCTCCTTTATTTGTGCCCCTTTAACCACACTGAACCCTCTGGACAGGGCCCCTTTAAAACTGTGGGCCTTTTATAGCAGAGCCTCTTTAATTATACTGGGCACCTTGTAGCCCTGGCCCCTTTAAGTCTCTGGGCCTGTTGACAAAGCTCCTTCACACACTGAGCCCCCTCTAAATGAGCCCTTTTAAAGTCTGCTGCCTGACTATGGCTGGGCCCTTTTAAAACTTTCAGGCTTTGTCTCAGCCTGCTGCCACTCTATCCCTTTGTCCCTCCTTAGTCTGAGCCCCTGTATGAATATTTAAAAAGGCCTTCCACTTGGCCTTGCTTGCTGGCTCCTCCTGTGGGCATTGCTACACCCTGCCCACTCCTGAATATTAAATTAAGGGTCCTTCTGACTCGACCCTTCCGCGGTGCTCTGCCGCGTCTGCTTGCACCTAACGCAACTGTCCATTTAAAAAAACACAGTCATTTCTTTATGTTGGGTGGACAGCACAAAGTGAGTGCTGCCATTAACTCACCACTCCTCTGGCTGCTGGAACCGAAATCGGGAGGCAGGAGGTAGTCTGGCAGTAGGAGGGCACAAACAGGCAATGCAGTGGACATCAGGGGGCCTCTGGAAGACCAACTGTGAAACTGGCAATGTGGCCCTTGCTAGCCACCAGCGTGGAACTGGGAAACTTTCATTTTAAATAAAAATAAACAAAACGGGGCTGTTAGCCCAAAACGGCAGAATCAGACAGTTTTCTTTCTTTGTGGTGCCCCGATGGCACCACCGACTGTGCCACACAACTGCTGGGTGGATCTTCAGACAGTGGAGGCAGAGCAGGCACACAGAAAAGTGCTTAGGGATGGCTTCAACCAATGGTAAGCCCTTTTCCTCATCTCCTTGACTTGCTGCATCTTCTCTCCTCAACAGCTGCCCAGGAACTACCAACTGACTGAACAATTTTCAAACTAAAGCTTCTGGTTCCAGAATGGCTGGAGTGGCATGCGGTGCATGAGCAGCTCAGCACAACATTCCATCCAGACCATTGTTACCTGTTGCAGTATATAAAATCTATTTTACTACATTGTAATGTGTACTGGGCACCTTTCCTATCTTTGTACCAGTATTTTCCCTTACAAGGAGGGGAAATTTACTCACAGGGGCCCATTTTTATTGCTTCCTGCTAGCCCCATACAAAAACAGGGCACCCTGGGCACCTGTAAACCTTTATTTCTTTTATTGCTTCTCATTTCCTGTAGTGCCCTCAACTTTGGGGCATTACATATATGTGCCCACTGCGACAACAATCCAGATTCTTATTTTCATTGTTTTTGGAACTGCCCAGTGCTGCAGGATTTCTGGGGCGAAGTAGCGAGAGAGGTGGAGGGCATATCAGGTAGGCAGGTGTTGGTATCTCCTCTGGCCCTACTATTTGGGGTGGAGGACACAGGGAAGAGGAGTGGTGTCCACTACCGGGATAGATGAGGGCACAATTAATAATGGCCAGACACTGTATTTTAAACACGTGGGTGTCAGGAGATAGGCCTTCTATATATCAATGGAAAACTCTGACCCTGCAGGCATTAGCTATGGAAAGACTCACCTTTGTCTTAAAAGAGAAGGAGGAAGTGTTTTATAATATATGGCAGCCCTACCTGGCCTCTCTGTCTGTTGCAGAAAATCAAATACTAGGAGAAGGCTGGATATAAAAGGAAAAGAGGAGGGAGGGTACTGGGTGGGGGGTGCCTTGACACGTGAGGAGATGTATAAGAGAGGAGACCCTAGTTTATTTAGGAAGTAATTAACAATTCGAAAATTAATTAATGATGAGGGAAATACTACATAATTGATTTTTGTGTTATCCTGAGAGAGATGGGCCTAAGTGTACATAGTTTATGCATTTTAAGTGTATGTCTTTGTATTGCTCTATGTCATGTCTGTATGAAAATCTTGAACATTTCAATAAACAAATGATGCAAAAAAAAAAAGTAAACAAAAAAACCTTCCCTCATGAAAATAAAAAAGGGGACAGCTATTTTTTGTCAGTGTGTTACTGTTGGAGGGAGACTGAGGAGGGGCTTATCTTGGGTGCTGCTTCTGTAGACTCAACCTGTCGTCCTAACCTGACAAGAACTGCTGCTGGAGAGAGAGAGAGAGAGAGAGAGAGAGAGGGAGGGAGGGAGAGGGAGAAAGGAGTAGGGGAGTGACAGATGTCCACAGAACATTCCTAAATTTAATCAGGGGGAATGTTTTGTGAAAAATAATATTTTTTAGTAATGCCAGCCCAGTGGCAAGGTGGGCTGAGGCGCTGGCACCTAACTTGCAGCCGCACCGGTGATCCGGGCTTGGGAACAGACCAGGGTTGCTCGGGAGCAGCCAGGTAAAGGAGGACTGAGCATCCTGGGATAATTCTCCTCACTTGGGGAGGGGGCACTCTGAGTCCTGCGACTTGCCTGCCACCTAGAGGAGGCTGGGTAGTAGCAGCAGCATCGGTGGAACCAGCAGTTATGGAGGATCATGCGTTGACACAGTATGCATGTGCTTCAATACACACATGCATGCAAGCATCATTAGCAGAAGTCCCAGGGGAGAAAACAGAGGAAATGCCCCAGCTCTCTCGGCATCGCCCGCAGGCACTGCATGACTCTATTTGGCTGGCCATCCACTGAAACAGCTCTGAGTAAGTAGTGGTTAACCTATAAGTCCACGAGATGGGTCAATGACAGGGCTGTAGGATGTCGCCAGCACCAGGGATGCAGGTGGAGAAACAAGCAAAGACAAAAACATATTTTTGTTAAAAATAAATAAAAAAAGGAAAAACAATATACAAATTCATTTTGATACGCTAAAGGCTTTTTTATTCAGCAACAGCACAGCAGCAGCAGTAAACAGAACTGCAGCACAGTAACAGGGGCATTGCAAATAAAAAAAAAAAATAGAAAAAGTCACCCCTATGTCCTAGTGGTAGTGCATCACACTGCAGTGTAAGCAAACACGGGCTCAGTAGCAGACTAGAGCTGTGGAATTGGGAGGCAGGCCAGGCTGCAGGTAGCTGCAGAAAAGGTTGGTGGCAGCAACCACTGCCGGCAGGCTGGGCAGTAGTGTTGCTCAGATAGTATCCTAGAAATTGGGATACCAACATATCCCTCCAATTTGGCCAGTTAGTTACTGTGGTAGGATAGTAGTGCTATCTGATCATGGATCCTACCAGCTAGGATCCAGCTGTGATCCTAACTCTCTGTCCTAGGATCCCTGTATCCTAACTAGGGTCCATCACTATCTGACCCTGGATCCTACATCTGTCTTTGGTAGGATTTCTGGTAGGATTCTAGGTAGGATATCAGCACTATCTGATAGATAGTGATAGGATCCACAGAAGCACTATCTGAGCAACACTACTGGGTATCTTACTCTATCCACAGGGAAATGCTGTGTGTGCGTGTGGCCAATTAAAGCACTGCACATGCCAAGAGGAGGAGGAAGAAATGCGGGAGAAAATTAGAGAAAATAATACCCTTGATGTCTACATGATAGCTATGGTCAAAACAGGTCTGACAACATAAAAGGAGTAAATCCTTGAATGGCAGCAGGGCAGGAGATAAAATGCAGGGGGAAAAAAGAAAACAGAATGGGGCCTGCTTCTTGTACAGTACTTGAGAGCTTTGTTAGTTGACCCCTTGCTCTGATTTTGCCTAATGTCCTCTTACACAGCCAAAAACTGTGTTTGAAAATGATGCTCCATAGGCTTGAATGAAGCACGCCCCCATGCATTCGGGAGGCAGTGTAACACAGTGGTTTAAGGCTCTGAGCTGCAAATCTGGTGACATCCAGCAGACCAATCCTGGGTTTGAATCCCATAGCTTCCACTTGCATACTGTGTGACCCTGAGCAATTCACTTAACTTCCCTGTGCTCCCAGGTCACTCCTGTAAAAAAGCTTTCAGCTTAGTGTGCTTCTCCTGGTTAAACAACTAAATGCTCTCACTATACAGATGTCATAAAATATCAGAGCGCAGGAGCAGAGCAGGCTAGTAGGAAGAAGAAAGGGATCATGCAGCTAACCCCTTTGGGGCAAATTTTGATCCCTTCCCTTCCTTGGGTGCTGTTTAAAAAATTCAAGAACTGCCACAGAGGAACTCCCATTGATGTAACGGAGCATCCTGTTTTTTGTTTGAGGAAAAAATGTAACCCCCTCCTCCCTCTATCCTGTCTGGTGGTCCCGATGGTAAAAATGTGAGGGGAGGGGGCACACAGCCTGAGTCTCTCCAGCGAGTAGCACACAACTTTAGAAATAAAATGCAGGCCTTACTTGGCAGGTGGAATTTCAAGCACTAAAAGGCCTCCTCTTACCGGGTTGATGCTGACCCGAATGCTGCTACACCCCTTCTGATCAGGTTCGAAAGGGAAAGGAGATGGAAAACCTTCTTTGAAGGGAACAATCAAGTTAGTTCATACAAATAAGCCAGCGCAAGCCATGTAAAGGAAATACAGAGACATTTAATTAGAAAATATCAGTGATTTATAAAAAATAAATATATGGAGCAGCTCCGTAGGGCTGAGAGAATGCGGGATTGAACAAGCAGAAAGGTACTGAAGGACCAGAACAGCTAGCTCACACGGGCCTAGAAAACAGACTAGAAGAGGCTCCATGCATAGGTCTGCAAGCCGGAATCAAAGCTTGCATCTACTAAATACGATTACCAAAAACTACCACACCCAGGGGAGTGCCTAACTCCCCCCACCTCCAGACCTCATACGCGCCGAGGCCTGATGCAGCCTAAATCCCATACTGCGGCTGGTCTGTATCATTTTTCCAGAATCCCAAACCAAGTGCAGTTCCCCATCTCCATACCAGGTTGAGCAGTGGCTTAAAACCATGAAGTCTGACAAACGGCTCCCTCCCTGTGTTACAGCTTTCCCCCTGCATTCCTTCCTGATTCTGACACTAGTCCTGCCCCAGACATGGGCACGGCAGGCCCGATAAAGTGAATCCTGGAATGGAAGCCCCCAACCTTACCTCCAGCAGTGTGCCACATGGGAAATGACCTCCTTGAAGCTGCCACATCTAAGGGGCCCTGTCATGGTCCTGCCACTACCACAACAGCCCCACTGCCATGCCTCCATTTATTCAGGGTGCAGGGACCTCAGCCTCCAGATGTTACAGACTTACGTTCCACTTCCTATGTCCTACTCACCAGTGATGGCAAAAGGCTTCCCCGACCCCAAAGGTCACCAACTCCTGCCCCTCTCCCACACAGAGACACCACACAATGCACCAGAGCTATCCAGGCCTGTACCTTCTGGGCCAGGGGGTTTTAGGCCCTGGCCACACTTGCTGTGTCCAAACCCCGCCGACTCCCTCTCTCTTCTTTTTCCCCCTATCCTCCCAGCAGCCCCGATCTTATATAGCAGGTTGAAACATTGCCCCTTGAGGCAGAGCACAGAAAATGCCCAAAGCTAAACCTAAAGGAGGGGTTGAGCAACTGGGATAGTAAGCCTTCCCTATGGGGGGGGGAGGGGCTGACATAAAAAAATGAGAAGGGTTCTCAGTATAAATAGTCAGGACCAGTCATGTTTGTGTCAGTTGGCTTGTCCATGGTTGCTTTGTGAGAATGCGTTTCTCAGGGAACCAACAGAGACCAGGCTCGGCCTTATCCCTTTCAAGAAGGCCTAAATAGTGGTAGAAGCATGGAGCAGCAGGAAGCCCAATAGAGGCACAAACCAAATGCAGTATAAAGTAAGGTGCTCCATGTAAGCAGGACGGTGCTTCCCCCATCTGTGTTCTGTTGCCGGTGGCTGGAGAGGGTGTGGAATGATGGCACGGTCCTGGTTCTGGGTGTGGACCTTGTTCTCACCAAACGAAGTCTCCGGACTCAGAAACTGAAAAAGAAGTGAAGCCCAGAAACTAGTTGAAATATGAAGGGAAAGGCACTAAGGTTGCCACGAAGTCCAGAATTTATTATGAAGGTAAAGGGAAAGGTACTTAGGTTGCCAGAAAGCTCCAGAAAAGAGGGTTAAAGGAAAACATTAGAAAAGGCACAGCTTTCTCAAGCTGCCACAAACATGCCTGAAGACAGCAATTAATCTTTTTACAGTTACCTCTAAATGCTTTTTTAATTATTTAGACAATGACTTGTAACTTCTGCTTTCTACTGCTGGCAGCCACATCTCATGAGCAGCTACCAGCTTCCCTAGCTCACTTTATGCTAATATGTCCTGCCGACCTCAGCCATTGGTTGGCTGAACATATTAGCATAAAGTGACCTAGGGAAGCTGGTCTGTTCATGAGATGGTGGCTGCCAGCAGAAGAAAGCAGAAGTTACAAGTCACTGTCTAAATAATTAAAAAAGCATTTATAGGTAACTAAAAAAATCATTGCTGTCATCGGGCATTTTTGTGGTGTCTTGGGAAAGTTGTGCCTTTTCCAGTCCAGTGATTTTTTCCTTTAAGCACTAACTGCTTAGGCTTGATTGACTTGAAGGAATATGTGAAGTCTGAGAAAGATGCTGTATGCATCACTGTGCACAGATCAAAGACTCAGGGACAGTAAAGAAGCACTAATGTGCTTGATTGAGTCCGTTGAATTATTTCAGACTGAACTAAACGTTGCCCCAGGGTGACACATTCATCCACAGCAGTACCCAGAGCCTGGGCCCAGAAGCAGCAGAAAGTGAGGATTCCAGCAGCATTTGGAGAGGGAAGTAGGAGTTATGCGAAGAAAAGAATCATCAAAAGGAAGACCTGGCCACAGCACAGCATTCTGTGAGTGCCCCTTCAGACCTAGGTTAGAGAATAAAGTGCTGCTCAGGTTGATATATTGGCCCCCCGTCCTGGACGAGAAGTGACACTGTATGCTCCTAGATACAGGGCGGTGGTACCGGTTATATATGTAAGCCCCCATCCTGGTCTAGGGGATTTTTGAGTTGTGACACTTGACTTGTGAGGCAGTGAGGCAAACCAGAAATGCATTTATATTTCTTCAGATGAAATCCTGGCTCTGAAGAATGGGGATTACAGGAAACCAGGAACCATTAGTTGCAATAACATTACAAACTTAAATGTCCACACCATCAGCACAGTCTAGGTGATTCATTATTTCCACATGTAACCCCCCTGCAAATGGGGGTTCCCAAAAGACTTCCAGGAGCTTGCTTGAATGCTCCAAGCCTGAATGGTGTTTGGCGTTTAAGCCATTTATCAGTGAGTGTTTTTAGAACCTCTGGTACTGTCTCTTTAAGAGCTGTCTGCTTGCAGACATAATTAGTTTGTATGGGGGACTGTGTGTTTCTTTGATTGAGTACCACTCAAGCTGCTGCCAATTCACCCCATTTTGCAGTCACTAGGAGTGCAAAGGAACCTGTCTGAAAGATGTAACTGATTGCCAGAAATCATTTACAGTAATAATAAAATTACAGTTTGTCTAACCTGCTTTCTTTGCAGTCAGAACTGTCTGCCTAGTTCCCATTCTGGTTTTGAACTGCTGAACTGGACCAATCAGTGTGGGGTAAACTAGCTCTAAAATGATGCCTTGGACGAATCAGAACTTGGGACTCATAATCTGAGCCAGCCACAAGAGGATTGTATGGGCAGTGACTTGGGAGATGTAGTTTAGACTTCGTGCCTTTTGGACCAACAGCAGCAGTCTATTGTGAGTGACAGCCAATCCAGTCAAGAACTGGGAGGAACTCAAAGGAAGTGCCCGTTTTGTCTGTTGGGAGTTTCAGTTTGAGATCTGAAAGTGAAGGAAAGAAACCCTGTGTCCTTCAGTGCACAGTTTCAGTCAAAAACGTGCAAGGCCCAGAGTTCCGGTCTACAACTTGTGTAACTGCTTGTTAGGACTGAATCCGTCCTGTGAAAAGAATCAAAGGATCTCTGAAGAGTAGAAACCAGGCTCACCCTGTAGAAGACTGAAGAAATTGTTGAATTACACTCGGTCTGTCAGGAACTGAATCTGCTGTGTGTTCTCCTGGTTATTGTGCAGTAATTGCGATTGGGATACAGATGCAGCCTGCCTGGTATAGTGCTTTTTTTTTTACCATATAAATGTGTGAGGAGTCTCTTGGAGATCAAAAGTAGCCCTGCTGACATTGAAGGACCATATCTTCTTTGGAGGTCGTGAGTACTAATTCGGGGTCGCTCCCTGTTGAATTGCCACATTAAATCCAAATGGAATTACTGTACTGCTGACTGTTTAATTTTCCTTTTCTCTGTGTGAAAGGGCCCCTACCAGCTGCCACGGTTTGGACTAGCCACTAGGGCCTGGGTACCCAGGGACAGTAACTGGTAGGGATAGGCCTGCACAGAGCCATAGGTAGATAGTAAAGTGATAAGCTAATTAACCTGATTTCCCCCTGTCCTTGTTATATCCCCCTAAATAAATCAGAGCTGTTTGTTTCAACAAAGTTATACTGCCTGAGGTATTTGTCTATGTTAAAGTACTGTACTGTGATTGTTGCACTGTATCTTATTTTACAGGATGTCCCGGTGCCTGAACCAGCCTTGGGGGTAAGTGTATACTGTGAAGGTAATTCTGCTATATTGTGTGGGCCACTAGTGGGAAGAAAGGGGGGTTGCAGTGTCCCAGAGGGCTGTGACCAAGTAAGTTTAACTATTGCAAACCCTGACCTCTGGGTGGAGGCACCCGCCATTGGATCCAGGCCCCTCAACCTGTTAGTGGCAAATCAGGCAGGGGTAGTAGCCCCTGGGATAGCGCCATCTAGGGGTTACATTTTGGAGGCTCACCGCTGGGATTGTGTGTCCTCTAGTGGCCATATTTACAAACCACTGTTAAGGGAAAATAAATAAATAAATAAATAAATGGGTACCCCGACAGAAGTGGCTGTGCACCGGCTGGTGGAGTGGTGTACTGGGGAGGAGATCGACCCCCAAAATGCTATGCTTATCCTGGACATCCCCTTGGGTATCAATACGGACACTGTGCAGGGAGTACTTTCCAAGGTGGAAGGTTTACAAAATCCTGTGGTGGTGGGTCGGCACGCTAATCTGCTCACCCACACTTTCCTGGCCCTAGTAGAGTTTAAGGATCCCATAGATAGCTCCAAAGTACCACAGACCATTACCCCAGAGGGAGCCCTCACTGCTTGGAGAGTGATAACTAAGGACAGTAAAGACCCGGGGGGGAATGAGCCCCCACCACTATCTGAAACTTTTGAGGAGAAATTTGCTAAATGGTTGCTGGGAGAAGGGAAAACTGTGGAGGACTTGAAGAAACTATTCTTGCCACCTGGGGTGTTCCTCCCCAACACCTCTCCTGCTCCAGTACCCGTAATGGTGGCTGAACCAATGCAGACTCCTATTTCTGCACCTGCCATTAGTCACGACTCTTACGAAGGTTGAGGATCTTCTCTGGCACCCTCCCCACCCCCAAGGGAGGATGACTGGGAGACCTGGATAGACTATGTTGCCCCCAAGTGCTAGAATGGCAATGCTCGGGAGGCAGCGAAGAGGGTTAGTGAGAGCCTCCGAGGTCCTGCCCTGGCTACCATCCGTGCTAAACGGGCCAGTAACCCTGAAGCGACTGCACAAGCCTATCTTGAGGCCTTGGAGAATGTGTATGGGAGCCCAGATTCTGATGAGGACCTATGGTGGAGAGTAAGAAATGCACAACAGTACCAAGGGAGTTGTTGTCTGTGTGTCTCTCGGCTGGAAAAATTGTTGCAAGAATGCCTCAGAAAGGGTAGTTTGCCAGCGATTGAACTGGACCGAACCAGACTGGACAGAATCCTTAAGTCTGCCCCCTTCAGAACTGCTGTTGCTTCAGTTCACGCCTGGCAAATCGACTGGAATCCCACCCTCCTATGATGAGTTAATGAGAGAAATTCGAGGAGTTGAGAAAAGCGACCTGAGGGACCTGCACCAATAGCTGTGGCTATGACCCGAGTGACTGAGGGTGGCCCATCAAGTGAAGTTCAGGGCAGAGGTTGGCAGTCAATGAGTGCTCTGATAAGGAAAAGATATGCCACAATGGGGTGAACTGTTGAGAGAGATCCGGAATTCAAAACAGTCCTTTATGAAGGCCAGCCTGCAAGTCACGGGCCCGACCTTATCCGACTGCATCTCACTATGGGGTGGGGATACCCACCCATGTATCTCCTGCTGATAACAGCTCCGAACTCGATTCCTTGACCATGGAAGTGGAGAAACTGGACGAGATGTCTCCAAATGCTTATCGCCGCGCAGACAGAGATGGCACCAAGGTTTCCAGTTAGTATACCCCGCCCTGGCTCCCAGTGTGGCACCTCGGCCAGCTCAAACTCCAAAAAGTATGTTTTGCTATAATTGTGGGAAGGATGGGCACATGAAAGGAATGCCAATCCCCAAAAGACACTGACAAAGTTGCATATAGGCTACAAGGAGAGCTTCGGAGAACAAATCAGTGGTTAAGAGGTGCACGAAATGATCCCAGTGAGGGCACCAAAAATGCTAATTCACGTCCTTTTGTGGCAAGGTCAGTTGCCCAGGCCCCCACTACCGCCTCTCCAGACTGGTCCAGAATAGTGGGTCCCTCCATGGAGACCACTGTAAAGGTAAATGGAGTGTCTACAAGAGCTGTATTAGACAGTGGCTCCCAAGTGACAATTATGTTTCAAGATTGGTATCAGAAGCATTTGTCAGGCGTCCCTTACAACCATTAGAAGGACTGCATGTATGGGGTTAAGTGAGAAGGCCTACCCTATTCTGGGTATATCCGAATTTGGCTGTCTCTTCCCCACCTCCGTGGCTGGAGTGGCCGAACAAGTAGAGACCCTAGCCTTAGTGTGTCCCCCCACTGGACTGTATGATGGTGTCCCTTTGTTGATTGGAACAAATGCTCATATGTTCAGAAGGCTGGCACATTTGTGTTATGAAAAACAGGGGTCAAAGACTAGTAGAGCTTTAAGAGTTCCGGCTTTAATTAAGAAGGCCTATGAGGCACAGAGAGATGCTGAAAATATAGAACCAGAGGAACCGGTTGGAATTGTATGGAAGAAGGATCCTGAGTCTCTGATCCTGGCACCAAATGCCCAGTGTACCTTACAGGGAGAGGTCCGTATCAGAAAGGATGTTAAGAATAAAATATTAATGTTGGATGCACCAGGCGATGGAAAATTGCCAGAGGGACTGCTGGTCAAGCCTAGTATTTTGCCGCTAGAGCCCATGCTTATGCCAGAAGGGTAATGGTCCAAGTTCATAATGTCTGAAAGAGACATTGAGTAAATAGAGGTTGCATCCTGGCTAATGTGCATTGTGCAGACACTGCAGTGCTACCCAGCAGCAAGAGTTCAAGGAAGAATGACAGAGTAGCCTGACTTGTTTGATTTCGCAACTCCGCTGCCAGCTGAATGGAAAGTGAGGATCAGTGAGAAGCTTGCCCAGAGAGACCAGGTGTTTCTTTAAAGGAATGGGACGAGATGCGTGCAAGGAGCTGAGCACAATATCCGCTGCATGACGAAGACCATTTCGTGAGAGGTCTCGACGCCTGGCACCTGCTGATATAGATGATGTGAGACGGCATCTGCAAGAGATGTTAGCGGCTGGTGTAATACAAGAATCCAGAAGCCCTTATGCTTCCCCATTGTGGTAGTGAGGAAAAGAATGGGACAGTAAGGATGTGCGTGGTACCTTTAAACCGGGCGGACTATCCCTGATCAGTACACAATGCCCCGTATTCAGGATGCTTTGGACTGCCTAAACGGGAGCAAGTGGTTCTCTGTGCTGGATCTCCGCAGTGGGTACTACTAGATCCCGATGGCCCCAGAGGACCGTGAGAAGACAGCCTTTATCTGTCCGCTTGGTTTCTATGAATTCATGAGGATGCCTCAAGGATTTCAGGTGCCCCAGCCACTTTTCAACGATTGATGGGAGTGCAGTGGGGACATGAACTTACTAGAGTGCCTGGTATACCTAGATGATGTTATTGTGTTTGGCAGCTCACTGGAGGAACATGAGAGCAGATTATTTAAGGTATTGGATCGACTGGAGGACTTTGGCCTTAAACTGTCCATTGATAAGTGTCAATTCTTTCAAACATCAGTAAAGTATATGGGACACATAGTATCCACCGAGGAATAGAGACCGACCCAAGTAAAGTTGAGGCCTTGACCACCTGGCCACAGCCCAAAAATCTAAAAGAACTGCAAAGATTCCTGGGATTCTGTGGTTATTATCAGTGCTTCATCAAGGACTATTCAAGAGTGATCCTCCTTTACTTAACCTTACTCAAGGGTATCCCCCAACCCAAAAATACCAAAGTCAGCGTCCTCAAGACTGAAAGAGTGTATTTTCATCCGAGTGAAGTATTTGGGGCCCGCTGGACTCCTGATTGTGAGACTGCTTTTCATGAGATCATATATCAACTTACCCATGCTCCAGTGCTGGCCTATGCCGATCCAAGAAAACCTTACGCCCTGCACACTGATGCTAGCTTGCAAGGGTTGGGGCTGTGTTGTACCAAGAGCACGAGAATGGCCTGAGACCAGTGGCCTTTGCCAGTAGAAGCCTGACCCCATCCGAAAAGAACTATCCTGTACATAAGTTAGAGTTCCTAGCTTTGAAGTGGGCTATTGTTGACCAATTCCATGAGTACTTGTATGGGGCTAAAATACTAGTAAAACTGACAATAATCCTTTGACCTATGTGCAGACCTCAGCTAAGTTGGATGCCACTGGCCACAGGTGGCTTTCTGCATTATCTATATGACTATGCTCTCGAATACCGAGCAGGTCTGAACCACATAGATGCTGATGCTCTCTCCGAGGCCTGTTCCCAGAATGATTGGGTCCGATTGGAGAACCTGACATTCGGGCACTCTGCCGGAAGTTTGACAGGGAGGAACAAATGTCCACGGACGCAGTGGACTGCATGGTGGATTGCTTGGGACCCTCTGAGAATTGCATACCTGCTGCTTATTGCCACTTTTCTGCAATAGACATTGGTGCACTGCCTCAGCTGGACAATGACAGTATTCGGCGGGCTCAATCCCGCGATCCTATGATCAAATCAGCTTTAGAAGCCCTCTATGCAGGAAAAGATGTGTCCAAATTACGCCCACTGATTTGAGAACTGCACTGTTATACAAAGAAGGTCCTAAGTTGAAACTGATCAATAAACTGTTATATAGAGAAACAGTAGACAGAGGGGACAAGTAGACAAACAACAACTGGTGCTGCCCACTGCCTTCGAGACTCAGTATTGAGGTCCTTGCACAACCACATGGGGCACCTTGGTATAGACAGAACACTTGACTTGGTGAGATCCAGATTCTATTGGCCTAAGATGGGGGCTGATGTGGAGCAACACATACGAACTTATAGTCGCTGCTATAGAGGAAAGCTTTGCCCCAGAGGGCTGCCCCTTGTTAACATAACCACCAGTGCACCCATGGAGCTGGTCTGTATTGATTTTCTGAGTTTGGAGTCAGATCAAAGAAATATCAGTAATGTGCTGGTGGTCACTGACCATTTCACGAGATATGCCCAAGCTTTCCCCACCAAAGACCAGAAAGCATCCACTGTAGCCAAAGTACTGTAGAAAACTTTTTGTTCACTATGGGGCTCCCAAAGAATCCATTCTGATCAAGGAGAGACTTTGAGAGTCGTCTGATCAAAGAGATGCTTTCTCTGTGGGGAGTGAGAAAGTCCAGAACCACTCCTTACCACCCCAGGGGACCCACAGCCTGAACGTTTCAACCGCAGACTTTGCTAGATAACTAGGGCACCCTGCACCCAAAGGACAAGCTTAGATGGAGCCAACAAATTAGCACCCTGGTACATGCTTATAACTGCACCAAAAGTGATGCCACTGGGTTCTCCCCTACCGCCTGATGTTTGGAAGAGAAGCTCGACTACCGTAGATGTGTTTTGGGGTCTCTCCTGATGGGGTTCAAGCTGACAACTATTTACAGTATGTGCAAAGTTAAAGGCCCAGCTAACTCATGCGTACCAACTGGCTCAAACCATGGCTGCCAAAAGAAATCTGGCCAACAAAGAAAGGTATGATAAAAGGTGAAAGCACAGGAACTCCAGGAGGGAGATCGGGTATTGCTAAGAAATCTGGGACTGCATGGCAAACACAAGATTGCTGACAGATGGCACCATCTCCTCACATTGTAGTGGGCAAACTAGATGATCTGCCAGTGTACAAAGTAAGGCCTGAGAACAATTCAAAAGATGTAAAAACAATGCATAGAAATCATTTACTGCCCATTGGACAAATCCTGATTGAGTCTGAGCCCCCAGAAGATGCCCCTCTGGACCAGTGACTAGAGCTGCTGCTAAGAAAAGATCAAGGAAGTCTGCACCTACAGAAGCAGAGTTAAAGTGTTCCCCTGCACAAGTCCCAGTTGAGCATGACTGTCAGTCCATATCAGAAGAAAGTGAGTGACTTTGAATACTATCCTTCTTACGAACTGAGTCAATTGTTTGGGGCAATCCCTAGTCAATACTGGAGACAAAGCTGGGCCTTCTGGACTGTCTATGCCCCAGCTTCATCCCTGGAGCCAATGCTCCCAGAAAGTGAAGTGCAAAGCATCAGATCAGATGAAATGGAATCATTGTGCATGGTTGAACTGTTTGAGCTTTCAGGGGAGGAAAATGATAGATTGGGGCAGACTGGTGATACACCTGAACAAGAAGAGTATTTTGAGTGCCCTGACAGTCCACTGCCAGTGTCTGAAAGCTCTCCATGCGAGCCAAATGTTGTGGACTCAGAAACTGTAACTCCTGGAGCTGAAAGTGCCCCAAGTTCTAGCCTCTCTACCCCATGGAGACTCCCCTGACAAGTGAGAACAATGCTGAAAATGAGGCTCAGAGTGCAGAGACTGTAACAGCTCCCCTAGAAAGACTGGTCGAGCTGTAAAGCCTGTGGTGCACCTCAGTTATGATTCCCTGGGCCGCCAGTGGACCTGCCTCTCAATGTTGTCCATAAAGGAGTGTATGTGTCCTCGAGCTCATTGCCCAAACTGAGCGTTAGTGCTAACTCAGTTACTTGTGTTGCTTCTCATGGTGCCTGCCTCTGCCCAGCCCCAAGGTAACTGATAGGGAAGGGTCCCTCTTCAGGTTTCATGTACAAGAGGTAATAACTTGAGTTATGGTACAATGTGTGTTATACTGTGTAAAGAGTGACGTACTGCAATGTTTCAGAAATGGTTCTTGGTAAAATGATGTATTGACTGATGATTACATGTGTGAGCCTAATGCAAATGTATATGGTTGCAGTTGAAACTTATGGGGGTACTTGCTTGACGCGGACGTCAAGCTTTTCCCAGGCCAGGAAGGGTGTAACCCCCCTGCAAATGGGGGTTCCCAAAAGACTTCCAGGAGCTTGCTTGAATGCTCCAAGCCTGAATGGTGTTTGCGTGTAAGCCATTTATCAGTGAGTGTTTTAGAACCTCTGGTACTGTCTCTTTAAGAGCTGTCTGCTTGCAGACATAATTAGTTTGTATGGGGGACTGTGTGTTTCTTTGATTGAGTACCACTCAAGCTGCTGCCAATTCACCCCATTTTGCAGTCACTAGGAGTGCAAAGGAACCTGTCTGAAAGATGTAACTGATTGCCAGAAATCATTTACAGTAATAATAAAATTACAGTTTGTCTAACCTGCTTCTTTGCAGTCAGAACTGTCTGCCTAGTTCCCCATTCTGGTTTTGAACTGCTGAACTGGACCAATCAGTGTGGGGTAAACTAGCTCTAAAATGATGCCTTGACGAATCAGAACTTGGGACTCATAATCTGAGCCAGCCACAAGAGGATTGTATGGGCAGTGACTCTGGGAGATGTAGTTTAGACTTCGGTGCCTTTTGGACCAACAGCAGCAGTCTATTGTGAGTGACAGCCAATCCAGTCAAGAACTGGGAGGAACTCAAAGGAAGTGCCCGTTTTTGTCTGTTGGGAGTTTCAGTTTGAGATCTGAAAGTGAAGGAAAGAAACCCGTGCTCCTTCAGTGCACAGTTTCAGTCAAAAACGTGTAAGGCCCAGAGTTCCGGTCTACAACTTGTGTAACTGCTTGTTAGGACTGAATCCGTCCTGTGAAAAGAATCAAAGGATCTCTGAAGAGTAGAAACCAGGCTCACCCTGTAGAAGACTGAAGAAATTGTTGAATTACACTCGGTCTGTCAGGAACTGAATCTGCTGTGTGTTCTCCTGGTTATTGTGCAGTAATTGCGATTGGGATACAGATGCAGCCTGCCTGGTATAGTGCTTTCTTTTTTACCATATAAATGTGTGAGGAGTCTCTTGGAGATCAAAAGTAGCCCTGCTGACATTGAAGGACCATATCTTCTTTGGAGGTCGTGAGTACTAATTCGGTCGCCCTGTTGAATTGCCACATTAAATCCAAATGGAATTACTGTACTGCTGACTGTTTAATTTTCCTTTTCTCTGTGTGAAAGGGCCCCTACCAGCTGCCACGGTTTGGACTAGCCACTAGGGCCTGGGTACCCAGGGACAGTAACTGGTAGGGATAGGCCTGTGCACAGAGCCATAGGTAGATAGTAAAGTGATAAGCTAATTAACCTGATTTCCCCCTGTCCTTGTTATATCCCCCTAAATAAATCAGAGCTGTTTGTTTCAACAAAGTTATACTGCCTGAGGTATTTGTCTATGTTAAAGTACTGTACTGTGATTGTTGCACTGTATCTTATTTTACAGGATGTCCCGTGCCTGAACCAGCCTTGGGGGTAAGTGTATACTGTGAAGGTAATTCTGCTATATTGTGTGGGCCACTAGTGGGAAGAAAGGGGGGTTGCAGTGTCCCAGAGGGCTGTGACCAAGTAAGTTTAACTATTGCAAACCCTGACCTCTGGGTGGAGGCACCCGCCATTGGATCCAGGCCCCTCAACCTGTTAGTGGCAAATCAGGCAGGGGTAGTAGCCCCTGGGATAGCGCCATCTAGGGGTTACACACAGACTACAGTTGGCTGGTCTTAAAATCAAGACATCATGTAAAGCTATGTCTGTGAGAAACAGAAGGGAAGGGAGAGAGACTGACAATTCCACAATCAGTGGCTGAAGTGCAGAACCGCGAATGCGAGGTGAGATGAACTGCCACGCTGTCTCAAGCATGAAAGGAGGTATGCAGCAGAAGTCTTTTCTACTGCATTTTCAGTAGTGTACCTTTGAAATGTGCAACTGTACATTTAAAAGAGTGTTTTAAGTTATGCTAGAGCTTTTTTATTTATAAAACAGACAGCACCGAGTTTTGATGATATCAACTGGTTAATCAGTTATTATAGAGCTCCATAATAACTGGGTAACCAGTTGATATGACTGAAGATGGTTATTACGGCTTTTTACAGTAATGGACAGCCACTGATAAACTCCACTGTCAGTAATTATATGTTAATACATTACAGTTCTTGGTGAGGACTATACAATGACAATTCCCTCTAGTAGCCAAGTCAATACATGGACTTAGTTTAGGTTTGATAGAACACATTCTGGAATCATTATGGGCAGTAAATATTCTCCATTTCTTGCAGCAGCAAAATTTGGTAGAATCCTATCCGATCTGGCTGCAGCAGCAGCTGATGGTTAACCCCTCAGGGTGGACACTTAGTTGTCGGACAGGTGATGGCCTTCTCCACATCACTGAAGTGCAGAATGAAACAAGGGCAGCATGAGTGAAATCACTGTGAGGGGAACTCCTTCATAGCAATGGCCTTTCTCCGACTCCCTCTATACTGAGGGGATTCTTTGGGGTGACATGCAGCCAGCAAGGGAGAAAGAGGGGGAAGGTGAATAAGTATCTCTCAGTCAACTGCAGCATAATAAGCATACTGCCTAAGACGGTGTCTATAAAAAAACGCAGTCATCATTCATTACTGCACCGGTGTGCTTGTGTGATGAAGGAAATGGCTCACTACCACTGAGCAGTGACACACCTCTGGGGTACTGCTGCCTGCTGTGTCCTACCCTTGACCTTTATCAGAAAGTACTTCCACAAACTGCAACCTGCAAGGGAGAAAGAGAGAGAGGGGGGAAAAGCTGAGCAAGTATCTCTCAAAGTCAACTGCAGCAGTTTTTTGTTAAAGTGTGGCTACTTTCCTAGATAGTGCTACAAAAGAATATCATTGTCATTCATCACTCATCACTACACCAGTGTGCTTGAGTGACAAATGAAGCGGCTTAGTGTCACTGAACAATGACACACCACTGAGGTGCTGCTGCCTGCTGTGTCTTGTCCCTGGCCTGTAGCAGACAGTACTGCCGCAAATGGCAGCCTCAGGGGACAGAAAGAGACTTCTGAGGGGTACAGCTGAGTGAATGTCTGTCAAAGTCAACAGCAGCACATTTTCAAAGGCAGTGTGTCATGGACAAAAGCAGGCTTTTTATTGAGTGTAGTGGGGGGGAATGGCCAAAACAGGAAAAAATGACGCACCATATTTTGTTCCCTCCAAGAGATAGCAACTCAGCAGCAGGTGACTTCTGTGCAGCTGTAATGTAAAACTAAGAAAAGGTATGGGAATCTATAGCACTGCTCAGCAGAAAGTCCCCACTCCATGTTCCAAGATGGGTGATACTCATATCTCTGACTCTGCTGCAGTCGTCGCATCTTTCTGTTCCTTTTTCACCTCCTATGCCCACTCCCTCCCTTCTTCTTCCTCTTCTCCCCCTCTGTTCTTCTCTACTCTCTCCTCCTCTACCCATCCTATTGCCCCCCCCTCCTTTTTTCTCATTCTCATCCGCTACCTCTACTGCTACTCTTAAGGCCCTCTTAGCTCTAAACCCACACAAGGATGGGAGCCCTGATGGTCTTGATCTCAGACTCCTGTATGTCTCTGCTCATGCCATCGCCTTCCCTGTCACCTGCCTTCTCAACCTCTCTTTCTCCCTATTTTGTTTTAATAAGTCTTGGAATTTGACTACTGTCATTCTCCTTCCTAAACGGGTGATCGCTCATCCCCTTGTAACTTCTATCCTCTCTCTCTCCTCCCCACTCTGGCTAAACTCCAGGAACACCTTGTTCCCTCCCAATTCTCCCCTTTTCTTGACTCAACCTTCTTCTTCACTCTTTTCCAGTCTGGCTTTAGAGAGTCCCACTCCACCTCCATATCTCTCTCTCCTCCAGCTCACTAATATTATCCTCTCTGGCATGGATCAGGGCCTTGTCACCTCTGCCATCTTTGTCAACTTAGCCAAAGCTTTCAACACTTTGCTCACCCATTCTTCTGGACAAGCTTAAGGCAGCTGGACTCTCTGCTTCCTCATTTGAATGGTTCTGCTCCTACCTTGAGGTCAGGTTGCAAGCTATCTGTATTGGAGACTCCCCCTCCCACTACTAATCAGCTCAGGGATCCCCAAAAGGTCTGTCCCCGGCCCAATTCATTTCTCCATTTTTCTAAATGAGCTCCCCACTACCTGCCCCTCTGTGTCCATTCATATGTATGCAGATGATACCATACTCTTTACCTCTGGCTCCTCTGGCTCCTCCACCCCAACCTCACAAACCAGCTCCAACTGGACTTTTACAATGTCCAATACTGGTTCCAAGAAAATCAGTTATCCCTCAATGCTAAGAAAACAGTCTCTATGACTTTTGACACCAGGCAGAGGCTTGCTAGAGTGTCCCCTTTTTCTTCCTTTCATATCATTAATGGTGCTGCGATTGAATATCTCCTCCTTCAAGTACCTCGGGGTGTGGCTGGATCATCACTTTGATTTCTCAGTTCATGTGGATGCAATCCACAAGAAGCTCTACCCTCAACTTGGAACACTCTACAAGAATAAGGGAAGCATCCCACTTCCTGTACACAGAGAAATCCTTACAAAGATGATTCTCCCCATTTTTTACTATATTTACAATGCTGTTCCAAAGTTCACCATAGCTAGACTGGACCCTCTCTTACACTCCTTCTGTTGGCTTGCTCTTGATGAACCCCTCGTACTCACCACTGTTCTTTTTTTTTATTTTTTTTATGTGCCTCCCACACACCCCCTGACTGGCCACTCCTTTGGAGCGCCAGTGCCTTCCTGCCACCCTCCAACCTCCTGCCACCTTCTCCCAGCCCCAACTGCAGCCCACCTTGGGTCCCTCTCTTCCGGGGGGGTGGAATGGCCTTGTGGCCGACATCGCATCCCAGGTGCTGCGGGGCTGGATCTGGGCTGGCTCCAGGGCTTTGGGTGGCAGGGGCCAAGGCGCTAGTCATCCGGTCAGAACAGGGCATAATTTCTGTTTTCTGTGCCCCGGCTACCACAGTTCTTGGCCTTGCATAAGCACGCAGGGTATTCCTGGTGCCGGGGTGTGCCATGGGCATGTCGAGGCAGCACGACCCCAAGCTCACCACCAATCCACCCGCAGGTCCCCAGGCAAATCCCACCCCCCAGGAGGGAAGCGTCCAATGGACGCTTATAGAACCCCTCCCTTGCCAGTCTCCGCTCCTGGTATCTGGGCTCGGGGTGTGAACCTGGGTCACCAGCGTGCCGAGTGAACCCTTTCACTTGGCGCCACGGAGCTGGCTTACCACTGTTCTTTTTAAACCTCCCTCCCTCCCTTCTCTTGATGCCAGCCAGGCACCTTACCCACTGTGCCTTTTTATCCCCAAATTTTGGTTTGGCTCCCTTCCTTCATGTCTTGCTTCTCTTGTCTCTTTCCCCCTTCCACCTCTTACTCTCGTCACAACATTTACTTTCGCTCTCTTGCCCTCCCATCAATGAAATCTACTGCTGGCCAAGTGGCCTTCTCGTTCCAGTTCCCTAAACTATGGAGCCCTCTCCCTCCTTCCATTTGCTCTGCTCCTGCCCTTCTCACTTTGAAATCTCTCCTCCATGAATTCTCTATTCACTCCTGCAGTTGCTTCTGATATTGGGGTGGACTTCTGTTGGCTGCCTTTCACCCTACACTGACTCTAGCATAGCTCCTCTGTCCTAGTTATCAGTCACCACTCCCTGTCCCTTATATTATTGGTTTTGTTGCTCACTGTTTAATGTTCTTTTGCTTGTTCTGCCATTTACTGTATGGCAATTTTATTCTTGTGACATTTTTTTGTAATTCGTTTACTTTGTGATACTTATTTCTGTAAGATTGTATTAATTTTGTACATTGTACCTTGTAATTGTTCTGATCTCTACTCTTCCCCCTCCTCCCAGAAAGCATCTGGAAATGAACTGATACTAGCTCAGTCCATCTTTCCTGGCAAAAGTTTTGAAATAAATAAATACATAAATAAATAAACTTCAGGAACTATTTGCAAAAGAAAATGTGTTTGGGAATTGTAACTTCTCCCATTTGTAATTAATAGAGCAGTATTGGTCAGATAACTACTTTTTCAAGAAAGCTGCTTATTTTTTCCCCCTTCACTGTGGCTGTAATGTGATCCTGTCTTAGCATGAACTATCTGATTGTCATGACAGCTCAATTACCTAAATAGTCCTTGCCTGTCTCCTCTTAATTCTTTCCCTCCCAAGTGAATTTTATTACAGTATGTGGCGTCCTCAACATTCTGAGGTAAATAGTGGCTTGAGTCGCAATATTATAAAGCAGTCAAACTGCCTCGTCCTCAGCCAGTCAGAGCAGTGCTTTACTGTACCTCTTATCGAGCGTATAGTCATTGCCTCACGCTGCTCTGATCAGCTGATTCTTGCCATACTGCTTTCAGTCTCAAACGCAGCGGCTTGAACTTTCAGAATGAAAATCAGCGTCGGCTTTAAGTTTGTCACCGAAAGAAACTGTAGGTGAAAAAGTACCCATTTACCTTCTACTTTTTTCAGTTAATAGACTTCTGTTAAGTGCTCCAAATACCCAAAGCCATTACACTGTGAGTGGTGTCATCTCATCATACATTGTGTGGCACAGAACAAACCATTTTCTAGTCAGGGGGTAGGGTGCAAAACAAAAACTCTAATTTTCAGTTACTTAATCATAGTCTCTGTTTTTTGTTTCATCACAGGCAGTTTGACTGCTTCATAATATATTAATATGTATAGTGTACTGTGTTCCTTATGGGATAAGAACATTACCTCGTGCTGTTTTGGGCTGACAGAACCAATCAGTATCGCTTCACGGTCCTCTTGCCCAAAACAACATGAGATAACATTCTTATCCCATAAGAAAGACAGTACACTATGCATATTAATATACAACATTCTACTAACAGGAAACTAAATGCATTCATCTGTGAGAGTTTCGATCTCAGTGACTGACCACATCGTATACACAATAAACAGCCCTGCTGTGCTTTGCACTCATGGTCTATTATGTCAGTAGAAACCTCAATGGACTTCAGGGGTTAGTATTTGTTTTTTACAGCAAGAAGTCCAGAATGACTTTTTTACATACTGTAACTGCATGTCAAATCTGGTTTAGTAGTACCAATGACTTTGTGCCTAGCTGAACTCCCTTTCGAATTGCCAAGTGTTTTCTTAAGTCAAGCCTGAAAAAGAACTCCAAACAGCCAAGTAGGGGAAGACTTGTTGCTGCTTTGCTCAGTTCCAGTGAACACGATGATCATGATTGAGTGACTACAAAAAGGATGAGTTAATCACGATGCCTGTGTTCTGGGCTACCTGGCAAGGTAGTGACAGGATATAGGGGTAGACGACTGCAGTGACAGGATGTTGCTATGTATATATGCACGCAGAGGGGGAGGGACCATGCCACACGACAGGCAGAAGGGAAGGGAGGGTATGTGGGGTGTAGTGCAGCAGTGAACTGCTGAGCTGACCATGTAGTGTGGTTGGTAGGGGTGGCAGACTGAGGTTCAGAGGGTGCCGGGTTCAGTTCTGGGGCAGGCTTCTTTTTTGCGTTGGCCAGTTATTTTTAATTTTTTTTACGTTTAACCCCCTTCAGACATGCACCTCACTGGAGCTGAGAATCCTTAAGTGGGGGGGGGGGCGGAGGGCACAGCCCCCTGCATATCCAAAAATCCTGTTGCTGGTTTTGTGGTCACCTGCAAGTGTATATCACCAAATTGCTTTTTGGCAATATACACTCACCATAATAGCGATCGCTGTAATGTGTTCACTATTATGACATAGAACCACTTTACTCTTGAGGTCTATGTTGTCATCTCACCCCTTGATGAAAACACAGCCTTATTATGTTTGGTTGCCCATACTTTATTCTGTATATTTAGAACTAAGAACCTGGGTTCCAGTAGTAAAAAAATAAGAAAAGTGATTAATTAAAAAAATCTATAATTATTACAGGTACTGTATTATTGGGATTTGGGGGGATTGTAGATAAAACAGTTCATACATAGTATGCTGCAATAGAAATGTTGTATTCTGATGAGCAACACTAGAGTGTGCTGGTGAGCTACATATACTACTGATACAGTATACTGTGCATTGCTGTTTGTGCCTTCTTTTGCTCTTCTGATTGCCATTTCTATGTTTTTCTGTGGTTATCTCTCCTTCCACTCAGCAAGGATGTCTGCAAAATGGTGCTGTGTTAGTGCTAGAGGAGCCACCTGCTCCTCTCAGTATGTGCATTTTGTAGGTGAAGAGCAAAGCAGGATTATAATGGCTTAAAAGGAAGCTGCTCACTCCACTTAGTTCATACGTATTGGAAGTGAGGAATGGAATGGGTCTGTGCTGTGTAAATGGAAGCCACCCACTTCATTTCTCACGGCAAATGAATACACTTCCTCCAAGAGAATCGGGAATAATTGAAACGGAAGGCATTTCCTATGTTAGCGATATCTACCATGCTATTTTGGTTATGGAGTGGGTGGCTAGTTAGAATGCAGGCCTGGGAGGCACAGCATGGACCTGCAGTGAACCTGAGCGACTAGGATTACAGGCTAAGAAGAAACTTTCACAAAAAAAAATCAACTGAAGGTCAGAGGATGCATTTCAATATTTTATTTTACATGATTTATTGGTTTATTAGTTGTGGTGTGTAGATGGAGAGTGATTAGAAAGTGTAAAAACATCTTTGATGTGTTAGAGCACGTAGTGAGTGTTCACTGTTTTTACAGTACTAACATGGCTGCCAGACTTTTTTTTTTTTTCAAACGTTTCTAGCAAACATGGATATGTGGTTGCACTGTGTCCTGGTTGCTAGGTGTTACTCTATAAATGCATGCCTGGGGTGGTTCCTGACCAATCAGGATGCAGCATTTTCTGTACCTATTTGATAAAACTAGGTATGACGTCCCTACCGTAATATCAGCATATGCATCACACTGCATAACATCCAGTTTTAAAGAAGCACAAACACATGTCACACTGACTGACTTCTGGTATTATGAAAGAAAGAGAAAGTTCTCAGCAAATTTGCAACCCTCTGCTGGAAGAAAAAAGGTTTTTTTGTAAAATCAACATTGCAGTGAATGCTGGATTTAAATCTTTGTTTCTGCCCTGCACAGTCATCATTTAATATAGCCATCTTTTATGCAGGTAAGAATTGAATAAAGTAGTGTAACTGAAGCCAACTGTAGAAACTACCTGCATCGTGTATCAGGGAATTGTGATCACGTGTGAACTGTTATGAAATTAGCTGCTACAGAACGGCAAAATCTGCTAGCCCTAACATGTTTCTCTTATACTCCATGCTGGACAGCTCCAGTCTGAACAAGCTTTGGTCTTTGTGCACTGTGGGTGGGGGTGGGGGAGTAGCACTGTAGAACTTTAAAGAAATGTTTCCGCCCCTGGCATCTTAATCCTAATATTTGAGGGCAGGTTACAATTCATAATGACTCTTCTAATTCAAAATAATGAGAAAGCTTCAATTAAGCAATCAGAACATATTCCATGCATGTAGGTCCCTTGGGAAAGGCTTTGTCAGTCAAAACAAGGCAATGAATATGAGCCAACTCAAGTAACTGTCAATCATCCACTGTTCGTGCCTATACAGTAATACAGATGCGGTACTCAGGGGGCCTGGGTACAGTTCTCAGTTACAGTAAATCAAATATTTTTTCTCTCATTACAGTTTAAGTGCCCAGTGCTCAGCAGTGACTAGTAATGTACCATCAGTTTGTTTTTTTCTATAGAAAATATAAAATAATGTACAGGAAACTATGCACAAAAATGGCTGTGTTTCCATTAAGGGGTTCTGATAACATCATAGACCTCAAGATGGAAACACAGGCCTTGCCTGTGCATGGTTTTCCATTTGTTATTTTTATAGTATATTATTAAAAAAAATAAATAGTAAGATTTCCATGGCCCTTCCCCCCAACATAAAGTTTATCATTTTGTTCCTGTATCATTTTTGCTTCTGACTGATGGAGGTGAATTAGATACAGAAGAAGATGTAGTGAGGAGTTGGCACCTGGTGATGGACGCTTCAGAAAGTAACTAACATTAAAAATAAACTTATTTTATTTGGTATTTTTTGGGGCACCAGGTGGTGGTGGGTGGTTACTAAGCAACTGGATGTGGGGTGCTTTTTTCAATAAATTACAGAAAAATAGGAGTATTTGGGTTGGGGGGTCAGAAGTAAAATGTCTGCTGAATCTAAACTGGCATGAGGTTGGGAAGTTGTAAATTTTTTATTTTCTGTGTATGCCTCCCTTCTGCCCCCCGACTCCCTCTAGACCCCATGTTACTCCTATCCAGTGGTACCGTTGCATTACAGGGGCACCACCTTCTCCATGTAGCCTTGGATTGTTCCCCAGGATGGGGTCGGGTGGGGAATATACCCTGAACTCATTGATGTTTCATTAGGAGGTGAATTTCCAGCTGGGGAGTCCTGAATGTACTGGGGTCTTTCATAAGCCATTCTTCCATTGTTTCTACCCTGCTCCTCAGGACTCCACATATATGGTTGTCAAGGGGCTATGCGCACACTGAGCATGGCACCACCCCAATGTCAGCAGAATCTCATCCTCTCCAAAGCCCCCAGCTGCACTACCACATGTGGTCATCCAAGTGGCAGAATTGTGGTGGGGGAAGGTACCCTCCCTCCCCAGAGGAGAAGAAGAACCTCCTGTGGGACACTTAAGCCTTCTTTCCCCAGCCGGCCCTTGACGACTCACGCTTGTTCTCTGGTGTTGTGAGCAGTAGTGCCACCATTGCATTGAAAGTTAAGATATAGTAGTGATGTTACTGATACAACAACTTTAGTGACCTTTCAACTGTGGTGGACTGTGAATTGTGGTAAAACCCCTTTGTTGAATGTTTGGATTTTCATGCGCAGCAATATTCTACTGCATTTTGTCCAAGTATTATGATGATGGAAGAGATGTGGGTCCCATCTCATTTACCCCTCCTGCTGCAGTAATGACTATACCCAGTTTGAGTGTGGACACACAAATCCAAGGTTAGCCACTGGAATGCCACATCTACTCATGTTGTGTTCTAGCACTATCCACACAGTATTTCTCTTTTCCTAACTGGATCACAGTTTCAATAGCTGTTGTCAGTTACTACCCCAGCTTTGTGGGAATGCACAAGGTTGAGAGCTTGGGTCCTTTTATCTCTTTCATTGTTAGGGGTTCATATCCAAGGTTAAGTTGGAAAATAGCACAGTGCCTCCATCCTGAGACATGTGAAAGTGGGGCTGGTATACGTATGTCACAACCCACCTTCCCACTAGTTCATGCCACCTGTCAGCCAGCACACTGGATGGATGGTCCCCACACAGCATGCATGTAAACTGTCACTTGAATAGTACTCAGACAAGGTTTTGAAACAAAGAGCATGTCATTTTATTTAGGGTCAGCAATCAGGCCCCACAGGGGAGAAATGTGTGTGTATGGGGTTAGGAACGAGGTACTGCAGTATAGTACCAGTAGCTGTTCTTCCGTGTCCTTCTAGGCCCAGTCCATTTTAGTCCTGGCCACTCTCTAGTGCTGTCTAGTGTGCAGCCACATTAGTACTTTTTCCTGGGCTGTAACTAGAAGTCCTTCCGGGCACAGCCCTCAGACCATGCCCACATTGCAATGTTCATTACAGAATCTTGCATCAGCCCTCTTGTACTAGGGCACTGCCTTCTCCCCACTGGTACCAGTGCTAAAATCCTGAAATTCACCTAGGGAGATCCCAGTGCTTCACTGGCTACCCAGTTGTAGAACAATATAGGGCTGATCACATTGCAACTGGCTGTGGTGCACCTCAAGTAAAGGTAACAGTGCTTTGTGAAAGAAGAAAACTCTAAACTCAAAGACCCTTTAAATTAAAACCTCCCACTGAGGAATCAATAACTACTGGCTAGATGGGCAATTTCAGTAAACACTTTTCAACATGTTACAGGTCTGCCTGCAGGGGTTAACCCTGGATTTACTCACAGTTCCTGAACCACGGAACCTCCCTCACTTTGCAGGGGACTGATGGCACAGTGTGCAGCGATCCCTCTCTGGTTGACGTCCAGTTGCTCTCCTCTCTCGCTCATCAGTGACAGTAGTGGTGTCTCAGAGCATCAGCTATCCTTTAGTGCAGGTCAGACCTCTTGTGCGTGGTTCACAGGTTGGCTTCTCCTGTACCAATCTTCAGGGCTCCCCCTTACCCTACACATCTTGCATTCAGTCCTGCAGGGGTAGTGATGACCAACACCTGGCAGCAAGACTGATTAGGTGGATTATGTTCCAAGCTGCAGATTGCGAGGCAGCAAAGGTCTCTATGATGTAGCTTCAGCTTCAAAACTGTACTGTGTTTAACATGTGAATGCCTCTCTTTTTGAGCAGGCTGGCAGTGGGGCTGGCAGCATAGCCAAGAGGTTAGAGCAGTGAGCTGTGGATAAACTTAGTACAGTCAGCAAACCTGATTTTGATTCACACAACTTCCACTTGCATACTGTGTGGCTCTGAACAAGTCACATAACCTCCCCTGTGCTCCTGGGTCACCTTTGTAAACAAGTCTTGTGCCCAGTGGACCTTACTCAGTTACCAAAAGAATAAAAATAGCAGGGAATCTGCTTCTCACCTCTGGTTCATATCAGTAGATGGACGTACTATCTGTCTCTGCAGCAAAAACTTTCAGCAGCACTCAGATCATAGTTCATTCAGAAGACATGCTGCAGAAAGAAATGGGTCTAACATAGCTTCTGTTCCCAAGCTGGTGCTTTAACCACTAGACTACACAAGTCTAGTTATTTATAATACCTAAGAGTTATTAATGTAATGCTCTCCTCCTCCCACTAAGTGGTGTAGGATCATTACTAATCTTCTGGGGACTATATACTGTACACGCAATTTGTAGAGCAGATAGTAAAGGGTTAATAGTAAGTGCTTCCCAGGGGAAGGAGCTCGGGGATATAGAGAGGACCAACCATTTTAGGTGGTTGGTACCTGGGTGCTCCTAGATAGAAAGGTTCCATTGAGACCCCAAAGAGACCACATCAGAGCTCATCCCTTGCAGGAAACCCAGTGCATGACAGGTGATTGATACCAGTGAGGAATGCCATAGAGAAAGAGGCTGCATTATGAATTAGACACCAACAGAGACTGTAACTGATGTAAGCACCCTAAAAAAATGAGTCTGCCTCGAGGTCCTGAAGAGATTTACTGGAAGTGTAGAGAGGTCTGCATGCAACAAATGTAAAGTTTACTTACTAAGGTAAAGCTAAAAAGCACTGATGCACCCTGCTATGTGTGTCTGGCCTAATTGTTGAGAGACTGAACTAACCATTACCACAGAGTAAACAGTTACTCCACAGGTCAAGCCTGCTTCCTGAGCCTAGAGCAGCTGTGTCTTGAAGCTACCTGCAGCTGGGCTCAGTGAAGGAAAGTCACCTGGAGGAGCCTGAATCAAAATGGAAGTATGAAAGCTCGAGGAAGGTAGACCTGACCACTGCACAGCACCATGTGATTCCCTCCACTTTCAGAACAGTGGTGTTAGGAAATATAAAATGTTTGTGGTATGCATCCCTCCCAGAGAGCTGTGTACCATTGCTAGAAATTCCTGTGACCATTCAGGGGGCTTACGCAAACATAAATCATAAAGTACAGATGAATGTGATGAGTGCTGAATTATGTGTTATATATTCTACACATGTGCTAAATGTCTGTTATATAGTGACGTATAAAGTGCATGAGCAGCAGCCTTTTGTATTCGTTCAGAGAAGGAACTTCTTTTATTTGGCCTGTCAGCTTGTTCCAGCTATTAGGACCCTAGTACGCAAAAGCCTGCCCCCCCCCCAGATCTTTTCCGTTTTAATATCTTGAAGTTCATGGAACAGGAGGAAGAAGGACATAATGATGGTTCACAGTTAAAAAATAGAAAGACTGGAGATAACATACAGTCTGGGTCATCTGTAGACATGTACATTCGATATACAAGTAGTGATCAGTTTCACTCTTAAGGTAGGCTCAACCGGCACAGAAGGTTGCAATACTAATTTCAAATTCACATCATACAGATGGCAGGATGGCTCCATGACCTGTTGCATCTTACTTTCATTGGGGTCCCACAGTACAGGTACAAACTGGTTATATTGTACTGCACTATAGCAAGGTACACACATACATGTCAGTGTGATGAATACTGTACCTATACATACGGAGGTTACAGAGAAGGTTCATGATTATCTTGATAGCAGGCACAGGTAACCAACCACATGCAACCCCCTCTTATTTATTTATTTATTTATTTCAAAAGTTTCACTAAGAAAGACATACTGAGCTGGTAACAGCTCATTTCTAGTTGTGTCCTGGGGGTGAAGGGTAATGGAGATAGTTCCAGATGAGAAAAAAGTGAATAGCATTACCATTACAAAAACAGAAGTCATATACAGCAATACGCATATCAAATGAGCATAGTCATAAATATTGAAGACAAATGAGTGCAACAAGTACATGTAGGAGATAAAAATTGAGTTTTGATAGGCAGGGGGAACTACTCATACATGTACAATCAGGGGATGAGGGGAGCAAAATGGTCAGAGCAATGCTAACTGGAGGGGGGGATTCAAGAGGTAGAGGGTCATAGACAGCTGCAGGTTGCAGTAGAAATCTCACAACGAAGAGACTTAAGGAAGAATGCAGAAGCATCAGAGCAGATTGATAGGGAAGGGAGGACCAGAGTTTATGAAATTGATATGAGAAAGCAGACTGACCAGCAGTAGATTTCCTAGAAGGTACAGAGACAGGATAAGAAATATTACTGTGAAGAGACGAAGGAGGGGGAGTGGATAGTAGGGAGCTAAGGAAGGAGGGAAGGAAACCAAACCAGAATTTGGATATAATGGAGGCACCATGGGACACAATGGGAAAGGTGCTTGGCATCAAGAGAATGGAGTAAGAGGGCAGAACAGAGTGAGCAGTGGTGGGTACTGTCACAAATGCACTCCGCAGGTCAGGCCCTTGGCTCCTACAGTGCCAACCTCAGAGTGCAATAGTGTGAACAGGTAACAGACAGGGTAACCCTCCTGTCTGCTTTTGGGTCCGAATCACCTTTAGTCTCAAGTTCTGGGGAGATTCAAACTATGAACCTTATGGTAGCATACCCAATGAACAGGCTCAGATAAGTACCCTCTTCGTGGATTGCGGTACAATCGTTTGCCAGGGGCACCCAGCTGGGCTTCCAAAATGAATCCTTTTAACTCTATAAGAGTCCTTGGGTATATTCTTACCTTTTCCCAGTTTAGTAACACCATCAAGCCCTTCAAACAGCTGTCAGACTTAACCACGTATACATCACATGCAAAAAGAACTTGGAAGATACACCCAGGCAGTATGTTAAGAAAATGTACTTCACTAAAAGATGATAAAAATATGAAAAATTTAAACACAGAACAATATATCAAAGAGCTCACAATCACATAAAAGAACAAGGGAAAATTATAAAGCAAAACTCCTACCACAATACAGTAAAATCTTTGCTAGCTAAGGTATTACCTCTGGAAGTGCGTTTTAAAGTTAGATCAGAGAGCTGTGTCTCTAGAGTCCCAAGATGATATGACCTACATTTCAGATACAAGTATCAGTTTAAACTCTGTGTCTCCACACCCCTTCTGTGAGTCATCTAGCTCCTCCTTTTAGAATATAAAATTACAAAATATGATTTCCTATCAGGAGGCATTTTAAATAAGGTGCCATCGGAAGAAAAAATACATTTTCTATATATAACTCTTCAATTACACATTTCCTTTGAACTTAGCAATCCCATACTGGCACCAATGTGTTAAAAAACAAACAGGAATCAGCCTAATGACGTCCTGTTTCTGAAGTCATAAAGTCACATTTGGTTTGCACTTCAAAAAGCCTAGGCATGTTATAAAAAGATAATAAAATGCAATTCTGAAGGAAGTCAGTTAATTAAATGGTTCCTGGTCAGTTTACATATCCTGTAGTTTTACTGAAATCTGGGGGTGGGGGTGCCCATGGAAGCACAGGCTGTCTTATGTGAGACAATCAAATACTGTATTTTTATATTACAAATATCATACAATAATCATAACCATCTGGCCAAGTGTCACAATCCTCCCCATCTAGACTGAATTTGGGGGCTCTGTCCCCTGCATGGGATGAGCTCCCCAAATCAGTTCACTCCTCATATAGATGCAACACGCCATCTGCATTCTAATTGGTTGCTTCAGCCCTATGTCAGATTGTCATGTCATGTCATACCCTTGCAAGGCAAGACTCCATCTTAATAGTCTACCACTAGTTTTTTCCATTTGTGTCAGCCAAACCAGGGGGTTGTGGTCAGTTTGTACCTCAAAATGCTGCCCATATAAGTATGGCTCTAACTTCTTTAGGGCCCACACTATGGCAAGACACTTTTTTTCCACAGTAGAGTAAGCCTGCTCCCTGGGAAGTAACTTTTTACTCAGGTACACTACAGGGTGATCTTTCCCTTGGTTGGATGTCTGACTCGGTACTGCCCCAATACCCACGTCTGAGGCATCAGTCTGGACTATAAAGGGTCTGCTATAGTCAGGGCTTGTCAATACATGAGCACTGCACAGTGCCTCCTTCAGTCTGGTGAAGGCCTTTTCACAGGCTGATTCCCAAGTAATTTTCTTAGGCATCTTTTTCTTTACCAGGTCAGATAGGGGAGCAGCCAGGCACTGTAATTGGGTACAAATTTCCTATAGTACCCTGCTGTCCCTAGAAAACTCCTGACCTGTTTCTGCATTTCTGGTCTGGGCCATGCCTTGATCACCTCTATTTTTACTTGGTTAGGATGGAGCTGTCCCCGGCCTACAACATGCCCGAGGTATGCCACTTCAGCCATGGCCACCTGACACTTCTCAGCTTTGACAGTGAGCACGTCCCCCTGTATCCTGCCCAGCACTACCCTAAGGTGGGACGGGTGTTCCTCCCAGCTAGCACTAAAGATGGCAATGGCATGAGGTATGCCACGGCGTACTTCTCAGCACCATTTAACACCTGGTTCACCAACCTTTGGAAAGTGGCCAGGGAGTTCTTCATTCCAAAAGGCATTACCTTAAATTCAAATAAGCCTATTGAAACATAGAAACAAAGACTTTGACGGCAGATAAGGACCGCTTGGCCCATCTAGTCTACCCATTTCCCTAGCTACAGGATAGGCCGCAGATCCTAGTTAACCAACAGCCTATTTCTTCCTACCCCCCCACAAGAATTGCCTTATGTCTGTCCCATGCATTCTTGAATTCTCCCACAGTTTTAGACCCCACAACCTCCTCAGGAAGGCTGTTCCATGCATCCACTACCCTCTCTGTGAAATAATACTTCCTCACATTGCCCCTGAACCGCCCTCCTTCTATCTTTAAATTGTGTCCCCTTGTTCTTGCAAGTCTCTTTTTCTGAAAGATGCTACCCTCTTGGACTTTGTTGATTCCACTGAGGTACTTAAAAGTTTCTATCATGTCCCCCCTCTCCATTCTTTCCTCAAGGGTATACATATTAAGCTCCTTTAGTCTCTCCTCATATGGCTTCTCTTGCAGACCCTGCACCATTTTAGTTGCCCTCCTCTGGACTACCTCTATCTTGTCTATGTCCTTAGGAGATGGGGTCTCCAGAACTGGACACAGTACTCAGATGGGGTCTCACCAACTGTCTGTACAGAGGGATAACAACTTCCTGTTTTCTGCTGCTGATGCCTCCCTATACATCCCAGTATACCCCAAGCCCTCCCTACTGCCTTCTCTACATTGCTTGCTAACCTTTAGGTCATCTGATATGATTACCTCCAGGTCCTCTCCTTTGTTGTTGTTACTACCTCCCACCCATTGTGTATTCTTCCCGGTTCTTGTTTCCCAGGTGCATTATTTTGCACTTCTTTGCATTGAATCTTAGTTGCCATACTTCTGACCATTCCTCCAACCTTGCCAAGTCCCTTTTCATCCTTTCCACGCCTCCTTGTGTATCAACCCTGTTGCAGATCTTTGTGTCATCTGCAAAAAGGCATACTTTTCCTTCCAGTCCCTCTGCAATGTCACTGATGAAGACATTAAAAAGGACTGGACCCAATACTGAACCCTGTGGTACCCCACTAGTAACCCCTCTTTCTTCAGAGTGGACTCCATTTACAATTACCTTCTGTGTCCTGTTTTGCAGCCAATGTTTTACCCAGGCTACCACCCTGGGACCCACTCCCAGGCTGGTTAATTTGACTATTAATCTTTTGTGTGGGACTGTGTCAAATGCCTTGCTAAAGTCTAGGTAGGCCATGTCCACAGCCCCTCCCTGGTCTACTACTTTGGTCACCCAGTCAAAGAAATCTATTAGATTCATCTGACATGACCTTCCTGCTGTGAACCCATGCTGTCTTGGGTCCTGTGCTCCACTGGCCTCTAGGTACTCAACTATTCTTTCCTTCAGAAGTGACTCCATCACTTTCCCTACCACAGAGGTCAGACTGACATGTCTGTAGTTTCCTGCCTCTGTCTTGGTCCCACTTTTGTGAAGGGGAATCACATCTGCCTTCCTCCAGTCCTCGGGTACCACACCATCCTCCCATGATTTATTAAAAAGAGTAGCCAGTGGTTTCACTAGTTCCTCCCTTAATTCTTTTAGAATTCTGGGGTAAATTCCATTAGGACCCATTGCTTTGTCCACCTTCAGTTTTAGGAGTTCTTGCAGAACCCTTTCTTCTGTGAAAGGACTGGGATCGACCCCCCCTATCAAGAGTGCTTCTGTTAATTGGATTAGGCACTTCCCCCTCCTCTTTTGTGAATACTGAACAGAAATATTAGTTCAGTATCCCTGCTTTTTCACTGTCCCCCTCTGCCCACCCACCATTCATTCTATTCTTTTGGAATGATTTAGGCTGACCTCTCCCTAGCACTGTCAGTTAACTGTACCATGCCAATACCCCTTTGTCAGGTCAATAGTTGTAAGGTATGTGGCCTCTCCCAACTTGTCCAGGAGTTCATCCATCCGGGGCATCGGGTGGACGTCTGACTTCATGACTGCATTCAGTCCATGATAGTCCACACAGAAATGAGTAGAGCCATCTGGCTTGGGTACAAGGACTACGGGTGAGGCCCAGGGACTGTGGGATCTCTGGATTACCCCTAAATCCAGCATTTCCTCCACCTCCCTCCTAATGTCCTTTTGGACAGCCTCTGACACCCGATATGCTGTCTGCCGTATGGGCGTCTGTGTCCCTGTCTCTACATTATGCGTTGCTAAGAGGGTTAGTCCAGGCTTGGCGTTAAACAGTGGGGCAAAGTTTGCTAAAACCTCCCTTACTTCCTGAATCTTGTCCAGGGCCAGCTGGGGTGACAATTTAACTGCCTCCACAGAGGACTCCCACTTGCTTTCTTCCAGCAAGTCCAGAAGGGGGTCTCCTGCACCTGTTCCCTCCCTTGGACTACATACTGCAAACACCATGTCAGCCCTATTAACATATGGCTTCATCATGCTGACATGGTACATTCTTTCTGTATGTCTTCTGTTAGATGACTCTATGATATAGTTCACGTCATTTACCTTTCTAACTATTTTGTATGGTCCTGCCCACTCAGTCTGCAGCTTGTCTTTCCGGACTGGAATGAGGACCATGACTTCCTAACCCACTGTGTACTAGTGAGCTCTGGCTCTGCCAGGTTGCTCTGGGCTGTCCCCATAAGCTCCTTCAGCCTTTCCCTAAACCTAAGGACGTAATCCACTATGGGAATGCCCTGGGTGGCGTGCTTGCCTTCCCAGTCCTCCCGGATCAAGTCTAGGGGCCCATGTACTCAGCTTCCATATAAGCGCTCAAAGGGGGAAAATCCTGTCGACTCTTGGGGCACCTCCCTGTATGCAAACAACAGGTGGGAAGGTATTTCTCCCAGTCCCTCCCATGCAGTTCAGCAAATGCTTGGAGCATTGACTTCAGGGTACCGTTAAATCTTTCCACAAGCCCATTAGCTTGCGGGTGATAAGGTGACATCCACCTCTGCACCACCCCACACTTCTCCCACAAACATTTCATCAGGTCTGATAAGAAGGAACCCCCTCAATCGGTGATAACCTCCTGCGAAATCCCAGCATGGAAGAAAATCCCAAGTAAGGCATCTGCCACTTTGTCTGTCCTCAGTGAGGATTGGGCAACTAGCTCTGGATACCGGGTGGCATAATCCACCACAGTCAGGATGAACCTCTTCCCGGAGGAGCTGGGGGTACTTAAAGGCTCCACAATATCCATTCCCACCCTCTGGAATGGCTCCTCCATTATGTGCAATGGAGTTAGGGCGGCTTGCATTTTCTTACCTGCCTTCCCTATTTCTTGGCACCGGTGACAAGACCTGCAATACTCCTTCACTTGCTGGGTGAAGTTAGGCCAATAGAAGTTCTGGGCCAACCGCTGCATAGTGCTCGCAATTCCCAGATGACCAGACAAGGGAATATCATGTGCAATCTTGAGCAACTGCTCACAGTACCCCTGGGAAATGACAAGCTGCCTGCCTATCACCTCTCCCTCTGTCTTAGCATCCTGAGTATACATTAGTCCATTTTCCCAATAAACTTTACATTTTCCATCACCTCCCTGTGCTCCGTCAGAGTCTGCCCAAACCCTCAGCTTCTTTAGAGTAGGGTCACTTTTCTGAGCAGCTGCAAACTCCTTACACATTCCCAAGGCATTGGACAGGTCCCCTTCAGTCTCTAAACTAGGGTCCCTAGCACTAGCGTCGGGGCACTCAGGATCACTGTCATCTCTAACCCTCTGCCAGTGGGTCATCCCTCCTTCTTCGGAGTAACCCTCCGTAGCTGTGTGGTTAACTGCTACTGGGGAAATTTCTATACCCTTTTCATTAGTCTCCATATCAGGAGACACAGACTGGGGAACCAGCCTCCCAGTGGTTTCCAAAATGGCTTCTATGGGGTCTGGGGAACTACAATTTCCCCTTCCCACTTGGCTACGGGTAACTCCACACACCACCCCCTGTTTGAGATTGTTGCCAAGGATGACGTCGACTGCTAAAGTTTTGGCTACAGCCACCTGTTGCACAGTTCCTCCTGTTTCACCCCAGTCTAGGAGAACACTAGTGAGTGGCAAGGTTGTCTCCTCCCCAGTGAACCCTTGTACAGTTACAAATCTATTGGGTATAAGCTGACCAGGCTCTACCAGATCCCCTTTTACCAATGTCAGCGATGCCCCGTGTCTCTTAACCCTTGTGTCTGTGCACCATTCACAGTGACTGGCTGCATGTGTTCCCTCATGTTCACAGGCATGCTTCTAGGGACACACAAACAACCCATTTCTTTCCTAGCTCCATTTTGCATATTGTTCATCCTTTTGGGACACTGTCTGGCAATAATCCCAGTTTCTTTACAAACCCAACATTAATTTCTTTTCTCAGAGAAATATTTTCTTGGAAACCTGGTGCTAACTGGTTTCAGTGGAGGCAGTGAGGATTTTAGCTGCCCTGAAGGTGCTCTTTTCCCTTTCTGTGATGCCATGCCGGCCCCATTTGTTCTCAGAGCAGGTCTACGCTTGGCTTAGCGGTTCGAGAGTTCAGCAGCCTCTTGCACTGTTTTGGGATCTCGGCCCTCCAGCCAGGTTTTCAGCTCTGCTGGGCATGCCCCAAAAAACTGCTCTAACAATATAGCATTTTCAATTTTATCTATAGAGTTTTCTTCAATTCCTTCCCACCAATGTTTTAAAAACTGACGTTGTTTTGTGGCTAGCTCCCTGTAGCTCATGTCAGGGCTTCTCCTGAGCTTACGGAATTTAGCTCTATATGCTTTTGCATGTAAATCAAACTTTTTTAAAAGTGATGCTTCAAGTTTGTTGTAATCATTACTGTCCTCATTGTCCATTTGACCTAATGCATCCCGAGCCTTCCCGGTAAGTAGTGGGGATAGCTGGAAGCTCCAGGACCTACTAGGAATTTTTGCCTGAATGCAAAGTTTTTCAAAGGAATTTAAAAAAGCATCCATATCCTCCTCCTTTTTGAATTCAGCTATCAATTTGGAATTTAATTTGTAACCCAGTCCTGTAGTTCCAGTTAAACCCAAGCCACTTACCTGCTCTGGTGCTGGTGGTTGGAGTCGTAGCTTCTCCAGTTCATGTTGCCTCTGGCGCTTATGCTCCTCTCGGTCTGCTTCTCGCTGTTCACGCTCAGCCTCCCTCTGTTCTCATTCAGCTTCTCACTGTTCTCGCTCCCTCTTCTCCTCTGCAGCTCATTTCTCTCGCTCTGCTTCTCGCCGTTCTCATTCAGCCTCCCTCTGGAACTCCAGCTCCATTCTGCGCAACTCAATCTGCAGCCTGATTGCTTCTGACTTCAGAATGCTTGTGACCTTCCCCTGCTGCTGTGGCCCTTGGCTTGCACTGGCCCTGCTGACCTCCTCACTGGATCTGGACGCTGAAGTGGTCGCTGGCCCCTCCATGACCAAAGTTTGGTCCTTTACAGTCACAGTCTATGACCCAATGCACTGGGCATCTGCTGCCATCAGGGCATTGCCGGCATCACTGCCTCCTATGGAAGTCTATTCCAGGACTTCGCCACCCTCTCAGTGAAGTAACACCCCCTCACATTGCCCCTAAACCTTCCTCTAGTCTTAGACTATGACCCCTTGTTCTAGCACTTACCTTCCTTGTAAATATGCTCCTTCCCTCCCTCACCTTATTAATCCCTTTCACATACTTAAATGTCTCAGTCATGTATCCCTGCTCCCTTCTAGTCTCCAGTGGGGACAGATCCAATTCCCTCTACGTCTCCTCATAGGCTTCCTATGCATACCGTGCACCATCTTGGCTGCCCTTCTCTGAACCCTCTCTATCCTGTCTATGTCCTTGCGCAGGTGAGGTCTTCCGAACTGGACCCTGTACTCCAGGTGAGGCCTCACCAAGGATTTATAAAGGGTCATCAGCATCTCCCTCTTTCTGCTTGTTATACCCCTCCCTATGCATGCCAGATTCTATTCGCTTTGCCCACCGCCTTGCTACATTGGTTCCCCACCTTCAGGTTATCTGAAATTATAATTCCCAGATCCCTCACCTGCTCAGTTGCCTTAATTCCCCCCCCCCCGGTGTGTAACTAGCTTGCGGGTTATTATGCCCTATGTGCATATCTGTACACTTTTTGGAACTGAATTTCAGCTGCCAGGTTTCTGACCACCCCTCCAGAATTTTTAGGCCCTCCCCCGTCGGGTAATCAATCAGATTCATCTGGTGTGACCCCCCCCCCCATGAATCCAGGCTGCCTTTGGCCTTGTAGCCCATTCAAGTCAAGATACTCTACTAACCTCTCTTTTAAGAGAGTTTCCATAAGTTTCCCCACCACTGATGTGAGACTGATCAGCCTATAGTTTGCCTTCTCCTTGCTGCTGCTCTTAAGGAGCAGGACCACATCTGCTCTCCTCCAGTTCTCTGGAATTATGCCTATTTTCAGTGACCTGTTGAATAAGACCATCAGTGGTGCAGCATCACTGCTCCTCCCTGAGTTCCTTTAGTATCCTTGGGTGTATCATTTTTGGTCCCATGGCCTTGTCCACTTTCAGATCTGTGAGTCCATCCAGGACTCTTTCCTTTGAAAATGGACTCATGTCCCCTTCCCCACCCTCATTTTTTCTGCTGCTCCCTGCTGGTCTATCCCAGCCTTCTTCTACTGTGAAGACAGAGCAGAAGTACCTGTTCAGGAATGGATGTCTGCTTTTTCCTGATCTTCTTCTTTGCAGTCTCCTCAGACGTACTCCTTATCCTTATTATCCCTGCCTTTGCTTTACTCTTCTTGCTTACATACCTGAAGAAAGTCTTATCCCCTTTAGCTACCACTTTAGCCATCTTTTCCTGTGTCTGCATCTTTGCTCTCCTCAATGTCTTACAAGCTTCACTCTGTTTTACTTGGCACACCTCTCTGTCTTCCTCCCTCTGCATTTCTTTGCACCTCCTGAATGCCACCCTTTTTTCCTTTATCACTGTAGCCACATCCTTAGGGTACACTAACAGTCTGCTCTTGCTCACCTCCTTTACTCAGTGGCTGGTTGCCTTAATTATGCCCTACGCTATTTTTACCCACTGTTATTTTACTCTTCCTTGGCAATTCTCCCCTACTAGGCAGCTTCTGAGGCAGTTCCCCATTGCTTTTAAATCCACCCTCCTAAAGTCCAGGACCCTCATCTTCATGAGGTTTGCCTCAGCACCCATCTTAATGTTGAGCATCTATGTACCTGATCACTGGTCACTAGGGGACTGCCCACCATGACATCTGCAATGCTGTGCATGTTTGTAAGCACAAGATCCAGCACTGCCTGTCCCTTGTCTGTTTTCTGACTAGCTGCCTGAACAGTGCCCCCTATAGGGAGTCAAGGGTGGCTCTGCTGCTTGCCAAGGTGCAGCTAGAAGGCTCCAATCCACATCTTCTTTTGTTACACTTTTTGTCCAGGAAAGACATGCTAAGCCAAAGCTTGTTTCCAGGTGCATCCTGGGAGCAGCAGGAAGTTGTGACTTACTCCTGGTCATACAGTATTTAACTGGTGGTTGTGGAACTCAAACTCAGTTTTCCAGGCTTGCAGCTCGGTGCTCTTAAGCACAATGCTATATTGCCTCCCCCTTCATCTGGCAGATTGAAGTCACCATCTAACAGCATCCTCCCCTTATTTGTCATCCAGATGATGGTTTCTCCTAGTGTCTTATCCAGCTCCTGTCACTATGCTGGCGGTGTGTATACTACCCTGTATGGATAGTGACCCCAGCTTCTGTTTCTAGAGTGACCCACAGCATCTCCAGCCATTTCTTTCCCTCAGGGTTCCCCTTTTTTCCATAGCCTTGATTCCCTTCCCTCACAAATAGAACAAACACTCCTCCTCTTCCCATCCCTCCTGAACAGAAAGTAGTCAGGTATGGCCATGTCCTAGTCATGACTGTCAGTGCACCATGACTCAGTTATGGTCACCAACTCCAGGCCAGCCTCCACCATAATGGCCTCAATATCCGGATTTTACTTCCTAGACTCCTTGTGTTAGTGCACATGGCTTTCCATACCTTGCTGTCTCCCTACCTGCAACATCCCTTTCCTGCCCACCTACTGCCTATGCTGCTCACTGTCTCTCACCATGATGCCTCTCTTTTCATGTTACCCTCCCTGTTTCCAAGGGTGCCGGAAGATAGTAAAAACTGAGGGGCTGGAGGATCAGAAGGGCACTTATGAGGGTACAAAGGGCACTTTTCCTAAACTAGTTTTTGCCATACAAAAATACAACAAATGTATTTAGAAAAAGCAATATTCATAAATAGACAGTTGTAACAAACATGCCCCATTTGACTAAAGTAATGGAGAGAAGTGATGTGCTCATCTCAACTGGACATCAGAGTACCTCATAGGGCAGTTTTATTTGTAGGCTGCTCTTTGGATTAAGCAGAAAGCCTGTGGTGACCACTGACAGATCTTCCTGCAGCAGGCTTCAATGTTCTGCTCATGTGCTCCTAGAAATACCAAATAGAACAGTTTCCACCCCATTTTCCGCTAAAGCAATTCATAATCCAAACTGTTTTGGAAAGTTGCTGAGAGCCTTCTCAGCCCAATGGGAAAGTCTTCTACCATTCCATCTACATGCATGCTATAGAAACATAGAAATTAACTGTAGATAAGGGCCGCTAGGTCTAGGACCATCTAGTCTGTGACTGCCCATTTTCCCTGACTACTATAAAAGCCATAGACCCTACTTGATCTCAGGCTTTACCTCCTTGTTCCTAATGCTAGGGTTCCCCTATGCCTGTCAAATGCATGTTTGAATCTCCCCACAGTGTGTGTGCCCCCACCAACCTCTACTGGGAGTCTATTCCATGCATCCTCCTCTTCCAACCTCATGTCATACCTCCTCGTTCCTGGACATCTTTTATGAAAGATGCTACCCTCCGGTACTCTATGTATGCCTTTTAGATTATATGTACATTGTCCATACCCCTTGCTATACAACTGGACTTATACCACGGTGGTAAAGAATAATCTAAAATCTGAACTGAAAGCTTTTAGCAATGATGTTTAAACATTCATCTAATTTTCAACCAAACAAATACAGTTTCTCTGCACTGTGATTGCTAGTTCCACCATGCATTGGCTATCTTGAGCTTGTGAAACATAGTTTTCGCTAAAGAAGCACAGAAAAACTATTTGTTTAGTTGAAAACTAGATGCATGTTTAAAAATCTTAAAGAAATTTAGGAAAAAAAACAACCTGGAAAAGACATGAAATGCTGCCCGCCACCTCATCTCCCAACAATATTGTGTTTCTCTCTGGGCAGCTTGATATGTTTCTGCTACATGAGAGAAAGTCCAAGATGCAACTTGGGAAATGTCATCAGTGGCTGCAGTGTCTTTTCTACAGTCAAATGGTAAATTCAGTGTTTGCAAACCCGATGTCATGAACTGAAACAATACAGTCAGCAAAAGACAGAAGTTGCATCCAAGGATGTGTGTGAAGACCTCCAGATATTGTATTAACTGTACAAGGACTTGAACAAAGGCACTTCGGTTTCTAGCTTAAAAGACAAAGGTCATGGTGAGCAAATTTAAAAACACAATAAGAAGACAATAATCTCCTGAGGGCCGATGCCACAGACAGTAGTGTTAAAATGGCTAATGTTGAAGCTCTATACATGGGAAATGCGGAGCTGGCCAGCAGTATGTTCCATTTTGTAACTCTGAAAGAACGAAAGATGCCTACAGTCTTCTGATAAAATGCTGGAGGCAGTCCCGCCATCATGGTACCACCCAAAAATGGAATGTTCACTCCAGTCTCCAGGGATTCCAAATGAAGAAAAATTATTGCTATGCAAAAAGACTACTGGTGGTAATACAAAAACAAAAGTTGACAAAATTAATCCAAGAAGGTAGTGGTTAATGCTTTTCCACTGGTCAGTCTTTATCCTCATGTGGTACAACAAAGCCTTAACCACACCACTACCTCACTGGGTAACTTTGGATGAAAAAAAAATTGAAGGCTTTTGTGTTTCCACCTGTAGTTTTTTGCACAGCAATACATTTCTTGTATTTGGAGTCTCTGGAGTGGACATTCCAGTTCTGTGTAGTGCCATGCTGAAGAGACTGATGACTAGTACTGTTGCATTTCTGCTGACCAGTGCATACATCTTTTGATCTGATAATGTAACTAGGTTGTGGGACTGACTGCCCCCTGACATTGAAAACAGGCGACCCAGTGAACAGAGAGAGCAAAACCATCTCTGTTTTCTATTTTGGTAATGCTACACCCTCAAAGACCTAAGAGCATGTCCTGTCACATGACACTGCAAAACAATTAAGCACAGCTGGTCTTTTTTTTATTCCATTTGTTTTATGAATTGCTTGCCATCGTGTATGTGAGAGGGTATGCCAGTCCAACAGTGGCAATAACATGCTGTGGGCTGGGCCTGGACTGTGGACAGGACATGAAACTGTGTGGCAAATGTCCATAGGTACACACCGTGTGTAGGGTTGGGGGCTTGGGATGACTGCCCCCCCCAACCATGAATTTGGAAATTCGGGGGTGAGGTGGCAAGAAAACTTGGATCTCTTACCTTGCCCCCACCAGAAAAAATTTCCTGCACGTGCCACCAAAATTAACCCTTGTTACCTCACCCCTGAATTTCCAAATTCATGATGGGGGGGCAGTCATCTTAAGCCCCCAACCCTGCTGACATCATGTACCTATGGTTAATTTGTTTTTGTCAAACCTGTTATATTTGAAGCTCTTTCTTTTCTATTTATTGAAAATTGTACAGCAACAAACATTTTGCATTCTCAAAATACATGCCAGTAGTTGGAGTGTCATTGTTTCTTAAATTGTAATACATTTCATATATAGTCTGGTTGAGTTGGGGTTACAGAGCTAAATGCAGAGTTTGGGCAGACATTTGCCACACAGTTTCATGTCCTGTCCACAGTCCAGGCCCAGCCCACAGCATGTTATTACCACTCTTGGACTGGCATACCCTCTCACATACACTATGGCAAGCAGTTAATATTGTTACCCCTGACTTGCATGTCTTACATAGCAAATCAAACCAGAATGACTCATGTTCCAATTCCACAAGAAATAGTGTTAAAAAATGTCCCCTATCCACTGACTAGCAAATTAAGCATAAGTAGAGCTGAGGCTGCCTGACTCATTTCTCATCATTACTAATGCTTTATCAAGGCTTGGTTGCTGCTGACCTGCTTCTAAACAGACTAACAAATTACCTCTCATGTCTTGCCCCCTTTCTCACTCTTTTCTTCTGTTCCACACTCATCTCTCCCCCAGAGTCCTTCCCTGCCCCGATTTTGACCCCTAAATTAACATGTTATCCCACTGCCTCCCTTACTGCCCCTACCCCATGCCCTCTGATTGCAAAACCCTTTCCTGTGAATGGCTACTACCTCGGGATCTTACTAATCCTTGACTTGTTAATTTATTGGAATGCTTATTGCATATTACACTGTCTCCACGTCTTGGGTATGTTTTTATAACCTTGTAACCATGTACATTTGTTCAGTTACTGTGCACTACAAGTCTAACTCCTTTATTTATTTATTTATTTTAGTCTTTGGTAACCAGGTAAGGTTTTTCCCTAGCACACACCAGGAAACAAGCTGATATCATCACCTCAGTGTGCACACCTGGTCACTTGTTTTGTATAAATGAATACAAATGTCAACTATGCCCTGTATTTCACATTTAGCACATCATTAACCAATAAAGGATCTAAAGTGTTTAGTTGTAAGGAACTCTTTATACATCTGTGGCTGACTGTGTGATATAATCTAATTGTAGCCTTAATTAATAAGTTAATTAATAAACCCTTACTTGCCTCTGTTTTGATTTCAACACTAACTTGCTTATTCTTCCCAGTTCTTCCTCCTGTTATTCACCTCTCTCTCTTGCTATCTCCTACTCCTTCCCTACCACTGACTGTTACTTTTATACATATATTATATATCAACAAGTAAAATATCGCATTAGCTCCCAAAGTGCACAGAATGTGTTCCCAAGGCAGTCTTGTAACATGCAAAGAAACAGGTGCCTGATACTTCTCCATCTCACCTGGGTTTAAACACCAGCACCAAAACTGGAAACACAGAGCTGTTTTCTTTTACTGAGTTTTTATTCCTCTATTGAACTTATTATTAAATTGTGTTATTCACCACTGGCATGTTAAAACATTGCATCACAAGCTTTTATGCTCCCAAATTGTCAATGTTAGACTATATCCTTCCATTGGTGCATATATATTTTTCAGATTTGCTTGGCTCCAATGTACAAATAAGGGTGAATTTCAAATACATTAATTGTAGCTTATGTTAAGTAGTGAATAAAAGGATTTAATAAAAAGTTCAATGGATGAAGAAAACCTCAGTAAAGGAAAACAGTTCAGTGTCAGCTCTGTGTTTCTCATTTTGGAACCACTGTTAGTGGGTGTTATGACAACAATTGCAGGACAGGGCACCATTATGTATTTGTCTATTATTTATTTTTTATTATTATTCTTCTTTATGTTCCCACATGACTGCTGCTTTCCGGTAGACCATGTTACACTTACTCTTTACAAACACACATACTAGTACATTTCAGCAAGAAAAAAAAAATCAATGTTTTTTTTTTTTTACCTGTAAATTAATAGCAGTACAGCCAGCAGGACAGGTCCACAGGTGCAACCTACTGGAATGTTCTTCCTTGCTGAGTTGCCGCTGCCCATTAATTCTTGTGTTCAGCAGTGACCATCCAAATAGATCAATACCGTGATCAGGAGGAAGGAGGATCGCACCAACCTACAGCCCCAGCCTCAAGGCAGAGTCACACAAACACCTACTGGAGTGGAATGAACAGTGGCACTGGACTTCTCTGAGTGGGAAATGGGGGGGTCAAGTTGCAAATGGGCCAGCAACTATTTGGGCAAGCAAGCAGACGGGCAGGTGAGTGCCTGGGCAGCTTACAGAAGTTACAGAATGGTGGCACTGACTTGCTAGTACCTAGAGAACTTAAGTTAATTAATGGACTTGACTTACCATGGCAGCACTTTGGAATTAGACCATTGCTGGCCCAGGACCTGGGTGGATCATGTCGCAGCAGGGAGCACAGCACTGCCACTGACCCTCACTGAAACAGGGATTGCGTTGCCAGTCGTCTGCGGAGTTATTTTTTTCGGGTTCTTCAACTTAAAAATGAACTTGTCTTGAAAAATAAAATAAAAGCTGCAAGCAAATAAAAGGGGTTTAAACAGAGTCAGAGTCTCGATGGAGGAAGTCAGAGCACCAGCAGTGCACTGCAAGCAACTCCATCAATTCTCTGGGTCCCGTCTGGTTTGGTTTTTACTCTGTCTCCAAGGCAAGTCTGAAATCAGCAACAGCAACCACAACACTCACTCACTCTTAACCCCACAACAACAATGTAAAGCCAGGTTACAGGGAGGAGTCAGGAGGAAATGGGATCGGACGTGTGGTGGTGGCTACCCTTATACCCATTACTCTCCTTGGCTTGCAGCTAGTCTGGCTTTGTTTTCTCTCAGTCTCGGGGACGGGGTGGGGGGATCAGAACTTTCATGGGAGTCGGCACTTTCAAATAAAAAAAATCCAGTTGAACTGAGGTGGCAGTGCAGTGGAGGCATGACAGATCCATTTGATTCTAAGTGTTATCTTGGCCAATTATCTGCCTTACTGGGCTGGCTAGCTCTGCTATGATGCTAAGTCTCTTGGCTCCCAAAACAAAGAGGAGACAAAGAGGTGTGAACATCTCCGGGGCTGCTTTGAATTAGAAGTGTTATGGACAGTTCCAGAGTTGTAAAGTAGGGTCATTATTGCAACGACTTTACTTCACAACTCTTCTAGGAGGTATTTACATAGGCAGCTGTTTCTTTTGTGTTAGTGGCAGGATGGGGGTGTGCGGTGGTGGCAGATTCAAGGCATTACATGCTGTCACGCAATGAGAATTAATTCTTCAGCTACTCGAATGAATGAAAGGGGAAATTTCGTACTGGGCCAAAAAGTGGCGCTACTCTGATTCTAGTGCCTATGCCTGTTTCTTGTCTCTTTTACACCTCTCTTTTTGCGTCCTTGGTTTATACCCCCTCATTCTCTGTCTTTTGTGCTTCTCTTTCTTTATGCACCTCTGCCATGGGTGAGATTCCTCCCCTCGGGCCGTTCTTCCCTGCATCTTCATCATGTGTGTGTGTCAGGGGTCAGGTTTTGCACCTCTTATTATCACAGCTTCTCCCCCAGCTTGTTTAAATGTGCATCCAAGTAGCATTTAAAGGAAGGAGAGCTGTCTGAGGATGTGCAGGCCTACCAAACCAGCAAAAAATGATGGAAAACACACTCCAGCGTAATCACTTATAGTACCAAAAAACAAAACAAAACAAAAAAAAGTTTTCTCGGCTACTCTCTTGATAAAGCAGCACCTTCCCATTGTAAAATGCTGTCAAGTATTGTGCTGGCTCAGGGAGCCTTTTGAGCGCTGTACTACTTCTGCTCCACTACATTTGTCACTTTACCATTATTGTGAGTAAACAATTAAATATGTGTTCACTACCAGTGTTGTTAGTCAAATCTTTCTGGTACTATAAGTGACTGAGTTGGAGGGTATGGTATGTGCAACTGTTGTTTTTTTTTCTGCTGGTTTGGTTAAAGTTACAGCATATAGCACCTCTGTCTGGGGCACACTTTCTTTTTGGTTTGCTGGAATACTCAAGCCTCCCTCCCTCCCCTGTCCAACCCCCAAGCAATGTGCACCCATTCCCGAACCCTGGTTGCCAGTGTGGTAGGTCATGTGGCAATCAGTGCCTCAGTGCACCACACCAGAGGGCTGGAAAACCAGTAGTTTTAAACAGTCAGTGGATGAACTATGGTATTACAAATCTCCCTATCAATGAGGGAAACGTTCAAAAGGCATACTTTATCACATCTTTTGGAATACTTTTTAGGGCTGCATGGGTGGAGCCCTGCAGTCCTTTTGCTAGGACTAGTAGAAACGCACTCCTGCATTCCTTGTGAACCAACAATATGATGAGGTGCAAAAGTCACCTCCGCATCTCTGGACATTGGAACTCTCCACCCTTGCAGGCATTTTTTCCCCCCGGCATGAACTAATTTTAGAAGCAGCAGCATTGAGGAGAGATGGGGGCTGGAAGGTCAGGACTTCAGTGACCCCTGACTTGTCCAACATTCCCAATTTATCTCAACACTTCATGCTGACACTTTTTTGTGTATCTTTCTTCTCCTTACCCCTGCTTGGGGGGGGGGAGAGGAAAGAGACAGAGAGAGAGAGAGAGAGAGAGAGAGAGAGAGAGAGAGAGGGAGAGATCAAAAACATCTGTCCCTTCGGTTTTGGGGAATCACTTTCACTAAATCCACTTTGTGCATTTCCCAAACTGAAATTGTCACCTCTGTACTCCACTATGAAGTGAGTGCCTTCAGTTACTAATAAAAATTCACCAGCCCTTTTGTATTCATTCCAAATCCACCTTTCACCAACTGCTGTCTTCCATTAACTGCAGCATAAATCTCTTCATTTTAAACTGCAGCACTGAAGTCATAAAAACAAACATTTTAACAAGGTTTAAACAGTTTGTGATTGTGCATCCTTTTTAGTGTTACTTGTTTTCTGCTTATTACTTGCATCATCCTGGTGATGAGATTTAATTTGCCATTCTCTGTTTCTGTCCTTAACAATCTAAGGAAAGTATGCATAATAAATAAATACAAGTACAAAGGCATCAACTGACACTGCTAGAATTGATTTTCTTTATACCAGAGGGTTCAGTTTGATATTTTTTAGTGGTAGGGAAACTAGCTAAAATGACATCATGCTGCTTCCTGCAGAGTGACTGTCAAACAAGTATCTGATAAAAATATTAGACTTGTGATGAGAATATTGTTTTATTTTGACCTGATTTAGAGTTTTGTATAGTGCAAAGCCCCACGACAATACAGTTTCATTTTATGACTATATAATTCATTTTTTTAGCTTATTCAACCGTTAGTAAAAAACAATACATTTCAAAATAAAAGGTTTAATAAATGTCATAAAAAGAGGCTGGAGGACCAAAGTGAGATGATTTGCTTATAGAAGTATATAAGAAGATATTTTTAATTGCAGACCATATTTGTTACTTATAACTTAAATTTTCATTTTTAATAAATAGCATACCTAATAAACAAAGTGTAAACAGTCAGCCTGTGATTTTGAGCGTCTTTTAGCGTCACCAGTCTCCTGCTGGTTACTTGTCTTATCCTGGTGATGTGGCCATTCTCTATTTCTATCCCTGTCAGTCTAAGGAAAAGCATGCATAATAAATACAAGTAAAAAGATATCAGCTGACTGCTAGAATTGATTTTGTTATACCACAGGGTTCAGTTTGTTGTTTTTTTTAGTGGTAGGGACACTGTGGCTAAAATGACTTCATGCTGTTTCCCTCAGAGTGACTATCAAGATTCAGCAGAAAGGCAGCCGTGACAAATATTTAAGTACTGTATATGCTTCAGTATTAATTCATTCACACATCTCTATGGTATTTTGCTTAATAAATACACCTTAAAATAACATAGGTATCTATCAGGTATTTGCAAGCATTATACGATTCATTACACAGAAAAACACAATTTGTCAGCAGATAAGGACTACCTGGTCCATGCTGTCTGCATGTTTTGTCCCTGCCTATACTGTCACCGCAGACTGTACCTGATCTCCAGCTACCCCTTCCCCACTTTCCAATGTAACCTGATACACCACTTCTGTGTACTGACAGAGAATACTTTTCCTTTTACAAGGTGTCAGTGGAGTGCGGGGGGAGTGGCGGTGATTATACCCATTTCCTGGAAAGTTCTCTTTGTGCTGCAACCAGAGCTGATATTAAGAGCTCTCGATCCCTGTGACTGGTGTGGGATGCTTATTCTCTGAGGAGCCAAACCCGATTAAATGGAATTTATTGAAATATAAGTGCTTTTGTTTTTAGTCCTCCCATGCCCCTGTGGCACCCTTCTCTTTCAGGACCCTCATCACTCCCTTTTCTGATGGACTCACCTCAGGACCTCTGATCAGCCCACCTCCAGGTTCCTTGGGTGTTCAGTCATTCCTATTACAATCATTACTTTGTTTTCTTTCCAGGGTTTCACTAAGGAAAGTAAATGAATCTTTTATATTTGTTTGTTTGTTTTTTACATTAAAGTTTTATTAGAAAAATTGTATGCATGACATACAAACATAAAAGAAACAGTAAACAGATACACACTGAGCAACACTTAAGGTCATGAGATATATAGTAATACAGTGGTGATACTAGAAGGCACTTTATGTTTAAGGAGAAGAATATACAGATAAGAGCAATCTTTTCCTTAGTATTTTTAATTGAGGTACCCTTTATTGGCTCTTAATTTGAGAAAAGGGATCCAAACTTTGTCATATAAAATCAGGTTTTATATCGTGTCATTCAGAGATTATGTGTGCTTAATAATCCTGGAGAGGGGATAGAATGTTGCTACCCTATTCAGCACCAAGGGACATCAAAAAGATATATATACGTACACATATATATATGTATCGAGAGAGAGAGAGAGAGGGAGAGAGAGAGAAAGCGCTGTAGGGAGGAAAGGAATCCCTCATCAGGTTCTTGTTAGAGATAAACAAGTGGAAGGAATGACAGACAGTGGCAAACCATGTAATAAGTTTATTACAAAAACACAGACATACAACCTGGATACAGTGCAGGCACTGGGAGAAAAAGGTTTCTCAATGTCTTTATGTAGCAAATTGTCAGTGGAACCTTGTAAAGCTATGCTTCTTTAGTGAAATAAGAAGGAGAAAGGTGCAACAGTTCTTATTGGCTGAAGCAGCTGGTACCACTACCGTGCTGGATAGAAAATGTAGAGTCAGTAGAAAGAAAAACAAGCATTACATTATACAGAAAACGTAAGGTTAGTTAGAACAAAGGAGGCACAGAAGTATCCTAGGAGCTGCAAGGTCATTACAGTGTAAAGCAGTGTCGGCAAAAATACATGTACTTTGGTAAAAAGGATATGATTATAACAGCAGGCCCAAAGCACATAAATATGAATACATGAGTACAACAGAATATCAGTAAATGCATACAAAATATCCATAACTCTAAACACATACATCATATAAGCAAAATGAATATATATGATATTGCATATAACAGGAAATAAGGACATAACACTGTAAAATGAATGTATACTACATAGTGTATACAATTAGCAAGCATGATCCCTAGTACCCATGCTTGTACAGTGGGTACCTATTACTACATGTTAGCGCAATACGGCAATATCACAGTAATGATAGAACATCTGTCACTGGCGTGTGCATGAGGGTACAAGGGTGTGGGACCCAGGCATAACAGCATGAGAGAGAGAGAGTGAGAGTGAGAGAGAGAGAGAGAGAGAGAGAGAGAGAGAGAGAAGAATATAGATAGTTTAAACATAAACACAGAGAGGTTAATTAACTTACTCGGGGTGAGGTCACACTGTACCTGCGGGTTGTGAGATCAAACCTTGTCTTCGGGTTCACAACTTTGCAATGTGACCACTGGGCCAAACTGTCTCCTAATTAACTATTGTACACCATGCAAAACTTAAAAGAGCTAGTACACTGCCTGAAATTAATATTAACTTTAAACAGTACAATCAGCTGTTACTCTTTTTTATTTTTCCTAACCAGAGTATTTTCTGCCTCAAAGTACTGGGTAGTGTGACCCCTTCAAGAGCACTGAATTCAAGACAAATCTTGCAAATTGTTTTGTCAACACCGCCAAAATCAGTACATGTATGCAAAATGTATATATTAATACTTTTGTCTCCCAGTAAACATTTAGGACAGGACAGGAACTTTTGGACAGGGCCATTTCGGACAGGTGATCACTCTGTTACTTGGTAGGATTAGAACAGTACTCAGCCAGAAGCCTGACATATTTAGTTCCATCTTACTTCATACCTCATTAGCATTTTTCCTCCCCGACTATAACATCATAAGTGACATAAGAGAGCCACTCACCTTTACCAGACTGCTCACTAGTGATGACACAATGAATGAGGTCACACTTCTAATGAGGTAAGAAGGGGGATGAAGGATTTTTTACCTCATGCATACGGTATGCCAATGCTTCCCATGATAACAGACTGTAATGTCATAAAGGTAGCCATTGTGAGATTGTGTAGACAATCAGGAATTTGCCAGACACAGAGAGAGTAATATATTTACAGTATGCATTATAAACAAAGAAACAACAACAACAAAAAAACAACTAATACGAGGACAGTATAGAAAGAAATATGTTCTAAGTGTCTGTGAGCATATTTTTTAACTTTATTTTAGATTACTTACATAAATGCCTTTGTATTTCATAAAGGCTTGTAGCAAGTTTATTTAGGATCACTTAACCTTAATAACAATGTGTCTACATCGACTCACTCATGGATATCTGCTATAAATTACTTGATATGATAACTTCACTAAAACTGTTACTGGAATCATTTGATTGTGTTGCAATTGTACACTGTGCTCTTGTTTATGGGTCCCAACTCTCCTTTTCCTCCAAAGAGTACACTTGGAAATTTATTTATTAATTGAATTTTGATGACCGGGTAAACCACTTGAGACTGTAAGTCAATTTTTTTCAGGGGCAACTCAGGAGTGAGCTGGTGTGTAGCTCAATGTGCCAACCAGTCCAAATAATAAATATAGGAATGTAGAACAGCTCTGCAGGTGGGGTATACGTCTAGTGCTTTCCATATGAACGAATAACAATGCAGTCTAAATAAACCAAGTACGGTGTAGGGCAAACTCTAGGCCTAACACTATAAGACGGCGAATATCATCTCTCACTCTATAGAATTCACAATAAACATTGTGTAAAATTAGTATGATTAATCAATATGAACATGCTATGTTTCAGTGGTCCAATATCTTAGTTTCCCTGCCTTCTGTGCCCCCCAACCAAAAAAGAATTTTGCAAAGATCAAGCAAGTTGTTCTCTTCATTTCAGTTTACAACTTCATGTTAGTGTATATTACCAATTGAACCAGGATCTAGTGGAAAATATATTCCTGCTATGAACACAATCGCCAGACTTCTTGAATCAAGCACATTAAAACAGGCATGCATACTTATCATCTGGTTTGAAAACAAGAGAGTTACACTATTGCTAATCTACAGATAGCTGACTGTAGAGAAAACTGTTCTCTTCAGAGATACCAACGGAATCAATCATCCTGTCAAAAACGACGGTATACGGCCGGCCCGTCGGAGCAGCGGTTGGATTTCCGCTTGCGACGCCAGCGACCCAGGTTCGGGAACGAGCTCAGGTCACTGGAGGGCCGGCAGGGGGCGGGGGAGGCAGCTTGAGCATCCCACAACTGCTTGCTGTCTCCAGGGAGGGAAGGGATCACGACCTAGTGCCATAACGACCACTGGTGGAGGCCAGTGGTAGCGCAGCATGTCAGGGCCATTAGGGGTGGTGCGTGAGAGACATCGGCTCTTGCCTTGATGTCCGGGCATCACGCGCCTTCAGGAAAACCAGAAAAATCACTCGCTGGCCTCCGGATGATGGCTCTCCATTCCTGAGGGCCTCCAGTGCCTTCCCGGTGCCTCTTGCTCCCCAGCAGCATCCCCGGGCCCTAGAAAGTGTGTGCTGGGGCTATCCCTTCCCCCGGTACCTTCCCCATCGGAGGAGAGGTACCCGCCCGGTGAAGGGTTACACTGGGATATCTCGGGGGTCGGCTGCGATCTGGGGATCTGAGGAGGGCCGGGAAAGGACAGAAGGGGTCAGAGGGAACTTGAAAGAGCCTGAAGGAGGGGGAGGATCAGCGAGCACAGGGGTGGAAAAATAGATTACTCAAAAAAAAAAAAAAACAACCGTATTTCCTAAATACAAGTTGTGTGTGTGTGTGTGTGTTTAAATCATAAGTAGTTAAAGAAAATGTTTTAAAATATGCATGTCAAGGCCATTTTTTTCTTATATACTGTATCTACCTCTGCAATGTTAGAATTTAACACTGCTTTAAACTAAATTGTTTTTACCTTTTGCTAAGGATAGTGGCCCAGATATTCAAAAGAGCTGAGCCATGCACAATAGGGTTGCGCCTGCGACAGTCCAAAATTGCGCCATTCTGTGATATTCAGCAGAAGGCAGTTGCGCCCACTAAATCAAGCTGAGCAACAGCGCAATGCTAATAAAGGCATGCTCAACCAAAGGGGGAGGAACTATGCATAAACTGCACAGTCCGATATTCAGCTGGGCTGTGCAGAGTTATGCAGGCGTAACCCCCTACCTGCGCCTGCACAACTTTAAGCCAAAAAAAAAAGAATCAAGTCGAGGGCCACCCACAGGTGAGCTGCCATATTGCAGGGTGCAACACAGCAGCTGCCACCTGTGGGTGGCCCTCCTCTTGTTCCCAGTGCCCCCCCGTAGCCCGATCGCGGGTAGCAGAATACCCCCGCAGCAGCCCGATCCGGGCATAAAGGACTTCAATCGCCCCTGACTAGCCCAATCGCAGGCATAACATAATGGAAACCCCCACTAGCCTGATCATGGGCAAAACGTAATGTAAACCCACCCCGACTAGCCCGATCGTGGGGATAATGTAATGTAAACCCCCCGACTAGCCCGATCGTGGGCATAACGTAATGTAAACCTCCCTGACTAGCCCAATCACAGGCATAATGTAATGGAACCCCCCACTAGCCCAATCGCAGGCATAACGTAATGTAAACCCCCCGACTAGATCAATCGCGGGCATAACGTAGTTCAACCCCCCCCAAAGACCAATAACCCTGGTGGTCCAGTGGACCATGAAGCCCAATCGTGGGCATAAGGTCAAACCCACCCCCCAAGTCCAATATCCCTGGTGATCTAGTGGCCCCCACCCACCCACCGGGCCCCACCACTCTGCTCCCCCGTCAGTCAGCGGGCAGCAGCAACCCACCCGCCTGTCGCCCCACTGCCCACTGACCTGACAGCTCGGTAGGGCTGCACGCCCATTGGTTCAGAGCAAGAGACAATGGGCGCAGCCCATACTGTACAAGGCAGTCCAGATATGTAAATGAAGACTAGTCGGGGTTACATTACATTATGCCCGTGATCGGGCTAGTCGGGGTTACATTACATTATGCCCACGATCGACTACTGGGGTTTACATTACGCTATGCCTGCAATTGGGCTAGCCGGGGTTTCATTATGTTATGCCCGCGATCGGGCTAGTCGGGGTTAAGACTACGTTATGCCCGCGACCGGCTAGTCGGGGTTGAATCAATGCTATGCCTGTTGTGATCGGGCTAGTTGTGGGGTTTAAATTACGTTAAGCCCATGATCAGGCTAGTCGGGGGGTTGAACTATGTTATATCCGCGATCGGGCTGCAGGGGCCGTCAGTCCCCGACGGCTGCTGCCTGGCAGGGTGCCAGGTGCAAGTCGTCGGGGATCGGCACACCTGCGTGCTAATGGCATGCAATTGGGGCTATAATTAGATGCAAATGGCCCCCCCTGCACATTGCATAAATTATGGCCCCATTTGCATGTCACCTTTTGAATATCGCAGGTTTGCGCATGGCGCAATGGAACTTGCTCTACCGCATCTGAATGCTCCACTCTGACCACTTGCGGTGGCGCAAGTTCCACTGCGCCATGCACAGTGGCTGTGGCTGGGGGGCGATATTCAAAGGAGTTGCTCAATAGTGCAGCTCCATTGAATATCGCCCTGGCCACACCCTTCGCAACTTTTTTGAGCAGCGCAAGGGCTTGCGCCACAGAATGGTGCAGTTTGAATATCTGGCCCCGTACTTAATCGTCACTTCTTACATACTTTTTAAATACAAGTCTTTTCACAACTGGGTAATATTTGAGCACATTCATAATTAATGTGAATGTTTCATAATATAAAAATTGTCTACCTTAGCCGGCAGCATTGCTGCTGTTACCAGTACAATAAAGCCTATTCATTTCATTGTTCATACAAATATTCTTTAAACTGTACATACAAATAACTGAATCTCTTTCCTCAAAATAACACACACACACACATTCTGTAAAGGGTCCTGATTTGTTGGTGTCATGGTAGCACCTTTATCAATGAAGTAAATTACTCTCAGTTTATGATGTGGAATGGTGGATGGTGAGTCTTCAAATCCATTAGATATTACATTACTTACTGCATATATCTTTACAGACAGTAAGTTAGATTTTATCCTGTATTGCAGTCCTTTTAGTTCCATATTAACATTTGTTTTAGACAGATGCAGGATTGCTTAGTAAAAAGAATCAGAGAACACAAATGCTTTAACTACTGCATGGATTGCCCCTGTATATCTTAATCTGAAGTTCAATAGTCAGTGTGAACAGAGGCAATGCATCAAACTAAGGTGCTCAGTCTGCACATTGTGTGAGAGGGTGTTTCTAAATGCAACTTTTCTGAAATAAACATGTCACACACATATCATAGTTTACATTTTGAATGCATTTAAAATCCAAAAGTGTATTTGTATTGCTGTATCTTTTTATTCTAATACATTTTCAACAAAGGTAATTTTTGTTTATTGCATTTTGAAAATAGGAGGCAGATCTAGTAATATACAATAGTTTGTGTGTGTATGTGTATGTGTATGTGTGGGAGGGGGGGTCTACACATTTTAGAGGAGTCCATGGTAAAGAAACCACTAATGTAGAGATGCTCTGATGATTTTAAAGAGCTAGTGGATTGATGTTGCTATTTAGGATTGTTAAATATTTGTTACAGATAAGAACCAACCTGTTTTCCTGTTGAACATGCCCATATGGAAATCTAATTGCGATTTTTGCCTGATTCTTCTAATTTTGCAGATAGCATTACACACAATTCACAACACAGTGCTAATCAAATATGGTTTAAAGCAATGTGACCTAAGGGCATTTTTCAAGACAATGCTAGAGGTTCAATTAAAAATTTTCCGTCTCCAAAACAAATGACCTTACAGTCTTCATAAGAAATTGGCATGTTTTGTAACAAATAGGTGTCAAATCAAGATAACAATGACAGGAGAAACTGTGATGACACAGAATTCCATCTGTGCTCTCTGATGTTATTGATAACATCAGACGGGGAAACAACCCATGGTGAGTGAAGGGAAAACCAGGATGTGTTATTTCAGTGTCAACAGACAAGACATGGATTCCTGCATTCATTAAACTCATAAGGTTATCAGTCATATAGATATGGGAAGACTCTGGGAACTGTTGTATTTTAAATTAATATTCTTTCTAATGTAAATACAAATGGCCATTACTAATTTCTTCTAGTAACCAAAAACAAAACAAGAAGGAACAAGAAATCGTGGGTCAATTCCTCTGCAAAATGTAATGTTTCTTTGGCAAGGCACGCCTTATGGACAGCTTCTCTATAGTCCATGTGCCTCAGCAAAAAAATTGGAACAATCTCTAAGATATGACTTGCAGTTTTAGGAGAGTGCTCCTCTAGAAAGATGTAGTATGCTTAGTGAAAGTGATTCCCAAAAGCATAGGTCCCTGCACCTTTCGAGCAGGAGTTGAACATTTTCTCTGCCCTTGTTCATGAGGTGGGGTCATAAGAAGGACATGTTGAAAATTTGGTGTAAAAAATTCAAAAACAACAAAGTTATGAGCCTACCTTGAATTTTACGAATGCAGGCTCATAACTTTGGCACTTTTCAATATTTTTACCCGAAATTTACAACATAGCCATATCTTTACAGCAGAGTACCTAATGACAGTGACAGCTCTCATTTTTCAAATCCATTCCAAAATGTTTTTTTACATCCCGAAAGGTGATTTCATGGTCCCTGTGCAAAATCATCTTTCAGGAACCAGCTGAAAATTTTCCCAGCTCTTATTCATGAGGAGGGGTCATAAGAAGGCTATGTAGAAAATTTGGTACAAAACTATTAAAAAACAACCAAGTTATTTGCCCACATAGAATTTTACAAATGCAGGCTCATAGCTTTGGTAATTTTCAATATGTTTACCCCAAATTTACAACATAACTATATCTTTACAGCAGCCCATGATTGGGACAGCTCTCATTTTTCAAATCCTGTCCAAAATGCTTTTTTTCATCCTGAAAGGTGATTTCTTAGGTCTTTGAAGTCCATCATTTTAGGGCATCTCAAACTAGACTGGCTCTCCAGCACATCCAATCCACTTAAAATGTTCTATGAGTCCTTTGGCTTGTCCCAGCTTATAAACAAAACTACACATCCAAACAAGGCTAACCCTTCTAATAGTATCCTGTTGGACATCATTTTAGTTAGCAAATCTCATTTATTTTCTCATGCTGGTGTCTTTTTTTTTATATTAGTGACCACTGTTTTATTGCATGTGTAAGATCAACCTATAAACCTTCATCGACACCTAAATTTACCATCCAGATGAGTAGATGTAACTTTGATCCCTGTGAGTACATTGCAGACCTAAGAGACTCCTTGCATTGGTAGGACTATTACTTAGCAAAATCTCTGTCTACAGCATATGACATCTTCCATGAGATCGTGTTAGGGGCCTTAAATAAGCATGTACCATTGGTGAAAGTCTATGTCAGAGATAAAACCTGCCAGTAATTTTCGAAGGATCTGAAAGATGCGTTGCGGAGCAGGAATGTGCTTTGGAAAACTGCTTGTAAAACCAAACTTACGAATGTCTGTAATTTATTTAGGAGGGCAAGGAACCTTTGCACCAAGATGGTTAGATAAGCTAAGGCTAGCTTTTACTGTTTACAACTTGACCTCTCATCTAAGTGTTCCTCCAAATTTTGGCACATAATCAAAGAGATAGAAGGCCATACCTCTGGTAATTCCTTACTGGCAAAAATGTCTATGGGTGACACTATAGTGACTGATAAAACAACAATCTTTGATGCACTTAATAACCACTTTGCCACTGCAGGACTAGCCTTTGACACTTCTCCTGCCAGTACTCTCCACTCTCAACTTGGTGAAAATATTCAAGAAATACCTATCGGTAACTTGGTTTTCTCCCTCCAGCCTACATCTCTGAAAGAAGTTGAAGAGCTTCTGTTACAGTTAGATTCTAGGAAAAGTGCCGGAGCCGACCTCATAGACTCGTATTTCTTAAAGGTTGGCTAGCGAGTCTTGGCAGTCCTGATTACACACTTGTTTAATTTATCCCTTTCCGAGGGTGACCTCCCACACATCTGGAAGACAGCACACATGATCCCCCTTTTTAAGCCTGGAGATTCCAGGGATCTTAACAATTTAGGCCAATATCATTACTCCCAATACTGTCTAAGCTGCTGGAGAAAATTGAGAGTATTCAGCTTCGGAAATACCTGGAGGCTGCAAAGCTGCTTAACCCACTACAATCACATGTAAGAGCACAGCATAGTACAATATTAGCCTTAGCAAAAGTAACCAAAGATTATCAATGTGAAGTGGATAATAAAAACTTTGTCTGTGCAGTATTTCTAGATCTAAGTAAGACATTTGATACTGTAGGTCATAGCCTGCTGTTTTTATCCCTTTGGAACATTGGGCTGGACCCATTATCCTTGAGGTGGTTTGCTAACTACATCTCAGGCCGACTTCAGCAAGTGAAGGTGGAAGGGGGAAGTTTCACCACTAAAACCCATTTTGAGGGGTGTTCCACAAGGCTCCATTCTGGGTCCTTTGCTCTTCGCTGTCTACATTATTTATTTATTTATTGAAAATTTCGGGAATTACAACCTTTGAGTCAAGGACTCCTTTGCAAAGGCTCCATGTCAGTCATGACAGAACATTACAACAAGACAGATTGTACAAAAGTTTTCAAGACAGAGACATTACATTTTGACAAAATGTTCAAAATCATAGCATAAGCAAAGGCTACACATCAGTTGCAATAGAACATTACATAGAGAACAGGTTGTACAGAAGTTTCCAAACAGGACATTACAAGTGTTCAACAATCACAGTATAAGGTATTGACAAAGCTCAGATAACATCTGAGGGTTGAAATGGTCATAACGGTGTGGTGGCACAGGTGACCGACAACCTAGGGGAATGATGGAAACAGCTACAGGTCTCAGAGTTAAGAAGAAGCCTCTTGATCCAGGTTTTAAATTTGCCTAGATTAGGGGCAAGTAAGATGGAAGATGGTAGATTGTTAAGCCAGAGGGGAGCACAATAACGGAAGGACCTTTGCCCTAGAGGAGGGTCCGCAAGTGGGGGACTGTATATAAGAGGTCCCGCCAGCCGTCTAGGGGTACCCATGAGGGCTGGTCGGATGAGGTGTAGACAATTAGGTGGAGTTTCATAAGGATCTTTTTGGCTTGGAGGCAGGTTTGGTATTTAAACCTCCCTTTGAGGGTTAGCCAGGCTGCTCGATTATAGAGCAGACATGTATGGGTTTGTCTATTGCTGCTAGTGACCATGGGGCAGGCTTTGTTGAGTGCTATATTGAGGCTGCTTAGGGCTGATTGGTCAGCAGCGCCGTAAATAGTTATTCCATAATCAACCAATGAAAGGACTGAGCATGTAACAGCTAACCGTAGAGCCTGTGGGGTAAGGCAGTGTTTGTGTCTGTAAAGAATGCCAAGTCAGGTGTTAACTGAGGAGGAGAGGAATTTAATATGATGGTGGTAGGTGAGGGATGTGTCTAGAGTGATACCTAGATATTTGAAATGTGTGACCTGTTCAATGTGGGTACCCTGCAAGTTTGAGATTGAAAGCTGGAAGTTACTGAGGGGGTTTTGGCAGTGGGCAAATATAATGGATTTTGTTTTGTTGTAGTTAAGTATTAGTCGGTGGTCAGTGAACCAGTATTCAAGCTCTCTAAAACAGCTTTGAAGGGTATTTTGGAGATGGATGAGGTTGGTGTGTTTCCAATATAGCACGGCATTGTCTGCATATAGCAATAGCTTTCCACTGCAGGCTTGGGGGAGTGAGTTCAGAAAGAGAGTGAACAGCAGAGGGCCAAGTATTTACCCTTGAGGGACACCAGCTAGAACTGGTTGCTTGGAGGAGAGTGTGTTGCTAATTTTTACTTGCTGTGTTCTGTCAGTAAGATAGTTTTTGAACCAGGAGATAGTTTCAGGGGCAACATGGAGGGATGCAAGGGCGTGGAGAAGTAGCTCATGATTGACGGTGTCAAATGCTTTGGTCAAATCAACATAGATTGCCCCTACTGTTGACCCCTGTTCAAGAGCTTCATGAATGTAAGATGTAAATTCAAGTAGGGCCGTTGCAGTACTGTGCCCTTTTCTGAAACCATGTTGCTCATGGCAGAGGAGACTATATTTGTCCAGGTATTCGGTGAATTGGTCAGACACAATTTTTTCTAGTGCTTTTGAGAGGGGGGGAAGGATAGTAATGGGCCTATAGTTACCTGGGGTTGTTGGATCACCCTTCTTTAGGATGGGTGTGATAATTCCCCTCTTCCACATAGTAGGGATTTGGCCAAGGCACAGTGAGTAGTTGAGGAGTTTGGTGAGATGAGGCAGAGTCTCACCAAGGGTAAGCCGAAGAATTTTAAGGTCAAGGGAGTCGCTGCTATATCATGAGTTATGCAGGGCTTTAGAGAGGTAGCGTTTAGCCTTATTACAGGAGACTATACGCAGCCTGAAAGAAGGGGGGGTAGAGGAAGAAGGTGTAACAGTGGGGGGTTGGTAATGGGGTCAAAGAAGTTTATAGGGAGGACGTGACTAAGGTCAGAGAAGGCAGTGTTTAGGGTATTGGATATGGTGGTGGGGTCATTAGAGAGGATGCCCTGAACTAGGAGCTGGGTTGGGTCTGCGGTGGTGGCTTTCCCACAGAGTTCCTTGACATTGTTCCAGAAAGATTTCCCAGAGCTCCAAGTGGTGGTGAAGGCTTGGTGATAGTAAGTGGCCTTGGCTTGCTGGATAGCCCACGTGCATTTATTTCTTGCTTCTCTGTAGAGCTGTCTGTCATGGGGTAGACAGTATTGATACTACCATCAAAAAAGCACAAATACATATTTTCATGGATGACACACTACTTTACACTAGTAGTCCTACCCCTGATGCTGCTTTCAAGGTTCTTTAGTGTGAGTTTAATCTGCTGCAGCTTCAGCTCCTTAACCAGAAGCTGTTGCTAAATGCTAAGAAACCAAGGCAATGCTCTTCTCGCCTTCCCCTCATGCACTTAATCATGCTACCACTGGGACACTCCCTCAGATAACGCTATCCTGAAATATGCTACTAAATTCAAGTATCTGGGGGTATGGATTGACCATATACTCTCCTTCACAGATCACATAGAGGAGCTGGCAAAGAAACTTAGACAGAGACTTGCTCTTTTCTTCAGGATCAACAATCTTCTTACAAGGGACGTCAAGTTGAGACTAATTCATACTACCTTTCTTTCTCTATTAGACTATGCAGACTTCCTCTATAGCCAGGGGCCTACGGGTGCGCTTGTCAAATTCAACACGTTTTATCACCAAGCCTTAAGGTTCATCATAGGTCTTCCATATTCCACCCATCACTGTTCTTTGTACATGGCTGTGGGATGGTCATCCCTCAGTTATAGATGCTGGAGGAATGCCATGATGTGGACACACAAAGCCATTATAAAAAGACTGCCACCCTACATATCTGTCTGTTTACCATTATGCACACTTGGCAAGTATGCCCTGAGAAGTACCGCCTACATCTCCTTGTATGTTTATAAAGCCAGGTCATGTTTAGGTAGGGCATCCTTAAGCTATGTGCTGCATCTATTGTGGAACAATCTGCAAAAAAACTTGAAATTAACTCATCCCATTAGCTTAGCAGCATTCAAAACATTATACCAACATCACAGCAGGGAATCTTGTACCTGTTAATCCTCACCCACAAGCCTTAACACCTCCTAGAGCACCACAAGTGCTCTCCTGTTACTGAACTCACCTGCTTGGCCCTATCCACTATTCTTTCCTTTTCTCCCCTACCAACCCTTTCTCTATTCTTATTCTTATTCTTTCCCCACTACCACTTCTTCCCTTAGACCTTGGGTGCATAGTTTGTTCTATATATAATTTTTGTTGTATCCCTGGACCTGCATTTACTTATATGTGTGTGTATATATATATATAATTTGCATAGCTTTACTGTCAATGTCTGCAACTGTTTACTTATTGTGTATACTGAAATTGTTGTATTGGTAGCATTCAAAACATTATACCAATGTCATAGCAGGGACTATTGTACCTGTTACTCCTGACCCACAAGCCTCTATACCTCCTAGAGCACTACAAGTGCTCTCTTGTTACTGAACTCACCTGCTTGGCCCTATCCGCTATTCTTTCCTTGTCTTTCCTACCAACCCTTTCTCTATTCTTTATTCTTATTCAAACAACATGAAGTCTTGCTGTATTCTGACATATGCAGTTTGCCCCAGCACTTGAACTGCTCTGGAGAGGAAAGAGTTAAACTCTATGCAGGGCATAGAACGTTGAGCTTGAACTTGGTTCAGACCTCTGTCTGTTGCACTTTGAAGTGTAACCATCAGATTCTTTACTCTGCCTAACTGAACAGTTGCTCTGGAGATGTCTCCTTTGCTCACGGTTCTCAGTTGGTTAAAGTCGTCGGTTTTACCGATAAATTCTTTGTTTTTTTGGTTCAGATCCCTGTCTGTGGTACAGGAAGTACATAGGTAGTGGACTAGATTTGGAAAAACTTGTGGAAATTGTATACTGATATTTCAACTGGTTTGGCTGAACCGGTTGCTGTGTAGAACTTGTGTTATTGTTTTTTCCTTGAATTAAGTGTGTAGTGCCGGTCATTATCAGTTTTAAAAAAAATGTGTTTTTACATTTTTTTCAAATACCCGTGACACAGAAACCGATAAGGAGATCTTGCCTGGCTGAAGCCAAGTAAAGGGAAAGTTTTCTGATTAAGGATGGCTATGTCTGAGAAACCCAAAAGAAAAACCGGGCCCACTGAGTTTCAACACTGCAGTGGGTGTGGGGAGGCCTTTGCTAAGGTTAATCCCCACACCACTTGTGTTTATTGTTTGGGGTTTGACCACCTCGATTCAGATGGCCAAATTTGCAAGAATTTTCCTAAAGCCACCCTGGATAATAGATTGGGCAGGCTTAGGGAAAAGGAGGCCGAGAAGTCCGCTGACCTGGATGGCCAGCCCGGTTCAGTTCTGACCAAACCAGAAGGAGTGCCCTCTGACCAGGGCAAGACTCCTTCAGGCAAAAGGAGAGCCGATTCTGAGGGATCGGGTCCATCAAAAAGAAAAAGAAAAGAAAAATCAGTCAGTTCAGATCCAGAACCGCATCATCTGACTGCCAAGGAAATTGCCTGAGCGATTCACATAGTTGAATTGCTTTTTTCGGTTCCGACCGATCCGGTGCCTCCTGGCAGGCATTCGGTTAAGTCGGTTCCTCCGGTTCAAGATTATACCCCTGAAGATTTTTATGAACTGGACCTGGAGGGGGATAATGATTATAATGGAATAGAAGGTCTGGATGAGCCGATAGAACCGGACAACACCCCAGAGAGACCTTCAGGTGTTCTCCTCCCAGGCTTTCTGAGTCCCCTTCCCAGTTTATGTTCTACAAAAAAGTGGCAGAAACCCTCCAGCTCCCTCTGGATGAAGCTGTTGAGGAGCAAGAGGAGCCTGACTATGTGGGGATGATGGACATCCCAGGTGCCAAGAGATTGTCTATTCCCCTTCACAAATCTTTTGGGAAACAGACACAGAAGTTACTTAAAACTCCAAATTCTTTACCTCCTGTAGACAGGCGAATAGACAAGAGGTATATGTTGTCAGGCCCAGGTATGGAGTACTTGTACTAGCAATGCAGCCATGTTTGGGTTGTGTGGACTGCAGCTGTGATAAAGCTAACATACCCTTGGCTTCACACACCCAGATAAAGACTCCAGGAATTTGGATACCATGGCAAAGAAGCAGTACATGGCATCTTCTTTGGGACTCAGGCAGGCTAATGACGTGGTCTATACAGCCAGGTACCAGAAGTCCAGGTGGGACACTGTACTGGAACTGGCTAAGCAGGCCTCCCCCCAGCTTGCCAAGGAGCTGGAGGAGGAGGCTACTGATGGGATTGAGGCACTGAAGATCCAATTTCATGCTGCTGTAGACTTCAATGTTGTATCATCTAGAGTCATGGCTACATCTGTGGCTCTTCAGAGACTAGCTTGGCTCAGGTGTACTAGCCTATCTCAGGATACCCAGGCTAATGGATTTCCCTGTAGTTAATAATTCTTTGTTTGGGGAGCAGACAGAGAATTATATGAAAAAGATGGATGAATAGAGAGCCACCTATAGGAGTGCACAGGCCAAGAAAAGGCAGGCAACTCCTCAAAGGCAGCAAGCTAGGGGCAGGGGCAGGCCTTTTCATAGGCCTTTCTACCAAGCACAGACCTCTTCTCCTTTTTCCCAGAGGGGGTTCTTCAGAGGGAGAGGTAGAAGGGGAATGAGCATGGCTGCATCTACCTCTCAGCCTAAGGCTTCTACCAAGCAGACTCCCTGATGTGTAAGCCTGGGTCAACTCCCCCATTCCTGTAGGAGGCAGGCTGGCTTAGTACTTCCAGGACTGGAAGTCTATTACCTCAAACAAGTGGGTCTTGGAGGTAGTAAGGCAGGGACTGGCTCTCAGCTTCAAAAAATTCCCAAAGCTGAGAGCCAGATCTTTTCCCCCTGTAAACATCTCTGAAACCATTGCCCTAGAGGCAGAGGTTTCATTTCTACTGGCCTTAAGAGCCATAGAGAGAGAGTTCCTACAATCCACAGGGGCAAAGGTCTGTACTCCAGGTGTTTCCTTACCCCGAACCCCCCCCAAAAAAATGGGAGCGGCGGCCCATCCTTATCTTAAGATACCTGAACAAACATCTGTTAAAGCCAAAGTTCAAAATGGTGACTCTGGGAATAATTCTTCCCTCTCTAAGGCCAGGGAACTGGATAGCCTCCCTGGACCTAAAGGATGCCTACTTTCACATTACCATCAGGTGCTCCCACAGAAAATACCTCAGGTTCAAACTGCCTTCAGGCCATTACCAGTTCAGAGCAATGCCCTTCGGCCTAACATCTGCTCCAAGGGTGCTCACAAAATGCCTAGCAGTAGTAGTGGCATTCCTAAGGAGAACAAATATCTCCATATTCTCGTACCTGGATGACTGGCTCATAGTGAGTCAGTCTCCAGACCAAGTCAAGTCAGATTTGAAAGTGACCCAGCAAGTGCTCACTTCTCTAGGTTTCCTTCTCAATCTTCCCAAGTCAATTCTCAAGCCAGTGCAACTTTTGACCTTCATAGGGGTAGAACTGGACACTGTCAAAGCAAGAGCATTTCTCCCCTTGGTAAGGGTAAGGGCCATCATAGAGTTGGCTTCTTCCTTCCTTCCACCTTCTGGTTTCTTGACCAGCAAGGCACTTCCTTCAGCTTCTGGGCCACATGGCAGCATCCACTGCAGTGGTCCAAGGGGCCAGATTTCAGATGAGGGACATTCAGTTTCACTTGAGGGCCTTTTGGTCTCAGAAAAAAAAAGATCCTCTTTCAAAACTTATTCCCAGTGACTCAGACCCTGATCCAGGCTCTTAAATGGTGGCAGGATCAGGACAATCTCAGGCAATGGGTCCCATATATTACTCAGTCTCACTCTGTGGTTTTAACCACAGATACTTCTCTCCTGGGGTGGGGAGCTCATCTGGGGACTCTCACAGCCCAGGGAGTGTGGCCCACTAAGGAGTCTGTTCTCCACATTAATCTTCTGGAGCTCAGAGCAGTTTACCTGGCCCTACAAACCTTCTCGCAATCAGTACAGAACAAGGTGGTTCAGGTCAGGACAGACAACACCACCACCATGTGATATATCAAAAAGCAGGGTGGCACTTGGTCTATGGCCTTGTGTATGGAAGCCATGAAATTATGGTCCCTAGCTTATTCTCTACAAACATTTCTGGTAGCAGTCCACCTCCCAGGAAAGGACAATGTGCTAGCAGATGCATTGAGCAGGATCTCCCAGGGCCATCACGAATGGTCCCTGGATCCCCTAGTGTTAAAAGTGATTTTTTCAAGGTGGGAGACTCCAGAGATAGATCTCTTTGCAGCCCCAGACAATCACCAACTTCCTCTCTTTTGTTGCAGACCCCCAGTCTTGGGCTCAGTCCCTCTGGATGCTCTGATTCTGGATTGGGAAGGTAAATTTCTGTATGCCTTCCCTCCTTTTCCTCTTCTGTTCAAGGTTCTGGTCAAGATAAGATCACAGTCTTGAAAAGTGATCCTGATTGCTCCAGATTGGGCTAAGCAGCCTTGGTATCCCCTGTTGCTGTCCCTAGCAGTCCATCTTCCCCTATCTCTTCCCAGGAATCACAACCTGTTAACCTCCTGTCAGGGAAGAATCTAGTATCCCAACCTGCGGTCTCTTAATCTCATGGCATGGCTCTTGAAGAGTTAGAATATGCAGGTTTGCATCTCTCTCTCTCAAGGGGTTCTGGACATTCTCAAAGCCTCTAGAAAACCCTCCACCAGAAAAACCTATGATTCCAAATGGAAAAGATTCAGCATTTGGTGTTCCAAGAAGCATGTAACCCCAGATACTGCTGACTTGTGTACAATTCTGGACTACATGGTTTGTCTTAATGGCCTAGGCCTCAGACAAGCTGCCCTCAAGGTACACCTGTCAGCTGTTTCTGCTTTTCTGTCAGCGGGAAAGCCCTCCTCACTGGCATCTCATCCTGTTTTTGTAAGTTTTTCAAGGGATTGCGTCATACCAGTCCCCCTTTAGGGATCCTACTCCTGCTTGGGACCTTAATATTTGCATTGCTCAGCTTATGCAACACCCTTTTGAGCCTTTGTCTTCAGCAGAGCTTAAGTACTTGACTTGGAAAACTGTGTTCCTGGTAACTATTACCTCTGCCAGACATATCAGTGAATTGCAAGCTGTGCCAGCGGAGCCTTATTTTATCTCATTCCATAGGGATAAGGTGGTCTTTAGAACCAATAGAAGGTTCTTACCTAAAGTGTTTTCAGATTTTCATTTGAACCAATCCATGTCTCTCCCTGTTTTCTTCACTGATCATTCTTCTTCAGGAGAGAGAAGATTACACAGTTTAGACATTAAAGGGCCCTTAGCTACTACATTGAGTGTACCAAGGCACTCAGGTTTGACTCCCTCCAGTTGTTCCTCACTTATGGGGAAGTAGGGAAGGGCAAGCCTGCCACTAAGAGAACTATTGCCAGGTGGATTGTCTCTTGTATACAATTCTGCTATGAGAAGCTAGGCAAAATACCACCCCTCAAGCCTGAGGGCTCATTCGACTAGAGGTACAGCTGCCTCCCAGGCTGTTGCAAGGGATATTCCCTCACTAGAGATATGCAAAGCAGCCACCTGGAAAACAGTCCATACATTCACCAAGCATTACTCTTCGGATATCCAGGCTAGGAGTGATGCTAGGTTTGGTACAGCAGTACTGCAGAGCCTATTCCCAAAATAGGTTCAATTCCCTCCTCCATGGAGGTACTGCTTGGTAGTCTGCATATGTCAGAATACATCAAGACTTCATGTTATTTGAAGAAAAAATTACTCACCTTAGTAACTGTGTTTCTTCTAATGGAGTCTTGCTGTATTCTGACCTCCTTCCCTGCATCCCCTCTCAGAACCTGGCTTTTGGGAAGTGGGCTGGCAGGTGCAGTGTTGTACCCCAGGGGTGCATTTGGGCACTTGCTCTTTTTAGAGAGGAGGAGTGGGTTTTGTCTTTTGTTTTGATAGTCTTACGTTGTTCACTACCTAGTTTTTGTTTTCTCGACTTGAGTCTTTTGGGGGATCCAAAATATTTGGTTATCATTTGGCTAGTAAAACTTTTACAATTTCCACATAGTGGTGTTAGTTAGTATTAGCTCGTAATAATCTGACAGTTACACTTCAAAGTGCATCAGACAGAGGTTTGAACCGAGATCGAGCTCAACGTTCTATGCCCTGCATAGAATTTAACTCTTTCCTCTCCTGAGCAGTTCAAGTGCTGGGGCTAACTGCATATGTCAGAATACAGTAAGACTCCATTAGAAGAAACACAATTACTAAGGTGAGTATTTTTTTCTTCTTTCCCCACTACCACTTATTCCCTTAGACCTTGGATACAGTTTGTTCTGTATATAATTTTTGTTGTATCCCTGGACCTGCATTTATTTATATGTGTGTGTGTATATATATATATAAATATATATAAATATATATATATATATATATATACATATATATATATTTGCATAGCTTTACTGTCAATGTCCGCAACTGTTTACTTATCTTGTATACTGAAATTGCTGTATTGGTAGCATTCAAAACATTATACCAACATCATAGCAGGGAATCTTGTACCTGTTACTCCTGACCCACAAGCCTCTAAACCTCCTAGAGCACTACAAGTGCTCTCTTGTTACTGAACTCACCTGCTTAGCCCTATCCACTATTCTTTCCTTTTCTCCCCTACCAATCCTTTCTCTATTCTTTATTCTTATTCTTTCCCTACTATCACTTCTTCCCTTAGATCTTGGGTACATAGTTTGTTCTGTATATAATTTTTGTTGTATCCCTGGACCTGCATTTACTTGTATGTATATATCTATATTTGCATAGCTTTAGTGTCGATGTCCACAACTGTTTACTTATCATGTATACTGAAATTGTTGTATTGGTTTCTCATTGAAAAACCTAGGTCCACCTCGAAAATAAGTATTGCTCAAAGGTGTTCACCTGGTTAAATAAAGATTTTGATTGATTGATTGATAAAAAATGTCATGGTTCCTGTGCAAAATCACCTTTCAGGCACTAGTTGAACATTTTCTCTGCCTTTGTTCATGAGGAGGGGTCATAAGAAGGCTATGTGGAAAATTTGGCACAAAACTATTACAAAACAACCAAGTTATGAGCTCACGTAGAATTTTTCGAATGCAGGCTTGTAACTTTGGTAATTTTCAATATTTTTACCCTGAATTTACAACATAGCCATATCTTTATAGCAGCTCATGATTGTGATAGCTCTCATTTTTCAAATCCTGGCCAATGCTTTTTTTTTTATATCCCGAAAAGTGATTTTATGGTCCCTGCACAAAATCACCTTTTGGCCAGGAGTTGACAATGTTCTCTGCCCTTTTTAATAAGGTGGGGTCATAAGAAGGCTATGCTGGAAATTTGGTGTAAAAACATAAAAAAACAGAAAAGTTATGAGCCTACATTGATTTTTGCAAACACAGGCTTGTACCTTTGGTAATATTCAATATTTTTACCCCAAATTTTCTACATAGCCATTTCCTTACAGCAGCTCATGAATGTGGCAGCTGTCATTTTTCAAATCCTGGCCAATATGTTTTTTATATCCCGTAAGGTAATTTCATGGTCCCTGCACAAAATCACTTGTTGGCCAGGAGGTGACAATTTTCTCTGCCCTTTTTAATAAGGTGGGGTCATAAGAAGGCTATGTTGGAAATTTGGTGTAAAAACATTAAAAAACAAAAAAGGTTATGAGCCTACATTGATTTTTACAAATGTAAGCTTGCAACTTTGGTAATATCCAATATTTTTACTCCAAATTTTCAACATAGCCATTTCTTTACAGCACCTCACGAATGTGACAGCTGTCATTTTTTAACTCCTGCCCAAAATGTGTTTTTGCATCCTGAAAGTTGATTTCGCAGTCCCTGCACAAAAACACCTTTAAGCAAGGAGTTGAACATTTTGTCTGCCCGTCTTCATGAGGCAGGGTCATATCAAGGTTATGTTGAAAATTTGGTGTAAAATTATTATACACCAACACATTTATTAGCCTGTCTAACATTTTGCAAATGCACGCTTGTAACTTTGATAATTTACAATATTTTTACCCCGAATCCCTCAGCTACAGCCCTATTGGCCCTGGCTAGAGTTTATTTATAATAGCAATAAGGTAGTCCCAGAAATTAGAAAACAATCATAATCACCCCCCCGGGACAATATGGCACTCAGCTGTGCCTCGTACACACATTATTAGGGGGTGATTTATAGACTGTTACTCTGACCCCTGGTCATGCCTTGTTGCTTAATTAACTTTCAAGAATTAGTCACTTGCCAATGTTTCATCCTCAAAACTGGAGAAGCATTTTGACTTACAAAAAAACTGAAAAATGGAATGACTTCCAGCATTCCATGCCAATGTTTGTCTTACTCACTCCTCATACCTCTCAAATGGTCCTGATTATGAGGGGCATCTCTCATTTTAATAGTAAAAAATTGCTCTGTCCCTCACCTGTCCCTCGTGGAGAAAGTACTACCCACTCTGAGCATGTACTGTCAATTCATGCTGTAAAGCAGAAACTCAATATTTTTAAGTGCTAAATCATAAACTTGGTACAAGCATGGGCAATGGTTTACACAACATTCTGAGCGTTTATCTCTAAGTTTGGAGGGGTGTCCCTCATTATGAGTGTCAGTGTCCCTCATGGTCCCTCATTTTGGGTGTGCTTGTCCCTTATTTCTGTGATAAAAAGTTGAGTGGTATGTTCTGACTACAATGAAAAAAAAATAACTGACCCCTACCTCTGGGACTGTGTGTGTGTGTTTCTGTATGTGTATGTGTGTGTGTGTGTTTCTGTATGTGTATATGTGTGGGTTTGTGTGTGTTTCTGTATGTGTATGTGTGTGGATTTGTGTGTATTTCTGTATGTGTATATGTGTATGTGTTTCTGTGTGTTTCTGTATGTGCATGTGTGGGTGGACTAGAGTACACTGATGTATTGTACAGTACCTGCAGGACAGAACAAAATCTGTAATGTCTGAGTGAAGAACCAGCTTTGTGTATAAGTGCTGCTTGAAGAGATATTATTTGTGAAACTGTGGTTAGGAAAAATTGCCCATCCTGTTCCAGTAACTCCACTCTTATTACTGATAATTAAAGGAAAAGGTCTAGTTAACTGATGTCCCCTGCTTTAGTAGTTCAAAGCTACAATATAGGTGGGATATTGTGGTTGTTTTGCTAAAAGTTATAATCAGTAACACTTCAGATTACTTTACATGGTCATTTAGGCAATTTTGGGGGACCACAGATAACACATGGCGAATAAATACACGCAATCAGAGCTCAGTAAACATGTTTTGGATGTTTTCTTCTGTCTAAAAGTCAGACTACAGAATGGGAGGGAATGCAAAGGGAGGGGTAGTCACGTACTTTACTTCTCCATACAAATGAGCCTCTAAATTTTTGGACTTTTTATTGTTAACCAGGTTTTATAGGAGATATGCCCTGAAAGGTCTGGGTAAAGTATATCAGTTTAGACCAGGAAATATATTTTCAGGGACCCATATTCAAAAGCCCCTGGCCACATTGCGCAAGTGCCTGCACCGTGCAACTGAGATGCACTGGTACAAAATAATGGTATATTCAGAAGATGCACCATGAGATGCGATCACGCATGTCCAGCCTGAATATCCCAAACATGTGCGATTGCACAGTGGGAGATGCACTTGCAGCAGGTGACCTAAGCCCTGTGTGGAGCATGGGGAAATGCATGATAGGCAGCCACATGCGTGGTGGGCAAAATTGTAATACTCAGCTGGGATATGCAAATTGCCTATTTATTTATTTATTTGTTGCATTTTCGGATTAAACCTTTGTGCTAAAAGCTCTTTACATAGGTTCCATGTCAGGATATTACAACACAACAGGGTAGTCAAATTATACAAAGGATAGCAAAATACAGGGTAAACAGCAGGGTAAATAGGATACACAATACAGATCGTGAACAAGGAAGAATAGGGCTTCAACAAACAGACAAGATACTGAGCCCAATGGTGAGACATGTCAGTTGTCAAATGAAAAAGGAAATACTAAACGCTAAAAAAGGAGGGGAGTAGGGCCCCAAATGCGGTGTGCATATAGAGAGCAGTCAGATTAGTTCAACAATAAGGTAAGGGAGAGGTGATGAGAGTGGAGGCAGAGAGTGTTAGTTCAAAGTGTGTGGGGAGTAGGAGGGCCTACTCATGAGACAGAGGGTAAGCATCAGGGGATGGAGGGGTGGCAGGTCGGACTGGCGATGGCAGTCACAGTGGGATTCATGAACCAAGTGTTGCTTGAGGTTCACTTTGAAAGCACCCAGTCTGGGCAATCGTGCAATGTTCTCATGAAGGGAGTTGAACCACTGCGGTGCTCTGTATGCAAAGGACCTTTGTCCTTGGGATGTTTGACATTTCGGGAGTTAGGAAGAACTGGTGCTCGGACTTTCAGGTGTGCCATGGGTTAATGTAGGGGACAAGGAGTTGTTGGAACCCTGACAGTAGCTGACCTAGGCAGATCTTTTTGGCCAGGAGGCAGGTTTGGTATCTTAAATGGCCATCGAGCATGATCAGTGCACCCTGGCGTACAGGTCACAGATATGTGTCAGCTGGTGTGCACCAGTAGTGAGCTGACAGGCTTTGTTGAGTGCAGTTTTTATGCACCGGAGTGCAGTATCTGTGGCAGAGCCATATATAGGCAGTCCTAAACCACCAGAGAAGCCACTGAACTATGAACAGCTATGCTTAGGGCTTTAGGGGTCAGGCTATGCTTGTGTCTATAAAGAAGCCCTAAGTGCTTGTTGATAGCTTTGACCATGTTATCAATGTGGAGGGTATAGGAGAGTGAGTTGTTGATAGTAATACCAAGGTATTTAAAGTGTTGAACAAGTTCTAGGGAGGACCCACCATTACTGCATATTGATAGTGGGTATTTTCTGTGCTTGTTTTGTGGGCTGGTGAACAGCATGGTTTTTGTTTTCTTGTAGTTCATTATCAACTTATGATCTTTGAACCATTTTCTACACAGGAGAAGTCACATTGGAGTTGCCGCTCCAGGGATCTAGGGTCAGAGCCATTTGACAAGATAACCGCGTCATCTGCATAAAGGAGGATGCGGCACTGACTGGCTTAGGGAGGCTATTCAAGAACAAACTGAATAGGATGGGACCCAGTATTGACCCCTGTGGAACACCTGATCAGACAGGTTTGCTGTCTGAGGGGACAGTACCTATCCTAACTTGCTAGGAGCGGTAGTGCAGGTAACTGCAAAACCATTCGACAGCCTCTGGGCCTGTGGTAGTTAGTCAGCTAGGAGGGCATGATTAACCATATCGAAGGCATTTGTTAGGTCATTAAAGATTGCCCCAGCAAGTTGTCCAAGACTGAGAGATTTATAGATGAATCCTGTGAATTCCAGGAGGGCTATAGTAGTACAGTGCCCAGCCCTAAAACCATGCTGGTCAGGGCATAGAAGCTGGTGTTTATCCAGGTATTTGTCGAGCTGGTTAGTGACAATTCGTTCTAGGGCTTTCGAGAAGGGAGGAAGTATAGAGATAGGTCTATAGTTCTCAGGTAGGGCACGATCCCCATTCTTGTGCACAGGAGTAACTACTGCGGCGTTCCACTTTTGAGGGAATTCTGCAAGCTGGAGCACTAGGTTGAGGATGTGGGTTAGAGGAGACAGGATTTCTTCCAGGGAGAGAGAAATTAGTTTAAGATCAAGGTTCTCTCCACTGTATCTCCCCTTACCAAGCTCCTTACGCATATATTTCCTGGAGTCCCCAATTGTAATAGCCTTGAACCAAAAAGGGGGTGCACAGGGGTCTGTGTAGGTGCAACAGGGTTGGTAGGGGAGGAGAAGTCAGTAGGGAGGAAGGTGCTGGCTATAGCTTAAGGGTCAAGGATGGGAGGTCCATCAATGCTGAGCTTGGTGGGGGCAGTTTTGAGTTCTTGTCCAGTGAACTCTTTTAAGTTTGCCCAGAATTTTCTGCCATCATTCCAGCCCTTGGACAGGGCCTCTTTATAATATACATTTCTGGCTACTCAGATAGTCCTGGTGCAGTTATTCCTGGTGCGTTTGTAATTCTGGATGTCTGACTGCTTCCCTCTGGCCCTAGCTACATGTCAGAGATGATCTCTATTTTTCATGAGTTCAATAGCATCGAGGCTCATCCAAGGGTTGAAGTGGCCTTTGATTTTACGTTTTTTGATGGGTGCGTGAATTGAAGAGGAGGATGAAGTGGTCCAGTGCACCATCAGGGTCACAAGCCCTATAAACTGCTGACCAGTCAGCATTTAGGAAATTGGCTTTAAGGCGGTCAGAGTGACCAAGCTTAAGGAGTCTGTTAGTAACGGTTCTAGGAGGGGGTTTGGTGAAGTTATTAGTTCAACTGAACATGACAGGGGAGTGGTCACTGATGGCATCAGGGAGAACTGTGGTATTGGAAATATGCTCAGGTTGGTTAGTGAGCACTCAATCGAGCAGAGTACTAGTGCCCATCCTGTAGTTAGTCCTTGTGGGGGCTTCAATGATCTGTTAAATGGACAGCCTGGATTGAATCTTTGAAATGGTTAGCTTCAGGGGCTAGCCAGTTAATATTGAAGTCTCTGAGGAGCATAACCTCGGAGCTTAGGGTTAGGCTTCCAAAACAGTCAATGATGGCTTGGAGACCTTGGGCCGAGTTCTTTGAAGGGATGTAGATGGATAGTAGTGTAATTGCTTTGTTATCGGTACCAAGAAGGACCTTAATGACAAGGGCCTGAGAAAACGGCCTTAGGCTGGGTAGATTTAGGATTAAGCCCTGTAAACTGTCCTTGAGGTATATCGCACACCCCCCACTTCTTTTAGACAAGCGATCTTGCCTAAAGATCCTGTAACCAGGGAGACTGATGGCTCCATCAGAGATCCTAGGAGAGAGCCATGTCATCAGTATTATGGAGGGCAACCCAGGCTTGTAAATCATCCAGCTTTGCTACCAGACTGCAGATGTTTAGAGATGCAAAGGTTAATGTGCCTGTTTTCTGGGTGCTTGCACCCTCATTTTGAGGGGGCCTGGATTGGGATGAATGTTGCCTGAAAATAGTTGTAATAGGAGGGCTAGTCTAACCAAATAACTTTTAAAGTACTTGTGGTTAGCTTTGTACTGCTTTCTCGAGTTGATCCTGACAGTGAGTTTGTCAGTGAGCAACACCAGTTTGAGAACGAGTGTAGGAGGAGGAAGCCACAGCTGGGGGCGCTGAGTCCTGGATCAGGTGTGCCAGGCTGAGTCATCTGGCCTGCAGGGGGCTGGCAGGTTGGAATCAAGCACCGAGGTTATGGTGCAGTATGTATTGCCATAAGTATTTTCATTGATTAGGAGGGCTGGCAAAATAGGGTCACTGCGGGGCTGCCCTTCGAGTGTATGGAGTGTGAGCAGGAGTGTGTAAAGTGACAGTAATCTAGTTATAGAAGTCATGGTTAGTGGCGGGGCATGGCAAGATAGGAGCCTGGCCAGGGGATAGTTTGGGCTAGGAGTTTTCAATCGTGAGGTAGTTAAAAAGATATCCTAACACCAGCAGCTTAGCTGTGGGAGGCCTGATTTCCCAGAGCTGGGCGGGACCTTGGTGCACAACAGGGGAGGTCCAGTTCATGAGAGGAACCAATCAGGCAGTGAGGAGGAAGCGGCGTTGGGTAGAGTGGGAGAGGGGGTGAACCTAGGCCCCTCAACCTGTCAGTAGTCAAGCAGGTGGGGTAGTAGCCCTTGGGATAGCGCCACCTGGGGGTTACATAAATAAAAAAACAAACAAAAAAAAAACACTTCTAGGCAATCCCAGAACTTGGCTAAAATTAAACACAGATCCTCAAATATAAAGGCAGTCCATTTACAGTGAAGAACAGCTTTGCCTAAAGCTAGAGTCAGTAACTCAGCTGAAAAGCTCTGGAAAGGCAGGGAGCTTTGAAAGTGAAGGGCTGGAGGGAGCGGTCCAATCGCATGCATCCAGCACTGGGGAAATGCCCAATAGTGAGCGGTTAAGCAGAGCTTGAGCCAGTTGATGGCACTTAGCCACTGTGAAAGAAGTGGAGATAGTGGACCTTGGAGGTGTTCCCTGCAGTCCAGGGGTGGTAGATGGCTGGTGGTAATTCCTAGCCACAACTGCAAGCCTGGATCAGGCTGTTGAGAGTCCAGGGTGGAGCTTGGAGGTGTTCCCTGTGGTTCAGGGGTGATAGGTGGCTGGCAGCAATTCCTAGCCTTGACCGCAAGCCTGGATTGGGCTGTTGAGAGTCTGGGGTGGAGTTTAGAGGTGTTCTCTGTGGTCTAGGGGTGGTAGGTGGGCAGTGGCAATTTATAGCCACGACCACAAGCCTGGATCTGACTATTGAGAGTCCAGGGTGGAGCTTGGATGTGTTCCCTGTGGTCCAGGGGTGGTAGGTGGCTGGCGGCAATTCCTAGCCACAACTGCAATCCCAGATTGGGCTGTGGAGAGTCCGGGGTGTAGCTTGGAGGTGTTGCCTACAGTCCAGGGGTGGTAGGTGACTGGCGGCAATTCCTAGCCATGATCACAAGCCCAGATTGGGCTGTTGAGAGTCCAGGGTGGAGCTTAGAGGTGTTCCCTATAGTCCAGGGATGGTAGGTGGCTGGTGAAAATTCCTAGCCGCAACCGCAAGCCCTGATCATGCTGTTGAGAGTCCGGGGTGGAGCTTGAAGGTGTTCCCTGCAGTCATGGGGTGGTAGGTGGCTAGCAGCAATTCCTAGCCATGACTGCAAGCCTTGATCGGGCTGTTGAGAGTCCAGGGTGGAGCTTGGAGGTGTTCCCTGCCATCCAGGGGTGGTAGGTGGCTGGCGACAAATCCTAGCCATGACCACAAGCCCGGATCAGGCTGTTGAGAGTCCAGGTGGAGCTGGAAGTGAGGGGACATTGCACATTCCAAGCCCATTCCCCTCATGCGCAGCTCATTACTGGGATGTATGCAGGCCATTTGTATACCCCCGGGCATGTTCAATTCCAGCTTTGTAGGGCTGCCCCACCACCCCACAAAGGTGAACAGGAGGTACTGCAGCCTAGCAGGCAGGTGTGATGGAATGTTTGTGTGTGGGTGATTGAACTGCATTAGCCTGGGTACAGTCCTATTACCAATAGCCTTGTACTGGTTTGGACTGGGGTACGGGGGCCCACCCGGACAGTTGCCACAGGAGGGCAGAGGGTGACACAGTCTGATTGGCATACCACATGCATGTGATACACCAGCTCCGTATGCAGCGTAAAATCACCTGCAGTGCCCCCCCATATGAGATGAACATGGTTATTACTGCAAGAAATGGAAGTGTGCATTGGGTGACCAAGTACCTGTGTGGGTGGGTCCCACCTGTGTGCACCTATGGTATACCACCGTGGGTGTATGCCACAGGTCAGTCCCTGCACTGTGCCAGACTACCACATATACCACCAGGCTACCTTGGCACCATTGCCTCAGATGTCACCCTGGGTACATGCCACCATCAGGTGGTGCCCTGCTGGACACATGGGTGCAGACCATGGCCCCTGGTACATGTGCTGCAGTACGACGATCTGCTCCACTGGTGTGCTGGGGGGGCACCTGACTGCACTGGCATGTGGCAGCTGGGTGTCTACGTCCCGGGTGCAGTGTAGGGGATTGCTCTCTGGGTGGCGCCTATGATGTGCCAGCACCTGTGGCTTTAGGTACTTTCGGCCTGGTATGACTGCTGTGTATGGGTGCTTGGAGCATTTCCTGGTGCACCTCCAAGGGTTGTCTCAGGATGGCCTGTCTGCAGTTTCGCAGCCTTCCTGTGGGTGGCTGGCCGATTTAGGCCATCCTTTTGTCTGCCTATCTTTGCATGGCACATTTCTGGGATGTGCGGCAGATATGCTGCATATTTTGGCTGATTGTGTGACATATTCATGTACCCGCCCCCTTTTTTGCGCCACATGCAGTATTTCTGCATGATCGCACATCTGGAAATGCGCAATGCATCTCTCCTTTTCGAATATCGTGCTTCCCGCGCAACTTCTGAGATGTGCCGCGCATCTCCATTTTGGACCATGCATCTCCTTTGAAAATGTGGGCCTCAGTATCTGCTTCATGAATGTGACAAACCATGTTCAGGCAAAGGAGGAAATGATGGTGTTGTGAAAAATAGGGTGATAAGATGGGAGCCTTAGAGAAATCCTGTTGCTGGAGACAGGATCTACAGAAGGCAAAAAGATGATTCTGGAAGTATAAACCAGCAGGTAGCAGAGGAAAACATGGTTTGAAACAGGTAAATGAAACGAGTAGGGCAACTACTCTACCTTTGGTTTTCATTTGGAATTTCAACCAATCTGACTCTCCATGAAAGGTGGAAAGCACTCATGTAAAGAAGCAGGGAGGGATTTCTTGCCAGTCAAGGACTTTTTCTGTTCTTTAGATTGTCAGGAATGGATGACAGGGAATGCAGTTCTTGATCTGCACTGAGATGCAGTAATGACATTGCTGAGGCAGCCAGGATGGGGAATCCAGTGGGTAACAGCAGCCTGAGGACCAAGTTTGAGGTAGTAGGAGAAACTTCTTTGCTAAGAATTAGACCAAGATTCTAAACTTCAGAAGAGCAAATTTTGATAAACTATTTGGTTTGTTTGACTGTATTAATACAGCCAGTGGGACAATTCCCACCATAATAAAATTATTCGAATCTGTGGGATTCAACAAGTAAACAGATATTTTTTATTTACTGTTTTCCTCCTAACTTATGGACTCTAGTCAGTGTCAGTGACTCAGCAGGTTGCATACTCACCTCTGAGGCTGGAAGATCAGAAGACTGTGGGTTCTATCCCCACACCAGGCACTTGGATTAAATACCAATACTGATACTGTAGTGCGGCATGGGGGGATGCTGCATGTCTGAGGTGCCGCCTTTGAGATGAGATGTTAAAACTGAGGTCCTATCTGCCTGTTCTGGTGGTGGTTCAGGTGGATGTTAAAGATCCCATGACACTTCTCAAAAAGAGTAAGGGAATTTCCCTGGTGACCTGGCCAAATTTCCCCATTTCACTAAAAATACCACCACCAGCTTAATCTGCTTCAATGTCAGTTGACATCCATCTGTATCTCCCTGTCCTGGGACAAGGCTGAAAATGGACAGAATTTTCTAGTTCTCCTTTTCCGGCCAACAAGAACTAAATAAATTAAAAAAACTAAAATATCCATTAGTAAACCAATCCCTTGTACCCACGGGGGGGGGGGGGGACTGCCCTCATGAAGCCCTGTGAGTGTGTATGTGAGTGGAGGTTGGGGCACAACCTCGTCTGCTCCACGAGGGCCTGCACTTTCCACATTTTATGCCCTGCCTGAGGGATGGCAACAGTGGGCTTAAACAATCCTGTAACTGGTGTCAAGGCCACCTGTAGTCCCCACTCCCTGCTGTTTGTGTTTTGCTGGACTGCATCTTCTTTCCTGGATAATCAGGGCTGATGAGGCAGTGAGATGACAAACCCTCCCTGCCTGGAGGTAGAGAGCATCTCATGGGACACAACCTTCTCTTTCTGGTGCCGTGTTGCACTATTCCTGGGTATGAGTGTGACCCGGAGTCACCACGATGGAAGTGACTTCCTAGCCACTACACTATAGAACAGCCAAGAAAAGCTGCTGTTTTTAAAATCATTTTTGCTTCTCCACTGGCAAGCAAATCTGACCACCTTCTGGCTATTTGTGGATATCTTGTTGCCGCTGCCATGGTGGGGATTTACTACTTTAGTTTCCCCATCTCTATCCAAGAGAGGATGCTGGCATAAGAAACCAAGGTCCAGTCTTGTGAGCACACAAAGCCAAGTGCCTAACAATGCTCTTCCCTTCCCACATCATGGCTGCTACACCACCAGCGTTGCATTCAGAGGTGGTGGTCTCAGACCAAATTGTTGTCTCCCACCTTCCCTGGAGGAGGAAGAGAGAGCACCCACTGGGATGCTTCAGGCTCCTCCTCCATCTGCCAACCAGCCCCTTATGTTCCATGCTTGTTCCTGGTACCCGGTCAATATAGCTCTTCAAAAACAGCACAGGAAGAACCGTGCTGTGTGAAGCACTAATGCATTTACAGCGGCAGGGGTATAAGAGTAGAAATCAATTACTGCTACCCCTATCACTGACCTTGAAGTTCAAGAAGGAGTCAAGAAGCATGTGCTGCTGTGCCTGGCCGAGCCGCTACCATGGTAGAATAGCAAAGGCACCAGGACACAGCAGAGATGGAGACCTGGGGCTGTGGCTTGGTTCCGTCCAGGTCCCCTGGTGTTGCAGGTTTTTTTTTTTACTAAAAAACAAATTTTGCCCTTCCCGAGTTTCTCACAATCCCCAAAGTCCATGCACAACCTGGTGCTGATTATTCAAAGTCCGGGAGGTGTGTGGGGCAAAGCCCCCTGCATAAAAGAAAATCCTCATTGTTTTCAGTGGAGTGTGCATGTTCCTTGTGTTACCGCTGTTGTGCCTGACGTTATTTCAGAGCATGACATTTTGACTGCGGCATTGTTTGCTGTGCTGTTTTTGCTTACTGCGATATGAGCCCGTGCCCTTGTTCCTGAATCCAGGTCACTGACATTATGAATAGGAGCCCTACCATTGCACTGATGGGCTGGCTAAATGACTCCTTTTTAAGCATTTGGGCATAACCAGTGGTTGAGTTACCATCAATTAATCTAACCCTAGGGGGTTATGAGGCTCAAACAAAATAAAGTGCCTTATGCCCGTAGGGGAAGATCAGTTGAAAAGTTTCATTACATTGATGACAGCAGCCTTAGGACAACAAATCAAAAGAATGCAGTAATAGAGAACAGGATGGCACAGACAGCCTATACAAATTAGAGGCATACATTTTCTTATGGTTTAAACCTTGTTCTGCACCTATGCAGGTTTAGGAGTAAAATACCCGTGGGTTAACTTTATTTTTTTATTTTTCTCTCAATTTTTTATTTGTGTTCTCCTTTTACTCTATTGATTTAAGACTTACTGTATGAAAGCGATCTTCCATGGTGGATAACTTTCTACATGGACTTTTAACACACTGAAAAATTAGAACGCTCATATCTGATACTTGTGGCATTCATTGCTGTTTAATTTTTGCTTAATACAAAAGTAAGGGAGGAAAGTTTCTAGTTGATTCTTTCTCCACCACATGCTTGTGGGTGGGCTTTATCTTTAATCATTTGCTTTGATTTTTGGAATATTTTACCTTTGTGATGAATAGGATGGATAAATATATTACTTTCGTTTCTGTAAAATCCAGATGAATGAAGTACAATGAATACGTTTTGTTTAAAAATGGGCTAACTTTCTTTGAAATGATTAGGGCTAGGAACTTATTTTTTTTAAATAAAGCTTAAAGTCAGCTGTGTTGATATATTGATGCATACAATATAGAAACACAGAATTTGTTGGCAGATAAGGACTGCTTGGCCTACTCAGTCTGCCCAGATGTTCCCTGACTAATCTGCTTTGTCGACCCTATCGGGTCTTCAGTGACCCTTCTGCATCCCTGACTCTTTTCTACTACCATATTTTACCGTTTTGTAACCACCCTCAAAATAGTACCTGCCCTCAAATTGAAGCCGCATGCTCTTTTTACTTAATGCAATAGAAGCCGCCCTCGTATACAAGCCTGATAACATAACTAGCATACCGGTAATGTTAAAATCACTCGTTTTCACTGCTACTGTAAACAGCCAAATGGTAACTTCACTCACTCTAGCAAGTTTCCGTGATGGGTTGCTACCATGTGGTCTTTGGTTGCTACAGCATCATCGCGCAACTCAGAACCAACGTCATTACCACGGCCACGCTCAGAATGAATGAAGAAGACAAAACAATTTGGTTTTCTGTTGCTTTATTGCCTCTCATTTTTTTTTTTTTTTAATGCAAGTAAAAGTCTTCGAGCAAAGGGATTTTAATCTACTTCATCTTTGCTGTCAGGGTCAGCCTCAGCTTCTGAGCCACTATCTTCTGGCTCCTCCAGAATGAACACAATAGGATCCTGCGAATCCTGTGACTGTATGATGTCAGCTCCTGATGGAGAAAAAAAAAATGATTAGTGTACAACAAAGACTTTTGTTATTACCGAATAAAATGTCCTTCATTCATACCTGCGTACAGAAATAAGAGCTTTTCAGTAATGGGCTGCTGAGCTTCTACCATCTGCCATAGCAGCTAGACAGACAGTAATTCGCTGTTTTTCATGACCAGTAGTGAGGAGGGGGACTGATTTTGCGCCAATGACATCCACCGTTTTTTCATGGGGCGTGTCTGCCCATACAGCAGTCTCATCCATATTGCCCACACAATTGAAAGGAATATTATTTCTTAAAATCTGCTTCACGCAGAAAACTACAAATTCAGTGACTTTAGGGTTGTAGTCCTTTGATAGACGCTGTCCTACTGTGGTGTGCTGGCAAATGGTAAAGCCCCACCATGACAGAAACCAGTCAACCCATCCACGGCTAGCTTTAAATTCTGGGTTATTAATCAGGGAAGCTGCTTTTCACAGCTATTGCCTTATGGGTAACCCTGAGATGCTGATCTCTCTGGGTAGAAATCCAGTTAGCAAGATTCTTCTCCTCGGTTGGGTATGAGGGTTTACGACCAGCACCCACCAGCCTACGTCTCTTTCGGTTAGTCTCAGAGCAGCCTGCTTCAGACACCAGCATCAAAAGCCGTTCTTTGTTTTTACGCCACTCGCGTATCTCCTTCTCGTCCAGCTTCAGAGACTCAGCAACTGGACGATTGCCCTCCCATTCAGCGCGGTTAACAACTGAGAGTTTGAACTCAAGATCATAGCATTTACGCTTCGCCATCCTGACACAGGTATACCCAGTCTGTTCTGCACCTTTGCATTAGATGTGACTGTTGAATGTAAAAAGAAAATACGGTTTTATTAATAGAAGCCGCCCCTGATTAGTGACCGCCCTCAAATATAAGCCCCACCTCAAAATTAATTGAATTAATAGAAGCCACGGCTTCTAAACGGTGAAATATGGTATACCACATGTTTATCCAGTGCATGCTTGAAGCCCCTCAGTGTTTCAGGCTGGCTGTAGGGTCCATTTTCCATTCCCCTGCCTCTTTTCTAGGCAAGCAATAATACCCGACAGGGTGGTCGGTATTGGGCAATACCGGACCGCCCAGGGGTGTAATGAGGCCTGACGCCACAGGCGGAGGGCCTTATAGCCCCTGGAAGGTCCAGTATAGCCCATACCACCCACCCTGGAGGATATTATTACATTTAGAAATGGGCTAAATGTAAAGGTTTTTTTTTAACATTTACAAAAAAATTATAATAAAATTACTACAAATTACCTCAAAGTTGATTTGTTAGTAAAATAGTCCATCTATTGATATACTTACCAGTAGAGGGCACTGCAGCTTTTTTGTGTCTTTCTTACTGCTGTGTAGGATATGTCCCTCCTTGCCTCTTGAACCATCATCCCCCCCCCCCGGCTGGCAGGAGCACGATCAGGGAAACAGACTGAAGAAGTTAGCAGTAATGCCATCAGTTTCGTTTTGTTAAAAAAAATAAAAACACATGTAAATGTTTTCATGGTGCTGAAGTGGAGTTGTGGTGAGTGCCAGAGACAGAATTTACATAGTGCTGTATGCGAGTAGCGCTGAGCACACCACCTGCTAGCGCTACTCATTTAAAATGACAGAAAACTTTTTTTTTACAATTTTCTAAGAACTGTGCTAGAGTGTGCCTGTTATCATGGAGGGTGTCCATGTCTTATCTGCTTGTGGGTCTGTTGGTGGCAGTTGTTTTTTGTTGGAAGCAATCAGTGTACAAGTCGCCGACGATGGGGATCACAACTGTGCTCCGGTGGGGGAATAGCAGGAGCGGCGCAAGACTAGTGCTATATTAACTGGCACTTTTGTTTTTTCTTTTGTCTAGTTTTAGCTGAACCTGTTTTTATAAATCAGGTGGGGATCAAAGAATTGCAGTGGGGCTGTGGTAGGATTTGCCCATGAGCGAGCGAGCGAACTGACATGGGAACAATTGCGGTGCTTCCTGCGGCACGGTGGTACCTGGAAGTTGAGGAGTCCCCCCCCCCACACACACACACTACTGTGGCTATATTTGGGGGGTAGACCTTAAAATGTCCAAAGCTGGGGACTGAAGGCAGAGATTATCGCTGTGTCAGCAGAGAGTGTGAGGGCGCTGGGAGAGACTGCCTTGAAGTTGATTGTACTGATGGCTTTTATTTTACATTTTCAAGCAGGGAGTCTGTGGAGAGCCAGAGGCACTGGCAGTAATACATTGAAAGCCGATCTGACAGCTTTAACAGTACGATCTTTTTTTTTTCATTTTTATTAAATGCGGACCTTTGGGATGTTCACCACATGGGATTTTAGTGCAGCACTGTACGGGGCTACAGTGAAGCCAATCTCAAGCATGGTGTTCGGTTCACTTGCGAAGGTTGTCTCAGAATTTGACTGCATTATCTGTGTGATATCTAGATGCTGTAGATGTAACTGAGCCCCTGGTTGGTTTGTGCTGTGTGTGTGTGTGTGGTGGGGATGAATTAGGCTTCAGTCTCCCTTAGAGAGCAATAACAAAAATATGGTGGTTAGTTACAGTGCTGTCAGCTTTCTGAGATTTATGGCATGAGTAAGAGAAAACAGCAGACTGACTTGCAAGAAAGCACTATCTCATACACAGCAGTCCTACCAGATATAGCGCTGTCTCACTAGTCAGTTTGCGGTTTTGGAACGGATCGGACTGACTAATAAGAAAAAAACTGGCAATTCCTTGCAGCAGTAGGCTAAACGGGCAGGCAGACAGGTGGAGAATGGGGATTGAGTGTCGGCTCTCGCTTACCGAGGGAAAAAATGGTGGCAGTTTGAAATTGAGTACCCAGCTCTTCAGCCAATGAGAAAGCAGGGTGCTGGGCACACCGATACTTTGCTGGCTATCAGGCAGGCTTAGGCTGGGGCTTTTTATTTGATGGGCAACTATTGTCTGATAGATGCCCACCTAAATAAGTGTCTGAGCTAATCAGAAGAGATAATGGTCTTTGCCCATTTTCTAATACAGTATATCCCTATGTCTATCCAATGCATGCGTGAAGCCCCTCAGTGTTTCAGGCTGGCTGTAGGGTCCATTTTCCATTCCCCCTGCCTCTTTTTTAATATACCCCTTTGTCTATCCAATGCATGCTTGAAGCCCCTCAGTGTTTCAGGCTGGCTGCCTCCCAGAGGATGCAGGCACTCATTGAGATCCAAGGGGCGTGTGCATGCCTAGGTGTGCTGCCACTCTGGATCTCGACCTGCATCCTCTCCTCCTCCACTCCCATGATGCCCCTCACTGCACTGCCACCTGTGGTCACCCAAGTAGCAGTATAGCAGCAGAAACAGTGACTCCCCTTCCCCAGAGGAGGAGAGCACACCCTGGGTGCTCAGTCCTTCTCCTTCTGGCCAGCCCTCTACCATCCTGGCTTATTTCTGCACTTGGATCCCCAGCGCCTATGTCCTTTCTGTGGTGTGGTATCTAAAAATTTACATAGTACTCCAGAGGGATCTCACCAGTATGTAATACAGTTGCAACACTACCTTCCTCCTCCTGCTGGAGATACCCTCCCTATGCATTCTGGCATCCCACATTCCTACTTACTGCTTTTTCACACTGCCTTGCCACCTTGGGGTCCTCAGATATGATTGATAACCCTAAGGTCCCTTTTCTGTTTAGAGACTGTTAATACCTCCCCCATCCTATACTCCATTTCTAGGTTCCTATGCCCTAGGGGCATGATTTTGCACTTTTTGGAACTGAACCCTAACTGCCATGCTTTTGACCACTTCCCTGAGTTCACGTAGATCCCTGTGCATGGTCTCAACCCCCTCCTGAGTGTCTACCCTATTGCAGATTTTTTGCATCATCTGCAAAAAGGCATACCTTCCCTTCTAGTTCTTCTGCAATATCCCCTCTGAAGACATTGGAGAGGACCTGGTCCCAAAACTGAGCCCAGCAGTGGAGAGAAAAATTGCAAGATAACAAATGATATTTTTTCAGCTAACCTTGAGATATCTTGATATCTTGTTGTTATGTAACCCACCTGTTACTTGGGGTTACTAGAACCCTAGTAAGACCTAGTGGCAGGCAGGGACAGGCAGCTAGTGAAACTCCAGTTAAATGGATTTCACTATGTCTTACTCTGTTTTCAGTCTCTGCTGAGCTGGATCTATGACATCATTTAGAACTGTTGCAGCTGCATAAGTCACACTAGAATGTTGCAGTTGGAGGTTAGAGTAGAACGTTGGGGAATTTGAAGTGAGTCTGTTACAGTCTGTAGTAGAGGAAGGAGGTGCTCTGCTGTAAGCAGGCCTTCAGAGTCCTAAGCTCTGTCAAAGAGCTATTTTTTTTGTAGAGGTGTGTGTTCTCACCTGGAGAGGAACACAAGAAGAGCCAAATGAAGTGGTAGAGACCACTTTCAGTGGTTCAGGGCCCTTTCCCTGCGGGGATGGGGGGGGAAGGAATCAGCCTGTTTCCAGGGGCAAACCCCCTGGTCTGGCTAGAAAACAAGAAGCTACTGGAGTTTAAGTTCGTGCTGAGACACCAAAAGTTCTGGAGAGATTTCTTTGAAAGAGACAACGCCTGTGGGGCACCTGCAACCAAGGGGTGAGTTCACTCTGCTAAACGGCCAATGTGTTTTCACCTGAGACAAGATGAAACTAAAGTGACTGTTACTGTGGGGTCAGGAAAAGACAGCCAAGTACATTTGGAAGATGTGGGGCTTAACTCTGTGGGGGGTCTAGAGTAATGGACACAGCCACTTTTTAAGTATGTTCAAGTTCAGCACAAATGGGATGGAAAAATAGTAGATTGGATGTGATATGCATTTAATAAGAATCTACGTAGCAAAGTGTTTTAAGGATGAGGTGTTACAGTCCAGAGAAATGGCCGGGTATGAGTTATGGGAGCGAGAGGTGGGAGACCCCCCCATCAGTAGTAACCAAATTCACCACTACGGGTTTGCTTTGGGACACCTGTTGCTTTCTCTCAGGTACTTGGCCAGTGCCTGAGGAAAGTACCCAGACGTGGGATTGATGAGGAAGATTCCTGATGGAGCCAGAAGTGCTCATAGGTGGTTTGGGGAGCCACCAACAAATGTTCCTTGCTGTATGGAAAGTGTCCAAAGGGCTGGCAATGGAGCCGAGCAAGGGAACTGAAAAAGAGTTGAGTTAGGGTAGAGTGTTTCGAGACCTGAGGGTTTCAGTGTAAAGAGGATATGTTCTGATCTCCATAAATCTGCATTACCAGGAGTGTAGCCCCATGGGGGTCCATCTATGCTTTGTTATTCTGTTGGATGTGAATAAAAGCCACACTTTAGAATCCCAACTTCTGGTATTGGATATTTCAGTTATTGCTTCCTGTGTCCGGAGTTACTTGGGTACCCCTGACTAGAAGTCAAACCTAGCCAAAATACCGAGCAACAGTTTCCTCCCAGAGCCCAGGTCCCAGTTAGGGGGTTACATATGGTAGGGGGTTACATATGGAGGCACCGCACAGCGCTAATAATACAAAAATACCACCGACCCAAACCCTGGGGTAACCCACCGGTTACAGTTAATTTTGTCATAATTGATATCTTGAAGGTTAAAATTATCACAATGGAAAACTGATTAAATCAGAGAGCAGCTTTCACAGTGCTGATGGTATCACAATCCCTAGTGCAGCACTAAAGCCAGCAGGTGAAATCAATGAGAAACAGCTTAAATTCAAACAAACAATAGGTTTAAAAGCTATAACTTGTAAAAATGGAATATCCAATTGTCTAAATCCAAATATGTAGTGTATCATCATTTGTGAGGGGGGCAGGACATTCATAGCTCACTCTTGGTTCTGTCACTCTTGAGTTACAGTATGGGCCTTCCCCCTCAAACTTAGAGATCAAATGACTATTTTAAACTAGGCCCTTGCATACCCATATATATTATGTTGCTATAGCTGATCAATATATGACAATGTAAGGTGGTTTTAAAAAAATATTTTCAGAAAATAATTTTTCTTCTACTTTTTCTGAATGTTGGTTCTACTTCAACCTATTTCATGAAGAACTGTTCAATTTTTAACTCCTGTACCTTCACAGCATACAATATCTTTTACATGCATTGCAAACATTTCTCTCTTCCTTCTATCAACCTCTAAGCTCCTTGTTTCAGACTTGGTTTTCAAAAACGTTGGAAGATAATAAAGAAAGAAAGTTATACAACTGATTGCTTAAGCACATAAACACATTAAAAAGAAAATGCTCGAGGACCAACCTGATGCATTCAGATGACCGAAGTTCAGGAGCACACTCCAGTTGCCATGTCAGGAGGAAGGCCATGCTGCAGGCAGATGGCAGAAGGCAGCTGGTCTCAGCCAGGGGAATTGGAGGCAGGTTCCGGTGCACATCAACCCCTGTGGGTGGGCCAGGAAGCTTACTCCTTCTGCAGGGTTTTGTTGCATCACTGAGGCTGTAGGGCATGTCCCATGCTAAGGGGGAGGAGGGAGGACAAGGAAGAAATGAGGGCAGGAATAATCCACTGCCATCTGTAAAACAGCAATAATCTGAACAGGTATATCTCTGGGGTGATGCCAGGGGGCAAAAACATGAATATGGAAAAAAATAAAAACATTCATGAAGCACTAGCAGAACCCCCCGTACTGCTTTTGTTATTCTGATTTCTGTACCTCTTACACACTCCTCCATGATCAGTCCCACTCAATATTCCTGACCAATGTGTGTCTCCCCCTTCCCCACTCTAGCCATCGAAAGCAGAAGGACCTAGCTGAGTGAGGATGGAAACAGCAGCAATGTCAACAACTACAGCACAAATCAAATTAAATCTCAGCTGTGCAGGGATATGGTGTACTGAGGTGGCATGAGCTATCATGGCATATGGAAGCAGAGTGGCTTTGTGCTTTTAACACTTTTTTCTTTATTTAAGAGCATATAATAACATTTGAAATCTTTTGCACTTCTTTTTCTTGCTCAGCAGAGACTGCTTTTGCACCCCTAGAATGAATTTTTATGCCACTGGGGCACCATGCAAACCCATGTGAGGTACAGAAAAGGTTTAGAAAATGTGTATTTTTTTAACATGATGAAAAGAATGCAGAGTTTATTAAAAAAAAATACATTTTAAGGTACTAACACAGTGAAAAAGGGAAGTAAGATACATCAAGGGAATGCACAGAACTGTAATGCAGTTAGCAAATCTGAATGCTCCCTTGTTGTTTAGAGGTATTCTGGCTCACATAATCCGTGTTGTTGTAATGTAAATTTTTTGTCATGAACACAGAAACAGATGGCCAGCCTGTCAGTGCAGTGTGTAGGGTTCCCACTCACAATGCCGGTGATCTGGGTTAAAGAATGAGCATAGGACATTGGGGGCTGGCTGGGGAAGAGGACTGATCATCCTATAGGTCATGAGGGTAGGGTACTTGGTAGGGTAGGTGGGAGTTAGACATAAGAATCACAATAGCACATTTCCACACTTTGTAGGCATTGTGTTTGCAACCCTAATAGTTTATTTCTAACTTTTGTGCAATTTGTGTTTTGTGCTGTAGCAACCCTAATGAGCATAAATGTTGTTTTTTGCAATTTCCTTACTTTCTAAGAAAGTTGTGTAGTAACTCCATTTACTCTTCCATTTGAAACCCTGTGAAAAGTTAGAAGGACTTCTGAGAAGGGGGACATGGCAGTGCTTCCGTGGACTGTTATGTACCAATGATTGACTGCTATGTGTTGTCAAATGCCTTCATTTGCTCCCCATCACTCTCAACACTGTAGTATCCCTTCCAAACTATTTTTCGTGCACTTTTGAATGCCACTGTTTTGACTGGATGCCCAGTGGAGGAACCAGGCACTAATTGGCAGCTTTACTTCTTGGCTGATTTTCCAATGCCTGGCACTTCCTGATCTCAGGGAAATCTCTTTCTGTTCTGTGTTCTGGACTGAATTGTTTTCAGGACATTTCAGGTAAATCGGATGAACAGTTGCATAGTTATTAAAGTGCAAAAATTTGGGTTTAACATAGAAGTGGCTACTCAACCCTAACTATACCTGAACTACTGTGCAGGTATAATATGTTATATATCTATCTATTTATTTATATAGGAAAACAGAAGATCATCTAATGGCCAAAGATCATCAGGTGACCATGCGTATATCAGAGCACGACCACACACCTACACTTTTATCCTCCTCCAAAACAATTCTGACATTTTATAAGACAGATAAACCACTTTGAGGTGTGCAGTCACGGTCTGATATCGCGCCTAGGCGACTAGCCTTTTCATTACTGAGGCCTCGTGGTACAATGCACCAAAGGCGTGCGTATATCAGAGCACGACCACACCTCAGAGTCGTTTATCTATTACAGACAGATACATATATATATTTATAAAATGGGTAGGGAAATTGTTGCTCTTTTATTGGATGAGCACCACCTCATGACCGTGCGTATATCAGAGCGTGACCGCACACCTGCACTTTAACCCCCCAAAACAATTTTGACATTTTATAAGATAGATAAACCACTCTGAGGTGTGCGGTCACACTCTGATCGCACATATAAATGAATTGATACACTCGGCCTGTGGCCTCGTAGGTAACAATGCACACCAAGGTGCGTATATCAGCGTGACCGCACATCTCAGAGTGGTTTATCTATTACATATATATATATATATATATATATAACTGTGTAGTAGCACCACTTTAGTTAGGGTTCAATGGTCACTTCTGTGTTAAACCCCAAATTGTGCACTTTAATAACTTTGCAACCACTTCACTGATTTCCATGAAATTTTGCAGATGTCATCGAGGAACAAACATTTATTGATGTGGCTAGTTTTGCTCTGTTCTGATGTGCAGTTCCAGAGATACTGATTATCAACCAGTGAAAAAATAAGAACATTTTACGCAAATTCTTTGTCACGCTGTTTCTCAGAAATGGCTTGGGCATTTGGTCTGAATTTTTTAGGGTTTAGGGGATGTCAGACTTGGGTCACAGATATGCCTTTTTAAGGTTTGGTGAAAAAATATCAAGTCCATTCAAAAGTTATTAAATTTCAATGTTACCCATTATTTCATATGGGGAAAAATTAGATGTCCCTTGTGAAAGTGTGTTTCTCTTTCACGAAAATGCAATTCTCTTTCACAAATGGGAAATGTTGTTTTGAGCTTCCAACATCTTGTTTTCAGTTAGTGAGGCACAAAAACCTAAATAATTAAAACATTTGTGGTACCTGGTAAACACCAACACTTGTGTTTATCTAATCGGGGCCTGGAAAATCTGACTCTGGGGTCAGTTTGCCCCAAACATGGCCAAAAATATGTTTATTTTAATCATGGCTTTTTTGCTTTGCAAATTGCCACACCATTGTTGCAAATTGTGAAAGCACTTTTGTGAAACAACTCAGTTTTGCCACGAATTGCAGCACTACTTTCACGAAAGTATGGGTGTTTTGCCACAAATTGCGGAATAAGAACTCAGTGTTTCATGAAACCTGCTCATTTTTTGTAGTTTGCAACACTACTTTCTTTTATATGTCTGTTTCTTTGTCACGTCATTGAAAAAATGGTTTGCACTATTGGGGTGAAATTTTCAGGGTACAAAGGGCTTGCCTCAGACATGTGTCTTTTGCTGGTTTGGTGAGAATATTTTCATCTGCTCCATAGTTATAAGAATTTGAAGTTTTGTCATTTACCATAAGATAACACTGTAATGGTCAGGGCACGTTTCAGCAGCTGTATCTCAAAAACACTATGAGATATGGACTCGCAGCAAGCTGTTTTGCATGTTTCAAGATCTTATTTAGGGCTACAGGTGAATTTTAATGAACGGTGCTATTGTGACTGATACTGTGACATGCATTCACAACATGACAGCTGTCCTGCTTTACCTACAATTAGGTATATATTGTATGGTGACTACCACCCAGAAAAAAGATCCTTTACCCTTACTATGGCCCTGGGGGTGGACTATGGCATAAGGTGCTGTGTGTTACTATGGCATTGGGGGTAGAGTAAAGCATGAGGATTACTCCTCCCCCACATAAGGATACAAGGATACCATTATGGACTGATGGTATTACAATATGGAGACCATTATGGACTGATGGCAGTGCAGGGCCTGGAGGGCCCTGTGCTCCCTCAGGGAAATGAGGGACAGTTACAAGCTCTGTACACTTATAGACAGATGGAAGTGCAGGGCCCTCTGGATCCTGCGCTCCCATAAGCAAATAAGACTATGGTTATACTTTCTCAAAAAGTAAGGAAATTCTTGGCAAAAACTTTGTTAATGCATCATTTGGGGTTTCCACCATCAAAAGTTGGGAAATGTGGTGTTAGGGTTTCCACCCCACACCCATCCTCCATGCACCAACAGGCATCTGGGGGTGTGCCTTGGGGTTGTCAGTCCTAATGCTCACCCTATTCTCCTATACTGTAACATCTCTGCTTCCTTACCCTATAGAATGTGGTGAGCATTAGGGCTGACAACCCCAAAGCACATCCCCGGTGCCTTTTGGTGCATGGAGGGTGGATGTGGGGTGGGGTGTTAGGGTTGGAAACCCTAACACCACATTTCCCAACTTTTGATGGTGAGACCCCTAACTGATGCATTAGCAAAGATTTTTGCCAAGAATGTATGTATATATCAGTCAGTATGTACAGGCAGCTAAAAGGGTTCACAGCTGGAGTCAACAACATGTAAAGTCCAAAAACAGAAAAAAGTCAGCCCACAACAGCTGAACTGCCTACAAAAGTCCAGAGCCTGGTCACAGGATAATGGTAGGAGATAGTTTTATTAAAACATAAGAGCAGCACTCACCACCACCTGACCCACCAAATATTTTTGCACAGATTCAATGTGCTTTTTCTTATATATTTATTTGAAAAAGCAAAATGATGCTATAAGTATTGAAAAATAAGGGCCAGCCTTGTGGTGCAGAGGGCTGAGGTGCTGGACGCCTTACCGCACACCAAGCCAGCGACCAAGGTTTGGAAAAAGCCAGGGTCATTGGGGAGCTGGCCAGGGGGATAGAGGGAGCAGGATTGACCAGCTATAATGGCAGCTTTCCTCTCCTGGGGAGGATCTCTATCCCCCCCCATAGTTCTGCTGCCTCAGGTGGAGGTCTGACAGGCAGCGTAGGTAGGTGGGGGTGGCAAGTAGCGGAAGGGTGCCTCGTATCTGTGGCATGTTCATGCCTCCACATGCGCATGTGTAACCGAGGCATGGGAGGGGTGAAAATGGGGGAAAATAAACAAGGCATAAAATGTAATTTTGAAAAATAATGTTGCAGAATTTTAAAATGCATTGTGCAGAATAAAAAAGAAATGGTGCAGAAAATTGGCATGTGTGATTGGGGTGTGTGCAGAAAACTGGCACTTGTGATTGGGGTGCATACAGAAAACTGGTATGTATGATTTATTTAATTTTGGTAAACGGGTGGGCTCACTGAAACCATTACAGTCCCTTTTTCAAGGACAACCTGAGTAGGGTGTGTGCAGAAAACTGGCATGGCATTAACATGCTGGTCACATCCCCATCTTGCCTTCTCTGTCAAGCATGTGCACTGCTGGAATATACTGTACAATGTTGAGCTGACATAAGCTTTAGCAGCAGCCAGGGCTGGTGCAGACTGCCGTCTACATGGAAAGGAGAGGAAGTTGGTTTTATAAAATGGCTTTCATACAAATTGTATCCCAAAGTACTTTGCAATCCAGGAGTGGGAGTAGGGACAATGTTGCTGCTTTTATATTAAGAAAGCAGGCAGATGCAAACAGCTTCAAGACCAGAGCAGACATTATGTAAGCAGTAAGACATAACTGGGTGTGAATTATCCTGTGATAACTGCACTCCTAGACTGAGTGCTAGCTGGCCCTAGGCGGACAGTTACCACAGTGCAATGCACATTTTAGGAGTGTATTTTTGCACTTATAAAATGGGTATCTAGGAATTATTTTTACAAAAGAAGAATTAATCTCACAATTACAAAAAAAAGCTTGTGAAAAAATGTAAAATAGTTTTTTCTACAGTTGCTGCTAACAGGGGTACTGGCTAATACAGAAATTTTCAGTTGAACATGAGCATCCCCACAGCTACCATTGTGGGTGTCATTTTGTTGGGCCTTATTTTTTTAATTTTGTTGTGTGATGCAGCATTCTGTTGTGGGACGATCAGTGACAGTTAATGCGGAAGCAGAAGACGTAGGGTGAGCTATATATAAAGGGTCTGGATGGTTTAGCACTCCTTTTGTGCTTTTTTTTATACATGCTGGCAACTAGACATGACAGCACTTAGACATTTCAAGGTACAAGACAGAGACTGTAAAAGTGCCAAACAATGATAGGATGTGGTGTGTGAGCAGCAGTTGATGCCACAGCAAAACCACAACTCCATGAAGGTCTAGCCAGCAGCATGTTACCATCTGCAATAGAGCACTTCATTAAAGTACCAGTAGTTTGAGTACAGACCGGCTGAGCGAGCATTGTGGTGGTGTCGAGGCATGTTGGTACTTACTTGTGAGTCAGGTTGACTTCCTGGACAACTCTCAATGAGCAAAGGTAAACTGTTACATTATTTAATAATCAACAGGTTGGAGAGTTTTTTTAATTTTGTTTTTCTAGAGGCAGAGCAAGAAGTGTATAGCTACTGAGTCCTGGAGGTTGGGTAACAGAGATTTTTTTCTTTGGTTGTGGTGGGTGGGGGGCATAGGTACTAGTGACAATTATTGTTAAACATAAAAAATATGTATCCATAAGGAAAAAATGGCAACTGCAGGTTTAGTCAGCTATGTCTTTCTTACTAACTGTAAAAGAGCCAAACAATGATAGGATGTGGTGTGTGAGCAGCAGTTGATGCCACACCAAAACCACAACTCCATGAAGGTCTTGCCAGCAGCCACCTACCCTGGATATTTGTGCTGGAAAAGGGGAGTATGCTGTAGATAGTGTTGTGCCTTTCAGTACTGCGCTTAGTGGTTGCTGTGTTTATATTGAACTATACTGTTGGCTTGTAGTCTACCCTAATTCTTGTTAAATTGCCTTCGAACTGTAAAAGCCTAATTTCTGTATTATGTTGCACACTTTTGTCCTACTTGCTGTTCTTAATCTGTACCATGTCGTCCTATGTACTTCATCTGTAATTCCTGTGTAACCCCCCTGTTATCCGGGGTTACTAGAATCCCAGTAAGACCTAGTGGTAGGCAGAGAATGCAGCTTGTGAAACTCCAGTTAAATGATTTCACATTGTCTCACTCTGTTCTCAGTCTCAGCTGAGACTGAGGGATGACATCACCATAGAACTGTCGCAGCTGCATGAGCCACATTGGAATCTGCAGAAGGGAGTTGGATTAGAATGTTGGGAATTTTGAACAGTCAGAGTTCAGTTGGAGTTGGAGATTGTTGTGAAAGGAGCACAACCGTTCTGTGCACAGGCTCTTGGAGCCTCAGCTCTGAAATAGAGCTACAATTAGGGAAAGGTGCATGTTTCCACCTAAAGAGGGACACAGTTAGCTGTTTTTTAAAGTGGTGGAGACCACTGATACGGGTCTCTGTGCCCCATCCCTTAGGGGATGGGGTGGAAGGTTTGCCTGCTATTCCAGGGGCAACCCCCTGGCTACTGCTAGAGAAGAAGCTGCCTTATTTTTTCCAAGTGTGTGGGATACAAGAAGATTTCAAGATTCGCCTGTGGGGCACCTGCAACCGAAGGGTGAGTTCTCCTCTTTCTAAAGGGCCCATGTTTCATCCTGAAATGTGTTAAAGTGGGGATTGGACTACTGAAGTAGTGGGAGGCCTAGAGTAATAGTCTTAGCCAAAAGTAAAAGTATGTTAAAGTTCAGCACAAGGGGAAGTCAAGACATGTAGAGGAGATGTGACATACGTCTACCCAGTAATCTACATTGCCAAGCTTTCCAAAAAAGAGTTGTTTAGTGTCCAGAGAAATGGCTGGGTATGGATTGTGGGAGCTGGAGGTGGGAGACCCCCCATCTTTAGTAACCAGGTCCACCTCTACAGATTTGCTCTGTGGATTTCTACTTTGCCTCATGCACTTGGCCAGTGATGAGGGAAGTACCCAGACGTGGGATTGGAAGGAAAATTTCCCTTAAGAGTCGAAGGCTCTAAGGTGGTTTGAGGGAGCCACCAACAGGAAAACTGGTTCATTCATATGGACCACGATCAAGTGGCCGGCGGGGGAGCCGTGCCATGGGAAAAACCCAAGTAGTGTACAAGTCGGGCTGTGTACCCAAAGCTGCATGCAAGTCTGGGCTGTGTGCCTGGTGGGTTCAGAGCCTGAGGTCTGGAATAGTGAAGAAGAGTTCTGTTGCTCTAATCTGCATTACCAGGAATGTAGCCCTGTGGGGGTCTGTCTATGCTTTGTTTGTTCAGTTTGGATGTGAATAAAAGCCACACTTTAGAATCCCATTCCTGGTTTTGGACATTACAGTTATTGCTTCCTGTGTTTGGATTTACTTGGGTGCCCCTGTGCAGAGTAGCCAAACCTAGGCCCCCCTGTGCCGAATAACCTCATCCTCCCCGAACCCAGTCCCCACCAGGTACTGCTGTCAGCTTCAACAGCATGCCACCTGTCGTTCTGCAAAAAAGGCAGGGGTGAAGGTGCTACACCTGTACTCTCCCGGGTCATACCTGAAAATAGGCAATTGTGTTGTCTAGTGTACTTTCCTGGCTAACAAAAGCTAAATAAATAAATAAATGTTTTATGGTTCTGATATGTGGTACTGGAGTGAGACAAAGGGTGGAAATTTCAAACTGAACATTCTGAATGGTGGCACATTGATTTCTCTACAGTACTGTGTCCTGGTTGGCAGGACTTGTGTTTTACAGTATGTTATGCTCTTATTAGGCACTGGTCCTAACCAATCAGGGTGCAAGATGTTTCCTATCAATTTTATAATGAGAGGTTAAAGAGCCTGTGATGCAGTTGGCAGAACGTTGGAAAAATGTAATATTTAGGCATAACGCAGTTATATTTATTTTTTCCCATAACGGGGAGTGATCTTGTTCTCAAACAACACTCCTCAGTAAAAGAAAAGGGGAGAAAGAATTACATAAACTATATAAAATATAAACTGAATTGTGTATAAAGCTTACATTTTTTTCAGAGTTTTCCCAATAGTGACTTGGGCTTTTTAAGCACAAAAAGGACCTGTTCAGGATCACACAGTGACTGAGAAGCAGTTGTAGGATTCAAACCCAGGTCTCTAGGTTCCTAGCTACATGTCCTAAGTAGGGGGTTTGCTTTTTTTTGTAAACTTTTTTTTATTTCTCTGCCTCCTGGAACACTCTCAGGCAACCCTCACTCACCACCAGCCACCTACCACCCGCCTGAGGCCCTCCTCACTGGGAAATCAGGGACAAACACTCCCTACCTTCCTTGTTCAAATGACCCCGGGCTAGTGCACCAGAGCCAAGGCAGGGTGAGGAATTGTGAGAGCCAGTGAGGTGGGCCTGGCATTGGGTGTGTGGTGGTGGGGCACTGGAGGTTGCCGTTGCCTATCCAGGGACCAGGGTGTTTTCCTTGTTGTTTTTCCTGGAGCGTGGATGTGCAATGATGTCTGCACACTTAAAATGCTGATGTCCACTGCTGCTCCAGCCCATGTTAGCATTGCTCCTACAGTGCTCCTGATCTCCATCGGGGGCCACTGTGGAGCAATGTGGGACCCACTACCCACCCCGGGAGAGGAGAGCAGTCCTCCAGACACTCAATCCTCTCCCTCTGTGGCTGACCCCCAGCAGCCCAAGTCCACTCCCGAACCCAGGTCGCCAGTGTGGCACGAGGTGTGGTGTCCAGCGCCTCAACCCTCAGCACCACTGGGCCATCATGGGGGTTTGCATGTTTAGTAATACACATCATAGTCTTGGTAAATCAAGCGATTATGGATCAGGTACAGGTATGAAATCTGTGGTACTCTTTTATTGATTTTTTTCTGGATTGTAATCCAATACATAAAAGTTTTTTCCTTCTTTAAACATTCTGTAACTATATGATGAAAAAGTTTAGAAATATTCCACATAATACATACATGCTAAAACCACTTAAGGGACATCGATGTTAAAACATGTTGTACATAAAATGGTATTTGAAGTTTTACAGAAAAATACATTTTCAAAAAATAACGTAACATAAACTTGTATATCAAGTTTACTGAAAATAGGCTGCATTGTTGCAAAGGTTGTCTACTTACATTGCTCTACCATGGGCCTGGGGTGTCAGGTTTTGATATCACGTTAAATTAAATTATCCACATAGCATTTCATAAACCTGTCACAAACAAGCTAGTGCTACTTAATAAGATTTCTTTAAAGATGTTTGTTTATTGCATTTTGGAAAATATAACATTACGTAAGCCCCAGAAATGGGAGAGATTCCCAAGGAATAAAATACATGATAAATTAAGAATGAGTCTCAGCAGCCCCCCCCCCCACCTTTGATACAACACCAGGAATGGGTTCCCATAAAACAGATACTTATCTTAATGTGTTCATGAAAAGTCTTTGCCATTCACTCATACTGTAGTTCTGTGCTTGAAAAGGCAAGCAGTATCTGTGCACTGTATAATCTGACATGTAATCTGGTCTATATAATCTGATATGTAATCTGGTCTGTTACCTGCACAAAATTATAACTACTGCACAATAAGGCTCTAACTCCATCACACAACAGTATTCATATTGTGCAGTGTATTGATGTAGAGAGCCTTAGTTAGTGCAAAGAGGCTAGATCTCTTTATAAATTTAGGTAAAACTTTTGTGAATATGGCCAAAATGAACATGAAGTAATGAATGAAACTGAACTGAACATTGGGCTGTAAAAAATATGCAGCTCAGTCACCACACCATACGCATTTCGCACCCTTATGATTAGCTGATCTGCTATGGTCATACCGTGAATGTGGAGAGGAATGAGGGTGTATAACTAGTGGAGTATTGCCCCACAACAGTGACAGTTTCACAGCGAACACCACCACAGCGCTGAATCTTGCTAGGTCGCTGTGGTGGTACGCTGTACAATGGCACCACGACTCACGGTGTTCCGCCCCCACCCTTGAAACAACTCCAACTCGGTGTTGTATATTTAGAGATGGGGGTGTGCCCCCACAGTAAAAGACTTTCTCCCAACAGGAGCAATGCTGACAGTTGGCATTGTTCCTGTTGCTGTCAGGGATGTCAGCAGCATTGTTGATGTTGTTAAGTGCTGGTGGGCAGTTGCACTGGGCAGGGTTGTTGATACTTGGTGGGGGGGGAGTTTACATATACATGGGACCCGGGGCGATTTGGGAGAGGAGATTCACTGGACTAATAGGGATCCTTTAGTATTAACAATATGGGGGTGATGGGGGTCCACTGGACGACCAGGGATTTGTCATTATGAACTCTACAGGAGCAATTGGGAAGAAGGGGGTCACTGGACACTGGGGTTGGTGGTTGCAGTACAGCTGCTCTGACTTTAGGTGCTGAGGGTGTGACCATAGCACTGTGATAAGATGGATTTTTCAGTGGTGGTAAACAATGCGGTTCTGAGGGCTGTTTAGTGCCATTGAAACCGTTTCAATATACTGCTGCACTGTTATGCATGAGGAACTCCCTCATTTGCATAGATGCAGTGGTATGGTTAGCTCAATCATGCTACCAGGCTTGGCCAGCACTCCAGGGGCCTTTGAATGTGGCCCTGCCTGGAGCACTGGTGCAAGCCCAAGTTAGCATGGGCACTAACTTGTAAGTAGACATGCTTACCTTTTGAATATGGAACCCAGTGCATGTTATTTTGTCTGATCCCCATGCCTGTCACAATGTCCCCACCCCCCAAACTTGCCACTAGTAGTTAGGTGCAGGATCAGAATCCAAGTCATCCTTTTCTATCAAGGGTGAAAATTCCAGGTGGATTTTCCCCATCAACACAAAACTACAGTAAGAGATTAGCCATCCCACCAGTTATAAGGACATCCTTATTGTATTGGACGACTACTCACCATCTGAGACAGGAGCTACCATCGATAAGAAAATCTCTAGGACATTAGACACGGACAAAAGTCTGTCTGGCTGGAGGGCAGTCATGGGATCCAGGACAGTGCAGGGGAAATGGTTGCCAACAGCAGCCCACCTTCCCATCAATATCTTGGAAATGAGAGCAATTCATGTAGCTCTCAAACATTTCAAGAATCTGGTGCAAAACTGACATGTAAGAGTGCAGACCAACAACAGGGTAGCCATGGCCTACATCAACAAACAAGGAGGAACAAGAAGCAGAGACATGGCAAAGGAGGCATCCTTCCTGCTGACCTGGGCAGAGATACATCTCCTCAGCCTCTCAGCAGTCCATTTGTCAGGAGACCTAAACACAAAGGCAGATTGGGTCAGCCAGCAGTCACTACAACTGTTAGAGTAGCAACTAAACCCCCCAAGTCTTCTGCATGATTCATGAGTGGTGGGGGCTGTTCCTGATAGCCTTGGTGGCTAGTGGCCCAGAACAGGCAAGTGAGGACATTCTTCTCCAGATACAGGGAGAGCGGATTGGGAGGAGTAGATGCACTTTCGACACCATGGTGCTTCAAGAAGGCCTACGTCTTTCCACCCATAACAATGATAGAAAGAGTGGTATGAAAAGATTCAGAACACTGGCAATAAAGTTGTACTAATGGCACCCGACTGTCCAAGATGGACATGGTATGCTTTGATCTTGCAAATTGCAAATGCTGAAAGACCAACCAATGACTCTACCCCCTCCCCAGCTAGACCTCCTGCTACAGGAGTCAATATACCACCAGAACCCATGCTTACTAAAGCTGATGGCATGGCCACTCAGGGGCATAGACTGTTAAAGTTTGAACTATCACACAGGGAGGCAGACACTCTAATGCAAGCTTGTAGACCATCTACCAACCACACATATGGCAGACATGGGTTCATTTTCAGTAGATAGTGCAAGTCAAAAGAGCTGAACCCCACCACTTCTTCTATTTCTTAAATTTGGATTTTTTACAGGCAGGTTTTGATAAAGGTCTTTCCACTGCCTCACTCAGAGTATAAGAGGCTGCCATTGGGGATATAGGGGGGAAATGAGTGGTTACCTCCCAGGGTCACCCTCCCTCCATGCAGACTTTCCTTAAAGCCACCTCGAACATCAAAACATGCAGGACCACAACCACTCCCTTGCATTTAAACCTATGACTAAACTGCCCTTTGAACCCTTGGAATCTGTATCTTTACAGTTCTTCACCCTTAAGGTGGTGTACTTGGTGGCCATATGCTCTGCTCACAAAACCAGCAAGCTGCAGGCCTCATCCTGCAGGTAACTATTTCTCTCTTTCCACATGGAAAGAGTGTTACTAAAGATGGTACCAGAGCTGGCCTGTCAGTGCAGCAGTTGGATTTCCACTTGTGATGCCGGCAACCCGGGTTCAGGAACGGACTCGGATCACTGGAGGGCCGGACAGGGGAGAAGACTTGAGCATATGATGACTGCTCGCCTTCTCCAGGGGGGAGGATGGGGATGTGGTCCTGCATCTGCTGACCCCCGGTAGAGACTAAAGGCATTGCAGTGCACCGACCAATTAACTGGGGGGTGTGGTGGATGTCGGCATATGCCTAGACGTCATGGCCACTGTGCTCCCAGGGAGAAAATGGGAACATTTCTCCCCCACTCAATTGGATGATGGCCATCCAGTCCCTCCACCATCATGAGTGCCCTGGTCAGGCTCCCAGAAAGACCACCTCAGCAGCACCCAAGGGGCCATGTAGTTGCGTTGGCCGGCCCCTACCAGTGCCTTTCTCCTCAGAGGGGGAAAACCCATCCAGTGAAGGGTTACACCAGGTTACTCCGAGGGTGGCTGCCATCTGAGTTAGGGATGGATAGTGGTAATAGGTGGGGGTACAAGTGAGTGGTGGAAGTAAACAAGACCATTGATGACCTGAAGGAGAGGCCGATGGGGGAGATATGGGGAAGGAGGAAGATAGATAATACAAAACAAAAAAGATGGTACCAGCCTTTCTCCCTATGGTGGCATCACCATTCCACCTTGCCCAAGAGATATCCTTGCCCACCTTTGACCCAGGACTAGAAGATACCGACATGGACAAACTTCACCTGCTCGACCTCACTCGCTCACTCAGGATATAGCTGAGCAAAACTGCTGAGTTCAGAAACTCTGAGAGATTATTCATACTTACACAGGGACCCAAGTGAGGATTCCCAGCTTCCAAGTCCACACTAGCATGGTGGCTGAAGACCATAATTTCTGAGGCCTACAGGGCTTCAGTGCTCTCCATCCCCACTTAGGTAAAGGCCCACTCAACCAGGGCAGTAGCAACCTCTTGGGCAGAAAACAGTTCAGCATCCATTGCCGAAATCCACATGGCAGTCACCTGGTCATCAGTTTACTCCTTCACCAAACATTACAGGTTGGACACCTGGAGTCAGGAGAAATCAGTCTTTGGTTGCTTAGTACTACAATCGGTGTTTAGCCCTCTTCCTCCTCATCCCAGCCAGTTGATCTCAGACACTGCTTCATAATCACCCAGTTGTTACGTTTGGAGTGCTGCAAAGAGGTGCGATGTGTAATGGTAGTTTACTCACCTGGTAAAGGTGATTATGGGAGCACCTTTTCACAGCACCCTACATCCTGCCCCATGAGGAAGAAGATGGCAGCTTATCCTTCATCAGGGTTAATGAGTCTTATGAAATCGATGTATTCTCTTTTTATTTGTGTTTGTTATAGACTGCTGAGTTTTTGTTCTGAGTTGCATGTCACATCATTAACCTTATGGGAGTACAAATTTTATTTATTTGTTTATTCAATTTTTGATGACCGGGTAGGCCAACTGAGCCCCAGAGGTCCCTTTTTCAGGGGTGACCTGGAATTAGATACAAGAAGGAGAGAAATTACAGCAGTGTACAAGGAACGTAGAACTTAACTACAGCAGAGTACACAATACATAACACATTAGGGTGACATGAGGCCACGGGGGGGGGGCTGAACCATTCGGGTTAAAATCTGGCCAAACCACCATTGGAGTTTGCTACAATACAGTGGGTGAGGGGTAACAATCAGGAAGGAGGCTACAGGGCATAACCTCTTGGGATTAAAAGCTTGGAATCCATGCCATCTTCAGTCTCCTTCCCTTGTGTTCCATTACCCATGTCTACTGTCTCTGTCAGTGCTATGCTGCATACCAATTTGTTGATTCCAGGTCAGACGCTTGGGAAGTTTCATACTGAGGAATGAGTTAGCAGGAAGGGGTGGAGCCAGATCAGATTCTGAACTTTGAATATTTTGTGCCTCAGCCTATGAGAAGCCACCACTATGACCGAGGCACATTTTCTTGACCTGGAAGTACACTACTTCTTTATTTAGCTGTGAGCTGTGTGAGAAATTCTATATTGTACTTGATATCTGCAACAACGAGCACTTTTGCTTAATTCTGTGGGAGGTGAAACTAACTACCTTTGGTAATTGCTTTTTATTCACATATTTATTTAGTGTTTAACCAAGAAGGGGCTTGCAGACTCTATTTATCTTGTTAGTAACTTCAGAAGGATTTAAATACTGCATTTGGGTAGATCCTTGGAGGTAGCTAGACTGTCTACTAGGATTTTCTGACAGTTAAACTATTTTTAAATAACTTACAGGTGGCTGAGGAGTTGAAAAAGGAGCTTGCAAACTCTGCTTATCTTGGAAGTAACTTCACAAGTGTTGGAATACTGCATTTTGGTTGTCCCTTGGGGGTAGCTGGATTGACTACTAAGATTTTGGGACAGAAACTATTTTTAAATAATTTACTGTTGTGTAGGAGTTTGTGATAGTTAAACTATGTTTAAATAAGTTACTGTAGTTAAGGAGTTGTCATAGCAAAACCTGCAGTGTGAATCAAAACACAGACAGCCTTAGGTGCAAGAAATTGTTTTCAGACCACAAAGTGTTGTATTGGAACAGGAAAGGCTACATCATAACCATTGTCAACAAATTGCCCTGGGTGGAGACATCCAGACTAGATCAGATTACTATAAATTACTGGAGGCTGCAATAGTTAGAGACACAAAGCACATTTTCTTGACCTGGAAGGACACTACTTCTTTATTCAGCTGTGAGCTGTGTGAGAAATTCTATATTGTACTTGATAACTGCAACAACGAGCACTTTTGCTTAATTCTGTGGGAGGTGAAACTAACTACCTTTGGTAATTGCTTTTTATTCACATATTTATTTAGTGTTTAACCAAGAAGGGGCTTGCAAACTCTGTTTATCTTGTTAGTAACTTCAGAAGGATTTAAATACTGCATTTGGGTAGATCCTTGGAGGTAGCTAGATTGCTCTAGGATTTTCTGACAGTTAAACTATTTTTAAATAACTTACAGGTGGCTGAGGAGTTGAAAAAGGAGCTGCAAACTCTGCTTATCTTGGAAGTAACTTCACAAGTGTTGGAATACTGCATTTTGGTTGTCCCTTGGGGTAGCTGGATTGACTACTATGATTTTGGGACAGAAACTATTTTTAAATAATTTACTGGTGCGTAGGAGTTTGTGATAGTTAAAATATTTTTAAATAAGTTACTGTGGTTAAGGACTTGTTATAGCAAAACCTGCAGTGTGAAACAGGAAAAGACAGTCTTTTAAGCAACAGAGGGAGGTGGATCTAGGTTTACGTTTGTTTGTTACAATTCTTAAGATTTTCAGTGCAGGAAGAGTTTAAAGGACAGCTGACTTATTTTGGGGCTGACAGCTTTCAGAGCACAAACCACCAGGTCTGTTTTGGGGCTGGGGAGGTTTACCTGTGTCTGACTTGGATGTGTGGATTTTTCTCTGTTTGATTAGCAGGGTATTTTCTCTGTCAGATTGTTGGGTAGGGCATCTTGTTGACAGGAAGGCACTCATCACAACGGTGGGTCAGAGCTTTTAGCTGATTGTTTTGTGAGGGCACAGTTAGGCCCAACCCCTTCCCACCCTCACCCCACCCACCCCTGGAAATAGTTCTTTATACCTGGGGTTCTGACATCATTTCCTCAAGAGTGTCAAGAGTGCAAGGTTCATATCACTGTCATATCCTCTCTAGCACACTGCACTGACAATATAAGCATACACATTGTATAATATATATATATTTCTATATAACAAACCAATCACACACACACACACACACACACAAACAAAAAAAAAAATGTGGGGAGCAGTGCAATGTAATGGCTGTGGGGCAGCAGTCTTCTGAGAGTCTTTCTGGAGGCTGAGATGCTGCCCTATTTGCAGACAACTCTCTGCCCTGAGGAAGGAAGTTGCCCGTCTTCAGGCCACTCTGGACAGTAGTAAGGGAACCTTCTCCCAGGCCACAATGGACAGTAGAAAAGGAACCTCCCCCATCCAGGGAGCACCAGAGCCACCACCACTACCTCAGAGGTTGTGAAGAAAGCACAGAAGCTGGACCACAGTGGGCTCAGGGAGGGTGAGGATGGTGGAACAGAGGCACATGCAGTCACTTGTTCCACACCACAATCCATACACCATTCTGGGGGAGCATAGCTCCCCTATGGATGTACCCACAGAGGAGACTAAGGAGGCTGAGGACAACGGTCACAAGGGAGGCCCACAGCAAGGAGGCAGAGGACACCACAAGGAAAGGAAGCAGCTCCTGGTGGGGGACTCAATTATTAGGGGGATAGAACTGGGGGATGCAGGGAAAACTGAAGTAAGGTGCCTGCCTGGTGCCATGGCTTGGAGAGACAGGAAGCGCATCCTCGGGATCACAAGAACAGCTGCACAGGAGTCTGAGCTGGACATCATTGTCCACCTAGGGACAAATGACTTGGCTCATCATGAGATTAGAGCAGTGCAGAAGGACTTTGTGGAATTGGGGAGGGGCCTACGACAAGTAGCACACACAATATCCTTCTCTGAGGTGCTGCCTGTCAATGGCATGAGTGAGGCGAGGGTACTTTGCACCATGCAGTTTAATGAATGATTGGAAAAATGGTGTGGAGCACAGGGGTTTGGCTTCATTGGGGGCTGGGGTTCCACCTGGAGGGACACCAGCCTATACTGGCAGGATGGTCTGCATCTGTTCAGGAAGGGAACAAGTCTTTTGAGCAATCAGTTTAAATGCTTCATTGGCAAGCTTTTAAACTAGTCAAGGGGGGAGGCACTGATAAGCAGCAGGAAAATCCCAGCCTCTCCCTACAAAACAGGGTACTAAATGAGAAAAAAGTCTGAGGTAGAAAGGTCAGTGGGGATGCTGCAAAGAGGGTAAAGCCATCAAAAATGGAGAGCAATGAGTACCAATGCTCATAGTCTGAGTAACAAGCTTCCTGAATTAGTGGCCTTGATGGAGGAGGAACATCTGGATATTGTGGCAGTCACAGAAACATGGTACAACAAAACCATGACTGGGGCATAAACATACCAGGATACACTATCTACAGGAGGGACAGGGAGGGTAAAGAGGAGGAGGAGGAGTAGCTCTTTACATAAGGGAAGGAATCAAAGCAACAGAACAAAAGGGAAAATAGGGAGGAGAAGAAGCTCTGTGGGTAAATTTGGAGACCAGCAATGGCACGACAATCAGCACAGGGGTTGTATACAGACCCCCTTCTCAGGGGGAGGAAATGGACTAGGAAATGATAGAAAGAATACTTAGAATGGCAGAAAAAGGGGAGATATTGCTGATGCATGATCTGAATGTGCCAGATGTTAACTGGAGTGCAGTTGCAGCAGCCACTTCGAAGAGTGGCGTTATTCTAGATGCCCTACGGGGGCATTCCTTAGACAACAAGTATTGGAACCCACTCGAGAGGGAGCAATCTTAGACCTGGTTCTCTCAAATGGAGATGAAGAGAGGATCACAGATGTAGAAGTGGGTAGCCATCTGGGAACTAGCGACCATCGAACAGTATGGTTCAATCAAACACAGCAATAGAGTCAAGCCATACAAAGGCAAAAGTACTGGACTTTAGGAGGGCTGACTTTGCCAAAATGGTGAGTGCCTAAGGAATGCCCTAGCAAATGGGCAGGAAGGAGGGTGGAAGAACAATGGGGAATAATAAAATTGCCATCACAGAGGTACAGAGTCTTTGTGTGAAGCAAATAAACAAAACAAAATGATGTAAGAAACCACTGTGGTTCTCAAAGGAAGTGGCAGTGAAGGTTCAAGAGAAAAAAAGCATTCAGGAAGTACAAGGAATCATAGAAGGAGCAGGACAGAGAACTGTATCAGTTAAAGCAAAAGGATGCTGGGAAGGCAGTCAGAAGAGCAAAGGCCCAAACCGAGGAAAGCGATAGCCAACTCAGTTAAGAGGATAAAACCTTTTATAGGTACATCAGGAGTGAAGGAAGACCAAGGGAGGTTAGTGAGGCTTAATAAAGTGGAGGGAGGGTGGGCAGAGGTGACTGTGAAAGGCAGAGATACTGAACAAATATTTTTGCTCAGTATTTACAAAGGAAGGAGGAGGTACCTAAAACAAACAGCAGAAACACTCTGGATACAGAAGCTGATACAGCCATTTACAGAAGAAAGGGTTCTAAAGAACTCTTAAAACTGAAGGTGGACAAATCAATGGGGCCTGATGGGATTCATCCCAGAATTCTAAAAGAACTAAGGGTAGAACTAGTGACACCACTAACTACCCTCTTTAACAAATCATGGGAGGATGGGGTGGTACCTGAGGACTGGAGGAGGGCAGATGTGATTCCCCTTCACAAAAGTGGGAGCAAGGCAGAAGCAAGAAACTACAGACCTGTTAGTTTAACCTCAGTGGTTGGGAAAATGATGGAATCACTTCTGAAGGAAAGAATTGTTGAGTATCTAGAGGCCAGAGGGGTACAGGACCCAAGGCAGCATGGATTCACAGCAGGAAGGTCATGTCAGACAAATCTGATAGATTTCTTTGACTGGGTGACCAAAGTAGTAGATCAAGGAGGGGCTGTGGACATGGCCTACCTAGACTTTAGCAAGGCATTTGACACAGTCCCACACAAAAGATTAATATACAAGTTAGCCAGCCTGGGAGTGGGTCCCAAGATGACAGCCTGGGTAAAGAATTGGCTGGAGAATAGGACACAGAGAGTAATAGTAAATGGAGCCCACTCTGAATAAATGGGGGTTACTAGTGGGGTACCGCAGGGTTCAGTATTAGGACAGGTCCTCTTCATTGTCTTTATAAGTGACATTGCAGAGGGACTGGAAGGAAAAGTATGTCTCTTTGCGGATGACACAAAGATCTGCAACAGAGTTGATGCACAAGGTGGGATGGAAAGGATGAGAAGGGACTTGGCAAGGTTAGAGGAATGGTCAAATGTATGGCAGCTTAGATTCAATGCTAAGAAGTGCAAGGTAATGCACCTGGGAAACAAAACCCAGGGGAAGAGTACACAATGGGGGTGAGATACTAACAACAACAAAATGGAAAGGGACCTGGGGTAGTCATATCAAGATGACCTAAAGGTGGGCAAGCAATGTGAGAGGCAGCAAGGAGAGCTGGGGATACTGGGATGTGTAGGGAGAGGCATCACCAGTAGAAAACAGGAAGTTATTATCCCTCTGTACAGACAGTTGGTGAGACCCCATCTGGAGTACTTCATGCAGTTCTGAAACCCAATCTCCGCAAAGACATAGACAGGATGGAAACTGTCCAGAGGAGGGCATCTAAATGGTGCAGGGTCTGCACCGGAAGACATATGAAGAGAGACTTAAGGAGCTAAATATGTATAGCCTCGAGGAAAGGAGGGAGAGGGGGGACATGATAGAAACTTTCAAGTACCTCAAGGGAATCAACAAAGTCCAAGAGGGTAGCAACTTTCGAAAAAAGAGATGTGCAAGAACAAGGGGGGACAATTTGAAGATAGAAGGGGCAGCTCAGAGGTAACTTAAGGAAGTATTTTTTCACAGAGAGGGTTGTGGATGCATGGAACGGCCTTCCGGAGGAGGCTGTGGAGTCAAAAACAGTGGTGGAATTCAAGCATGCATGAGACAGTCATAAGGAAATTCTAGGGGGTTGGGGTAAGAAGAAGAAGAAGCCTTCTTCTGCTGGTTAACTAGGATCTGCAGCTTATCCATTAGGTAGGGAAATGGGCAGACTGGGTGGGCCAAGCGGTCCTTATCTGCCGTCAAAATCTATGTTTCTATGTTACATTTGGAGGGCTGTAAAAAGGTGCTCCCTTAATCACCCTTACCAATTGAGTAAACTATTTATCATGTAAGGCTGGCCTGATGGTGAACCTTTAGCACTGTACCCCTTTTGGCTATGTGGAAGACCAGCACCTATACCCAACACTTTGGACTTTTACCCTGATTATCAATCAATCAATCAATCAAGCTATCAATCTTTATTTTACCAGGTGAAACATTATTGAGAAGAACTCATTTCCTAGATGGACCTGGGTACAGTACAATTAATACAGTAGAAACGTAGGATAAAATAACACAAAAATACAATAATCTAAATGTACAAACATACAATAGTCATATAAATCTGTAGACAGTAGTACGATTGGAAGCATTGAGTTAACATAGAACACACAAGGACATATTCAAACTAGGGGATGGTAACACATGCGAATAGAGTTGAGACGGGGCAGGGAAGAGAAATAGGAATAAAGAAGGAAAGGGACAGATGGCAGCACCGAGGGGAGATAAGAAAGTTCTTAAGTCCTACAGTTACAAGTTTTGGTAACAGCTTGTTTGAACATTATTTTGAAGGTGGACAGTTTCGGCAGGATGCCAATTTTTAGGGTTTTCTGCAATTTGTTCCAAAGGGAAGGAAGGGATGGCTTATGGCCGATTAACCAAATCGGGTTCTGACTTTAGAAATAACTAGAGATGTGTAAGAAAGGCTTCTCAGTGCATAGCTTCCAGGAGGACATATTAGTAGGCAATCAGAAATATATTGGGGTAGTTTGTTTGTGATGGCTCGGACAGTCCAGCTGGCTGCTTTTCTGTGTCATCTGTAGCTGAGTGAAGTCCAACCAACTAGTGCGTATAGAGAGCAGTGATGGATAGAATAGAGTGCTTCTGTAATAAATCTTAGGGCCCGGTGATATAAGGTGTCCAGCTTTTTTAAGGTGCTGGAAGGGCCTTGGCCATAAAGAATATCTGCATAATCCAGTAAGGGGAGAAAGGTTGACTAGACAAGTCTGGTTTTTGCTTCTATTGTTAGTAAGTGCTTTATTCTGAAAAATATGCCCAGTCTCTGCTTGGTTTTTTTTTTGTGAGTTCCTCAATATGATCCCAAAAGGATAGTTTGTGGTCTAGCCATGCTTCCAAATATTTAAATTTGACCACAGATTATAGGGGTTTGCCAAGGATGGTGAAGATCTGGGGTGCAGCACCCAGGGAGGTAATGTAGGATGACAAGAAGAAGAAGAGAAAAGCATAGCCTTCATTTTTTTGGCATTTAGAAGCAACTTTAATTGCAACAAGTTTTTCTGCAGGTGGTTGAACTCAAGTTGAAGGTCTAGGCCGGTTTTTTCAATGGATGGCCCGGAGATATACAGAACTGTGTTGTCAGTGAATAAGTGAATATTGGCTGATTGAATTCCAGCGTGTATATTATTAATATAAATTGTAAAGAGAAGAGGGCCCAGGCTAGAGCCCTGTGGTATGCCTCTTGGAAGGGTTTTTAGCAAGGAGAGGTCACCTTCAGTCTTTACCTGCCGAGAGCAGTCAGTAACGTAGCAAGTAAACCACTTTAGGGCCATTTTACCCATTCCAGTATTACGGAGGATGTCCAGGAGTAGTGCATGGTCCACCATATCGAATGCCTTGCTCAAATCCAAGAACAAGGCACAAACATAGTGTTTGTTATCCAGGGCATTCAACCAGTCATTGGTTACTTTGGCTAGCGCGGTGACCATACTATGATTTGAACTGAACCCTCACTGAAAGGGTGTAAGAAGATTACAAGAGTCAAGGTAGTCCCTAATCTACTGATTCACTAATTTTTCTAACAGTTTGGAAAGGATAGGAAGCAGAGAGATAGGTCTGTAGTTGTTAAGATCACTTGGATCACCTGATTTAAAAAGAGGGATGACATGTGCAGTTTTCCAAATTGTTGGAAGGATACCCTGAGTGAGGGACAGATTAAAAAGGGGGGTAATGGGTACAGCTAGGATATGATTTTTTTTTTTTTTTAGGAAGAATGGATCTATAAGGTCCGTGCCTGCACTTTTTCTAGTGTCTAGTTTGAGGAGCAAGTCCTCCACCTGATTCAATGAGATTTGGGTAAAAGAGAAGATAAATTCTGTCCCAGAGGGGGCATGGAGAGCAGAGGCCTTATCCTGCCCACATATCTGGTTTCCTAAGTTGTTAGCTGCCGATGTGTCGAAGGCCAGCCCTGTGGTGGCAAAATGATTATTTAGAAGATTTAAAGTTTCATGCTTGTCCATGTGAGTAGTATTACCGGTGGTAATTTTTGTAGGTAGTGAGTCGAAAGACCTATGTCTCTCGACCTCCTTGAGGGTCTTCCAAATCTGGGAAGAGCAGTTTGCAGATGCATCTAATTTGATGGTATAGTAACTTGCTTTTGCCATCCTGATAAGTTTTGTACATAGGTCTCTAGCTGCACGAAAGACTATCCAATCAGAGGGTAGTTTGGGCTTTCTGGCCTTTTTCCAAAGGGCACCTCTTTGGAAAAGTGCAGACTTAAGGCTGTCTGAGAACCACGGACAGGAAGATTTCTTGGTTCATATTTTCACAAGAGGAGCATGCTGGTTTATTGCATCCAGAGGTATCTTGTGGAAAATATCATAGGCATCATTAATGGTAGTAGCAAGATAGAAGTCTTGCCAGCAGGAATATTGTAAGTCAGATAAGAAGGCATGAATTTCTACATTGCAGTAGCACCTTTTAATTGTATATCTGGAGGTTGAGATATACTTTTGTTAGGGACCTAACACAGGCACTGGTACAATGATAGCTGAGGTCATTGAAGAAGACACCCGAGTGGGAGAACCGGTGAGGTTTATTAACTAGTGTAATATCAAGTAAGGTAGAATGGGCTGGGTTTTTTGTGTGTGAACGGGTAGGATCTGAAAAAATTTGTGAGAGTCTAAATGCGTCGCAGAGATCCTTAAGAGGCTTGGAGCAAGGAGAGAGCCAGTCAAGGTTTAGGTCGCCCAAGACTATAATCTCTGAAGATGAAGCATTGAGTATTGTGCCCAGGTGGTATAATACCTTGAGTCCGGCTGAGAGGGGTCGGTAACACTCTATTACTAGTAAAGATTGAGTTGGAGAGAGTTGAATCTTAATGGTAAGGCATTCAAACTCCTTAGGCTGAGTAGTGGAGTTAATAACCGATGCTGTGTATCTGTCCTGAAGATAAATGACAACACCACCCCCTCTAGCCTGCCTGTCTGTTCGAAAGACCTTGTAGGAGGGAATATTTATTTCAAAATCCTGGGTGGAAGGCTTTAGCCGTGACCCAGTGACTATCAACACATCTGGAGCTGGGTGAGTTAGCCAGGTCTGAATAGAATCCAATTTTTTTTTATGACTGCAGGCGTTGATATGAAAAAAGCTCATCCCCTTTAAGCTAACTAGATTAGGGAGCATTGATGGGGGTAAAGGGACCAGGATTTAGCTCAATGTCACCAGCACAAATTAGCAAGATCAACAGAAGATCAACAGAATCTTTTTAAGGGCACTTAACAGCAGTTTCAGCAGAATAATGTGCCCCCTTTTGAGGTAGTAGGAGGAGAGAGCTGGGGAGTCTATGTGGCGTGGTCCAAATGATCTCAAGGATGCTAAAAGGAGCACCTGAGTCTTGAAAGTAAATGAACATTGTACGTAGGATGCTGGTGGAGCTGCCTGGAATTGATGCAAAAAGTGGTTAGTACGGTGCAAGAATCACAGGCTGGCTTGCAGGGGTAGGTGCATATAATAGCATGAATAATTGAGATAGGATTGGCAGGTGCTGTTACACCAGAGGGACTCAGATAAAAGAGTTAGGTTAACATTGGAGCTGAAATTGTTTAGCATAAAAAACAGGCCAGCTAAGTGGCAGAAAAGAGAGATGCTGGGTTTCATTTTGGATCTGACGTTCCCCTAATGAAGGAACCCAGTAGCCTGGTGGCCATTGACTACTAGGAAAAGTCTAGAGAACACTAATAAAGAGGTTTAGTTTAGCTTATTTAAGTGTCCATTAATCTTTAAAGCAGCAGGGCAACAAAATTAGCCAAAAAATGGACCCCACCTTGTATTTATTTCTCCCATTCCCTTAGATCAACTGACTCCCACACCCTGGTAGTCCCCTGCAGATCCACCTTAATTGGTCAATCCATTGCTCTCACCACCTCCCAAAAATTTGGAATTCCCTCCCCTCTCAAATATGGCACTCATCTTCCACCTACTCCATCAGCTCTGCCCTCAATAATTACCTTGCACCTAGCTGTTCTTGCAATGTCCCTCCCTAATTCCCTCATCTAAGCCCTGGATAAACTCTACCCATCTACCGTCACCTTCATTTTACCCTGTGCACCCCCCAATAATTTTCTAGCTCTCCTCCCCTTCCCCCAAATTGCTCCCCCTTACTGGCCTCCCTTGATCTCTCACAGAATGTAAGGGACCCCGAATGCTCCCCGTGGGTCCATGCATCCTGATGGACTATTGATTAAGCCCATCCCCTCCAAAGCTGTGCATTCTCTCCCCCTCAAGGGTTCAAGTCTCTCTCTCTCTCTCTCTCTGTCTCTCTGTGTCTCTCCTATCACTCTCTTAATCCCTATCTACTGACCATCTCCAACCCCCTGATAGGGTATCCCGCATCCTGAAGGGTTCTCTCTTGGGTTAGGTCCTATTTCCCTTCCTAGCATCTAAGTCACACCTCCTCCTTCTTCTCTTTCTCCTCTCTCTTTAAATCCCTACAGCGCCTTATCTCCCTTTTTGTCTAGCCCCATAGCCCTCTTGAAGGGTTCCCCACATCCTGAAGGGATATATCTGGGACACTGCATATCCCCTTCTCTCTCTGGTCCCCTCAGTCCCCTTGCAGGATTCCTCACATCCTGAAGGGGCCTCCAGGGACACGACTCTTCCTCTTACCCACACCTCACCCCTTCCTCTCCTTTGCACCCTTTTCTTTCACGTAAGCACTTGTTTACTTATTAACCTGGCACTTATTATTATGCACTGTTTCTACGTATTATGCTCAACACTGTTTTAACACTGTTTGTAACACCTGCCTTACAACTATATGTTAATGTTGATCTTGTAACTTGAATGTAACTTGAACATGACTCTTCCCCCTCCTACCACCTCACCCTTCCCTCTCCTTTCCCCCTTTTCTTTCACATAAGCACTTGTTTACTTATTAACCTGGCCCTTATTATTGTCCACTCTTTCTACCTATTATGCATAACACTGTTGTAACACTGCTTGTAAGACCTGCCTTGCAACTGTATGCTAATGTTGATCTTTTAACTTGAATGTTTAATGTCTCACTCCTATTGTACCCCTTCCCCCAACGTCGCACCAGGAGATGAGTGACTTGTCGCACAGTGTGCCTTTCTAGTGAAACATTTCAATAAATGAATAAATAAAAATTAACTATAAAATATTCCAGGCCTTTTTCATTTTTATGTGGTGATAACATTTTCTAGTTCTACCAAAATGCAAGTATTTTTAAATGTTTTAACTTCATTTTTTCTCAAGGAAAAGTTGTCTGCCACGTTTGTCTTAGAAATTGCATTGTAGACCTGGCAATGGTTAAGGCAGAGAAAAAATGTTCAACTCATGGTATGAAGCATAGGAAGTACAAGAAAATAGATTTGACAGGTATGCTGATACTTGCATTAATTGTAGCTTAAGCAAGTTTTTGAAAAAATATTTTACATTGCACAGCTGCTTTAACAAATACCAAGAAATATTTTGGTACTCGTGCGTACAGCAGTGATGAACAGTTGGTGTACTTTCAATACTTTATGCTGCCATGTAGCAGATCAGGGTTTGCATGCAACTCCTTGGACTTTTACTCATATTGTCAGAAAGCCAGTAATCTGTGGGAAGTGACCAGGGGAAAATATGTTAAATTATAACTGTACATTTATTAATGTATTTCTGGATGTATATTAAATGTTAATAGATGGTAAATAAAGTGAAATAGCCATTTGTTTTAGTTGACCCTAGTAATTGTTCAATAGTCATGGGCTACCAGGCTACAGGGCTTCTCATAAATTGGAAAAAAGTTCCAAGAGTTGTGTACAAACCCTTGACTCCCACATAAAGGTATGCAGTCAGGACATCATTTTACTTTAAATGGCTCTATTAAAAAGTTTGTGATGCTTAATAAAGAATAAAAGTTGGTTCAATAAATGATTCATAAGCATATACAAGCACAGTTAAGCTACTGGAGCCTTTATAGTGCTCACCATTTCAACAACAGTTGTATCCTTGGATGTAATTCACATCCAGGTACTTGTCCAGATTAGCTTTAAAGCATTTCATATTTTTACTCATAACCACAGAATCAGGCAACAGATTCTACATGGAGACCACCGTCTGTAAAAAACATTTCTCCCTTCTTGTAGTTTTATATATGTCTCCCTTTAGTTGCCTACTATTTTTTTTGCAGTTAACTGACTACCCTTCATTTGTAATCCTAAGCACCTCCACAAACCATTGCTTTGGAAAGCTTTAAAAACAAGGCACATATCCCCTCTTAGCCTTCTCTTTTCCAAACTGCACATATCAAGCTTTTCCAGTCTTTCCTTGTAAAGGGAAATAAGCATCTGTATTAGTTGCCACCAGTGAATCTTCAGTAGTCCTTGGCCACCTGATTGCTATATATCTTACAACTAGAGTAAAAGTCAAAAGTGCTGGGGGCAAACCATGGTCTCCCACATACTGTAGCAGCAAATGGTACTGATGGTACACAATCAGGACATCACTGCATTTTAAATGGAACATTCACATCTATTAAAATATTTTGTGATGCTTATTAAATTATTTGGTTAAAGTAAAACATTTATTAACAGCATCTCATACAAGCATTTGTATTAGTTGCTTCTAATACGTGTTTAATATTCACTGCCCACCTAGTTACTGCATTTTATGTAACCTGGTTCAAGTCCAAAACACTGAGTGCAAATCTTGATCTCTCACATATCAATGAAGAGAAATGGGTATACCATCAGAACAGTATTACATTTTAAATAGATGCATGTCTATTACAATATTTCTGAATGCCAATTAAACATTAATTTACTGTTCAATAACTTTAAGAATAAACATCTCCATATTCACGTTTAAATGCATAATTAATTAAATTAAAGGGGTACATTCACATACTGTTCCAACACAGTCTGAGAGCCCATGAAGGCATTGGGGTTGCATGTAGCTGGTAGTAGTCCAGAGATATAGTTGCTGAAGTCTGCTGTATACCGATATTACATTACCTTCATGTTTAGGGACCTGTGATATCATGGAAGAACAAGCTGTTTTTGACTACATGTGATTACAGTATGCACAGCGTGTTCTTCTATGACAATAATTTACAATGCATTTTAAATTGTGGTAAAGTAGTATCTATATACAGCTCACCTAGTCAGCTGTATCTCTGGACTGTTTCCAATGACAGATAAGCCCAATACCTCATCTGAAACATCTTTTCATGTGTTTTCAGAATATGTTGGCCACTGTACATGAGTGTTCTCAATTAACAATCAGTTACATTCCAGTTAAAAGTTTACTGTTGCTTATTCCACCCAATTAACATTTTTACGGCTGCAGTGGGCAGAGCCTGCAGATGTTTTGCATGTACAAAAGGGCAAATGCCATGTTTTCTGTCCATGGAACTGGTTCAAGGTATAAATAGTCTCCTCCACCTTACCCTCCTCAAAAAATGCTTTCCGCCCTCAAATAAATATGCTTTCACTTTAGTCAATGATTGCAGGTCACGATTTTCTTTCTTAAATGGGAGGTACAAGAATTGGAATCTGAGTAGTGGGAGGCAGCATTAGTTGTTTTTTGGGGGTAAGATCCTCCCCCACCTCCACCTGAGAAGCTCCTAAAGATCCACCACCACCTTTTTGTTTGGTTCATGTGGGAGGGGCATGAGGTGAATCTATCATGTTGGAACAACTGACTATCAAAGCTGCCTGTGGCATCAGAGCTTAAAGTTCAGAAGGAAAAAAAAGTAATTAAGGAGTGCCTGAAACTGCATCCTTATACAGCACTTGTGAAACTGCATCCTGAAATTACAGCACTTGAGGAAAGCAAGCACTTGCAACACAAGAATGACAATTAAGGTATGAGCCCATGAAGTAGTAAAATATGTCACCCAAAAAAGACTATCCCATATTGGATACTAGAGTGTCTGTTTCTTAAAAGCTTTTTATACCCCCCAACACACACACACACACACACACACACACGCACACACAGCTGAAGCACCCAAATAGCTAGGCTCTACATTGTTATCTCTCTGGGACCTGAAGTTTAGCAGTAATGTGTGAAGAGAATAGTCTTGTGTTTTGTGCATTTATTTATTTAAGGAATTGGATTTCAACCTCTGAGTCAGGGACTCATTTACAAAGACTCCATGTCAGAGTGCAATACATGTTAATAACAATCAGTGTACAATATAACAGTAGAGGTAGGAGAAAAAACAACAACAGGGTATGAACAGTACAGTACAGATAGTCCTATACAGTATGAACAGTACAGACAGTCCTATACAGTTTGGTAGCTATACAAGCCTTGAGAGGAATTTGTGTGTGTTAGCAAGCAGAACAAGCAAGGAGAGGGTGATACTTAAGCACGTGCAAGTGGCACGATCAGTTGGAATACCAACATTGTCTGAAACATCTAGTCAACACAATAATAACAGTGGAAAATATGGTGAACTTAGCCTAGAGTTCTCACCATTTTTAGGCAGTTTCCCTTATTAGCCACAGCATTGGCAGTGACGTATGGAGAGTATGTGGTTTTTGAGGGCTATCTTGAAGGGGCCAAGTCTGGAGATAGAGGTAATGGTCAGAGGGAGTTCATTATACCACAAAGGCGCTCTGTATGAGAATGACCTTTGGGCTAAGGAGGTTGAGACCCTGGGAACAGCCCACATTATTTTATCTGCTGTGCGCATGTTTACAGTGGTCTGCGCTGTGAGAAGGGGGCAGAAACTTCAGTGGGGTGAGACCTAGTTGGATTTTTTTTGTGAGGAGACATGTTTTATAATGGACTCTTTCATCTAAGGTGAGGATGTTTGCTAGGGCATACAGTGTGCAAATGTGGGTATGCTTATCTACTCCAGTGAGGAGCCTACAGGCTTTGTTGATGGCTAGGTGGATTTTATTTAGTGTGGTGGGGTGTGCAGCCGATTAGATGGTTAGTCCATAGTCTACAAGTGAGAGGACAGAGGAGGCGGCAACAATGTTTAGGGCCTCTGGCGGTAGGCAGGCTTTGTGCCGATACAGTAGTCCTGTGTGTATATTTATGGCAGAGGATAGATTACTGATGTGTGGGTGGAATGAGAGGTTGGGATCGAAAGTAAGGCCTAGGTATTTATAGGAGTAAACCTGTTCCAGTGGGAGGTGGGCTTTAGAAAAGATTGTTAGCTGGGCATTGTAGTCCTTGCTCTGTCGGTGGGCAAAGAGCATTGATTTAGTCTTTTTTACATTGACCACCAGTCTGTGGTCAGTGAACCATTTTCTTCATTTTCTCATGTGCCCCCAGACGCCTGTGCCACCTGTCCAGCCCCCATGCCCCCTGGTGCATGCCATGGTGTTCTGGGATGGGGGGCTCTGGGGGGGCATTCTACAGTGGGCTGTGACTTGTGACATGGGGCCTATTATGCCATCCAGTGGTGTCAGCTTACGCATGTTGCAAATTGCATGTCGTAACTGCCGGGACCCTGCCACTCTTAGAATACAGTGCAGGGTCCCCAGCATATCGGCAAATGTCACAACTCGCATATGCCTGCGACTTGTGACATTCATTGGTGTCAGCCCCAGTGTGACCAGTAGATAGTACTGCTGTTTAAAGTATTAATGCTGGCTCTTTGAATCTGCTGCTTTCGTCTCCCTCTCTCTGATTCTGTGTCTCTATCTGTGTCTCTCTCTGCATCTCTTACTTTAAGAGGACCCTATTGGTAGCATGAGTTTAGGCGTAGTTGGCTGAAGTGCGGTAGGAACTTTTTTTAATCATGCTTGCAAAGACGTGAACTGGTAAACAATAATTCAGCCGTGGTGGAAAGGGCTGAAAGAGGGCAGGTAAAATCTAATGTCTTTGGTGTGTACTGTACCAACTAAAGAGCTGTGTAAGGAGGTGTGGCAAAAGAAGCAGTGTGAGCACTCGCTCAATGAGGGAAACCCAGCACGTGTTCGCCGTTATAACCAGCTGGTTATAATAGTGATTTCTAACTGGGGTTCCCTATGGGAGCAAACACTCATCAGTTAATATATGTATCTTATTAACTACCTAGGCCACCTACTTTAAAGTGGTACCCCGATTTTTGACATGCAGTGTCATTACTCCATGGAAATCATCCATGATTCACATACAGTGATATCATTATGGTAAGACATTGTCTAAAATTACCCTACCCAAGATCAGAATAAGCAGACAATATTTTCAACTAAGCAGATTGTTCTCAGAAAATGTGGTGTGATAATTTATCTTTCATAAATGTTTGAAATTACTTTTTCAATAGACGTTCATGTACCCCCTCAAAAGATGCCATTAATTTCATCATTGAAAACTATAAACACAGCTCACTACAGCACCACAGATGGGTAGCACCCAGGAATAGCCTTACAGAAAGGGCCCGGTGTACATACAGGGTTGAAAAATGCCTTTAATTAACACTCACTATTCTTTAGTTCTTTGGCAAGGTATTACTGATTGGATATCTGCTACAGCAGCCATTCATCCAACACATTAGCTTCCGTTTAGAAAAGCAACTTTTAATTTGCTTATTACCTTCTACCTGAAGCCAATGTCAGCTAATTAAATTTGCTGAGTTTAGACTTAGACTTCTTACTGCAGCTGAGCAAGACAAAAATGAATTAGTGCTATCAGTCTAATCTGGGCTATTATGTGCTTAGGTATCAGCATGCAGTTTTCTGGGTCTATCATTAATTATATAATGCAACAGTGAATGTTCAGTGCCAGTGGTTCAGTAGGTTTCATGCCCATTTCTAGGGCTTGAAGATTGAATGGTTGTGGGTTCTCATGTTTCTAGGTCTGGAAGATTTGATGTTTGTGGGTTCTTGTGCCATACCATGTACTTGGGCCAATAGCCAATACTGACATTGTAGTGCAGAACTGGTGGGGAGGGGCTCTGCACTGCTGAGGTGCCATCCTTTGCTTGAGACTTAAACCAAGGTCCCCATCTCTGATAGCTGTGCAAGCACTTATCATAAGAGTAGGGGATTTTTTCCACCATCCTGGCCAATGTTCCACTTATCAATAAAACAGGTCCATGCATCTCATCCACACCCAGGGCATGCCCGGAAATGAGTTGTCACAGCTCAGTGTGCCTTTCCTAGTCAAAAAATTACAAATACATTTATGAACCAGAAAATAATGTATTTATTCTTAGACAGAACAACTACTAGAATCTTCCAACCATTTCCAAAAATAATCTTCTTTGATATTTTATAATGCTTGAAATTATATTTTGAAAGCAGTAACATTTGAACTGTTAATCATAGAAACTTAGTTTTTTTTTATGAAATCTTGGAGTCCAATCATCATGTATAGATCCCAGCAATACGGTTCTCCTGTGTTGCTACATCTATAAAGCACTTATAATACAGTATATAACAATATGTTGTTAAAAATAACAGGCTTTAGAGAATGCAGGCAGCATGGGGTGCTAGAGAGCCAGAGACCTGACTGGACGTCCTTAATAAGGGCTTCTTCTAATTCATCTGAATTTTACCTTAAAAAGTGTGAAAATCTACTTTTGAGCTGCATAAATGCAAAACTTTGATTCCTTATTCTTGGCTGATCATTTTCAGCCCAAACTCACCATGGGTAAACCGAAGGGAGGGACTGGAGGAGGCCTGAAGCAGCAGCCATCAACAGAGCCCTAAATGAGCTCTGGCAAAAGGAAGCCAGAGGCTGCAGGACCACAGCCAACTTGGGCAGCTGTTCTGGAAGCTGTGCGAGTGATGGACGTGAAAACCTAATGCATGTTGCACACCTAGAAAATCTAGATACACAGCTTAAATCTCTGTCCATCACAGTTGCTGCAGTGGACTCCTGCTCCACTCAGACACTGATGGCTGTAGCTCAACTTACCACTGAAAACTCCCAACCACATACAAGAATAAAAGCCTTGGAAAATGAAGCTTGGGCCTTGCATTTTAGAGTGGAGGGTGTCTTGAGGAACCTGGATGCAAAAACCCTTTACAGTACCTGACAGAGCGGGTATGGCACAGTGTTCAGTTACCAGAGAACATTGAGAGGTGCTCCTTCACAAAAGCTTACCGGACCTGTATGAGAAAGGTTCAAATGGCAACTAATATCTCTCATACCATCCTGCTTAAAAAAAAGAATTTGTCAATGCCGAATGTTGCTTGCTTCTATGTGCTGTTTAGGTATTTGGAAGTCATTGGAGTGCAAATATTGAAAATTTGCGAACTTACGAGCGTGCCTAGGAACTGCGCAACGCACGCTCGTAAAACAGTCATTTTTAGGAATTTTTTCACCAAATTTTCAACATAGCCATTTTAAGACCTCTCACCATGAACAGTGTCACTGTGATTTTGTTAATGTGTCCCATACATTGAGTTTGCACCGACTGCATTGTCAACCAAGCTAAATAAATAAAATTATGCTACATGGGGAAACACGTTTTGGGCAGGATGTGAAAAATGACAGCTGTACTGCTCATAAGGAGGTGTGGTAAAATGGCAATGTTGAAAATCTGGAGTGAAAATATTGAAAATTCTTGAACTTACGAGCCTGGCAAGGAACATGCAGCAACATACTTCATAAAACAGTCATTTTAGGAATTTTTTCACCAAATTTTCAACATAGCCATCTGAACCTCTGCTCATGAACAGTGTCACTGTGATTTTCTTAATTTGTCCCGTACATTGATTTCGCACACTGGCTGCGCCATTCTGCGCTACATGGGTGGAAACACATTTTGGGTGAGATGTGAAAAATGACAGCTATACTACTCATAAGAAGGTGTGGTAAAATGGCAATGTTGAAAATCTGGAGTGAAAATATTGAAATTTCGAGAACTTACGAGCCTGCATAGGAACTGTGCAGCGCACGCTCGTAAAACAGTCATATTTTGGAATTTACGCAAATTTTCCAACATGGGGTTTTGGGACCCCTTCTCATGAAAAGTGTCACTGTCATGGTGGTATTCAGGCCCGAAGGGTGATTTCATGATCACTGCACAGTCACTGCCGCGAACTCACCGGCCGAATGCCATGACAGTGACATCATTCATGAGAAGGGTCCCAAAACCCACGTTGAAAATTTGCAAAAATTCCCAAAATGCCTGAGATATGCAACAAAGTTGAAACCCCCTATCTTAGGCCATTATACAGCTTACTGGCATTTCCTCAGTTGCGATCGGCTTTGAAAGAGTGCAGGCATGTTCCTGGTCCACGAAGATAGTCGCGCCAGGAGTCCGGAGGTAAGTATGGGGTGGGGGGAGTGGGAGGCTGGAGTGCACAGTGGGTGGAGTGCGGGTTGTGGGAGGGCTGGGAGGCCGCCCGTGGGACTAGTTTCGTTTTCAGGTTAAAATTAAAAAAGACATCGTGGGACTGTTTGCCATGCTGGGTGGGCTCCAGCGTGGCACAAGAACAGATGGAGTGTTCACCCAACGGGGATTAGGCACCCCATCGGCCCTATGGACTGATTGCCACGCTGGGGTGGGGCTCCCAGCTGCCACCTACAACTGGGGGAGATTAACTCAGCCGATGGGGGATTGGGCACCCCTACCGGCTACACAGTACGGCGGGGCGCCGCATGCTCGCGTGTGGGGAGCTACTCTTCTTATCTCTGCTCACTGAAGCGTAGCTCCCCCTTTCAACTGTATGCCACTGCATTTTGGAGCGTGTCAAGACAGCTTCAAAATGCATTGGCTTACAGGGGCCGCACCTGCCAGCTCACTGACTGAATTGGAGGAGGAGGTGACACACCTCCGAAATCTCCGATGATGGCACTATGTTTCTTGCACATGCATGCAAGCAACATAAAAACAAGCCCAGAAGTGCAGGAAAGACTACTAGTGGTGACCAGACAGGCAAATCCTTTTACTATAGATGGTAATGACATAAAACTGCACCCAGACTTATCATTTGCCATCAGAAACAAATGCAACTGATGTAGGGAGAGTAAAGTTAAGTTCTTTGGGAACTCCTTTTATTTCCTGATAGATTACATATTGTGTATGGTGGAAGGCAGTTCCAATTTTCAGTTGCCAAAGATGCCGGCTGTTGGACTGAGAAAACTGCTACAGAATTCCACTCCCACTCAGATGACATGGTGACACAGACAGAGGAAGACAAGGAGAACTGACGACCTCTGACTTTTTCACCAAAGTACAATCCTTTATTCATAACTCTCATCTGATATGTGACTGCTCCACTTAAAAAACTTCAGATTGGTGCACTTCTGTACATTTTAATGATACTGCTGCAATACTAGGGTGGAGTGGGGGGTTGGGGGCTGGTTTTGATTCCCTCTTGTCCTTTGCCAGGTCTGAAGACATAAGATGGCGGTGACCTTGTGGCGCTGCAAGGAAAGGGAGCAGAGGCACTATTAAGTGTTGATAGACTGAAACTGGAGAAAATTCAGGCACTCAGAACATAAAGTAATAAACCAATTCCAAAGATATAAAGGCAATTAAAAAGCTTACTTTATTGTGTAGAAGCATCATCACAGATAGAATAGTTTGCACAGACCCGGTGTCAGTAGCCCAATGTTACACTCTGATGAGCTTTTTCAAGGGATTAGCGACCCCTTGTGAGCATTTCGAGTGACAGTGCCAAGGGGTGAAACAGGCAATACAGGTTTATGTGAACTAACAAATATAACCTATCTAACCTATTTAGAAACATCTTACAAAATCCACTTTATCGTAATTTACAATTGCATTTAAAACATTATGGAGTCTCAATAAAAAATGGGTAATGTCTTAATTATTCCATACTGTCTTATGTAACAATGTTACTTGAATTGTATATAGAGAATAATGGATGGGGTGTTGTTCATTATGAGTTTTATTAACACACCCGAGGTGTGTAATACCACATAAGTCACAAGTGAGAAGCATGAGTGGTTTGTGTATTGCACATTGAGGATTTAAAAAAATAAATAAATAATGTAAAACTTCCTATAGATTAAATTGTTGGTTCATGGCTTTCGGCTGACAGTTGTCAGTCTTAGTGCTTGATTGAAAGCTTGAGGAATGGTCAAGAGTGTGACAACTAAGTTTCAATGTGAAGAAGTGCAAAATCATGCATTTAGGGTACAGAAACCCAGGGGTGGAGTGCAAAATGGGGGAAGTGGTACTGACAACCACCAAACAGGAAAGAGACCTAGGGGTAATCAAATCGAATGGCCTATGGTGGCCAAACAATGTGACAAGGCTGTAGGAAGAGTCAGTGGGATGCTAGGGTGCATAGAGAGGGATATCATCAGCAGAAGGAGGGTGGTGGTGGTGGTGATACTGCTGGATAAATCATTGGTGAGATCTCACCTAGAGTACTATGTCCAGTTCTGGAGACCACATCTCCGGAAGTACATAGACAAGAGCAGAGGCAGTCCAGAGGAAGGCAACTAAAATGGTGCAGGGTCTGTACCAGTGACCCTATGAGGAGAGACTAAAGGACCTCAATATGTACACCCTGGAGGAAAGGAAGTAAAGAGGAGATATGATAGAGACTTTCAATACCTCATGGGTATAAAGAAGGTCTGAGAGGGAAGTAATTTTCAGAAAAAAAGACGCTCAAGCACAAGGGGCATGCTATGAAGCTAGATGGAGGTAGACTAAGGGGAAACATAAGGAAGTATTTCTTCACAGAAAAAGTGGTGGGTGCCTGGAACAGCCTTCTTGCAGAGGTGGTGGTGGGGGCAATAACTGTAGTGGGATTCAAGAACACATGGGACAGACATAAGGAAACCTTAGTCATTAGGGAAGGGAGGGTAAGCCGGAGATCAAGTATGGCCTATGGTGTTACAGTAGGTAGGGAAAATGGGCAGACTAGGTGGTCCAATCAGTCCTTATCTGCCATCAAATTTTGTGTTTCTATGATTGCTGTCAGCTCCTCTTCTCTGTAACAAAAAAAAATCATCTAGTTTTAAATATCACTTTGGAGAAGTGATATCAAACTAGAAATAAGTTTTAAACAGTTACTGAGTCAATCAATCAATCAATCAATCAATCAATCGTTTATTTATCCAGGTGAACATCATTGAGCAAGCTCATTTGCAAGATGGACCTGGTTATTACAGGGTCAAAATACAATAAAGATAATTTTTTTACAGTCACAGTGACAATAACATCATCATAACAACAAATAAATACAAAGAAGGTGCATAATACAGCATCAGCTACAATACAAGGGTAGGCATACAACAGCACAGAGGATAACAGTGGCATATAAGTGAAATTTAGGAAGCCTAGATGGCTTCAGAGAAAATGATAATGGTTCAGCCAGATAACAGACTGGCTAGTAATGTAGCAAGTATAATACCTAGTCCTGGCCAGTGATGTACAGCTAGGTTGAGGGGATGTATGGAGTTCCCAGAAAAACTGAAGCAGAGGAACAGAAAGGGGAGGTGCGGGGGTGGGTGGGAAGATGTGATGAAGAAATAAGATAGGGAGAAGGAGAGCAGTGGCCCAAGTGGTATGCATGGAAAAATGGTGCAGAGGCAGCCTGAGAAAGAGGGGAAGCGATTATAAAATCACTGAGTGATGATGGAGTGTGTGTGTGTGTGTGTGTGTGTGTGTGTGTGTGTGTGTGTAGAGATGAAATGGCTACTCTCAGTTTCACAGCTCTACTGCTTACTGTCTGGCTGACACCTGTACTGTAGTAACTGGTTAGTTATTATGGATGGAACCTGGTTATTATGGATGGAACCAGGTTATTACAGCATGAGAAAGTGGTGTCAGTTCAGTCAATAAATAGCACCACTAGTAATTATATTACAAATACCCATGACAGACTACAAAAGCTTCAGATTGCCCATCTGTGTTCCAGTCCTTTATTCTTATGGATCTTGCCATCACAGAAGCATCACAAGCACGTGTGGAGATAAAGCACATCAAACATTAATAATGTGGCACAAATGAAAGGGCCTGCTATTTAACTAAGAAAGGGGTCAATTCTGTTTGGTCATAGATACATAGATACATAGACAGTGTCGGCAGATAAGGGCCTATGGCCCACCCAGTCTGCCCATTTGAACTTGTAAGTTCAGTTTATGTTTCCTAGAAGTCTGTTGCCCCTTACCCCTGACCTCCAGAATTCCTTTATGTCTATCCCATGCATTCTTAAATCCTGTGATTGTTTCAGCCCTCACCACTTCCTCTGGCAGGGTGTTCCACTTGTCCACCACCCGTTCTGTGAAGAAATTCTTCCTCACGTTTCCTCTGAATCGTCCTCCCCTCCAACTTCATCCCATGCCCTCTAGTCCTGGAACATCTTTTTCACTTAAAAATAGTGTATTCCTGCACCCTGTTCCTCCCTGTAAGATACTTGTATGTCTCTATCATATCCTCTCTCCCTCCTCTCCTCCAGGAGTACATGTTCAGTTCCTTCAACCTGTTCTCATAGGGACTTGTGATGCAATCCATGCACCATCTTTGTTGCCCTCCTCTGAACCTTCTCTACCCTGTCTATGTCCTTACGTAGGTAAGGTCTCCAGAACTGTACACTGTACTCCAGGTGGGGCCTCACTAGTGTCTTGTATAGTGGAATTATGACCTCCTTTCCTGCTGGTGATACCTGCCTATGCATCCCAGCATCCTATTTGCTTTACCTGCTGCCTTGTCACACTGCTTCCCTACCTTGAGGTCATCAGAGATGATAACCCCAAGATCTCTTTCCTGCTTAGTGCATGCTATATCCTCACTCTCCAACTGATATATTGTGCCAGGGTTTTTGTGCCCCATATGCATTATCTTGCACTTCTTTGCATTGAATTTCAACTGCCAAACCCCTGATCATTCTTCAAGTTTCTGCAGGTCCCTTCTCATTCTGTCTACACCCTCTGGTGTGTCTACTCTGTTACAGAGCTTTGTGTCATCAGCGAACAGTGAAATTCTGCCTTCTAGGTCCTGCGCAATGTCACAGATGAAGATGTTGAATAGGACTGGTCCCAGCACTGATCCCTGTGGTACCCCACTGGTCACTCTTCCCTCTGTGGAGTGACAGCCATTTACCACCACCCTCTGTGTCCTGCCGCCCAGCCAGTTACCTACCCACCACACTACTGTCCTGCCCACTCCCATATTCCCCAGTTTGTGTAATAGTCTCTCTGTGGCACAGTGTCAAAGGCCTTGCTGAAGTCCAGATAGGTCATGTCCACTGCCCCCTGATCCACCTCCCAGTCACCCAGTCAAAAATTCAATGAGGTTGGTCTGACATGACCTCCCCTGGTGAAACCATGCTGCTTTGGGTCCTGTAGTCCATTGACAACCAGATGTTCCACCAATCTCTCCTTCAGTAGTGCTTCCATGATCTTCCCCACTACTGAGGTGAGGCTGACTGGTCTGTAGTTCCCTGCTTCCTCTTTGTTCCCACTTTTGTATAAGGGGACTACATCTGCTATCCTCCAGTCTTTGGGTACCTCCCCTGTTTCCAGTGATCAGCTAAACAGAATACCTAGAGGTTCAGCCACCACCTCTCTTAGTTCTTTGAGGATCCTGGGATGCACCCCATCTGGCCCCATTGCTTTATCAACTCTTATTACTTCCAGTTCCTTCAGGACCCTTTCTCATGTAAAGGGACTTGTGTCCATTTCTGCACCATTCTCACCCCTTGTACTCCTTCAGACCCATTACCTCCTCTTCCTCAGTAAAGATTGAGCAGAAATACCTGTTCAATATGTCAGCTTTACTGTTGTCATCCTCCACGCAGCCCCATCCTCCCCTTCAGTCTCACTATCCCCTTTGCCTTTCTATTTTCACTTATGTACCTGTAAAGGTTTTGTCCCTCTACCCACTGATTTTGCAATGTGTTCTTCTGTCTGAGCTTGCTTCCTTACTGACCTCCTGCCTCCCTTTGCTTCTCCTGGTACTTCTCCTCTCCCTTCTGCCTGTGTCTTTTTGTATTGCCTGAATGCAATCTTTTGGCTTTCACTTTCTTTGCTACCTCTTGGAAACCATAATGGTCTCCTCTTCCTTTTCCTCTTGCTAACCTGCTTAATGCATAATTCTGTTGCTCTTGTAATCCCATTTTAAATACTGCCCACTGTTCCTCAACCCCTGATTCCTGCCCCATTCCCCTAATGCCTCTTTCAAGTATCTCCCATTTTCCCAAAGTCTGCCCCCTAAATCCAGGATACGTGTTTTTGTGTGGTTTGGTTCTGCTCTTTCTGTGATTTCAAACCACAATGACTGGTGGTCACTGTTCCCCAGGTGCTCCCCACTGTTACCCCCATCACACTGTCCCTGTTTGTGAGCACAAGGTCCAGTATTGCCTTCTGCCGAGTTGGTTCCATGACCAGTTGCTTCAGGAATGCACCCTGAAGGGAGTCCAGGATAAATCTGCTCCTAGTTGATGCTGCTGCTGGGATGCTCCAGTCCACGTCTAGAATATTGAAGTCTCCAACCAGTACTACCTCACCCTTGTCTGCCATCCTTTGGATGGCTAGCATCAGTTACCTATCTGTTCCTTCCTCCTGGGCTGGTGGTCTATAGACCACACCTGTGCAGATGGCTGGCCCCATTTTCCTTTCCAGCTTAACCCACAGTATCTCTTCCCCATTTTGTTCCTCCTGGATCTCTGTGGCCCTTATGTCATTTTTCACATACAGTGCCACTCCTCCCTTCCTGCCTGCCTTGTCTCTTCTGAATATGTTGTAGCCAGGTATGGCCATCTCCCAGTCGTGGTTATCATTACACCAGGTTTCAGTGATGGCCACAATGTCCAGGATCTGACTGCACCTGACAGCCTCAGATCTTCCATCTTGTTGCTAAGGGTCCTGGCATTTGCACACATGGCTTTCCATGATTTGACCTCCTAGACTGTTTTGCTGTTCTACTCCAGCCCCTTCCTTGGTTGTCCTTTATCCCTGGTTCTCTTTGCTGTCTGTCCTTCTGCTGAATTTTTGCCTTTCTGCCCTATCCACCTCTTGGGTGTTAATCTCCATCTTTTACACTGCTTTGTAGAGATCCCTCCTCTGGTTCACTGGTTCCACTGCTAGCTGTGGGGGGGTGAGCAGTGGTACCCTCCTTGCTGGCCTGCCACCCGCTTTGCTAGTTTAAATGTTTGTCAATGTAGCATTTAAACTTATCATTGAGTGCTTGGATTCCCTCCAGGATGGATGGATGCAGGCCGTCGGAGGCTTGAACAAACCTCCATCCTCAGGTGGGTCCCAGTCACCAATGAATCCAAACCCTTCTCACAGCACCAGTTCTTCAACCATGAGTTAAGTTCCTGTGCATACACCTTATGCTCTCCCTTGCCTCTCACAGGTAGTACTTCTGAGAAAGTGACAGAAGTAGCTACTTGTTTGAGACCCCTCCCCAATTTCCTAAACTCTTCCTGAACTTCCTTTGGCTCCCCATTTGCACAGGTCATTAGTACCTAGGTGGATAATGACATCCAGCTCACTCTCCCGTCTTGCCTTCCCAGTGATCCCCAGGATCTTCCTTCCATCCCTCCATGCCGTGGCACCTGGTAGGCACCTCACCTCCCTGTCCTCCCCCTCCATGTTCCTAGCTGGATCCCTCTTATGATGGAGTCCCCCACCAGGATTTGCTTCCTCCTCCTCTGGGGTCCACTGCTTTCCCCGCTGAGGTCACCTCCTTGGTTAACCTCTACATCCTTTCCTTCCACTTCTCTGGGTACCTCTATTTGGTTGTCCCCATTTGCCAGTGTGGCATATGAGTTCTTGAGTGGAATAGGATCTGGGATGTGCCTCTTCCTGACTGCTCTAACCCTCCCTGAGCCCACTGTCATCCAAATGCTCCTCATTCTCGGCATCCTTTGAGGCAGTTGCATTGGACTGGGTGGTCTCTGGATAGGGGTGATGGTACTCTTGACCCAGTTTACTTCCACTCGGAGTCTGGCTACCTCATCCCACAGTCCAGAGAGATGCATGCAGATAGGGCAGCACCTCAGTGTCCAGAAGGTCTGCCTGAATATGGCTGCCCCACAGCCACTGCATTGCACCACTTCCCACATTATACTGCAATTATACTGCTATTCCACTACTTGTCTGCTACTGAAGCTCTCCTAGTTCCCTTTTATTAATTTACTGTCCTAAAAATCCTGCCACTGATCCTCAGATACTTTTCTTTAAAAGAAAATAAACCAATAAATAAATAAATGAATCAAAACACTTGTGCTGGTGGGCTTCTTCACCCTTATGCCTCTCCTCTCCACACCTTACTATACCCTGTGTTTGGCTCCTGTCAATCAGATTTAACAGGGCATATAATTAAGAGTTGGGGGAAGGGGAGGGAGGGGGTGCGAAAATTTGCAGCAATTAAAGACAACAGAGAAATACACCACCACTACGTTTTAAATTTTCAACATCCCAAAAACAATTCTCAGTAAAGACAACAAAGAAAGTACAGTGCCACTAAAAGCCCACAATCTAAGTTTAAAAGAAAAATAGCAATTACCAGTTACTGTAAGGCACTGAATTGAATATGCTTCCTTCCCCGTCTGGCTTCTTTTGAGAAATGTCCATGTAAATGCTCCCAGTCTGAAAAATCCAATATGAAGAAAGGAAGAGGGAAAAAAGGGGGGGTGGTGGTGTTTGGGAAATTAAAATAACATAATATTCATATAAGCATTAAATAACGGGAAAATAAAACATGAGGAAGTCTCCTTCCCAAGTCCAAAAAAGTAATGGACTGATACCTGTTGCCAAATGAGATGCAGAGTGGATCTCAATTTGAAGTCCAAAAAAGTAATCGACATCACGGAAAAATCTTTTGGATCCACCCTCATCAGCAGACTTCCAAATGGAGATCCACTGTATATCCCATTTCTCTCCTCTGCAGTTTATAGGAAATTTTAGTTATTATACCAGTGTAAATCTAGAACTGAATTAGGGACTATACTTTTGAGTTTAAATTAGACCTAGAAATAAATTGAGAAAATTTCAAATAACAGACTAATTTTAAGTCCAGGTCTGCATTTTGATGTTCCTGCTCTGGAATGTTTTTGTGCACATTTTTCAGTGAATCACTTTTCTTTGTGTACATTTATTTGAAGTGTATAGCTTTAAAAAGTTTCATTTAAAAGGGTGTATGATCAGTCCACTAGACCCACCCCTGACACAGGCCCTGAGTGGGTTGAAGCACTAGGGTACTAGCCTGGACCTTCCTTTCTGATGGAATAAATACTTAAACACATTTTGTTGTGTTGACTTCTTTCTTTGGACTCTATGAGTGCAGAACTTCTTCAATTGCAAGTAATATGACATGGCTGGGTGTTGGTAGTACTGTGATACCTGCACACCCATGGGCGTAGTGAGCTTAAGCCCCAAGATGTGTGGGTATCTCAGCATTGCCAACAGCCAGCTATGTCTTATTGTGCTTATAAAATGGGCTTTCATCTTTAAAATAGGTTTAATTATCAAAATACACATTTTTGCTATGTAAAACCTGAAAATAATGCATTGTTTTTAGCTAAAGTAGTCCTTCCACCTACTGGGACAGATGTGTCTTACTACTTTGGTTTACATCTTTTTACCTATGATGCATTCCGTATTTGTAGTTTTGCCTCCACCCCTCCTTCAATAGCAAATAATAGTATGTGACTGTGTAGCCATGGTATGATGGTAAAGGTGCCATGAGTTTTTCCTGTCAGGAAATTCTCACAGGAATGACATTTTCCTGTAAGGAATTTCTCCTGCTAGGAGTGACATTCTCCTGTTAGGAATGATATTGTCCTGTCAGGAACCTCCTGCCATGGTTTTACCCTCTACACCAAAAGAGCTCAGCTTTATTACTGTGCAAGCTTTGTGGTGTAGTGGAAAGGTCTATTGCCTTATAAACAAAAGGTTGTGGGTTTGAATCCACATAGTATCCCTTCGCTTTCTTTTCTCAGAATTTCACTAGAGTGGTAATCCATGATGCCGTGGTGTTAGAACAGTAACTCTATATTGGAAAAAGTACTTACATGGCAGAAACACTAAGTGCAATGAGTGGGTCACCACAGGTGTCCTGACAGGAAAATCTTGTGGCACCTTTACCAGGCTTGCGTGCAGCCATGCTGATTAAAAGCGGTGCTGGTTCTATACAGTATTTTATTCATGCGTTTTATTTTTACTGTACCATCTTTTAGCTGAAAGTAAACTGGGGCTGTGGACCAAGAATGACAGTGGAGCAGAGTCGAGAGTGTGGAGAAAGAGCCAGAGTCAGGTTGAAGGTTGACAGTAAGAGCTAAAAGAAAGTTTTTTTTTATTTTTATTTTTACCTGTCTGAGTGTTTTATGTTTTCGAGCATGGGTGGAGGCAGTGGCAGACAGATAAGAAGGACAGCATGTCACAGCCTGCAAAGTCTTGTACCGGTATTTGTTTAAAAGAATTAAAAAGAGAGATAGCTGCAAGTAGTTAGGTTTGCTCACTACTGCACCCCTAGTGCTGTCCAATAAGTCTGTTAAAGAGGGTTCAGGGATGCAGTGGTGTGTCATTAAGGTCCCTAAACCATTCTGAGAATGATGGTGTGTGTATACCCAATACAGCCATCCTGATTAAAAGTAGTGCTGGTTCCATACAGTATTTTATTTATGTGTTTTATTTTTATTATACCATCTTTTAGCTGAAAGTAAACTGAGCTTGTGGACCCATATGTATACCCTAGGGCAAAGGAGGGAGAGAGAGAGAGAGGTGATATGATTGAAACATTCAAACACCTCAAGGGCATTAACAGGGTGAAAGAGTCTAACATGTTTCAATATAAGAAAAATAGTAGGACACATCATGAGATTATAGGGAGGCCGATTAAGAGTTAATGTGAGGAAGTTCTTTTTCACAGAAAGGTGGTGGATGCATGGAACGGCCTGCCTCAGGAAGTGGTGGATATGAATACAGTGCAGGGCTTCCAACAGGCATGGGATAGGCATAAGGGAGCAATACAGATGAGTATGACTAGATAGGCCATTGACAGAGCAAAGGCCCGTGGCACACTCATAAGGTAGAAAAAGAAATGGGCAGACTAGATGGGCCTTGCGGTCCTTATTTGCCGTCAACTTCTATGTTTCGATATTTCTATGTGTGATGCTCCCACCAGCACGCTACCATCTGCAGTAGCATCATTCAGTTACTGGTGCTCCACATTACGTGATGGCTCTTCAGTTGTGCTTGCAGAATCACGGTTGGCCAGGTATGTGAAACAGTCAACTAGTTTTTCTGTACTTTTTTTTTTATTTGGAGAGTACAGAACCATGTTTAATTTATGAATACAGTGTAGGACCTGGCAGACCTTATTGCTGAGCTGCTGTGAATGAAGGAGTGAGGCTGTGAAGAGAGACAGCATTTCCATGCTGTGCAGTGCAGTCAGCTCACAGAAGGAGATGGGAAAACAGTATTATAATGGCCATGGGGAGTAATGAGCTGTAAAATAACAGTACTTTTTAAAGCTTATTAATTTTTTGAATGGCAGTGATCATTTAAAAGATGAAAAAGAAAGCCATGCACTCATGGACCACTGTAATAAAACAAGTACGGCAGTAGGCAAGTTTAATTTAATTTATTGTGGCAAAGTGGAATTTATTGGGGCAAAGTGGAGGCTCACTGGCTTGAGCCTCCACCTTACTATCAGCCAGAGTACAGACAGGTAGGCACCTACCATAGACAACCTTTTACTGTCGTACACACTTCCTCCCCAGGACAAAAAAAAAATCAATTTCACTTGTCCACTTCTACATTCGTACTTCTTCCATCCTCATACTATTTTTGCCCATACTCAAATGGAGCTAATAAACTGCAACACCTGTGGCTCACTCTTCATGACAGCATACATCCTGAGAGTGATATACTGTCCAATGTGCCCTGCCCTAAGGGACCTAGGAACTCAGCTCCATGCAGCAAGGACCGAGATAAACTATCTAAGAACAGTTCTCCATTATACACAACAAAAGAGCACCAACAAACAGTCCTTTATCAAACAGGTCTCATTGCCCCAAGGGACAAACAGACCAGGAGGTTGGAAATTGGTCAAAAACCACAGTGCTCCAAAGCCTACAGCTACTGAAACAATCACACCTGTGCACACAACAAACAGATACTCTCCACTGATAACTAACACAGAGACATTGGAGAGTAAGGAACTGGTGGATCCAATAGAGCAAAGCATTGAAAAGTCCTCCCGAAAGAGCAAACAAACCAACCACCAAAAAACAAGTACTAATAGTCAGAGACTCCATTATTCGAGGTGTGGAGTCCCACCTTCAGCAATCCAGCTATACAAAAGTTGCTGTTAGGTGTCTCCCAGGTACGTCTGTGTGGTGGGACACTGACCACATTCTGAATATTGTACGCAACGTGGACCATAAACTGCATGTCAACCTCCACATTGGCACAAATGACATAGCCTCTCACATGGTAGAAGAGACTAAGCAAAACATAACAAATCTGGCCTGCAAAATGAATTCTCTTTCATCCAATCTCTCTTTCTCAGAGATCCTGCCTGTATGGGAAAAGGTCAGAATCAGGCACAGGATCACAGAAAGAGACATCTCCGAACTCAATGTCTGGCTTAAACAATGGTGCCAGGAAAATGGACACAGCTTTATTGGCAATTGGCACAATTTCTGGGAGCAGGACTTCTACAAATTCGATGGTCTGCACCTAAACAAACAAGGAACTCGGGTGCTCAGACAAAAATGTGATGTGCACACAGACCATTTAAACTAGTGAGTGGGGAGGAGCAGCAAGGACACCTCGTGGCAAGAAGGATGTCAAGAGCCCCTCCCCCACCAACAGCTAGTTCGACACAGGTCTCTTTTAGTGATCTCAGAACCAATAGTTATCACAACACTTCCCATAACAGGCAAAGGGATAAGCGTAATAGGCACAAAAGAAGCAACACTGATATATAGCATAATGATTCTACTACTTCATCATGCCGCACAAAACAGGGATGGAGGGCTATGTGTGACAATGCATGTAGTCTGTCAAATAAAATCTCTGACCTCTCCACTTTAATGACAGAAGCCAAATTAGACAGTAGCAGTCACGGAAACATGGTTTACAGAGAACCATACCTGAGATGTTGCTATACCAGGTTACGCACTTTTTAGGAAGGACCACGTTGGAAAAAAGGGGGGATGAGTAGCAATATATGTAAGAGAAGGAATCTCAGCAATAGAAGTCCAAGCAAAACAGGGAAGACCAGAAGCTCTATGTGTCACCCTAGGAGCAGGGGACAAAGTCCCCATCTGAGTGGGAGTCATATATAGACCTCCCTCCCAAGACTCTGACATAGACAAGGAGCTCCAGGAAAACATCTTCTTGATGGCCAAAAAGGGAGACCTGTTATTAGTAGGGGATTTTAGTCTACCTGATGTAGATTAGTCCTCATTCATGGCATCGTCTAAATGCAGCAAAGAGTTCCTATTTGCCCTGAAGGGGACATGACTTAATCAACTGGTGCAGTCCTCCACCAGAAAACAGACTATCCTGGATCTGGTTCTAACAAACAGCATCAGAATCTCAGACTTAACCATAGGGGTAAATCTGGAAACCAGCGACCAGAGGTCAATCTGGTTAACAGTGGAAAGGGTAGTGGAATCAAGTCACACAAAGCTCAAAATACTTGATTTCTGCAAGGCAGACTTCAACATCATGAAAATCCAGTTAAGAAACTTGCTGAAAATCAACAACTCATGGGACATGGAGGAAAGCTGGGAAGCCTTGAAGACAGCTCTACTTCAAGTTACTGAACAGTGCACAGAGCACATCAGCAAGTCAAAAAGAAGAAAAAAGCCGCTGTGGTTCTCCAAAGAAATAGCAACAATAGTAAAACACAAAAAAGGGCCTTCAAGCAGTATAAGCAGACAAAGAAAGAAGCAGACAGGCAGCATTACATTATCAAAGCTGAGAGAAGTGGGAAAGGCTATTAGGATACCCAAAGCCCAGACAGAGGAGAAAATAGCACAGGAGTAATAAAGGGGAAAAAACATTTTTTAGGTACATCAGCGAAAGAAAAAAGAGTAAGAGTGGGATAAACAGGCTAAAATCAACTGAAGGACAAATAGTTGAAAAGGATGAAGACAAGGCAGAAGTGCTAAACAAATTCCTCTGCTCAGTCTTCACCATTGAAGACCAAGACAGCAGCCCTACTATGGGAAAGGCAGTGTGCAACAGTAGAACAGCAAATGACTTCCACTTCTCAAGAGAAAGAGTCCTAGAAGAGCTTAGCAAACTAAAAGTAGACAAAGCAATGGGACCCAATGGAATCCACCCTAGGATTCTAAAGGAGTTACTGGAAGAAATTGCAACACTGCTCACTGACCTTTTTAATAAGTCACTGGAAAGTGGAACAATACCACTAGACTGGAAAAAGGCTGTGATGGTACCCTTACATGAAAGTGGAAGCAGGGAAGAGTCTGGGAACTACCGCCCAGTCAGTCTGACCTCATTGGTAGGCAAACTTATGGAAACCCTGCTGAAAGATAGAATAGTGGATCATCTAAAAGAATCCAGAAAGCTTGACCCCAAGCAACATGGATTTATGGCAGGAAAATCATGCCTAACAAACATGATAGAATTCTTCGACTGGGTGACCAGAAGAGTGGTTCAGGGACGGACGGTGGACGTGGTGTACCTAGACTTCAGCAAGGCCTTCGACACTGTACCCCATAGAAGGCTTATGAATAAGCTAGAGAATACAGGACTTAGTCAGAAGACAGTCGACTGGATTTCAAACTAGCTCAAGGATAGAACACAGAGGATCTTAATTAATGGAGCTCAATCAGCAGTGGACAAGATGACCAGTGGAGTGCCACAGGGGCCAGTATTAGGCCCCATCCTCTTCAACATTTTTCATCAGCAGCATTGCTGATGAGCTGGAAGGGAAAGCATGCCTGTTTGCGGATGATACAAAATTCTGTAACCAGGTGGACACCCAAGAGGGAGTCTTGAAGATGGAAAAGGATCTGAATTGGCTGAAAGGATGATCCAAAAATTGGCAATTGAAGTTCAGTGCCAAAAAATGCAATATCATGCATCTGGGGAAAAAGAAACTACAGGATGGAATACATGCTGCTAGGATACCAGCTTGAAGTAACACAGGTGGAGAAGGATCTTGGCGTAATCATTACAGATGACCTTAGGATGAACGAGCAATGTGAATGGGCAGCACAGAAAGCAAATGGCATCCTTGGATGCATTGAAAGGGGTATAACTAGCAGAAAAAGAGAGGTGATAATGCCACTCTACAGATCACTGGTCAGGCCACACATGGAATATTGCATCCAGATTTGGAGGCCACACCTGAAGAAGGATATCAACAGACTGGGGGCGGTGCAGAGAAGGGCTACAAATATGGTACAGGGTTTGTACCAGGAGCCATATGAAACCAGACTGGCTGACTTACAGCTGTACTCACTTGAACAGAGAAGCGATAGGGGGACATGATCAAAACATTTATGTATATGAAGGGAATTAACGTGGCACAGAAGGAAAACCTGTTTCAGATGAAATCAAAGAGTCACACAAGAGGCTACAGTCTATGATTGGCAGGAGGTAAATTTAGGGGAACCATCAGGAAGTACTTTTTTTCTGAGATGGTGGTTGACCCTTGGAATAGCCTACCACAAGAGGTAGTAGACTCAAAAAATGTAAGGGAATTCAAATTTGCATGGGATAAATGCTATGCACAAAAAAAGAAATCGTCTAAGGGGGAAGGGGAGATATTCTGGGCATACTAGATGGATTAAGAGGTCCCCTTCTGCTGGCAAATTCTTATGTTCTTATAACCCTCAGTCCCAGTGCTTTAACCCCAAATGGATCTTCATCAGGGGGTGGGTCTAACCCACATCAGGAAATTCCACCTATTTATTCAAGTTACTCAAAGTGATATATTCTAATTACAAAAATCGTGCAATTATGGTGAAAATACAGTAACCAAAGAAATCAAAACGTTTTTACATTTCAAACAACATCCATGTAAATAAAAATACATTTTTTAACAATACATAAAGATCCTCATTACTGCGTCTGTTGAGAAAATGCACAACTCATTTCATGTAACATATAAGTTAGGATCTATATGATGTCAGAGAAAAAAAGAAAAAGATATGTGCTGTACTTGGTTTAAATCATAAAAATAATAATAATCATCAGTTAATAGCAAAATGTAATATGCATAAAAACAGAATGCAAAGACATTGCTTGGCAGATGATGGCCCCAGGAAAAAGGTATACTTTAGGCTCTGCCTGTTCATAAAAGGAGTCATGGCATCAGTGCACTATTCCAGGGGGTCATATTATACTGAAGCCATAAGAGCCCTGTCTTCACTTTTGTTGATGTTTTGCCAGTAATCATACATAGAAACACAGAAACATAGACTTTGACGGCAGATAAGGACGGCTTGGCCCACCTAGTCTGCCCATTTCCCTACCTAGAGGATAAGCTGCAGATCCTATTTAACCAACAGCCTATTTCTTCCTACCCCCCCAACAAAAATTGCCTTATGTCTGTCCCATGCATTCTTGAATTCTCCCACAGTTTTAGACCCCACAACCTCCTCAGGAAGGCTGTTACATGCATCCACCACCCTCTCTGTGAAAAAATACTTCCTCACATTGCCCCTGAGCCTTCCCCCTCTATCTTCAAATTGTGTCCCCTTGTTCTTGCACATCTCTTTTTCTGAAAGATGCTACCCTCTTGGACTTTGTTGATTCCACTGAGGTACTTAAATGTTTCTATCATGTCCCCCCTCTCCCTTCTTTCCTCAAGAGCATACATATTAAGCTCCTTTAGTCTCTCCATGTATGGCTTCTCTTGCAGACCCTGCACCATTTAGTTGCCCCCTCTGAACTGCCTCCATCCTGTCTATGTCCTTGAGGAGATGGGGTCTCCAGAACTGGACGCAGTACTCCAGATGGGGTCTCACCAACTACCTGTACAGAGGGATAATAACTTCCTGTTTTCTGCTGGTGATACCTCTCCCTATACATCCCAGTATCCCCTCATCCCTCCCTACCACCTTCTCACATTGCTTGCCAACCTTAAGGTCATCTGATATGATTACTCCCATGTCCCATTCCATTTCTGTTGTTGTTACTACCCCCCCCCATTGTGTAATCTTCCCCTAGGTTTTTGTTTCCCAGGTGCATTACTTTGCACTTCTTTGCATTGAATCCAAGTTGCCATACTTCTGACAATTCCTCCAGCCTTGCCAAGTCCCTTCTCATCCTTTCCACGCCTCCTTGTGTATCAACTCTGTTGCAGATCTTTGTGTCATCTGCAAAGAGGCATACTTTTCCTTCCAGTCCCTCTGCAATGTCACTTATAAAGACATTAAAAAGGACTGGACCCAGTACTGAACCCTGTGGTACCCCACTAGTAACCCCTCTTTCTTCAGAGTGGACTCCATTTACAATTACCTTCTGCATCCTGTTGTTCAGCCAATGTTTTACCCAGGCTACCACCCTGGGACCCACTCCCAGGCTAGTTAATTTGACTACTAATCTTTTGTGTGGGACTGTGTCAAATGCCTTGCTAAAGTCTAGGTAGGCCATGTCCACAGCCCCTCCCTGGTCTACTACTTTGGTCACCCAGTCAAAGAAATCTATTAGATTCATCTGACATGACCTTCCCACTGTGAATCCATGCTGCCTTGGGTCCTGTGCCCCACTGGCCTCTAGGTACTTAACAATTTTTTCCTTCAGAAGTGATTCCATCACTTTCCCTACCACAGAGGTCAAACTGACAGGTCTGTAGTTTCCTGCCTCTGTCTTGGTCCCACTTTTGTGAAGGCGAATCACCTCCGCCTTCTTCCAGTCCTCAGGTACCACACCATCCTCCCGTGATTTGTTAAAAAGGGTAGTCGGTGGTGTCACTAGTTCTCTGCTTAATTCTTTTAGAATTCTGGGGTGAATTCCATCTGGCCCCATTGTTTTGTCCACCTTCAGTTTTAGGAGTTCTTTCAGAACCCTTTCTTCTGTGAAAGGACTGGGATCGACCCCCCTCTCCAGAGTGCTTCTGTTAATTGGATTAGGCACCTCCCCACTTCCTCTTTTGTGAATACTGAACAGAAGTATTCATTCAGTATCCCTGCTTTTTCACTGTCACTCTCTGCTCACCCACCATCCATTCTATTCAGCCTCACTATCCCTCCTTTGTCTTTCTACGCTCCCTGATATACCTATAAAAGGTTTTATCCCCTTCTTAACCGAGTTGGCTATCTTTTCCTCAGTTTGTGCCTTTGCTATTCTGACTACCCTTCCTGCTTCCTTCTGCCTTAACTGGTACAGTTCTCTATCTCCTGCCTACTGTGTTTCCTTATACTTCCTAAATGCTATCTTTTCTCCTAACCTTCACCGCCACTTCTTTTGAGAACCATAGTGGCTTTTCTTTCATTTGATTTGTTTATTTGCTTCACACAAAGGCTTGTTGCCTCTGTGATGGCAGTTTTGATATTTCCCCATTGTTGCTGTACCCCTCCTTCTAGCCTGTTTGCTAGTGCTTTTCTAAGGCACTCTCCCATCTTGCCAAAGTCAGCCCTCCTGAAGTCCAGAACCCTCACTTTTGTATGGCTTGACTCTATAGCTGAGTTTATCATGAACCACACTGTTTGGTGGTCACTTGTTCCCAAATGGCTACCCACTTCTAGATCTGAGATCCTCTCACTGTCCCCATTTGAGAGTATGAGGTGTAAGATTGCTCCCTCACGAGTAGGTTCCAAAACTAGCTGTTTGAGGCATGCCACCTGAAGGGCATCAAGAAGGCCCTGCTTTTGGATGTGGCTGCCACAAAAGTGCTCCAGTTAACATCTGGCATGTTAAGGTCCCCCATCAACAGTATCTCCCCTTTCTCTGCCATCCTAAGTATGCCTTCTATCATATCCTTGTCCATTCCTCCCCCGACATGGGGTCTATATACAACCCCTGTGCGGTTGTGGTGCCATTTCCAGTCTCTAAGGTGACCCACAGTGCCTCCTCTCCTCCCTGTTTACTCTTTTGTTCAGTTGCTTTTATCCCTTCCCTTACATAGACAGCTACTCCCCCCCTCTTCTGCCCTCCCTGTCTCTCCTGTAGGTTGTGTACCCTGGTATGTTAACATCCCAGTCATCGTTCTCTGTGTACCATGTTTCTGTGACTGCTACAATATCCAGGCATCCCTCTTCCATCAAGGTCACCAGTTCAGGGAGCCTGTTCCCCAGACTACGGGCGTTGGTACTCGTTACCCTCCATTTCTTGATGGCCTTACCCCTTTTTGCCCCATCCCCATCCTTATTGCATTTGTCACTTTCTCCATTTACTCCTGCGCTTCTCCCTATCATCATCTCTATGTTGGTGTCTACCTCACTTAGTACCCTGATATTTTGGGGGGAGCTAGGATTTCTCTGCTCCTTTCCAGTACCTCCCCCCCTTGGCTAGGTTCAATGCTTGTCAATGAAGTATTTAAACCTATCACCTAAGATCCTGGTTCCCCTCCTGGACAGATGAAGACCATCATGCCAGTATAGGCCTGCATCCCTCCAGGTGGACCTCCAGTCCCCAGTGAAGCCAAATCCCTGAGCTCTGCACCAGTTTTTCAACCACTGATTGAATCCCATGGTATGGAGCACCCTAGCCTCACCCATGCCATAGACAGGCAGCACCTCCGAGAAGGTTACCGGGTGTGCTATTTGTCTAAGGCCCCTCCCCATCTCCACAAATGCTTCTTGCACTGCTCTGATCCCTTTCTTAGCCAGGTCATTTGTCCCTAGGTGGACAATGACATCCAGCTCCTTCCCCTGTGCAGCTGCTCCTGCGATCCTGAGGATTCGCTCCCTGTCCCTCCAAGCCATGGCGCCAGGCAGGCACCTTACCTCCCTCTCCCTTCCTCCCCAGTTCTACCTTCCTAACAATGGAGTCCCCCACCAGGAGTTGTTTCCTTCCCCTGTGGGGTCCCATGCCACCCTCCTGTGGGTCTTCTTTGTGGAGGTTCCAGCATCCTCCTTGGTCTCCACTGTGGGTGCCTCCATAGAGGAACCACACTTTTCCAGAATGGCATAGAAATTGTGGAGAGGTACAACTGGAGGGATGCGCCTCTGTTCCACCACTCTCACCCTCCCTGAGCCCACTGTGGTCCAACCACTCCTCTTTCTTGGCAACCTCTGAGGCAATGGCAGTGGTCCCTGGGTGGGAGAGGAGGTCCCACAAATCCTGGCCAACTTATCCTGGAGATGAGCAACCTCCTCCCTCAGCCCAGAGAGGTGTCTGCAGATGGGGCAACACTGCATCCTCCAGAACATCTCCTGGAAGACTGCTGCTCCACAGCCACTGCACTGCATCACTCCCATCATGTCTTTTTTCTGGCCCCCTAACTGTTATTTGGAATACTTACTCTTTCCTTTGTTTGTTTATGTCTTTTTTTCTCCTCTCCCTACTTACTTACTGCCTCTGCACCCTTTTAGCTCCTGATCTTCCTGTTCTGAGACAAGAAGTTCCTATATTTCTCAGTAGTCTCCTTACTTGCTCTGAGTCAGACCTCCAGCAGCTGGGGGGGGGATGGAGAGCTACCCTTGCTCTTCTAGGATGGTGAGTCTTTGGTGGCTCTGTGATCACTCACTTCCTGCTCCCAAACAGGAAGTTTCTGTTGTCAGTTAAATCCTGTGCCTATAAAAGTAGAACAGGTTTAGGGTAGGGGGGGTGGAGGGGAGGAAAGGAGGGCAGTATCGTCCCAGTAGAGAAGTTTTAGTTATACCAGTAGCTCCTTCCTCCTGGTGTTCTGTCTGTTCTCTGGCAGAAGCTATCTAGGGCAGTGTTTATATCTGGTCTTAACCTGGCTCCTTCTAGCTAAGCCACTCCCCTTACTTTACAAATCTTTCTACACTTAATTTCACAGATAACAATTCCCTTCTGACACCTGTGACAAGCACCTAGATAAGTACACAGACAACACAGATAACAGATAACAATTTACTTCAACTACCTCTGACAAACACACCAACTCCTTTTTTTTTAACCTAAATTGAAGGTCCCAGTACAAGAGATCTAGTTCTTGGTCTCAGTAGAGAAGTTTTAGTTATACCAGTAGTTCCTTCCTCCTGGTGTTCTGTCTGTTCTCTGGCAGAAGCTATCTAGGGCAGTGTTTATATCTGGTCCTAACCTGGCTCCTTGTAGCTAAGCCACTCCTCCTACTTTGCAAATCTTTCTACCCTTAGTTAATTTCACAGATAACAATTCCCTTCTGACGCCTGTGACAAGCACCTAGATAAGTACACAGATAACAGATAACAATGTACTTCAACTACCTCTGACATACACACCAACTCCTTTTTTTTACCCTAAATTGAAGGTCCCAGTAGAGAAGTTTTAGTTATACCAGTAGCTCCTTCCTCCTGGTGTTCTGTCTGTTCTCTGGCAAAAGCTATCTAGGGCAGTGTTTATATCTGGTCTTAACCTGGCTCCTTCTAGCTAAGCCACTCCCCCTACTTTGCAAATCTTTCTACCCTTAGTTAATTTCACAGATAACAATTCCTTTCTGACACCTGTGACAAGCACCTAGATAAGTACACAGATAACACAGATAACAGATTATTTACTTCAACTACCTCTGACAAACACACTAACTCCTTTTTTTACCCTAAATTGAAGGTCCCAGTGCAAGAGATCTAGTTCTTAGCCCCAGTAGAGAAGTTTTAGTTATACCAGTAGCTCCTTCCTACTGGTGTTCTGTCTGTTCATACCTAAAGAAAAGACATAACAAATAGTTTTAACATAGTTTCACTTTACTGTATATAAATAAATATAAAAGTATAGATATAAATGCACAGATATATGAATCTCAATGGATAAAGATAGATGCATATATGGGGAAGAAGTCATAATATTAACATGCAAGAGATTATGAATAATTTCGGCCCTAAGGCAATTTTAATTTCCATTTTTATTTCACTGTACTCTGGGTTTTATTCATTGAGAAATGTCTGTGGAAAATGGGGGGGGGGGCGGATTTGGGAAAAATAAAGAGAAGGATGAATAAATATAAATCTTTAAACTTAATTTATTAATAACAATTCTATTTTCCTATTTTCCCCTTATACTTATAAATAAGATGAAAAGTCAGTCTCTTCATTTAAACTGGTGTGCCAGTGTTGAGAACCACAATTCATTTTGTTTCCTTTTGTAACAACACTCGTGCCCTGTTTCCTCCCCTTGGATGCCTGGGCACATGTTCCAACACCGTGTACTGGAGACAGTCAGGATTGGATTCATGACATTCCAGAAAATGAGCACCAACAGCATTGTTCTGATTGCCATTTGTGATAGCACTCACCTGTTCCTGTACTCTTAGTTTTACCGGTCCTGTGCTTCTGCCTACATATTGTTGGCCACATGAGCACCAACATATGTAAATTGGAAAAGGAGTGCTACAGATAATGAACTGTTGATCTCCACTGATGTTTTGTTCACTGTAACACTCCATCCTGTGTGTGTATGTTTACAGGTATCGCACTTGGACCCTTGGAATAGGTTCATAGGTTCACAGGTAGGTTCATAGGTGATTTCAAGCTATTCTAGACTTTCGTCCATGATGCTTGCCAAAAAGATTTTTTCCTTTTTTTATTTATATATTCAAAAGGAAATGATCCAATTTAACCTTAAAAGAGTCCATGCTTGTGCTTGATACTAATCTATCTGTAGTGAAGTCCATCCAGACACAATTCTATTGCTAAACCAATGTTTGCGTTGTAGAGTTTGCCATTTTTTAACTTTAAACTGGAAGGGATGTCCCCTAGGTTCATATCTGGATTTTCTCCAAGGAAGTCCTAATTCTGACAATAATAAATCATCTTGAATATCTAAAGTAAGCAATAATCGCCTAGTTCTCTATACTCCAAGTTGTATAATTCAATTCCCTCAGTCTCTCTGGGTGAGTCTTTTTCTAATCCTTCAATTGACTTTGTTGCTCCTCTGTATTCTTTTATATTGTTTATATCTATTTTTTTATAAGGGGCCCAAACCTGTGTGCAATATTCCAGGTTTGGTCTCACCAGTGCACCATAATGGGGCATCAGCACCTTCCTATCCCTACTTGATATATGTCTCAAAATACAATTTAATATCTGGTTACCCTTTTTATTACTTTATTACACTGGGAACTGAATTTTAAGTCTGAACTGATTATTATCCCCAAATCTCTTTCTTTGTTTGTATTGTTGAGTACTGTAATATCCAGTTTATAGGAATAGTTTATTTTATTTTTTGTTTTACCCAGATGCATGTTTATACATTTGTTTTTATTTAATTCCAGCTTACTTTTTTTGTCCAGTTATATACCTTATTTAATGCTTCCTGTATATCATTTTTAATTTTTGTGTTATTTGCTATAGCTCCAATTCTGCAGTCATCTGCAAATTTTGTTAGCCAAATATCCCTATCTGATATTTTTAAAGAGGTTACATAAATATTAAATAGACATGGTCCAAGAACCGACCCCTGAGGCACCCCACTAGTCACCGCTGCCCATTCTGATTTTCACCTTGGATCACCACTCTTTGCCTTCTCTCTCAACCAGGCCTCTATCCAATTTATTATGCTATTATTTAATACATAGTGTTTTAGAGTATTTACCAGTTCCAGATGTGGAAGCTTATCAAACGCTTTCGAGAAATCTAAAAAAATGACATCGACACAATTTCCTGTATCCAATGCCTCCCCAACCTTCTAGTAAAATGTTAAGAGATTTGTTTGGCAGGAGCGATTTTTGTGAAAGCCATGTTGCACTGGATCCTGTAGGCCATTTTTTTTCCAGATATTCAACTATATGATCCTTCAAAATAGATTCCATCATCTTCCCCATGACCGATGTCAGGCTAATTGGTCTATAGTTTTTCAGTTCTGATTTAGAGCCACCTTTATGTATAGGAACCACCAATGCTTCACACCAGCCCTGTGGTACCTGTCCCATATTTAGAGAATTTTGAAAAATGTAAGTTAAGGGTGGTGCAAGTTGGTCTGCCAGTTCATAAAATACTCTAGGATCAATTTCATCCGGTCCTTGTGATTTATTTGTGTGTACTGCTTTCAATTTATCCAGGACATCCTGTAGATGTATTTGTATGCCATCTGATCCATGATTTGTGTTAACATTAATTTTTAGAGAATTATCTGAGTTGAAAACAGAACAAAAATAATTATTTTGGATTTCTGAACAATCTTTATTATTGAGTATTTCTCCATTTTCATTTTTAAAGGGTCCAATAGTATTGCCCCCTTTTTGGTTATTATTTATATATGAATGAAAGGTTTTGTAATTGTCTTTAACTAATAGTGCCAATTTTAATTCATACTACTTTGTTGCTTTTTTATTTCATATTTAACTTTTTTTACAAATTCTCTATACTGTAGTTGTGGTTGTGTGTTGATATTATGTTTAACTTTCTTAAACCATCTATTTTTTTATTAATTAATGTTTTAATTTTAGGTGTTAACCATTTTGGAATATCCTTATTATTTTTATATTTAGGTGCTATGTTATCTTTGAGAGTTCCGTCTGTTAGTAAGATGTGCCAGAGTTTGTCGACCAAGTTGCCTTCTTGTCCAGCTGATGGATTATATTCTGTTATAAAAGGTACTGTGCAGTTCCTTTCTGGTGCTTATTCTCTTTTTTTTTTTTGTTTTAGGTGTCAGTAACTCCTTCCTCTTTAATTTTGATACTTTTTCAAGAGTTCTATTTAGATCCTTTAATTCATAACCCCTTGCCATAAATCTTTTAATGCTCTCCTCTGCTTGTTCTTAAAATACTCTGTCCTCGGAACAGTTCCTCCATAACCTTAATAGTTCTCCATAGGGAACAGAGGAAATCGACTAAGAGGGTTGTGCACTACAGGTGTGTAAGGTTGAATTTACGTCTGTCTCCATGCAATAGCCCTCGGTCTGTACCTCTAGCCCTGGTATCCTCATCAATTTCAGATCAAGAAATTGTATTGAGTTCTTATCCATGTCAAAAGCAAATTGAAAACTGTAATCATTAACATTGAGATATTCCATGAAAGTAGGGATAATTTATTTATTCGTCTGATGACCGGGTAGGTGCACTGGTCTATGGACCATTTTCAGGCATGACTGGGCCATGGAGATGGCACGGATAACAGCAACAACACAGAGTAAAAAGATACTCATGTTGAAAGTAAGTAAATGTTCATTTGTATTTGACACCCAATCCCGGATGCTCTGGGTGCCATTACAGGTAAAAGTAGAGTTACTTGTAGCATATGATAGAGGATACAATTCTAATAAATAAATACATTAAGCTTATTAAAATCAATTAAAATGATCTAAAAAAGCTTTATTAGAAAGGTAGATCTTCAGGTCCCTTTTAAATGCCTCCACTGAAGGGGCCTCCCTCAGAGATTTTTGTAGTGAGTTCCAAAGGGCCGGGCCAGCCACCTCAAAGGAGCGATCTCCTGAGGTTTTCAGCCTGGCCATTGGAATCACCAGGAGGCCCTTGGTGGAGAAATGGAGGGAATGTACCAGGATGGCTGGAGTAAGGAGGTCAGACAGGTAGCCAGGGCCCGGTCTGTATAAGGCCTTGTAGGTGAATAAGCCCACATTGAAGATAATCCTCCACCTGACAGGCAGCCAGTGCAGATCCTGCAGGACCAAGATTACATGACAGGACCAAGGCAGACCCCTCAGCAACCTGGCCAGAGCGTTCTGCACTAGCTGCAGTCAGCGAAGGATACCTCCATTGACCCTGAAGTACAGATCATTACAGTAGTCCAGCTTGGAAGTCACAAAGGCATGTACCAGTGATGGTAGGTCTGCTGGCAGAATCAAGGATCTAATTCAGGTGACATTCCTTAAGTGGTAAAAGCCACTTCTGACAACAGATGTCACCTGAGCTTCAAGTGTCAGCATGTCATCAAAGATGATGCCCAGATTTTTCACCTTGGGGGAAGCCATCAACAAAGTGGATCCCAGAACCAAACCTGTCACCAGTCCAGAGGTATCCCCATCATGCCAGCAAATAGGCTCAATCACTAGCACCTCTGTCTTTTGGGGGTTCAGCTTTAGCCAGTTAGAGGAAATCCAGTCCTGAATCTTGGCCAGGCATTTATTTAGCACTTACATGGTACCCTCAGTTCCAGGGACATAAGACATATACAGTTGGATATCATCTGCATAGCAGTGGAAACCCAGACTGTACTGTCTAATGAGCTCATCCAGGGGCAACATATACACCACAAACAACATCAGTGAAAGGATCGAACCTTGAGGAACTCCACATGACAGAGGCTTCGAGGAGGAGGAGAAATTCCCCATCACCACTCGGTTCCTGTCAGAGAGATAGGACTCAAACCATTAAACTATCATTGTGTCCATAATATAAGTACTTCCCTCCCATACCACCAGCACATCATCTATAAAGTGAACCCAGAGGATAATGTGCATCAAGAACTGATTTTTTGTTTCATCAAAAAAGATTTGTGTAGGAAGGTGCAAATACCGCCCCATAGCTGTCCCACATTTCTGAAGGAAAAATTCTATATTAAATGTAAAGTAGGTACGTGTGAGGCAAATCTTTAATGAGTGTGAGATGAAGTATTCAGAAATTTCAGTACTTGATTGAAATAAAATTATCAGTTGCAACTAAACCATCAGAATGATTGATGGAAGTATACAGACTGGTTATGTCAATTATAATCCAGCTGAATTTGTGTTCCAAATGAACCCTTTAAGCTTATTCATCAAATCCATGCTGTCCCTTAAATATGGTGGTAACTGAAATACTTGGGGCTGCAAAAAAACTGTCAATGAAGATGGCTACATTTTGTATAAGTGACCCTACTCCCGAGACAATAGGGCGTCCTGGTAGATTAACCAGGTTTTTGTGTGTTTCAAACAACATGAAGTCTTGCTATATTATGACCAATGCAGTTTGTCCCACCATTAGAACTGCTCCGGAGGTGAAAGAGTTAACTTCCATGCAGTGCATGGAACTTAGAGCGCGAGCTCGATTAAGAAAGCTCTGTCAGGGTTATTTCAAACCGAAACCGTCAGATTCTTTACTCCGCCTCACTGAACAGTCGCTCCGGAGATTCCTCCTGCTGCTCGGTTCATTTTCTCGGTTTAAAGAGTTTTTTCCCGGTTAAATTCAACCGCGATTATCATTATTTTAACGGCAACCCGATCGGTTCAAGCTCTGTCTATGGTATTGTAAGTAATAGATAGGTTTTCTGTGTGGAACTTGTAAATGTTTATCGGTCTTGTTAGAGTGCGGTTCCCGGTTCTTATCGGTTCTAAAAAAAACGGATTTCATTACGGTTTTTTCCACGACCCGTGACACGGTTAAACCGATATAGTGTCTTGCCTGGCACTGCCAAAAAGGGCAAGTTTTGGTTAGGCTGGCATTATGTCTGAGAAACCCAAAAGAAACCGGGCCCACTCTGGGTTTCAACACTGTAGTGCTCTGTGGGGAAGCCTTGCCGCTGACCAACACCACGTGTTTATTGTCTGGGTTTGACCACCTCAATGCAGACTGCCAGATTTGCAAGAATTTCCCTGCAGCTACCCTAGATAAGAGAGTTGGTAGGCTCAGGGAACAAGAGGCCAAAAAGTCCGCTGACCCGGATGGCCAGCCCGGTTCGGTGCCAACTGAACCGGAGGGAGTGCCCTCTGACCAGGGCCAGACTTCCTCGGGCAAACGTAAAGCTAACTCTGAGGAGCCAGTTCCAGCAAAGAGAACTAGAAAGTCAGCAGGTGTGGAGTCAAAAATCCCTTCTCCAACTGCTGCAGAGATAGCCAGGGCAATACAGATTGTCCAGTCACTTTCCCCGGTTACCTCCGAACCGCCACTATCTGGCAAAAGGTCGGTTTGGTTGGTTCCACCGGTTCAAGAATATGATATAGAGGAGTTTTATGAACCAGAGGAGGGGGAGGATGATTATGATCAGTGTGAATGTGATTTTGAAAGTCTGGATGTGCCCATTGAACCGGACATCTCCCCAGACAGACCTTTAGGAGAATCTCCCCTAGGCTTGCTGAGTCCCTTCTCATTTTCTGTTTTATAAAAAGTTGCTGAAACCCTCCAGCTTCCTTTAGAGGAGGCTTTGGATGAGCAAGAGGAGCCTGACTTTGTAGAGATGATGGATATCCCAGAGTCCAGGAGATTGTCTATTCCTTTACATAAATCTTTTAGGAAACAAACAATAAAAATTTTAAAAGCTCCTAATTCTGTGCCTCCTGTGGATAAAAAGATGGACTTGTGCACCGAGGCGATGAAGTTGTGGTCTCTGGCTTATTCCCTGAACACTTCCCTCATAGCAGTTCACTTTGTCAGGTCCTGATACAGAATTTCTTTCACAGCAATGCAGTCATGTTGGGGTAGTTCAGGCTGCAGCCTGTGATAAAGCTAATATTCCCCTGGCTTCACATCCTCCTGACAAGGACTCCAGGAAGATTGATGCCATGGCCAAAAAAACAATACATGGCAGCGTCTTTGGGACTCAGACAAGCAAACTATATGGCTTATGTTGCGAGATACCAAAAATCTAGATGGGATACTGTCATGGCTTTAGCCAAACAGGCCCCTGGCCAGCTTGCCAAGGAGCTGGAGCAGGTGGCTGCTGATGGTATTGAGGCATCTAAGGTGCAATTTCATGCTGCAGTGGATTCAAATGATGTATCCTCTAGAGTCATGGCTACATCTGTGGCTGTTATGATTGGCTTGGCTCAGGTACTACTTTGTCGGCAGGATACCCAGTCTAAGGCTATGGATTTTCCTGTGGTGGGAAATTCTCTGTTTGGGGAGCAGACAGAGAATTATATGAAGAAAATGGATGAATATAGAACCACTTATAGGAGTGCACAAGCCAAGGAATGGCAAGCCACTCCTCAGAGGCAGCCACCCAGGGGTAGGGGCAGGCCTTTTCACAGGCCTTTTTTACCAGACCCAGGCCTCCTCTTCAGCTTATGTTCAGAGGGGGTTCTTCAGAGGGAGAGGCAGACGGGGTACAAGCAGGCCTGCTCCCACCCCTCAGCCTAAAGCCCCTGCCAAACAGGCACCCTGATGGGATGCCCAGGGCCGGCTCTCCATTACCTGTAGGGGGCAGGCTGGCTTACTTCGTCCAGGACTGGGAGTCTTTAACATCAGACAAGTGGGTTCTGGAAGTAGTGAGCCAGGGTCTGGTTCTCAGCTTCAAAAAATTTCCAAAGATGAGAATCAGATCTTTTCCACCTGCAAACCCTTTAGAGACTCTTGCCTTGGAAACATAAGTCTCAACCCTCCTGGCTCTCAGAGCTGTAGAAAGGGTTCCTCCCCTACACCAGGGCAAGGGTCTGTACTCCAGGTACTTCCTTACCCCAAAAAAAGACAGGAGAGTGGCGGCCCATCCTGGACCTAAGATATCTGAATAAGCACCTTTTAAAACCAAAATTCAAAATGGTGACTCTGGGAATGATTTTACCCTCCCTAAGGCCAGAGGACTGGCTAGCTTCCCTGGACCTCAAGGATGCCTACTTCCATGTTCTTATCAGAAGCTCCCACCGAAAGTACCTCAGATTCGAACTGCCCTCAGGCCATTATCAGTTCAGAGCAATGCCCTTCGACCTTACCTCTGCCCCAAGGGTATTCACAAAATGTCTGGCAGTAGCAGTTGCTCATTTAAGAAGGCAAAAGATTGCCATCTTTCCCTATCTGGATGACTGGCTCATTGTGGGTCAGTCTCCAGACCAGGTCAAATCACACCTGCAAGTTACCCAGCAGCTGCTTACCTCTCTGGGCTTTCTTCTCAATCTTCCAAAGTCAGTTCTGGAACCTGTCCAGGTACTCACCTTTATAGGTGCAGAACTGGACACAAAGCAGGCCAGAGCCTCCTTCCCTAGAAAGGGTAAGGACCCTGGTGGCCCTGGCCTGTCCTTCACTCTGCAGGTCTCGACCAGCAAGGCATTTCCTGCAGCTCCTAGAACACATGGCTGCTTCCACAGCTGTAGTGCAAGGAGCAAGATTTCAGATGAGGGACATTCAGTTCCATTTGAGAGCCTTCTGGTCTCAAAGAAGAGATTCCCTATCCAAGTTAATCCCAGTGACTCGAACCCTGATCTAGGCCCTTCAGTGGTGGCAGGATCAGAGCAATCTGAGACAAGGGGTGCCCTTCATCCCTCTATCTCACTCCTTGACCCTTACTACAGATGTGTCCCTCTTGGGATGGGGAGCTCACATGGGTGACCTCTCCACCCAGGGGTTGTGGTCCCCTCAGGAATCTCTGCTCCACATCAATCTGTTGGAACTCAGAGCTGTTTTTCTAGCACTTCAGGTTTTTTCTGCATCTGTTCAGAACAAGGTGGTACAGGTCAGAACAGACAACACCACTACAATGTGGTACATCAACAAACAAGGGCACTCGGTCTTGACCTTGTGCACCGAGCGATAAAGTTGTGGTCTCTGGCTTATTCCCTGAACACTTCCCTCATAGCAGTTCACCGCCCAAGCAAGGACAATGTCCTGGCAGATGCTGTCAGCAGGATTTCCCAGGGCCATCACAATGGTCACTGGATCCCTAGTACTGGGGATAGTTTTGCCAGATGGGGCACCCCTCAGATAGATCTTTTGCAGCCCCAGACAATCATCAACTTCCACTTTTGTTGCAGGCCCCAGTGTTGGGCTCAGTCCCCTGGATGCCTTTCTCCTCGATTGGGAAGGAAGTTTCTATGCCTTCCCTTCCCTCCTGTTCAAGGTGCTAGTCAAAAATCAGGTCTCAGCCCTGCAAGATGATCCTGATTGCTCCAGACTGGGCCAGGCAGCCCTGGTACCCACTCCTTCTGTCCTTAGCAGTCCATCTTCCCCTGTGCCTCCCCAGGAACCACAATCTGTTAACCTGTGCCCAGGGGAGAGTCTGGTATCCAAATCTCAAATCCCTCAACCTCAAGGCCTGGCTCTTGAGGAGTTAGAGTTTGCTGATCTACAACTTTCTCAGGGTGTTCTCGAAATCTTGAAAGCTTCTAGGAAGCCTTCCACCAGGGCTACCTATAACTCCAAGTGGAAAAGCTTTTCCATATGGTGTTCTGGGAAGCATATTTCCCCGGAATCTGCTGATTTACCCACTGTTTTGGACTATATGGTCCATCTTAATTCTTTGGGATTGAGACCAGCTACCTTGAAAGTGCATTTGGCAGCTGTCTCTGCTTTTATTTCAGCAGGGAAGCCCTCTTCTCTTTCTGCTCACCCTGTATTTTCCAAGTTTTTTAAGGGATTGCTTCATACCAATCCTCCATTCAGGGACCCTGCCCCTGCCTGGGATCTTAATGTTTGCATTGCTCAGCTGATGCAACCCCCCTTTGAACCTCTGTCTTCGGCAGAGCTTAAGTATTTGACTTGGAAAACTGTATTTCTAGTAGCCATCACTTCTGCCAGGCGCATAAGTGAGTTACAGGCCTTATCAGTGGAGACTGACTTTATTTCCTTTCACAGGGATAAGGTAGTCCTCAGGACTAACAGGAAGTTTTTGCCTAAGGTGGTTTCAGATTTCCACCTTAACCAATCTATTTCACTTCCAGTGTTCTTCACTGACCATTCCTCCTCTGGTGAGAGGAGGCTGCACAGCTTAGATGTTAAGAGGGCCCTAAGTTACTACATAGAGTGTACCAAGGGTCACAGGTTTGACTCCCTCCAACTATTTCTCACTTATGGTGAGGTTGGGAAAGGGAGACCTGTCACTAAGAGATCCATTGCCAGGTGGATTGTCTCTTGCATCCAATTTTGCTATCAAAAACTGGGTAAGGTTCTCCCTTCAGGCCTGAGGGCTCACTCTACCAGAGGTACAGCTGCGTCTCTAGCTGCTGCCAGAGACATCCCTATCTTAGAGATATGCCAAGCAGCTACTTGGAAAACAGTACACACTTTCACCAAGCATTATTCCCTGGATATCCAGGCCAGGAGGATGCTCGCCTGGCACAGCCGCAGGCTTCAGAGCCTATTCCCTAAGTAGGTTCTGTCATCCTCCATGGAGGTACTGCTGTGTAGTCTGCATTAGTCATAATATAGCAAGACTTCATGTTGTTTGAAGAAAAATTACTCACCTTAGTAATGTTGTTTCTTCTAATGGAGTCTTGCATATTATGACCTCCCCCAGCCTGCCCCTCTCAGAACTTCTACTGGGTATGGGTGGGCAGTCCACTGTTGGCACTTATTGATGCCCCCTTTTATGTTTTTCCACCCCTTCTTGTTGGGGTGTTTGGGTGTTGTGTTTTATTTATTTTATCTTATTTTTCTGGTCCCCTGACTTGAGTCTTGGTGTTGGGACCAGAAAAATGTGTTAATATTTTAGTAGCCAGTTGGCTAGTGTAGGTTACAGCTTCCACACAGAGCCTTAGTGAGTTTTGCTCATAAAGATCTGACGGTTTCGGTTTGAAATAACCCTGACAGAGCTTTCTTAACCGAGCTCGTGCTCTAAGTTCCATGCACTGCATGGAAGTTAACTCTTTCACCTCCGGAGCAGTTCTAATGGTGGGACAAACCACATTGGTCATAATATAGCAAGACTCCATTAGAAGAAACAACATTACTAAGATGAGTAATTTTTTCTTTGGGTGTATATAAAATGTGGATAATATAGGGTATTCTACTTTGAGGAATTCATCTTCTTGTGCAGTGATCCAACCACATTTAAGTGTCCAGTCAATTAAATCATGCAGTTCCCTTTGAAATGGGGCTGTGGAGTCACTTGAAAGTCTAGTATAGTTCCCTTCAATATTTAGTAATTCATAAACTTTAGACATATAGGGTGGGATATTCAGACTGCACCGGCAGTGGCGCAAGCCTGGGTGCAGTGCAACTGGGCTGCACCAGGGCATGGATCATGCGATATTCAATGGTGCTGCGCCATGGCTCGACACTGTTGAATATGGCACTGAGGGCGCATGCACTGCACCAGTGCAAGTGGCAGGAGGGGAGCCAGCGGATGCGCCAGCGCAAGTGCGGTTGCACAAGGTGCATCAACCATGATATTCAGCACTGGGCATGCAAATGAGGCCATAATGCATGCAAGGCACAAATGCGGCCATTTGCTTGTCATTATGGCCCCATTTGCATGCTGTGCACTGATCCTTAGTGACTTGCGCCTGGCGCCCTGCCAGGCTGCAGCCTTCCGGGACTGACACCCTGCAGTCTCTTGGTGGACCCCACACCTGTACACCCGATCGCGGGCATCTGTTACAATTATACCTGGTGATCCAGTGGACCACTCCCTATCGCCCAATCGCGGGCATATGTGAAAAGTATCCCTGGTAGCCAGTGGATAATATTTACACATGCCCATGATCGGGTGGGGTGGCACAATGTTCCCAGGGCGGGGGGCTAGTGGACAGTGTTCTGGGTAGGTGGGTGGCCACCCACAGCTGGCGGCTGCCATGATGTGCCCTGCAATATAGCAGCTCACCTGTGGGTGGCCAGGACATGCTCCTGGTGTTTCCAGGTACAACTTTGCACCTCTGAGCGCAAGGCGGAGGGTGTGCCAGTACATGCTGCACATCCCGGTTGAATATCAGGATGTGCCGCATATGCATGGGCACGCCACACACCTGCGCCCACATACATTACCAGTGTGCCCCAGCGCATCAGGTGTTGTGCAGCACAACTTGCCCCTTTGGATATCACGCCGGGGCACATTCGTGGGTTGCGCATGGCACAACCCTGTTAGGCATTTGTGCAACCCTTTTGAATATCCCACCCACAGTGCTGTTCCTGCATCATGACAATATTGCTCCCCTTATCTAAACTTTTAAAGACAATCCTCTCTAATCATCCTAACTGTGCTAATGCATCTTTTTCTTCTTTTGTAAAATTTTTCTTATTAAATGGCTTGTAGTTAACGAACAATTTATCTGTTTCACTCAATAAAAGTGTCTCAAAAGTCAATTTTGCAGGATTGTAAACTGCGGGACAGAATATGGATTTGGGTTTAAAGTTACACTGTGTGGGTATCTCTGCATCTACCAACAATTCTTCAGGCAAGGTATCTGGCCTGTTTAAAAGTTCATTTAAATCCACCAAGGTCTATCCAATTATTTCCAATCCAAGGATAATCTTCTGTTTCCAAGTCATTAATTAAAGTATTCATGTTGGGATTCTAGTGTCTGTTTCTTGTAAAGAAGCTGAAATAATATTTTGTACAGTACCTCATTCTCTCCATTGTCCCAGTTGTTGAACAGTAATCTCCATTCCATTAAACCAAGTGCATACAGTATATTTTTGTTTTCTTTCTCTAACATCATTTAGATCCTGACTTATATGTTACATAGAAACATAGAATTTGATGGCAGATAAGGACCGCTTGACCCACCCAGTCTGCCCATTTTTCTACCTAATGGATAAGCTGCTGATCCTAGTTACCAACAGCCTACTTCCTCCTACCCCCAGCCACTAGTATTGCCTTATGTCTGTCCCATGCATTCTTGAATTCCCCCACTGTTTTTGACTCCACAATCTCCTCAGGAAAGCCGTTCCATGCATCCACTGCCCTCTCTGTGAAAAAACACTTCCTCACATTATCTCTGAGCCGTCCCCCTTCTATCTTCAAATTGTGCGCCCTTGTTCTTGCACATCTCTTTTCCTGAAAGATGCTGCCTTCTTGGACTTTGTTTATTCCCTTGAGGTACTTGAAATAAATGAGTTGTGTATTTTCTCAACAGACGTAGTAAAGAGGATCTTTATGTATTGTTAAAAACTGATTTGTATTTACATGGATGTTCTTTGAAATGTAAAAACGTGTGTTTCTTTGGTTACTGTATTTTCACCATAACTACATGATTTTTGTAATTGGGATATATCACTTTAAGAAACTTGAATAAATAGGTGCAATTTCATTATGTGGGATAGACCCACCCTCTGATGAAGACCCATTTGGGGTTGAAGCACTAGGGCTGAGGGTTCAAGCCTGTGAGCCTCCCCTTTGCCACAATAAATTCAACTAAACTTGACTACTGCCTTACTCATTTTATTACAGTTGTCCATGAGTGCATGGCTTCCTTTTCCAGTGTATAATTGCCTGGGTTAGCTGCCCTGCTATGCACCCCCACAACTCCAGTGCACAGCTTTTTTCTATTTCCACATTATTATTTAGCAGATGTATTTGCAACAACCACTATTGGCAGAGCTCATTGGGAAGGGGGCATGTGCGAGACTGCGATCAGAAATTCTTCAATTAGTTTTTTAAAGTGAATGATCCAGCAAGTTATGTGGAGCACTGATTACAAAGTTACCTATTTTTTTCAACTGTGTGGTGATGTCTGGTGTAATATATTCTGGATGGGGTGGAAACAATTGAGACCTGATGGCTTTTTGTGTTTCTGTTTTAGCAAGGGTAAACAAATGTCTGCCACAAAGTTTTTAAGGTTCTGTAGTGTGTACTGATACGTGAACAGACTAAATACCTGGATGACTATGGGTAGTACTGCATTAATGCATGGTCAGGTGACTGGTTCTTGCCAATCAGGATTTGTGGACTTCAGTGCCCATTTTATAAACCTGGTTAAAAAAAGGGCATCTCTCTGAGAATTGTAAATCAAGGCCAAAAATGCTAAGATTTGTAAGGTTCACAGGCTTACTATAGAAAAACAAACAAACAAACAAAAAAAAGAAAATCAAATAGCATCAGTGCCTTGCCCAGCACAAACATTACAGAGAGATGGTAGTTTTGTCTGGCTAGTCTAACCCCAAATCAAAAGCAATACAATACAATACAATATAAAGGCTTTGTGCTATCAGCAGACACAATGTACCTGCTTTCATATTGTGTAGAACCTGCTATGATGCTGAACTGCAGAGTACTGCACTTAAAGAACCACAATACAATCCTATCCATTCCAGTAGCTTTCCCATTTTCCGGTTGTCATTGGCCTGCTCATCCTCCTTTGTATAGTGGTTGATGAACCTATCTCCATGCTGGAAGCAGGAGGCAGTGTCAGTAGTTTATTAATCATGTTGACTGCTGAAGGGTCCTGATTCAGGTTCTACTGGAAATGCCCTGTTAACCAACTGCCATTTCATTTTTTATGTTGGCACGCTTGCGCAGCCAACATCTTGGGACAGTGCAGCTTTGGAGGCGCGGTCGCTGTTGGGTGAATGCAGGGCATGCATCAGTAGGTGCGTCCCTCATTCCCCAATCAGCCTGCATGCTGGTGCCACACCATGCATACATAATGTAGTGAGCACATCTGAGAAAAGGTCCACTGCAATCCAAGCAAAGCTCGTCAGACACAGGGGACCTTTTCTTTATGTGCTCGCCGACATTATGCTCATGGCATCACACTGGCCACTGAACTGTCGACTTCGGGGGTGCCCAATCCCCCTGTCGGTTGACCCTGCCCCCTATGACTGTGCCCAGGGGATCCACTCCCCATTGGCATAAAGTACCCCCATTTGTGATATGCCAGGGTGCCCAATCCCTCGGCTTTACCCCTCCCTTTCCTTGTGTGCGATGGGGAGCCCGCACCCCCGGCATAAAGAACCCCCAATTGTTTAATGCCGAGGGGGGTGCCGAATCCCCCTCTGCTCTGCGCTCCCCACCCTTCTTTGTGTGTCGACGGGGGTGCCCAATCCCCTTCAGCATAAATTACTCCCCCCTTGTGTTGTTGGCCAATGAGGGTGCCCAATCCCCCGTCTGCTACAGACACCCCCCAAACAGTTAGGTAGCACACTGGGAGCCCACTCCAGCGTGCCAACTCTCCTGCAAAAACTGTCCTATGATGTTTGTTTTTTTTTGTTTCTGTAAATGAAAATGATCCCTCATAGTCTCGATGCCCCTCCCCACCAGCACTCACCCTCTAGCACCCTGCCTCCCTCACCCCATACTTACCTGTGGAGTCAGGCGCGACGATCTTTGGTGGACCGGAAACACGTCTGCACTCTTCAAAGCTGACAACTGAGGAAATGCCGGTAAGCTGTATAATGGAATAAAAAGGGGTTTTTCAACTTTAGTGCATATCTCAGGTGTTTCTATGAATTTTGGCCCCACATTTTCAACATGGGGGTTTTGGGACCCCTTCTCATGAATTCTTGCACTGTCATGGCGTTATTTGGTTCCGAAAGGTGATTTCGCAGTCACTGCACAAATCACATTTCAGGACTGAGTAACAAAATGACAGTGCCACTGTCCATGAGGGGGGGCTCTCAAAAAGCCTATGTTGCAAATTTGGTGGGAAAAATCCTAAAAATGACTGTTTTACGAGCGTGCGTAGCATCTGCACAACGCACGCTAGTAAGTTAGTGCATTCGCACTATTTTCATGCCAGATTCTCAACACTGGTATTTTACCACACCTTCTTGTGAATTGTACAGCTGTCATTTTTCACATCCTGGTCAAAATGTGTTTTCACACTTCCGGCGCAGAATAGTGTGGTCGCTGTGCGAAATCAGTGTTTGGGACACATTATGAAAATGACAGTGACACTGTTCATGAGCAGAGGTCCTAAAATGCCTGTGTTGAAAATTTGGTGACAATACTCCTTAAAATAATTGTGTTACAGACGTGCGTTGTGCAGTTTGCACGCATGCTCGTACATTCGCCAACTTCTAATATTTTAACTCCAGATTTTCAACAGTGCCATTGTTCTGCACCTCCTAATGAACAGTACAGCTGTCATTTTTCACATCCTGACCAAAATCTGTTTTCGCAGTTCCGGCGCAGAATAGCATGGTCGCTGTGGAAAGCCCGTGTTCGAGACACATGATGAAAATGACAGTGACACTGTTCATTAGCAGATGTCCTAAAATGTCTATGTTGAAAATCTGGGAACGAAAGTCAATAAAATGAGTGTTTTAGGAGCGTACGCTCGTAACTTTGTGAAACTGTAATAGTTTCACTACAACTGTTAAGCACTGGCATTTTTCCATACCTCCTTATGAACAGTGCAGCTGCCTGAAATGTGTTTTCGTATGTCCGGCACAGAATTGCATGATCACTGTGTGAAATCAGTTTTCGGGACAGTTTGAGGAAATGACTGTGACACTATTCATGAGCAGAGGTCCTAAAATGCCTATGTTAAAAATTTGCTGCCGAAAGTCTATACAATGACTGTGTTGCAAGCGTGCATTGCTCAGTTTCCACGCACCCTTGTAACTTCGTCAATCTGCAATATTTTCATGCCACATTTTCACCACTGCCATTTCTGCACATCTTCTTCTCAACAGTCCAGCTGCCATTTTTCACAGCCTGCCCAAAACGTGTTTCTGCAGCTGAGACACATTTACAAAATCACAGCGCTATGCGTCTCTAGCTCCGCCACTCCAACTGCCAATGCCAGCGCGACAACATTTGCCATTGACAAATGCTTGTTTTTTTAGCACCTATCTTTCCTGATCTCTGAAATTCATGATACTGTCTCCTTGGCTCAGTTGAACATACTATATAGATAGCTTCATAGTTTGTCTGTTAGTTTGCAGACGCACAGCACTGATTTAAATGCCTTACTCCTACAAGGAGTCAAGTGTAGAGTTTTATACTTTACAAACCACAAATTCATTTTAATCAAGGAGCCTGGTGTATATAGACAAAGACGGTGTATAATAAGTGGAAGGACTATGTAGAAAGGGCCAAGAGGGCAAAGGGAGGCAGAGTATAGGTAAATGTGGAAGGAAAGCAAAACTATGTTTGCACAGACTAGGCATGCCTGTAAAACAAGTTTGTACAAGGGATCAAAGCAGGGGTGCCATTTCAGATTTCAATGGGGGGGGCAACAACTGGTCACAGGGGCTGTGGAGTCTGAGCCAGGGGATGGGGTGGCACAACAGCCTGCAATGTGTGGGGGCAACTGCCCCATGCCCCCAAATGGCACCCCTGGATCAAAGGGAATAATGAATTATTTTCTTCAATAATGGGGATCAAAACAAGAGACAAGGACAAGATAGAGCCCCTGATCATGTTGGGGGGGGGGGGCTCAATAAGGGAGGCAGTAATATGGCAGCAGCACTGAGTAACTACCATATGTCAGTATTCAACCAGGAAGCCCCCCCTCCCACATCCACGGACAGCAGGGGGTGGAAGTTTTGAGAAAAGCAGACTGAGCAGGAGGCAGTTCTGATCTTGCAATAATAAGTGGGTAAGTATCTGAATGGTGTAAAGCTGGTAAAGTACCAGTATTCAGGTACTAGCAATGTGAGGGTAATAGTGAAGTTAAAAGGGGTTCTAGATTAGACACTTACTATCCCATAGGACTCCTTACAGATAGGGAGTTCTATGCACTATTTCTACATGGCCCTACGTGCCTCAATACACAGCACATAGGGCCCAGATACACACAACCCAGGTGTCGAAAGGACACCATTGATGCACAAAAAGCTCACCTTCACTGTGTGTCCCTCCCAGGCCCTGACTGCACTTGTACCCTTACATTTGCACAGCTGGTTATGACAGGGGATGGAGAGTGAGAGTATTGGTGGAGTGTGGCATTCAGGATGCAATTTGAGCTCCACCAGCCCAGTGTTGGGGGGAGGCAGTGCTCATTATTTCTGCTGGACTGCCATATCCCATGATCCACTGCTCCCACAGAACAGTATAGAAAATATATTGAAGTGATTGAGAGGATTCAGTAGAGGGCCACAAAGCTGATTAGCAATATAGGACAAGAGCTATGAGTAAAGAGTTGATATAATCAGCTTATTTATTTTGGAGAAAACAGAGACATAGATTGTGTCAGCAGAAATTACCCAGTGGTCCCTCTAGTCTGCCCATTTCCCTACCTAGCTCCATGCTTGACCCAACATCAGGCTGGATTTAAAGATCCAATGACCCATTCCCTAGATATTCCTTCCTCTCTTCTATCTGTGGGTCCCAGTATTCCCTTATATCTGTCCCACCTAAGTTTAAACCCCATCCACACCATGTTCGTTAAAAAATAATTTTCTCACATCCCTTCTGAATGTCCCCCACCAACGTCCACCCCGTCATTTAATCACTATACCCTCATTCTTTGTGAACAAGTCCTTACAGTTTACCCTGTTGATTCCTCATGAGAACTTGTACATCTTAATCACACCCCCTTTCCTTCCTGGCCTCCCTATGTATACATGTTAAAGTCTGACAGTCTTTCCCCATACAACTTACCCTGCTGCCTCTGGTTCATCCTTGAGGCCCTCCTTTTTTTGGTCCTAAGCAGTCTCTGTCCTTCTTGAGATGTAGAAACTAGAACTGTGTGTAATAATCCAGGTGTGACCTTTCCAGGGACCTGTACAAGGGCAGTATCCCCTTCTTCTCTGTACTATGAAATCCCTTTCCTGTACACCACAGAATCCTGTTTGCCTTCCTGTACTCCTTGTTGCACTGAGGTGTGGACTCGGGGCTGTTACAGTACTAATAATTAACTCTAGGTCTCTCTCCTTGTTGTCTGCATCCACCAGTCTATTTTAGTTTTTTTTTCCACTGATGCAAATTACTTTGCACTGTTGTGTGTTGAACTATAGCTGCTATAAACGGGACCAGTTTTCCAATTTTTCCAGGTCCCTTTTCATTTCTTCAACTCCCTCCTTAGTGTCCACTGTGCTGCAGATCTTAGTGTCAACAGCAAAGAGGCATACCTTATTCTGGATTCCCTCTCCTATATCACAGATCAAGATATTGAAGAGCACCAGTCCAAGAAATGATCCCTGTAGTACCCCACTCATGGTTCCCTTGGGTTCTGATTGTGCTCCATTAATGACCACCTTCTGCATTCTGCCCTCCAGCCAGTTCCCTAGTCACTTAGTCAGTTTGTTCCCTATATCTAGGTCACTAAGCTTTTTCCTTTTAATTTCTGTGTGGGACAGAATAGATGGCCTTGCTAAAGCTGAGGTACAACAGATCCACTGCTTGGCTTCTATCCACTGCCATTGTAATACAATCAAAGAAGTCAATCAGGTTAGTTTGGCAAGACCATCCTGCTACAAAACCTCCTATAACGTATGGGAGAGGATTGTTACAGATGGAATTAGATGAAGTCCCATCCTTGTGATGGTATCGTTGTGATATCAAGAGGTTGTTATACCCTCTTGAGTATGTCACAACAATACCATAACAATGGGAATGGCTCTACGCATGCGTGTCTAGTGAACTACCGGCTTAGGATGAACGGCAGTGGCAGTGAGAGTTGACACTGAAGGAGAGCAGTGCGATGGAAGAAAAAGTAAAGTAAGGCCAAATTTCACTTAACTGGTACTGGTATACCCTCTGCATGGCGAAACTATTACAGTGAACATGTCGATGCCAACAACATTGACAGTTTGCTGTATTAGTCCACCCAGGACCCTGGCACTCTTTCCCCCAGTCCTGCACCCCTCTCCAAATCAACTCTGACTCAGAGATAATAATCCTTAAGATCAGGGATGTGGGGGCAAAGTCTCCTGATAGAAAATGAACTGGTTCTCCTGCTGGATTTATGTCAACTGCAACTTGCAGTCAACATAAATCCATCGCTGTGATGTTGGTCGACAAAAATTTGTCGAACCAGTTTCACAGATTCACTGGTACCCATACACTATAAAAGACAATGGATGGGCAACAGTTAATAACAACATGGAGTTCTCATCTTGAGGTCATCATGCCAACCGTAAACCTCTTGAGATTTACTATGTTGTCATGACAACCTCTCGATGGGAACACAGCATAGTTATCAACTGGTTCCCATCCATTATCCTCTATGTCTTGCAATGCATTTCCCAAAATTCCACCATCTACTCCTTAGTATATATGACACATGATTGTAACTGTTGAATTAATTTATTTGTATGAATATGTAACTTTGTGTGATGCTGCTACTACTGCTGAAGCTTGTCACTTGACCTGGACATATTTGGAAAGAAGGCTGAAGGGGAAGTTGATCGCAGTGTTCAGAATATCAAAAGAGATAGGGTAGTGCATACACAACTGTTTGAGCCGCTAAGTGCAAGTAGGACTAGAGAGAAGTCCCCTAAAACTTGGGGAAGGGGGAAGCTGTATGGTATACTGTAATTAGAAACATCAGACACATTACTTCACATAAAGAACGATTCACATGTTGAATAGCCTTCTTGGTGTGGTTGTAGAAACCAGCATCATTTAATTTTAAGAGTTGGAATAGACAGAATCCTGTGGAAGAACATTCTTGAGGGTTGCACAGCATGAGTAGAGGTAGCATTAAAGTAATTAAGCTTAGATATGTGTCAGTACTTAAACTGGCGTATAGTCACTGCTATGGGGCAGGAGAAGCATGCAAAATTGATCCTAAGTCATTTTTGCTACCGTTACCTGCTATGTTGTTATGAACTATAGAGCTCATACCATATTGCATAGCAATGTCTTTACAATATCTTTGTAAATGTAGGAATTTGTAGACCATATTTCAACATTTGCTAAGACAGCATGTCAAACTGCTTTTGCATATAGAGCAACCAAAATATGGACTAACATCCCAGAATCCAAACAAAGTACCACCATTGATTCCCATTATGGTTTTAAAAGTAAAGCTGCATATGACACATAAATGTACACAAGGAAAAGTTGTTCAGCTTGTGTGAAATCACCCACACACTAACAACTCTCATGGTGTTTGACAGCAGGGAAATACTAGCAAAGTTTAACCCCCCTGGGAATAATTCTATCCACACCCACCAAACTGAAGAAAGCTCTTTGCAAGACACATCAGGCTTAACACTCATCTTGGCTCAATTGCCTAGATCCATGCCATAAAGCTCCCTGAGCAAAATTAAAGTATCCCCATTCAAGCCCCACACAGTAAGGAACATGAGGATGAAGTAAGAAAGAGTCCTCTTGAGTTTTCTTTGTTTTGGTGGGTGTGGATAGAACTAGTCCTGCAGAACTGAACTTGCTGGCACATAAATATACACGTTGAATTCATCTTGTTTGTATGAATACGTAACTTTGTGTGATGTTGCTGATGCTGACACTAGTCACCTGACCAGGAAATGTGTGGACTTTAGATGGTCTTACTGTGTACTTCTTGAGTACAAGTAGAGGCACAGACAGATGACAGATAAAGTAGAAAAAGATTGTAGTTTTCCTTGATGAAATAACAATAGTATCTTCTGCATACTCAACACCTGCTATTTAGTCACGTGTCTTTTTTCTCATTTTGTCAAACTATCATGAATAGCTTGAACTCAGTGCTAAAGGACCAACATCAAAAGGATAAATCCTATTAATACAGTTTACATCTATTAATATATGTCAACATTATCCTTGCATATTGGTGTCACTATAGATAGGGTTGAGAAGACCTGTATATGCTAAATCAAAATTTATGGAAGCTTATTCTTGACTATTCCTTGATGTGCAATCACAAAATTTGGAAAGTACTTATTCTAGATCAGGATCTCAAGGTCTTCCATTTTTAGGGACATTTTGTTCAGTAATTTTTGTGCTAGGAAAGTAGGAAAATGCATGAAAAATATGAAAATTGGGTCAGATAAGGCTAGTTCACATGCTACTGTTAACTCCCATTGTTGCTCGTCTCATACTCTGGAAACCATGTTTTAATTAAAGTTCATTTGTGAAGCCAGGGTTCTCAAAATGTTGTAGCTGTGAAAATGGAATGCCTGGGGCTTGTGATGGTAAAATGAGTGAGATTTGAAAACTAGCATTGCATAGTCACAGAGAGGGGTGATAACTAGAAGAATCTCGAAATGTAGAAAAAAAGGATGTAAAATAAAAAAATATGAATAAAAATAGATTTCTGGGTTCACACATATGCAGATTGAATTATCACAGGTGCCACAGTCAAAATGCATTCTGGCAAATGGACTGTAACACAAAATTACAAAACAGGGTTTTATTGCTATTGCAGATAGAAGAATTTTAAGTTTATCTGCCAAGACACATCCGTTTGTATGACTTTACGGAAAAAAGTACAAACAGTAGTAGAATTATTGTACATCCCAGAATGTAGACGAAGTAGTATGTGATGGGTTAGCTGCTTTGTGTATGGCCCACTGGGTCATGCACAAAGCCCACTATATGTCCAAAGCCGTGTGTGATGGGACATGTGGTACATGGGCTTCAGGGCTCCATTCTGGGACCCCTCCTCTTCAGCCTATTCTTAAACTCACTACCGGACAGCTGCACAGAACAAATAATTCTCTACACCGACGATGCTGTGATCCTCTCCTCGAACCCTGATCCAATCCAATTACAAAATAAACTTCAGCAGGCCTTCTCCTCCATCAAATCCTGGTTTCTAAATCATAAAATGCTTCTCAATCAGAGAAAAAAAAACAAGTCTATGGTCTTCTGCAGCCCCCACAACAAAAACAAACAACTCCACCCCTCCATTGCAACCAAACAAAGAGCTATCCTAGAGCAAACACAATCATTCAAGTACCTCGGCATCACCCTTGATCCCCACCTCTCATACGCTGTCCATATCAGCAATGTTGCAAAGTCTGCCAATGTGAGGTTAGGCATACTATTCTGGCACAGGAAACACTTAACCCCAGAAGCACTGGCAGTGTCCGTCCAAAGCTCCATCATCAGCATCACAGACTATGGTCTTATCATATATGGGTCTGCAACTACCTTCGCTCTCAAACGATCGCAACCTCCCCTGAATAAGGCTCTGTCATCCATCACTGGCTCACATCGCCGCATTCCACACATGTGACCTTTATTCCCAATCTGATGGCTTCAACTGGACAAATGCATAAAATACCAAACCTGCATCATGGCCAAGAAAATTATAATGGGTCTGGCCCACCTGGTGTCTGTGCCTTCCTAAGCCTAGACATAGGAGCATACTACAAAGGAGATCAATTCCCATCTACTACATATCCCACGATGTCCATGTACCCAAGGACAAAGATCATTCACCCATCGGGAATCTAACTGGCTCAACTCTCTTGGCAGCAACATAGCGACCACTCCAACACTCGGCCTCTTCAAGTCCAAGCTGTGCCTCTCACTGCTTGTATCCTGTGATTGCCCATCTTAACATTTCCACCATTCCAGCTGCAAATGCCCCAGCACCCAGCACTTACAATCAGTCTTTGCACCCCCAGCAGCTTACCTGTCATATTCCCTCGACAAGGCCCCCTGGCTGCACTGTCTCCCACCCTCACCCACCTTCCCCCTGTATCTCCACTCCTGCCCCGCCCCAACCACCTCCTGTACCCCCCTTACCTCCTGCACCTCCTTCCCCTCGATCTCCTTCCCTCACTTCCCACCACCCACCCCCTTCTCTTGTCTTGCTCATAGCTCAAGTCTTTGTACTGGTTATTACATGTCTGTAAGTCAATGACTATATGTTTGTAACTAAAAATGATGACTGTTGCACATGCTGACGTGGAACCTTTGTAAAAGAGCCTCAGCTCAAAGGTATTGTAATCCTAGATTGAAATAAATAAAAAATAAAGATAAAAAATGTGCTTTGTGTGTGATACACAGACTCAAGCCAGCAATTAATAGTTATAAATACAAAGTTTTGTGTGTTTTCTTTTGGAACTGGGAGGGCTTGAAACTTAATTTTGTTTAAAGATATTTTCTGTTAAAAAGATATTTTCTGTTAATATAGTTGCTATGTATAAAAAACATATTTTTTTAATGAAAATTCCATCCAAAATATATGATTTACTTTTAAACTTTATCAATATTATTCTACTGTATCAATAAAATAATTGGTAAAATAAGATCAATAATTAGCTTTCTTTATTTGTTTTTCTTAGGAAACCAGATTGAAAATAGCCAACGCAATGATTCTACCCACATTTGATTATGGGGATACTTTATTTGGCCAGTCTGCTAAGAGATGAAATAAACTTGACATTCTGTACAGGTAATTGACATGCTTTGTTTTGGTTTCCCTGAGTGATACACATCACTGAAATCTTCATCATCTGCATGAGTAGTCCTCTCTGACTGGCAAGTAATGCTACTCGGCTGTCATTGCTTGCCCATAGATGTGTAATAGGTGCTGCCCCGCTTTACCTTTGTAACCTTTTAACAAAATTACAGGGGTCTGCCAAGTTCACACGGTATAACCCATCCAAAGGAACTCCAAGGCACTCTTACACTATAGGAAAGACATTTTTTTGTTTATTTTTTTCATTCTTCTAAGCAGATGAGCAAGTTGACCATTTTCACATGCGACAAGTACATGGAAATCACAGAATAAAAATAAATGAAATCCAAAAAACAAACACAATAACACTCAATAACAATATTCAAATACAAATTCAAATTTTAGTTTATAAATAAATAAACAAAAAGCATGATGACAAGTCATATGAGTGCCAGAGGACCTCATTTACGATGACATCCTGTCTTGTACAGTTACATCATATAATAAAACAGTATAATTTAATATCATATAAAGAGAAATATTTCATGCACATAATAATGACATACAAAACCAAAAACATACAAAAACTACAAAAGAATGTGTTTATTCTTCAGACAGAACAGCCACTAGTATTTTTAATCATTTTCAAAAATAATCTTTTATGTTATTGTATAATGTTTGAAAATATATTTTGAAACCAATAACTTTTGAACTGGTAAGTGTGGAAACATATATGTCTTTTAAATAAAACCTTTAAGTCCAATCAACATCTATAGATCCTAACAATACAGTTCTCCAGTATTGCTGCATGTCTGTACATGTTGATATGATATGTTGTGAAAAATAACAGGACTTGTACAAATTTGGTAAAACATGTTATTCTCTTATGTCATATATGGTTGCTGTAGCAATATCTTATTGATCTATCCACTTAGCCAAGTCCAAAATTTCATAAAAAAATGTAAGACTCTAGCCCTAATGATTCTAGAGTTATCCCATTTTAAAGACACTGGGCTTTGTTTTCAAACAGCCGAGGAGACCAACACAAGCTGTTATTTGCCACATCCTGCATCGAAACCCAGTGTGCCTGGGACCCTGCTCCGGATTTTCACACAGCAGGGTGCCTGGCAGCAAAGTTCCCAACACAGTCACAACTGTTCCCCTGCACCAAAAAAATGGTGCACAGGAAGGGACTGACAGAGGCTGGCAGAAATCAGAGCAACTGACATGTGTGGCCCCCAGGGGCATGGTGTCGAAGTACACCAGAGACAGCCACACTCCGGTAACATGAACACCAGCCAGCAGGGCACCACAGGGTACATCAGGAGCTTCTACAGCAGGAGATGGCTCCACGCACTGAGCCTGTTGCCATGCAGTTGCTACCCCAGCACCCACTCCAGGGACTAGTGACGCCACTGGGACTACAGGCAGCCATGGCTATGACAGCCAAACTGATTTAAGGAGCATGGTTAGGCAGGGAATGCAGGGAACTGCCACCCTGCCATCGCACTCAATGTACCCAGACCTGTACACTTCCAAGGTATGGCACAGACACCCGCATGCCATACCAGTGGAGTTCCTGACATGGCATGGGGAATACCATTCCAGTGTAGCCATGACAAGTGGGACAGCTCCTTAAATGGTACTATCAAGGCCCAAGTACCATAGTACTGCTGTGCACCACCCACTGTGGAAGGGTAGTGGAGCTGTGCTGACATGCATGGTTTGGCTGCGAAATTTACCCCCCTTGCTGTCCAGACATGCCACATGAAGCTATAGGATCAGACACAGTGAACCCATGAGTCTGTGCTCTCAAACCCTGGATTGCCCGGTATCACCACATCGTGTTGCAGCCACAGAACTGTACATTGGGGTTCCATTCATATGGACATCTGCCTGCCTGACCTGCCATCCACAGAGCTTGTCCAGGGTATCTCACATGCACACTGCAAGGGCTATGAGCCCACATGGTAGACAGGTAGGGGTAGGTCACAGCCAGGTATCACTGGCCATCTCCTGCCATGTATACTGTAGTAGTTTGTCCAGATGCTGCGATTGGAGTGCCCATGACAGGATGGATGAGATGTGGCCACTGTTGCTTGTGTGTGTCCACCCCGCCACATTCATCTAGTGTAGCCACGTGGTTTTGTGGGCTGTGTTCAGCCTCTTACCTGTACACTGTGGGGAGATGGGGGACTTCAGAATGACAGGGACAGGAGGGGGAAGAGGCAGATGCTGGCCATTGTCACTGCAGTGACATTCACTAGTCTGCCAGTGAGGTTGTCCCACACAGTCAGGTCAGTGCCAACCACCACATCCACCCTACACGCTACATGTAAACCCACCCTATTGGACCAGGTGGCTGCCACACACACAGGCACTGGTGAGTGTAGCACTCTGATGGAAAGGTGCTCTGGCCCTAGCATGGGAACTTGGGAGCATACTGTACTAGGCAACAGGGCACTGTACACTCATTGTTGTGACACCCTCATCTCGCCATCTGGGCTACAGCTGGTGGTTGACATCTGGAGGTGTCCACAGTGGGGTTGGTGTGTGCTTGGTCTGGGATGTGGCCCTTTGGTCTGCAGGGCACAGCTCTGGGCAGGGGCTACACAGAGTGTATCTCCCTCAGGCATGCACAGGGCTTTGGCTTCCACCATGTTGCTGCACTAAATAGTTGCAACCTATTGCCCTGCTACTGCCCCTACTGCCATCCCACAAAGGATAGCCTGCCACATCCCATGCACCTTGAGGCACTGTTGGTCAGTCCAGTTGGCTTGCCGTGGGAATGAGGATCAGTGCAACTTGCAGTTAGACTAGCTCTGGTGATCTAAGCACTGGAGGGACCTGTGTCCATTGGGCAGCTTTGAAAATTGAGTGGTGAGGGAGGTTGCATCATTTTTGTGGTGAAGACCCCCTCTCCACCATAGCACAGCTGGCCATTCCCTGCAAGCACAGTGCAAGGCAGTTTGGCATGTGCCCATTCCCATCTGCCACAGGTCTCCTTGGAAAATCAGATTCAGTGCAGGGCCTGGTGCAGGGTGTCCCTTGTGTCAAGTCTGTTTGATGTAGGCCCCTGCGTCAGTCTCTGGACTTTGAAAAATTGAGCCTATCATCTTTTAAAATGTCTAACTTTGGAATTTTTAGGGATAGAAACTTAATTTTTTATTGGATAAAAATTCAGAGTCCACCCATTAACATAATCTCTGTCAATATTGTTTTTATGTGTCTACACTATTCTAACTTTATTGATACTATACGAGCCTGCTTTTTCAATATATTATTGATATATCTGTTTTAGTTGTGACAGTCAAAAAACATCAAATACATAATGTTGATACTATTTTTTTTGTATTGAGAGACTGTATAGATTCCATTTTTACATTCGCTTGCGCGCATGTGCAAGGAACGTCTTGCAACAGTACAAGTTTTTGAGGTGTGTGACCCTCCTCCCCAATGCACTGCTCAGTGTAGCAGGCGCAACCCTAGGGGACCAATACATACGGAGCTGTGTATGACAGCAGTTCGGCAGTGTTGGTCTTCACCTCTAACAAAAGGTCTGCTGCAATCAGCAATGGTAGCATGTATGCAATTAGCATACATCAGCAGAACTGCTGTCATGCACAGCTCGGCAATCCCTCCCACTAACAAAACTAAAGGTATTATTAATAAATGCCAGAAGTCTAATGAATAAAATAAATGAACTCCAAATTTTATTATATAACCTAAATATTGATATATGTGGATTGACAGAAACCTGGTTTACTGATGAACAGTGGGGACATGAAATCCAAGTATATACACTATTTAAAAATAACAGAATATCGGCTCGAGGTGGGGGAGTTGCAATTTATATTAGAGAATGTATTAATTGTGCAGAAGTAAAACCTGATACTCCAGACCCAATTGGTATTGAGATTATGTGGGTTAAAACTAAATACAACACTAATCCCATGATATGTGGCATCTGCTATCATCCACCATCTTTAGATAACAATAAAAATGATTCTTTTCTAGATTATCTGCAGAATGTCAATCAAATGGACAATATTGTCCTAATGGGGGATTTCAGCTATCCCAGAATAAATTGGGATACTTTAGAAGAGACGAATTATCAGGAAACAAAATTTCTAGAAACCACTCTCCTTTTGGGCCTAGATCAGCTAGTACTTGAACCTACAAGGCTAAATAACATTTTAGATCTCATTCTTACTAACACTAAAGAACAGATAGAAACTCCAACTGTAATGGAACCATTAGGAGATGGTGATCATTGTATGATATTATGGTCCATTAATTATTATAAACTGGATAGTAAAGGAATAACAGAGATGAGAAATTTTCACAAGGCAAACTATGATGAAATAAGAACCTATTTGACAAACTGGAATTGGCAAAAAGATCTATATAAACTAACGGGAGAGGAGATATGGGCACAAATTAAAGATAAAATTGACTACTGTATCCTAACGTGGGTACCTGAAAGGAAAAAAATATATAAATAACAGGAGATTTCCACTCTGGTACTCTAAAGAAATAAAAAGATTGATAAAGGCAAAAAAAGGGCATTTAATAAGTATAAGAAAAATAAGACTGAATTAAACTGGAACAGGTTTAAACATAAAGCAAAAAAAAAAGCAAAATTAGCGATTAGGAAAGCTAAGAAACAGATTGAATATAATCTTGCAACTGTCCAAAAAGACAACAAAAAATGTTTCTTAAACTATACTGGATCCTTAATAACTACTGCACACAAGGGTGGACCACTACAAATTATTGATAATATGGTATCAGATGAACAGATAATGGCAGAGGAGTTTAATCAGTATTTTTCAAGTATCTTTAAAAAAAAGGAACCCTTGAGAAATATAGTTTGGGACTCTGTGGATCCCGACATTATATTTACTGCAGCAGAAACATATTCAGCATTAATGTCCTTTAAATCATCGCCATCAGTTGGACCAGATAACATCCCTTTTGCCTTTTTGAAAGAAGTTGCATATGAGCTTGCAGGTGCCCTAACCATATTATTTAAAGTATCTATCTCTCAAGGTTTAGCTCTAAAAGAATGGAAGGAAGCTTTGGTGATCCCTATTCATAAGCTTGGTACCAGGCAGAATGTGAAACAGTATAGACCTATTAGTCTGACATCCTGTATAGGGAAGGTTATGGAAAAACTTCTTTCCTATAAAATAAATTCGCATATACTGAAACATGGACAATCTGATATATCACAACATGGATTCTTAGCTGGTAGATCTTGCCAAAGCAATTTAATAAATTTCTTTGACCTCGTCAGTGAAGCTTTGGATTTGGGCCTTCCTGTGGATGTAATATTCTTGGATTATGAAAAAGCGTTTGATTCAGTGTCTCATAAAATCTTAATAGAATCTTTGGTTACTTTGAAGCTTCACAAATGTATTATAAAGTGGATCCAATCTTGGTTAACTGGCAGATATCAGCAGGTATGCATGTGGGGATACATGTCTTCCTGGAGCGAGATTATAAGTGGAGTGCCACAGGGTTCAGTGTTGGGCCCAATTCTATTTAATACAGTTATATCAAGCATGACCACTATGGATGAAGTATGGATAAATAAATATGCTGATGATGTAAAACTGGGCAGTATTGTAAACAATATCTCATCAGTACAGAAATTACAGTCTAATTTAGACAGTATATCCAAATGGGCTTATAATAATAAACTGACCCTTAATATATCCAAGTGCAAATTAATGCACTTTGAAAAAAAAAATATGGCAGAATACTACTTAAATAATATACCTTTAAGTAAGGTTACTTCTGATAAAGATCTGGGTGTTTTCATTACTAACAATTTAAAATTTACTGAGCATACTAATAAAACAATTAAAAGATGTCATCAATTAATTAATTGTATTTTAAAAAATCTAAAAAGTAGGGAGCCTGAAGTACTTATACCCTTATATAGCAGTATAATTAGATCTAATTTTGATTACTGCTCCACTTTCTGTGCACCAACGTTAATGAAGGATAACAGCTTAAAGGAAAAAGTACAGAGGAGATTTACAAAACATATCAAAAACCTAAATATGCTCCCATATGAAGCCAGATTAAAAAAAACTGAATCTTTTTTCACAAGAGTATCACACAATGAGAGGAGACTTGTGTCTAATCTATAGAGCCACAAGAGATGAGGCCTTCTTGAAACAATATGTTTAGACTGGTGTCATTCTATAAACATTACTAGATCCCATGATATGAAATTAAGGATATTTACGAATAGGACTTCTAAGAGAAAATTTTTGTGCACAGAGAATTATTCCTATGTGGAACTCCTTGCCACAGAATGTTGTAGACAGTATAAATCTAGAACAATTCAAAATTAATTTAGACATTTACATGGGGGAATCCAAATATAATTTCCACCCAAGTTAAGGGTGGCGAGATCATATTGGGCTAGTCCCTTGATCTTGTATACACCTATGAACCTATGAACTTCCTCCCTCTGCTAATGTCCTCCTCCCTTCTTTTGTCCCCTGCCCCCAACTTGTGTGATGAGGGGAGTGCCCAATCCCCCTCGGCTCGTGAACCCCCCAGCACACTGTGTGGCCAACAGGGGTGCCCAATCCCCCATCGGCTGTGCCCCCCCAAAAAAAACAACTGGCACACTGGGAGCCCACCCCAGTGTGCTCATGCTCCCTCCAGCACACACTGTATGGCTGGTGGGGGTGCCCAATCCCTGCCAGCTCCACTCCCCCCCAAAAAACAGGTTGGTGGCACGCTGGGGGCCCACCCCAGCATACCAAAAGTGTCCATTTCTGTTTTGGCCAGCAGGGGTGCCCATTCCCCACTGGTTCCACCCCCCAACAAACAGGTAGGTGACATGATAAGAGTCCACCCCAGCATGCTAAAAGCATCCTTTTTTTTTAAAATCCTGTGAAAGAAGAAAACAGTCCCTTGGTGAGTCCCTGCCACTCCCCGCCAACCTGCGCCCACCCTCTGCGCACCCACCTCCCCACACCCCCCTCACCCCATACTTGTCTCTGGAGCCTGGCACAATGATCTTCGGTGGACCGGGAACATGTCTGCACTCTTCAAAGCTGATCGTGAACTGAAGAAATGCCAGTAAGCTGTATAATGGCATAAATAGGGTTTTCCCAACTTAGGTGGATATCTCTACCATTTTTTTTGACTCACGACACCAAATTTTCAACATGGGATTCTTGACACCCCTTCTCATGACTTCAGTCACTGTCACGGTGTTATTCGATCTCAAAAGGTGATTTTGCGGTCACTGCACGGAATCACCTTTCGGGATCAAGTAACAAAATGACAGTGTTGGTGTTCATGAGGTGGGCTCACAAAAAGCCTATGTTGCAAATTCGGTGAAAAAATTCTGAGAAATTACTATTTTACGAGCATGCATTGTGCAGTTTCCATGAGCACTCGTAAGTTTGCGAATTTGTAATATTTTCACTCCAGATTTTCAACATAGGCATATTTCCACGCCTCCTTATGAACAGTGCAGATGCCAATTTTCACATTTTGTCTGAAATGTGTTTTCGTGCTTCCAGTGCAAAATAGCGCGGTCACTGCTGGAAATCAATGTTTGCTACAGAGGAAGACAATCACAGTGACACTGTTCATGAGCAGAAGTCCTAAAATGCCAGTGTTGAAAATTTGGTGGCAAAAGTCCATAAAATGGCTGTGTTACGAACATGCGTTGCGCAGTTCCTATGCACACTTGTAAGTTCGTGAATTAGTAATATTTACACTCCAGATTTTCAACATTGCCATTTTCCCACATCTCCTTATGACCAGTACAGTTGTTATTTTTCACATCCTGGCCAAAATGTGTTTTTTGCACTTCCAGCGTGCAATAGCGTGGCAGCTGTGGAAAATCATGTTTGGTACAGAGTAAGAAAATCACAGTGACAGTGTTCATGAGCAGACATCCTAAAATGTCTATGTTGAAAATCTGATGCAAAAATTCCAAAAAATTACTGTTTTACGAGTGTGTGTTGCGCAGTTTCCACGCGCACTCGTAACTTTGCAAATTTGTCATATTCTCACTCTAGATTTTCAACATTGCATTTTCCTGCACCTCCTTACGAACAGTACAGCTGTAATTTTTCACATCCTGGCTGAAATCTGTTTCCACACTTCCATTGCAAAATAGCACGGTCGCTGTGGGAAATCAGGGTTCAGTACACAGTAAGAAAATCATAGTGGCACTGTTCATGACCAGAGGTGACAAAACGCCTGTGTTGAAAATTTGGTGAAATAATTCCACTGAATGACTGTGTTACAAGTGCAGGTTGCGCAGTTTCCACACAGGCTCATTCCCTTGAGCACAACAGGACGTTAGTGTTCCTAAGACAGACACTTAAGAAGTATGGGGGTGAAATGTTACTCAAATGCAAGAGGAGTTGCAGAGAGGTACTCTGTTGGGATATGGATGCTGAAGGGACATGGATACAACTGGAGGGGGTGGCCTGCATAAATGCCAAATGCCAATGCAAGTACCAGCAAGTGAACGCCTGAATTGACAAATGCTTGTTTATATTGATACACAAATCACTTGATGGTTTAAAAAAGATTTTAATAAAAAATGTTTTTTAACTTTTTTTGAATTTTTGTATTACAGTACTACACATTATTTAATTAGTAACTGTGCAATTTTCAGCTTAATTTTTATTCATCTCATGAACTTAATTGCATAGCAAACATTTCAGTCTCCCCTCTAGTAGTACCAAATCTTATTCTGTTTCACAGGCTTTGCCTGCAAAATGGCAGAAGATAAAAAAAAAAATAATAGCAACAAGAAAATGAAATGCGTAATTACACAAACATGATTAATAGCACACTCATAGGGCTGATTCTCTTTCTTTCAACCATTTGAAAATAGCCAAAGATGACACAAGAGGGCCTTAACACTAATGTAGATTGATGGGCATAGAGTTCCATAGCTTAACCCTTAGGCTGCCAACAGAATTAGAATGTACTGGAATTCTGGACTGATACAGCAGTCCGTGGGACAGCAAGGATTTTAAGAGCACTTATAGCAAACACATGTCTGCCTTTAACAGTTCTAGAATGGGGTATCAAATATTCAATATCATCAAATGACCAAAGTGCAACCTTAATTGGTTGCATAGTCAAAAGTTCAACAATCTTCAGCCGGATGCATTTTTGAATAAATCTTAAAACATAAGCATGCCTTCTCACCATTAATGAGGACCACCTTAAGCCACAATACAACTCACATCTGTTTTTACCAAAAGGGGCATCCAGCACAGATCTAGGACCACTGGATGCCACGGAACAAATCACATCTGTTTTTACTAAAGGGTGCTTCCAGCAAAATCTGGCTATATGGTTGTAAACTACACTGAGATTGCTCAAAAAAGTGTTTGAACCTTTTCTATACACTAACCACCACATGCACCTTGCAACCTGCACCCACTGCCACTCATTGCCTCTAGGGAACTGTGAGTCCTGTGGGGCAGGTGACAGGGATGCTGTCCACTGGGGTATGGAACATACTGGTCCAGCCATGCCCCTCCACCTGGCCCCAATGGCTGTGTTGCAACTTACATGGCATCTCCCCATGGTGCCTTCACATGTCCCTCCATTTGCCGTTGTGCCCCCTCACCCACATGGCACCACCAGGGCTCCATTGGCGACCAGTCCCCACCTTCCAGGCATAGCAACCCCCCCAACCTCTGCTGGTCATCCAGGGTTGCACTGCGGGGGGCAGTGATGGATCCTTCCATCAAATCCAGCGGGTGCAAAACATGTTTGTCACAATTCTGTGGCTCTGGCAACTCTCAGGTCTTTGGTGCAGGGACTCCCTTTTTATGAAATAGAGTGCAGGGTCCCTGACACACCTAGAGTTTGTCACAGCCTTAGATTGCCACTAAATGTGGTGATCTAATGGCACTCTGAAAATTGAGCCCCATGTCTCTATAGCCAAGTAGGTGCACACACAGAATATTATGTACCTTACATCTGGCTTCTTGTGAGGGTGCCTGACACACTCTATATAGGGCCCCAATCTTGGACCATTTTTCTTAATTAACTCTGAAAAATGAATATTCCATACCAAGTAAGAGTCCAACCAGACTCCAATGCACTTATATTTTGTTAGCATTTCTAAGTTAGATAGTTATGATGTACTAATCCCAAAAGGAGCTTGATCATCTGTGGATTTTTGTGATGACTCAAAAGTCATAACTTGTGTGTTTTTTTAAATTTAAAATGTACTTCCTCTTTATCAAATAATCTTGAACTATGTTGACAGTATCCTTGAGAGCATTCTGGACCTCACTCCTGCTCCCCCCATGACAGTGTAACACTGTGTCATCTCCATGCAAAAGGACATTTTCTGCTAAGAGTTCTTTATCGATATCATTGATCATTGATGGACAATGAGAATAGGTGTGCAGAACTGATCCCTGTTGAAACCCATTCAAAACAAGCATAACTTCAAATTTTATCCCACGGAATTCTACTGTCTTTTTCTGAATTTCAAAATGGTTTTGGGCAATTTGTAGCTCTTTGAACAGATAATGTGAGACTGAATATTGAAGCTGCAATTACAACAGATGATTAAGTCAAACAATATTTTTTATAATTGTATTCTGGAGAGACAGGTAAGAGAACAGCATGCATAACTGAGGAGAACAAGCCTGCTAAAACCGCAGAAAACACTGAAAGTCTGCCAGTCTGGCAGAACATAACCTTCCAAAAAGTAATTCCTTTTATTAATGTGCAAAAATGAAATAAAGTGCCAGGGATTGATGCCCTTGCAGAAATATGTTATATTAATAATGAATTGTGGGTAGTTGTCCTGGCAGCCCTTTTTGGTGTAACTAACCATAATTTAAGAATGCCACCCAGATGGAATATGTTTATCATTGTCTTCCCTCTTTAAAAAGGATAAAAATGACCAAGTTGCTACAGACCCATTAGCCCTCTTTGTGTAACTTCAAAAATGTATACTTTTGTGAAAAAACTGGAAGTGCGGGCACAATAACAGAATATTCTTGGGAAAGCGTAACTAGGCTTCAGAAAGACAAAAATCGATGAAGAACCATTAAGGCTTGAAGTGCTGTGGCATTGGTCACTGAATATGTCACTCATTGTGCTTGTTTTTTACTGCATGCATTAAAATACTGTTGTAGCATTACATGTGCTTCTTGAGGCTAATTTAAAACACACACCTCCAAAAGAGTGTGGGTTATTTTTCATGTTTTTCCTGATGGTGTTTGCATGCCAAACATCACACTTGATTAGATCCCCACATTTTTTCTGTTCCTTGTGCACTTTGGCCCAGATAATCAAACTGCGCCCAAAAAGTGCGCAACAGCAGAAGCAAGCACAAGTCCATTGCGCCCATGCACAAGAAGCATGATATTCAAAAACTGCGCAGGCCAAGATGCGCCTATGGCCAACAACTGAATGTCACACCACCTACGCCATTGTGCAACTAAGGAGGTGAAGCTGAGCATATCTGATGTGCCATAGCGCAACAAGGGATGTTCAGCTGAGCTGTCCAGATGTGCCATAGCGCAACCAGGGATGCCCCCCAGCAGCAGGGCAGCAATGCAACACCACAACCAGGGATGCAGGGGCCCACCACCCATGCCATAGATGGGCAGAGGAACACACAGCAGAACAGACATCGTCCCCCCACACCCCATGCACTGCACAACTGGGGGAGGGCTGGAATAACCACTGGCCCATGGAGACCAGCAACCAACCCACAGCCGGGCCATGGTGCCCCATCACACCCCCTGGCAAGCTGTGACCGGCATACAAGGATGGCTGACCACCCTGTACCACACCACCCACAAATGCAGAGCATGCCCTGCACCATGATCCCCATACACCCTGCCCAGGAGTAGCACCCAACAGTGCTGGACACCCCATGCATGCCACCACCCCCACTGTGACAATGCAACCCTGTGCACCATGGAGCCATGCAAGGCAGCCCCACCATGGACACCCTGCAGTGGGCGGCAGCAGACAGTGATGCAACAGATGCATACACAGTGCCACCCTGCACGTCCCCCCCGAGGTACAGCTGAGAGATCAACCATGTGTCAGCACACGAGGTACCCCACATGCCACGGGGCATGCCCCAGACCCCACCTCCAGTGGTACAGCACCCTGCACACCCTCCCAAGGACACATCCCGTCCCAGCACTGGCCACAGCAGCCACCAGTGACACTCCAGCAGACCATGCATATCACAGACATGCAAGGGTGTCAGCTGCACAGGCCATGGATGGTCTGACAGGGGTGCCATGCACACAGTGCAGGCCCCATGGACCATTGCACACAGGCATCCAGTGCACAGAGTACAACACACAAACTACAGACAGTGACTGATCCCCCTGCCCACACCATAGGCTGCTCACCTCTGCACACACACACACACACACACACACACACACACACACACATACACACATGCCCATGCATGCACCACCCCTGACGCCATGCACACCACTGCAGCTGAGCACCTGTAGCCCGCTGCAAATCAGAGACCACCACAGTTGTTATAACAAAATGTATGTATTAAAATATAACAACTATGTAACATATTCACAAATATATATGGGGAGGGAGGGCCACAAACCAGGTGGGGGCGGGCATGGGGCAGGGGTGTAGAAATGGGAGAGGGAAGAAGGGGTGTGAGGGTGGTTCCAGGGGGTATGGTTGTCAGGGGGTCATGGAGGGCCTAGTCCCAGCCCTGCTCTGCACTCCTGTGGTGCCTCCGGGTTCTCCTCCTCCGGACCCCATGTCTCTCCAACCGCTCCAAGACTGCCAGGGATGCCCGTGCCAGCTGCAGGATTTCTTGTATTGCCCATTCCAGGGCCATCCAGCATTGTCCACCTAGGGCAAGGGAAAAGAGTCAATACATGTGACTGTCCAGTCCCCTGCAGCAAACCCATTGCGCATGGCATACAGCCATGTGCCATGCCCCTGTGATGGTGTGCGACCACCCACAGTGACCGTGTACACAAGATCTGCCTACCTAGGTAGCCACAGCCATGTGGACCACTGCACACACCCACCGCCCATGTCCTGCACAGCACCACCGTGGCTGTACAGTGACTTGGCTATGCGGTGTGAAGGCAGTGGCACAGCCATGTGCCCGGTGCATGCATGGACCACCATTGACGCACTCCCAGACATGCAGTGCCACTGGACAGTGCTGACTGTAACAAGTTGCATGCATGGCAGTGGTGTCAATGGATGGTGGCCATGCCCCACTGCTCACCCTGTTACACAGCATGCAAAAATAATCATGGATGTAAGGCACTCACCATCATCAGTCTGGTCCCTGCGCCTCTGTGAACCTTTGCCCCTCCCACCCTGATAGTCCTCCTGCTATTGCCTCCTCTCCCTCACCAGCCTGCGCTCGTCTGGGCCTATGGTGCAAACATGGAGAGAGGAACATCAGTACAATCTTGTAGCAAAGTCCCCCACCCCTTGTGTGTACAATCCCACACAGCCATACCCACCCACCCACCCCACACCCTGATAACACCACCACAGCCAACACTGGATGGCCCCCAATGTGCCGGACACATGCAACCGTGATACCCGTATGGAAAATAAAGTGTATGGATGTTGCACCTACCTGGCCGTGGCATCTGCCCCTCCTGGCACGTGCCCGCAGGTGGGCAAGCAGGTCCGGGTCCCTCTGCCTCAGGTCCCCATATCTGTGGTGGCACTGCTCTGCCCGTCCACCCCATACTGGTGGCCTCCTCCAGGGCGTCAGCCACCTCCTGCCACACCTGACTCCTGGCCCTGTCCAGGGGTGCCTCACCAAATAGTGGGCCAACATGTGGCTCCACGATGGCAACCAGGTTTGCCAGCTCCATCTGGCTCCACTGTACAGCTCTCCTCCGTGCCATCTCTACTGCTCAGTTAAGTCAAAATGGCGCTCTGCAGCACGGTTCCGCCATGTGCAGATGCTGCATGGTACAGCACTGCCATTCCCTATCGCGCTGTCACTGAACAGTGCGATAGTGGTGCACCCATGCCTGACGCATGGCGCCTAGGGGGCAAAGGTTGGGCACAGAGTCAAGGGTCTCTGGCGCGTGGACAGCCACAGTGCGATTGGAACCCAATGCGTCTAGCGCGATTGGGTGCCTGTGTGCCACCTCCTGTAGCAGCCTACCGTGCTGTTGCCCCAGTGTGCCTACGATGCCCCAGTGCCACAGCACCATATAGGTGAACAGTGCTGTAGCACCACTGGCACAATGGTGGCCGTTCCCTGTATTGCCTCCCATGCACAGCACGTCAGCAGCGTGGCAGGTGCCTGCATCATCAACCCAGGCATGCGCAGTTAGGTGTGTACTGCAGATGTCACAGAACTGCGCCCTTGGCTCAGCAGGTTCAACACAATTGCACAAAGCACAAAAGTGCGATATTCAGCCGTCATATGCAGATCAGCTAATCAGCCATTCAACGGCGCAGTCACTGCATTTGCATCCACTTAAAGATGCGCCTCACCTCATTTGCATGGGTTGCACTATAAAAGTGCGACATTGGGCTGCACTGGCCATAATCGGTTACTGCAGTCTGTTGGTGAGTTGCATGCTGTTTGGGAGTGTGGACTGTGGATTTTGGGACGTGCATGGGACTGCACAGTCACAGGTAACACCTGTCATTCTCACAGGCTGAATCATGACCGAGCAAGTTGTGGAGGAAGAGGAACAGAGTTGTGGGAGGAAGAGGAGGCCAAATTTCATGAAGACCCAGACGGATGCCCTGTTCGAGGCCTAGACCAGGAACCACTTCTCAGCAGATGCCAGGGAACACCACAGGCCCGTGCTGCTGCATGGGAGGAGGTGGTATGTGCCGTAAACCTACATGGCAGCCACCAGCGCTCCATGCAGGAGTGCAAGAAGAAGATGGGCACAGACAGGCGGAGGATTAAGGAGAAGGTGGCTGCCATCCGGGCAGCACGGTCTGCGACAGGTGGGGGACAGCTGGAGGTGCTACGCCTGACCCCAAAGGAGGAGAGGGTTGTTGGCAGCATGCAGTGTTGTGCCATTGAGGGTGTTCCGGGTGGTGGATTCCAGACAGGTGGTAGCCCGTCACTGCAGGTAGGTCATGGTCTGTCTATTGGGGGGGACAGGGTAGGTCACATGCAGTAACGTGACTTTGTTTTCCCTTACAGCTTCTGAGTGTCTGCATGGGTCAGCGGTGGTGGGCTTCTCCACTGAGGCCAGTCAGATGGAGATGGAGGAGGGCCCATCCACCTCCACAGAAATACACGGCTCAGGGTGGCAGTGAGCCCACCTTGATGTCCAGACTGATGTTGGTGGAGCAGGTGCACAGGAGGCCATGCCCGTGTCCCAGCATGCCAGCGTCCATGGATGCCAGCATGCTGGGACTTGGGCTGGTGCCGGGTCCATCACTGATGATGATGTTACTAACGTCATGGGCAGTGACACGTGTGTGCTACAGGATGGCCACACAGCAGGTAACATTGCGGCCATGGCTGTGGGTGGTGCTGCCATGGAGGCCTGTGTGTCATCACAGTCCCAGCCTGTGCCTGTCAGCACCGGTGGGGCAGCACTGGTGTCTGTAAAGGACAGTGGGACTGTTGCGGCCACTGTGGTGGCACCATTGAGCCCTGGGGAGTGGCAGCCAGAGGGGCATCATCAGCAGTTGGCCAATGGGTTTGGGGGTACAGAGTCAGTGGGCAGCATCAGTGCACTGCCTGTGGACATGCCCAGGCCTGGCCCTGGTGTGCAGTGCCCACCCTCAAGGGGTGATGAGCATCAGGGCCGCGAACACCCTGAGGGACAGCATGCCGATCAGGCAGATGACCTCTTGGATGAGCACACCCGCATACTGCAAGCATCAGTCAATCAGCAGATGCGCCTTGTGATGGCGGTGGATGCACTGAGTGTGGCTCTAAACCAGGCAGAGGAGGGTCACAGCAGAGAAACTGCTCTGCTCCTGGCAGGGATGGAGCGGATGCGGGAGGATGTGACTGCTGCCATTGACAGGCTGACACAGACAATCACAGCTGCCATGGCCACAGGGGGCACACAGTTATTTGCCCACGCATCGCAGACACCGCACAGTGCAATGTCCACCCCCTGTTCCTGATGTCATGTGACACCATCCTTGTCGACACTGAGTTCAGCTGTGGGCATCCCGAGCACGCCTGGCGCAGGCATGTTCGGTGTGCTGCAGACTCCTGCATGAGCACCGTTGTGTTCATGCAGTGGAACCCCTGGGGGACCATCGGTGCCACCCCATGAGGCCAGTGGTCAGTCTGTCACTGCTGGCGGGTCTCGGTGGGGCCGCCCACGCATCTGTGGTGGCCGGGGCACTGTAGCGCATGACTGACCTGTCCCCCAGTGTGGCTACTGTCTGATGCTGCCCTGTGTGCATAGTGTCATTCAGTGGGCAATGCGCGGGTGGGTACCCAGCCTTGCATGCACACACACACAGTCCATCTGCACACCCTCCCGGCTGCTGTCTGCCATTGCGTGTGCTTGATGATGCCTACATTGTGCTGTATGCCAATGTGCAATGGTGCCCAGCGTCTGACACACGCACAATGACAGGCAGTGGGCGTGGTGGTCTGTGGACATGTGTGTAGCTAGGGGTGGCATTCTGGGTCGGTGTGCCTCCTGCCCTTTGTGCATGTCTGGTGAGTTGTGTGTGTGTGTGTGTGTGTGTGTCTGACCGTGTGCCATGTTAGACCTCACCCATCCCTGGCGGTGTGTGTGGTTCCATGCCTGTCCACTTCCTTTGACAGCATGCACCCCTGGTGTATATCCATGTGTGTTTGTGGGTTGTGCCTTTGCCACTGGTAGTTGTACATGGCCCCATGACTTACCTGGGTTGGCTGAAGTGCTCCTCCGTGATAGTGTCCCAGTGCAGCTGTGCCAGCCGGAGCAGTCGGGGGTCCCATCACCCAAGTGGGGACTGCCCATCACCATTGTCACTGGCGTCCTCATTGTCCCCATCGCTGTCCCCCTCTTTGACCTGTACGGCTATCCCACATTCATTGGCCATGTTGTGCAAGATGCAACAGGCCAGGAACAGCCCACAGGCCTTTGAGGGGCTGTACTGTGGGGCACCGCCAGAGGTGTCCAGGCAATGGAAACATGCCTTCAGCATACTGAACACCTGCTCGATGACATTACGTGTGGTAGCATGTGCCTCATTTTAGCATTTCTGCGATGGGGTCGTGGGCCGCCGGTATGGTGTGAGCAGCCTGGAATGGAGTGGGTATCCACTGTTACCTGTGTATAGAGGGTGGAGGTTAGTTTGGTGATCAGCATCGCCCTGCCCTAGGCCATGTAGGCCACTACCCATGTCACCTCTGACCATGCCTCCCTGAAGCCCTAAGTTTGTCCATGTGGTTTGCATACTCATCCACTAAGTGGCCAGAGGGAATGTCCCCACTCTCGAATCTGTGGCACAGTGCTGACTGCGTGCCAGATGAAGGCATCTTGTGCTCCCCCAGGGTGTGTGGCACAGACATTGATTATGCGCCCCCTGGCATCGCACACCACTTGGCAGTTGATGCTAGCATAGCCCTTGCAATTAATGTATGCAGCCCCCTCGGGGCCAGGTGGTGTGCGGATGGCCACATGGGTGCAGTCTATTGCCACTAGCACACCAGGCATACGTGTTACCCTGTGGAACTCCTGTATGTTTGCTGTGCGCTCCACCGGTGTGTTGGGGAAATGGATGTACTCCGCAGCATGTGGCAGCAGTGCGCTGAGGAACTGGGTGAGGTGGCATTACGCGGCCGACTGCGTTATGCCTGTGGTGTCCCCTGTTGGTCTCTGGAAGGTACCCGTGGTGAGAAAGCACATGCAAGCTGTCACTTTAGTCTCCACTGACAGAGCATGGCTCCATCGTGTGGGTGCCTGCATCACATCACTGCACAGCTCACAGAGCCACCTCAGAATTGCCCGATTCAGGTGGTACCGGCCCATGATCTCAGTATTGCTGTACAGCTCGAAGCTGGTGTGGGCTCGGTACTGCCTATTGGGGGCATACTGCCGACGGGCCCTTCCATGGCCGCGCCCCCCCTACTGTCTGCCTTCTCACCCCCCTCATTACTGCCTCCATCTGGATGGTGGCACTGGCCATGTCCCTGGCTTGTGTTCACCCCCCTGGCAGCTGTTTATGTGCTCCCCCCACTGTCCTGGCTGCTACTTCCCCTGCAATGGGAACACCTAACTGTGCTGGCCTCAGTGCTGTGTGGCACTTCCCCCTTCTGCACTGTGGCTGTGGCTCCCCACACCTTCCCTGAGCCTGTGGGTTCCAGGTGCCTTTTCTCTGTCCTGCCCTGTGTGTGTGTGTGTGTGTTGCCTGTGTGGCTGGCTATAGTTCAGCAATATGTGCCTTCCCTGTAGTGTTCTTGCGCATCTCCCTTGTTCCTTTTTATTTTGATTCATTTCCACTATTGCGCAACTTCTGCTTGCTCCCCTATTGCGCATAGCGCATGTTGTTGAATATCACACTGCGCCATTTATGCATGGTTCCTCCCCCTTCAGTTGTGCATGCATTTATTATCATTGCGCTATTGCTCAGCATGATTTGGGGGGTGCAACTGCCTCCCGCTGAATATTGCAGAATGGCGCATTTTCGGACTTGCACTGGCGCAACCCTATTGCGCATGGCGCAACCCTTTTGAATATCTGGCCCCTGTGTTTTATTGCACCATAATTTTTTATGTTTTTTAGACAACATATTTTATTATTTATTATTTATTTAAAATTTGTAGTCCAGGAGAGGTACACCGAACTGAACCCTGTTTTCAGCTGTGACCCAGTGGTAGGAGGATTACATTTGGAAATATTCAACTGTAAAGGTGCAAAATTAAAGTAACACAAATTACAAATCAGTGCAGAGTAAAAGAAAAACATTACAGCAGCAAATCAGACTGACCTCAGTGCCAGAGTTACAGTAAATAAACTAAAGTAAAGAGGAAAAAAACAAACAAACAAACAAACAAAAATTACTGATGCAGAACCCAATGCTACATCCTTGAGTTAAAATAGAAACAAGAGTTTGGGGAAAACAGAGTATGGAAGTGAGGCTGAAACTGAAGTAAAGGGACAGGGAAGGGGGGATTGGGAGGGGAGGTGGAAAAAGCACCAGGACTAGAGGAGGGGGAGAAAAGGGGTGTGGGATGGGATAAATATGACTAGTTGCTGCTGGCACAGGAGGGGTAGACATGATCCTCAAAAAGAGCTTTGAAGGAGAAGAGGGATGAGGAGAAGTGAATGGGGAGACAGAGGTTGTTCCAGAAGTGAGGGAGGCAGGAGGAAAAGGAAAATGGATAGGGAGGGGATGAAAAAGTATGGCTGTTTGGATATGTAAGCAAAAAGAGCAAATTAAGGGGAGAGATAGTGAGGATTAGAAAGATGGAAGGGGGAAACAGTGCAGAAGGGGACAGAGAAAAAAATGGACATGTTAAACAAGTACTTTTGCTCAGTCTTCAGAGTAAAGAGAGGATGGGATGGACCTCCAGGGAGAAACAAGAATGGGGAGAGGGGGACACAAGTCCATTTTCAGAGGAGAGAGTCCTGAAAAGACTCACAGCCCTCTAGGTGGATAAAGATATGGGGCCAGATTATATATTTCCCAGCATACTGAAGGAGCTCAGGGAGGTGCAAGCTGCCCTGCTGACAGCCAACAGCTCACTGGAAGCAGGTATGGTTCTGGAGGACTGGAGAAGGGCTGACACTGTCCCTGTACAGGAGAGTGGCAGCAGGGAGGAGGCTAGCAATTACTGTATACTCTGGTCAGGCTAATTTCAGTGGTGAGAGAAATGAATGGCAGCTCTACTTAAAGAAAGACTCGTTAAATATCTAGACTCCAATAGGATGCAGGACCTCATGCAGCATGGATTCCCACGGGGAAGGTCATGCCAAACAAATCTGATATCTTTTTTTGATTGGGTGACTTGTGAAATAGATCAGTGGAGGGCAGAAGACATGGCCTATCTAGACTTCAGCAAGGCCTTTGGCACTGTGCAGAATAGGAATAGGAAGTTGACCAGCTTAGAAGTGGGGTCCAAACTGGTAAATTTGGGTTAGAAACTGGTTAATGTACAGAAGAAAGAGGGTGGTGGTTAATGGCACTCACTCTAAGGACGAAAAAGTAATCAGTGGTGTACCACAGGGTTTGGTACAAAACTGAAAAATAGCACACTCTACCCTTGTTTTATTCACAATATTCAAATCACAATTCTGATGGGGGTGCTACTGGATTTGTGGCATTTTTACAACAGTACTAAGGCTAATCGTTTTCACTGGCTTCATTGGGGGCATTGCAGAAGAACTGAAGGGGAAGGCATGCCTTTTGCAGATGACACAAAAATCTGCAATAAGGTAAACATGCGGGGGGCTGGGTGTAAGGAAATGTGAGGGGACCTAGGAAAACTTGAGGAGTGGTCAAAAATATGAAAGTTGGGGTTCAATGCCAAAAAGTGCAAAATTTTGCACCTAGGACATAGGATCCTTGGTGCTGAGTACAAGCTAGGGGGAGGTACTGACTGCCACCAGACAGGAAAAGGACCTTGGGGTTATTATTTTGGAGGACCTCAGGGTGGCACTGCAGTGTAACAAGACTGTGGGCAGGGCTAGTGGGATGTTGGGGTGCCTAGGGAGGGATATCTCCAGCAAGAGGAGAAAGGTAGTACTGCTGCTGTATTGCTCCCTGGTATGCCTCCACACCTGGAGTACTGTGTCCAGTTTGGGAGACTGCACCTGAGAAAGAACATAGGCAAGGTAGAGACAATCTAAGGGAGGGCAATTAAGATTGTTCAGGGTTTGTAGGGGAAGCCTAAAGAGGAAATATGGAGGGATCTCAACATGTACACCCTGGAAGAGGGGGAGAGGGAGAGAGAGAGAGGTGACAGGATCGAGACCTACGAGTAACTCACAGGGTGCAGGTTGGGAGTCTCTTTTAACATGAAAGAGCACCTTTTTCTGTCCCTTCCCCCCAAACCCCAGAGGTAGCCTTATACTGTAGTAGTCAAATTGTGCCAATTTCAAATTTTTATTTCTGTCCTGTAAGTAGGGGAAGGGATCATAAATTGGTCTTAAGGAGTCCTGCTGCATGATCCGTTCCATTTCCTGGTAGGAGCGATCAGCTCCCATGTTCCACCATATTGTGATGTCAGAGTTTGGAGACTGTGGGGGTGTGCTCCATAGATAAGTAACAGTAGTGATTTTTAGCATACTGTTTTTAGTATGTTAATGGTCCATTTCATTCAAGTCAAAGCCACCACTAGATTAACAAGGACCTTTGACTTGAACGAGATGGATCAATAACACACTAAAAACAGTATGTAAAAACTGCTACTATTATATACAGTATCTATGGAGCATGCCCCCATGCTCTCCAAACTCTGACATCACAGAACGTCAAATCATGGGTGTAGATCACTCTTGCCAGGAAGAGGAAGGCACCATGCAGCAGGACTCCTCAGGACCAATTTACTATCCCTTCACCTACATACAGGACAGAAACAAAAATTTGAAATTGGTACCATTTGACTATTCTCATTCAGCCCCATCCACTTTTTCTTCATTCACTTGGTTTGCATTTTAACAGTATTTCTCCCACCTGATAATAGGCTTTCAAGGGCTGTATGACACATTTGTTGCTGTGGGACTCTGTGATTTTTGTGTTAGTGCTTCAGTTATTATCTATCTATTAATAGTTTAATTGGAAGGTTTTTCCTGTTACTAACATGAGCGCCGGTCTCAGCAGTGCTTGCTGTTTGCGTTACCCACTTGTGTGTTTTAGTCCCTGACACCTGCATCTGTATCACTTACTTTCACTTTTTCACTGGGGCTTTTTTAAGTATGTGGTAGCATGAAGTTTTTTAATCAGTTCAACCAGCATCTGATCCTTGAGGCTATTTTTGCTTTTGTTTCAAACCTGTATAATGAAGTCATGAATATGCATATGAATATGTATAAATATCTGTATTCACACAAATGTATTGTGTTCAGTAGACATGCCCCTGATAAGGAGTCATGTTTGGACCCAAAGCACTGGGGCTACTGGTGTTGCACTTTTTTTCTCTTTAGAAAATAAACTGTAAGTTTTCTATGAGCTTTATCTGGAATTGTGTATTTATTGAGGTTTTAGTGCAGTTTTTCTTGTGCTTGGAGATATGAGGAAATATTTGTTCACCAAAAGAGTGGTAGAGGCCTGGAACAGACTGCCAATGTGGTGGTGACCAGAACAGTGAGGGGATTCAAAGCATGCATTGGATAAACATAGGGCTACATAAGAATGAGGGGGGTCGCCAGAAACCAGAGAGGGTCTGTGAATATAGAATAGGCAGGGTAAAACTGGGCAGACTTGGTGGGCCAAGCAGTCCTTTTCTGCTAACAAATTCTATGTCTCGATCTACCAGAGACAAAGGAGGTGGGAGGACAAGCAAAAACAGATTGGGGGGATGTTCCAGAGGTGGGAGGAGAAAGAATAACAGATAGGGAGGAAGAAGCTCTCCTAGAGGCTGGGGAGATGGGAGGAGAAGAAGGAACAGATAGGGAGGCCGTTCCAGAGCTGCGGAAGGTGGAAGGAGAAGAAGAACAGATAAGGAGGCAGAGGCAGTTCCAGAGGCAGGGGAGATGGGAGGAGAAGGAGGTACAGATAGGAGGGGGAGGCTGTTCCAGTAGTGGGGAAGTGAGAGGAGGAAGAGGAAGAACAAATAGGAATAGGGAGGCTGTTCCAGAGGTGGGGAAGGTGGGAGGAGAAGGTAGAATGGCTAGGAGAGGGTGGCTGTTTCAGAGGCATGGGAGAAAGATTTGGGTAGAGGAAACAGGTTGGGTGTGAGGTGAGCACTTGGGCATGAAGTGACAGAATAAAAGACGGGGTAAGTCCTGGAAAAGATTTCGGGGCAGCATTGTAGAACATATCTGTTTAGTGAAAACACCAGTAGGGTAATCTTGAAGATAATTTTGTGGAGAACCAAGTGTGAATGGCAGGATGTGTTGCAGTAGAGTGCATCAAGCTTGGGGTGAAGCTTCCTATGCAAGGCATGGATGTGGGATGAGAAATTATGATTTCAATCAACTGGCTTGCCTGGGAGAGCAGCAGCAGTAGTGCTTCTGCTCATTACACTGTTAACCCAGATTCAGGAGCAAGCTTGGGTCTTTGGGGGCCAGAAGGGGGAAGGAGGATTGATCAACCCAGGGGCAGCTCTTCTACTGCAAAGAAGAGAACAGTTCCCTTCACACCATGACTACCATCTGGCTGAAGCAGGGTGGTAGAGCTGTAAGAGGCAGTATGTCAGGGAGGCATGCTGCTGGATGTTTAGTACAATGGCATGTGATATCACAGGCTGGCATTGTTGGGGGAGAAAATGGTGGAATCCTTCAGTAGGTAGAATGCTGCCAACACCCTTGTAGGCTGTGCTGTACTTACCTTAGCACCCAATAAATACTTATGTTCCTGTGAAAGTGGTGGGAAATGTCCCAGAGAAGGTAGGTGTAGTGCTGATGGGGGGGGGGGTGGCAGAGGCAGAAGGGGGCATACCGGGTAACCCAGGAGAGAAACAGAGGATGGAAAAAGATTTCAATCCAAACATACAGTACAACAAAGTACTTAAAGTGAGGGACTTCTTCAAGGAGTGCCTTGAAGAATCATATAGACTGTTGTGTTTGGTGGCTGAAAATAAAGTACCTTAAACACACAAGGGTCTTGGTAGTAAGAAAACCACGCCACTCTGAAATCTAGGTCTTCTGTTTTACTTACTTCCATTCAGCAGTACGTGCAAGAGGAGACTGGCTCAAACACAGGCACACTTACAGGAAATGCACATTCTCTTAAAGCTGTACTGTCTCTAACATTTCTTAAAGCTATACTACACATAACAATCCCTCCTGAGTTAGCTAGGAAATACTTAAATCAATAATTCAGAAGTAATATGAAACTATTAAAGTTATTACTTCAATGTCCCTTTTAGTTAGTCTATGTCATTAGGCTATATCTCTACAAGTCCATTCTCTTTGGTGGATGTCATATACATCCTGACCGATGTAGTTGGACTCAAGGCTGTTGCACTGGAATCTGATTAGCATCAACCACATCCTGTCTCAAATGCTGTGGTTCCAGTGTCTCTTCCTGTTCTTTTTCTGGAACAAATAATGCCGGATAACTACCCCGACTCTGGGGATCCCTTTTTTGTTCTGTCTCAATTCTAGTATGTAATTGGTCCACATAATTTTTCACTCTCCTCTGGTTAGTCAGTCGAACACTATAGACAACATTTCCTAACTTTTCTTTCCACCACACCTTCTAGCCATCTCTTCGGGCCTGCATACATCCTGACCCACACAAGATCATTGGGTTTGAAGGATCTGGTCTTAGGAAGCATTTCAGTTACTGACTTATAGCCTAGAGGGTGAAGAAGATCCAATTGAGTTAGAATCTGACATCCAAACAACAATTCTGCAGGGGATATTCCCATGACACAATGTGGTGTTGTTCGACACATTGCAAGAAAGTCCAAAAGGACTATTTGCATTGCCGTTGGTGTAATAGGATTAGGTTTGTCTATACTCTTTTTAAAAGTCTGAACTAGGCATTCCGCTTCACCATTTGAACTTGGATGGTAGGGAGGTGAGAAAATATGGCAGATACCTCGTTGCTGGCAAAATGCTTGGAATTCAACAGACGTGAACTGTAGTCTGTTATCCAAGACAATCACTTGCGGAAAACCATAAGTAGCAAAAATAGATTTCAACACTTTGATGGGACTTACAGTAGTTGTCAAAGACATTTGATGAATTTCTGGCCATTTACTATAAGCATCAGTTAAGAGTAACCACGTGGACTCACTGGCTCATTGGTGCAGTGGTTGGATTTCTGCTTGCTTACGCCGGCGACCTGGGTTCGGGAATGGACCCATGATGTCAGAGGGCCGGCCAGGGAAGAAAGATGGAGCATCCTGAGGACTGCTCTCCTTCTTCAGAGGGAGGGAGGAGAGTGTGTCCAACGCCTGATGGACCCCTGGCAGAGGCCGGGGGCACCACAACAACTGGTGCCAGAATATTCAAGAGGGGCAGGGCGGATGCTGGATGTCATTGCACATCCCCACCCTTGGTAACTGGGAAAAACCTCGTCAGCCACCAGGATGAAGCTCTCCTGGCACCTGGCCATCATGGCTCCCTGCCTCTCTGCTGACCTATCCTGGCTCCCCACCTGACCAGTCCTGAACCCCACCCTGTGGGGAGTCCAGGGAGGCAATGTCGGTCTCGGCCGACACCTTCTCCTGTCATAGAGGTTCTGGATCAGAGTGGTGGCCCCACCCTGAGGGGTAAGTCAGGGGGTATTGTCGGGGGTACAGCAATTGGGGAAGCAAGACAGGTTGTGAGGTAAGGGTTGATGTAAGGTGGCAGGTGGCAAACAACGTAGTAAATAAAAAAAAAAGTGTAACCACATGGAATTTACATAGGGTCCCGTGAAATCAATATGCAACCTTTGCCAGGGTTTTTCAGGTCACTACTAATGGTGAACTGGAGCTCTTGCCGGATTTCCCATCGATACAGCACAACCTTCACATCTTTGCACACCCTGGTATATGTCTCTGTCAAAGAAAGGCCACCATACATGAAGTCTGGCCAGGGATTTCATTTTAGCATTGCCAGGATGGCCTACATGCAAAAGAGTCAACACATTTAACTGATAACATTGGGGTACTATGACATGCAATCCCCATAGAAGACACCCCTCAGCAATGGACAACTGCTATTTCTTTGTATAGTAGAGTTGTAGTGCAGCCGAAAAAGTAGTGCCTTGCGGCCAACCCTCAAGCATATACTGATACACTTGTTTCAAAATTACATCTTGACTAGTCATTTTTGCAATGTCCTTGGCTAGTACTGGAAGCTGATCTAACTATTGTAGCTCCATTCCACACACAACAGTAGAGTCCTCCATATCTTTGAATTCCACTGGAAAACTATCTGGCCCCACCTGGCATACTAATGGCTCCTCTTTAAGTCCCACATCAAACTCCATTTCTCTGGATATTGGTAACCTCGTTAAGGCCTCCGCATTTCCATGCTGGTCCATTGGTTGGTATGTAACCTCGAAATTATAGGCAGATGAAATTAATGCCCATTGTTGAAGTCTGCTAGCGGCTGTCTCTGGAATTCCTTTTTCTGGACTGAAAATTGTCACTAGTGGCTTGTGATCCATCTTCCGGTGAATCTTGCGACCTAGCAAGTATTGACAAAATTTCTGGACTCTGGACACAATTGTTAATGCCTATCTCTGAATCTGGGCATAATTCATTTCAGCTGCAGTGAGTTTGCATGAAGCATGGGCTATCGGCTTCTCCACTTCTTCTGGACCTGTATGGAAAAGGACAGCTCCTATACCCATAGGACTAGCATCACAAGCCAATGTGATAGGTAAGCTAGGGTCATAATGAGTTAAATTATTCACATCGGTTAGAGAGAGCTTGATGGCTTGAACTGCCTTGCTGTGGCCCTTGGTCCACTTTCATGGAGTACCCTTATGTAACAGTTCATTTAGGCTAGCACATTTGGTGGCTAAGCAAGGTATGAAACGATCATAGTAGCACACCATACCCAAGAATGAGCGCAACTCTGAAACATTCTGTGGTTCAGGCATGTGCACAATGGCTTCCACCTTTTCATCATTTGGACGAATTCTGTCTTTGTCAATAGTGTGACCTAAGTACGTGACACCTGGTTGACAAAATTGGCATTTTTCTCTCCTAAGTCTGAATCTACTGTGTTGCAATCTCTCTAAAGTCTTTCGTAAGTTAAGTGAATGTTCTGCTTCTGTCTTGCCCATAACAATGATGTCATCCCAATGACAAGCAACACCTGGTATATCACCCACCGTTTGCTCAATCACTTTTTGAAAAAATAGCAGGTGCGGAACTAAGGCCAAAACATAACCGTTTGTACTTGTACAGTCCTTGGTGTGTATTAATCACTACCAATTTCTGAGAGTCTGTATCCAACTCCACTTGAAGGTATGCTTCAGCGAGGTCTAGTTTAGAGAACCCCACACCACCACTCAGTCTATGAAAAAGTTCCTCTGGTAAGGGTAAAGGAAATACATCTATGCTAAGTACTGGATTAAGTGTCACCTTAAAATCTCCACATATTCGAACCTTAGCATCTGGTTTAGATACCTCCACAATTGGAGTGGCCCAATCTGAACCTGAAACCTTTTCCAGCACACCTGCTTTTTCCAGTCTGTCCAATTCTGCCCCAATGACCGGTTTAAAGGCAAAAGGGAATTTCCATGGTTTACAAAACTTATGGACTGCATTAGGCTTTGTAACTAGCTTGGCTTTAGCTGTTGTGCAACATCCCAGGCCTTTCCACAACTCTGGATATATGTCTAAAATCTCCCCAGGCTTGGGTGGATTACTGCTTTGTGGTATCTGGATGGTAGTAAATAGGCCAAAATCTGCTGGATCAACGTGAATGTTTGGAAGAACCTGGGCATCTCTGCCCAAAATGTTGACACCTTCTTTTGAAACCAGAAAGTTAAAGGTGTACCAGTCTTGGGAATATCAGTCCTGCCTACCAACATGGTAAATGAGCCCAGTGGCTGAACTAGTTGCTCTTCAAATGCATGCAGTAACTTATTACAAGGAGACAATGGTGGCTTATCCAGATCAGACCATGTATGATGGTTAATAAAAGAAACTGGAGAAGCAGAGTCTACCATTAAACACAACTGATGCCTCAATTGTGGCGACTGAAATAACACATAGAAAGGAGGAACATCTTTAGTCTGCCTTTGTAGTGAAGTAGAAACCACCGCACTTTCTGGGATCTCTGAACCAACTACTGTGGTTCTCCTGCTCCTGCAAACCTTAGCAATATGCCCCTGACGTTTACATGCATGACACTGAACTTCTCTGAATTTGCACTGGTCCCTGCTATGCTGAGATGACCCACATGATGCACATTTGTACTGGCCATGCAGCTTGGGTGGAGTGGTTGAATTTTTCTTTGAAAACAGTGGCTTAGACTTAGGTTTGAGCTGTTTCGATTTGGGGTTTACTGCAGCTACTTGTATCTCATTTTTAGTATCCATCTTAGCATGTGCTTTATTTTCTGCAGCCTCATACATTTGTGCCAGCTGTATAAGTTCCTCAGTGGACTTCTTGACACCTACAGACAGTAACTGCTGAATACGATGTTCATTATTCAACCCCATAACAAACTTATCAGCTAGATTAGATTCAAGATGCTCCCTGCTCCACTTACACGTGAGAGCTAAGTGTTTGATCTCAGCCAGATATGACTGTAATGACTGACCTGGTTTCTGGCGGTAACTGTAGAATTTATAACGTTCAGCCCTTGGGAAAAGTTGTTAAACTGTATTGTGCTTTCAATTTAGCCTTTAGCGCTTGATATGACAAATCCTCCGACTGGTCCGGTGTACACAGACTGCATAAAAGTTTGTAGGTTTCAGTCCCCAAGAAAGTACAAAAAGCAGTTCAAATAAGCTTATCCTGTTGCTCATCATTAGCAGCTTGTATGGCAGGATTAAGTAATAACCACTGATCAAACCGTTGGGACCACATATCCCAGTCCGTTCCTGTAAAAATTTCAAAGCTTGCTGAAGTTGCCATGATATTGCGCAGTTCCAAATTGCTTGCTTGCCTCCAATGCAGAAAGTCACAAAATGACATAATTCAGTAAGCTGGATCTATGAAAATGTCTACCATCCATTGTCGCCAGTTTGTTATGTTTGGTGGCTGAAAATAAGTACCTTAAATACACAAGGGTCTTGGTAGTAAGAAAAGCAGGCCACTCTGAAATCTAGGCCTTCTCTTTTACTTTCATTCAACAGTACACACAAAAGGAGACTAGCTCAAACACAGGCACACTTACAAGAAGTGCACATTCTTTTAAAGCTGTACTGTCTCTAACATTTCTTAAAGCTATACTACACATAACACAGATCAGGATTGGCAGTAACCTGACAAGCCTTTACCTTGTACCCATCTTTTTTTTTACATTAAGAGAGAGCTGGTCTGAGTGAAACTAGCACTGGACATGTCAAAGTCCTGCTGTAGAGACAATGACAGTCCAGGGACTGAGGCACCTAAAGCAAAAAGTACTGTGCCATCCACATACACATGAATGTGGGAGAAGACACAGACAGTGGAGAGGTCATTTAAAAAGGTGGAGAAGAGTATTTCACAAAAAATATATATTTTTTTTACTTTCTCTGTATTCGCCTTCCCCCACGCCAGAGTTCCGCTTCATTGGGAGACACACAAGTAACTGTCCCGCTTTTCTGCCTTACCTGGAATCCCCGGAGGTTCCCCCATGGAGCCGTGGTTATATCCCCCAGGTGGGCATGAAGTGGGGCCCATACACCTCAATACTTTCTGGTTTCGTTACTTCCCCCAGTGGCCAGGCAGGTGGGAGCTATCAGGACCAGTACTGGTGCTCCTTCTTCTCAGAACACCAGTGTCTTTTTTCCCTGTTCTCATCTGCATGGTCTACACCTGACGTCAAGGTGCTAGGTGCCGATGTCTACCATGCAGCTCCCCTGGCTACTAGCAGGACTTGCTGTACCTTCGGCTTCCGCCTGGGGTCAGGCAAGCTATGGGCCTTAGTACCCTCCTCCCCCTGGAAAAGGTGAGCTGTCCCTGGGATGCTTAAACCTTCTCCCTTGGCCAGCCCTCCAGCAACCCAGGCTTGCTCCTGAACCTGGGTCACTGGCGTCACAAGCGGAAATTTAACCACTGCGCCGATGGGCCAGCAGACCTGTGGTACTCAAGAGAAGAGGGGGTGAGGGGCTGAAAGCATCACCAACCTGTACCAACTGGTAATGAATAGAATGCTAGGAGTGGATCAAGCCAATCGCAAGGTCAGAAAGTCTGGTCTCCATCTATTTGTCCAGGAGAACAGGGTGGGCCATGGTGCTGAAAGCCTTGGCAAAGTCAACAAAGATGGCTGCAGTGATCAGGCCCTGATCTGTCTCATTCAGGACAAAATCAGTGACACTGCCACACAGAAAGGAAGAAACAGTGGAGGGGAATTCACAAAAGCCAGACTGGAAGACAGAGAGGAAAGACAAGTAGTCAAGGAAAGTTGAGAGTTGAACCAGGGTAAGATTTTGTTGCACTGTACAAAACCAGGTATTTCTCTTTGCTGGAGTCAGTAATTTGGGGATAAGTACTGTGTAATGTTTTGTTTTTGCTCCATAGGTAGCTCTGATTTAGCTGAGCATGTCCCTTCTTGCCTTTTTGGCTTACCAATTGCACAGAGCTCCTGTACGCACCAGTGTATTGCGAGTTTCAGTCCATGGGTAGGATCTACCATGAGCACCCTCTGTGCAATTCCAGTTAAGAACCTACCTTGGGTATATCTTTCACCTTGCAGTCAGGCACCAACACTGGATTGTGTCTGTGTCTCTTTTCTTGGATGGATGACTCCTCTCTACTTCTCGGATATGACAATGAAGTGCACTTGCATCGTTCTTACAAAAAAGGGTTATTTTTTCAAGCATAAAGAAAATATTGGACTCCTTGTTGTTACACAAGTGGTTAAACAGCTTGGTTGCAAATGTAGTGAATTGCCAGTTCTGTAAGGTACATCTCTCTCTCTCTCTCTCTCTCTCAATTTCTGAACTGTACTAACCATCCAAAAAGGGATTCTGTGTCTTCACACAAGTTGCCTATCAACGGTGCCATTCACCAGTTGCTGAGAGAGCAGGTTTTACTACTTCCCCACAGAAGTGTTTGTTCCTGTGATCTGAGTCTTAGACATCATGCCTGTCTCTAGATCAGAGATTTCAGATATCAGAATCACAGTTCCTTGTTATAAAGTTTTCTTTCTGTGTCAAAGGAATCTTCTCTTCCAGTCCTAGTAACGAAAGATAACACTGAAAATGTCAGGGTATCATTCTCTTTTTTTATAAGCTGCCCTGGCTGATCTTGCCAAATATGAAATATTACAGCAGTGGCCAGAGACGAGTAGAAGTATCTCTAGATATATCACTATAAATCCATAGAAATTAATTGGGTTTTGTTGTAATATATCTCTTAACACATTGTTACAGTACTTATCTCTGGCTGCCACTGTATTTTAGCTGTCCTAGGACAAAAGATATACTTTGGTCACATACTGCACGATAGGTAGGGATATATACACAGAGTAGTCAGTTTGGAAAATGACTGACTTGGTTCAAGAGCGCCAATATTCCCCAACTCTCTGAAGCTGCCTCCTGGCCAAAAACAGACTGCCTCCTCACCCCTGATCAGGCACCCTACTGCTGCTGGTGGTGGCGTGGCTTTCAAACCTCGCCGCAGCCACCACTCCTCTTCCCTGACTTAATGAATGTCCAGGCTCCAAACCAGAGCTATTTTACAAAGGAGCCACATAGTGTGTGTGTGTGTGTGTGTGTGTGTGTACCTGTGGTGTGGTTTGGCTAGTGGTGGGTGTAACTGGACCTCTGTGGGACAGGCTACCTTAATGTGGTACAGAGGCTTGTCACAATGAAATATTGTAACCAAAAGCCAGTCTGTTAGTCTGAAACCAATTGATGTGGTGGCATGTCTGGTGTGGTGGGAATGGACCTCTGTGGGATTGGCTACCTTGATGATGAGGTACATAGGCTGGTCCCAGTGCAATATTGTAACTAAAAGCCGGTCTGTTGTTCTAACACCTGTTGGTGATGTGGCTAGCGGTGTGCTGGTATATAATAGAGAAAATGATGCGTTGGGTGAGGGGGCACGGATGGGGGAGGGATGGCTCACCCTAACGGGGGCACTGATGGGGGAGGGGTAGCTCACCCCAAGGGGGGGGGTAGCAGTAACTCCACTTGGTGTGCAGATCTGAAATTCCTGGCTACACCCCTGCTTTCAAACCTCGCCGCAGCCACCACTCCTCTTTCCTGACACTCTGAAGCTGCATCCCGGCTGAAAACAGGTAATCCAGCTGCTGATTCTACTGCTTTTCCCCACCTGATTTTTGAAACTCTGGTGCATCCATGCCTGCTACGCTGATTGGTCAACACTTCCGAGCTCTGCTCTCCTGGCCAATCGGATCCTATCAGGCTTTCCATTTGAACTAAGGTGCACTTTTACCAGTGCTTTTGGACCTCTTTGCTACTGCTAACATATATTTTAATTAGAAAGCCACTGCAGCTCACTCTGAGTTCGAATTTTCTCTTGCCCTCCCTCCCCCACCCTGACACTCTTTAAATGCTCTTTCCTCGGACCGCATCCCCGCCTCCTCCCGAGTCTCCTTAAGTTGCCGCCTCGTAAAGTGATCCTACTATTTTTATCAAACTAAATTGCCAACTCTTAAAGTGCCTCGGGTATATCCTTTACCCTAACTAAAGAAAAATAAATATGTAAACACTAGTATAACTTGATTACTGGCCTAGCAACCACCTGCACTTTCTGCCCCAGTCGCCTGTGGTAGGATTGCATACAGAATGAATATGTATCTGTTACTCTTGGTGATGACCTCCATGACTGGCCTGCTACTGGCCTCGGATTTTTGCACACTGGTACTTGCTATAGACCAACAGAACCTACTCTCATATACCTCTACACATTCTCCACCTGTCTCATCACCCATCATGGCTAGTCAGGAGCACATCCCTTTTGGCTCCACTGCCCTGGCCCCTCTATCAAACCTTGAACATCGCTTGCTGGGATTTTTTGCCCACTCACTTACTATCCAGTCCCCGTGCTGTTTCCATTCCATCTGCCCCCTCCTCCCACTCCTTCTCCTCATTCTACTTGTTGGCGATGTGGAAAGCAATCCGGGCCCCATTAACACACATATCGACCACACCAATGTTACCTGGGTGAGACAAGCTGGACTCAGAGTTGCACATCAGAATGTCTGCAGCCTCCCAGCAAAGTTCCCAGAGCTTGAGACTTGGGTGTCCTTATATAAGCTTCATGTACTAGGTCTCTCCAAGACCTGGCTGAAGTCTTACCATGATGATGCCTTGTACCAGCTTCTAGGTTACTCTCTTCCTTGCCAGGACAGACCGGGTAGAAAGAGGGGTAGGGATGTTGCACTGTATGTGCAGGACCACATCTCTGCCACTACCACTGGCTACTCAACTCCCATCTCCTTGAGTGAGTCGATCCTCACTGAGCTGACCCTGGATGCGTCTAAAAAACTTTACCTAGGCTGCTGTTACAACCCCCCATCAGGAGGCACACAGGGCCTATCCAATTTCCTAGATGGGCTTGCTAGCCTCTCACCATTGAGAGACACCATCTTACTTGGGGACTTTAACCTCAACTGGGAAGCTACTCCTAATACCGACTTTGTGATTCTACTGAAGTCCCTTAATCTGGAACAGGTAATCTCCTCCCCCACTAGGTATAATCCATGCTTGTTAAACCACTCTATCCTCGACTGGATTGTCACTAATTGAACAGATCTAGTCCTCAAAGCTGGCACGATGTCAGACTCAGTTAGTGACCACATCCCAACTTACATTATCCTGTCCACCAAAACTTGTCGTCCTCCTCACAAGCTTCTGTCCTTCAGGAAATTTAATAGCCAGGATCAAGAGTCTGTCTTACAGGACACTGAGAACTTAAAGTGGTGCCCCCTCTATTTACTTGACAACATCTCTACTGCAGTGTCCTTTTTTACCGATGTCCTTCTAAAGCTACAGGACAACCATTTGCCCCTCACTACTAGAAGGGTCAGAGGTGGTTGCACCCGTTAGCTAATCAAGGAGCTGTTGGCACAGATGAAAGATAGGGACAGCAAATGGAAAGCCTACAAAGCATCCCCCTTGCCCAAACTATGGAATGCATATAGACAACTGCTCAATTCATGCAAGCAGGCTGCCAAGTCACTTAAGTGCAAATACTTCCTTGACCAACAAAAAAAACACCCTTGGCAATCCCCACAGCTTCTGGGCCTCAGTCGGATCCCTCCTAAATCCTAAGTCTAATAAACAAAAAAACACAACTCATATTACCCTCAGGCCCCATCCATGACCCTGCAAAGACTGCAGACTCTTTTAACTCAATATTTACCAACCTAACCTCATATCTTAGTAAACGCCCACCCCCCAGCCAATCTCAGGTCAGAATAAGGACCGCCCCCATTCCCCTACAAATGCTGCCCTTCCTCCCCCATTCTATTTTAGAGCCATTGGTAGAAGTGTAAGCATCAAATTCTTGAAAACACTACCTTCAAGAGGAAGCCCTGGCAGTGATGGACTTTACCCCTCTTTTTTGAAACTCATCTCCTCGGCTATTGTCAACCCCCTTACCTACTCATTCAATCTTGCGTTATCATCCTCCACAGTGCTGGACTCCTTGAAACACGTACTTGTGGTACCTATCTTTAAAACTGGTGACCCCCTTACCCCTGAGAACTACTGATCCATCTCCCTTCTCCCACATTTAAGTAAATTACTGGAAAAAATTGTGCATTACCAGCTATCTGAGCATCTTAAAAAATACAACCTCCTGTGTTCCCTTCAGCATGGTTTCCGCAAGCACCATAGCACCTCCTCTGTTCTGGCCCTTTTTTTGGATCACGTCCTTAGAAACATGGACAAGGGTAAGGCCACAGGTATGGTTTTTGTGGACTTATCGAAGGCATTCTATCTTGTGGACCACCACCTCCTCCACTCCACCCTACTGCGATTTGGCTGCTCCACTGACACAGCAGCATGGTTCTGAAGTTATCTCTTCAATAGGTCCCAGTCTGTGCTTATTGGGAAAGAATCCTCTGCTACCCTATCCATATGCACTGGAGTTCCCCCAGGGCTCCATTCTTGGCCCTCTACCTTTTTCCATTTTTATTAACACCCTCCCGTCTGACAGCCTGAATTGCAAGGCTTTTCTCTATGCAGATGATCTAGTCTTCCACCACAGTGATAAATCCCTGGAATCTATCTCCTCCACCCTCTCACAAAACTATGGAGCCGCATATAACTGATTTCTCTCCAGCAAACTTCTCGTAAATGAAAAAAACACCAAAGCCATGCTCTTTGGCTCAAAGCCTTTTCTTGCCTGGGCTGCCAAATCAAACTCCTCCCTCAGTGTACTCACACCTGCTGCCCCCTCCCCGAAACCATATCCTACTTTAAATATCTGGGTGTGACTCTTGATCCCTCCCGTACTTTCAGTGAACATATTAATCTCACTGTGAGCAGAATTCACCAAAAGCTAGGTGCTGCCTACCACCTTATTCAACTTCGGTCCCTTGAGGCTCACCTAGCAGTTGCGCAAGGTAACCTACTGCCCCTGCTGGACTACTGCTCCCCTGTCTACTCTTCTACATTCTCCATGCTATGCTCCTATCTAAGCACTACATATAACTGCATCTGTCACTTTGTTCTTCATGCCCCCTACACTACCCACCACTGCACACTATATTAATCGCTAGGGTGGCTCCCTCTACAGGGTCACTTCAACTATGCCATGGGATGCTTAGTTGACAGCTCTCTCAGAACCCAACAACTGTCCCCCTATGCTATGTTACTGACTGATAGGGTGGTATCTAGGAGCCTCAGGGTCTTCACCATCACTCCCCTAGAAGTCCCTTGCATCACCATGGCTATGGGCAGTAGAGCTTTCTATGTCTCTGCCCCCTCCCTTTGGAACTATCTCCCATCGTCCATCCACCTAGCTCTCTCCCACCTGTCTTTCAAGTCAAACCTGAGAGCCTGGCTTCTGTCTGAGTCTGCTTGTATCTTCACCCTAGACAACACTAGGGTCCATAAACCACCCTAGTACCTAGCTCCTTGCTCTACTGGACAAACTGTGTACTACCAGCCTTTTTTCAGCTGTGCCATTTTTTCAGGCCATCCTTTCCTCAGTTACTCTCAACCTTACTCTCCTTCACTCTCTTATTAGCCCATGTGCTGCCTGTCCTTTCTCACTACCCTACCATCTCCTCTTACCTTTCCATCTCCTACTCCCTCTTGCACCTCCATGCACTCTTTCTAGTACTCCCATTTTCCAGTCTCCTAGTGCCCTCTGAAGCTTGATCTTCAGTATGCCTGAGTGTTTCACTATTCTGTTATCAATCCTCTGTGAGACTAGGTTAACATGTCATAACATGCAGCCACTGATGACTGTACCATCTGCCCATGTACGACATGGTCCAGTTGGGTGCTGGAGTAAACTGAAAGGTAAACACCAGAAGAAATAGAATTAGAATAGGGAATGAGAGGAGGGTTTGGAGAATAAAACAACAGGGTAAAGAAGTAAGGATATAGGGAAATGTAAGATCAGGCTCACCCATGTCATAAGACTAGGAATTCAAGTGAATCTGAGTTGCATGAATGTTGAATAATACTGTGTTATTATATGAACTGTAACCTTGTCAAAGTAATCAATTACAAAACTGGAAACTGTGACTGAAAAAATGATAAAATCTTAAATAAAGACTATATTTGCAAAAAAAAAACAACAACAAAAAAACAATTTGATACCTCTCTGTACATTCACTACTGCCAAAGACTGTGCCATTTAAAATGTATTTTGGTCTCATGTTGAGGTGCACATCCTCCTGTACCCTTGTATTGTATTTCTGCTGTGACTATCACCAATGTATTGTATCACTGTTGTTGATTGCTGACTGCCATTTTGTGGCTCAGGTCGTGAATGAAAATGGTCCGCTGGATCAGCTCACCTACCCAGTTACCAAAGACACAAATAAATAAATAAATAAATAAATAAATATTCACTTAGTCCATTCCTGAATTGAACAGAATTATTAGTTTTCTAATATTTATAAAACAATGGTTGGAGATGGAGCAGCCTGATTGGCTGACTAGTCTAAATGGGAAACCTCATGTACAATACAACATTTTTAATTTTTACTACAGAAACATTCATTTAAAAGCAATGAATACAATTCAGTTTAACAATAGCATTAAGGCACTCACAGAGTTAGTTTGCCTTTGTTGATACTACTCTAGGGCAAAATACACTGAGTTTTGCTTCGTGTATGATCTCTCCACCTTCCTGAGAGTTAAATTAACTGACGGCATGAGTTTCATAAAGAAATGGAGAACACACTCCTCTTTCCTCTGCACAGCAAAAAGGGCACTTTACAACAACCACTTGATGGGTTCAAATGACCTCAGTCTTTATTACAGTAAATTTCACATACCATTTGTGCAAAACACAGCACAATCCACAGTCCACACACTGTCGGTCGGAGGCCCAAACTGCTAGACGTGGCTGCTGACCTAATAGTTTCCCTTTGAACATTCCAGCACTTAGTCAAAGGTGAGAAGAGTCCTGTCGCCATTTCTTCATTAGTGTATTGCTTATCTGTGGGAGAAGGGAAACACCATACCTGCTAAATACAACAAAAACCAAAAATGTAAATAACATATTTTAAAAATGGGAAAAAGGGATCATTCAATAGACATTTAGTAAAAATGTGTTTCATGTCTAGAGAGGCTCAGTTGACATATGCATGGGCAATTGATAGAGGCCTAGGAGGTATTAGCTATCTGATTCTCAGCATTTGGTTGACTTGGGCACGTCTGGGCGTCAGCCAGTTTGTCCGCTGACACAGTCCTACTTCTTTTCTCAGTGAAGCGATTTTCTTTGCCTGCAGAATGTCTATGGCTGATATTCAGGTTAAGAGTTGGGGCCCAATATTTAAAGCTTGAAAGGCCATTTTGGGAGCATATGTAAAATAGGTATCTGCAGCTCCCCCTAATGTGAACAGTTGGAGCAGGGGGGGAGAGAGAGTAGATTTGCCTGCTCTCAGAGGCTATGTTAAGTGCAGAAAATCAGATAGTGGCACACACTATGTAAACAAGCATTTGCCAATGCTGAATGTTTGCTTGCATGTATGACAGAGCTTTAGAAGGAATGTGTGTGTGTGTATGCATGTGTATGCATGTGTGTATGCCCACATGCGCATGTGTGGGGGGTTTAGTGAGAATGGGAAGCCCCCCTTCATTGAAGGTCAGCAGACATTCTGTATGCATGACCAGTCATTCTCCATGCTTGTGGACTTGGTGTAGTCGATGGGTGTACTAGACGATTGCCTGGTGACTGCTTCCCCCTACCACCACCACACACCACACCCACAACCACACCATGGCTTGAACAGGACCCCTACTCTAAGGGAATGACATTTTCATATGAGAGGAAGGAGAAGTGACCGCAAACTGTTTGAGCAAGGACCAAACTACCCCTCTCCCAAAATGGAACCAAGCTGTCCTCATGCTGGAGAAAGGTAGGAGTTAGTTCTTCCAAATACCTGCTGCTCTGGTACCCAGAATAAGGGTCCATCTCATCAAGAGACCCTATCATGGATGCATGGCCCTACAAAGAAAGGCAGAAGCAAAAGTGGGGGTGGGGCAAGAAACAGAGGTTTATGACACTCAGATAATACTGAATAAAGCCCTGAAAAAATACAGCTGGTGCGACAACACTGTTAATTGCGCCCCCCCTCCAGCTTTTGCTTCTGCCTTTAATATGGACTTCCGGGGGTTTGGCAGCACCTGACAATATTATTACCTACATTACCATTTCCTGCAATTCTCTCCTTTTTTAGGAGTATGTTTGCTGTCCCAAGAGAGATCAGAGACCCAGCAATTCCATTATGCAAGCTTTGTGGTGTAGTGGAAAGGTCTATTGCCTTATAAACAAAAGGTTGTGGGTTTGAATCCACATAGTATCCCTTCGCTTTCTTTCATATGAAGACAGGTTGAAGGAGCTGAACATGTACTCCCTGGAGGAGAGGAGGGAGAGAGGGGATATGATAGAGACATACAAGTATCTTACAGGGAGGAACAGGGTGCAGGAAAACACTATTTTTAAGCGAAAAAGATGTTTCAGGACTAGAGGGCATGGGATGAAGTTGGAGGGAGGACGATTCAGAGGAAACATGAGAAAGAATTTCTTCACAGAACGGGTGGTGGACAAGTGGAACACCTGCCAGAGGAAGTGGTGGGGCTGAAACAATCACGGATTTAAGAATGCATGGGATAGACATAAAGGAATTCTAGAGGTCAGGGGTAAGGGGAAATAGACTTCTAGGAAAACAAACTGAACTTACAAGCTCAAATGGGCAGACTAGGTGGGCCATAGGCCCTTATCTGCCGACACTGTCTATGTATCTATGTATCTATGTATTATTGTTGCCCAATCAGTGAGATCAAGCTGCTTACAACATAAAGCATTCTGATAAGTAAGTAATAAGCCATGATAGGGTGTGCATTATAGGATTTTTATGCACTCCTCAAGGGTGTAGTAAGGCATGAGGCCAAAGACCGAGTGTCCTTACACCTCTGGGATGTGCATTAAAATCCAATGATGCACATCCTGGAGGGGCTTATTACACTTATAAAATGGCTCTGAGTAGGTTTTTTGGGGAGTAAAATGAGATTCAGCAACTGACTGTGCATTTGTAGAGATTTAATGCACAGTCAAGTGACCTCTCACAGCCAATGAAATGTCTAGATTTTTTCTTGCCATTTTGTAAATATTTTTAATTCAGTCTTTATGCCCCTTACCTACTAGATCTACCTCCACTTGCATATCTGGCAACCTCCAAACCACAGCACTGCCTACTTGGATCTGTAGTGCCCCTGCAGCTTGCCCCATGGTGAGAAGTTTTTTAGGGCAGTGGCTATGCCCTCCAGAAAAGTATTTGGCACTGGACATTCTGCAGAAAAGTGTTCAAGATTACTTTAGTATCATCCTGTGTCTTTTTCCCTCACATAGGATCTGCACACTCATCAGCCCCTGAAACAATGCCTGTTCCTCCTTTGAGTGTGCTCAGCATGCAGGCAACACTCATGGGCCACCGGTACACAGCCGTAGTGGCTTTCTCCCCCAGCAGGACAGCATCATCATGGTTGCTCAAGCCTCCACCTTCAAGCTCTCCAGTGCTCTGGGCTTAAAGTGTGAAAGTGGCAAGAGTTATTACCACCAAGCACTGGCTCCAGTATGGGAGGGGACAGTTTTAACCATGGAGTGTCTCTGTTGCGGGGGGGGGAGGGGAAAAGAATCATTATTACTGAACTACTCTGTTGCAAGGGGAGGGAGAGACCAAAAGAATCCCACTACTGCCAAACAGCTTCTTTTCTTGGGGAAGGGAAAAAGAAAGGACCATGACTCTAGTAGCAACCACTGTCACTGAGTGGCTCCTTTTTTTTGGGGGGGGAGCAAGAGAGGCACTACCACCGAACAGCTCCATTCAGGTGGGGAGTCACTCACTACCACTGAACATCTCTGTTATGGGTGGAAGAGAGTCACTGCCACCAGGGAGAGACTAAAGGAATCCCGCTGCAGTCAAGCAGCTTCATTTCTGGGGAAGGGGGAAGAAAGGACCATGGGTCCAGTAGCTGTTACTTCCACCAAGTGGCTCTATTAGAAGGGGGAGGAAGTAGAGAGTTACTGTTGTAGGGTGGCTCCATTGGGGGAAGGGGGGGACTGACATTGAGTGGTTCCATTATGGGGTGGGTGGGGAGAAGAGAGAGTTACTACTACCAAGTGTCTCTGTTACAGGGCAGGAGAGTCACTGCTATTGAGTGATTCCATTACAGTCGTGGGGGAAGAAAGTCAGTGCCACCAAGCAGCACCGTTATGGGGAGCAGTTACAGCCACATAGTGGCTGACTCCATTGTGGGGGGGGCAGGGGTGTAGCCAGGAATATTATGTTTGTACACAGAGCTGCTGCTACTGCTAACCCCCCTCCCGGTCATACACATGGTCCTACACTGTGACTGTCAGGTGGCAGAAGGCCAAGGAGGTGAGCAGAGGGCTATGTTGGCTGCCACTCTGTGCCCTTCTTACCACTGAGGGTCAATCAGTGTGAGGGGGTATCGGTTGGCAATTGGATGGAGGAGTGAGGACCTGTAGTCTACCAGGGAAGTGTTTCCACTGACCCACAGCATTGGTGCTAGGGGTCAAGTGTGTGCATGCACATGAGCCCATAATAGGCATGCAGATGGCCCCTTAGCACCTTGCATACTCAATGGTCTCATTTGCATGCTCCGGCTGAATATGGCCCACAGGAGCCCTGATGCTATCCTGTTTCAGGCAGCGCTGTTTCCTGTCACAAATGCAGCACAAGAGGATATGCTGCTCTTGATGCTGACTCTCAATATGGGGGCCTATGAACTTCCACCCTTCAGTGCTATGGGTTGCTGGACAGAAATGTTTTTAACCAGTACAGTTACAGGACAGTCAGGACCTTACCTTGCACAATTGATCCATCTCTGAAAGTGAATACCCCCACCCCAGCACCAGACTCTGTTTCAAGTCCCTCCCCTTCCAGTGGTGGACATAATCTTAAGCCCATCCCAAACCATGTATAGATGTCCTACCAACACCAGACAGATGATCCCCTACCCTAGTGCCAGACTGAGGTTCAACAACCACACACACATACACACACACACCCCAGATGGTTTCAGCACCTCTCCCTACAAAAAATAAGTAAATACAATTAAATACAGGCAGCACTAGAGAGGATGATGAAACAACTTACAAGGAAATGTTTAATATGAAGAGCTGGAATCATAGAGTAGTTCCGGAGTGGCACAAAATAAGAAACAAGTATTTACAGTTCCAGCATTGGAAAAGGTAGCTAGGATCAGGAGTTGGTGTAAAAGGTTTTTTTATAGACCCCGATGATGCCAAGTTCAACTCCAGCACCATAGCCTTACCTTTTAATTAAATTGTAAAACTGAGTTGTTTTATGTAACAGCAGGGCAGGCAGAGTTTTGTTTGCAACATAAACCCCCCCCCACCGGTGAATGATTAACTACTTTTGCTCATAAATACCCTCAAAATGTAGCTTACAATTCCTAACAAGTATTACTCTGGTGTTCAGCCCTGCTGATGGGGATAAGGTAGTTAATAGCATTTACTTTTTATTGTCATGACTCCTCCTTTTTCTTTCATTCTATTCAATACATTTTTCTGCCTTTTGGCACCAATTGTACTAGTAGGAAACTGCGATAAGCACTTAAAGGCTATTTATTTGTCATAGAAACACTTTATGTCAGGGTTCCTTTTTGCTCAAATCCTGGACTCACCATACTGTATATTTCCATTGGCCATTGCTTGCAGCATACCCCAACGCACACCCATGGGGGTTCCTCTACCAGCCACTGATGCCAAGCTGATCCCCCAGAGCCTTAACCAGGCTAACTTAGCCTTACCTTTAAAGTGTGAAATACAGTACGTTGGCACCGAGCCGCTTATACACAAAACAGCAGATTCCAGTTACTGGCATCAGAAATCTTCTCCCCCACTGCTTTGAAGATGATTTTCTAACCCATGGTCTATACTGCTCCTCTGCTCCAACTGAGGCAAACCGTCAGGGCATCCACAAAGGTCTCTTGTCTTATAGTGCCCTGCTCAAATAGCTTTCTGATCCATGATCTGCCCCTACATGGTTACAAACTGAAAGCCAGCTGCACAAAAAAGACAGCAATACAAAATTATATGCCACTGAGTAAACTTATTCTGTGTGAGCAGCAGGTTTAAAAAGCCCAGGAAGCCACCCCCTTGACTCCTTAGTCAATCCTAGATCTGGTCTGGTGCCCTTTTCTTGCACAGTCATGCTCAGCACTGCTGACTTCTCTCTACTCTGGTCCTGTCCTCTCACTGATCAGTCAAGTCCTCCATGGGAAACAACTGATTTTTGTGGTGGCAATGACAAGGAGCATGAACATTCCAGGATTCGAATTAGAGCCTAAAAACAAAAAAGGGGCTGGAGAAATGATGGCTGTTACATGCTCTGGTGCTAACCCAGCTTATAAATTTTGTATGCACAAACAAAAATGGCAAACTTTGACATGTTGCTTCACTCCGCTCTGCAGAACAGAACCAGCAAGGTTACAGAAATGGCAAAGTGTTCTCTGGGAATATCGCCTATTACAGGTTGGTAGTTTAAACTAAAAAAGTGCTTCAAACAACAAAGACTAAAATAAAAAGCAGTCCTGGAGGAGGAGGTCCAAGTGGCTGCATTATTGGTGCTATGGTTTAAATTAACCTGACCATGCACTTCTCAACTCACAAAAAATGGTTGGGGGAACTAGAAACAGAACAGTACGGCAGGTGGGCAAGCAACTGAGCCTGTTTGGCGGTGGTGGTGGTGGTGGTGTGTTCTGTTTGCTGTGCAGGGATAGGAGTGGCTCACTTTTTTGAACTACACAAAGTTTCTGCCCAGCAAGCAGAAAACACTGTCATGATCAGCTTGGCTGACCATTGACCTGTCACTGCCAAGCCCACTGCAGATTGAGATGCATTGGACCCAGCAGTGACACATCTCTGAAACGTTGTTCTTGTAACAAGATGAGCAGGCACACAGAGTACAAAGTATTCACAGATATATTTTGGCAAAAGGGCATAGCACAAAACTTCCTCCCAAAAATTAATCATGTTCAGCCCTCAGCCTCCTTTCCTAAATAAGTGATGTTCCTTTTTACAGGATTTACTGTATTCTGCTTCCCCATAGCATCTGGAATACTGGTGGCTATATGTTGGTTTCCATGGAGGTAGGTAATGGAAAAATACAGCTTAAATACAAACAGATTAGTATCAGAAAAGCCTTGATAATCTGTATGCTTGCTGTTAGGAAGAGGTGCCACCTCTTCCGCCTTTCCACCTTCCTTATACCCGTTTCCCACTTCTCTATCCAGTTCAACAGCCATATCTTCTAGCCTGCCTAGCCATTCAATTACAGTTTAATAATTACATGTTGATACAACATTTCAATCTAAAAAGCAAACTTCAAGGAAGACCAATATACGGTAATATTGCCAATAAAGATTAATGGATGACCTTGTAACTGCCTAGAGAGACTGTTCCACCAAGGGAATATGGATAGATAAGTAGCTTTACTGTATTTCAATCAATCAATCAATCAATCAATCAATCAAGTCTTTATTTATCCAGGCGAATTTAAAAAATAATTAATCAAGGATGCAGGTTCAAGACCTGGAGCAGGTAGGAGCTGCCAGTTAGATGTAGGGTGGCCCCTGCAGTGTTAAAAACCTAGATTTAGAATCCATAATTGTACCACATAAATAGTAAGCAGTTTTAAATAGGACTAGCTCTAGGAACAGCGTGAGCATATCATTAATTGACAACAGTGGGATGCAATTCAGTGGGGAAGTTGGAAAGTATTCCGGTCCCTGGCATTCCACACACACACACACACACACACACACACAAAACACACGCAGTTTTACATATAGTATAGTGACTGGCAGGGTTTTTTTTTTATGAAAAAACATAGTATTTATAGTTAAAAATAGTAATGATAGTATTGTTGGCCAATGGGCTAGTAACTGGTCTACCTGGCTATTGACACAAGCGCTGGTAGCCCAGTACGTGATTTGGTCTGCCTGAGTTGATTGTGATTTATTTTAAAAGTAATTATTTTGCATGATATCAATTGCTCCTATGAAAATAAAGAAGTAGCTGCTCTGTGTAACAATAAATAAAGTAATGTAGAGTGGCAGCTGCGGGCACTCCGAGTGCCAAAACCTTAGTGAGAGACAACGTGAGAGACCGAGCATAGGTCCCACAGGAAAGCACACTGGTGCTCAGTAAGGAATCCTTGGGTCTGCTACAAGCGGCCTCCTCACTCTGCAGCCCGTTGGAAGCTAGGCTTCTGGTCTAACTACTGCTCCTGCTTCAGAAGCACTGAAGAGGAGACATTGGATCTGCATCTCAAGGCAGGATCAACCAGATAAAATTCCCTTCTACTATTAGTTGGCAGGCGATAAGCACCAGGTAAACTGGTTGTAGGGACTGGCTCTCAGTAAATAAAAACAATCAAATGGGGACAGTCAGATCGGGGTTCTGGAAGCCCCACATGTAAAAAGTAGTGCACATACTGATAATACAGCTCAAGGGAGCCCTTTTGTGCATGAGAGGTGTGATTTCAGGCACGGGAACTCTCAGCTTCACATACATAAAAAATACTGTACTTATTTTACAATAAATAAAATAAATAAAAGCCATGTTGGGGGGGGGGGCTAGAGGAGTCCTGGGCTCACTACACAAATACAGGATAATTTAAGAAATATACACAAGCTATGGAGCATGTTAAAGGAAGGCTCTATCAAAGAGAAGCTATTTTGATCTCAGCACATTTGTCAGATTTTAGGATTGTGATGTTAAGCCATTTTTTTTCTTTCAGAAATGCACTAAACTTAGCAGACACATAGAGGAGAGTGTCCTACATACTGGAAAAATAGTTTTGCATGGTTAAAGTAAGAAATATAGGAGTCACTAACCTTTAAAGGGAGAGTGGGTCCTTGGTTAAGCAAATCCATGCAGGCAGTTACACTAGAGGTGGGGCTTAGTGTAGGAAAATGAATGTGTAATTCCTGAGTAAAAAAAACTGTTGTGGTCAGCACAGTTAAAGGGGAATGACTATTTTGACTGGAAAATGAACAGAAAAGTGCTTTAAAGTGATTATTTTTGCAGTTTAATGATAGAAGAATGTCAGTCTTAGTGACTATGCTTTCCAATTGGCTATTTTGTACAGAAAAAAAATTCAGCGGAGAGCTTAGGAAGACTGCTGTTCAGTCAGTATAATGAAAACCTGCTTAAATCATAGGAAAGTGCTTATTTTGTGTGACAAAGGATATGTATTTTAAAATGGACTCAAAGTTATAAAAAAGAGGGAACCTTAGAATGTTGAGAGAGGCAGTTGAGCTTCAAATCTAAGAATTCCATTGTGGCTTATGCTGCTGCAGAGAGAATTTTGATTGGCGCTGAGCCTTTGGATAGGTCAGTGTATACTCAGTGACCACAGATTTAAATAAGCTAATGAGTTTTGCCTATAAAAGAAGCTACACAGCCAGTGTGTAGTCAGTCTGAGCAGGCAGAGCAACCAAGAAGGAAGGTGCCCAAGCCAAGAGGTGTCCTGTCTGAAGAGGTCTGATGCAGTGAAAGAGCCTGACAGAGACAGTTTAATTTAATTACAAGTATAGGATTAAGGATCACCTGAACCCAGTGTTGGGTCAGACAGGGTAGTAAGTCAGAAGATGGTAAGACTAGAAAGCCTGTTGCTTCAAGTGCCTGATGATCATGTATGACAAGTTTTCCTCACAGAAAAAGAAAAGCTGCAAATCTGAAGAAATCATAGATACTCCTTACAACATTATCAACCTGCCAACTCAAAGAGGGCCCTCGAACAACACCAAGTTACAATAACTTCAACCACTGAATTTCTTCAGCAAATCCAAAGGAGTGTGGTATAGTACAAACCTCATTGATGCAGTTTGGGGACCATTTTAAAAGCTACAGTGACACTGTGCTATGTAGAGTTTAACTCAATCCTTCCGATTTAAAGAGACTTTTGTCAAGTGAAGGACTGAACCTGAAGGGAATGAGGGTGAATTCCATCACAACTTCTAATGTACCAGTATTCAGTATGTTTGATGCCACTGCCAATTTTAAATGTTTACAGTAATGAATGTGTAGAAATGTCAATTGATTTCCTGACAATTTAGATTATAGAGATAAAATGCAGTAACTGTGTAATTGGATACCTGGGTGGGTATCTGGCAGAAGGGGTCAGTGAGCTGACTGAGGTAGATAAGGCCTAGTAGACACTGTACACCTTTAAGGCAAGTGTAATGTATGGCACTGGGGTCTGAGGTGAGGCCTAGTGCTGGGTAACAGTAATTGGATACCAGGGAGGGTATCTGGCAGAATGGGTCAGTGGACTGACTGCTCAGAGGTATGGCCCAGTAGTCACTGTATTCCTTATTTCTATAGTGTGTACACAGTAATTGGATACCAAGGAGGGTATCTGGAAGAAGGGGTCAGTGGAATGACTGCTTGGAGGTATGGCCCAATAGTCACTGTATTTCTTAGTTCTAAAGTGTGTACACGGTAATTGGATACCAGGGAGGGTATCTGGAAGAACGGGTCAGTGGACTGACTGCTCAGAGATATGGCCCAGTAGTCACTGTATTCCTTAGTTCTATAGTGTGTACACAGTAACTGGATACCAGGGAGGTTTCTGGCAGAAGGGGTCAGTGGCATGACTGCTTGGAGGTATGGCCCAGTTGTCACTGTATTCCCTAGTATCTAAAGTGAATAAGCTCAGGGATCAAGGCCAAGGAGGGTGCTTATCCTGGGAAAGTGTGCTATCTGGAGGGATGGTGGGTGGTAGTGCTTGCAGTATCCAGGGGCGAAATACAAGGAGGTTAGAGGGGTGGTGTTGCCATACTGGGATAGAATAATAAGTGAATAGAACATACAGTTATACAGTTATTTCATGTGTTGTGAATTGTCATTTATTCCAAAACTGAACTGTGCCATTCATGGCAGTTATCTGCAATAACAGCCATTCATGGCTGTTATTGCAGATATTTCTTTCACAATTTCAGTAAACTTTTACCTTTTTGCTCAACAATCCAAGTGTTGCTTGCAGTACCAGTGTTTCACATTCCTGCAGGTCTCTGGGTAAGTCTGGTGCAGCATTTCCTACTCTTGGTAGCTCTTAGCTACTCCAGTTGGTGAAGTAAGGTACTGTACTCAGGGGATACCCAACTGGGAAAGGGTTGTCACAAGGGAAGGAGCAAAGAATCCTTGATGTCACCTATCTCTGTGTGGAATGGTCCCATTTGGCGGGTGTGTAACATTATTAACATTCTTTTCTTGGTCAACTGCAAGTACAAAACTTTCATCCACACCTCTTTATCCTCTTTCAAAGGTCTTGAATTCATCTCCCTCTTAACTAGCATGGCTGAATCTATCATAATATATATTTGGACACTTGAGATGAGCCAAGGGAGGGCATCACCTATTGTACAAATCTAAGTCTATCAAGCAAGTGGGAACACAACCAGGAGACCAAGAGATCAGGCACACCTGTTTTAGCAAGCTTGGTGATGAGTGGTGGAAGACAGTGTTAAAAGCTGTGGCTAGAGGCTGGCACAGAGAGCTGAGGCACTGGGTGCCTTACCTCATGTCATGCTGGCAACCCGTGTTCTGGAATGACCTTGTGTCATCGGAGAGCCGGTATGAGGTGGGGGAGGAGGAAGGGGGGAGGGAGCGGGATTGGGCATCTGAAAGGCAGCTCTTCTTTCCCAGGGAGATTGTAGCCCCCCCTCCGTAGTTCCACTCCCATCGGGTGGAGATCTGATGGGCAGTGTAGGTGGGAGGGGACAGCAAGTAGCATGAGGGCACCTCAAGGCATGGCATGTGCATGCCTCCACATGAGCACACATGCCCGAAGCATGGGAATGGGCAAAAATGGTGGTAAAACCCAGGATAAATATCTATATATATAAAAAAACCTGTGGCTAGGTCAACAAATATGGCCAGGTGAGTCACCAGGCTGTAGCCTGAATGCCTGAGCTTGTATTTGGTTTAAAAATGTTGATTAACTCTGCATTAACTTAGCAGTTATGGATATAACAGTCCCCTACCATCCATGCTTATGCCTTCAGTTCAAAAAATTCTGTTAGCTATTGGCTGAAGTGGGCAGTCTCTGGTTCAACCCATTCAGAACAGAGTAAGAAAGCCTCAGAATGGATGAGACCATGGAGTGATTGTTCCAGACACCAGATTGGAAGGGGAGAAGAATCGAGATAGGCAGAGTGTTGAGAAAAAGCTATTTTTTCTTGCACTTTGGCAAATGCAGGAAGAAGGAAGATGGTGTGAATATTTCTTGGGGATGATGGGAAGAACTGTAGTGTCATTTCACTTCCCACGGACCTTTCCAAGGTGAAAGGAGAAGTTTAGAAGGAAAGAAAGGGAGACAGTTTTGATGGAAGAAATACAAAATTTGCAGTCATAGCAATCTGGACTACTGCCCTTGAAAATACAACCCCTCCTTTCCAGAACTTACTTGGGGCTCCTGGAACTTCTGCTGCCCCATTGCTGATGTGAGGGACTCCTCCAGCCCCCTCAACCTGAATCTTGTGCACAGGAAACAGGGAGAAGAGAACTGGATGCTATGGGTGCTGTGATTTATCAGTGCCTACTGAGCCTTAGGTAATGTGGTTCGACCACACATCAAAGGTGTGCAGTCATCATTGATAAAAAGACTGCTTCTAGTGCCACCTGGCACAACTGGAGACTCTTTTCCACCCCTGACACTTGTACCTAAGGTGCAGCTGCATTAAATTTGGGAAGGAGCTTCTTAAAAGTGACTTTTGGGCTAGGGTCCTGGATGGAATAGATGGTGCCATTTTGGTGGCCTCTGACCCCTAGGACAGCCAATCAGGGGATGGGATGCTTTCAGAAGGCTCCTGGGGGATTCTGGGGGAGGAGAAAACTGTGATTTCTGATGCCCTTTTTTGGATCTATAGGACAATGCAGATGTTGAGTGACAGCCAAGTGAACAAGTGGGAGTTGGTCTGAAGAGGTACTGATAAACAGGGACTGTGCTAGAGACTGGCAGATCAGAGAGATAGAGAGACCTCAAGGAGACAAGACCTGCATGTCTGCAGAAGTCGAGCTGTGCTACACTGGACCTAGAAAAACCAGAAGGACATTGCTGTGTACTGGTGAAAAAAGGAAGTGGCAACTGCATGCAAGCTAGTGTGATTATGATGCTGATGAGAAAGTGTGGAACAAAAGGCAGAGCTTCATGGCTGTTGATCTGGTCTCATAGCAGGCACTACAGCCATGTGTTGGACTGCATTCGGCATAAAGATTTGGAAGCCAAGACATGTGTGCGTTGACCCGGAGTCATAGCGCTTAAGAGAAAGAGAGATAGATAGAATGGAAAAAAAAAAATTATCAGTCCCAAAAACATTCAAGATCCAGACCTTAAAAGGTGGTGAGAGTCCAAGGAGGGAGCCAGCATGAGTCTGAGGTGTCATGGGAGAGATTGGAGCACCAGTTGCCTGTAGAAACAGAACAAACAGTCTTATTAGGGAACCATGAGTAACTTCAGGGCTTGCCCTGTCTCAGGTTAACACTACTGTTTGAAGTTTGCTTAAATGTTGGCCATCTGGCTAGATTTCAAACACCTCACTGTTAGAGGTTCAGAATTCATTTATACAACTGCATGGCCTGTATGCTTTTGGGGAATTCAGAGTTTGTGTTTCTGTTTCTGTTTAAGTGCAACAACTTCAGCCAAGCCATGGTAACATCTATGGACTTGCAACATTTCAACACTGGGTACCCAGGGACAGCCAAAAGGAATCTCCTGTTGTGTTTAACTGACAATCCTGGTACCAGGTGGGAGAGGGTAGTGGCATCCAGTATGTTTGGGCTATTATAAATTGCCTTTTTTTACGGTATTTTTTTGGTAGGGTTCATTTAGTGGCTTTCTTGTAGGTTTTCATCAGTTTTCATCACATCAGCAGAGTCATCATTTTCCAGCTCTTTTCCTCAGGGTTCAGGCAATGTCACTTTTTGTGATACTGTGGGTTGTTTTGAAGGTTTGGGTGTCTTTTAGGTGCTTTAATTAGCATGATAACTTTTATTAATTAGTCTATTTGTTACCTAGAAACATACAGTGTGTCGACAGAAAAGGACTGGTAGGCCCATCTAGTCTGCTCTATTTTTCCAGCCTATTACTACACCTTGGACCCTATTTGGTCACAGGTGTACCTCCCTCCTCCCTTACCTCTATTTATTATACCCACGTGCCTATCCCATGCACATTTGAAGCTCCCCACTGTCTTCTTGCCTAACACTTCTTCTGGCAGGCTGTTTCAGGCATCCACCACACTTTCTGTGAAAAAGTATTCCCTCACATCCCTCTTAACCCCCCCCCCCAAGTTTCATAGCATGCCCCTGTGTTCTGGTGCTCCACCTCCTTGTTAACTGATCTATTAATTGGTTTAACTGCTAATTAAATTGTTTGTTTTGGTGGTTGAAATGTTGGTCTATGGATTTTTTCCCCACAGCATACAGGTTGCAGCATGGAGGTATATGGTCTTGCTTGGGAGATATGGTTTAATTGGAAGGTGTACTGCTTTAATTAGCTTGAATGTACTGTGGCTTTCATTTTTGGGGTATACTGGAAACTGTATGATAGTGGCTGTTATGGGGAAAAATCCCCAATCATGTATTACATAAGAAATACATAATGGATTGCAATGGAATAACACATGTATCTCCACTAGTGAGTGATATGATCCAAAACATGCAAGTGGTGAAGCCAGAGTTAGTTGTGATTAACTTACCACTCACATATATAGAAGAATGTATTATTTCACTGCATCCCATTATATATTTGATATATGCCACACAATTTTTAATGTTTTTATTAGCATTACATTGCTTTAGCTTAAAGCTAACTTTCGTTCCATTTTTATCTCTCTTTTTGTACCATAGTTCTTTATGTTCTATTTCCAGATTCTGGGTGGAAATACTATGCTCTAAGTGGGAATATCATGTTCTGCTGTAAGAGGAAAGAATGTATTCTAAGTGAAATTAATATTTTATCTTACAAATCATGATTTGTTCACCCATCAAGTCATCACTTGCATGATACATAAAGGTGTTATTTCACTGCAGCCCATTAATGCCTTTTGTCTGTCTAACTATTTCCTTCTGTCCATCCCTCCTCCTGAGAAGATCAGTTAATAGGATCAACAGTGAAAGGATGAATGAATGAACACTGAGAATACCAGCACAAACTTATAAATGATGAAAATGCATTTTATGTTTATGGATCCTGTAAATCTATAAATTGTATTAAGTAAGTTGATGTTTAATACTTTAAACACAATGGCCAATGTATCAGTTCTTACAAAGCAGAACAGCCCTAGAAACCTGACCTCCCTATTCTTTATAGGGGTGCATGTCAGTTGTGATATTCTGAACTGTACCACACATGACGAACATCTGCTAAACATTACAACTTTGTGAGTTACACTAATTGTATCATATGTTAGAGCAAAACAGGCTTGAGCCTGTGGGGTACTACATACATAAGAAGACAACTTGGAGAAGTCACATATATGCAATAAACCCAGTGTACCTAATTGGGTAAAATTAGTTAACCAGAGGAAAATACTATATTCCTGACCATTCATATATTTACTTCCATAGCATCATTTATACATCACTTCTCAACACCTTAATCAGACATGTTGCAGCCCTGATAGCTTACACGTAACATTCAGTTGGTCCAGGTGTGAAACTGGGAATATGTACACAGGGAATTTTTTTTTATTTAAACTTTGGCAACCAGAAAAGGCACACTGAGCCAGAGCTCCATTCCAGTTGTCTGGTTGGAGGTGGGTGGAGGGGGCTGTGTGTAAAATAAGCAGCAATGTGAGATAGTGGCAAAAATTTTGACCTATACTTTTTTATTCTATTTTAGATTGACCCTTATCTATTGTATAATATGATTCCTTCCCAGTTTTGAATCTGCATTGCCAATTCTTTTTTTTTTCAATTGTTTAACCAAGTGAGACACACTAAGCTAAAAGCTTTTTTTACAGGTGCAACCTGGGAGCACAGGGAAGTTAAGTGACTTGCTCAGGGTCACACAGTATATGCAAGTGGGGGCTGTGGGATTCAAACCCAGGTCTCTAGATTTGCAGCTCAGAGCCTCAAACCACTGTGCTATACTGCCTCCCTAACTTCTTTACACTTGAAATAATGAAAGGAGCACTCCTTTTCATATGGCTCAGAAAAGGCTTTCACCACTATTCTCTGTTGTTTTTGAACACGCATTATTTAAGATCACAGTTCTTGTGATTATAATGAACTAGCATGGAGCAGACACGCACCCTGACGTTATGGGGCACCACGTGTACAAAAGCAGCTGAAAATAGAAATGAAAACCTGTTTTGAATCATATTTAAAGGGGTGTTCCTTTTATTATCAGAAATGTGAAAAAAGTGCTAAAGCAGGCTCAAAATGAGGAAAGAAGGTTTCATACAAATCAAGAGATGAGGAGTAATCTAAAACAGAATACAAAACTATAGGGTAACATTCTCACCACTATCCTGCATTGCTGCTTTAAGCAGGACCTAGTGCAGTATAGTTTTAAAGGGGCGCTGCCCTCCTTTAAATTCCCTTCCCCCAATTTAACACTGTGCTGGTACAATAAAGGTATCACTTTATCACAGTTTGAATGCAACATGGTGGTTATATTAACTGTATTACAAGTAGCTGGCATGCTAGTTTAAAATAATGGTTCTGTGGTAAAACCAGCCAGTGGCTCTGGTAATGCTGCCACACTAATAGTCAGAAGTGAGAACTAGTTCTGCATGTTTCATTTCTAAACTAGTTGATGCATAATAGACCTTTTTTTATGATTTGCTATGTTCAGCCTTTGGAAAGTTTTTGTTGGTTGGCCAGAGGATCTACAGTAATCATGAAAAGATTATAAACCTTTGCAAAATCCAGGCACAAACTACTGTACTCACTGAAAGGTAAGGCAAGTTCTGCTAACATCAAACTCTAAAAATAACTGGAAACATAAATAAAAACTCAAAAATGAGAAAACAAGTATGCCATTATTTCTGATGTCAATTCCTTTACACAGTTTCAGATGTACAATACTTGTAATGACAATATGAGGTTTTAAACAGTGACTACAATGCAACAAATACTGAAAGACAAGGAACCATTTACAAATTTTTAAATAAATGAACTAAAGAATTATATTGATCTGGGCATAGTGAGTTTAGGAAATAAGATCTCTGGCCCGTCATGTGCCTTACCCATTCTTATACAGTGTTTGAAACACATAAAACAGATGCAACTTAATATAACTGCTTATATAAACCCCATCAGTTGTTTCCATTGAGATAATACAATTTTCTAACAAACTGTGAATATTGTAGTAGTCATTAAATGTTCTAAGCTGTGATTTCAGTCCCAGAGCTGTACTTGAATTGCTAAATTCCTGGGGACAGTTCCTGAAGAAGAGTGTCTCTGGTTAAGCGAACCAAGGCACTCTTTGCTTGTAAGACACATAGGCAGCACAGGAACGAAACTCATTTCCCTGCACCATCACCAACTGAAGGGAAAGAGTTGAATTCCAGAGTTCATTCAAACCTGTCCTTTTATGGTACTGATTTTTGACAGAAACATGCCTATGGCAGTTCCTTATCCTTGGCATTCTGCTAATCTTTTAGTATTTAATATATTTCATGCACTCTGTGGCTGAATTCTGAAAGGTTCTATGACACACTGTTCATAAAATTATATAATTGTGATGGATGATTACCCGCACCCCCCTTCTGGCAGTATCGTTACTATGAGAAATCAACAACAGTTAGAGCCTCAATGGTCATAGCCAACTGGTTGACAAACAGTTTTCTAAACATTTTGTTAAAACCTCACAAGCCTGTGTAAGTGAAGTATTACTACTATAAATTGTACTGGTGTCTTTGTACTAATAGTCTTGCACAAGTATGACTGTGTGTTTGTGTGTACGTTTAGGGGGAGATATGAACAACTAAATGCACAGAGCAGTTTTACAGTAGAGATCTGAAGAAAAAAACAAAAATGGGAAGTTAAAAAGCAACCTGAGTACAGTAATTAAATATGACTGGGACAGTCAGTGTTTGCCATAAACAGAATTATAGAAACAAAGTCAACACTTCTCAACCAAGTAGTGAACTTAGGTTTGATACGGTGTTCCCCAAGGGAAAAACATTCTCCTGTATGCACAGACTTCTTGATCTGTTTCCAGTTTAGTCAACAAAAGCCACTTTTACATTGACTGCAGTCCCATACAGTTTCTGTTGCCATCATTAATGAGGTCATCATCTTCGCTGCCGATTGGTGTTGTTTTCTTGGAAAAGAAAGCTGTAACAGAAATATGCATAGTCTATGGTTAACATTCATATTTGATCCAATGTAACAGAACATGGATCTAATACTACTGTATGTTACTGTGAACATAAAGAAATCACCATATCACCATATTCTTAGACACAGTTTTACATGCAGCCCACATGGATTGGGTATTCATTTTATGTTTCCTGTTCGCTATTGAGCTCTTTCTATTTTCTTGCTGCTGACACTGAAACTCATTCTTAGGAAAACTGTTCAAATGCAGATACATATATGCTCTGCTTTCCACCGAGTGCTAAATTAGTGAGTCCAAGAGGTCTAAAAGCATTAACTCAGCTCTAATAGCGTACAGTCACAGGTCTGAATCAAGTTTCTCAGTAGGGGAGATGCAAACTAACAAAAATGATGCAGCAAATGGTTATCCCCTAATTATTTTAATATCAATAAAGTGCAGTTTAAAAACATTAATGTCAGTTCTTATTTCCATCACAAAGCTTAGTAACATTTATACACAGAGATGCCACTGTCTTGGGATGACTGATTACTCTCTCCTATAAATACATAAGATTAAAGTTATGAGCGTTGCATTATTTAATGAATACCTACAATTTCCAAATATCACACACACACACACACACACAAGCACACACACCTGTTGCTGCAGCCCAATTAATGGCATCCTCAAATGTGCTCAATCAATCTTTATTTAATGAAAGAAAAGTAAGACAAATTGTGCAGAACATTTTTCAATTGCACCTACAAGTCTTAAACTAACAGTGTTGGTTTGCCTCTCAATTTCTTGTGCTGTTGGGGGTTAGCAGAATGATTGTATGTGAAATGAGTGCTGTCAGAATCATAACTATTAGGCTGATGATTGCAAGATCCAGTGCTGGTTGGGGGGAAAGCTAGTACAGGATGTATTTGTGTATAATAGTGATTCATATGTGACACTACTTGTGATTGTTTTCCATTGCTCCAAGTACCTTCAAGTTACCTATTTGGTGTCACATTATTAGAACACTTGCAACACTGTGTCAGTATTATGTGAAGGTCTGTGAATTGGGGAAGAATGTTGGAGGGCTGACTAAACTAAGATGGGGAGGGAATTAATCAGTAAAACAATATAGAAAGATAGGTAAATAGAGATGAAGAGAGAGAGACCAGGGGATCACCTGCTCACTGCTGCAGCTGAAGCCAGCAGCATGACTCCAGCTGAAGCTTCACATTTCAAGAAAGTCCTGCAGTTTTCATACTGGCAATATGGGTGAATGACTCCTCTCTCTAAGGTGGGCACTCAGGATTTTGGGTGCCCAGAAATGTTATTTCCATGGCAATTTTCAAAAAACAAACACCACAATCTAATTAGATGGATTCTGTTTACCTGGTTCAGGTAACTGTTTTTTGAAAATACGTAATTTTCATGTATTGTTAATGTTTTTGAGTTAAAAAAAACACACGATGGCGGCCTCCATGATCTTTTCTTTTTTTCTCATGGCAAGTAAATATTTTCTCATGACAAGTAAATCATGAAAATAAGCACTCATTGCCCGGTGGCACTGGAGGTTGAGGCACTGGTTGCTGTACCTCGCGCCATGCCAGCAACCTGGGTTTGGGAATGAGCCCAGGTCACCGGGGTTCAGTAGGGGTGAGAAAGGATTGAGCATCTGGAAGACTGCTCTCCTCTCTTGGGAAAGAAGGGTTTGTCATCCCACCCACAGACTGCCCTCTGACAGTGGCTGAGGGGCAGTATGGGTTGGGAGGTGTGTACCATTGCATTGTGTCAGTAGGGGAGGTGGGCGGGGAGAAAAAGGTGGAAATAGAGCCTAGCAGGCTCTGTGATGGTCTGCCGCATACCAAGGGCCATCCTTGGCATCTGGATTGGGTCTTCAGGAGAGGGGGAGAAGCCAGCAACCTCCTCCTCTGACCCCGCCGCAGGGGGTAAGCTGCATGGGACCTCCGGGGGCTGGCAGAAGTGGGAGCGCAGGACCAGAAAGTGAGTCCATCTGTCAGGAGGGCCATAGCCACCTGCCAGGGCTCCAGGTGGAAAACAAATAATAATAAAAAAAAGGAAATAAGCACTCATAATTGGTGTTTTTTTACTGGACGAGCTTGGCAATTATCCAAAAATTTGTTATAACTCTGGAACCATATAATACTTTTTCACAAAGCCTTCAAAAGGTATTACTTTGATACAGACCACTTCTACCCCAAATGTTTCATTAAAAAATTCTGCACCGTCAAAGCCAGCCTAGTGGCGTAGAGGGCAGAGGTGCTGAGGATCACGTCACCTCTCCTACATTGGTGACCCAAGTTCAGGAATGTGCTTGGGCCACCATGGGGCATCTGGGGGGAGGGGCTGGGAGAGGGTTGAGCAACCATCTGGCAGCTATCCTCTCCTGTTCCCGACTGGGGAGGTTAGTCTTCCTGGCCCTTGACTGTCACTGGTTGGAGGCTTGATGGTAGTGTCGAGCAAATGGGGGGCTAGTGCTAGGCTACATGGGTGGAACGGGGTCTTTACCAGTTCCTGCATGTATACGCACCTCTGTACACATGCACAACTATGTCTGCCAGAACCTGGGGGATGTAAGTGGAGAAAACATAGAAGTTGACAGCAGATAAGGACCGCAAGGCCCATCCAGTCTGCCCATTTCTTTTTCTGCCTTATGAATGTGCCATCAGCCTTTGCTCTGTCAATGGCCTATCTATTCATAATCATCTGTATTGCTCCCTTATGCCTATGCCATGCCTGTTTGAAGCCCTACACTGTATTCATATCCACCACTTCCTGAGGTAGGCTGTTCCATGCATCCACCAGCCTTTCTGTGAAAAAGAACTTCCTCACATTACCCCTTAATCGGCCTCCCTCTAATCTCATGCTGTGTCTTCTTGTCCTGCTATTTTTCTTATATTGAAACATGTTAGACTCCTTCACCTTGTTAATGCCCTTAAGGTGTTTGAATGTTTCGATCATATCACCTCTCTCCCTCCTTTGCTCTAGGTATACATATTGAGCTCCGTTAATCTGTTCTCATATGTTTTCTGATGCAGTCCCTGCACCATTTTAGTTGACCTTCTCTGGACTGCCTCAGTTTGGTTAATGTCCTTGTGAAGGTGTGGCCTCCAGTACTGCATGCAGTACTCTAGATGGGACCTAACCAGTGTCTTGTAAAGAGGAATTATTACTTCTCTCTTCCGACTTGTGATACCCCTACTAATACACCCCAACATTCCTCTAGCCTTACCTACTGCTGTAGTGGTCTGCTTGGATGATTTCAGGTCATCTGTGATGATGATGCCCAAGTCTCTTTCTTCCCTTGTGACTGCCAGCAACTCCCCTCCCAGCCTATAGGTGACTTCAGGGTTTCTCTTCCCTATGTGCATGATCTTGGACTTCTTTGCATTAAACCCCAGTTGCCACTCTTCCAACCATTTTGCTAGTTTATCCAGATCTCTTCTCATTCTGCTCACCCCATCTGGATCATCTACTCTGTTGCAGATCTTGGTGTCATCTGCAAACAGACAAACCTTACCCTCCAGTCCTTCTGCAATGTCACTGATGAAGATATTGAAGAGGAATGGCCTCAGGACTGATCCCTGAGGTACCCACTTGTGACTTGCATCTCTTCTGACTGTATACCGTTTACCACCACTCTCTGTTTTCTGCTCGTCAACCAGTTTGCCACCCAGCTGACCTACTTCTGACCCACCCAGCTTATTAATCAATCTTCTATGTGGAACAGTATTGAAAGCTTTGCTGAAGTCAAAGTAGGCTACATCAACTGCTCCCCCTTGGTCCACCATTCTGGTTACCCAGTCAAAGAAATCTATGAGATTAGTTTGACAGGACCTTCCTTTTGTAAACCCATGCTGTCTTGGATCCTGTGCTCCTGTGGATTCCAGGTGTTGCACTATCCTTTCTTTAAGGAGTGCCTCCATAATCTTGCCCACTACTGAGGTAAGACTGACTTTTCTGTAGTTCCCTGCCTCCTCCCTGCTACCACTTTTGTGGAGTGGGATCACATGAGCTCTTCTCCAGTCTTCTGGAACCTCTCCTGTGCTCAGAGACTCACTAAACAGTTCTGATAATGGCTCTGCTAGTTCCACCCTTAGTTCCTTTAGTACCCTGGGATATATGCCATCAGGTCCCATTGCTTTGTCCACCCTAAGCTTATCGAGCTCTTGTAGGACCCTTTCCTTTGTGAAGGGACTATTGCATACCTCGCCCCTCCCCGTGTCCATGGTGCTGAGCTGTGGGCCCTGCCCTACCTTCTCTTCAGTAAATACTGAACAGAAGTATCTATTTAGGATAGATGTTTTTATATGGTCCTCCTCCTCCTCCTCACATGCCCCCTTATCCCCTTTGATCAGAGCAATACTCCTTCTGGACTTTCTCCTTTCACTAATGTATCTATAGAAAGTCTTGTCAACTTCTTTTACTGTTTGTGCTAGTGTTTCCACGGTTTGGGCCTTTGTCTACCTTACTGCCTTTCCTGCTTCCTTTAGGAAAGTTTGGTATGCCTCCCTACCTTCATCCTGCTGCGTTTCCTTATATTTCCTGAAGGCCAGCCTTTTGGCTCTGACCTTTTCTGCTACTGTTTTTGAGAACCAAAGTGGTTTCCTTCTTCGTTTGCACTTCCTTTTCTCTCTAACACAATGGGATGTTGCTTTAAGATTGCATCTTTAATGCTTTCCCACTTTGCCTGTACCTCCTCACCTGTATTTCTTTTGCCTGGGCTAGCTTAACTCTGTTGGCCATCTTATCAAAGTCAGCTCCTCTGAAGTCCCATATTTTTGCCTTGCAATGGGATGATTTAGTTCTAGTGGCCAAATTGAACCATACCGTGTGATGGTCACTGGCCCCCAGGTGACCTTCTACCTGGAGATCTGTGATCCTTTCCCTGTTAGTCAGTACTAGAGCTAGGATAGCCCTGTCTCTTGTGGGTTGTCGTACCAGTTGTTTGAGTCCCTCCCCCTACAGGGATTCCACCATGTGTCTAGTTCTGGCAGATGTTCCTGCTGGTATTGACCAATCTGTATCTGGCATGTTGAAGTCCCCCATTATCAGAACCTCCCCTTTAGCTGTCATGTTTTGTATATCTTCTAATAATAATGTGTCTATGTCCTCCCCCTGGTCTGGAGGCCCGTACACAACCCCAATTTGTATGGCTGTCCCATTTCCTGTTTCCAGGGTGACCCACAGTTTTTCTGGCTCCTTATGTGCATTCTGAATTTCTGTAGCTTTGATATTTTCATTGACATAAAGGGCCACTCCACCCCCCCCTTTTTGCAACTCGTTCTCTTCTGTACAGTACATAGCCAGGTACTGAAGTCTTCTAGGTGTGGTTACTGGTAAACCATGTCTCGCTAATGGCTACTATGTCTACTATGTCCAGTTTAGCCTCTGTCATTATTGCCTGCAGGTCTGGGATCTTGTTTCCCAGACTGCAAGCATTTGTGTACATGATTTTGCATTGGCCAGATTTCGGTGTGTTAGTTGTCGGGCGAGGTCTGGCATTTCCCCTGTGTGTCGTATGGGGAGCCAGACCTTTTTCCTTATCTGGTGATGCAAATGAACTACAAACATGCTGAACTTCTATTTGACCACCAGGAAAAACACTATGTCCTCCCGTCGCCATATGTGATTGCCCCCAGGATAGCCCCATCATGGCTGATGGCAGGAAAAGGTGGCAACGGGTAGGCAAACAGCTATATGAAACAAAATAAAAATTAAATATTCCACATTGTCTAGGCTGTGCATGAGAGCAAAAGAAAAAAAACATGTTAATTATAGGAAAACTAAATACCATTTTATTGGCATTCCATATCTTGAAAACCAAACAAGGTGCTATCACGAAACTTGTCACATCTTGAGACTCTGCCATGCTGACTGTGCATGCCAAATGTTGGGCTATTTAGTTGAGTGCTGCCAAAATTATTAAAGTACAAAAATTGGGGTTTAACATTAAGCAGCCTCCTCAACCCTAACTATAGGGACGCTACCACAACCCTATTATAAATATCTATATATATAAATATACATATATTGTTTATTGAGTAGAATTGGAATTACAATCCTTTGAGTCAGAGATTCATTTGCAAAGGCTCCTTGTCAAGAAAGTAAAAAATACATACAGGGTAACATACAGGCAGACTATAGATACAAATATTACAACTTGTAGAATTGCAATGTAATACTCAAGGTCCGGGAAATTTAGGATTTAGTATAAAAAGAATGACATTACATTATGGTACATCAACAGGGTGCACATGAAAGCCTGTGCCAGGGCTAAGTCAGGATACAATATCATAGGATCCTCAGGGACCCCGAGTCTTAATATACTTGCAATGGGAGACATAGGGGAGGAGGATGGCATTAGTATAATCTTTTCCTATGGGTTCCTGAGTAGCATTATTCTCTGAAAAGAAGGAGGGGTGGAAATAGAATGAATGAGGGACTAATTACAGTCACAGGTAGCCGAGTCAAAGAGCCAGGTTTTGAGACTAGATTTAAAGAGGCTAAGACTGTGGGTCGAGGAGATGGTGGACGGGAGTCCGTTAAGCCAGTAGAGGGCCCGATAGCGGAAGGATCTTTGTCCCAGTGAGGTTCTACAGTGGGGAACTAACAGGGTGGGGTTAACTGCATATATGCAGTATGTGTGGACACAAATCCAATGTAATAAAAAATGTTATCTCCACATATGTGTGATACATTTTAGAGCTGAAAGTTAATCACGCCTATAATGAATAGACACTACCTATCAATCATCCCCCCTCAAAAAAACACCAGCCTATTGTATAAACAGGAAATGCAATGGGGACCTGTGTGATACATTATTTATCTACCCCTGAGCAGTCTGACCATGGGCATATCACTTGTGGCTAACACTACTCATGAGGTTACCTGAGGCCAAACTGCTCTTGTGTACAGTAGATAAATAATGTATCACACAGGTCTCCATTGTATATCCCCTGGAGAGATATATATATGCACATTAGTGCCAGTATAGTTAGGGTTCAATGGTCACTTATATGTTAAACCCAAAATTGTGCACTTTAATAACTTTGAAACTGTACGACCAATATATGCAAACTTTTCATGCACCATCAGGTACTATAGATCTCTTGATGTGGCAAGTTTGGTTCCAGTCGGATGTGCGGTTGTGGAGATGCGGAGTGTCAAAAAATGTGAAAATTACCATTTAGGTGCAAATCCTTTGTACGCCGTTTCTGGGAAGTGGCTTGGGGGTTTGGTCTGAAATTGTTAGGGTATGGGTCTGGGTCACAGATGTGCATTTTGAAGGTTTGGTAAAAAAAATATTAATCCGTTCAAAAGTTATTAAAGTTTTATGTTTCCCATTATAGCCTTTGGGGAAAATTATATGTGTCATGTAAAAGCAGTTTCTGCTTTCACGAAAGCACTTTTTGCTGTCACAAATGGATCAGTAGTGTCATGCTGCTGCCATCTTGTTTTTAGTTACCGATGTGGAATAAATGCTGTAATTCAAAAAATACTGCCCCCTGGTAAACATCAACAGTTGAGGCAGTATAGCACAGTGGTTTAAGGCTCTGAGCTGCAAATCTGGTGACATCCAGCAGACCAGACCTGGGTTTGAATCCCACAGCTTCCACTTGCATACTGTGTGACCCTGAGCAAGTCACTTAACTTCCCTGTGCTCCCAGGTCGCACCTGTAAAAAAGCTTTTGACTTAGTGTGCTACTCCTGGTTAAACAACTAAATAATAATTAAAAAAAAAACAGTTGTGTTTGCCTAATTGCCTGATGAACACAATTCTGTGGTTAGATTTTTAAAGTAATATCAGGAAATATGTTTATTTAAATCGGGCGGTGGTAGTGCTGCAAATTTACGACACTACTCTAATGAAACTGCTGCAAATTGTGGCACAGTTCCGCAAAACTAATTCTGTAATGCCACAAATTGTGACAGTGTTTTGTGAAAGCTTTTAAAAATTATGCAACAGCTGCTGCAATTTGAGACCTTACTTTACAGAAAAAGAAATCAGATCCTGGAAAACCCCAAAACCTTTTCTGGCCATTTTTTAGCCAAACTAACAGCAGAATCCAATTCCTCGGCCCCCGTTAAAAGGTTTTTTGTTATCCTTTTACTGCCTTCAAAGGGGCTGAGGCATGTTTTATATTAAAACATTTTTTTGCCAACATTGGGGTGCCCAGTCCCCATGTCAGTGGTAGAAGCCCCCCCGCCAGTGTGGGACACTGGGTAGCCCACTCCCAGTGTCTCAAAATATTTATTCATAAAATACTATTTTTGCCGACATCGGGGTGCCCAATCCCCATGTTGGCACTAGACCCCCGCTAGTGTGGGACACTGGGGAGCCCACTCCCACTGTTCCCAGTTATGTCCTTCCCCCTAGTACTGTGGGACAGTGGAGAACCCATTTGCAGTGTTCCAAAATATTGTTTTAAGTGTACCTGCAAAAAAATAAAACAGTCCACCAATGTCTTTTTTTCCTGAAAAAAAGAAAATGGTCCGGCGTCATCTCCCCATCCCCCTGCCCCATCCTGATGCTCCCACTGAGCACTCACCATCCCACCCCCTTTCCCTATATTTACCACCAGAGATTGTTGGCTGTCATCATCTGTGGATCGGGACATGTCTGCATTCTTCAAAGCTGAACTGCAAACTGAAGACTCAAGGTAAGTGCCATATAATGGCTTTCAATGACGTTTTGAACTTATAGTGATAGCTCAGCCATTTTTTGGTATTTTTGCACCAAATTTTCAACATGGGCTTTTTGGGGCCCCACCTCATGAACACTGTCACTGTCGTTCTGTTAATCAGGCCTATAAGGTGATTTCACGGTCGCTGAGTGAAATCACTTTTCTGGACTGAGTAATGAAATGGCAGTGCAGTGTTCATGAGGTGGGGTCCCAAAAAGCTCATGTTGAAAATTTGGTGCAAAAATACCAAAAACTGCCTGAGTTATGAGTAGTCATTGAAATTTTTCTATGCATGCATGCAATTTGGGCAATTTTTAATATTTTCACTCCAAATTTTCAGTGTTCTCATTTTTTCACATCACCTCATGAACAGTACAGCTGTCATTTTTCACATCCTGGCTGACAGGAGTTTTCGCACCTGTGGCATGGAATGGCTTGTTGCCACGGATTTAAAAATTTTCACCTGTGGGGTTTATGAGGTGGTGTGGTAAGAAGACTATGTTGAAAATTTGGGGTAAAAATATGAAACAATGGTAAAGTTATGACCATTCATTAGACTTTTAGTATGCCTGCTCATAACTATGGAAATTTACAATATTTTGACCACAGATTTTCAACATAGCCTTCTTATTACCCCAACTCATGTATGTCAGAGCTGTAAATTTTACAAATCCTGGCCAAAATGTGTTTTCACACCTATGGCGCAGAATGGCATCGCAGTTGTGCAGAACTATGTTTTGGCGGGGATTTGAAACTTTTCTGTAGAGGCTACATGTCCTGGGGTACTCAGATGGCTATGGTGATAATTTGGTCATGCATCTAGGGAGAGATGGGTGCGTAGGGTCCAAAGAACCCTGTCCTCCCACAGCAAAATAAAGGAAATCATGGAGCATGGGATTGCAGGACCCAAAGAGCCCTGTGCTCCCACAGGTAGAGGAAGGTTAATTACAGTGTCTTTACACTTATGGATAGATGGGAGCTCAGGGCCCAGAGGTCCCTGCGCTCCCATAAACAACTATGGCTATGGTGATACTTTCACAAAAAGTAAGGGAATTCACTGCAAAAAAAACTTCATTAATGCATCAGTTAGGGTTCATATTAAAGTGAAAAAAGTATGGAAATGTGGTGTTAGGGTTCCCAACAGTAACACCCACCTCACCTACCCACAACTCTACCACCCCCCACTGTCCACATGTTAAGTAAACAATCTCCGATAGTAGAGTAAATAATAATAATAATAATAATACAGATTCTTGTGTCTTCAGAGTCTGCCAAGAAACATGTCTAAACAAGCAGGGAGTACTAATAACATTTATTATACTACTTATGCCAAGCATGTGACAGAGAAAATCACAAGGGAGATGGGTTTCTCACCACTGTCCTGAAGAATGTACATAATCTCCAGAATTGTAGATCTTAGGCTCTCTAAGATCTTGTTCTCTCTCTGCGATCTCGTTCTCTCTGCATATAAAACTAGGTTACAGAAGCCTAAATACTACAGATAACAGTATAGCAGCAGACAGTACAACATAGTTACGGATATGAGAAACAGTATGTATTGGATAATGACTTAGGAGACAGAATTACTAACGAGTATCATATGAGACAGAATATGCTTCCATTAGCATTATAGCTTGGACAAAAGAAGTGCTGACTGGGCTCTATTACATGTGGCATTTCTTGCTTATGTATAATATAAGACATAACAAAGGATTTCTCTCTAAAGAGACAAAGATAAGTGCTGACAGGGCTCTATTACATGTGGTATATCTGCCTGAGTTTAAAACACTCACTACATGTAATTATATGAGAATATAGGTATACAATAATCACTGATGATCCCTCAGAGTCATCTTATCAGTGATTAGGTAGATTATATATGGAATATATGTAAAAAACAAACATAATGCATTATAGTGAGGTATAATAGTCGTGCATGATGTAAACATTGGCAAATATTAACAGCAAAGCACATTCCTGACACTTATGCTTATATGATGGGTGCCTATATCTACATGTTAGTGCACAATAGCAGTATCACAGTATAATAGACCAGGAATACAGTGTGAGGTGTATGTGGGATGATAGGGGGCATAACCCAGGTGCAACAGTCTCCTCTTTGTTGCCCTAATTGCAAAAGTGGCAACACAACAAAAAGACGATGGTTAGGCACTATTCATCTACAGGCCTGAGGCATGAGCCTGATAGAGGAATATTAACTGGTCACAGTGGTGTTTAAGGGTTTTCCTTAAACAACAAAATGTAATTATAAGGGTACTGTTCGTAAACCTTGTATTACTATAAACATTTGGAATACAACTTCACAATGGGGTTTTTCAATATCAAAGCAATCAGTATCAGGTGTGTATCTGTCCTATTGGGAAGAAATTGAAGAGACAAACTTAAGTTGCCTGTATGGATATTAAAAATAAGTAAAAATTGAGATAGAGCATCAAGATAGTTAGGACTAGACTTAGTGACATCTGGTTCTGGGATGGGAACAGGTGTGATTACCACATAACCTATTATCTGTTTAGGGAATAAAAATAGAAGTTAGAAAAGTTCACTTTGCATAACTTTTAGTCCATATCAGAAGAATGTATAGTTGGTCACCACACAATGTTCCACATCAGCAGAATATACCACCTTGAAGGATGACATTTTTCAGTTGGTAAGTCGAACAGGACATGAAATGTCAATGTCCACAAGCCATAAACTACGAACAGTTCCAAGGATAACTCCAGGGTTTCTTCAAGTGTTAGATGAAGATTCATAGTTCAAATTCGATGCATTCAGATTTTCTAAAGGTTGATCCAAATGTTCTGGAGGCTGCAGTATTTGCAGAGGCCTCAGCAGGGGGTGCATTAGATTGCACATTGAGTTTTACAATGGAATAGCAACAGTGTTCAGTTGAAGATGATCACATGGCTGCACAAAGTGTGAAACTTTATGACAGTACTCAGTTTGTATAAGGTGCCAGCCAGGCTTGGAAAACAAGCAATGAAGAAAATGGATTTCTTGATTGTAGCTCAAATGAAGAAGAGACTTCTTGCTGAAGTTAGAAGATTGCCCCCACTCCAGACTTGCTTCATAGTATGCATTACAATAAACTTGATTGTAGAATCTTAATTGGAAGGACAGAATACAATTTATTTGAAAGTTCACACGTGGAAGCCTAATTTCAGTTATTAGGCCAGTATTCACATGTTGGTAAGACAAGTTGAAAGATGTCACATCTGCATAAAAGGTGGTGTTCCTTTCAGTTATGACAATCAAGGTTTAGAGTCAGTCACGATTCCAAGACCTCATGGTAAACAAGGAAAAGAGGTAGTTTCAACCTTTTCACAATAAAAGTTCCAATCAAGATGACCAATAGAATGGACAGTTGCCAGATGATCAAAGCTGGATGTAGCCAGATGAAGATGCAGCAATGACACTGTGAGAGTCACAAACATGGCTTTCTGGATTGTGCAGGAATAAGTTTTGAAACATGGAGCAATACTGGTGTGTGTGTGTGTAGTGACATATCCAAGGTTCCTTGCCATTGACAAGGGAATAGTGTTAGATTCAAATGAGCATTTGTTAACACATGCAATAGAGTGCAAAATGTGGCAATGCTACTGACCCATACATCTGTCATGTATGAGATCAAGGATATGTCCTAATTCCAGATCGTGGAAGAGATAACCAAAGGGTTGTAACAACATAATAGCTGTAGGCAGTGCTAAGGACATTTCTAGCTATGTGATGCTCATCTGCTTCCTTAATGTGAGCAGAAATTAATTCATTAACATGAACATTTGTCAGATCAAACCTCTTCACAATATCCTTAATATTGTAACTGTAAATCACTCTTAATGAGCAAAATCATATATACCATGCAATGGGGTTGGGGGGGGTATGATATTATATTTCATACTATCATGACCCTTTAACATACTGTATGTACTTGAATAATGGCTAAATCAGCCTTATTTCAAATAGATATGTCAGAGCCAAATAGGCCTGAGTCTAAACATGTGGTTGTTTTATTTTTTTAAAAACAAAACAAAATACCTAGTTCGTTTGGGTAGGTTTAGAGTCATTAATGTATCACTAGTGGTCAGGATGTGAAAATCCTGTGTGTGTGTATGTGGTGCATGCATGCTATGAGCCCCTGTATAGGGGGTCATTAATGAGTACCTGGTATGCTGCCAGGGTATCTAATAACATCATTATTAAACAACAAAAGTGGGAAATGTTTGTTGTGAAACATAAAAGAAATTATTCCAAGTTTAAAAGGTGAAATTTGAAATCACTGGAATGTGCATGAGCTACACATTATTAACTAGGGTACCTGGTTGAGAAGTGGCTGTTAGACCACTGGGTGGGCCAGGGTTCTGTTTTGGGCACTCAGTATTAGGTGTCACAAATTACGGTGCATCATTGGGTAAAAACCTTAAGGTCTAATAGCTTTTATTACCATATAAATTTGGATGCAAAATTCCTGATTATCTATAAAATGTAAACAGGAGCCCAGATCAAGTCTAGCTTCTAGGATTGATCCAAAGCAATGATCATATTATTCAGTAGGGCCTCACTACCCTTCTGGATGATTAACATGTCTTTTAGGACTTTAGTGTGAATTCCACAGGATGCAATTAAATCATGTGGGATAGTGAGGTACTGTGCCTCAACAATCTGTTTAGGATTAGGTTACTGGTTCTTATCTGCAATGACATGTGCAGTTTGGGCTTGCAAGAAAACCAATACTTTTAAAAAGAATAATAAGCATAAAAGCAAGCATCTTTGTCTCTCTCTGGAACCTAAAAGTAAAGAGAAAAGAAAAACATAGTTTAGTGCTATTGGGTAATGGAAAAGTAATGTAATCTCCTTTAAACAGGTTCATTTGATTGGCATACAGCCATTTATCAATGACTGTTATAGTGAGGCACTCTAAACTTGGTAGACCTCTGGACTGAGTTTGTTTACAATGGGATAGGGCCTGTTGTTGGGTCTTGCCCATACATTGTGAAGCAAACAAGTGTACCTTTTGGATGTCATGTTTGAGTTAACATATTTATTTACTGATGCTTCATCAGCAGTGGCAGTACACAGGTCCAGAATTAAGTGTTCTGGGAGTCTCATGGACCGTCCGGTCATGATTTCAAAAATGGGGTATGCTGGGTACCTGCAGAGGGTGTCTCTCTTATTGCCATAAGGAGTAAAGGCAATAATGAATCCCAGTCCTTTGGTTTTTTTCTGAACAAGTTTATCGTAACATAACTTTGATCTGCTTGTTAGCACATTCCACCTGTCCTGATGACTGTGGGTGGTAAGGGATATGAAACTTTTATTTTACCCATAACGAATTCAGAGTTTCCTACATTACTTAGGCTATAAAGCAGGCTCCCTGTAATCAGAATTAACTTTTAGGGGTAACCCCCACCTAGTAAATAGCTGGTTTACCAAGACATTTGCAGTCACTTTGGCTTGTTGCTATGTTAGGTTGGTGATCAATAGTGAAAACTAGTTGTCGTTGTTAGTGGTTGGCATAGGGCCAATGTAGTCATTCTGGATGTTGTTGCAGGGGCCTGATTGCCTCTGGGGTAACAATGTATTTTTCTAGCTGGTATAGGATTGTTCTGTTCACAGATCAAACAGTTACTGATGCAGTGTTCTACATCATTTCTCATGTGTGGTCATCAGACAGAGGATTTCAGTCTGTCTAGGGTTTTTACTGACTCACTGGTGTCGACCAGTTGAAGTACTATGTACTTGGTACAGTAGAGAAAATCTACACTCAGGTGTTCAGGAATTACCCGTAACTTTTCACGAGTCTTACAGCAGTGATGTTCCAAATGAGTAGGCCATCACTGGATAGGTGAATGTCATTTTCATTTTCTTATAAGAGCTATTTCTGGAAGTTATTCCCCAGTTCCTTTATTAAGGAACCTATACACTGCCCTCCAAATGAGGATCCTTCTTATGGACTTAAACTGGTTAGGTTAGGGTTGTACATTATACACAAACAAGTCTCTGTATTTCACAGAGGTAATATCAGAGAATTGGAACAGGAGTTTGTTTTCTTCCAAATAAATACAGTCAGAGAGGAAAAGACCCAATTAGAATCTATAATAAAAACATAGTATCTGCAGTGCTTTCTGTAATTATCTCAAGGACATTTCTTGAAATGGGCAGAACATAACCCTCTCATAGAGTGCTGGCAACATTTTATGTAAGGATAAATCTATTTTTGTTCCTCTCTTAACACAAGCTGTGTTTATCTCAAGGACTTTCTAAATCATCCACAAACAATTGTGGTAATAAGGAGACTCCTCAGCTCCCTGTTTTTCATTTCATTTGCCAGGCGTGTTTTAACAATGTCTGTGAATCGTACATATATGATGATGCAATTACTAGCCATGCACACTCTGTCATCACCAGGATGTACAATAAGAATGCCAAACCCTGCTATCTGACCCTCGTTGGTATATGTGGCTGAGTAATCAGTCAAAACATGACACACAGTGGTGTCTTTTAATGCTTTCTGAGGTTCTGTCAGAAAGGGCCCTGGGACAGGTAGGTCAGGGGGTTGGAGTGAACAATCATGGGTCTCTCCTGTAAATTGTAGGCCATGGGCCAACAAGGATGGAGTTTTGATAGGAAGGACAGTGATGCCATGATCCTGTAAAATGAGAGACCAGTGTGTAAGTCTTGCATTGGATACAGAGACATCTTTTCTCTGTCTGACAACAAAAAGTTAGTCGGCAAATGTTGCTGATGTTTGATTTGTGATTTTAACTTGTTAGGTGCCTTGGTATTTGAAAGGCACCATGAAAATAAAAGTTTATTATCATTATTTATTAAATGATTGGAATGTAGCACAATGGGTGCATATCCAATGATGTACATAAAACATCTCACTGCCTAGTATGTAGCAAAAAGATTATTTTCACAAAGGTTGTATTTCGGCTCCACTGGGGCAAGCATCTGGGATGCATAAGCAATGGGTCTGATGTGTCCATTGTATGTCTGGGCTAAAACTGCTGAGATTGCTATATCTGATGTGGCAGTTTCAAAATAATGCACTAAAGTTGTGTTAGGATTAACCAATGCTGGGACCATGGTCAGTGATCCCAAAAGAAAAGACAATGCTATCAGTATTAGGATACCTTGTACCTTCTTACCAGAGGTGCCTGCTATCGTCTGTGCTGAGAATAACCCAGTCAGTTTCTGACTTGTGTCTGCTATTGCATGTGCAGGGAATAACCCAGACTGTTCCTGGCTTGTGCCTGCTATTGCAGCCACAGTATGGGATGATCCATATGTCACTGATAGAGGGGCTCTGCATCATGTGCTGGGATTGCTGGCACTATCAGGGGTGCCTGTACAGTGGTGAAAAGTGGAGTGCAAGTTTCACTAGTTCTCCAGCTATGGATTGTGGTTCAGTAGCCATCAGGGGTGGAGAAAGTAGTACTGAAACAGCTGTCAGCTCAGGTTCAGAAATCAAACCTGTAACCCTCCCCCTCCAACGTGGCCTGTGATGCTGAAAATATCACAGCCATGGGGCTTTCAGAATCAGGGTTGTCCCTTCCCCCATCAAATGTAAAGTGGGTTTCCCCACCGGAAGGTTGCTGGATGGTAGAAACATTGTTTTTAATGTTACAGCTTAAGGTATTAATGCACTGCATAGGAAAAGCTGTACGTTCAGTCTTCTCAGGGAAAGCTGATGTTAAATTGCATAGGGAAGAATCACAACATTTCATGTAATTAACTGCAATGTGTTCCTTAACCAAGGCCCTTCTAGCACAGTAAACATTGCTAGCAGAAGTTGCTTCTTCAGTGTCAGACACTCACTTCATGACAGACTGCATACCAGCCTCATTCAAAAGTATGTCAGCATCATTTTTTAATGAGAATCTTCTGTCCCTCAGAAACACTAGTCTTACTGATAACATTACTAATCATGCCAAAAACCTCCAGTTTGTTTTGTTTGGTTATGGCAGCAATCACAGGTCCCTGTGACTGCATGATCAAAAACCAAGCAAGTAGTGGTGCGCAACAATGTCTTCCCACTATCAGACTAGTCCGTATTAGAAAACATGGAAAGAACGCAGTCCACAATAATTATCTCAAGCACAATTGCCAAGACTGCCATTTATTTTCATCTTTCCTCGCCGGTAGAACTCAGAGAGTTGTCTCGGGAATATCTTCTTCCAAGTCTTTCTCTCTTTCTTGCGGGGTTCCTCAGGGCTCGGTGCTGTCTCCCATGTTATTTGTAGTGCATATGCTACCCCCTCTGAGACATTGTAAGATGGTATGGGCTGAGGTTTCACTGCTATGCTGATGATACCCAGCTCTACCTGTCTTTTGCCCCCGACCAGGCTAGTGCTATCTTGGTACTGAATGGTTGCCTCATAGAAATCCAAGATTGGATGAGTTCTAGTGGCTTAAAGTTGAACGCAGGAAAGACTGACATTTTGGTGGTGAACCTGGGTTGCAGGACAAAGGGGTTCAGGACTGATCTCCCCTCTGGTTTAGTCCTGGGGGGCGCAGATCCTTACCTCTGAACGGGTGCGTGACCTGGGAGTGGTGCTTGATGACGGGCTGACCCTTTGTCATCAGGTGTCGGCCGTAGTCAAGCTGGCCTTTTATCATCTTAGGAACACTGCCAGGGTCAAGCACCTTGTTCCGTCTAGTGATCTGCCTGTTCTGGTCCACGCCTTTGTGACTTTGCGCCTTGATTACTGTAACTCCCTTTACTTAGGGCTTCCTAGGGTTGATATCCGCTGCTTGTAGTTAGTGCAGAATGCTGCTGCACATTTGTTGACTGGGGTTTCTAGAAGATATTACATCACCCCTGTGCTGCGCGATCTGCACTGGCTGTCTGTTCAGTGGTGGATCACCTTTAAGGTAGGTTTATTAACCTACAAAGCCCTACACGTCAGGGCCCTGACTACTTGAAGGAGCTCCTTGTTCCTTACACCCCTCTGCGACAGCTCTGCTTGGCTGACGAGGGGTTGCTGGAGATTCCGAGGGTTAGTTTAAAATCTTTGGGAGCCCATGCCTTCGGGTTTGTGGCCCCTACCCTCTGGAATTCTCTGTCCCGTCAGCTTCGGGAGTGCAGGACTGTGGGGTGCTTTAAGCAGGCACTTAAGACCTCTTTATGAGGTAAAGCATACTCTGAATCTCTTTGATTTTAATTGGTATTTATTGTAACTGTTTGACTTTTATTTATCTGTTCAGCGCCTTGATATTTGAAAGGTGCTATATTAAATAAAACTTATTATTATTATTTCATCAAAATTCCATATAAAAAGTGGGTACAGCAGGACCTTCTGCAAACAATGGAAAACCCCTAGCGCCTCGACTCTCCCGAGTCTTCAAAGGGGGTGTAGCATACAATCATTAGATCTAATATAAATCTGTGGCTCATTAATAATAATGAGGTAATCCAGCCAGTGATTTAAAGTACATTCACCAAAATAATCTAAAGTGCTATAACAATTTCCATATAAATCTAATAAAATATACACTGACAAATATCAGTCAATACTAAATATACAAAAGCTAAATTGATACTTCTAAAGCACCTAAGAAGCACATTTATATGTTTTTAGGTATAAAGGATCAATCCCAAATCTGTGTTCATTCAAAATCCTATTTAGGAAAGGGGGAAAAAGGAGAAAAAGAAACAACATGATTTATAGTGTGAACACAATATTATTATTGTAAAATATGTATCAAGGCTAAATAGCACTATTTTCAATAGAGGTTCTACACAAATAAATAAACATAATTTAGTTTGAAAATTAAATCTATTTGCACTAAATGTTAGATAACATTACAACGCTGCTACTCTATTGCATGATCAAACCTCCGTGATGTGGCGGTCGGCCATTTTGGATTACCTCATGGGCATCTTGAGTTACTGTGTTATGACCATCATCACATGACCATGAGTGGCCATCTTGGGGATGGTATGGGGATGCAACCTGATGACATGTGTATCCACCATTTTGAGACTCTAACAGGTCTCCATTTTGTGAATCACAGAAAAACAAGTGGCTAGCATTTGTTCTAGTCCACCCCACAGCATACTGTGAGTGTTCAAAATCAAACTCTTCAACATGAGAAGAGGCAAGGTCTTTGGTCATTAAGTTAGTATGCCCTGCCAATACCTCTGGCTGATGGTGCAAGTTCACCATTTCTGCCTTGCAATTTGTATGATCAACCTCAGATTTGGTATCACACAAATTATGCATAATCTGTTTCTCCAAGTTTCTACACACAGTGGTAACTTGGGCATTTTCCTTACGCTTGCATTCCAGCTCCTCAAAAACATAAGCGAGCACACTATGAAGTAATCCAACTTTAGCCCACAAGACATTCTCATAGTGTAAAACTAGTCTGCTGTCAAGAGAAGCTTTATCACATTTGGTATTCAAAGCATACATTTTACATCAACTATTTTCATAATTACTTAGTAATGAATCACATTGTTTAGTCAAGGTCCTGTTTTGAAATAGCAGTTCATTAACTTTCTCAGCAGACTTGGCATTAAGCACACTCATCTTTTGCCTGTGTGCAGTGTAATCTGACTTCAGAGTATCACATTTTATTATAGAAAATTCTAAACAAGAGAATGGTGTTGCAACAAGTAAATGTTCAGGAATATTTTCCTCAGTACCATGGTTTAGTTGACTATAGTCTTCAGAAATCGCCCTCATGGGAGTGTTTCTAGTCTTTGCCACATTGGCAACATTTTTCAAACCACCGTAGGCAGTTTGAGTTTGTGAAGCATCCAGCCTCAACTTCAGTACTGATTTTTGAGACATGTCTTTTAAGAAATAAGAAACCCTTAGCTGTCTGTGGATCAAAAACTTTGTTTGAAACCAAAGTTCATGAAAGGACACAAACAACATTTGGCATAATGTGGACACCTAGATGAGTAAATACCCATTAGGATTTGAATCCACAAATGAAAGCAGTCTATCTGTCTGCTCAGTTCCCTTTACAGCTGTGTGTTCCCACAGAGAAAGAAGAGGAAAAAAAAAATAAAAAAAAATAAAACAACTCATTACACAGGGATTAAATATCTGCCAAGTGGTTGTATTGTCTGCACTGTGGAACACACAACAGACTGAAACATTAAACAGAAGACACTCTCAGCTGCTTATTACTGGAGATTTCTAACCCAGTGTTTTAATTTACAGAAGAAATTAAAATGTTACTTGGCAAACATCCAGACTCCACTCGCGGTCACCATTTATGTTACGCAAACAATCTCAGATAGAGTAAATAGAAACATAGAATTTGACGGCAGATAAGGACTGCTTGGCCCACCTAGTCTGCCCATTTTCCTACCTAACAGATAAGCTGCAGATCCTAGTTAACCAACAGCTTACTTTCTCCTACCCCCCACTAGTACTGCCTTATGTCTGTCCCATGCATTCTTGAATTCCTCCACTGTTCTTGACTCCACGACCTCCTCGGAGAATGTGTTCCATGCATCCACAACCCTCTCTGTGAAAAAATACTTCCTCACATTACCTCTGAGCTGTTCCCCCATCTTCAGATTGTGCCCCTTGTTCTTGCATATCTCTTTTCTGAAAGATGCTACCCTCTTGGACTTTGTTGATTCCTTAGGGTACTTGAAAGTTTCTATCATGTGCCCTCTCTCCCTTCTTTCCTCAAGGGTATACATATTAAGCTCCTTTAGTCTTCCTTCATATGTCTTCTGGTGCAGACCCTGCACCATTTTGGTTGCCCTCCTCTGGACAGCCTCCACTCTGTCTATGTCTTTGCGGAGATGGGGTCTCCAGAACTGCACACAGTACTCCAGATGGGGTCTCACCAACTGTCTGTACAGAGGGATAACAACTTCCTGTTTTCTACTATTGATCCCTCTTCCTATGCATCCCAGTATCCTCCCAGCCTTCCTTACTGCCTTCTCACATTGCTTGCCCACCTTTAGGTCATCTGATATAATTACCCCCAGGTCATTTTCCATTTTTTCTGTTGTTATTATCTCACCCCCCATTGTGTGCTCTTCCCATGGGTTTTTGTTTCCCATGTGCATTGTGTATCAACCCTGTTGCAGATCTTTGTATCATCTGCAAAGAGACATACTTTTCCTTCCGGTTCCTCTGCAATGTCATTTATAAAGACATTAAAAAGGACTGGTCCCAGTACTGAACCCTGCGGTACCCCGCTAGTAACCCTCCTTTCTTCACTATGTACTCCATTTACTACTACCCTTTGCGTCCTGTTGTCTAGCCAATTTTTTATCCAGGCTACCACCTTGGGACCCACTCCATGGCTGGCTAACTTGTGTATTAATCTTTTGTGTGGGACTGTATCAAATGCCTTGCTAAAATCTACGTAGGCCATGTCCACAGCCCCTCCCTGGTCTACTACTTTGGTCACCCAGTCAAAGAAATCTATTAGATTCGTCTGACATGACCTTCCCATTGTGAATCCATGCTGCCTTGGGTCCTGTGCCCCACTGGCCTCTAGGTACTCAACAATTCTTTCCTTCAGAAGTGATTCCATCATTTTCCCCTACCACTGAGGTCAAACTAACTGGTCTGTAGTTTCCTGCCTCTGTCCTGCTCCCACTTTTGTGAAGAGGAATCACATCTGCCCTCCTCCAGTCCTCAGGTACCACCCCATCCTCCCATGATTTGTTAAAGAGAGTAGTCAGCTGTGTCACTAGTTCTACCCTTAGTTCTTTTAGAATTCTTGGGTGAATCCCATCAGGCCCCATTGCTTTGTCCACCTTCAATTTTATTAGTTCTTTCAGAACTCTTTCTTCTGTAAATGGACTGGTATCGACCCCGTCTTCAGAGTGCTTCTCTTGTTTGGTTTAGGTACCTCCCCCTCCTCTTCCTTTGTGAATACTGAGCAGAAATATTCATTCAGTATCCCTGCTTTTTCACTGTCACCCTCTACCCACATTCCCTCCCCTTTATTAGGCCTCAGTATCCCTCCTTTGGTCTTTCTTTGCTCCCTAATGTACCTATAAAAGGTCTTATCCCCCTTCTTAACAAAATTGGCTATCCTTTTCTCGGTTTGGGCCTTTGCTATTCTGACTGCCTTTCCAGCCTCTTTCTGCTTTAACTGATAAAGTTCTCTGTCCTGCTCCTTCTGTGTTTCCTTATATTTCCTGAATGCTATGCTTTTCTCCTTAACCTTCCCTGCCACCTCTTTTGAGAACCATAGCGTTTTTTTCCTTTGTTGTGTTTTATTGATTTACTTTACACAAAGGCTTGTTGCCTCTGTGATGGCTGTTTTGATTACTCCCCATTGTTCCTTCACCCCTCCTTCTTGCCTGTTTGCTAGTGCTTTTCTGAGGCACTCTCTCATTTTCCCAAAGTCAGAGCCCATACTCTTGCTTTTGTATGGCTTGATTGTATGGCTGTGTTTATTGTGAACCATACTGTTTGGTGGTCACTTGTTCCCAGATGGCTACCCACTTCTTAATCTGAGATTCTTTCTCTGTCTCCATTTGAGAATACCAGGTCTAAGATTGCTCCCTCCTGAGTGGGTTCCAGTACTAGCTGTCTGAGGCATGCCCCCTGTAGGGCATCAAGAATGACTCTGCTCTTGGATGTGCCTGCAGCAAAGGTGCTCCAGTTAACATCTGGCATATTCAGGTCCCCCATCAACAATATCTCCCCTTTTTCTGCCATTCTAAGGAAGCCTTCTATCATTTCCTTGTCTGTTCCCTCTCCCTGAGATGGGGGTCTGTATACAACCCCCATGCGGATTGTGGTGCCATTTCCTGTCTCCAGGGTGACCCAGAGTGCCTCATCTGCTCCCTGTTTACTCTGTAGTTCTGTTGCTTTGATCCCTTCCTTTACACAGAGAGCTACTCCTCCTCCTCTTTTACCCTCCCTGTCCCTCCTGTAGATTGTGTATCCTGGTATGTTGACATCCCAGTCATGGTTATCTGTGTACCATATTTCTGTGACTGCCACAATATCCAGGCAACCCTCTTCCATCAAGGCCACTAGTTCAGGGTGCTTGTTACACAGACTATGGGCATTGGTACTCATCACCCTCCACTTGTTGATAGCCTTACCCCTTTTAGCCCCATTCCCGTCCTTACTGCCTTTGCCTTTTTTTACATTTACCTATGTCCTGCTCCCTAATAACTTCTCTACCTTGGTGTTTACCTCACTAATTACCATGTTTTGTGGGGGGGGAGGCTGGGATTTCTGTGCTCCTTTTCAGTGCCTCCCCCCTTGGCTAGTTTAAATGCTTGCCAATGAAGCATTTAAACCTCTCACCTGGGATCCTGGTTCCCCCTGGACAGATGCAGACCATCACACCAGTATAGGTCTGCATCCCTCCAGGCGGCTCCCCAGTCCCCAATGAAGCCAAAACCCTGAGCTCCACACCAGTTTTTCAACCACAAATTGAATTCCCTGGTAAGGAGTGCCCTAGCATCACCCTTGACATAGACAGGCAGCACCTCTGAGAAGGTTACCATATGCGCTACTTGTCTAAGGCCCCTCCCCAACTCTACAAATTTCTCTTGCACTGCTCTGATCCCATTCCTAGCCAGGTCATTTGTCCCTAGGTGGACAATGACATCCAGCTCCCTCCCTCATGCAGCTCCTCCCATGATCCTGAGGATTCGCTTCCTCTCCCTCCAAGCTGTGGTGCCAGGAAGGCACCTTACCTCCCTCTCCTTCCTCCCTCACTTTCTTCCTTCCTTCACTATTCAAATAATAATAATAATAATACAGATTCTTGTGTCTTCAGAGTCTGCCAAAGAAACATGTGTAAACAAGCAAGGAGTACTAAGAAAGTTTATTATACTACTTACGCCAAGCATGTGACAGAGAAAATCACAAGGAAGATGGATTTCTCACCACTCTCTTGAAGAATGTACATAATCTCCAGAATTGTAGATCTTAGGTTCTCTAAGATCTTATTCTCTCTCTGCGATCTCGTTCTCTGTGCATGTAAAACTAGGTAACAGAAGCCTAAATACTACAGATAACAGTATAGCAATGAGATTACAATATAGTTATGGATATGAGAAACATTATGTATTGGATAATGACTTAGGAGACAGAATTACTAATGAGTATCATATGAGACAGAATATGCTTCCATTGACATTATAGCTTGGACAAAAGAAATGCTGACTGGGCTCTATTACATGTGACATTTCTTGCTTATGTATAATATATGACATAACAAAAGATTTCTCTCTAAAGAGACAAAGATAAATGCTGATAGGGCTCTATTACATATGGCATATCTGCCTGAGTGTAAAACACACACTACATATAATTATATGAGAATATAAGTATATAATAATCACTGATGATCCTCAGAGTCATCTTATCAGTGATTAGTTAGATTATATATGGAATATATGTAAAGACAAACATAATGCATTATATTGTGGTATAATAGTCATGCATGATGTAAACATTGGCAAATATTAGCAGCAAAGCACATTCCTGGCACTCATGCTTATATGATGGATGCCTATATCTACATGTTAGTGCAAAATAGCAGTATCACAGTATAATAGACCAGGAATACAGTGTGAGGTGTATATGTGGAACAATAGGGGCATAACCCCAGGTGCAACACACACACCAATAGGTGTCAGGGTGTGCCTTGGGGGTCTTCAGCCCTAACACTCACCCCATTCTTCTATACTGCATCATCTTATCTTCTTACAAATGGAATGGGGTGAGCATGTTGCCGATGACCCCATGGCCACCCGACATCTGTTTGTGTGTGGATGGTGGGGGTGTTGGAATGAGGTGGTAGGGTTGTGGAGGGTGAAGTGGGATGTCAAGGTTGGGAACCCTAACTCACATTTCCATACTTTTGTTGCTTTAATATGAACCCTAACTGATGCATTAACAAAGTTTTGCAATGACTATATATATATATATATAAATATATATATATATATATCTATATTCCTTGCAAAACTGCATTGATCACCAGTTAAGGGATCTATTAAAGCCACAAAAATAAGGGAAATAATAATTAAATTTCAACTAATCCCACCTCCCAGGGCAAGGGAAAAAAAATTAGGGTTTGGGTCTCTGAAGTCTTGTCAAATCAGTGGTGGGGTCTTCCTTGAGGTTTGTCAACCCACTGCTCACCTTCCTTAGAGCAAAGACATGGCACACTGTTGTACCATTCCACTAAAAAGTGGACAAACAAAAGCAGGCAGACGTTCAGTTTAACCATTTATTCTTAGTCATACTAAACAGACGAAACATCAACACAGTGGTGGTTTTTGTCTGTTTACTGTGACTAAGAATAAATGGTTATACTGAATGTCTGCCTGCTTTTGTTTGTCCACTTTTTAGTGAAATAGTGGGACAGTGTGCTGTGACTTTGTTCTAAGGTATTCGATTATTGTCACTGCCACCTACATTTCTGAACAGCTCTGTTTTACTTCTGGCTCACCCTTCCCCTACCCTGTAGCCCTCTGTCTGAAGCACAAGGTACAGCTCCAAGTCAGTGCCTCATACTGACTCACTATTCAAAGGCAGAGAAGTATGTCTTGTCACATGGTGCCAATACAATGTGTTGTAGCTTTCTTTATGCAGGGATCATGTCTGACCTTATTTTCTCAGGGAGTGGGGTGGACATTAGGGCTGACAACCCCAAGGAAGACTCCACCATTGATTCACCAAGACTCTGGAGACCCAATGCCCTAATGTTTTTTCCTTTTGCTGCTTGGGGGTGGGAAGTTGGGGTAGGAAACACTACTACCATATTTCACTACTTTTGTGATAATAAGTGGAACCTTATTGGTGTATCAATGCATTTTTTTTGCAAAAAATTTCCTTTCTTTTTGATATAGTGGAATGGTATCTTATTCATGCAAGTCCCTTTGAGAGCTGTGTGAACAAGCTGATGTGCAGGGCTCAAGGAAAGAAAGGGAAAATTCCATCTGCCTATGGAAGTGTAGGGCCCTTGCAGGCCCTGCACTTCCATTCAGCCACAGATGTCAAGAATTCATGGAGCTATCTTGTGGTTTGCAGAAGTACAGGGCCCTCTGTTCCCAGTGCTTTCATGTGGCCACAGATACAGATGCACAGAGCAAAGAGTCCATCTGTCAGGCAATGCACAGAGCATTCTGCCACCCATGGGTGCATACATGCAGGGCCCTCTGCCAAGAGAAGATATGTTTTCAATAAATGGTAGCGAGCCCATATGGGCAACCATGCAGTTGTCATTTCCTGGCTGGGGTGTCACATAAAGTGCCATCCCACCACCTCACCCCATCCATCTGTGTCACTGAGATCACCCCCAAACTCAGCTCACTGACACGGTATCACAAAGCTTATACCCACTGGGGTCAAGATTGGCACTACACACAAAGGCCCAGATATTCAAAGTGGTTGCACCTGGCGCCCTGGTAGGATATTAAAAGGGCTGCCTGGTGCAGTACAATCCTGATGTGCCAGGGTGCAATGTAATGGCATGTGGCGCAGATGCAGGGGCTGTGCCAATGCATATGCGGCACATCCTGATATTCAGCCCAGGATGTGCGGCGCGCATATGGTGGTGCAGCCCTGCAATGTGCCACATAGAAGGGCTCAAAGCTGAGCTGTTAAAGAGTGGGAACAAGTTCTGGCCACCCAGAGGTAGGCTACTGTATTACAGGGTGCAACACAGGAGTTGCCAGCTGCGGGCAGCCACCCTTCTCAGAACACCATCGACAAGCACACATACCCCCTGGCAGTCTAGTGGTACCGCCTCCCTCCTGTTGCTGTGATTGCTGGTTAATACCATAGGAAACCCCTTGTAGTCCAGTGGTACCCCCCACCACTAGCTCTGATCATGGTACAGCACTGTATATATAGTCCATGGTAGTCTAGTGGTCCACCCACTCCCCGCCAATTGTCATGATCATGGTACAACTCCACAGAGTAATTCCCTGGTGATCCAGTGGCACCTCCACCCCTCCCACCCACAGAGAACCCCTTGCCAACCCCACTCCCCTTGTCATTAGTGTGCAGCCACAACCTACCCACATACCGCCCAGCTGCCCGCCAAATGGCAGGTAGAGTATGGGGTTGCAGGGCATACTGTACTAGATGGTCCCAAAATATGTGAATGACACATATTTGGGACCATCTAATACAATAGCCTACGAAACCCATACTGTGCCTGTTGTTTGAGCAGGGTTGTAAGCAGTATGCCATGCGAGGTGTGCCCTGGACTTGCCATATTCAATGGTGCTGTGCCATGGTGCATCACCATTGAATATTGCCTAGTCCTCTCCCGCACAGCCCAGTTGTGCTGTGTGCGAGGCTTTGCGCCACTGCGGGCGCAGTCTGAATATCTGGGCCTCAAGTTTCTTAATAGTTAAACATTTTTAAAAATGTTGTCCTCATATTTTTAAGATAGTTGTTTTATGTCTCCTCTTACAAACATGATATGTGGACAAATCCCACCCTCTCTAAGAAACCTATCAAAGATTGATATGTTTAACAATGCCATTGATAAATTTTATGTTGATGTCTGTACTTGCAATTAATCTGCTGTGATATAAGTAATCTGTTGCTGTTTAAATATTTTAATATTAACTTGTTGTAAAGTTCTCATCATGTCCTTTATAAGTATGTTATATTGCAAATGTAACTTGTACTGCATTGTATGAATTTTTCAGAGACAACTTTGTAAATAGATCTTTGACCTAAAGTTCTATCCATCAAAAACAAAGTTTTAACTAACTAACTAACTTGCTCGCTAACTATTTATAGTATATTGGCCAAAACGTCATTTGCACCAGAAATGAGAAAGCATGTCTCATTCTGCCTCCAGGATTTAAAAGTGACAACTGTCACATTTATGAAGTGGTGTGAAAAAATGCTATGTTGAAAGCTTGAAGTCAAAATAGTGAAAGTTATTGAATTATGAGTAAACGTTTACATTTTGCAATGCTCACTCTTAAGTTATTTGTTTTACCATATTGTACACCAAATTTTCAGCATAGCCTTCTTATGACCCCACCTCATGAACCCAGTAGGTGAAAATGTTTGAATCCTGACCGAAACATCATTCTGTGCCAGATACAAAAACACATTTTGGCCAGGATTTGAAAAAAGACAGCTGTCAGGTTCATGAGGGGGTATAAAAAATTGCTATGTTGAAAAGATGGGGTCAAAATATTGAAAAATACCAAAGTTACGAGTGAGCATAGAACATTTTCAAGTACAGTCATAACTTTGTTGTTTTAGTAATATTTTGACCCAAATTTTCAACATATCCTTCTTATGACCCCACCTCATGAATAAGGGCAATGGAAATTTTCAAATTCTGCCCAAAAGGTGATTTCACAAAGCAACCATGAAATCACCATTCAAACTAGATTTGCATAATTCCATTGCCATTGGTCATGAGAAAGGGGTCCCAAAAAGGCTATGTTGAAAATTTTGTGTAAAATTTATTCAGAAATGAAATGTTATGAGTAAAAGTTCAACCCCCATTGAAATACATTAAACTGGATTTACCTTATTTTCTCATATCACAGTTGCCAGTTCCAGCAGCAAGATGTGTCCTCAATCAGAGAGTAGATCTTCATTGTGGGACATGTTCAGGTAAGTGAGGGTGGGGTGGTGAGTGCTGAGTGGGAGGTTGGAGTGGGGTGCGTGGGGGGTCTGTAGGGGCTCAGATTGGCAAGGGGCTATTTTCTGTTTTACAGTTTAAAAACAAATCAATGAGGGATGGTTTTCTTTATTTCAAGGGACTTGACATTGGGGATTTGGAACCTCAGTGTCAGACTAGTGTTTAGTGGCACCAGTGATGTGCACTTCAGTGCTACCATGTGTGTAATGGGAAAGGGGGTGGGTTACCTGGAGGGGAGGGGGAGAGAAAAAAGGGCTACTGTGGGTGGGCACCCTGGTCCACTAGTAACATAAGATAGATAGATAGACAGATAGACAGATAGACAGATAGACAGACAGACAGATAGACAGATAGATGGATAGATTGACTGAAAGCTAGATAATGAGACAGAGAGAGAGAGACAGACAGAGACAGAAAGAGCAGGGGATCTTGGCTCACTGCTTCAAGTGACACTCACAGCATGACTCCAGCTGCAACCTCAGAATTCAAGAAAGTCCTGTTGTTCTCATATTGATAATGTGGGTGAACATGTCCGCCGTGGGACATGTTCAGGTGAGTAAGGTGTGTATTTGTGTGGGGAGGGTGGGTGGTGGGTCTTGAGTGGGAGGTCAGTGTAGGGGTTAGATCAGCTAGACACTGTTTTCTTTTACATGTAAAACAATCACAAGGAGCAGTTTTTTATTTCAGGGGACTTGACAGTGGGGATTGGGGACCCCAGTGTCCAGCTACTATTCAGTGACATCGAAGGTTGGCACTTCACTGCTGCCATGTGTATAATGGGTATGGACGCTGGTGACCTGGAGGGAGGGGTGAAGAGATGCAGTACCAGTGGTGGGCACCCTGGTCTGCTTATAAAAATATTACATTAAATATGGGAAAGGGACGACACCCAGAAAAAGTTGTACCATGGGTGGGCATGCCAGTCTGCTAGTAATATAGATAGATAGATAGATAGATGATAGATAGACAGACAGACAGACGAGACAGACAGACAGACAGACAGACAGACAGACAGACAGACAGACAGACAGACAGATAGATAGATAGATAGATAGATAGATAGATAGATGGATAGATGGATAGAGTAAGATAAAAGACAAGATAGATAGAGAGTAGGGGATCGCCTGGCCACTGATTCAAGCTAAAGCCAGCAGGATGACTCCAGCTGTGGCTTCACAAGTCAAGAAAGTCCTGCTGTTCTCATTCCGAAAACATGGGTGAATAGACCCTCTCACTAAGCTTGGCACCTGGGATTTTCAGGTACCAAGAAACATTATTTCCAGGGCAATTTTCAAATAACAACCACCAGAATCTAACCAAATGGGTCCAATTTTCCTGTGTTCAGGTGTTTGCTTTTTGAAAACACATCATTTTTATGTATTTTCAATGACTGCGAGTAAAAAAATACAAGATGGTGGCCATCACAGTCAGTATTTGATTTTCCATATGACAAGTATATCGTCACAATAAGCACTCAAAATCTTTTTTTTACCTTTGAGTGCGAGTGTTATCTAAAAACTCCTTATAACTCTGGAAACGTATAATACTTTTTCACAAAACCTTCAAAGGGCAGTACCTCAGTACAGCCACTGTCTACCTTGAAAGTTTCATGAAAAAATTCCTTACTGTTTAGGCTGTGCGTGAGAGCAAATAACCCCCCCCCAAAAAACTACAATGTTAAGTATAGGGCAATAAAACACCTTTTTTGCATTTTTTTGGCATTCTGCACCTCAAAAATTGAACAAAATAACATCATGAAACTTTTCACACCTTGAGACTCTGCCAGCCTGAGCATGCATGCCAAACTGTGGCTATTTCATCAAATGCTGACAATGTTATTAAGGTGCAAAAAATGAGTTTAACTTTAAACAGCCTACTCAGCTCTAATTATACAGGTGCTACTGCACTTCTATAATATATATAAATTGCAAACAACTTTGTTAATGCTCTAGTTAGGGCTAAAGCCACAAAAGTAGGGAAATGTGGCATCAGGGTTTCCAAACCTAACACCCCACCCCCATACTGCACACACCAACAGGCATCAGGGGTATGCCTTGGGTTCGTCAGCCCTAATGCTCAACCCATTCTCCTATACTGTACCCATCTCAACTAAGTCACTTATGGATTGGGGCGAGTGTTAGGGCTGATGACCCCAAAGCACCCCCCAATGCCTGTTGGTGTGTTCAGCATGGGGGTGGGGTGTTAGGTTTGGAAATCCTTATGCCAAATTTCCCTACTTTTGTGGCTTTAACCCTAACTAGAGTATTAATGAAGATTTTTGCAATATATTTCCTTACTTTTTGAGATAGTATAATTGTATCCTTATTTGCCAGTGGGAGCACATGACCCTCAGGGCCCTGCACTCCCATCCCTCCATAGATGTGTATATGTATGTAGCTGTGAAAGCACAGGGCCTGAGGGCTCTGTGCTTCCATTTATAGGACAACAGTGACCAAATTATCAGCATTGCCATCGTATTACCTCACCTCATGTACCTGGTACAAAACATTTTCAAAATTCTCACCAAAACGTAACTCTGCGCAACCGCAATGCTATTCCACGCCACAGGTGTGAAAGCACATTTTGCCAGGATTTGAAAATGACAGCTGTGACATATATGAGGTGAGTAATAAGAAGGCTATGTTGAAAATCTGGGGTCAAAATATTTGAAATTTCCAAAGTTACGAGTGTATGAGTAAAACTGCAACAAATGGTCATAACTTTGTCATTTTGCATATTTGACCTAAATTTTCAACATAGTCTTTTATGACCTCACCTCATGAATAAGGGCAGGGAATATTTCAAAACTCACCCAAAAGGTGAATTCACCAAGCGATGGCGAAATGACCTTTTGGGCAGGAGTTGCATAATAACAGTCATATTGTTCATGAGATGGGGTCCCCAAAAGGCCATGTTGAAATTTGGGGTCAAAACAACAAAAAATGGCTAAGTTATGCACCAAAGTTGAACCCCCCATATAAATACATTGAAGCACATTTACCTTAGGTGCTTGTCTTCCATAGATTTACAATTTAAGTAGTAAAAAGTTAAAGTGCAGGTGTGCATGGTAGACAATTATTGACTCTTTCATACCTTATTGATCAATCTTTATTATGGGGAAACTATACAACCATTGAACTTTCTCCTGTCCTGTTGTATCATTTATTAATCAAGCATTACAAGGGTACCCTTTAGCTGCAGGTATGAACACACACACAACTTGGGAGTCCACAATAAGAGTTTTGATAAGTAAGTGTTTTTCAGACAAACTGTGTTTTTAAATTGATTGTATTTATGTTTGTTTTGTAATATATGATGCATTTGCAAATTCTAACGTATTTAAAAAAACTTAACAGTGCTTGTCTTCACGTGCGTTAAACCATGCACCCTTGCACTTTGACCTTTCACAACTTCAATTGTAAACCTGTGGGAGACAAACACCTTGACAAAGCGCATGGAGGATCGTGAAACATTAGCTAGTTTGTCCTCTGCCTTTGTTTATGCAATTTCATCACTTGAATTAACATCTTACACATATGAACCTCCAGTCAGCCCTTTATCCTTAGTCTCCTGAGTTGGTGTTTGTGCCAGATTTTTGTTTTACTGCTATGAAATTGCCTGAGAGCACCACAATCCTGGTGTGATTCTTTTTGCTCTGGTAGTTTGAGCAGTGGACTAGCCTAGCCTGTTAATGGTTTCATACATGGCTGGGATCAAATAAAAGGCTTAATAGTTACATGGGGGGGGAAGCAGCTGGGCAGAGGACAAGGAAGGGGAGGAGATGAGGGCAATAACCCTAATTAGATAATGGCTAAAGTCAAACTCGCTTCCTCATTGGCTGAAAGAGCCTGCCACCCGGGCTGTTATTTCTTAACAACGTCCCGCTGACTAACAAGTTCCCCCTGCACTACCCTTCACCTCATGATATCCCTGTCCCCACACACTGATAGCCGTTATTTTTGACTATCAACACCCACACACAGCCAAGCTTGAAACCACTTACTAGTAATATGCACAAAAAAGTGAAAATCTTTATCTTGTTCTTTTGCCCCTACTAAACCGCTCCTCATTCCAGCGCTCACAAGACCAAAAAGCTCTCTCGCAACTGCCACTACCCAGCACCACTAATCGACCACTAGCAACAACTCCAACGAAACTCCCGCTCCTCCGTTTCTAAACAAAAATGAAGTACCTTCTTTCTGTCTCCGTAGGTCATCGTCTGAGTTCCATCTCATAGAAGACAGGGGCATTCCTGTTCTATACCGCAGTGTCTCACTCCCGATTATCTCACAAACGAAACCATATATAGCCACATAACTGAAACACATAAACAAAACAGGGATTAAGTGCCCTCTAGTGGCACAGCATGGCCTATTTGACATAGCCAGGCATTTATCTGCATTTTTAGTAACATTTTCCACTTTTTTAAACTTTAAATCATTATTTTATAAAAACTTCTATTAAAATCTCTTTATCTAAGTGTAATAATACCCTACAGGGTGGGCGTTATAGGATATAATGGACCTTCCAGGGGCTATAAGGCCCTCCGCCTGTGGCGTCAGGCCTTATTATGCCCCTGGGCAGTCTGTTATATCCCAATAACACCCACCCTGTTGGGTATTATTACTTACCTAGACATTAGGTCCCAGGGTGGGATAGGGTAAAACAAGACAGACTGGATGGACTGATGGTTTTTTTGCTGACATTTTCTATGTTAATATGTTTAAAGTCCCTCATCTATTTACACCCTAGAAACATCACTGTCGCAAAAGCAACCAGATGGTGTCACAAACTATCAGAATTCATTTCCACAAAATGTCCTGGGGCAAAATTTTCAAAACCATTCCATTTCAGCAGACATGCAGAAAAAACAGACCCACAGGTTATTTTTGCATGCACCTTATTTTCCATCCTGGAGCTGTTTTATGACTGTCTCTGTGGTCTATGGTAGTTTTCAGGCATTTTTGGGTGCAGCTGTACCAAGATGCTCTATGCCAAGCAGTACCATGAGTGGCAGCCATGCAGGCTGAGTACATTCCAGGGAAGCTGCTGACTGCCACAGTTGGAGCACACTATGGCCAGGTAGGATCCCTGCTCATCCCATATGGCTAACCCTAGTGTGTTTCACACAGAATGCTATTGGGATACACAGGACAACCCAACTCAGGCTAGTAGGAGCCCCTACAGCTGCACCAGCCACCTGTGCCAGAAACTGATACTGCTGTGCAGAATGTTTTTCCCACATTGGTAGCTATGGTGTGGTACCTAGTCCATGGGTGCTTGAAAATCTGGCCCCTGCTCCACAGAATATGAGACACTATAGTAGAAAACAAAACTGCATTGTGGGAAAATGGCAGAGTACAGTTCCATGGTTTACACTGCAGAGTCAATGTAAACCAGACTAAAAATATAGCACCAGTAGCTTAAATTTCAGTTGGTCAGCATATGTATCTACTCCAACTCTCCCCAAAGAGGCTAAAAATAGTAACTATTATCTAGCCCTCCTTTCCTGAACAAAACCAAAAAAAATGTAAATGGGAGAGTTGAGGCACAGCTTCAGAACTGACAACAAGCCATCCAAAAATCTCCAGTGGAACCCAGACAAGTGTGTAAGGGCCATAAGAAGAAAGTGAAATTCATCTGCTTGGTTCTATGGAATTTATATACAGTACAGTGACACATCAAACAACTTTTCTCAGTGCAGTCAAGCCACTGGGAGGCAATTTTAAATTGTAAGGGATTTAAGCCCTTCTCGGGTTCTTGGTGGTAATAAACCAGCAGAAGAAACAACAGACATGTGGCATATGTGGTAATAAACTTGTTTATTACACAAAAAGCAGACTTATGCCCTAAAACAGGTCTTACCAAATAGACACTGAGAGCTAGAGTTTCCTAATATATATAGCAGGTTATATACTATGATAATTACCATAGCAACTATTACATCGTTCATGAGTTAGAAACATAAAACAGGCCCTATTGGCCAAAAGTTAGGTGGCTCCACAGTGTATCTAGAGATATACAAAAAGTGTAAAATCAGCTAAAATGAGAACAAAGAACTCATACAAAATACAGGAGATAAGTGCAGTGTTACATAAATCTGCATGATGGCAGTGTAGGCTATACAATGATGTCTCAGAAGAATATACATATATTCTCGGCACATTACTTATGCGTTACTAGCAATAAGCATAGTAATATATTGGCAATAATCATAATTATATCTCTGGTAACTTACTCTTATACGGTAAGTACCATGCTAAATGTTAGTACTGACTATGGGTATAACATAGTAGATATTGTCAGCGGTGCACAGTGGATTGCCATTAAGGGTGAGGGACCGAGTCTAACAAAATCAAGGAGAAAATGTGAAAGAAAATGTGTGACTCCACTGGGACTTGAACCCAGGTCCCTTGCATATGTGCCAGTGCTCTAACCCCTAAGTTATGGGAGGTTCAGTGATTAGCAGCTTCTGGTCTTCCTTGGAACACACATTTCTTTCTAAGGTTTGCATAACCAGCAACTTATGCATATGTCAGAAACACCAAACAACTTTTCTCAGTGCAGTCAAGTCATGTGAGGCAATTTTTAATCAAGGAGGAAATGTGAAAGGAGAAGTGTGACTCCCACTGGGACTTGAACCCAGGCCCCTTGCATATGTGCCAGTGCTCAAACCCCTAAGTTATGGGAGGTTCAGTGATTAGCAGGCTTCTGGGCTTCCCTTGAGGCACACACATGCCTTTCTAAGTGTTGCATAACTAGCAACCTAGACATATGTCAGAAAGACCAAACAACTTTTCTCAGTGCAGTCAAGCCACTGCGAGGCAATTTTAAATCAAGGAGGAAATGTGACAGGAAAAGTGTGACTCTCTCCATGCTATAGGTTGGGCCTAGTCCATAATGATAACTGAGAACCCAGATAATGGGAGAACTGGACAATCTGTTTACCTGTTAGTAGAGGTTACCCTACCTACAGTCTATGAGCTGACATGGTGATTCGGACATCCAACAAATGGCCAGCTGGTGGTGAGAGACACAAACAGCATTACTGGGCTGACTTATTTTGATGATTACGTGGGGGCAAGCTGCAGCTAAGAATTTTGAGGCCCAGGACAAGTAATTTGAGATGGGCCCCCCCATCTCCCAAACCAACTAAAGCTGGGGTCTGGGGGCTTAGATGATCTGTGGTGAATTTTGGGGCTTTTATTAAAGATAAAACACACTTTCATTATGTCTTCCCTACCTCTGACCCAGGGGAAAAAAAAGTTTTTTCCCTGGAGTCAGGCGTGTGGTCGACTCTGGCTAGTCTTAGACTCTGCAGCTGGAATGGAGAGTGTGCAACTTGCTGACCAACAATGCCATCTCAGTCTGACAACCAAATAGGCATTATTGTAATGTACTGTGAAAGATTTTTCTATAAAGGTTGGGGGTTTGGGGGCTGCTAGGCCCGCATAAGCTGTAGCATTTTAGATGCTCTGTGGTGAGTTTTGGGGATGATTAAATGGTACAAAAATCCTGCAGTAGGAGATGGCAGCAGGTTCTGGAAGGGAAGGAAAGGAAATCAGCGGATTGGCATATCAGACAGCATTGACACCAGACAGTCAAGGGGTACCTCTCCCATAAGTATTCAGAATCAGGACAGAGGGAGGCTCTGAGAATGGTGAAGCACTCTCCACTCTGTGAGGTGGTTCATTTGCCCAATAGTCTGATGGTAGCCATAGTATTCTCCCCACTAACCAATACCAGTATGGTGGTATACTTTTTGGACTGGATTAAGTCTGGAGAGGTTAGGTTACTGGCACTGCCACTCACTGCCTGCCCCCTCATCCTCTGCTCTGCCTTCAAGAATAAGCTTTTTTAATTTCCAATTTGGGAAGGAAATGGGAACCAACAAAGTAGTGTTAGTGAGCACAGTTAGCAGGAGGAGGAGGTGGTGGTAAAAAAAAAATAGTGCTGCACTGATAATCAGTGGTGTGGTGGAACTATGTAAACAAATAAATTGATGGATGGCAGTTAGTAATTTTGTCTGAATAAAACAACAAATAACCGACTACCAGTCCCCATGGGCCTGCCTGGCCCACCTTCACCACTATGGCCCGCTCCATTGTGCCAACTTACCACCTCAGAAGAGAGAGATTTTAAGTAAAAGTCCCCCCAATGTTTCCTTTCTGGATCTGACTGGCTAACACTAGAGCTTAACCTTTGGAAGTCGAACTTCTTCTCTCTTGTCATCATCTCCAGTGAGACGGATGGCCCACCATGTTCATGAAACAAACAAAAACTCAGAGACCAGCTGCATGCACTCCTGATCTCTTCCACTCCACATGACTGTGACGTGCAGTCCACTGATCCTCCTCCTCCTAGCTTGGCTCCACCTCCGCTTCTCAGCCTTTAGTCTGCTTTTTGTCCTGCTCTGTTCTAAGCATAATTATAAAACATATTATTTGGCATGCATGACAAGGTGGGGAGGGTCATGCAATGAAGAGGATTTAAAATCCCTATGCCCCTCTGGGCTGGTTTGGCACCAGGTAATGGGGAGGGGAGAAAAGCAGCTGCCAGCTAGTCAGAAAGAACAGAAAAGAAAAAAAAAAACAAAAACAAATGCCAGCTTCTTGGACAGGCTCCCCCAGATCTCAGGGCCCAGGACAAAAGTCTCGGTTGTCCTTCCATGATTGCGGCCCTGCGTGGGAAGAGCTGAGCTGTTCATGAACAACAGGACGTTACAGCTGGATGGTATGAGGGCCACTGACATGAGGAACTACACTGTGTCAGTTACAGATCTTACCAGTGGGGTAACAGTGGCCTAAACCATACAGCTGCAGGTGTAGTTTCATCCATCAGTTTCTCATTTGGAGGTAATGTCATTCTAGCCACCACAACAATGGACAGAGAGTATGTTACCCAACTTTGGATGCCTTGCATTTCTCCAGTGTTTCTTTCATCTCTGATCCCAGTTTGCACTGGTTGGAGGAGGTGGTGGCATTGGGGAGGGGTTGAGGTCTAGGGCAGTTTAGTCTAGATACATGTAATGGGGCTATAATGTATGGGGAGCCCTTATTATTGTCTGAATTCAGACAGTTTACCACATTGTTATGGTATCGATGTAACATCAAGTTTGTTAACCTCTTAGCTCGTCACTTCAATACCATAACGCAATCCTTAATATTGCATACTTAGAGTAATGGCCATGGCGTGACGTTAAGATCAAGGAAGCCTGGGTGACAAAAACAGTAAGATTGTTCAGCCCGTATCATGGGGCTTCTGATCAGTGGCAGCGCATTATCCATTAGCTTTTATAGCAATTTTAGCCCCATACACTATAAGCTAATGGTTTGAAGCTTCGACAATAACCGTTGAAATCGCATCTCCGCGGTTTCAGTGACAACTATAAACCTCTCAAGCTGCACTCTCGAGGAGTTCCTAGTTGTCATAGAAACTGCTTGATGCAATTACAGTTTAATCAGTTTCCATCCATTATCCTCTATGTTAACTGTTTGCTGGTATTACCGACGATGGCTGTGGGCAGTTCTTCTTTCCAATGCCATGAAAAGGAAGCACCAGTGTTCCAAAAACAAAAAGGCAAGGCTTGAGGCTAGGCAGAGCCCTTGGTGCAGACTTCAACATGACACTAGACAGCATAGAAAGTATGGATCCACACTTCAAGTTTCCATTTTTTGTAACCCAGCATGAGCCCTTAGTTAAATCTGTATTTGATGAATGGGTGTGAGGTGGTAAATAGATAATGAATCCTGATGGAATATCTGTGAGGACAGGGGTGGGGGTGGCAATGCAAATATTGCATATTGTTAATATCAATTGCAAACAACTTTGTTAATGCAACAGTTAGGGTTAAAGTGACAAAAGTAGGGAAGTGTGGCTTTAGGGTTTCCAACCCTAACACCCCATTCCCCACCTTGCACAGACCCATAGGCAGGGGGCGAGGACTAGGCTGTTTTGGGGCCGTGAACCCTAACATTCATCTAATTCCATTACAAAATTAGGTGACATGGCTACAGCATAGGAGAATGGGATGAGTGTTAGGGTTCACGTCTAAGACAGCCTCCACCCTGCCTGTGGATCTGTGCAGGGTGGGGAGGGTATTAGTTGGAAACCCTAATGCCACATTTCCCTACTTTTGTTGCTATACCCTAACTGATGCATTAACAAAGTTTTTGCAATTTATTTCCTTATTTTTGAGATAGTATAATTGTATCCTTGTTTTACTGTGGGAGCGCAGGGCTCCTACCCTCCACACAGATGCGTATATGTATCTACCTGTGGAAGCACAGACCCTGTGCTTCCAAAGTTATAGCAATAAAAGTCACCAATTGTTACCATAGCCATGTATTACCCCACCATGTTCCCCGTGCAGAAATGCTTTCAATCCCTCGCCAAATCGTAACTCCGTGCCAGCCAATGCCAGTCCACAGTGCAGGTGCAAAAACACATTTTAGACAGGATTTGGAAAATGAAAGCTGTGACTTACATGAGGTGGTGTAATAAGAAGCTATGTTGAAAATTTTGGCTCAAAATATTAAACATTTCCAAAGTTACGAGCAGACATAGCAAAATTGCATCGAACAGACATAACTCTGGCATTTGTTATCATTTTGTCTATATTTTCAACATAGCCTTCATATGACCTCACCACATGTACCAGTACAGGAAAGTTCAAACCCCCACCAAAACATAGTTCTGCATAACTGGAATGCCATTTGCTCCACAAGCACAAAACACATTTGGCTAGGATTTGAAAAATGACAGCTATCACATACGTGAGATGGGGTAATAACAAGGCTATGTTAAAAATATTGAAAATTTTCAAAGATACGAGCATGCATAGTGAGACTGCAAGGAATGGTCATAACACAGTAATTTTTTCAAATTTTGACTCCAAATTTTCAACATAGCCTTCTCATGACCCCACCTCATGAACATGACTGTCATTATACAAATCCTACTGGAAGCTGATTTCACTAACCGACTGCAAAATCACCTTTCTGGTGGGAGCTGCCTAATGACAGTCATATTGTTCATGAGATGGGATCCCCAGAATACCATGTTGAAAATTTGGGATCAAAATGACAGAATATGGCTGAAATAGCCAAAAGTTGAAACCCACCATTGAAATACATTAAAGCACATTTATCTTAGTTCATATTGCAGTTGCCAGATCCAGCAGCAAGATATGTCTTTCATGGGCAGAGCAGGTCTAAGTGCTAAATTTGGGGTTTAACATTAAAGTGCCTGCTCAACCCTAACTATAGTGATGTTACCACAAGACTATAATAAAGCATTTAATGTATGAATCAAGGATGTCTAAAGTGTCATTAAATGGTACCAGTTACATTCCAGGTATATTATTATATGGATTGGCTCCTCTCAATAAGCTGGGCACCCAGGATTTTTGGTGCTCAGAAAAGGTATTTGTGGCTCATATTTTAAAAAAACAAACAGCAGAATCTAGCTAAGTGATGCCCCTTTAGCTAGGATCTGGTGTTTGTTTTTCTAAATGACAGCATATTAATGTATTTTCAACAATAGTTAGTTCCTGGAAAAAATCAACAAAATGGCGGTTGGCATGGCACAAAAAATGTTTGGTGCCCTGACAAGCAAGTGGCACTGTAACAAGGGATAAAGAAGTTTGTCCCTATATTTCAGCCTAACCTCATTTTGGTCTAAAACATAATGTGTCTGTGTAACAAATGTTGACCTATATGATTGGATCATATAAAACTTGTGAAGCCACAAGACAAACTAAGCCACAAGTTGCAATATTAAAGTGCCTTTTGACATTTGTGCTGACCATGTAAGTAATAACAAACATTTGGCCTACGTAACTGCAAGACAGGAAAACAGGATAGTGTCCAAATTACCCTTTTAACTAGTCTGTAGTGTTTGTCATTATCAGGACAGGCCAAAATGCTTGTATGCACATTCCTAAGTCCAAACTTATTTCTTCCTCCTGGACTTTGGTAACTGGTAGTGACAGCTGTTGCTAGCCATATATAATAATAGAATGTACACTATCTATACTTGTGCTGACCAAGGATGAGCTCATACATATACCAAAGAAAAAGTATTACCTTATAAGTTGATTCTTGTGCTTGTTTTAAACCAATCATAGAAAACCATAGGAAATGATGATGCTGTCTTCCACTATATAAGCAAGCCAGCACACACTGTTATTTTGAAGAATGAAGAATGTACCACTTGTAATCTCTCGCTGTGATTATTGTTATAATCATTAAATTCTTCCGCCTTCAGTCTCGTCTCCGTTCGTCTCCTTTCTAAGTATCTGTAATTGATAATTTACTAACTGTAATTTTTCCACAATGCTACAATTGGTGCCGTGACTCGGATCGTTGGTGCTGCATGTGAGGAGGCCATCTAACTACTGGTCGGTTAGTCTGCGAGCCCCAATAAGAAGGTGACGATGCTTGGAGACGTGGTGCTGCTGGCTTAAAGCGAGAGAAGACGGTACACACAGACAGTCACAGCCACTTGACAATCAGGTGATGTATGCTTTGTATGCTTCTCAAATTGTTTTAAATAAAAAGTAATGCTTAACTCTGTAGGAACTCATGGGACAGAGTAGGTAAGTGAAGGTGCTGGGACTTGCAAGCCGGACCTCACAAAGGAGCCGTAAGATGGGAGCCAAATGGACCAGGGCACCAGTGCACGGGTGAGCCCGGCTGTGGAGGCTAAGCAGGCAAGAAGATAAAAAAAAATTAGTATGGAAACAATAATAGGGCGTTTTCTAGGAAAACACCTAAAGGGGAAGCATACGAACCAGTGCCTGATGATCAACATGCACAATTGTATTTTACTCAGCAAGTGTCCCTTCGTAATGAGGGAGTAAAGAATGAAAAGGAAATCTTTGCAAATGCATTGCAAGGGCTGTGGCAGTATAATCAGACTATTGTGTGTCACCAAAATAAAGAAGCAGCTCAATTGAGGGATGAAAGGGATCAAAATGCTAAGTTGCAACAACAACTAGAAGAATTTACATCAAAGTATAAAGATAGTGTCCCAATAGATCAACACCAAGAGTTACAGCAGCAGTGTATTCATTTTAGGGAACAGCTAATAAAAGCACAAGGGGATCTGTGTCTGTTAAATAGGGATCATGCCCTCCTACAGATTAAGCTAGACCAACAGTCACAAGAACATGCTAGTGAGACTAGGCGCCTGTACACTGAACTCCAGGATGCCGCAAGTAAGATCCAGGAGTTACAGGAAAACAAGATGAGTTAAACAAGCTCCTTACTGGAAAAAGGGGTGGGACAGTAACCATTAAAATGGCACCTGTAAGCACACGAGGAATGACTGCAGCTGGGGGGGCTATGTCAGCTGCAACTCGACATCAACAAGAGCAGTATCTACTAATGTTAGACTCCAAATGGCTAAAACAGATTAAAAAGGGAATATGCCGAAAAAACTGGGCATACGGAAGAAGCTGAGAGGTATAGGAAACAAGAATTCTGGGTACATGTTGATCAGTGTAAAAAAGTGTCAAACAAAGCTGGTTGAAAATTAAAATACTACACTTGATGTTTATAGCCATGAAGACACAAGGCATCATTATCACTGGCTTGGTGGCAGCCATAAGACTTTCTGCACATTAATGTGGAACAGACTAATGTTACGTGTGAGTATGAACAGTCCATTACTTTGTTAGTCAGTTGGAACTGGGATCCTGTTGATACAAACACCTACACAGCGGGCATGGAAAGCCACCTGGACCAAAAATAACCGTACTTTCATATCTACAAATTGGTGTGTGGACATACTTAACAGCTGGTCCAGCTAAGGCCGGAACTCAAGACTGGATCACAGCAAAGCTACATGGACTGGAAACAGAAAAATGGGTCTCTTGTCATAAACAGGGCCACACCAAAGGACAATGGTGTTTATGTGTTAACTCTATCCTACTGTATTTGGGGTAATAGTAGTGTTTGTAACTATGCTGGTATAAACAACTCATTACATTTGCAGTCTCAGATGCCATATACTTAACTGTAACACCAACCGAATGCCCAAATGTGACAACAGGGCCAGAGACTGGACTTACATCAACACTTATTGCTCAAATGCTTGTAAATAATGTAAAGTACAGTAGAGTGCATATAAATCTAGATTTCTCTAGCTGGAATATAAATGTTAACAGTAGTTGTGCAGACACTGGTGTGTTAAAGTTTTATGCCACCATGTCAATTGACATGTTAAGTGCCTTCCATGCTAAAACAGGGAGTATTATGGCCCCTCTTATTAGTAAAGAAAGGGTTAGTAATACTAGAAAGAAACAAGATTTGTGGGGAGACCTGGCTGGACTTTTTGGATCAGGAATGAGTATATGGAATAGGGCAGACATGTACCATTCACAACCCAAACTTTGTATTATTCCCAAACATAATGTATATATATTGGTGACAAAGTGTTGCACCCTATTACCAACTCAGGGATAAGAGATAAAATGTGACATTCCACATCCCACACCAGGCGAGATATTAACAAGTATGCCATCATTTGGAGCTGTGATACCTCCTGTCTCTTAACGTGCAGTCACTTTTAAATTGAAAAGATACTCATTTGATACAAATCCAAAATACTGTCCATAAGGCACAAGCAGTTGTAAATGAATTGCTCAGTGAGAGTGATAATGAGCACTTGATTTATAGCTATGCAGGGGCCCTTTGAGTCCTGTCTTTTAAAGCTTTACTTGTGTTGCAAGTGGTCTTAGTGTTCTTGGTAATTATAGGCCTGTGTCGCTTAAGACTTACTATTCGTAAAGTACGTAGTGAGATGTACATGCTCCGAGGAGCTGCATTGTTGCACAAATAATAATTAGGCAATATAGGGCCAAGGGGGCTTGTGACAAGGGATAAAGAAGTTTGTCCCTATATTTCAGCCTAACCTCATTTTGGTCTAAAACATAATGTGTCTGTGTAACAAATGTTGACCTATATGATTGGATCATATAAAACTTGAAACCACAAGACAAACTAAGCCACAAGTTGCAATATTAAAGTGCCTTTTGACATTTTGTGCTGACCATGTAAGTAATAACAAACATTTGGCCTACGTAACTGCAAGACGGGAACACAGGATAGTGTCCGAATTACCCTTTTAACTAGTCTGTAGTGTTTGTCATTATCAGGACAGGCCAAAATGCTTGTATGCACATTCCTAAGTCCAAACTTATTTCTTCCTCCTGTACTTTGGTAACTGGTAGTGACAACTGTTGCTAGCCATATATAATAATAGAATGTACACTATCTATACTTGTGCTGACCAAGGATGAGCTCATACATATACCAAAGAAAAAGTATTACCTTATAAGTTGATGCTTGTGCTTGTTTTAAACCAATCATAGAAAACCATAGGAAATGATGATGCTGTCTTCCACTATATAAGCAAGCCAGCACACACTGTTATTTTGAAGAATGAAGAATGTACCACTTGTAATCTTTCGCTGTGATTATTGTTATAATCATTAAATTCTTCCGCCTTCAGTCTAGTCTCCGTTCGTCTCCTTTCTAAGTATCTGTAATTGATAATTTACTAACTGTAATTTTCCACAACGCTACAGGCACGAAATCACAAACACATATTTACAGCATCAAATTTTACTTTCACGAAGAACATTATCTCAAAAACCCTACTGCGCATGTGCAGGTCAGAAACCCCTAAAATATAAAGCCTTATAACTCTGGAACCCTTTCATATTTTTTTACCAGACCTGTCAAAGGCACTAGCGTAGGACATGCCACAGGTTCCCTGCAAGTTTAAGATACAAATTCCATTCCATGTAGGCTGTAGGGGAGAGCAAATAAAAACCATGTTAAGTATAGGAAAAAAGTTAGACATTTACAAAAAAATGCTACATGCGAATCTCAGAAACCACACAAGCAGCCTTCACAAATATTTCCACAGATCAAGATCTTGCCTCATAGAGAACACATCAAAATGTCAGCTCATTTCTTCAAATGGCACCAAAGATATTAATGTGCAAACTTAGGGATTTAACATTGAACACCCTACACAACTCTGACTATAGTGGCACTACTGCCCCACTGTAATATTTCTATACAGTATCTATATAGGGGATCTGCAATGGGGACCTGTGTGAAACATTATTTATCTACTTACATAACAGCAGTTTGGCCTTGGGTGAGTGATGTGCTAAAGATTATGAAACTGCGGTGCTATTTTATTTCCAGTTTGTGTGCAGTCCAGATGGTACCAGAACTGAGGAAGTAGCCTGTTTGAATATTTATGTGTGGTCTGTTTGGGTTCAGGCAGCAGCATGTACTGTGGCAGTTTGAAGTGATTGGATTCTCAGAGGTTACAGCTTGAAAGCAGGAGCAGAGTTTAAGAAGAAAAAAACTATTTCTTTTTATTTAAATTTGTTCTGTCCGGCAGAATTTCAAGGAGAGGCCTGTGTAATCTCTGCAAGGACTGGTGGGGTTGGGGATGGGGTGGTGTGTGACTGTGTTGCGGACCACAGCAAGCTAGAATGGTACTGGGACTGCTGGACTTGAGAAATGAGCTGGAGCTGCAGTGTAAAAAGTGAGAAGCTGAGTTCTATTTTTCAGATAAAATGAAAACAGCCGGAAGTGAGTTGTTTCTGTTGTAGTGGAGGGACACTATAGTAAGTCAATGACTGTGGGGCACTGGGACTGCCGGTGGACGATGTTCAAGTAAACTTCAATGAAATGTGTACACAATGCTGGCGGGGCAGGGAGAGGTGACATCTATTGAGATAAACGAACTGTTGAGATAAATGTATTTATCTCACTGCTCACTGTTCAACTGTGAGATAAATGATTTATCTAAATTGATTTGAGTCCGTGAGTATTGAATCAACATATTTTCAACATGAGCCCAATTCTCGGCTTTGCCACTCAAAGCCCCAAGTATGACACAAAGCGCCTGCACCAAACACAAATGGAGCAAGTGGCACCTTGCATCAAACACTGCCCCCTGAGCTATCTACAAAGGCAGCTTGTGTCAACCACTGGCTGCCTGTCCCAAACTGGACTTGTGCCACCCGTGTGACCAGAAATGGGCTACAACATGGGGATAGGGGCTTGCGGCAGATGCAGGCTGTCATACCTCCATAATCAGAATTCACAAATTTCACCCAGAGGGCAAATTTCTAAGTACCCTTAGACCAGCTAGGGCTGGTCTAAGGGTACTTAGAAATTCACCATCTGGGTGAGATGAGCACCATGTGGCAATGTGCCATGGTCCCCTGCCCCCACCCCAATCCTAATATATATATATATATATATATATATATATATATATACACACACACACACTAAATTCCTGGTAGTCTAGTGCCCACACACCCTGATCCCCAATATCACCCGTTTGTAAAATAATTATTAATATTCCCTGTCCTGGTGTTCTACAGGCCCCTGCCCCAACCCAGATGTTCCCATCATTATAACATATACAGCAGCCTTGAGATTGGTGGTCCAGTGGCCCCCCATCCCAGCAGGTAGTGCCCACCATCCCTCTCCCCATCCTGAGACAGGGCCGGGGACTGGCACAGCCCTCCTCTCACCTCTGCGGCTGGTCTCCAACTGAACTGTCACTGAGTGAACTGTAAAGTGTAGACATTACAGTCTGCTCAGTGACACTTAAGTAGGGGACTGGCCGTGGAGGTGTGAGGAGGGCTGTGCCATTTCCCAGCTCTGTCTCAGGATGGGAGGAGGGGTGGTGGGCGCTACCTGCTGGGGTGGGAGGCCTCTGGACCACTGATGTGAGGGGCTGTTGCATATGTTATAATGATGGGGACATCAGGGTTCAGGGCTGGGGGCCACTATATTACCAATGGGTGTACATTTAAATGTTAAATATGGGGCACATCGGGGATCGGGGGTGCTATATTACCAACGGAGGTTCGCTTTTATGTTACTTGTGGGGCACATTGGGGATCGGGGTGGGGGCACTGCTTGCTTATGCTGCAAGGTGCCTGTGGTGAACCCTTCCATGCGCCAAGTGTTTGCCGCATGGGAGGGGTTGCCGCAAGTGTAGGGATGTAGGTGCCAGGACCCCTTCTATAACTGAATCTGGTGCAGGGTCCCGGCGCACTGGGCTTCAGTGCAAGCTGCTGTTTACTCCTACTTGTGCCGATCTAAGCCCACTTTGTGAGTCAGGCCCCATATGTTTTCGGATATCAACGGAGATAAAAACTACTTTCTGAGGTAGAGAGTGGAGATATCGCTGATATCTCCATGTTTCTTCCTATACATCATTGTGATATCTCCATGTTCCTATACATCATCCTGAAATCTCTACATTCCTGTATGTCATACAGAAACTTGTCTGGTTGATCCTGCCATTTTCACACTATCATCCTGTTCAACTACTTTCACTTTTGTTCTGTAATGTAGCATACCGAGTGCTATTAATACTGGTAACTGACGTGCTGGCATACATTTAAAATAAGACGTAATCTATTCAGATAGTGAGAAAACTAATTTTTTTATGTTGAAACTTATCTAGTTGATCCTGCCATGTTCACACTGTCATTCTGGTCAAACACTTTCTCTTTTGTGTCTTTATTGTAGCATGACCGAGTGCTGCGAATAGTGCTAACTGACGTGCTGCCACAGGTTTAAAATAAGGCACTTTATGTTTAAATAGTAAGAAAAGTCTGTTTGTTATCTTGAGTTTCCATAGATTTCTCTAATAGAAGCCACTGACAGTAACAAGAGGAGAGCAGGTACCGAGGAATTGAGTCAGCAGCTTCAGAAAAGTAGGCAAGCACGGGCATGTGTTTGCTATAAGGCGATTAAACAGGGCTTGTCTGCCTCAGAAGCCACTGACTCGCTCCCTCTGCACAGTGCACTCACTTTCCTCTCGGTACTGTTGGTTGCTTCTTTTAGAGAAAACTATGGAAACTCAAGATAACAGACTTTTTTACTATTTAAACATAAACTGCCTCATTTTAAATTTGTGGCAGCATGCCAGTTAGCACTATTCACAGTGCTCGGTCATGCTACAATAGAGACACAAAACTGAAAGTGTTTGACCAGAATGACAGTGTGAACATGGCAGGATCAGCTAGATAAGTCTGAACACAAAAAAATGATTTTTCTCACTATTTGGACAGATTGTGCCTTATTTTAAATGGAAACTCAGCATAACAAACAGACTTTTCTTACTATTTAAACATAAAGTATCATATTTTTAATCTGTGGCAGCACGTCAGCAGACACACAAAAGTGAAAGTGTTTGACCAGAATGACAGTGTGAACATGGCAGAACCAACCAGATATGTTTTTAAAATCCCAAAACATATGTTGTATAAACAGAGCATGACATGGCCTGACTGATGATATCATATTTATCTTCACTCGTAGCCAATGATATCAAGATATCATTGCCTTCTCGTGTAGATAACTATGATATCTTCAGTCAGGCCATGACATATCCCCTACATGGAATAAGGTGGTATACAAATTACAAATTAGGAAACCTATAGACAGACACATTTAGCACTGAGAGAGATACAAATTTGGTAATATGCCAAAATATACATACAGAAAGTGCAGGCGACTAAGTGCCACATGAGCAAAAATGTTCAATAGTACATTGTGTAAATCATTGGTGGTGCAAAAACCTATCTACATCTCTCTCAGATCCACCCACAAAGGCCAGGCTGGATGTGGACACAAACGATGTTGTCAAAATGTCCACATCTGCCTGATTGCACCTGTGAAACCCTGCTGCTATTTCCAAAGGATATGTCCATTTGCAACAAAAAGTCATGATTTATGGTAATGAAACACTTGACAGAAATGCTCTATTTTTTCCTGCAATAACGCCTTTGTTTTGGAGAGGAAATTCAGACTCAGATCATCTAATAGATGGCCTAACAGTCTGGGTGGATTTCCTTGTTGAATATAGTGGCAAAGAGATCCTTTAAAACTTGCCCCAGGAATGGGGTGGCAGAAGCAGGCATAGACAGGCAGGAGATACAGCAGAGGCTGTTAAGGGAATTAGCAGGAAAGAGAGTCATCAGGCATGTAGTAGGACACTTGGGAATAAGAGTTGGCTAGGTACAGGTGCAGGAATGAAAATAGCTTTGTTCTGTTTCTAGAGATTCTGCACGTACTCTATGATTTAATGTCTTGTTGGCAACGTATAATTATCTTCCTGTCGCCACAGGGCACTCTTGTAAAAAAGGTACTCCTACTTGCACCTTAATGAGTTTGTTCCCATGGTTAAATGAAATAGAAAGAATAAATAAGGCTTAGGAGAAAAACCTCTCTTTGAATTGATAATTTCAGCCTCTACTCATTTACATATGAAGGATGTCTGTCACAGTCTGCATAAGACCTTTAATCAGCATGAATGATAAGTGTCAGATTAAACCAGTAACAATGCGCAGGGCAAGGGTGGGGTGTCTATTTTCATATCTTTGTTAACAAATACCGAGGAATTTATTTCAATAATTTGCTAGTTGATCATGTTTCTTATCCAGATTTCAGGTTTTCCCAAGAAACTGAGAGCCTTTTTTAAATCCCACACATTCAGGAACCTTAAACCGCATATTTGGATCATGGCTTTGTTCTCACAACTAGCACTATCTTATGCAAGATTAAGCAATTTATTACATTTTACTGCAGCAGTTTATATTACGGGGAAAAATACGGGGAAAAAAATAAAAAAAACTTTTCATTCCATTTTAGTTTGCAGTTTTTTTACTGTCTTTTCTAAAGCCTTTTGCCACCAGTTAGAGCCAGCTTCAGCACCTGTTTTAGATTTGAAATAAGTCAGAAGGAGAGCTCCATTAAATATGGCTGTCCCAGACTTTCATCAGTATGCTCACCCATAGTGGAACACCCATTCTTATAAACATCACTTTTCTTCTCACTTAAATACACCAATAGGTCACAAATACAGCTTCTTGAACTTACGGGACACTGGAGATATCAAGACTATCTGCAGGCCAAAAACCCAAGTTCTAACATAACTGAGTGAAAATCCACCGAAAAGGAATCCAAATTAAACATACTGAAATGGCAAAAGTGTGACTAAAAGTAGCCAGATTAAAATAACCCAAGCTCCGGTTTAGGGGAATTTATTTGAGTGGCAGGTTCAGTGTTAGGTTAATTCATCTCTTAGTTCAGAAACAGAAATGATGGGTACAATTTAATCTCATTTATTGGCAGAGTTGGCCAGGAAGGAACACAGCCTCTCCACAAAAATATGAACTGCCACTCAGCTCAAAGGCAAAAGAAAGCTACCTCATTTAGGCAGCTTAAGCTATACATGCTTAAGCTCCTTCTAATACTGTTACTAAAGTCCAGAAATATACACCCTAACCCTGGACCCTGCCCACAAAGCATGAGCAATACTATAACAAGCATTTGTCAATGCAGAATATTTGCTTGCTGGCATTAGCAGTGGAAGTGCAGGAGCTGGACAGATACAGTACAGAAATGGCAGTGATGTATTGAACTGACGCCAACTCCACCTCCACTGTGCAGAGATGGACAGGCATTGAGGTGTGCCTTTGGGTCGTCGCCCATAATAGTCACAACATTTCACCTTATCCTATCCTGCAGACACTGACAAGTATTGAGGTGTGCCTTGGGGTGTTTGGGCTTTACAATCACATCATTCCATAGGAAGTACACTGAAATGGGTGCAGTATAGGAGAATGGTGTGAACTCTGGGGCCAAAGAGTCCAAGGCGCACCTCGATGCCTATCACTGGCTGCAGGGTGGGGGTGGAATGGCGTGAGCTTCAATTCTTGTGGGGATTTTTTTTGTACCAGATTTTCAATATAGGCATTTTGGGACCTCTGCTTATGAACAGTGTAACTGCGATTTTCTTAATCTGACCCGAACAATGATTTCCCACAGTGACCATGCTATTCTATGCCAGAAATGCAAAAACACATTTTGGCCAGGATGTGAAAAGTGACAGCTGTACTGTTCATGAGGAGGTGTGAAAAAATGCCAATGTTGAAAATCTGGAGTGAAAATATTACAAATTTGTGAACTACCGAGTGTGCGTGGAAACTGCGCAACACATGCTCGTAACACAGTCATTTTTGAGAATTTTTTCACCAAATTTGCAATATAGGCTTTTTGAGAGTCCTCCTCATGAACACTGACACTGTCATTTTGTTAATCAGTCCCGAAAGGTGATTCTGCGCAGTGACCACAAAATCACCTTTTGGGACCGAATAACCAGATGACAGTGACTGAATTCATGAGATGGGGTCCCAAGAACCCCATGTTGAAAATTTAGTGCAAAAATTCAAAAAAATGATGGAGATATGAACCAAAGTTGAAAAAACCCTATTTATGCCATTATACAGGTTACCAGCATTTCTTCAGTTCACAGTCGGCTTTGAAGAGTGCAGACGTGTTCCCAGTCCACTGAAGACCATTGCGCCAGTAAGTATGGGGTGAAGGGGTTGTGGAGGTGGGTGCACAGAGGGTGGGTGTGGGTTGGGGAAGGGCACAAGAAACAGCAAGGACCATTTTCTTTTTCACAGGTTTATTTTTTAAAAACAATGAGGACTTTTGCCATGCTGGAGTGGGCTCCCAGCGTGGCACCTGAAAGTTTGAGGGCAGCGGAGCCAATGGCAGATTAGGGCACCCGTTGGCCACACAGTATGAGGGACATGGCGATGTGGGACTTTATCTCGCTGGGATGGGCTCCCAGTGTGGCAGCATGAAGTTTGTTTTTGGGGACACTGGAGCCGACGGATTGGGCACCCGTTGGACATACAGTATGCTTGAGGTGTGTGTGCATGTGTTGAGGGGATTGGGCACCCTCTCAGCACACAACACATGGGGGGCACATCATACAGATGCAGTGGCGTACAGTTCGACTGCTAAGTTGGTGTCATGTAGGTAATCTGCATACTGCTGATGGCAGGGCAGTATGCAAATTCCCTACATGTTATGACTGCTGATTGTAGCAGTCATTTGCTTTGAACTGTATGCCACTGCATCTGAACTGCTGTCATAGATAGCTCAGACTGTCATTGGTGCGGTGGGGCCGTGCCTGCAAAAAGGAGCAGGGCACTGGAAGCGGGGTGCCACACCTACAAAAACTCGTATGTTTCTTGCACTTGCATGCAAGCAAACATGAAAAGGCAAGGGATGCTTACTTTAGCTTCCCTCAACATCTGTAGCCTTCTTGCTAAATTTGATGCACTGTAAGTCTTTGTCAATCAGCACAATCCTGACATCTTCACAATCACTGAAACCGTGCTTATGCTTAAAGTCCCTGACTCAGCCATTGCTGTAACCAGCTACACTGTCTACAGGCTGGATAGGTCTACAAAAAGAGGGGGCAGCTGTGCCATCTACCTCAAATACACTTTAAAGGGTTGTGTCCTGCCTGTTCCTATTGCGGGGACCACTACTCAAATACTCACCATAAAAATCCTGCTTGGTGCCCATAATAAAGCTCTTACCATAGTGTCAGTTTACACCCCCCATAAGAGCATGTGCAGGGTTTAATACTGTCATGGAATTTATCTGAACCTGCCATCCAGCTTGGAGTCAATCTTGATGGGAGACTTCAATATCAATTGGCTCACACCTGAAAATAGGTGCTACAAGGATGCCATCTCAGCTGCCAATCTCACCCAGATGGCCAACTCTCCAACTAGGGCTAACTACAAGACTGGGACCAGCACCCTGTTGGATTGGATACTAACCACCCACTCAGATCATACTTCAAACACAACCATCCTTCCCGACTCACTCAGTGACCATTCCCCTGTCATCTGCTCCTGGAAAAAAAAATTCTGCAAACCTCTGCCCAAGACAATAACCAGCAGAATCCTTGCCCGGGGACACCTGGAACCACTAAAATTGCTCCTCAGAGAGCATGACTGGACCCCAGACGATGTGGCTCTGGATGTAGATGTGGTGCTAGATTATTTTATTAACTCCTTCAACGCTGATTGCGACATCCACGAACCACTAAAAAAACAGAAAATAAAAGGCCCTTGTAATCCATGGCTCTCTGCTGACCTTATATCCAGCATGAAAACCAAAGACCATCTATGGCACCATACGTGAGCCACTGGAAAGCTGGTGGATATTCAAAACTACAAACAAGCCTGAAATTATTGTAAAAGATCGATCTGCACTGAGAAAAATAACTACTACAGGGAAATGCTTACCAACTCCTGGGGTGATGGCAAATGGTTCTGGGACAACATAAAGGATGTAACAGGAATTAACCCAAAACTGGCTCCTACAATTCTAGACATAGAAGGAACCACTACCCTGGACCCTCTCACCACTGCCAATACAGACGATTTAATGATCTCAGTACTATTCTTCCCCTGACTTTTCTGACATGGATGCTGTCACAAATGCACACAGCAGGTCAGGCCCTCTGCTCCCACAGTGCCAACCTCCGAGCATATTGTGAACAGGTAACAGACATGGTAAGCCTCCTGTCTGCTCATGGGTCTGAATCACCTTTAATCTCAAGTTCTGGGGGGATTCAAACTGTGAACCTTATGCTAATGTACCCAAATGTACAGGCTCAGATAATCTGCTATTCGGAGGGATGCCAGATATCTTTCACTTAAGGGCACCTAACCAGGTGTCCAAAACGAACCCTTAAAACTCTATAAAAGACCTTAGGTATATTCTTAACTTTTCCCAGTCAGATAACACCATCAAGCTTATGAACAGCTTTCAACTTAACCACGTATACATCACAGTCAAAAAGAAAGAACTTGGAAGACACACCTAGGCAGTCTCTTTAAAATAAGAGGTTAACTTAAAAAAGGGATAAAAATAGGTAAAATGTAAACACAAAACAATATATCACAAAGCAGGTAATCACTTAAAAGAACAAGGTTAAAGTACAAAACATAAACTCCTACCACAATACAATTAGACTTTTTCCTACCTAATGTATTACCTTCTTACAGTGCTAATAGTTAGATCAGAGATCTTGTTTCTTAAGAGTCCAACAAGAAATGTGTCACACAGATCAAACACAGTATTCAGTTTAAACTGTGTCTGTCTCACACACCCCCTTCCATGATGTCATCTAGCTCCTCCTTTCAGAATATAAAAAATATACAATCAATGATCTTCCTGTCAGGAGATATTTTAAATACTGTGACTTCAGCAAAAACTCATTTCCCAAATTATGACACTCTTTAATAAAGTCTTTCCTTTGATCTTTTGTGGTTTCCTGCTTTCCCAAGGAATCAAAAGATTTTATAAGTTTAGCACCATGGTGAGATAACATGTTTTTTTCCTTTAAGATGTCATAAAAGTTTAAGAGCCCTATATTCTGGTAGCTGGGTCAGTTCTAATTAAGTCAGATAAACAGGAGACCCTTAATTAAGGCTCTATAGTCTTTTAATTGCCTCCTGGTTTCAGATTAATATATCCTGTTGCTTCTCTGAAACCTGGGGGGGGGTGGCATTCATGGAAGCACTGGCAATCACACACTATATTCTATATTACAAAAATCATAGAGCAATCATAACCAGCTGGCCAAGCATCACAATCATCCCCACCTAGACTGAATTTGGGGGCTCTAACCCCTGCATGGGATGAGCTTCCCAAATCAGTTCACTCCTCATAAAGACACGACAAGCCATCTGTGTTCTGAATGGTCGCTCCAGCCCTATGTAAGATTGTCATGTTATACCCTTGCAAGGCAAGACTCCATCTTAAAGTCTACCATTAGTTTTTCCCATTTGGGTCAGCCAAACCAGGGGGTTGTGGTCAGTTTGTACCACAAAATGCTGCCCATATAAGTATGGCTCTAACTTCTTTAGGGCCCACGCTATGGCAAGACACTCTTTTTCCACAGTAGAATATGCCTGCTCCCTGGGAAGTAACTTTTTATTCAGGTACACTACAGGGTAATCTTTCCCTTGGTTGGAGGTCTGACTCAGTACTACCCCAATACCCATGTCTGAGGCATCAGTCTGAACTACAAAGGGTCTACTATAGTCAGGACTTGTCAATGCAGGAGCACTGCACAGTGCCTCCTTCAGTCTGCTAAAGGCTTTTTCACAGGCTGGTTCCCAGGTAATTTTCTTAGGCATCCTTTTCTTTACTAGGTCAGCTAGGGGAGCAGCCAGGGCACTGTAATTGGGTACAAATTTCCTATAGTACCCTGCTGTCCCTAGAAAACTCCTGACCTGTTTCTGCATTTCTGGACTGGGCCATGCCTTGATCACCTCTATTTTTACTTGGTTAGGATGGAGCTGTCCCCGGCCTACAACATGCCCGAGGTATGCCACTTCAGACATGGCCACCTGGCACTTCTCAGTTTTGACAGTGAGACCGGCCCTCTGTATCCTGCCCAGCACTTCCCTAAGGTGGGACAGGTGTTCCTCCCAGCTGGCACTAAAGATGGCAATGTCATCCAGGTACGCCATGGCGTACTCCTCAGCACCATTTAACACCTGGTTCACCAACCTTTGTAAAGTGGCTGGGACGTTCTTCATTCCGAAAGGCATTACTTTAAATTCAAATAAACCTATCGGAGTGATGAAGGCCAACCTCTCCCTAGCTCTGTCAGTTACCTCTACCTGCCAATACCCCTTTGTCAAGTCAATAGTCGTAAGGTAGGTCACCCTTCCCAACTTGTCCAGGAGTTCATCCACACGGGCATCAGGTGAGTGTCTGACTTTGTGACTGCATTCATGATAGTCCACTCAGAACTGAGTAGAGCCATCTGGCTTGGGCACAGGTTATGGTGAGGACCAGGGCTGTGGGATCTATGGATTACCCCTAAATCCAGCATCTCCTCCACCTGCCTCCTAATGTTCTTTTGGACAGCCTCTGACACCCGATATGCTGTCCGCCATATGGGCATCTGTGTCCCTGTCTCTACATCATGCGTCACTAAGGGGGTTAGTCCAGACTTGGCATTAAATATTGGGGCAAAGTCTGCTAAAACCTCCCTTACTTCCTGGATCTTGTCCGGGGCCAACTGGGGAGACAGTTTAATTGCCTCCACAGAGGACTCCCACTTGCTTTCTTCCAGCAAGTCCAGAAGGGGGTCTCCTTCATCCGTCTCCTCCCCAGGGCTACATACTGCAAACACCATGTCAGCCCTATCAGCATATGGTTTCATCATGTTGGCACATTACATTCTTTCTGTCTTCTGTCAGGTAATTCTATGATATAGTACATATCATTTACCTTCCGAACTACTTTGTACTATCCTGCCCACTCAGCCAGCAGCTTGCATTCCTGGACTGAATAAGGACCATGACTTCCTGACCCACCATGTATGAGTGAGCTTTGGCTCTGTGGTCGTACCACACTTTTTGTTTCTGTTGGGCAGCTGCCAGGTTGCTCTGGGCTGTCCCCATAAGCTCCCTCAGCCTTTTCCTAAACAACCTAAGGATGTAATCCACTAGGGGAGTTCCCTGGGTGGCATGGTTGCCTTTCCAGTCCTCCTGGATCAAGTCTAGGGGCCCATGTACCCAGTGTCCATATAAGAGTTCGAATTGGAAAATCCTGTCAACTCTTGGGGCATCTCCCCATATGCAAACAACAGGTGGGAAAGGTATTTCTCCCAGTCCCTCCTGTGCTGTTCAGAAATGCTTGGCGCATTGAATTCAGGGCACCATTAAATATTTCCATGAGCCCATTGGCTTGTGGGTGATAAGGTGTCGTGCACCTCTACACCACCCCACACTTCTCTCACAAACATTTCATCAGGTCTGACATGAAGGAACCCTCTTGATCATTGATAACCTCCTGCGGAAACCCAACATGGAAGAAAATCCCAAAGTAAGGCATCTGCCACTTTGTCTGTCCTCAGTGAGGATAGGGCGACTGCCTCGGGGTACCGGGTGACATAATCCACCACAGTCAGGATGAACCCCTTCTCAGAGGAGCTGTGGGTATTGAAAGGCCCCACAATATCCATTCCCACCATCTGGAGTGGCTCCTCCACTATGGGCAAGGGAATTTGGGTGGCTTGGGTTTTCTTACCCACCTTTCCTATTTCTTGGCACTGGTGACAAGACCTGCAATACTCCTTCACCTGCTGGGTGAAGTTGGGCCAATTGAAATTCTGGACCAACCGCTGGATAGTGTGCGTGAGTCTCAGGTGACCAGACAAGGGAATACCATGTGCAATCTTGAGCAACTGCTCACAGTACACCTGGGGAACAACAAGCTGCCTACCTATCACCTCTCCCTCTGTCTTAGCATCCTGAGTATACATCAGTCCATTTTCCCAATAAACCTTATGTTTACCATCACCTCCCTGTGCTCCATCAGAGTCTGCCCAAGCCCTCAGCTTCTCTAGACTAGGGTCACTTTTCTGAGCAGTTGCAAACTCCTCACTCATTCCCAAGGCATGGGACAGGTCCCCTTCAGTCTCTAAACTAGCATCCCTAGCACTAGCATCAGGGCACTCAGGATCACTGTCATTCCTAAACCTCTGACAGTGGGTCACCCCTCCTTCTTCGGAGTAACCCTCAGTAGCTGTGTGGTTAACTGCTACTGGGGAAATTTCTACCCCCTTTTCATTAGTGTCCCCATCAGGAGACACAGGCTGGGGAAACAGCCTCCCAGTGGTTTCCATAATGGCTTCTGTGGGGTCCATGGAACTACAGTTTTCCCTTGCCACTTGGCTATGGGTAACTGCACACACCATCCCCTGTTGGAGATTGTTGCCAAGGATGATGTCCACTGCTAAAGTTTTGGCTACAGCCACCTGTTGCACAGTTCCCCCTGTTTCACCCCAGTCTAGGAGAACACTAGTGAGTGGCAATGTTTTCTCCTCACCAGTGAAGTCTTGTACAGTGACATATTTATTGGGTATAAGCTGACCAGGCTCTACCAGATCCCCTTTTACCAATATCAGGGATGCCATTGTGTCCCTTAACCCTTGTGTCTGTACACCATTCACCATGACTGGGAGCATGTATTCCCTCATGTTCACAGGCATGCTTCCAGGGTCACACAAACAACCCACTTCTTTCCTTGCCCCGTGTTGCATATTGCTCATCCTTTTGGGACACTGTCTGGCAATATGCCCAGTTTCATTACAAATCCAACATTCATTTCTTTTCTCAGAGAAATCTTTTCTCTGAAACCTGGGGCTAACTGGTTTTGGTGAAGGCAGTGAGGGTTTTAGCTGCCCTGAAGGCATGCTTTTCCCTTTCTGCACTGCCACACCCACCCCATTTGCTCTCAGAGCAAGTCTGCTCTTGGCATAGCGGTCCGAGAGTTCAGCAGCCTCTTGCACTGTTTTGGGATCGCGGTCATTCAGCCAGGTTTTCAGCTCTGATGGGCATGCCCCAAAAAACTGTTCTAACAAAATAGCATTTTCAATTTTATCTACAGAGTTTGCTTTAATTCCTTCCCACCAACATTTTAAAAACTGATGTTGTTTCATGGCTAGCTCCTCAAAGCTCATATCAGGGCTTCTCCTGAGCTTACAGAATTTAGCTCTGTATGCTTCAGCAGTTAAATCAAACTATTTTAAAAGTGCAGCTTTAAGGTTGCTGTAATCATTACTGTCCTCATTGTCCATTTGACCCAATACATCCCGAGCTTTTCTAGTAAGTAGCGGGGATCGCTGGAAGCTCCAGAACCCTCTAGGAATTTTAGCCTGAATACAAACTTTTTCAAAGGAATTTAAAAAGGCATCTATATCCTCTCCATCTTTAAATTCAGCTATCAATTTGGAATTCAATTTGTAACCCAGTCCTGTAGTTCCAATTAAACCCAAGCAACTTACCAGCTCTGGTGCTGGTGGTTGAGTCATAGCTTCTCCAGCTCATGTTGCCTCTGGTGCCTCACCCTCTTGGTTCACCTCTCACTGCTCCTGGTCAGCCTCTTGCTGTTCTCACGCCCTCTTCTCCTCTGCGGCTCATTTCTCTCGCCTCCGCTTCTCTGTTCTCACTCCACACTTCTTGGCTGCCTCGCCAGCCCCTCTGGAGCTCCAGCTTCATTCTGCACAACCAATCTGCAGCCTGAGTGCTTCTGGCTCTGGAATGCTGGTGACCTTCTCCTGCTGCTGTGGCCCTTCGCTGGCACTGGTCCTGCTGTCATCCTCACTGGATCTGGATACTGCACTGGCCGCTAGCTCCTCCATGTTCAAGGTTTGGTTCCTTACAGTCACAGTCAGTGACTCGATACTCTGGGCATCTGCTGCCATCAGGGCATCCACAAGGTTCTGCTTGGTGGCGCTAACCTTGTACAGGACTCCTCTGTCCTGGCACAACTGCTTCAAGTACTCTACAATGTTCCTACTGTAGTTGGAAGCCATCTTCTTCTCTAACTATGGCTACTCTAACTTGCACTTTAGAAAAAAAACATGTAGGAACTTGACTGTAAGCAAATGATATAGTTCTGTTTCCTTTTTAAAATAAATCACTGCCTTTTTGCAAGTGAGCTGTACAGTATTAAGCTGACACACTGAACAGTTAAAGCTTGTGTTACCAATTTATCTGCACCGCTGCCAACCAATCTGTCACAAACACACTCAGCAGGTCAGTCTCTGCTCCCACAGTGCCAACCTCCTAGCGGAGTATTGTGAACAGGTAACAGACAGGGTAACCCTCCTGTCTGCTTGTGGGTCCAAATAACCTTTAGTCTCAAGTTCTGGGGGATTCAAACTGTGAACCTTATGCTAGCTGCATCTAATGTACAGGCTCAGATAATCTGCTCTTCGGGGATGCCAGATATCTTTCACCTAAGGGCACCTAACTAGGTATCCAAAATGAACCCTTAAAACTCTATAAAAGACCTTAGGTATATTCTTACCTTTTCCCTGTCTGATAACACCAACAAGCTTATGAACAACTGTCAACTTAACCACGTATACATCACTGGAAAAAAGAAAGAACTTAGAAGACAAACCCAAGCAGTCTCTTTAAAATAAGAGGTTTACTTAAAAAAAAGGATAAAAATAGGTAAAATGCAAACACAGAACAATATATCACAAAGCATACAATCACTTAAAAGAACAAGGTTAAAGTACAAAACTTAAACTCCTACCACAATACAATAAGGGCCAGATATTCAAAGGGTAGCGCCGGGCGCAAATCCGTTGCGCTGGATTAGCACTGAATTTGCCCCCGACAGCAATATTCAAAAGGACATTTAGTGTCGGTGCTAGGTGTTAGCACCAATGCTAAATCATAATGTATGCAGGGGAGGGACTGAGGGGACGGGACCTGAATGCCTGCGCAACATCATATTGAAAGGTATAGCGGCGCGCTACAGGCATTAGAGCAACCTGTGGCGGCCTATCTACCAAAAAAGGCTGGCGGTAATGCAAGGGCCCCATGAATCACAAACCCCTTGACCACACCATAAGGGATGTATCCCTGGTAGTCTAGTGGTCCCCCAAGCACTGCTTCCGACCCCGTTGTAATTTTAAAACCCTAATTTTCCCTGGTAGTCTAGTGTTCCCCCAAAGCACCCGCTCGACCACGGGTAGAATAATATATTAGCCTATTTCCCTGGTAGTCTAGTGCCCCCCAAGCACGGCTCCCAACCATGGTTGAATAAAAGTAGCGTAATTCCCTGGTAGTCTAGTGGTCCCCCAAGCACCGCTCTGACCACGATTGAATACAGAAGTCGCGTATTTTCTAGTAGTTCAGTGGTCCCTCCCAAGCACCGCCTCCTGACCCCATTGTACCAAAAACTTTCCGCTGAACGAGGAAGCAAGGACTGCCCCTATTTCACGGAATATTGCCAGTTTGCTTCTCGAAGTTCAGCGGCCCCCTGCCACTCAATCATTTGCTGATCCAAACAGCAGAGCCCCTGGAAGCCTCTCTGCAGGAGCATCACCATCCAGAGTTACCAGAATGGAACCAAGTATCGTTTCAGTTTTCTTCACCACTGAGCAGCACACTGAGGTAGGAAGGAGAGCTCTCACCTCAGCTCCATGGCTGGCTGTGGTGGTGAGAGGAGGGCTGAGCTGGTTGCTGGCTCCATTCTGGGTAACTATATGGATGGGCGGGTTGTCACTGTGGGGGGGGGACCACTAGACTACCAGGGAATTATGCAACTTTTGGATTCAACCGTGGTCAGGAGCGGTGCTTGGTTGGGGCCACTAGACTACCAGGGAAATAGGCTAATATATTATTCTACCGTGGTCAGAGCGGTGCTTGGGGGGGGGACCACTAGACTACCAGGGAATTACGCGACTTTTTATTTAACCGTGGTCAGAGCATGCTTGGGGGGGGACCACTAGACTACCAGGGAAAATGAATATTGTTTTCTACACCGGGATCAGGAGCGGTGCTTGGGGGAGGGGGGACCACTGGACTACCAGGGAGTGGAAATAACACAGGTGGACACAGGGACCATGATGGCTGTGAAGGGCTGCCTGGCCCAGCCTGTCTGCCCATGTCACTATATGTTGGCTGGCTGCGCTGCACAGCCCAGTGACCCTACAGCTGACAACCCACCCCCATCCCCAGCAGGTTTGCCTAATGCCTGCCCCATGCATACTTGTGTTCCACCCACACCTGCTGTGGGCTGCCCTGTTGGTGTGGAGTGAGGGCATCATCCAGGGCATGTGTGGCCACTGGTAGTGTGTATGTATATAGATATATATATATATGCATGTGCCTCTGTATTGATCTATAGTTATAGATCGCTACGGATCTATATATCTCATTATGTACTGCTTGCAGTGCTACATAGTTATGTTGTATGCACTGTTCGTACCTGCCAGTGCACAGTTCCTGCTGCTGCCAGCTCGTACATCCATTCCGACCAACAGGGGATGCTGTGGGCATGCCTTGGCCTGCAGCATCCAGCCTGTACTTCCGTTCCGACCAAAAGGGGGAGCTTTTCGCTCCATGCAGTTGCACCGGGCAAACTGCATGGTAATGTATGCTACACAGCACTTAATGAGATGCAAATCTGCTTGTTTGCCCACGGATTACCTAAGTAGGCTCATTTGCATGGGAGCTTTGAATATAGCTCCCGTTTGCCCTGGGCTAACCAGTTTGCGCTGGGCTAATGTGTTAGCACTGTGCAATAAGGTTAGCCCCGGGCAAACAACCTCACTTCAGCATAGCACACTAACAGTTCTGCAGTGTGTGGCTTACATTGTTGTTTGCAGTCATACCTCTCAACTGTCCCTGATTTTCAGGGATGTCTCTGATTTTACCTCAAACGCTTACTTTGTCCTCCTACAACTTGTGTTTCCATGACCAAACAGTGGGGGTTGTAAGCATAACATAATGTCAGACATTACTGTTACAGATGTGTTCTTCCCTAGCAAATGCATTTTATACTACACCACTTATTCTACCAGCTTCCTGAGTAGATACCTCCAGTTTGTTAGGTGTGTCCCTGATTTTAATTCTTTGTCCCTGATTGTTTTAAGCCTTGTCCCCGTGTTATGAGGCAGGAGGTTGAGAGGTGTGTTTGCAGTAGCTGTGTGACATCTCTGTGCAATCACACACAATGTTCTCCACCTGCAACACTGGCTTGCTACAGAGCCTAATAAGCTGCAGCTGCAGTTTGCAGTTCCCTGTTGCTATATTCAGTGCTGTCTTACTCCTGGGCAATGTTTGCCCTGCACTCCTGGGCCTGTTTGCCCGGCTTCCTTCACTTGCAATATTCAGCTGGTTTTGCACCGGGCTATTCGTTTTGAATATGGCTATGTTTTTGCTCTGGGCACAGTTTGCCAGCCGGGCAGTGCTAATTTAGCCCCGGGGCAAAGTTTTGAATATCTGGCCCTTAGACTTTTTCTATCTAATGTATTACCTTCTTACAGTGCTTATAGTTAGATCAGAGATCTTGTTTCTTAAGAGTCCAACAAGAAATGTGTCACACAGATCAGACACAGTATTCAGTTTAAACTATGTCTGTCTCACACACCCCTTCCATGATTTCATCTAGCTCCTCCTTTCAGAATATAAAAAATATACAATGAATGATCTTCCTGTCAGGAGATATTTTAAATCCTATGACTTCTGCAAAAAATAATTTCCCAAATTATGACACTTTTAATCAAGCCTTTCCTTTGATCTTTTGTGGTTTCCTGCTTTCCCAAGGAATCAAAAGATTTTATAATCTTTTAGCACCATGGTGAGATAACGTTTTCCTCTAAGACATCATAACAGTTTACGAGCCCTATATCCTGGTAGCTGGGTCAGTTCAAATTAAGTCAGATAAACAGAAGACCCTTAATTAAGGCTCTCTAGTCTTTTAATTACCTCCTGGTTTTAGGTTAATATATCATGCTGCTTCTCTGAAACCTGGGGTGGGGTGGGTGCATTCATGGAAGCACTGACAATCACACACTATATTCTATATTACAAAAATCATAGAACAATCATAACCAGCTGGCCAAGTGTCACAGATGCCACCCTTAATTACTCTGAAATAAAATTCCCACCTACTGGTCACCCTCATTTCTATTTCAAAGAGGTCTCACTGGCTGAATCCAGAAAATATATCTTAAAGACTATTGGTAAATCCAGGCATAGCGGCAACTCTCCTGATCTCAAATTGCTAGCCCACACCCTTGATGTAGTTATCATCCCACTAACCAGAATTCTTAGTCTCTCATTCAGATGGGCACAGTTCCACAAAATGGAAATCTGTCATGGTTACCCCAGTACACAAAAGTGGCAATATGACCCATCATGTAAACTACTGGCTGATATCTATACCCCGCTCCACCAAGGTGCTGGAATGCATTGTTGCAGACCAGCTGGTCAAGTCTCTTGAGAAATATAAGATCCAGTTTGCCCAGCAACATGGGTTCAGAAAGGCACAGCGCTACCTCTGCCTCTATGGAGTTCACTGGGGTTTATCCATAAATCTCTAGATCAGGGTCAACTTGTGGGAGCTGCCTTTATTGATTTATCAAAAGCATTCAACATTGTATATCACCACCTGCTTCTACAGCAACTGACCAAAGCAGGTCTCTCTATGGACTCTTTGGCCTGGTTTGCTAGCTATTTGGACAATTGTACTCAACAAGTAAAAATATCTGATGTCCTCTCTGATATGAAGCCAGTTCACTCAGGGGTCCCACAAGACTCCATATTGGGCCCACTCCTTTTTAGTCTGTTCCTAAATAATCTCTCTAGCTCCTGCCAAGAACCAATCTTACTTTACACTGATGATGCCGTAATTTTCTCAAACAATCCAGACCTTATCCTCCTGGAAAGCAATTTGCAATGCAGCTTTGCAAGTGCTGAAAAATGATTTAGTGAACACAAGTTTATTTATTTATTTATTAGCTTTTGGTGACCGGGTAAGTGCACTAGGCACTTTAACCTGCCTATTTTCAAGCATGACCTGGGAGAGTACAGAATACAGAGATACAAATTAAACAGTAGAAAATGGTACAGTATCCCAAGGCAAGACCTCACACAGGAAGGTAAAAAAACAAAAAAAATCAACATTGTTAACATAGCAGGTGAAACAAATGAAAACAAAATCAAGTTATACCTGTATTGGACCCAACCCGGAAGGTGTGATAGTGTGGATTACATTCAGATAAATAGAGATAGAAGCAAAACATAACAATGTGTAGGAGATTTAACATAGAAATAGCAGACAGGACAAACAGCAAAAGAAGGTTAAGAGCATTTGCAGACGCTGTGTGTCCTTAGGTAAGAGCAGAGTGCTGTCTTGAATGAGTCATGAGATGTGGAGACCCTGATATGAGGAATTAGAGAGTTCCTGAATTTGGGGGCAAAGTGGGAGAAAGCTTGTTCACCCATTCTTGTTCACCAAGGGGGAAAAAAGAATAGGGGCGAGGGTGAGGACCTCAGGAAATGAGCATAAGTCACAGGGATTAACACAGCACCAAGAGAGTCAGGTCTGGGGATATGGGTAAGGGAGTCTATGAAGCATCCAAGGGTGTAGTCATTAGGAGCAAGCCAATTTAAAGAGGAGTAGAGGAGACAGTGGTGGGTGAGTCTAGGGCAGACAGGCAAATCTACAAATATTATTGTATGTTACTTCCACTTGTGAAGAGCAGTAACACTTGCATGGGACAGGACTGGTAAAAATATTTAAGCCCAGGAAGGAGGATACCCTGGGCTATGGAAATCCTTGCAGAAGGGGTAAGCCAGTGGTAAACTTTGTAGGTGACTCCAATCTTCATGTTGATATGCTTGCAGATCTCGTTTATATGAGAGGAAAAGTTCAGAGACTGGTCAAGTGTCATACCCAAGTATTTAAAGGAGTCCGAATTTGATATGGCAGAACCATCAAGGCAATGGATCAGCAGACAGGGGGCAGCTATTTGGACTTTTCTGGGGGATCCAAAGAGCATGGCATATGTTTTGGGTAGATTGAGAATGAGATGATTCGAGGAGAGCCAGGACCTGATGCTTTGGAAGGAGTGGGATAGTTGATTACTTATGTCAGTGACAGAATTAGAGGCAGTGAACAGGACCAGGTCATCAGCATGCATTATAGCCTGGGAGTGAGTAGGAAAGGAAGGAATGTCATTGATGAAGAGAGAAAAGAGCAAGGGGCCTAATATGGAACCCTGAGGGACACCACATAGGAGGACCACTGAGGAAGAGAGGATTTTATTGAAGGCAACAACTTGTGTACAATTGCTACGTAGCTGTTAAACCATGACAAGGTAGAGCCTTCACACCAAGCATACAGAGTTTCTCTTAGGAGTAGGGGTGGTTGACTAGGTTGGAATGCCTCGTGAGGTCTACAAAAACAGCCCCAGTAAGGAGACCTTATCCATGTTCATCTTGACCTCACTAGTAAACAGGGTAAGGGCTGTAGTGGTGCTGTGACCAGCCTAAAACCATGTTGGACAGGTATCTGGATCTTGAACTTTGTAGATGATAAGAGACCTGAGTGTGGATAAGCTTCTCAAGAAGTTTGTGAAGAGTTGGTAGGATGGCAATAGGTTGGTAGTTAGATAAGACCTTGGGGTCACCTTTTTGAACATGGGGTAGTGCTTGCAGTTTTCAGACCTGAGGTACCATGGAGGAGGAGATGGAAAGTTTAAAAGTCTTGTAACAGGTGTGGCTAAGATCGGAGCTGCCAGTCTAAGAATCCTAGGTTCAATGCCATTGGGGCCCGGACTTCCATGAATAGGAATAGTTAAAGAATTTTCAGAACTTCAAGACGGGAGACAGGAGCAAGGTTCAGTGGATGGGCAAGGTCGTCTATGTCTGGCTCACCGAAAAGATGGCATTGGGCTTTGGAAAGAGATGTCAGAGGAAACTTAGTGAAGAGGGAGTTAACGGCATTAGCTATACTGGAGTGGTTGTTACAGTTGATATAATTTACAATCATTTCTTTGGGTGTCTCGGACCTGTGACTCCCAAGGATCTCATTTATTTGGGACCAGTATCTCTTAGGGTTGGTTGAGGAGGAGCTAAGGAGCTCACAGTAGTAGTTGCTTTTTGCCGAGCGAATCTCTCTCTTGCAGACATTACGTAAAGCATGATACTGCTCATAATTGGAGAGAAGAGAGGAGGATAAGGGGCACTTAAACCATTTTGTGATTTTGCCCCTAACCCTATGTGTTGTGATCAGGATATTCCTCTCTTGTATAAAGAGTAAGGTACTGTTGAAGTATTCAGTCGCACTATTGATATCATTCGTGATAAAGATAGGGGACCAGTCAACTAGACACAAGTCCCGAATAAGGGAAGCTGAGTCAAGTAGAGCAAAGTTGGAGAAAGTTAGCACTTTGGGTGGATATGAAGGGGGAGAAGCATCCCATATACAGTAGACAGGGCTGTGGTCACTGATAGAGTCTGGGAGAACACCGACAGAGGTAAAGCAGTCTTTTCTGTTTGTTAATACCCAGTCAATAAGAGTTCTACTGGTGCCATTGGCAGTGATCCTTCTGGGAGATTGGATGAGCTGAGCAAGGTTTGCTTTGATGATAGTAGATGCCAGTTGAGGCGTTGGCACCCAGCCAGTCAAGGTTAAATACTCCAAACATATGATTTCATTTTTCGATGTTACACTGGGTATAAAGTCAATGAGTTCCTCAAGACCAAGTTTACTAACACAAGGGGGTAAGTAAACATTAAATAAGTGTAGTTTCTTTGAGCCATCCATGAATAAGAGAGGGAGTGGAGTATTTCACAGTTATTCAGATTTTGTGTGGGTACAAGGGTCACATTTAGGTGAGTCTTATGGTACAGTGCAGTGCAAGATCGCCTCCTCTTTTAGAGGAGGGACGGTCTACCCAAAGTAAGTTGTAACCTTGTAAAGAACAAATAGAGCTATGGATGGAGGGCTTGAGCCAGGTTTCTGATAGAGCTAGTATGTCAGGGTTATTAACTTGCACCCAGCATTGTAATTAAGGAGATTAGCAGTGCTCCTGATATTGAGGAGCTATGCTTAGTCCAGGAGACTGAGGTAGCATATAGTGAAAATAGGTGCAGTGAATTGGGTCCCGGCTCAAGTTAGTTTCATATCACCAGACAATGTTAAGGATAAGGCTGTGAGCCAGGCGGCAGTGAATGCGACCAAGCAAGAATTTTGCAGAGGGTTGGTGAATTTCATGCGATTAGATACCCATTAGAAACCAGTAAATATATACAAGAGGCTATGGGAGGGTTCGCACCTGTAGTTTTAAGTACTAACATGTTAGAATAGGTAAAGTTATTTGTGGAAGCAGGATGGGCAGATGTGGGCACAAGGATTTGTCCCAGGAGGTCTAAGGTCGGAAGAGCTAAAATGAAGGGGATGCAAAAACAAAGCATGCGCATTTTTGATCTTGGGAGGGTAAGATTTATTAAAAGAAAGAGATTAGCATGGCAGGCTTCAGGTGAAAGCATATCAGCAGACAAAAACAATTGGATCTACTGCTGGAGCTAGGGAAGAGCAGAGTGAAATAGCACACTCTAGTGGCCAAAGAGGATATTCTGCAGATGGACAAATAAGGAGATATTATTTCGTCAGATCACATGCTTAAGGCTACCTATAAATGCAGGGACAGCCAAGGGTGGGAGGGTATTGGGGGCAGGTGGGGAGCAGCCATGAAGTGGCTGCGGGGATACCGTGTAATCAGAAGCATTAGCAGCTACACTGAGTCCTCCCTCAACAGCTCCACTTCTACTCCAGAGTGCCAAAAGCAAACAGTGCACCGGCCACAATAAATCTGCGTTTAGAAAGGTGAAACCTCCAATTAAGTTTAAATTTGCATTTGGTTTCAGTCTGTGTTTTCTCTGATTAACTGCGCTACGCCCGGGAGCCTTGTGGAGTCGAAATAAATTCAGCAGAAGCCCAGGAGCCGATAGCAAGATCGATGCAAGCAGGTGGCTCTATAATAATAGTGTAGCAGTGCCCAGGAGTTTACGAGGAATTTCTAGCATGCAGGCACCTTTCAATAGTAGCCGGTGAATATTTACACAAACTGATTGAGTAAAAGAAAAAGACGCCAAATTTGAAAGTTTCAAACAAAGCTGTGGGTGCCATGAGGGAAACGCTGATTCCTGTAGTGTCCTTAGGCATACCTGTGGTGACTTGATGGGGAGCTGCTCCGAGGGCACCAAGCCCTGCTGTGTCCAGGGGCTAGAGGGCGAGACACATGGGAGGGGAGAAGATTAAAACCTGTTGGGGAGGAGAGAGAGAGAGATAGAGGGTGCATAATAGATGGGCAGAGATTAGAAAGTGGGTGGGGAAGAGCGGGGGGAAGGAGAGAGGGAGAGAGGGAAGGCTATAAAGCGTGTTAAATAGAGAAGTTAGAAGATAGAAGCAGGCTAGGTGTAAAAGTCCAGACACAAATCACTTAGGCAGAAAAAATAAAATCCATTATTAATGCTCACCCTAATTCAGGCATAAGCCAGGAGTACAACAAATGACTTCACAGAGCTAAATTAAGCTTGAAATATACAGTAGCAGTCATGCTAAGGAGGCAGTTAGATTAATTTGTAAACGAGTAAAATATTCTGCATGCAGACAATTTGAGAGGCCCGTGTAAGTAGAAGCATTAGTCGCTGAGCCCGAGTCCTCCCTCAGCAGCTCCACTTCTGCTCTGGAGTGCCAAAAGCAAACAGTACACCGACCACAATAAATCTGCGTTTAAAAAGGTGAAACCTCCAATTAGGTTTAAATCTGCATTTGGTTTCAGTCTGCGTTTTCTCTGATTAACTGCACTAGGCCTGGGAGCCTTGCAGAGCCGAGATAAATTCAACAGAAGCCCAGGAGCCGATAGCAAGATTGATGCAAGTAAGTGGCTCTGTAATAACAGTGCAGCAGTGCCCAGGAGTTTACAAGGAATTTCTAGCATGCAGGCACCTTTCAATAGTAGCTGGTGAATATTTACACAAACTGATCGAGTGAAAGAAATAGGAGCCAAATTTTAAAGTTTCAAACAAAGCTGCGGGCGCCACAAGGGAAACGCTGACTCCTGTAGTGTCCTTAGGCATACCTGTGATGACTTGATGGGGAGCTGCTCCGAGGGCACCAAGCCCTGCTGTGTCCAAGTGCTGTGGTGACTCGATGGGAGCTGCTCCAAGGGCACTAAGCCCTGCTGTGTCCAGGGGCTGTGGTGACTCGACGTTCTAAACTACAAAAAAAAATAAGGTGATGCTCTTTAGTAGCTCCCACAATAAACACAAACACCGCCCGCTGTCCATTCGAAACACACTAGTACTGATCTCGAACAAGTACCCCACTTTAATTACCTAGGGGTAACCATCAACAGCACTTTATCCTATGGGGTGCCCATCGACAACTTTGCCAAAGCAGTCAATATAGGTATTGGTTTTCTACATAGACACAAAAACTGTTTAGGCCAGCCCGGTGGTGCTGAGGGTTGAGGCACTGGATGCCACACCTCATACCATGCTGGCGACCCAAGTTCGGGAACAAGCTTGGCTGCTGGGGGTTGACAGGGGAGGGAGTAGATTGAACTCCCGATAGGCAGCTCTCTCTCCCGGGGGGAGGGCTGGGTGGTGTCCGGAGTTCCATCGTCTCCTCGGTGGTGATCGGGGGCACTGCAGAAACCTGGACTGCACATCGCAGTGTGGCTGATGCTAGCAGGGTTGCCATGCGCCAGGGTGTCAGGGGTGCCCACGCAGGGAGGGGAAGATGGGAAGCAGAGGAAACTAAGGGGAAAACACCCCTTGGGCCCTGGATAGGCGACGGCCCGCACTTCCACCAGCCACAAGTCCATCTCTGCCCCTTCAATATCCTGCGGGGCTGTATCCTGGGGGCTCTGCAGGTACCGTAACATCTCAAAGGTTGATGGAGGCTGTCACAAACCAACTCAGCAGGTCAAGCCCTCTCCTCCCAAAGTGTCAACTTCTGAGCGCAGTCTTGTGAACAGTTTAATAGAACAAGGTAACCCTCTTGTCTGTTTTGTGAGTTTGGATCATCCTTTGGTCTCAAGTCTTGGAGGGATTCAAACTGTGAACCTCTTGCTAGCGTACTTAATGCACAGGCTCAGATATTTCTGTCTTCGGGGGGCCAGATATCTTTGCCTACAGGCACCTAACCAGGTATACAGAGATGAACCCTTTAAAACTTGAATAAAAACCTCAGATTTAAAATGCTTCTCTTTCCAGTTTGGTACCACCATTCAAGCTTATGCCTGCTGTCTGCTATAACCATATATGCTTTTCTTAAAAATGAAAAGAAGTCAAAGACAGACCAAGTATGCTCTAAAAAGAATTTTACTAAAATAGATAAAAATACGTAAAACACAAAATACAGAACTCATATATCACAAGACATACACATCTTTTAAAAGAACAAGGTTTAAAACAGTTCAATTCCTACTTACTGTACTTAGATTTAACTCTCTAAATATCTGCTTAAAAGTGCTCAAGATGTCTTCTTGTCAGAGTCTAGATAAAAGTGTGTAAGTAAAGTCATCTAGCTCCTCCTCTGTCAGATTATATATATAAAAATATATATGTTATACAAAAACAGAATGTCTTTTCAAAGTATTAATTATGCAATCTTCAGCATGACTCATGTCCTTCAAATGACATTTTCTTTGATCTCATAATAAGCTTCCCCCTTCCAGGACATGAAAGCATCTTTATGATTTCGCACTTCTATGTAATAACCTGGGTTTTCCCTCTAACATCATAAAATGGATATGATTTAGCAACTATGGCTGTAATTAACTCAGACAAACAGGAGATCCTTGATTAAGGCCTTACATGTAACACCTAGTATCTAAAACTGTGTGTGTGATCTCACATGCTGTTTTCAGCATTTTCTCATGGCTTTCATCTTTCAGCTGAAACCTGGGGGCGAGGCACTCCTAAAGCATCAGATTTTCAGCAGAGACAGTCAGTAATGTATTTTATATTTTAAAAAAATGATACAGCATTCATAACTGGCTGTCCATGTCACAGAGGCCACAGTGGGTGGTAGAGCTGGGGAAGTGTAGTGGCCCAAAAGAGTTTCAGGTGCCCTAAAGGAGAAAAAGAAAGTAACAAAAAAAAAATAAAAACCCCAGCATTTTATCCTATGGGGTGCCCATCCATAACATTGCCAAAGCAGTCAATATACACATTGGCCTATTACATAGACACAAAAACTGCTTGACCCCTGAAGCTCTGAGACTGGCCATTCAGAGCTCTGTCATCTCCATCATAGACCATGGTCTGGCTGTACATGGCTTGGCCACTGATACTGCCCTCGGGTGCATCACTATAGTCCTTAATAAAGCGTGTTGTCTTATCTCTCGGGCACCACGCCTCACTCATACATGCGACCTCTATGCCCTAACTGGATGGCTGCAACTAAGAGGGTGTATAAAATACCAAACATGTCTGAGGGCTAAGAAAATAACCCTCGGCCTCCTCCCCCAGGAGTGCAGAACCTTTTAAGCCGTTTCTAAAAAACCCACCGGATACATGGCTCAGAATATCAACTACTCCAGGTACCACAGTGCCGCTCTTCACGGGCCAAAAATCCTTCTCCTACAGGGCTCCACTCTGGGTTAACTCTCTCCCTACTGATTTAACTTCAGATATCAAGCTTGGCCCCTTCAAACACAAGCTCTGACAGCACCTAATCGCTGACTGCAGCTATGACTGCTTCCCCTAATCCACTCCCCTCTCCCCTTGATACTACTTACCAGCACTTTACCATTAATCTTGTGCCTTACACCTGCATGCTGTCCCCCTACCATCCTCCCTCTCCATCTTCTGCCCTACTCCCTCTTCTCAGCTTACTCGAGGATCACATAACAACTCCTTCAAAGTCCCTTTCTGCCACACTACTCAAGGTCAATGCTCCATTGCATACCAGGCAGCAAACTGGCTAAACTCCTCCCAAGTGACCTCTAGCTGAACCAAAAATCAGGCCATTGAAAGATAAACCACGTACTCTCCTCTTCAATCAAAGTAAGTGCTCCTGCTTCTAATAAAGGAGGCTTGTAGCTTATCAAGTTTTCATTTCCAATTGGCACTTATTCTCGCCTCGCTGACCTCGATCTACCATCACTAATCCTCATTCCCCTTTCTCACTTATGTCCTCCCTATCCTCCTTATAAACCCAAGCCCTCTCTTTAGCAGCTGTCCTTAGCCCCACCACCCTTCACCTTCCTTCTCCACTTCCCATCTCCCTCTCTCCACCTTTCCCACCTCCTTGTTTTCCCCTTCTCTCCGCCTCATTACCTCAACTCAACTAACCTCCACTCCCTCTACTCTGTCCACCCCTACTTTTCACCTTCAACCTCAACACCACCCACTCTGCCGTAAACCTCCTTCATTTCCCCAATGTCACTTTAACCCCACCAATGAATTCCCCAACAAAGGGAACTAGTGGGGTACCACAGGGTTCAGTATTGGGACCAGTCCTCTTCAATGTCTTTATAAGTGACATTGCAGAGGGACTGGAAGGAAAAGTATGTCTCTTTGCAGATGACACAAAGATCTGCAACAGAGTTGATGCACAAGGTGGAGTGGAAAGGATGAGAAGGGACTTGGCAAGGTTAGAGGAATGGTCAAATGTATGGCAGCTTAGATTCAATGCTAAGAAGTGCAAGGTAATGCACCTGGGAAACAAAAACCCAGGGGAAGAGTACACAATGGGAGGTGAGATACTAACAACAACAAAAATGGAAAGGGACCTGGGGGTAGTCATATCAGATGACCTAAAGGTGGGCAAGCAATGTGAGAGGGCAGCAAGGAGGGCTGGGGGGATACTGGGATGCATAGGGAGAGGCATCACCAGTAGAAAACAGGAAGTTATTATCCCTCTGTACAGACAGCTAGTGAGATCCCATCTGGAGTACTGCGTGCAGTTCTGGAGACCCAATCTCCGCAAAGACATAGACAGGATGGAAGCTGTCCAGAAGAGGGCAACTAAAATGGTGCAGGGTCTGCACCGGAAGACATATGAAGAAAGACTTAAGGAGCTTAATATGTATAGCCTCGAGGAAAGGAGGGAGAGGGGGACATGATAGAAACTTTCAAGTACCTCAAGGAATCAACAAAGTCCAAGAGGGTAGCATCTTTCAAAAAGAGGTGTGCAAGAACAAGGGGCACAATTTGAAGATAGAAGGGGCGGCTCAGAGGTAATTTAAGGAAGTATTTTTTCACAGAGAGGTGGTGGATGTATGGAATGGCCTTCCAGAGGAGGTTGTGGAGTCACAAACAGTGGTGGAATTCAAGCATGCATGGGACAGTCATAAGGCAATTCTAGGGGGTGGGGGTAGAAAGAAGTAGGCTGCTGGTTAACTAGGATCTGCAGCTTATCCATCAGGTAGGGAAATGGGCAGACTGGGTGGGCCAAGCGGTCCTTATCTGCCATCAAATTCTATGTTTCTATGTAACTAAATATTCTCACTTTGACCCTTATCCTACCCCATGACACCTGCCTTCCCCCACACCTACCAACTTCTCTTTTATCTCCTGCTTGCACAAATATTAACTGTTATTGTTTGTTACCCTTCTTACTGCTGATCTGTACTATATACTATGTATAATATGCCTGTTCTGCTCGTGTCAGATACATTCTCTTTTATGTGGAACCATTGTAAATTAGATTCTCTATTATGTTTTAAGCCAATTTACCCTGCATACTGTACCTGTTCTGTCATGCAAAGTTTGTTTCCTCTGATCTGGAACCTTTGTAATGAGCTTCTAGCTCAAAGGTTATAATCCTAGTATTAAATAAATAAATAAAAAACAAACATTTTCTTTTACCCACTTACTGGGACTTGGATGCCTATGTGGTTGTTGGTGAATTGCCATATGGAACTGGGCCCGGTATTTACTAGGATTGTCAGGTGATCCCTGGATGAGAACATCTTTCTTTGTGCCTTGAAGAGGGTGCTGGTGAGAACCCTCTTCAGGAAACTAATTTTGGACCATGGGATCATGTCTTACTGCAGCCCAGTCGCTAAACTTCCATTTTTAGGGAAGAATATTAAGAAGGTGGTGGCGTTGCAGCTTGAGGCACACATCGAGGTCTTCAATTACCCATGTGCCAGTTCAGTTTGGTTTTCAACTATGGCATAGCACTGAGACAGCACTGATTAGGGTACAGAATGATATCATGTTAGCAAGTGATCAAGGGGAGCATTCAATTTTCATCTTCTTTAATCTTTAGTCATATGAGGTGTACCTACTCCCTATAACAAAACCTAGTGACCGAGGCCTAGAGCTGTCCATTCTTGCACTTATATCCTCCTAGGTTCTGCTACCGGCACTTAACCCCACTCTTCCCAACTTCTCTAATCCTTTTGCCACCTTCCCTACTTCTCTGCTTCTCAACCCTCCCTCCCCACAATGCTATCATCCCTATTTTTATTCACCTACCCTAAACCCCTAACTTCGCCACCCTCCTTTCCTCCTCAAGGTTAGGGCATATCTACTTCCTTAATTAGCAACCTACCTTACTTCCCTCTTCTAAGACAATGGGTACCGGCCCTGCCTGTTCCCTGCTCCTTCTCACACATACTGCTTGTCATGTCTCTGGTACTCTCCTGCATACGCATGATCAATTGTCACCAATTGTTTGCTCTTATGTATTTTCTACCCCTCAAATGTTTTTGGGCTGATTCATGTGCTCTCATTTAATTTCTAAGTATTATTTGTATTGTGGTGTCTGAATTTATGTATTTGTCTGCACTGATGTGGAACCTCTGTAAATGAGTTCATAGCTCAAAAGTTGCATACCACAATTTGAATAAATAACTAAATAAATAATTAAATAATCTGTCTTAGCTTTTGACACTGTGTACCATGGGTTGTTGCTGTATTACCTATGGGACTATGGTGGACTCATTGGGACAGTATATGACTGTGTGAGTCCTACCTGGCAGGGAGGGTGCAGCAGGTTATTTCGGGGTAATTCTTACCCCACATCCATTTCCCTGGCTGCAGTGTCCCACAAGGCTTGATCCTATCCCCCATGTTGTTTGCAGTGTATTTGCTGTCCTTGGGTAAGGTTGTTAGATGGTATAACATGAGTTCTCACTGGAATGCAGTTGAACTTGGCCTTTGTGCCCTCTATTGTGGATACCATCTCTCTGCTAAATTCATGCCTATCCAAGATTCAGGACTGGGTGGCTCCAGTTGGAGGAGACTGAACCCCGACAAAATGAAGGTGCTGGTGGATGATGCAGGTCTTTGCATGCCTTGCAACATTGGTGATGGAAATATCAAGAAAACACTTTATGGCTTTCTGCTTATGGTTACTTACATTGATAATACCTAGGGATCACTGTGGTGCAGGGCTTGATGCTTGAATACCAGCTGTCAGCTCTGGTTTGCAGTGGCTTTCCCATCTTAGAAGCATCTTCCAGATTAAATATTACGTGCCATTGGATGTCCTGAAGACTGTAGTGTATGCCTTTGTGACACTGTAATTGGAATACTGCAGTACTTTATACTTAGGCAATCACTGGCTTTGAGCCACTGCTTGCAGCTGGTGCAGAATGTAGCTGCCCGATTGATTATCAGGACTTCTCACAATGACCACATATTGCCAATGCTCCACAAGCTGCCATGGCTGCTGTTCTGTGGAGCATCATCTTTAAAAAAAGGCTTGCTTACCTATACAGCCCAATATAATATGGACTCAGGTTACCTGTCAGAGCTACTGATTCCTTGCTGGCCAAGTCACCCTCTCTGGTCTGCTAACATGGGGTGTCTTGAGGTTCCAAGGTCCAGACTGAAACAATCTGGGGACCAAGGATTTACAAAAGCAACCCCATATCTTTGGAACCCCTTCCCACAGGATCTCAGAGAAACCACCCTCACTGGCCTCTTTTAAAACCAGATTGAAATGTTACCTTTTTTCACCTGGCCTGCCCCAGCTGTGAAGATAGTTGTTTAGATCATCAAGATTGCCACCTGCTATGTTCACTGCTGCTATCTATTCAATGTTATGGTTATTTCATGTGTGTATTTATTATTTCTTAGGTCCTTATTTGTTGTGCTAACTCTGCCTGCTGTCTCCTTTAAAATGTTCAGAGCCTCCGGGGATCGGTGCTGTACAAATAAAATTACTAACTGCTACTACTGCAACTCATTTTCAGGTGCATCCTGGAGAAAGGGACAATGGAATGATACAAATATACAAGATAATACAGAACACAGAACAATATTGAGCAAGCACAAGAGAAATACTGCTTAACATTTATCCACAAAAGCAGGTCAACTACCCCAGCTGATTGTGACAGCAAAACAATTGGCAGTCCAGTGTGGGAGACTCGTGGCTGCAGTGTAGCCCAGGTCCCACAGCCTGGGTCAGTGGGACTTTTGAGTGCTATGGTGCCCAAAACCTCGGTGGGAGAGTAACAGCCAACCACTACTACAGGGCCTCCTGTGGACAGCAGGGGAGCTTTGTCATCATGGGTGGCCACAGGATGTGAGCTCCCATCTCCATAGGTCAGCATGAGCATGGTGGCCTGATATCTGGTGTAAGGAAGAGGAAGGGATGGGCAAACCTAAATGATGACTGGCCCTCTGCGCCCATGCCACAGGACCAGATTTTGACTGTTCCTCCCCTTGACCAAACTATTAGCAGATCCTTTATCTAGGGCTAGAAAGGGCACAGGCAGACCTGGGGCTGTGCCACAGATCAGAGGTCTGGATTGAGGTGGAGATCCAACCAGTGTCCTGGTGGGAGAAAGTGGGAGCAAGAGCAGCCTGATGAGATGTAGGAAGGAGGTGGCACCTGTGGGAGGGTCAAAAAGTCCCCCCCTCTAAAAAATGCAGCTCCTTTAAAAGACCATGGGAGATTTCTACATAGTCAAAAGCTGCCTTACAACATAGTTTAGGAAAGCTGTTGCTACCACAGCCCTACTCTTACTACTGAAATATGGGCAACAGTCTTTAGAAGCCTCTCCAAATAGGAGGTACATAAGCTAAGCACCATACAATCTTTGGGCCCTTTCCACAAATGGGTGAGATTTACATGCTAGAGGCATATACCTCGCCTGCCTAGCTCCACTACCCCGGACAGGTGCAGGGTACATTGTATTCACTACTACAGGCACCCGCGGCGCACCTGTCCACAGCCCCACCCTCCCAGTGTGCAGGTTCATGGGGTGCAGGCCAGTGTTGAGGGGTGAACCTGGGCAGGCATCCAATCAGTTGCCTGACCCTGGTCACAGAGTGAATCCCTTGCGCCCATGGGGCAGAGGCATAGGACCCACGACCCCGACATGCCCACAAAGCAACAACTGAATGGGTACATGCCTGAACAGCCACCAAGCCCTCCCCATCTGCCTCATGGGCTGGGGCAGCATGGAGGGTCAGTTCCTGGTCCCACCGTGACTGTCGGGTGAAGACCATGGGGCTACACACCGGGTTAAAGCAGGGTTCTGGCAGCCATAACCTGCATCCCCTGTGCCTGGCACTACGTGCCTTAGTGTATGGTGCATAGTGCAGGCACACCTCCTGACCACCCCTGGTGCGTTGCTGTCTGTACGGCTGGGGGATCCCACATGTTATGGGCTCATGAGCTGTCTGTGAATGCTGCGGAGGGTCCGCAGGACCCCCCGTGTGCAACATTCACACGTAGGGTGCCTACGCACCACAGGTCCATGGCACATAGGTACCCTTTGGTTTGTCCATAGGCTCCAGTATTTGAAGATCTGTGCTAAATGCATCCAGATATTCCTACCACTGTACACTATATGCCCAAATGGTCATCCTACCCCCCCAGGAAAGATGGACATAAACTTTGCTTTAATATATTCAACAAAGATGCCAGAGATATAACATAATCTCTTACAAACATACAGTGGCCACTGCAGTCTGAGGTCTGCTGGTACCAACCTGCTTATTTGCAGTATCCAGAAACGAAACAAAATCAGAGAAAGAGCTTTTATTTAATGGCCCACCTGTCTATAGAATAAGCTATCCCTTCTATTTAAACTGAGACAGACTATGTGTGATTCAAGTCCAGGGTACTTACCCACCTACTTTCTATCTTGGAATGGCAGTGATTAGGAAAGTGATCTATTGCATACCTTCATATTTTATGTGCAAGTTCTAGTTTGTGTTTGTAACTGTAATTCTATAGCTTCCCTTTGATCTGGGTTGTGGCTGAAAAGAAGAAAGTGTCTCAGTCCACTTTACCCAGTTTTCAATCAGTAAATAAAATGAACGTAAAGTATTATCCAAGCCTTGATAGATATAATTTAACTGGCTAGGCCTAAGTATTCATTTGTTTTTCATTTACCTTTTAAGAAGGCACCTGAAAGTGTTCTCACCTGGAAGGAGACAAGGGGGCACTATTTGAATGGTGTGTTTTTTAATTTAAAGATTACTTTTTTCAATGATTTGCAGCCTTGTTCAAAAGGAACTGGGAGCTCTCAAACCCAAATGGAAGTTGCTTCATAGGGTTCTAAATTTTTTTTGCTGTGTCCACATAGGAAGGGAAGGAATCATAATTTGCTCACAAGGGGCCAACAGAAAGATTCCTTTCCCTTCCTGGATTACCAGCACACCCCCCACACTTGGACATCTTATGATGTCACTATTTGTCACTATATGGTCTCTGAAGAAGAAAAGGATCTGGGATAGTAACCTCCTTGTTACTATCAACCCCAGATCATTTTTTCAGAGATTTTGTTTTCATCCAAATGATAGCTGTCTTTGGTCCAAGAACCCTAAGTACAACTATCATTTGGGTGGGGAAAGGCTAAAGGTCTCTGAAGAAGAAAAGGGTGATAGCAACATGGAGGTTGAACTACTCAGAGCAGTGACAGAGGGCGGCAGCCAAGGCCAACAAGATGTTGGGGTGTATAGCAAGTGGGATCACCTCCAGAAGTGAGGAAGTTATCCTACCATTGTACAGATCACTGGTGAAGCCACATTTAGAGTACTGCATGCAGTTGTGGCAGCTCTACTTAAAGAACAAAATACACCAAACTCCTGGAAAGGGTCCAGATAAGGGTGACCAAAATGATAAATGGGATGGAGTGGATGCCCTATGAGGAAAGGTTGGCGGATCTCAACATGTACTCCCTGGAGGAAAGAAGGGATAAGCGAGACATGCTAGAGACCTTTAAATATTTAAAGGGCATAAACAGGGGAGATACAAACCCCATGATCAGGCTAAAAAGGGAGAGGGTCACTAGGGGACACAGCATAAAGCTGGAGGGTGGGGGTAGATTCAGGAGGGAGCAAAGGAGAAACTACTTCATGGAGAGGGTGGTGGTGGAGTGGAATGAACTCCCAGAGGAGCTGGTCTCACAAAAGACAGTGGACAGCTTCAAAATGGGATGGGATAGAGCCAAGGGCAGAATAAGTACCAGAGGAGACCCAGCCCAAGGCAGGAACCTATATCAGAGAGGATATGGGGTGGGGAGGGGGGCAGCTGTGGTATAAACCATTAGCTGAAAAATTCAAGCAGATATGATAGACTGTCATGGCCTTTATCTGCTGGCTTCCTTCATATGTTCATATGGAGAGCCTGGGGGCATGTTTCATTGAAGTCTATGAAGTGTCTTTTCAAAGATCATGTCCACATTTTACAATGTTACTCAATAAAAATCAATGTCAGCACTTGAAAAACAAGGCTCGTTATCCCTTCCCCAAGAAAGGAGGCATCCAAGATGAATGTCTAAAATCCACTCACTGGTCAGCACAAGACATCCTGGGCTTCAGGCACAAACCCAGGTAATCTGGATGGCAAATGGTAGCACGACTGCTATGTTAGTCATTCAGCCCAAGCAGAGCATTTTAAAGCATATGACAACTCCATTAAGCTTAAGTTCTTGCTGGAGTTACATTGATGTGGCATTGAGTTTAAACATTAGTTTCTTCCACCAGAGGGTCGAGAGGGCTGCTGTCCTCGCCAGCTTCGAATCAGACCCCCCAAACACAAGCACAATGAACAGACCACACAAAGGACATTAGGTACTGGTGCTAAATGGAATTGCACCTCTCTTCACTTTCATTGGGGTAACGTGGCTAACTAGCCACTCCTTCATAAACCAATAATCCAGAAAGAACCTAATGCTATAGCAAGGGGTTAGATAAACTCCACCTGAGCATTATAAATTACATTAAACTGCACAGTAAAACCTTAGCAAGATGAAGCTTTTTTCAACCTGGTTATCCTTACTGATTATGATATCAAATTCAAATGTCACTCAACAGAATTCAACGCACCCACCTTGTAAATACATAGAGTTCTCTGCTGCATGCATAGCTCCTATACAGTGGTACTACAAACAGGCTAGGAGAAATGCTTTCACAAACAACTGGAACAAGGAACACCCATCAACAATAAACCCAGGAATTGTGAATTTAAATGATAGTACATGGCACAGTCTGCAGAATGAAGAAGTACTAAAAATGTCAATCCTATTAGTAAGTGGTGATATTGAGCCAAACCCTGGTCCTAAGGATAAAACAATAAAATTAGCACACAGCAATGCAAGAAGCTTGGTTAAAAAATGGATCAAGTAAAATCTGGATAGAAAATAAAAATTATATTATTGGATTGTCAGGAGACATGGCTAACAAAAACATAATGGACACAGAAATCTGTATAGATGGTTACACACACTTTAGACATGATAGATCTAAGAGAGGGGAGGGGTTATTATGTACATTAAATTGGACTTGGGACCTCTGGAACAAAAATTCTCAGGAAGCATAAATGGCATAGAGCTGGTACTGGTGCAAGCCCTCTCAACAAGCATGTACACTGGCATAGTATACTCCCCACCAAAAATTAAAACAGTCCACTTTGACAATCTGGCTCAGACAATAGCAGAACTCAGTGGGAAGGGAGAAATACTATTGGTAGGTGACTTCAGTGCTGCCTGGGGAGACCTAGGGGAGATAGCCTTGCAGTTAGCTTCTCTTCCTGGGTCTCAGGCAACATGTCCTCCTCTTTACAAGAAGAGGCACTTTCTCAAGCAATGGTAATGTACTAGAGCTGTTGGTTTCCTTAGTTAATATAGAAATAAAAGCCATGACTGTGAATGCCCCAAACCTAAGTGACCACAGCCCCATTCAATGTACAATTAAAAAAGATTTTGTAAGGGTTAAAGATGACTCTTTCCAAAGGAGCAGATTTTTAAAAAATGTTGACATATCTAGCTTCAACAGAGACATAGCAAATAAAAATAAGGACTGACTGGATCACAAACCAGATATCAACCTAACAGTGATGGATTTTTCAAAAACTTTTCTAGACATCTGTAACAAACATGTCCCCTAAAGAGAAAGGAAAGAAAGAAGAAAACATATGCCATGGGTAAGCAAGGAACTAAAAAAGTAGATTAGAATAAAAGACAGACTATGGAAGAAGGTGAATAAAACTCTAAACAAGGATGACTGGGAAGCTTTCAAGAAAAAAAGAAATAAATGCAAGAGTCTAATCAGGCAAGCCAAAAAGCATTTTTAAAAAAGTATAATAGAAGAAGCTACAAATCATTTCTCATACTGGAAAATGATTAAGGCACTGGAAGGCAAAACAAATAAAATCCCAATCTTAAATTTTAGAGATGGCAAGGGTAATGAGCTTACAGAAAATGAGACTGCAAATCTATTAAACAATTACTTCTGCACACTACATGACAGACACATCCTAGAAGCAGAGACAGTATCTAATACATTGACAAAGACATATCTGACAACTGTCTCCCAAAATTAAATCATCCAAGGTTCTATTTCAAAGTGATCAAATGGAATGATGTGCTGAAAGAAATCAAACACTTAAACCCCCAAAAGTCCAGTGGCCTAGATCAAATTGAAGCAAAGTTCTTGAAATACTCTGCTGAAATATTAGTACCTGTACTAACTAAGGTCTACAATAGATGTTTAATGGAAGGTTTTTACCCATACTCATGGAAAGTGGCCAAGGTGGTGCCCATTTTCAAAGGGGCGAACAGAATAATCCATCAAACTTCTGACCAATATCACTACTATCCATAGTGTCTAAAATTCTTGAAAGACTGGTCAGGAAACAGAAGAATATTTAAACAAATATAAATTATTGTCCACCCACCAATATGGCTTCAGGACAGGGAGGTCAATAGCTACTGCTCTTACAGATTTTGTGAAGAATGCAGCCTCTGGTTTGCACAAGGGCAAACATGTGGGTGCAATGTACATAGAACTCTCCAAAGCCTTTGATCTGATGGACCACCAGACATCACTGGAAAGGCTTACAAGAATAGGACTCTCCCATGGAGCTATAACATGGTTCAAATCATACCTATGTAATAGACAGCAACAGGTTTCTGTAAGGGGTGCACTTTCAACCCCATGAACTTTGCAAAAAGGAGTACCACAGGGATCAATTCTAGATCCCTTGCTGTTCTTGATATACCTAAAAGATTTGCCCACCTACATTAATGAAGTAGACATAAAACTGTACGCAGATGATACTGTCTTAATAGGTAAATCATCCTCCATAAATTATCTAAAACATGCTCTACAGACAGACTTTAATAGTCTATAGGAATGGTTTGTAAACTCAAACATGGTCCTGAGTACCTAGAAGACCCATGTGTTGCTGTTCAGGAACAACAAGGCGAGAAATAATCCAGAACTAAACTTAAACATTAGGTCATTAAATGGCCAAACACTAACCAGTGTCAAGAAATACAAATACCTCAAAGTCATGACTGATAATACACTAAAATGTGACACACACACATAAATAACACATTTAGCAAAGTAAACAAATGACTAGCAGCACTAAGAAGGAAAGCATTCTACATTCCCAAAGACACTAGGAAAATAATTGTGACCCAGCTATTACTACCCATACTAGAGTACAGTAGCCTAGCACACCAGTATGCTGCCCACACAACACTGAAAAAGTTAGACAGAATATACAATAGCCAGCAAGAGTTGTACTAGGACATGACTACAACCAACACCACTGCTTAATGTATACAGACCTACAGTGGGATTCAGTAGAACTCAGGTGAGAGAAAATCAAGCGATTTAACCACATACAAACTGTATAAGGATCTCATGAAACCATCAAAACTCAGAAAGGGTAGAGCCAGCATACAGGCACACAACTTAAGGGAAGTAAAAATCAGGGAAATTGCTCCACCGAGAATATCAAACTCATACGGGAAAATGAACTCAAACTGGTGGGCTGTAATCCAATGGAACAAGCTGCCCCAAAGATTAGGAAAGGCACCTACTGTTAAATCATTGAAAGTATTGTTAAATAATTATCTGCATGATATCTGCACCTGCCATTGATTGTATGGGTTCATCTAGTATGACTGCTGCATACTACTTATTTGCTATATGTCACTACATTTATGTATTTTGCTATATGCTACTATGTAACACTGTCAATCTATAACCTCTTGTATTCCTCCTTGTATATAAAAAACTGTGTACCTAAACAGGGCAACTTTGTAAACAAGGCTGCAAAGTCCTAACAGTCCTATCCTGTAGAAAAATAAAGATTTATTATCTATCTACCGGTCTGTCTGTCTGTCTGTCTGTCCGTCTAAGTCATGGGACCAAAGACTCCCAAAATGAGTTTGAGATTTGCTGCTCCTGTTACAGAAAGTCACACCTCAGCCACTTGTCACATCAGTAGCTGACCTAATAAAGTCAGAGTTGACTAAGTGAAATTAATGTTCACACCAAAGTGTGACGTCAAACCATGGCAATACAAAATGCTTTGACGTTTTTCTATTAACATGCTTACCCAGGAGAAAAGGAGTCTGAGAGGGGCCTGATCTCAGGCTTCCTCATACTCAAGGGTATCAAGAAGACTGAAAATACAGAAATGTTTGGTCTGGTGTTTTCCAGCTGGACACTAGCACATGTTCTGAAGCTCAAGGGTTGTAAATTCAGGGGTAATGTCAGGAGGCTCCTTTTCACCCAGAGGGTGCTATTAAACCTATGGAACAGCCTATAAGTACCCCTGGAGACAGTGGATATGAAGACAACACGCCTTCAAGGTAAGCCTGATGAATTTCTGCTTACCAAGGGAATCAACAGGTATCCTGCATTGTAGAGTGGGTAGCGAATTCCTAAAAACTGGCACATTTGCACAAAATTATTTTTTCATCCCTGCTTATGAAGCAGGTGTGAGGAATAAACAAGATAGACTTAGTATCCCTTTAGACCTTGAATTACTGTATCACTATGCTTTCAGTCATATGCAGAGTAATTTTAAATAAAAGGTTAGATTCTCTGTGGAATATGCTGTAGCTAAATCTTCAGATAAATTTGGACAATTCTGTCCAAATCCATGGAAAAATTGATTCCAGTTTTTCACAGTTTCCACTTTCCATGCTTTCCTGATTTTCAGTAAATGCTATACATCCATCAGATGGTGATCACTGACTGAATAGTATAGTTGGCAATTACAGTTCTGTGTGGCACAGCCAAGCAGGTGATGTAATTATATACGAGTTGTAGTTCACTAGTTTCAAGGTCAGATCAGAGGACCTCAATGGAGAACAACACCTCTTGGTATACTGCAAATTAAATCTTGGTTGTAAATTATGTTTCTGTCAGCCTGTTTGAAAAATAACTTGTGAACACAGCCAATTTTCACAATGTTTATTTACTGTACAGCTGTATAGAAATCTAACACCTGTCATACAGTTGCCATCCACATTCATACAATTTTAATTAAAATGCAACAATAAAACTATAGAAAAAACTGTCATTACTTTCTTTCTTTCCAGAGCCAGCCAGTACAATATCTGCTTACACAGCTTTGCATGGTGTAAAAATGTTTTAACGAGGGTACCCTGCCCCACACACTTCATGGAATGTTGCAGACCAAGTACAGTATATGATGACATCTCTGCTCAGTAGCATACACTGTAAACATTAAGAGTCATGTTTTTTTTCCTCTGGGATGGTGTAGATTTTCATGCATTCCTCCCAATCTATCCTAGCCAGTGCGCTAAAGCTTTCTTTTTAACTTATTTGTTGTGGTAGTGTTGACAAGGAGAGGAGTGCAGGAAAGTACTTCCTGTTTTCAGCCTCATGTTTATTTGGGGGGGCTGAAACAGCCACAAACTGTCTGATACTGAACCAGGTTAATCTATAGTTTGATTACTGAATAGGAAGAAATTTGACCAGGACACCTGGAAAATTCCCTACTCTTGCACCAGGGGATCTTCTTCCTGAGAGCAGAAATGGAGGCGAGTTTGGAGCTGGACAGAGGAGGACGGCTGATGTGGAGGCGATGAGGATGTACATGGGTGAAGCTGTGGGACATGCCTCTACCATAGTTCCAGTAAATTGTGAGACCGAAGAGGATTTTTTTTGATGCTGAAATGGAGGAAACTGGGGGATCTGCAAAAGCTATGGAAGAGGTGGAAAATACAGGAGAAAGCAGAAAAAAGGTAACAAATACAAAGGAAGAAGAGCTGATGGATAATTCAGTTTCTGAACAACACTTGTATGCAATGTTGCAGCAAGAAAAAGAAAGAACACTGAGTAAGCAAAAATAAATTAAGGAAGCCTTAAGTAAATTCAAATGGTAAATCTGAAAGAAGAGGCTAAAATAATGCAACAGCACAAAAAAGGCACTCAGCAGACCCTTTACAAAAACATATAAACTTTTCTGCTCTAGGTAACATCTACTATATGATAGCAGACTAGCAGCTCTCGTTGTAACACAATTTCAAAGAGACCAGGACCAGAGTAATGCCATGGTGTTCTCCTTTATGCCAGAAAAACAGAAACATCGTAGGGCAAACAAATAGAAAAAAACAGAGCAAACAGTAACGCTGCTTACAAAGTTAACTTCTTGACTCCAGATAAAAGCCTGCTGGTGGCTGAATGGTCCAAATTGCTAACACGGAGAGGTGCAGGAGCAAGTAGTAGAAGTGAAGCAGAGGCTCCGATGCTATTACCCGAATCTTTGCTGACTTATGCTGACGTGGCATCAGTAAATATAGATGAAGAAAAAAAGAAAAATAATGTGGACGAGGAGGCACCAGAACTCAGAGAGTCATCAGGAATGGCAGTTACGGGGTTGTTACTCCCAGCTTAAGATACTCTCCGAGTGATGCAACAGGAGGAAACATCGAGGAATGGACAATGGAGAAAGTGCTTTTGGATGTGGGATGGGTACAGTCACCAGATACCGGCAAATGGATATCGGGCCTGACTCCACAGCAGCTGTGCACAGCAAAACAGAAGAAGGAAAGTACAGATTTGCCTGATATGGGCACTGACAGTGTAACAAAATCACCTCTAAATCTACCAAAAGAGTTGGAACTCACTCAGAATCCGATGTTGGGACCAGTAAGTTATAATTCTCTGAATGACAATCTTCAGCCAAATGTGGTGAATAGTACAAAAACTGAAACTATAAACAACGAGCAAGAAAAGTTACCAGATGCTCCCCTGAATACCATCAACAGACAATCATGGCCCTATGCTTCTCTTTTTCATGCCCCAATATTACCAGCAAAAAGACATAATGTGGTTAGGTTGTTGTATAAGAGGGTATGGATACATTACCAGACAGAGTGTTTGTAGCTAAAACATTGCTGAAAGAGTCAATGCATTTTTTTGGAAACAAAATGTATGCATTAATACATGTATCAGACGAGCATATTTTTGATGCAAGTTTTAAGCTAAATTCAGGTTTGCAAAGATTTTGGGCAAAATACCAGAAATGAAAGAAAACGACTTTATGGGCACCCTTTGAGGCTGTGGCACTCACCAAACCTGCATATAAAAAAATTACAGTTCAATTTAGAAACAAGGGGGTGAGTGTCATAGACCTTGTTTTTTGGCTAAAACAATGGTGCACAGTTCTGTATCACCCAGAAGCCATCTTCGATTCAGAACACATTTAGACGGCGGGGGGTGGAGAGTCAAGGTTATTTTGAACCAGAAAGATGAGGGCCTAGAACATTTACCTAACTGCTTTTTCTTAGGTAGGGATATGGGGGTCTTGTTTTATGCAGGCCAGCCCAAAGCCTGCTATAAGTGTGGATCCACAGGACACCTTAGCAGTATTTGCAACAAGATTAAATGTACCCTGTGTCAGAAATGGGACACACAAGTGGGAATTGCTCAAATGAGAATGTATGTAATTTGTGTGGGATATCAGGGCATTCCTATCAAAGCCTTAGAAAGGCAGCACACAACCAGGTGGAAAAAGCAGATGAGGAAGAGCAAAGGCTACTGATAGCTGTAGCACAAAGAGCCACTTTTGCAAAAAAAAAAAAAACAGACCCTGACTAAACTTGAGAAAGAACCCCAGAAGGAAAGGAACAAGAGGAAGCCACACTGGTTATTGTTGAAGGGAAGGAAAAAAAAAACAGCCCCAAGAACAGAGGGAGCAGGAGCAACCCCCCTCCCTGTTTACTCCCAGTTTCTAATGAAAAGCAGTCTAATGAGATAGATAGTTTAGGACACAGGAACATACCCCCGCCACAAGAGCCCTTCCAGCAAGTGAAAGGGAAAAGGAGCAAATCAGGGCAGCAAATGTGTACAAAGCGACAACCAGTATCTAAACTACCCAAAAGCGACAGACATACCTCGCACCAATAAGTATGACACCCTAAATCTCGAACAGGACGTCTCAGACCAAGATTTTGAGGATTCCACCTATGGTCCACACAAGTGGAGCTTTGTCAGACCTAGAAGGAGAAGCTATAGGAAACTCAAACCAAGCTCAGTTAAAAGAAAAAGTCTCCCAGAAGAAAAAGAAAAAAAACAAAAAAACAGAAGGTCAAAAAGGCAAAGACATAAACCAAAATAGTGTACTTTTCTATATGTCCTATTCATAAACAGTATGGATTCTCCTCTCTCAATAGCAACGATTAATGTAAATAGTATAAAAAATGCAAAGCAAAGAAAAGCAATATTTTCTTTTTTTATTAAACAGTAGTATAGAAGTGATCTTTCTACAAGATACTAGATTACACACATTGCAAGAAATCCAGGAAGTAACAAGGGCATGGTACAAGGGGCCTACCTTTTGGTCTTTAGGCTCAGAAACATGTACAGGAGTTGGAATATGCTTCAAAACAGTGCAGGATTTAAAATAATCAAACTATTAGACTTACTACCAGGTAAAATATTACTACTGGATACTGTAATAAAAAAAAATCACAGATTTATTAACATGTATGCACCTCAAATAAAAACAGAAAGAACAGATTGTTTTAAAATTATACATCCATACTTATATTCAGCACAAACAGTAATACTAGGGGGGATTTCAACTGCAGCCTACATAAACAGGATTGGGGATCACAGACAAAAACATGTAAAATATATTGTGATACACAAACTCTGAAAACTATGATTAAGGATGCAAATTTAAAAGATGCATGCTACAGTAAACGTGGCAAATCAGAACCCACATTTCAGAAAGGTAACTTAGCTACAAGGATATACTTCTTTTTTACATCACAAATAGTATCAATTTTGGAAGCCAGTGTTCAAGAAACATCATTTTCAGACCATAAAATACTAAAATTAAGAACAGGAGTGCAGGCAAAACACATCAGTGGATCATGATATTGGAAATTAAATTCAATTTATTATTAGACAATGTTTTTTTTTGCAAAATATTAGATCTTTTCTTTCTCTCAGGGAAACACCATTAGAAATGTATGATTCACCAATTTAATGGTGGGAAGAGGTAAAAAGGGATTTACAATTTCTTTTGAAGCAAAAAACTTAAAGAACAAAGAATATTTTGTTTATTTGCAGCATAGGAAACAGCTACACAAGTTACAGACCCTAGCAAGAACAATGAAGCATAACTTTACAGGGCAAATACAAACACTTAGGCAGCTGATGGTAGGTTTTCACTCACAGCAGTTTGAAAACCTTAAAAAGCAACAAAACTATGGTACACAAGGCTCAGCAAGTAAAATATACCCCTTTTCACACTGCACAGACAGAATCTTACGCAAGCAAATGGATCCATTAATAGCCAGAAATGAGAATAGCTGGAGAGATAAAAACAGCATAATGAATAAAATAGTACAGCATGCACAGCAGCTTTTTATGGAAAAAAATAAATATTAAACAGAAAAAAACTATTTTATAAACATTTTTAAACTCCAAGTTGTCCAGTAGACATACTAGCAGAACTTACAAAATTTATAGAACCTATGGAAGTAGAAATAGCTATTAATGGCCTAAAAACCAAGAAAGCACCAGGCAAGGATGGCTTAACAGCAGAACTATATAAAGCACTGAAAGGGGATCTAGTGAATGAACTAACTAAGGTATTTAATGCAATTTTACAGGAAGACAATCTGCTTTTGCAATTATCAGAAGGGTTAATTTTTTTATATAAAAAAGGTGATAAGGAAGATATCAGCAATTGGAGACTGATTAGCTTGTTAAATGTAGTCTTTAAATTACTAATTAAAAATACTAAATTCCAGACTACTTATGGCTGCTAAATTTTTAATAAGTGAAACGCAGACCTGTTTTATACCTGGAAGGAAGATGACTGATCAGTTGATACTAATCAGATAATTAATAGAAAGAGCTAATGTAGAGGGTCTGGAAGGTCTGCTCCTCTCCTTAGATCAGCAGCAGGCCTTCGATTCCATAAATCACCAATATCTCTGGCATACATTAGGGATATATAATATACCAAAAATGATAATGCTGTTATATATAGAACTGCTACTGTTACCCTTTTATTGAATGGAGGGTATGGACCTATGATACATATAGAGAAAGGTGTGAGACAAGGATGTCCGCTCAGCCCACTATTATTTGTATTTGGTATAGACCCCTTGTTAAGAGCTATTCTACACAGCAAATAGAAAGAATTTTAACAAAAGTCCAAGATATTCCATACATAGCTTTTGCAGATGATGTCTGCCTACTTAGAAGAAATGAAGCTTCAGCACAAAAAGCATTACAGATATATAAGATGTTTGGAGACATTTCAGGGAGTAAACTAAACTTACAGAAATGCACAGGGAGGCTTTTTAATAAAACTCAGAAGCAAACTGACCCTATAGCAGGGATATAATTAACACAGAGGCCAACTAGGATATTGGGCATATACTTTGGCAAAGAAGACCTAGGAATTTTGAATTGGAAACAGGAGCTAGACATGGGGCAGAATTTGGTAAAGCAATGGAACAAATGGCATTTAGGGAAATTGAAAAGAATTCACTTAGTAAAAATGTTCTTGATACCACTATTTTTACACATCAGTTATTTGTTCCCTCCACCCAAGAGCTTAGAAACCTCAGTTTTAAGTATTTTGTTTCAGGCTGTCTGGGGGTCCCTCCTAAATCCTATAAAAAGGAACATTTTATATTTACCAGTAAAAGAAGAAGGATTGCATATGATAAATCCCTTAGTTTTCTTCTATGGGATTTACATTTCTGCAAACATAAGACCTTTACTGATGCACAGTAAAGAAATATGGAAAAGATTTTACTTGGAAACATGTGCAGAATGGTTCCAAAACTGGATGGCAGGACAAGTAAAAATAGTAAAAGAAAAAGGGCATTGTTCCCTGAATATGTAAGGAAGTCTTTGTTAAGCTAAAATTATGGTAAGTTACTAGTCAGACAGTGTTAACACAGACAAGGAAACTGGTGTATAAGTATGTAATAGGGAAACATTTTGGAAACCCACAGTATTCCCAAATTGTCCTTCACAACAAGCCACAACTGTAAAGGAATATTTGAATAATACAAGGATACTGGACAAAATGAGAGATGTGCATTGGCTTTGCTGCCATGAGAAACTGAATATAAAAGCAAACCAGAAGCATAAAAAGTTGGAAGATAGATATTGTATTAGGCCAAAATGTGTAACACAGTTAGAAACCATGGAACATTTATTTTTTTCTTGTAGTTTTATAAAACAGTTTTGGGTATTGTTATCAAATAAATGGAAAACAATAATGTTTGAAGAAGTCACTTATGACATGTTAATTTATGGGGTACAAGGGAAACACTGGAAAAAATGGGATAAAAGCATTCTTCAGCTTTTTTTGCAGTTATTAAATGGTATATATGGAATTCTAGATGTCTGTTCACATTACAACAAAATAATATATCCCATACAGAAATAACACCAAAGATCACACATGAATTGAAAGTAATTTATTTTAAGGAAGCAAAATATATGCAAAGAATAGATTTGGAAAGAAGGTGGAGGCATATTGTTTGGGAATCAGATACAGATTCACCGATAACCTAAAAGAAACAAATGTAACATTATAAGAATTAAGTAGGAATGTATGAATATACTAATGTACAGATTATGGATTTACTGTATGGGTATTGTAATGTATTTTGTATGATTTCTAAATAAAAACAAATTCCCCTCCTCTTTTTGAGAAGTGCCATGAGATCTTCAATATCCACTGAACGCGCAGACAGGACACATGGTTGAATGTCTCATCTGAAAGATAACACCTCCAACAGCACATTGTCCCCCAAATACCATCCGGAGCATCAAAATGGTTGCTTTTAACCAAAGGGCAAATGCCCCCTGCAAAGCTACCAACATCAGTTCCTGCAGCACATGCTGTTTAGTGGCAGTCTCCCATCCTACTGCTGACCAGACCTGACCCTGCTTAGCTTCTGTAATCTCACTGTATACAGGTTCAAAGTGATAAAGCTGCAGGTCATTATGACTATTTGATTTGCTTACTTTGCCTACTGTGGATTATGCCAGATATAGCTCTAAAAAGAGCAGATAGCAAAATGAAAACAATAGATGGCATTATGCAAGACTAAGGAAACTTCAGGAGGTTAGTGTCTTGACAGCATACATTTTATTATGCTTCTGAACAACAGGATGATGCAGTTAACATTGCAGGTAGAATTTATCCCACAAATGTCCAACGTCTTAAGCATGAAAACCCCCAGAATCCTTTCATTGCTCCCTGCAATGCAGTGAATACTGATTCTTGTGCTTCATTAGTATGTGTGTTAATGTGACCTGATTTTTGCTGCTGCTTCTCTCTTCCTCACTTTAGAGGAGGCAGCTGTAGGAAAAAAAAGTATCAAAGGTTTGTGCCTAAGAAGCTGTTACAATTAAATCAGATAGCGTAATTTGCCATAATGTGCAGAAATCAGCACTAATGAAATTTCTGAAATGGTGTTTTGCACTAAGAAAGGGATAGTAAAAGATTATTTTCCTTTTAAAAGATAGGCTATTATGTCATCTTGGTATACAATACTTTTAGTAGATAACTTCAATGAAATGTAAATAGTGTATATATATTGCAGTATAAGACAGCTTCTAGGGCATAATTTCCCCTTGCAGTAAATTTGCAATGTATATAAAGGGATGAGCAAGCTGTAATTGCTGCAAGCAGGAATGCCCTAGTCATTAGCACTGAAGTATCTTTCTAAAAGCTTTTCATCATTTCTCCCTCGGGAATTTCAGACTTCATTAGCATTTTTTGAATTCAGATTAGCACTTGAGTGTGAAAATGCCAGCAGCTGAAACACCCTTGATAGGAGCTAACAGATGTGTTTACTGTTGAGTTGCGCTTAGTCTTTGTGATGCTTATTGTGTAAATCAGCAAGAAATAATTTGCAGGTTGTGCCTAAAAGTTTACTGATTAAAGCTGAGTCAATTATAGAAATGAGGAAGTCAGTAATATAAAGAGCTGAGGTTCATGGTGGCACACTATCTCAATCCAGTACCAGCAAATCTTTGCTGTCGCAGGCTGCAAGTTTTGAATTCTGGTTCTCTCAGCTGGGTCATCAATGGAACTTTCAAACCAAAAAGGCACATGGGCCGCTATATATGTGACAGTCACCCACTGGGATCAAAGACAGAACTGGAGGGTTGGATGTTAATGCTACTGTATTTTAGGATTTGTGTGACCTCTATAGTTATACCCAGTGGCTCGAAGGAAGTTTTAACATTAAGTCCAATGATTTTGCATGGGAATCCCATTAGAATGCATAGCTCTACCACACTGTGTTGCAAAACATGCACACAGTACATGAGAAGTTGCCTGCAATGTGCAATTGATTAGAATGAGCACCACTGTAGTAGAAAGCCTTTGAATGTGAACACCATCAATGTCTGGCAAGCACTCTTTTCTGCAGTTCTCATTAATCAGACAACACAGTGCATGTAGTGATAGAAATCAATGCTTGATAAACTGTCTCCTTTTACCAGACCATTGCCATTAACAGGGTTCCACTTAATAGGCTTCTATTGTATTTTTAAGTATGCATCTCTAGCCTATCTCTGTATAACAGTTTGGTAAAGGGCACTAGATACCAGTATTAGTAAACAGAGAGCCTGCCACCAGAGGGCGAAGCAATCAAAAAACAAAACAAAGAGTAAAAGTAATGAGAATAAGTCTTGAACTATAGTGTCTGCAGGCTAACTGGGACCAGACACAGTAACCCACTATTAAAAGAATTGTCTTGCCCTGAGGTTTTGGGCTAGGTGATAATAATTGCATTGTCTTGAGGTCTGGGACTTCATGATGATTGAAGATGAGCTGAGCGACATTCCTGAGTAGAGCCTAGTTTTGACTTCAGAATACTGTACATGCCAACACTCCTGGGAGCATAGACTGGCAGAAGTGGTCAGTTAGCCAAGTGAACCAGGCTAGCCAGAAGGCCAGCTGAGGAGATTAAAGACAAGCTGGTGTATTGAACAAGAGGATAAGAGACCTGGGAGGTCTCCCACACCTTTATAGAGAAGTCCATTGACAAGTAAGATAAGTGGTCTCACCCTGGTGTAGGTTACCAGTGAGGATGAATGCACACTTAAGATACTTTCAGGACTGCATTATGTACATTATCCTCCAGGCAGAGGGTGATCGGGATACATCTGCAGACACTATGAGCTGGTAGCTGTTCTGGAGATGCATGTTGCCAGTCTGGAGTGGCAACTGTCTATGCTGTTGGCGGAACAGGGAGAGGGTTAGCAGCTGTGGAGGACAATGACTGCAGGGTATGAGGGAAGGAAAGGTTCCAGTACATTTGGAAAGAAGGGCATATTTTGTGCTGTCAGGACTTTGCACTGCCTATGGGGGGGGCAAGGGGAGGATACATCAGTGGTTGCTGTAGGACGATCAAAGCTCTCAGGAGCTATTGCTAAATTTTCAGGCTTGAGCAGCAGTTGAGGTCACCTTGTGGGTGGACAGGGAGATGAGCAGGTAGCTAAGCAAAATGTGGGGAGAGGAGGCTAGGGACATGGACACTATCCTGGAGGGAGGGGTGAGTGTTTGTGGGCATGGCACAGACATGTCAAGTAGGGAGAAGGATGGTAGGGGCTGTGATCCGTAGTTGTATGGGTGTAAAATGGTTCTGAGTAGAGAGAGAGAGAGAATGATAACAGGCATGGAACCCTTACATAAGACATTGGCTTACTGGAGACTGTACAGAGAAGAGAGACCAAGATGGTCCCAGAGCAACAAGGCAGGCCCGTACGAAGAGAGACTCCAAGATGTCAACATGTACTCCCTGACTAATGGAAGGGAAAGGGGTGACATGATTGAAACCTTTACATACCTTAGGGTTTTCAATGAAGTGAACTCTGAGAGTCTCTTCAACCTTGGTGTCAACAGTACTACTAGGGGTCACTGCCTCAAACTGGTGGTTGGGGGGGCACTTCAAGAGGAAATGAGGAGACACTTTTTCACTGATAGGATGGTGGCAAAGTGGAGTGAGTTGCTGGATAATGTTGACTCCCTGAGGATTGTTGACAATTTCAAGAGGGGCGGCTGGCACAGGGTAAAAGGAAAAACTGCATGGAGGGGGGAGTGTGCGTGTGTGTGTAAGGGGGGTTAGGATCGATGGGGAGGGACAAGTGGATAGTGGGTTGGTGGCTGATCCCTCTGTAAATACTGGGGGATCTGCAAACTTGAGCAGACTAGATAGACCATAAGGCCTCTTTCTTCTGGGTATTTTCATATGTTCGTATGGTCATAAGGGAGTACCATACCCAGTGGATACCGCCAACAGGTATCAGCATCTCACTGACTAAGTTGAGGGAATTTATAGGTGACTAATGGAAGCAGTCCAGGCAACAGCACACCTCACTTTCTAAAGAGGAGGATAGAAAAGGCTTGGAGGAGTGGCAGGGAGGTAGTAATTACTGGGAAATCAACAGTCAGAAAGTGAGTGAAATGAAGGGGTCATTTCTGGACCACGATGATAACTTGTGTTTGGTGATTTCCTGCCTGTAGCACAGGTTGAACAAATGCTATCCAGGGTCAAGCAACACAGGGTGGGAGGAAGACCAGACTACCAACATCTATTTTGGCACAAACAACATGAGGAATACAAGTCCTTAGAATATGAGGTCATTCATAGAACTTGGAATGCTACAGAAGGGAAAGGTATCCATGATGATCTTTTCTGAGATCCTTGAAGTTATGGGGTTCTAATGAGGAGCAGCAGAGGACCATTTGGCCAGCTAATACTTGGCTAAGAGCCTGATGCAAAAGGAAGAGTCTTCTTTTTAAGGGAAACAGGAGTACCTTCTGGAGCAATGGATGCCTGTACACCTGGGAATGGCTACACCCATGGCAGGAGAGGGTGGTACAGGTCAGTGAATGCACAGAGCAGTCAAGGGGATTTAAACTAGGGGATAGGGAAGAAGGTTGGTGCAGAGGATCACCAACAGGAGGAGGTAGATGCAGGGGATTACCAAGGGAGGAGACCTGCAGAGGGAGAGCATACTAGGGCCACTATCCTTACTTGCATGTTTGGCAAGATGAGGTATACACACAGCAAAACTGAAGATCTTGCGGGCCTGCTGCACTGCAAAAGCCAGGACTTGGTGGCACTCACAGAGACCTGGTGGAGAGGGAGAAAATGCTTGGGCTACCAGGATAGAAGAATACAGACTATTCTGAAGGACTTGCCTAACAGGAAAATGGGTGGAGTGGCTCACTTCGTAAGTGAAGAGGTCCATGCAAAGGACAGGTAGAACATTAGGGTGAGAAACAGTGCCACGTAGCTCATCTTGGTTGAGCTAGGGGAAATGGTCGATAGAAGAGGGGATAGACAGGGTGGAGTATACAATTTGAGCTAGCACAAATAAAAGCATGCTTTCAAACTAAAGGGGTTGGGATACACTAAAGGGACAACATTAGAAAACATTACTTCACACACAATGCAGTTAACATGTGAAATAGTCTACCAAGTGAGGTTATAGAAAGGAGCACCTCTGTGTAAAGGAGCACTGCTCTGGCTTTCAAAATAGGATTAACCAGTTTTTTTTTTTAAATTTAGCATGTTTTTATGCCCCTTGCTCTTTTAGGCCCACATTGGTCCTGTTGCACAGTGCAGTCCCCTCATCCACCATCTCTGTGACTTACCTCCACCACTTCATGTTCCTCTTTTGGATGACCCCTGCAGGGAAAGGGCTACCGGAGGCTGGTCCAACTCCTCTGGTAGAGTTGAAGTGTCGGTGCATGTGCACATGTCCTGGTCAGCAGTGCAGGGGCTTGTGGACGATAGAGTATGGCATTCCACATAGTCTAGGTTTTTTCCTTTTTCCTTGCCAGCCCTCTGATGTCATGTAGGCCCTGACTGATGTACAGGGTGCATGCAAGGTGTGCTACATGTGTCAGAGTGGTGAATTCCCCCAGTCGCTGGCTCCAACCTGCAGTGCCACCCAGATGGTGGCACTGTGTTGGAAACCAGAAGTCCTCCCTTCCCTGAGGAGGTGAGTGCCTGCTGGAATGCTCCACCATTCCCCCCATGCCAGCCCTCTGATGATCCAGGTTCATTCCTGAATGTCACTGGCATCATTAGCAGAAGTGCTGCCACTGTGCCAACAAGCTGGCCCCAGGATTGGACAGTTTCTTGAGAGGGATTGTTATCAAAGGTTCCACATTATGAGTAGGGTAACATTCCTGCTATTAAGCTTGGAAGTAAACCCATCCTCAGATTGGGTATAGTCCTTGCTATGCAGCAGGATGGTGGACAAAATGGACACCACAACAACAAAAAAGGTCACTCTGGGTACTGGGTTCTGGTGCAGTGAAGCAAGGCTTATCACAAACAAAACAAGCATTTGTCAATGCCGAATGTTTGCTTGCTAGCATTGGCATTGGTAGTGTAGGAGTTAGAGAGATGCATAACAGGAATGGCAGTGACGTATTGAACTGAAGCCAGCCCCACCACCACCCTGCAGAGACTGACAGGCACTGGAGTGTGCCTTTGGGTCATCAGGCATAATGGCCATGCCATTTCACCACACCCTACCCTGCAGACACCAAGTGTCATAGTGTGCCTTGGAGTCTTTGGGCCTTATACTCACCCCATTCCATAAGAAATATGGTGAGATGGGTGCAGTATAGGATAACAGGGTGAACTTTGGGGCCAAATAGTCCAAGGCAGAACTTGATGCCTGTCACTGGCTGCAGGGTGTGGGTAGGGGTGGAATGGCAGGAGTATTACTGGCGACAATCCCAAGTCATACTCCTCATGCCTGTCAGTCTCTACAGGGTGGGGCATTATGGTCGGAAACCCTAACGCCCCAGGTGTTCATTGGTATTTTCACTCCAAATTTTAAACATGTTTTTTTTGTGACCCCCACCTCATGAACAGTGGCAATATCAGTTCGTTAGCAGAAAGCTGATTTTGCACAGCGACTATGCCATTTGGCACCACTGGTGCAAAAACACATTTCAAACAGGATGTGAAAAATGACAGCTGTACTGTTCATGGGGAGGTGTAAAACATGGCAATGTTGAAAATCTGGAGTGAAAATATAAAAAAACTGGTGAAATCACGAGCGTGCATTTTAGAAACTGCGCAATGCACACCCGTAATGTAATTAGTTTGGGGATTTTTTACAGCAGATTGTCAACACAGGCATTTTGGGACCTCTGCTCATGAACAGTGTCACTGTGATTTTCTTAATCCGTCCTGAACACTGATTTCCCACAGTGATCACGCATTTTTGCACCAGAAGTGCGAAAACACTTTTCAGCCAGGGTGTGAAAAATGAGAGCTGTACTGTTCATAAGGAGGTGTTGAAAAATACCAGTGTTGACAATCTGGACTGAAAATATTACAAATTCATGAACTTACAAGGGTGCATGGAAACTGCGCAATGCACGCTCATAATAGTCATTTTATGGACTTTTGTCACCAAATTTTCAACATAGCCATTTTAAGACCTCTGCTCATGAACAGTATCACTGTGATTTTCTTAATCTGTCCCGAACATTGATTTCATACACCAACTGCGCCATTGTGTGCTACATGTGCGAAAACACATTTTGGGCAAGATATGAAAAATGACAGCTGTACTGCTCATAAGGAGGTGTGGTAAAATGGCAATGTTGAAAATCTGGAGTGAAAATATTACAAATTTGCGAAGTTATGAGTGTTCATAGGAATAGCACGGGTTGGGGGAGTGGTGGTAAGACAATCAACGAGGGACCGTTTTTTGTTTTTAGGTCTTTGTTTTCCTTTTAGGAAGATGACGTGGGACTTTGCCATGCTGGGGTGGGCTCCCAGCGTGGCAGCTGAAGATTTTGGGGGGCAGTGGAGCCAATGGGGATTGGGCACCCCCATCACCATACACAGAGGTTTGCCACGCTGGGGTGGGCTCCCAGCATGGCACCTGGAAGTGTGTTGGGGAGCAGATGGATGTTTGCCCACTGGGGTGGGCTCCCAGCATGGCACTTGGAAGTGTGTTGGGGGGGCACAGAGCGATGGGGGATTGGGCACCCCCATCGGCCATACACTGTACCGGGGGAGCACATGAGGATGCTGGGGTGGGCTCCCAGCTTGCAGCTATGTGTTCGTGGAGGGGGAGGAAGAACTGTCTAGAAAGGACAGTTCAGATGCAGTGCCGATGTAGGCAATTTGTATACTGCCGACGTCAGTATGCAAATTGTCTGCAATGTTTTCCTTTCAGCTACATGCCACTGCATCTGAACGGCTGTCATAGACAGCTCGGACATTCATTGACGTGGTGCAGCCGCGCCTGAAAAAGGGAGCAGGGCATTGGAAGTGGGGGAGGCACACCTTCGAAAACTCGTATGGTGGCACTATGTTTCTTGCACATGCATGTAAGCAAACATAAAAAGGAAACACTGCACACTGAGTCTCTTAACAACATTGTAACAGATAACACAAATACATAGGTACATGCAAAAGACATTCATTTACTTATAAAAAGGTGCCATAGACGAATCAAACAGTGGTACCCCTTACAGTGAAAACTCCCTGTGGTTCACACCCACACTAGTACATTTTCAAGGATCCCATCCACTAGTAACTCCCTTCTTTTAAATTACTACATATCCCTATGATTCACAGTTAATTCTGAATGGACACAGACATACAGGAAAGGGGCGGGCCATAGAATAAAGTGACAGTACAAGTGACACAAACGGTCTAATAAAAAACATGCTAAAACCAACTCCACTGAACTCCATTAACTGGGTCAAAATATTATTGCAATAATTAAATAGATCTCATGATATACAAAAATGTTATTGAATGATTATTCACAGATGTTGCAACTGTGCCCCTAACAAAATGTATCTAGTTAAACAATAATCCAATAATACAGCCATATCTTACAGTAGTAAAAAGAGCATTCTGTAAATAATTCAGTGATAAAATTAGTGATACACAATTCCGCTGTGATCAGCTGACATACATAACAACATATGGAAAAAACTCTGTTGTGCTAATTTCTTTTTATGGCTGTGGGCAGAGCCTACAGCCATTTTGGGATCAATTGTAGCTTACAAAAATGGCCAGTCATGGAACCTTCCACTGGACTTTTGAAAGTATCATTCTGAAAGTCCAACGGAGCTTGAAACACTCCACCATGATTGGCCGCTACGGAATACAGCCAGACTATTTCGGCTGTTACTTCCGCATTCAGGGCAAGAACTATGCATGTGCAACTTGCACACATGTGTAATTCAGCTAGCGCTGCCATGTTGTGAATGGCAAAATTCCATTAACCGCAACTATGCATGTGTGAGTGCCAGGCATGCTCAGTCGCATCACTGCCACCTGCATCGGCAGGAAATAAAAAAACTCCCACTGCTGCTATCCTCCCCGCTCCTCATCCTGGTGCTGACATTGGGGTCCCCAATCCCCGTGTCACCATTATATAAGCCCCCAACTCACCTGGCACTGGGAGCCCACCCAGTGTGCCCAAATGTATTGTTATTTGCCCGTGTCGACATTGGGGTGCCCAATCCCGGTTTTGGCAATATGTGCCCCCCCAACTCATGTGGCACATTGGGAGCCCAGTCCAGTGTGCCCAAATGTTTCTTTTTTCTTCCCCCCTGCTGATATCGGGGTGCCCAATCCCTGTGTTGGCGTCATGTACCCACACCCCAAATCATGTGGCACACTGGGAGCCCACCCCAGTGTGCTCAAATGTATGTTTTTTTCCTGTAAATAAAGAAAACCTTCCCCAACGTGTTTTTTTTAACCTGTAAAAAAGAAAATGGTCCCTCGTCATTGTCCCAGTCCCCCCTCCCATATCCCCACCTTCCCACTGAGCACCCACCTCCCCATCCCCCTTACCCCATACTTACCTCTGGAGGTCGACGCTATTATCTTCTCTGGACTGGGACATGTCTGCACTCTTCAAGCCAAACCACAAACTGAAGAATCAAAGCTAAGCATTCTATAATGGTATTCATTGGGGTTTTCAACTTAAGTTGCTAAATCAGCCATTTTTGGGAATTTTGGCCCCACATTTTCAACATGGGGTTCTTGAGACCCCACATCATGAACAGTGTCACTGTCATTTCGTTACTCAATCGCAACAGCTGATTTCGCGATCGCTGCACGGAATCATCCTTTGGGACTGATTAACGAAACAACAGTGCCACTGTTCATGAGGTGGGGGTCCCAAAAAGTCCATGTTGCAAATTTGGTGAAAAAATGCTAAAAAATGACAGTGTTATGAGCGTGCTGCGCAGTTTCTGCATACGCTCTAACTTGGCAATTTTAATATTTTCACTCCAGATTTTCAACATTGCCATTTTGCATACCTCCTTTTTAACTATACAGCTATCATTTTCACATCCCGCCTGAAACGTGTTGTTGCACCTGTGGCACAGAATTTTTTTTTCATTTGTTTAACCACGTGAGAAACATTAAGCTAAAAGCTTGTTTACAGGTGCAACCTGGGAGCACAGGGAAGTTAAGTGACTTGCTCAGGGTTACACAGTATGCAAATGAGGGCTGTGGGATTCAAACCCAGGTCTCCAGATTTGCAGCTCAGAGTCTTAAACCACTGTACTATACTGCTTCCCATGGTGTGGTCACTCTACGAAATCACCTTTCGGGACATGTGATCAAAATGACACTGGCACTGTACATGAGGAGGGTACCCAAAAAGACCATGTTGAACATTTGGTGCAAAACCTCCAAAAAATGGCCAGGTTACACCTGGGTGTTCAATAATTTCTACACACACATGTAACTTCGGTCACTTGGCAGCTCATCACAGCTGTATCAGCTCTGGCTAGAACTTGTTTCCTTCAGTGGCACCACTACTGTTGCTTGCTTGGTTGCTGCAGCACTCAGTAAAGCACAAGACTTATTTCCTCCAAATACACTCATGCTGCATATGGAGGCAAGATTCAACACTTAGAATAAGCAGATCCAAAATGAATATCAATCTATCTGTCTGTCTATCTCTGTCTGTATCTATCTATCTATCTATCTGTCTGTCTGTCTGTCTGTCTGTCTGTCTATCTATCTATCTATCTCTCTATCTATCTATCTATCTCTCTATCTATCTGTATATGTGTGTGTACACACACACACTCACAAACACACACATATCTACATTAGTGCTACATTGGTCCTAAAATTCAATTTACCTACCAAAATAGATATATCACACATATTCTCAACTTGTAATGAGAAAACAAACCAAGATGGAGATACATTTTATTCATTTATACCCTAAAGAGATAGTGTGGCAAAGATTATTACTTGATACAAAGACCCTAAAACATAAGCCTCATACAAAATGCTTTTCTGCGCTTACGATATTAAAAACTTCATTACTCCATTAACCTAAGATATTGCCCTCCTCCTATTAGGAACAAAAATAGCAAAATATGCTGGCAGGCACTCATCAAAAATGGAAAAGAACTACTTTCCAGGAAATGAAGCTGGCTATAATTTAGAAAGAGGCAACCATCATATCAAATCTTCCACTACCATTGATACTGCATGGGGAACGGACTGGGAGAAGAGGAAGGAGCCACCAAATCTTCTGCACCTTCTGCGCCACAAAACTGCAGCTCCTGCTACCTACCACCACCAATGCAGCATATCTGTTGCTCATTAATGAAATGGGTTTTCCTCAATCACCACCCCACCAGCAATGGACACTCAGTGCGATTGTGTGCAACAGAGAGGGTGGCATAAACAATTGTGGCCAGTGCACCACAGCAACATAAGCAGCCACCATCTATGTACCTCCTGATCACATCAACATGCCAATGGGGTCAGGGGCTGCACCATCAGCCAATCAGGGTGCAGAGCCTGGAAGGGGAGCCACAAGGAGCTCCTGGGACACAGGTAGGTAGCATGTACCCTGGGGCGAATTCCTGTCCAGTTATCTACCAAGTGGTAGACCTCTAGCCCTGCTCAGCATGATTAACAGCCAACATGGACCATTCAGGAGCTGCAGCTACCCAATGAACAGCAGGGACTGTTCTCAAACAGATTCAGTCTGTGTGTGTCTACAGTGAGAGCAGACTGGTGGAACTTCTGCAAAGACAGACTGCACGTCATCCTGAAGAGACAGAGTGGAAGTGAAAGAAGCATGTCTCCTACTTCAAAAAATGAGGTAATCACATGCTAGCCAGCATGAAAGCTAAAGCTGAAAGCTGCATTATTTCTGAAAGCTTTAATGAGAAGCTTTTGCTGTGTCTGCCTTATGTAGAATTGTGACCACAGCTAGCTTGAGACCAGCCAGTGCCACTTCTCAGTACTGGTTATCACCACCCCGAAGGGCTGGCTGCAATGATATGATAAGTGGGGCACATATAATTTAGTTTTCACAGGCTTAGCTGCCCCTGTGCATATTGGAGAACCTTTTCTGAATGCAGAGGTCAGGAATGGCCTGACTAGATCCTGAGAGACAACTAGTTAACAGCTGACACCAAAGGCTTCTGGAGAGAGAGAGAGAGAGAGAGAGAGAGAAAACAGCTAGAGATGGAGTTGCTGCAAACTGTGCCATCACCCTGAGCATGGAGGGAGATCCCCAGGTCTGAGAACCATGATTAAATCATGGTTTGACCAGCAACAGTAATCTGTGTGTTATAGTTGGGTTAATGGACTAAGCCATCTGGCTGAGGTTTACAAATACCCATCTGTATTTTAAAAGTCTCTGGCTTTGTGCTGAGGATTGAGGCACTGGATGCCACTCCTTGAACCATGCAGGTGACCTGGGTTTGGGTACAAGCTCGGGCCGCTGAGGGTCATCGGGGGGGGAGGGTGAGAAGCAGATTGAGCAGCTGGCAGGCAGCTCTCCTCCTCAGGAAGGGATGTGGGGTTTCCCCAGTGCTTGGCTGCCACCCAGTGGAGGCTAGGTGGCAGAGCCATGCCTGAGGGCTGAAGCGGCTGTTACTGGAGCCGTGGTGTGCATACGTGCCTCCACATACATAGGCAACTGTATTCTGGGGCCTCGGGTAATGGGGGAAGAAAATCGGAGGCTATGGCTGGATGAAGCTCCCAGGCTGGTTGTGGTGGTCCACTGATGCATGAGAGGGAGGGTGCCTCAAATGACTGCGGAGTCCGGTACGGTCAGCCAAGATGGACCCTCCACCTGCTGTGGAGGATAAACAATGGATGGAAAAAAATGTATTTGGCTTCGGGGTTTCAGTTGCTGCAAAGTATTGTTTTATTTGTTTACATGCACCACCATTGGCCAACTACATGCAATGTCACTGGGCCTACTCAAGTTTTATGGCTGTGTACCCAGTGAAGCACAGGCACCTCCCTAAAAGTAATTAATGCAATATGCTATACATGTAAATCTGTGTGGAGTCGGTAGCACCTCCAGTACAAGTGGGCAGAAATCAACAGTACTATGCATGTGTGGTTTGGGCACTGACTACTGTTATTTTTGGCTGAACATGTAAAGGTACTAGAAGCAGAGCCTAGGTGTAAATAACACATTTTACGCTTTTAGCAGGGTGACTGAAGGGTAGCCCTGTGATTGAGCATCTGGGCCTGAATGGGTATGGAAGAACCAGCCTGGGTCCGGTTTGCCCACCTCATTGCCAAACTCCTTTTCTTTTAGGGCCTGAGAGCACCTGAATAAAGACCCTGTTTTGTATGTTTGCAATTACTGTTGAAATGCATTTTCATTTACAGCTGCATGCTCATTGGAGTAACTGTTATTGCATTGGATTGGTTCACAGGTGCGGTGATTCTGTGGGGTGGTGGGTATGTACTGCATCCCAAGGCCCACTTAAACATGTCTCTGGACAGAGGTACCATGCAAATAACTAAAAGCTTGGATACAAACCATCAGTAAGGAGTTTAACAACTCAAGCCTCTCAATGTAGTCTAAACCCACAAGGCAGGGGTACTAACCTCAATATCCCTAGTGATCTAGTCACACTTAGCGTAAGATGCATTCCTGGTTTATTCTTAGTTGTTCCTAGCAGTTAGGGCCAAAGTTTCCAGTCATGGTTGCTGTTACTGCATGTATGCCTGCTTGCTGAATCAATGCTTTGCACTGCCAGACAAAATGAAGTTCAGTAACTTATGAACTTTGATAAACATTCATGAACGGTTCGTGAACATCCATCAAAGTTCACCAACTGTTTTTGCACTCAGTTCATCAACCAAGTTCCTGAACTGTTCATCAACACAAAGTTCATAAAGTTGCTGAACCTTGAAAGGACCATGATGAACAGACACAAAAGCCAATTTGTAAAACTAATTTGCATATCCAGCTGCACAGTTTCCCTCTGTAAAAGTTAAAAAGCATCACAAAATCACATTACAACTTTTTCAAGTTTAGGAGTGGAAAATACTGTGTTTGTTGTATAGGGTTACTTGAGCACCCAGAAGGATTAACATTTAAATTCATCACATTTTAAAAAAGACGTAGAATCTGCTCATAGACAGTAGCAATTAGGCCTATTTATTAAAGGAAGATAAGCAGTGATTCCATTTGATTGAAGAACAAGAAAAAAACAAGTTAGTATATGGTAAGTTACTAATTCCAAAATGCAGTGTAAGAAAAGCCATTCATTAGAAAATGTTGAGTTTATTAAAAACTTCAATTGCCATGGTACATTTCTTAGGTTGTATGATAAAACAGTTAAAGGCTGAAAGTGTCTGGCTTTGGTTCATACAGAGAGCAAAAAACCTTTTTAAAATTAAAGGGCCGAAACAAGTATACCTGTTGAATTACCCAATATTATAAAAGCAGGGTATTTCTGGTCGCCACTGATGGACTATTCCATAAGAGTTTAGTGCAGGAACATTCATGGATCTTTATGTTAAACAATGCTCATTAACATAGTCTGCCCATCCCTTGCTCTTGCACAATTCATGAACATGACTGCTGAACTTTGAAGCATGTTCATGTACTCAGTTGATGAATAATTCATGCATGTTCAAGCACAGTTCAGGATCATGTTGCCTGGGTTGTGTCCATCTTTCATGATATTCATTACACACCAAAACAAAAGGCATGTGAGCCAGTCATAAAGGTGTAACATGAGGTCACCAAAATGATCAGGGGTATGGAGATAAATCTGTGAGGACAGGCTAAAGGCCTTTAAAGCAGCAATGCATTTTACAGTGAATGCTGGTTAGTTTTCTCTGCACCTGATGACGGAACTTGGGAGATCTTGAAAGCTTATATAAAAATTCTTCAGTTGGTCTAATAAAAGATATTACCAGAAAAAAGTGTACTACATTTTCCTGAGACTGTCATGGCACCACAAACCTGCAACATGAAAACACTGACCTAATTTATACCTTTTTATTCTAGTTTAGGGTTATCTTGTTCTTCTGTCCTATAAGATGCCCCTTCCCCCATTTTGAGTATGCTTTAATACTTCTTAGGCACCAGCAAGCTTTAGCTTGCAAATGCCTATTGCAGTCATGTTTGTTCTTTTCTGCATGTTATCAAATTTTAAGGTTACATTCAGTCTGAGTTATTTGGTTGCATGCTTTCATTGATAATGTCAGTGATAGAGTTTTTAGGTTTTGGTATACTGGTTAAGACTTACGCAAGTCTGGGTATGATCCGGTGCATTTCACATTTCTTCTTTCATGCTGCAGATTATGCTATATGAGAGAAATTGCTAGATGCTATTGCAGATTTAGAAATATGTTTCCACAGAACTAAGTAGCAGATTTTTAAAACATTGAACTGTTAGTTCTACAGCATTGCACAGTCAACCTAATTAGTTCCAACTGAGGCTCATCTAGGTTTGAATACAACTTTGTGGGAAGGATTACTTCAAGCTGGCAGAGAGCACATTACTAAATCACAGTGCTCCTGTATATGTGTGTGTGTGTGTGTGGAGTGTGGAGTTTTGCACTCAATGCAGGAAATGCTTTGTAATAACATGCATCTGCTGTCTAGAAACCCTCTGCTTCTGATATTATAGAACAGTGACAGAGCACCAGGACAGTAGTTCAGAAGAGACCTGCGTTTGATTCCCAACCTGGACAATGTTTATGTTGGCTTGCGCATGTGCAGCCAACATATTGCGGTAGTTGCAGAGTTGAAGGCGCGGTCACTGTTGGGTGAATGCAGGGCATGCATCAGTAGGTGCGTCCCTCATTCGCCAATAAGCCAGCAGCAGGCGCTGACATCATGAATCCCTAATATGGTCACCAGATCTAACAAAAGGTCTGCTGCAATGAGAGCAAAGCTCTCATGCAGCGGGACCACAACACGCCTCCCAAGGTGCATGCAACATGGTGGCACTGACTGCCGCCGCTGCCGCCACTTGTTACAATGCCGATGGGGGATCCCACTCCCCGTCAGCATAATGAACCCCATGCCATTTAAAATGCATGCTGAGGGGGTGCCCAATCCCCCTCGGAATCATGCACCCCCCAGAAGTCTTCCTTTGCTGATGAGGGGCCCAATCCCCATTGGCTTTAATCTTCCTTCATCCTTATTTTGCTGATGGTGGAGCCCACTCCCCTTCAGCATAATGTCCTCCCCGCTTTTGTTGTATGTCGAGGGGGGTGCCCAATCCCCCTTGGCTCTTGTTCCCCCCCTTCGGTATTTGTCGATGGGGGTGCCCAATCCCCTGTTAGCTAAAACATCCCTATCCCCCCAAAAAAAACACTTAGGTGGCACACTGGGAGCCCCCATCAGCGTGCCAAGTCCTCTAGAAAGAAAAAAACATCCAGCAATGCTTTTTTTGTTGTTGTTGTTTAAACCCTGTAAAAAAGAAAACGGTCTCTCGCCGTCTCCCTGGCCCCCCTCTTGCAACCCACGCCCACCCTCTATGCACCATGCCTCCCCACACCCCCCACACCCCATACTTACTTCCAGAATCTAGCACGACAATTTTCGGTGGACCGGGAATACGTCTGCACTCTTCAAAGCCGACTGCGAACTGAAGAAATGCTGGTAAGCTGTATAATAGCATAAATAGGGTTTTTTCAACTTTGGTGCTTATCTCAGCCATTGTTGGGAATTTTGGCACCAAATTTTCAACATGGGATTATTGTGACCCCTCCTGATGAATTCAGGCACTGTCATGACGTTATTTTGTCCTGAAAGGTAATTTCACGGTCACTGTGTGGAATCACCTTTTGGGACCAATGAATGAAACGACAGTGCCACTGTTAGTGAGGGTGGCTCTCAAAAAGCCTTTGTTGCAAATTTGGTGGAAAAAATGCTAAAAATGATTGTTTTATGAGCGTGCATTGTGCAGTTTTTATGCATGCTTGTAACTTCGTGACTCTGTAATATTTTCATTCCAGATTTTCAACATTGGCATTTTTCCACAACTCCTTATGAACAGTACAGCTGTCATTTTACATATCCTGGCCGAAATGTATTTTTGCACATCTGGCTCAGAATAGCATGGTTGCTGTGCGAAATCAGTTTTCAGGACAGTTGGAGGAAATGGCACTGACACTGTTCATAAGCAGAGGTTCTAAAATGCCTATGTTGAAATTTTGGTGACAAAATTCCATAAAATGACTGTGTTACAAGTGTACATTGCGCAGTTTCCATGCACCCTTATAACTTCGCAAATTTGCAATATTTTCATGCCAGATTTTCAACATTGGCATTTTTTCACACCTCCTTATGAACAGTACAGCTGTAATTTTTCACATCCTGCCCTAAATGTGTTTTCACACATGTGCTGCACAATGGCGTGGTCACTGTGGGAAATCAAAATTTGGGACACATTAACAAAATCACAGTGCCATTCTTCATGAGTGGAGGTCCCAAAATGCCTATGTTAAAAAATGTGATTAAAAGAAATCCCAAAAATAATTGGGTTATGGACGAGTGTTGCATAGTTTCTATGCATGCTCATGACTTCACCCATTTTTTATATTTTCACTCCAGATTTTCAATGTTGCCATTTTTTTACATGTCCTCATGAACAATACAGTTGTCATTTTCCACAGACTGCCCAAAATGTGTTTTCATTCCTGTGTCACCAAATGGCATAGCCACTGTGCAAAACCACCTTTCAGCTTCCATGTTGAACATTTGGAGTGAAAATACCAACACATGCCTACGGTGTTATGGTTTCCAACTGTAGCACCCCACCCTGTAGAGATTGACAGGCATCAGGGGTGTGGCTTGTAATGCTCATGCCATTCCACCCCCAGCTGCAGCCAGTGACAGCCATCGTGGTATGCCTTGCAGTGTTCGGCCACAAAGTTCACCCCATTCTCCTATACTGCACCCACCTCAGCATATTTTCTTATGGAATGGGGTACGTATAATGCCCAAAGACCCCAATGCACACCATGACACTTGTCAGTGTCTACAGGGTAGGGTGAGATAAAATAGCATGAGCGTTATAGCTGACGACCCAAAGGCACACCCCAATGCCTGTCAGTGTCTGCAGAGTGGGGATGGGGCTAGCATCACTTCAGTACTTCACTGCCATTCCTATTATGCATCTCTAATTTCTGCACTACCAATGCCAATGCCAGCAAGACAACATTCAGCATTGACAAATGCTTGTTTGTTCTCACTACAGTTCATGTTGTTAGCTACATCTCTCTCGCTTGAAATCTTCTGTCTCACCATATGGAATGACAGCACAGTGACAGAGCATTAGGACAGTAGTTGGTAGGGGGGTCTGGGTTTGATTCCCAGTGTTGAACCTTTAGTTATTCTCACTACAGTACTCGTTGTTAGCATACATTTCTGTCTAGAAATGTTTGGCTGTACTGTATAGAATAATAGCACAGTTGCAGAGCACCAGCATGGACATTGGGAGGGGGTCTGGGTTTGATTCCCATTTGTGAAAATGTTTTCTTTGTCACTGCAATTTTTGTTGTTAGCTTGCGCCTCTGTCAAGAAGTCACTGATCCTCCATGTGGAATGATAACACAGTGGTAGAACACTAGCACAGTGGCTGGGAGGGGATCAGGCTTCAATTCCCTGTGGTGAACATTTTTTCTTTCTAACTACAGTTTATGTTGTTGGCATGCATCTCAGTCAAGAAACCTTTAGTCCCACATTCTGAAATGGTATCACAGTTACAGAGCACCAGAACAATAGTTGGGAGGGGGTCTGGGTTCATTTTTCAGTGCTGATTATTTTTTTTCTTTCTCACTGCCAATAGCCAGCTGAACCATTGAACCCACAGTACAGGCATCCCAGAGCCACTACACACACAGGCCACTGCATATTGCCACATAGCCCTAACAGGCAGCTCCCTGTCCAACACGGTATGCATAGCTGCAGGGTGCAATGGGATGGACAACAACTCAACACACCATATGGTGTGTGGCATCCCCATGGCACTACATCCCCTGACCTGTTCAATACAGACATATCTCCTGGATCCTACCCCCACCCCCTAACTGTCCCATGTTGTGGCACACAGACAGGGTCAGATGTGTACACATAGCCATGGAGGCACTGTGAGATCGCAGCCAGTATCCACCAGCAGTTGCAGTTGGCACAGCATAGCATACCATCTCCCTGTGTGTCGCATTCCTCCCTCTATCTTGATAGACCCATACATACCCTTGCACACTGACATGTGGTCCACAGTGATACATGACTCTGCCATTCTGCACATGCCATTTGTGACAGCTGAATGTGCAGCTGTCAGGTGGCCATGTACCATCATGGGGTTCTGCACCATCCCAGGCTCTCCCAGGGGCATGCTTAAGGGATCCAGTCTGGGTCCCAGGGCAGGTATCTGATTGGATGCCTGCCTGGGTCCTGCACATCCCCCCCACACCACCCATTTCAGCAATGCACAGCTGTGCACGGGGGGAGGGGCTGTGGACAGGTGGGTGGTGGTAGTGAATACTGGTGAGTGCGCACCAGTCCATGAGTGCAGAGCTACATGGGTGGGGTATGCGTCTTTGGCATGTACTTCCTGCATGTTAGTGCTTAGGACCCTATGTTAGTATGCACCTCTGTCTAGAAACATTTGGTCCCACTGTATGGAATAAGACCACTGTGGCAGAGCTCCAGGACAGTAGTCGGGAGGGAAGGAGGAGGTCTAGGTTTGATTCACAGTACTGAACATTTTTTCTTCCTTATTGCAATTTATGTTATTAGCATGCACATCTGTCTATATAGCATTGGTCCCATGAAGTGAAACAATAGCACAGTGGAAGAGCACCAGAAAAGTAGCTGGGAAGGGGCTGGGTTTGATTCCCAATGATGAACATTTTTTCTTTCTCACTAAAATTTATATTGTTATTATGCATCTTTCTCACTACAATTGATGTTCTTAGCATGTCTGTCTGTCTAGAAACCTTCATTAAAAATCTATGTTGTTATCATGCCTCTTTCCCACTACAATTTATGTTGTTAGCATGCATCTCTGTCTAGAAACCTTCATTCCCACCTTGTGGAATGATAGCACAGTGGTAGGGTACCAAGCCAATTGCTGGTAGGCGGAATCTGGGTTTGATTCTCAGTGATGAACATTTTTTCTTTCTCACCACAGTTTTTGTTGCTAGCATGCATCTCTGTCGAGAAACTCTCATTCTCACCTTGTGGAATGATAGCATAGTGGCAGAGCACCATGACAGTAATTGGGAAACGGCCTGAGTATGATTCCCTGTGCTGAACATTTTTTTCTTTCTCCCTACAGTTTATGTTGTTATCATGCATCTCTCTATCTAGAAACCTTCTGTCCCACCATGCAGAATGATAGCACCATGGCAGAGTACCAGGACAGTGGTTTGTAGGGGGCCTGGATTCAGTTCCCAGTGATGAACATTTTTTATTCCTCACTAAAATTTGTGCTGTTAGCATGTATCTTTGTCTAGAAACCTTCATTCAAAATGTGTGATCACTCCCCAATCACTTGCCACTGGGCCAGCAAGGCTGCTAAGACTCCCCCAAATTCATTTCCAGTTATACTCTCAAATGTGGACAGCTGAACTTGCTCAAAGCTTACCTGATGTGCATAGACTGGTCTGCACTATACTCTGCAGTAAACATAGACCTGGCATTAGATTATTTTGTTGCTAAGTTTAATGCTGCCTGTAACATCAATGCTCTGATTAAAAAGTGTAAAATTAAGGGAATCCATAACTCACAGGTCACCCCTGCTCTTCTGCAACTCACGATCACCAGAGACCATCTTTGGCACAGAGCCAAGGCCACTGGCACAAAGACAGTTATGCAGAAGTATAGATCTGCCAGAAACATCTGCACCTGTAAAATCAGACTCATGAAATCTCAATATTTTAAAGACTGCCTCACTCATTCCTGGGGTGATGGCAGAATATTTTGGGAAAATATGAAGGACCTTACTGGCAAAAATGGCAAAGCCTCTCCTTCCATGCTACTGGTGAATGGTGAGATCGCGCAGGACCCTAACACCATTGCCAATATCTTTATTGATGCTTGCTGCTTTTACAGATCTTAGTGGCATACTGCCTACCGACCCTCCTGAATCATTTGTTGAAAATACGTCAGTCCCTAAGGCCGCACACAGCAAGTCTCCCTCATGTCCACCCCCTTCTACCTTAAATCAGTCACCACCCCCAAAGCTAGAAAGTACCTTTCACATGTGCTTGGCAAAACCAGATACAGTAGTGACTCACTGGACCTTATGTTACTGGCCCTTACCCTTGAAGAAGTGCTCCTTCCACTAACAAAATTTTTGAACCTATCTCTTCAACTGGGATAATTCCTCTTTCCTTGGAAGGCTGCAGTGGTCACCTTGGTCCACAAAAGTGGTGACAGAGCTGTACATGTGAACTACCAGCCAATATCTATACTGCCTTCTTCTCCAAGGCATTAGAAAGGACAGTTGCTGACCAGCTGGTCGACTATTTGGATAAGTATGTAATCCAATGCCCACAGCAACACATTTTTTGCAAGGGGCATAGTACCTCCAGTACCCTGCTGGAGTACTCGGGATTTCTGCATGAGGCTTTAGACAGTTGTCAAGTTGCCAGGGTGATTTACATTGATCTCACCAAGGCATTTAAACTGTCAACTATAAAACACTCCTTGCTGAACTCCTCTCTATTGGTCTCTCCACTGAAGTGGTAGGATGGTTCCAGAACTATCTCAGCAATAGGTCACAATGAGTAAAAATTGACACCACCCTCTCCAATAATTGGGAGGTACTCATGGGTGTTCCCCAGGGGTCAATTCTTGTCCCACTCTTGTTCAGTCATTTTATTAACAAACCTCCCTCTGTATGCAAAGAATGCATCCTTCTCAACACAGATGATGCCATCCTCTTTTCTAAAAACTCTGACCCACACCAACTTGAATCCCATCTACAAAGTGATTTCACTGCAGCGGAAGCTTGGTTCAGCAAATACAAGCTCCTAATGAGCTATAAAAAAACTAAATCAATGTTATTTGTGAACCCCCACAACAAGTATAAAGACTTTCAACTAACAATCTGCAATAACCTTCTTACCCCAATAGAACAAATTCAAACCACCCTGGACAGCTCTCTTTCATTTGCTCAGCATACAGAACAAATTGTAAAGGTAGTCAACCCTCGAATTGACCTACTATACAGGAACCAATAATACCTGTCCCAAGACTCCCTGTCTCTCACCATAAAAAGCTCCATTCTGTCCATCATTGATTATGGTTTAGTGGTTTATGGTGCTGCCCCAGACTCCACCCTCAAAAGGGTTTCTGTTGCCCTAAATAAATCCTGCTGACTTCTCCTAGGTGCTAACCACCTAACTCACACCTTTGACCTATATGTGCAAATTAACTGGCTAAACCTTCAAGGCAGAGTACAATACCAAGTATGTCTACTGGGGGGGACCTGTATAAGACTCCCCCCCAGCCATCCAGAAGCTCCTTGTTATGGTCCTCAACCCCCATTGCACAAGAGGCAGTACCAGACAATCTCTTATTGTCCCCTTTTTTCACACCTTGCAGGCACAATGAGCATTTGTACACCATGCCCCTTTTTGGCTTAATGAACTCTCTCTGGACATAACTAATCAGCTCAAGCTGGGGTCATTTAAAAGAAAACTCCAACACTTCACCAATTGGAATAGCTGTGATTGCTGGCCAACCTGAGCAGCTATGACTGCTTACCCTGTTTCCTTTTTCCTTATCCTCCTCCCACCCTCTAACCTCCTACCTTCCCTCCGGTGAGCCCTATCTTATCCCCCTTTTACTCCTTGATGCACTTATTTCCACCCATATATCTCTCCTCTTTCCCTGTCCCTCCCTATATTTTGACAATGAAATGTTATTCTGCTCAATAGTTTAAAGGCACACCATCAACCTTTTTTGCATTGTATTAGTTTTAGGTAAAAACTCACATTTTATGATTGCTTACTTCTTCTAAAATTCATTGATGTTGCTGGTTGTTTTATCTGATTTCTTGCTTATTAGAACCAAAATGCATGGTAAAGTATAGCTATGCTCAACTTTGTTTTGCTTCATATCATTGACCTACTCTTTCTGCACACTTTCTGAACATTAGAAACACCCTCAAACAGTGTGGCCACTAATGATGCATCTCCTTCACTCCTGCTGCACAATCAGTGGCTAGATTGTGTTGGGGGTGTCCCTGAGTCCAGGAAAGATGCAATGGGAGTTGGTCAAGAAATGTAAACAAACATGTTTAGGTGTGGTAACACCAGTATGGTGGGCAGTCAGTTTTTCACTTTTAAAAAGAAAAGAGGGATCTGAATTAAACTACCAGCTACAGCAGGCTTTATAGACTGTGAACAATCATAAAATGTGTTTTTATGCTAGGGACACTTTGAGGCCTAAGGAGATTGACAGTGTCCCTTTAAGTACTGCAGCTCTATTCTTGCATTGTATGCAACCCTATACTCACCTGTATTATTAATTGTTTAATATTTTAACTGCACTTATATTTTTGTATGGTCCCATTTTTTGAAATTCAAGTACTATCATATGTTTCTGTTTGAATTGTCTATAATTTGTTATTTTCAACTGACGTGGAACCTTTGTAAATGAGCTTCCAGCTCAAAGGTGTACTCCTAGATCTCAATAAATATAAAATATAAATAAATAAAATGTTGTTATCTTGCATCTTTCTCACTACAATTTATGTTGTTAGCATACATCTCTGTCTAGAAACCTTTATTCCAACCTCATGGAATAACAGCGCAGTGGAAGAGTACCAAGACAATTGTTGGTAGGAGGAGTCTAGGTTTGATTCCCAGTGATGAACATTTTTTCTTTCTCACCCCAATTTGTGTTGTTAGCATGCATCTCCATTGAGAAACCCTCACTCTCACCTTGTGGGATGATAGCACAGTGGCAGAGCACCATGACAGTAGTTGGGAAAGGCCTGAGTTTGATTTTCTGTGCAGTGCATTTTTTTTGCTCACTACAATGTATGTTGTTAGCATGAAGCTCTGTCTAAAATCCTTCAGTCTCACCTTGTGGAATAACACAGTGGCACTAGTCAAGGGGGGAGGCACTGATAAGCAGCAGAAAAATCCCAGCCTTCCCCTACAAAACAGGGTACTAAATGAGAAAAAGACCAAGGTAGAAAGGTCAGTGGGGGATGCTGCTACAGAAGGTAAAGCCATCAAAAAATGGAAAGCAATGAGTACCAATGCCCGTAGTCTGGGTAACAAGCTTCCTGAATTAGTGGCCTTGATGGAGGAGGAACATCTGGATATCGTGGCAGTCACAGAAACATGGTACACATAGAACCATGACTGGGAGGTAAACATACCAGGATGCACTATCTGCAGGAGGGACAGGGAGGGTAAAAGAGGAGGAGGAGTAGCTCTCTACATAAGAGAAGGAATCAAAGCAACAGAACAAAAGGGTAAACAGGGAGGAGAAGAAGCACTGTGGGTCAATTTGGAGGCAGGCAATGGCACCACAATCCGCACAGGGGTTGTATACAGACCCCCCTCCAGGGAGAGGAAATGGACAAGGAAATGATAGAAAGTATACTTAGAATGGCAGATAAAGGGGAGATATTGCTGATGGGTGATCTGAATATGCCAGATGTTAACTGGAGTGCAGTTGCAGCAGCCACTTCTAAGAGTGGGATTATTCTAGATGCCTTACAGGGGGCATGCCTTACACAACTAGTATTGGAACCCACTAGAGAGGGAGCAATCTTAGACCTGGTCCTCTCAAATGGAGCTGGAGAGAGGATCACAGATGTAGAAGTGGGTAGCCATCTGGGAACTAGCAATCATTGAACAGTATGGTTCACAATAAACACAGCAATAGAGTCAAGCCATACAAAGGCAAAAGTACTGGACTTCAGGAGGGCTGACTTTGCCAAAATGGGTGAGTGCCTAAGGAATGCACTAGTAAATGGGCAGGAAGGAGGGGTGGAACAACAATGAGGAATAATAAAAACTGCCATCACAGAGGTAACAAGCCTTTGTGTGAAGCAAATAAACAAAACAAAATGATGTAAGAAACCACTATGATTCTCAAAGGAGGTGGCAGTGAAGGTTCAAGAGAAAAAGAAAGCATTCAGAAAGTACAAGGAATCACAGAAGGAGTATAACAGAGAATTGTATCAGTTAAAGCAAAAGGAAGCTGGGAAAGCAGTCAGAACAGCAAAGGCCTGAACTGAGGAAAGCGATAGCCAACTCAGTTAAGAAGGGGATAAAACCTTTTTTAGGTACATTGGGAGCGAAGGAAGACTAAGGGAGGGATAGTGAGGCTTAATAAAGTGGAGGGAGGTGGGCAGAGGGTGACTGTGAAAGGCAGAGATACTAAACAAATATTTTTGCTCAGTATTTACAAATGAAGAGGGAGGTACCTAAAACAAACAATAGAAACACTCTGGATACAGAAGTTGATACCAGCCCATTTACAGAAGAAAGGGTTCTGAAAGAACTCTTAAAACTGAAGGTGGACAAAGCAATGGGGCCTGATGAGTTCATCCCAGAATCCTAAAAGAACTAAGGGTAGAACTAGTGACACCACTGACTATCCTTTTAACAAATCATGGGAGGATAGGGTGGTACCTGAGGACTGGAGGAGGGCAGATGTGATTCCCTTCACAAAAGTGGAGCAGGGCAGAAGCAGGAAACTACAGACCTGTTAGTTTAACCTCAGTGATAGGAAAATGATGGAATCACTTTTGAAGGAAAGAATTGTCGAGCACCTAGAGGCCAGAGGGGCACAGGACCCAAGGCAGCATGGATTCACAGCGGGAAGGTCATGTCAGACAAATCTAATAGATTTCTTTGACTGGGTGACCAAAGTAGTAGATCAGAGAGGGGCTGTGGACATGGCCTACCTAGACTTTAGCATGGCCTACCTAGACTTTAGCATGGCCTACCTAGACTTTAGCAAGGAAATGGGCAGACTGGGTGGGCCAAGCAGTCCTTATCTGCCATCAAATTCTATGTTTCTATGGCAGAACACCAGGACAATTGCTGGGAGGGAACCTAAGTTTGTTTCCCAGTGTTGAAAATGTTTTCTTTCTTACTGCAGTTTATGTTAGTATGCAGTCCCACACTAAAGATTAATATACAAGTTAGCCAGCCTGGGAGTGGGTCCCAAGATGATAGCCTGGGTAAAGAATTGGCTGGAGAATAGGACACAGAGAGTAATAGCAAATGAAGTCCACTCTGAAGAAAGGGGGTTACTAGTGGGGTGCCGCAGGGTTCAGTATTAGGACTGGTCCTCTTCAATGTCTTTGTAAGCGACATTGCAGGGGGACTGGAAGGAAAATTATATCTCTTTGCAGATGACACAAAGATCTGCAACAGAGTTGATGCTCAAGGTGGGGTGGAAAGGATGAGAAGGGACTTGGCAAGGTTAGAGGAATGGTCAAATGTATGGCAGCTTAGATTTAATGCTAAGAAGTGCAAGGTAATGCACCTGGGAAACAAAAACCCAGGGGAAGAGTACACAATGGGGGGTGAGATACTAACAACAACAAAAATGGAAAGGGACCTGGTGGTAGTCATATCAGATGACTTAAAGGTGGGCAAGCAATGTGAGAGGGCAGTAAGGAGGGCTGGGGGGATACCGGGATGCATAGGGAGAGGCATCACCAGTAGAAAACAGGAAGTTGTTATCCCTCTCTACAGACATCTGGTGAGACCCCATCTGGAGTACTGTGTGCAGTTCTGGAGACCCAATCTCCGCAAGGACATAGACAAGATGGAAGCTGTCCATAGGAGGGCAACTAAAATGGTGCAGAGTCTGCACCGGAAGACATATGAAGAGAGACTAAAGAAGCTTAATATGTATAGCCTCGAGGAAAGGAGGGAGAGGGGGGACATGATAGAAACTTTCAAGTACCTCAAGGGAATCAACAAAGTCCAAGAGGGTAGCATCTTTCAAAAAGAGGCGTGCAAGAACAAGGAGGCACAATTTGAAGATGGGGGTGGCTCAGAGGTAATGTAAGAAGTATTTTTTTCACAGAGAGGGTTGTGGATGCATGGAACGCCTTCGGAGGAGGTTGTGGAGTCAAAACAGTGGTTGAATTCAAGCATGCATGGAACAGCCATAAGGCAATTCTAGGGGTGGGGTAGAAAGAAGTAGGCTGCTGGTTAACTAGGATCTGCAGCTTATCCATTAGGTAGGCAAATGGGCAGACTGGGTGGGCCAAGCGGTCCTTATCTGCCATCAAATTCTATGTTTCTATGGCAGAACACCAGGACAATTGCTGGGAGGGAACCTAAGTTTGTTTCCCAGTGTTGAAAATGTTTTCTTTCTTACTGCAGTTTATGTTAGTATGCACCTCTGTCTAGAAACCTTTGGTCCCACCTTTTCAACAATAGAACAGTGGCAGAGCACCAGAGCAGTAGATGAGAGGGGGCCTGCATTTGATTTTCAGTTTTAATCATTTTGCCTCTCACTGCAATTTCTTTCTCACTACAATTTATGTTGTTAGCATGCATTTCTGTCTAGAAACCTTCATTCCGACCTTGTGGAATGATAGCGCCATACGCATACCAAGGCAGTTGTTGGTAGGAGGGGTTAGTGTTTGATTCCCAGTGGCTAGCATTTTTTCTTTCTCACCACAATTTGTGTTGTTATTATGCATCTCTGTTGAGAAACCCTCAGTCTTATGTTGTGGAATGATAGCACAGTAGCAGAGCACCATGAGGGTATTTGGGAAAGGTTCTGGTTTTGATTCCCAGTGGCTGAACATTTTTGTCTTACTCACTACAATTTATATTGTCAGCTTGAAGATCTGTCTAGAATCCTTCAGTCTCACCTTGTGGAATGTTAGCACAATGGCAGACTGCCAGGACAGTAGCTGGAAGGGGGCCTGAGTTTGTTTTCCAGTGTTGAACATTTTTTCTTACCGCAATTTATGTTATTAAAGCATCTCTGTCTAGAAACCTTTGGTCCCACCTTATGGAACAAAAGCACAATGACAGAGCACTGGAGCCGTAGTTGAGAGGGTGTTCGCATTTGATTTCCAGTGTTAAACATTTTGTCTTTCTCATTGCAATTTAGACTGTTAGCATACATCTCTATCTAGAAACGTTCAGTCCCACCAAGTGGAATGATAGCATGGTGACAGAGTATGGGCACATTAGGAGGAGCCTGAGTTTGATTCCAATTGCTGAACATTCTGTCAGTATAGTTTATGTTTTTAGCATCCACCTCTGTCTAGAAACTTTTGGTCTCACCATGTGGAAAAATAAGGCAGTGACAGTGCACTAGGACAGTTATTGAGAGGGGGACAGGGTTCAATTCCAAGTGCTGAACATTTTGTTTTCACTACAGTTTATATTGTTAGCATGAATCTCTGTCTAGAAACCACTATTTCTTTCTGTGGAAAGATAGTATAGTGTGAAAGCACCATGACAGAAGTTGGGAGGGGCCTGGGTTTGATTCTTAGGGTGTTCTGCCAGTCCGATAACGGTGGAGGGATGCCTTTCCTATCTTCTTCTTTTCCTACTGAAATCTGTTGTGCAATAGTATCTATCAAATATTATACTTTACCTTTTTCTGCCCCTGGCACTGGTTGGCCACCCTCGTCAGTCTTTTCTATTTTCTCACTAAATCTTTTTTCTACTACTTTTATTTCTAAATTCCATATTTCCATCCCTCACCAAGAACTCCTCAAAATAATGCACCAGGCTAAGGCCAGCTGGCAGGAATGAAATAAGGTGCATTTATGGCATTTAATGCCAAAAGATATAAAGTGTCTTCAAGGAGATATAAGGTGCTGGTTGAATAAAGTGCATTTTTTGAAATAAAGTGCTTCATAAACTTAATGTTTATGCCATTTTTTTATGTATGCAGTATGGAGCAGGAATGTTTAGAAATGTTTAAAATGGCAGTTAAATACAAAATAACATCCACTCTGATAGATGGATTAAGGATACAAATGAAGCGGCATTATGCTTGTGTTGTTTGAATTATTTTGCTGCTGCTCGGTTGTTATGTAGAATGTTATGCCAAAGAAATCCTGCATCAAAGCAGGAACTGTTTGAACTGTGTGGCAAACTTTTCTTTTGCTTTTGCTGCTGCTCGGTATTTATGTAAATAATTACTGATGCCCCTGTATTAGGACTTCCGGCTGCTGGCTTTCTATAAAATATGCTGTAGAATTGTGCCACCTAGCTGTGGAGGAGTCCGTGGCATGTGTTCAGACAGTCCAGATTGCTAGAGAGGCAGACTTTCCCCGAGTAATCTGTGCGCTCTGAAAAGCAAGCACTTGAAAATAAAAAGGGACTATGCTGTCCCAGGATGTAAAAGCTACAGCCCAGTATAAAAAGAAATAAAAAGGGGCTTACCACATCTATGCAGAGCTCCAAAGCAGAGTGGCTAGATAATGATTGTCTAGCAGTCTGCTGCTCTGCTACAACATAGAAAACAAATGATTTAAAGGGACAGGAATGTTCCTATGTATGTAGAAAAACTCTACAGTTAGGTAGCCCTCAGAATAAGGAGGGCTGCAAGATAAATGAAACACAATAAAGAAATTAAACAAATTAAAGAATAAAGAGGACACTGCAGGTCTCTAAAGGAGCCCCATTATGTATGGAGCTCTGAGATATAAAAGGGCTAGTGTTCATGCTATAACAATACAGCACATGTACAAATGAAATAAATGTTTGCACTGTTTGCTTATATAGAAACTAAGGTGCTGACCTGTTAGCAGAACCTCAGGAAGGGGATTTCCTATAGAGGGACTTCCCATAGGTAAAACCTCATTATGTAATAGAGGAGGAGTTTCCCTATTTAGGGTCCATTCTAGAACCAATTGGATGTTAAAGGAGGGACTTTCCCATAAGTGGGAGTGCTATATAAGCCCTCCTCTAACACCAAGAGTCAGATGAGCGCCATAGCCAGTTTCTGTTACCTGAAGGAAGGTAATCAGAAGGACCTGTGCCTGAACAGAAATTTTATCTCTAATAGCAGAAAAGCTGATTAATTGTTTTGAGATACCTGATATAAGGTAAAATAGCCTTGAGCTATTGCATATTTTCTTGTTCTGTTTATACTGGTTTTTTTTTCTATTTATTTATTTTTTTTTTTATACTTTTGTATAAAATAAAATACTCTGTAGGTGTGTTGTACCCTATTACTGTGTCCAGTGTTATCTTTATACCCATGTACCGGTGACATTTGGTGTTAGAAGTGGGATACTGGAAGTCCTAGTGGCAGAGTGGGTTGCAGTAGGTGTCAGACCTGATACCAAGGTAACCTGTGGCATGATGGTACGTTTTTGTCATCATGACGACCCCTGTATGACCTGCTCTGACCGGAGTGCAGGCCGAGCTGACAGGTGAATAGCTGTTCTCCAGCCTGGAATTTGAGAGGAAGCTGAGGGCCAAGCCTGAATGGCAATCAATGACGATGGACAACGAAGAAGAGGATATCAGAGAAGAGGAGGAACTAGAGGAAGTAGTAGTCAAGTAACCCCTGGAGAAGATGAGTGAACTCCTGAAGTGGCTTGCCAGGAAGCAGATCGAGATGGAGCAACTATGGGTGAAGGATCAACAATGACAGGATTAGAGATGGGCAGACATAATGAGGGGCCCTACAGATCCTTGGGGCTAATAAAAGCAATGAGGGTGTAAATGCCAGCCCCAAGGACATTAAATTGACAAAATGTCAGCCACTAATGACATAGAGGACTACCTGACTACTTTCAAAAGAGTAGCTGAGGTATGTGGGTGGCCTCCAGAACAGTGGGTGGTCAGATTGACTCCCTATCTTACAGGTCGAGCCCAACTGGCCTACAGCCATATGGACCTTCGGAGTGCCGAGAAGTATGAACTGGTCAAAAGGAAAATACTAAAACATTTTAACATCAGCACTGAAACTTACAGGCAGTGTTTCTGAACACTAAACCATTAGGGAAATGATACCCCCAGAGAGATGCATACACTTCTGAATGAACTTTGCAACAGATGGCTGCAACTAGCGGCGAAGACACTATTGGATATAACTGAAGCTGTAGTCATGGAACAGTTTCTTTAGATTCTACCTGCAGAGGTCCAGATCTGGGTGAGGAACACCATCCAGAAATGATGGAAGTTGCAATCACCCTGCAGAGAGATTTCCTGGTGCAGCAACCAACAAGGAAGGGATACCGGACAACAGACTCGATCACCATCCCCACCCAGCAACTGGTAAGACCAACTTCTTTTACACCATCACATCCCCCTGGGAGAAATGCAGGTAGACAAGACGGAAGAGGGGGTAGGCCATATAATGCAGACATTGTCTGTAGATTCTGTAATGGTAAAGGCCATAAGAATGGTTCTGTTGCAAGAAAAAGAGTGAGGTTACCCATGTGGCCCTTCTTAATTGGGTTAATTTTTCAACAACAGTCGCCATCAGAGAGAAGAAAATGATTGATTTAATTGACACTGGCAGTTGACAGACATTAGTACGCCTAGATGTACTAGAAACGGCCCCATTTTCTGATGCCTACACTGGTGTCATCTATGTGCATGGGGACACTCATCAATATTCCACCATCAAGGTGACTTTAAACATTGATGGACATGAAGCAGAAATGGTGATTGGAATAGTACCAAGCTGCCAAACCCTGTGGTTATTGGGCAAGACTTTCCCCATTTTTCTTCAATAATAAACCCTAAAGAACACTTAACAGCTGTTACTACAAGGTCACAAACCTTAGTAAAACAACTTGGGACACTTTTCCTTTGAAGGGGATGTACTCGAAACACTGAGTAGCAACAGAAAATCAAAGGGGGAAAAGAAAAAAGGCGCAGAAGTTGTGGAGGATAAAAGAAAATGGAGTAGCAAATGAAGCTATTGTCAAACTGTTTACACAATGTGGTATTGCTCAGGAACAGCATAATGATGTGTCAGTGGCTGATTTATTCCAACAGGTAGATCAGAAAAAAACACAAGGGACCCCTGTGTATAAATGTGGACAGAACATTTTGTATAGGTTACATACATATGCACAAACGGGTGAGCAAGGGAAACAATTGGTAGTCCCAGGCAAGTTTAGGACCCAGTTAATGTATTTGGGGCTTGATCTCCCTTGGGCAGGGCATGCAGGGAGAGGCAGAATGCTGTCCCGATTGTTAAGTTGTTTTTACTGGCCCAACATAGATGATGTTACTGAATATTGTAGAGCCTGTCCAGAGTGTCAGAAGGTAGCCCAGGTAACTAAGAAAGACACGGTGCCCCTCATGCCCCTACCTATTGCAAGCATCCCCTTTGAGAGAATGGCAATGGATATTGTTGGTCCTTTACAGAAGAGTACAAACGGCTATAAGAACATACTGGTCGTATGTGACTATGCGACCAGATATCCAGAGGCCATACCCCTACGCACTGACACTACTCTCAAAATAGCAGAGGAGTAAGTCAAGGTATTCAGTAGACTAGGAATACATAAGGATGTGCTAACAGATCAGGGCAGTAACTTCCAGGCTGCCTTTATAAGAGTTGTACCATTTGTTGAGGTAGTAGCTATAAGAACTACACCTTACCAACCACAAACTGATGGCCTAGTGTAACGTTTTAACCAGATGTTGAAACATATGTTAAAGAAATTTGTGCATGAGGAGGAAATGACTGGGATAAGTGCCTCCCCTTTTGCTGTTTCCTTAAAGAGTCCCACATGCAGCCACAGGGCACTCCTTCCTTCTTGCTATACTGGTAGGAATCCTGAGGAATACCGTGTAGCAAGGAGAAAGGGATATGGTAGGAATCCTGAGGACCTCTGGATATGGTAAAGGAATACTGGGAAGAGAGAACCAAAGTTGGGCATACTAACATTACTGACTATATTGTTCAGCTTAGGAAGAGGTTGGTAGAGTACATGAAAAAGGCTCATCAAAACAGCATTTCTTACCAGAGTAAGCAGAATGAGTACTGTGGCCATAACTGTAAACCCAAGGAGTTACAGGCAGGAGACAGGGTTCTCTTATTACTCCCTACCACCAAGAACAAGCTTTTAATGAAGTGGCAGGGACCCTATAAGATTCTAAGACAGACTGGGTTGGTAACATATGAATTGGCAAACCCAGATAAATACCCAGGGAAGACAGTCTATCATGAAAATTTACTAAAAAAAAATAGATGGAGAAAAAGGAAACTACATGGACTATGTACATACTCCTAGAGAAAGATGAGTCAGAGTTAGAGATGGTATAACAGAGGTTAGAGGAACAGCAAAACCTCACTGGAATAAAGATAAACCCTGAGTTAGATGCAAAGAGAGCGTATCTTACAGTTAGTGCACACCTTTTCCCCCATCTGTACAAGTGTCTCTGGAAAGGCAGTTGGGGTACAACATTATATCCAGACTGATTCAGATCCTATAAGACAGAAGCCTTGCAGACTCCTAGAGAAAGTCAGAGAAGGGGTAAAGCAGGAGATTGAAAAGTTAAAACAGCTAGGCATTATTGAGCTATCTACTAGTGCTTGGTCATCTCCCATAGTGGTGGTCCCCAAAAAGGAGAGTGGCATACGACTTTGTCTGGACTTTAGGAGGGTTAATAATGTGTCGTATTTTGATGGATATCCGATGCCCAGGGTAGATGACATCATTGATAACATAGGAAATGCTAGAAACATCACTATGCTTGACCTTACAAAGGGATACTGGAAAATTCCCTTAGCCCCCTGATTCCAAGGAAAAAACAGCTTTTAGCACACCACTATTGTTGTACCAATTTACAACTATACCCTTTGGCCTGCATGGAGCTGCTGCAACTTTCCAGAACTTAATGGATCAAATTGTGACCCGACACGCTATATACTGTGCCACCTATTTGGATGACGTTGTAATCTACAGCCCTGACTGGTCGACTCACATAACACAGTTGACCACTGTGTTGCATTCTATACAGAAGGCTGGACTTACCATTAACCCAGCAAAGTGTGCCTTGGCAATGACTGAGACAAGGTACTTAGGGTTCCTTCTGGGTAATGGATGTGTACGACCTGAGATAGATAGGGTAGAGGCAGTAGCTAACAGCCCTGTACCAAAGACCAAGAAGCATGTCAGGTCTTTCTAGGCCTGGCTGGGTACTATTGGAGGTTTATTCATAATTTTACCTCCTTAGCCACACTTATGACAGATTTAACCAAGAAAAGGCGCAGTAACCTAGTTAAATGGAATCCTGAGTGTGATGAAGCCTTTCGGGCCATTAAGGTAGCCCCTGTGTTTCCCAGCATCAAGTGCCTGATTTTAGCCTTCCTTTGAAGTACATACCGATGCTTCCAAGACAGGGATAGGAGCAGTGTTGAGCCAGACAGTACAAGGAGAGGAGCACCCTGTCATATACATTAGCAGGAAACTGCATGATACAGAGCAAAAGTATGCCACAATCGAAAAAGAATGTCTAACCATTAAGTGGGTGATAGAAGCTTTGCGCTTTTATTTGTGGGGTGCACAGTTTACTCTCCTTACAGATCACAATCCACTTGTGTGGATAAATCAAATGAAAGATCAAAAATGCCCAAATTATGCGATGGTATCTGCATTATAACCTTATTGTTTTGTGGTAAAACATAGATCAGGAAGTCAAAATAAAAATGCAGATTTGTTTGACATGACATGGGGCAGATATAGTGAAGGAAAATGAAACATGAGTATGATTGTATATATTAAATTGTTATAACGATGTACTATGATGGTTAATAGTGCAATGTGTTTTAAACCCCACGGTAATGAAGTAATTACAGTGTGTACAGTAAAGACTGTACTGTAATTTGCTTATTATTTAAAGGGACCCTGGGGTGGAGCTTCTACAGCGTGGGTGGGTAAGCTCCAACCCAAACCTCCATCAGTATGGAATGTACATACATTCTGGGGTTTGTTGCCAGGGCTTTGGGTGGAAGTCAAATACTTCCATGGGTTGAAATTTGGAAGACATTTCAGTTTTACTAGAGTCAAAATACTCCAGCTGTCAATTTTTTGGAAGTCAAAATAATTCCAGTGGCCAAACTATGGCAGTTAAAATGCTTCAAATCCTTTAGTTTTAGAAGTCAACTCATTGGCCTTCAGCTGGCACAGTGGTGCTGAGGGTTGAGGTGCTGGACCCCACACCTCGTGCCATGCTGAAGATCCGGGTTTGGGAATGAGCTTGGGCCACTGGGGGTCGGTAGGGGAGGGAAGGGATCGAGCATCTGGAGGACTGCTCTCCCTTCTCAGGGAGGGTTCCAGGGACTGCGCCACTCCTGAGCGACCTCTGGCATCAGTCAGAGGCATCACCAGGTACATGCAGGGCAATAGCGTAAGCTGTGGCAGAGCTGTGGCAGACATCGGAGGACGTCATTGCATGTCCATGCTCTGGGGGAGGGACGGGAGGGCAACATAATGAAAAAATCCTGGAGGACTGAGGAGGCGGCGAGGGCCTCAGGAGTCATCCACGCACATTCCCAATGCTGGACTACCACATCCAGGGATCCCCAGGCACTACCCATGAGAGACAGACCTTCTAATTTCAGAAAGATGCCACAAAGGTAGAAGAGGCGGTCCCTTCCCTGGGGAGTGATCCAGGGGGCTGGGAAGTCTCCGTGGGAGGGGATTATTGGGTGGGAGTCTCGGCTGGGAATAGATGGAGATGTGCTGAGAGATGCCGTGGCCCTTCGGAGAATAAACAGAGTTGACAAAAAATTTAACCTCATTGGTCTTCTGAATACCTCACTGTAATCCATGCTACATCCACATAAATACATTTCTTATTGTTAGGAAAGGAAATGAATAGTTTCTATTAACAAGCTGAATCAAAATTAAACTTTATACACATAAAAACTCTAGTTTCTATAGTGTTCTTCTGAGTCTGTGTCTCCATAGAGTTGAGGAGTCAGTCCCAGCACTGGTGCAGTTTTCAGGATGGTTTGACAGCCTGTTGGCAACCTGTTGGGCTGTAAGATTAATTATATGAAGTCGGAGGCATTGGTGGTTAGTGGACACTGCTCCTTGGCCTTCAAATCTACATTTCTATTTGCTTCTGCCAGACAGAACTGAATAAGATATTTAGGAATACAAGTCATGGCCAAACTGGACCCATTATTTTAGCTTAATTATCGGCCCCTCATGGATGCTTTGCAAGCATACATAGCAAGATGGAAGCTACTCCTTTGTCAATATTAGGCTGGGATGGTGAACACATTTAATATGAATATCTGCCTCCCATTATCTCTTCCTCTTTCTGGCCATCCCAGTTTCCACCCCCCTGGGCTATTGGAATAAGCTTCACCAGTAGGCAGTATAGCCTAGAGGTTAAAGTAATACACCACGAATGAGGTTTACATCAGGTAGACCTGGTCTGAGTCCCACAACCTCCACTTGCATACTGTGTGACCTTGAGCAAGTCACTTAACCTCCCCAGTGCTGGCCAGCACTTCTAACCTTTAAACAATGTTCTAGTTCTTTACATTGCTAATTTCTGAACTTTTGCATTTTTAAGATGGTTATGTTAACAGCCTACCACATTTAAGAACTCCTATATATAGAAATACAAAATCACATATGCCCCATAGTGCAAAACATCATGGGCTACATGTGCAAATTACCACAGAATATTATGTTGGTTCAACTTTAAGCAGAAATGCATGGTGCCGAAAGGCCTCTCACAGAGTTTGCAAAGGGTGCCAACAGAAAACATAGACATGTGTTTCATCCTCCCAGGACTCATCAGTATGCCTCGTCTGTTTGACACCCCAGTGGAATGAACCAGCTACCCTAAGATGGCCTATCTGGGTTATGTTGGGTCAACCCAATTAAAACAAAAAAAAACAAGATAAAAGACAAAGAACCTCTGTGCATAAGTACTGAGGCAATGGTTACCCCAAAGGGCATTGACCGGGAAGCCAAGTTTCAAAGAAAAACAAAATCATACATGCCCCCATAATGCAAAGCATCATGGGCTACATATGCAAATCACTACAGAATATTATGCTGGTTCAACTTTAAAGATCATGTGCAATGGTTTTTACATATTTTTTATAAAAGCTTGAAAGGCTTAAATTTAAGTCCCTGTGTTATGATTAGTGTTTCCTGAGAATTTCATGCTGTTTGGTTTTGTGGTTTTCTTTTAAATCAGCATTTGTTAACTTGCTATACAGTGGTTGAAAACAGTGGAGTTATTTCTGTCCTCTCAGTCAAACACAGAGTGCAAAGAAATCATTTTTGGAGTAGCTTGCTGTTTCAGATTCCCAATTAGAGCAGTAGTTTGTAGAGTTAATGGTTTGCTGAGCTCTCCAAGTTTCTTACAAACACAGTCTCTGGCTTGTGTTTAGATAGATCAGCTTAAAATATAACATCATATTCTCATAAAAAGCTGATCATTTTAATTTAAATGCTGAATTGAAGTAGTGGAAATCTTTCTCTGTGAGAAATTAGCTTGTCTGTATCACAGCTCTCAGTTCTTTCTAATCAAAACTCAGATTGTTTTTCTAACTATATAACACAGGGCTATTAAATGCATATAAAATAAATCTAAATTGTGTTCATTCACAGAAACAGTTTGTCTTTGATGTGGCCTCCATAAATTTATTTCATGTAAGAACATATTTTTCATGTCAGATTGACAAACAGTACATGTGCTTGAAATACTATAGCAGAGTGTGACATACACCTGTCAGAACTCACAAATTTCAGTTCTTTGGTGGTTTCTGTGTGAAAATACATTATGTTAGCTATAACTAGAAACACTATGAGGCATCCTGATGCACTGTGTCTCTGCCTCACAGCTGAGGCAGGTGCAGCCTACTGCCACCTGTCCCTGCCCCACAAGCCCCCTTCCTTCTGCTCCACATTTGAGGCTGCTGCATCCTGCTTTCCACCATCTTCTCCCACACAAGCAAGGATTGTGCACCCTGCTGCCTCCATCCCCTGCCTAAAGAATCAGAGCTACTTTACCTGCTCCCCTGCCCAAACAATTGGGGTTGCTGCATCCTGCTGCTCTCTCCCCACCCTCACAGTTAGGGAGCTGAGCCTGTTGCCCCTGTTCTTGTTTCCACAGTCAGGGCTGCTGTGCTGTGCTAAGCCCTAGAGTGCCAGGTTCCCTGCCTCCACAGCTGGGGCTGCTATACCATGCTGCCCTAGCCACCAGAGGTGGGGCTTTGCACACCCTGCTATTCCCTTCCATTGCCCCAAATGGTTAGGGCTGCTGCACCACATGTCCCCATCTCACAGTCAGGGCTGCTGTACCTGATGCCCCCTGTGTTCTGCACCACAGTCAGGCTTCTGCACCATGCTGTCTTCTATCCCCTGTCACCACTGACAGGGTTGCTGCCTCCTCCCTTTCTACAGAGTTGGGTTGCTGTGGCCTGCTGTGCCCTAGAGCCCTGTGCCTCTTCAGTTAGGGCTGCTGCACCATGCTGTCACTTGCCACAAGATTCAGGGCATTTGCTGCACCCTGTTGCATGCCTCCACAGTTGAGGCAGTTGCATCCTGCTGTCCCCCTGCCACCAGAGTCAGATCTTTTGCCAATCCCATACTCCCTGCCTGCAAGGTCCACCTACTGCCCTCCTCTGGCGAACACTGACTCATTTCAACTGTGTTAGATTTCATGGAACCAACTCGACATTCATACAAGTATCTTACAGGGAGGAACAGGGTGCAGGAAAACACTATTTTTAACAAAGAAATTACACAAACTGGGGAATATGGGTGTGGGCAGGACAGTAGTGTGATGGGTAGGTAACTGGCTGAGTGGCAGGACACAGAGGGTGGTGGTAAATGGCTGTCACTCCACAGAGGGAAGAGTGACCAGTGGGGTACCACAGGGATCAGTGCTGGGACCGGTCCTATTCAACATCTTCATCAGTGACATGGCACAGGACCGAGAAGGCAGAATTTCACTGTTCGCTGATGACACAAAGCTCTGTAACAGAGTAGACACACCAGAGGGTGTAGACAGAATGAGAAGCAACCTGCAGAAACTTGAAGAATGGTCAGGGGTTTGGCAGTTGAAATTCAATGCAAAGAAGTGCAAGATAATGCATATGGGGCACAAAAACCCTGGCACAATATATCAGTTGGGGGGGTGAGGATATAGCATGCACCAAGCAGGAAAGGATCTTGGGGTTATCATCTCTGATGACCTCAAGGTAGGAAATAGTGTGACAAGGCAGCAGGTAAAGCAAATAGGATGCTGGGATGTATAGGCAGGGCATGACCAGCAGGAAAAGGAGGTCATAATTCCACTATACAAGACACTAGTGAGGCCCCACCTGGAGTACAGTGTACAGTTCTGGAGACCATACCTACGTAAGGACATAGACAGGGTAGAGAAGGTTCAGAGGAGGGCAACAAAGATGGTGCATGGATTGCATCACAAGTCCTATGAAGACAGGTTGAAGGAACTGAACATGTACTCCCTGGAGGAGAGGAGGGAGGGAGAGAGGATATGATAGAGACATACAAGTATCTTACAGGGAGGAACAGGGTGCAGGAAAACACTATTTTTAAGCGAAAAAGATGTTCCAGGACTAGAGGGCATGGGATGAAGTTGGAGGAGGACGATTCAGAGGAAACATGAGAAAGAATTTCTTCACAGAACGGGTGGTGGACAAGTGGAACACCCTGCCAGAGGAAGTGGTGGGGGCTGAAACAATCACGGGATTTAAGAATGCATGGGATAGACAAAAAGGAATTCTGGAGGTCGGGGTTAAGGTGCAACAGACTTCTAGGAAAACAAACTGAACTTACAAGCTCAAATGGGCAGACTGGGTGGGCCATAGGCCCTTATCTGCCGACACTGTCTATGTATCTATGTATCTTGCCCTGCTTAGGGTAATTTCTCTGCTCCTCATGCTGTCGGTAATATCATCCAACCAGGCCATATCTCCACCAGCCTGCTGCAGACCCCCCTGCTTCAGGGCTATGCATAGCCTCCATGAATATCTGTAGCCTCCTGAAAAATCTGTAGCCCTTCAATGCTGGATAGTGCAGCATCAACATGATGTTCTAGTGCTGGCAGAAACCTGGATCCCTAAATCAATCCTTGACTCCATTACCTTCCTTGGGTACTCTCTATTCAGGGAGGACATAGTGGGTAAGTGTGGTGGTGGTTGCACCTTCTACATGTGTGACACCTTGCTGGGCCATGCCCGCCCACCCACCCAACTGGCTCATGGTGCCCAAGCTATCTCTCTCAAAATCAATCCTGACCCTCTAGGGCCCCCCTTATCATCACAGTGGCCTATGTTCCACCACGGAAACAAACCCCAGCTCTTCTCTCACTCTGAATATCTCACCAACCTTCCACATAAGGTTGAACAGATCCTGTTGGGGACCTCATACAAACTGACTTGCTAGCTTGGCAGCCCAAGCCAAGGACACCTTGGCAGCCCTTGACTTAACTCAAGCAGTTACTCAGCCAACCAGATACAATCCTCAATGGAACCCACACCCTATTGGACATTGTCCTCTCCAGCTGCCCCCATAAAATTGTGAACATCACTATCCTCCTAACTCCTAAGTGATCACTCCTGGTACTCTTCTCATGGTCCTGTCACTTACCCAAGCCTGTGCCTAAAGTGGTTTTTTTGGCGCCTCTGCCCCAGTAACCTCAATAAACAGAGAGATCACCTTGCCCTCTGGGACTGGTCCCCTATAAACCTTGCTCCAAGCATTGATGATGCACTTGAGCACTTTTCTTGCTCCTTTAACATGGTCTGTAACATCTTTGTCCCTCTCTCTAAGACCCAAACCAAGAAACACAATGCTCCATGGGTCACCCCATCTCTCCTTCAACAACTGAGGCACAGAGATAATCTGTGGCACAGAGCTATCGACTCGGTAAACTGTCAGATAGACAGGCCTACAATGCTGAGTGCAACAGGTGTACCTGGGCCGTTTGCAAGACCAAAGCAGAATACTACAGATCAACTCTTGCCTCCTCCTGGGGGTCTGCCTGTAAGTTCTGGGACAATGTAAAAGAACTGAAAGTGAAGTTGCTTCCCCCCATCTCAACTTAGCATCAATGGCACCATCTTCACTGACCCCCAAAGCGTCACTGACTGCCTCAATACTGCCTTCTCGGACCTCAGTGCAGTCCTCCCTTGCAATTTCTTTGACATGATTCCTCCTTTACAGCTGCCTACCCTCCCTCACCCCCTTTCTACCTTCACACCATCACTCTGCAGGAAGCCAGGCTATATCTGACTAAAACCCTTAATGGCTCCAGCCCCAGTAATGACCTATTAGATATAAGGCTTCTTCGCTGGTCCTAGATGTAGTGCTTGCTCCGCTCACAGACCTACTCAATCGCTCTTTATGTCTTGGACAGTTTTCTCTCACCTGGAAAACTGCAGTCATTACACCCATACTTAAAAGTGGGGATAGTTCCTCCCATGGTAACTATCAGCCAATTTCTATTCTCCCTCTGCTCTCCAAAGCCCTGGAAAAAATAGTGGCAGACCAACTTACTGATTACCTGGCCACCTATGAAGCATAGCTTCTGCTTGGGCCACAACACCACCACAGCACTCCTGGGTTCTCTAACCCTCCACTCCACCCTAGACAAAGGGCACCCTGCTGTCACTGTCTTTATTGACCTCTCCAAGGCCTTTGATCACGGTCAGCCATTCCCCCCTGCTGGACTCTTTCCTACATCTCAGCCTCTCCCAAGGGCTGCTTTCTTTGTTCACTAGCTACCTTTCCTCCAGGACCCAATGCATCAAAATACACTGCATCCTCTCCAGCACTCACCCCATTTGCTCAGGAGTCCCTCAGGTCTCCATCCTGTGTACACTTCTATTCAGTCTGTATCTCAATGATCTACCCAGCTCCTGCTCTGGCAAGGTTCTTCTCTATGCAGATGACACTGTCCTCTTCGCTTCACACCCAAACCCCACCACCCTTCAGATCTCCCTCCAGCACTCCTTCAACCAGACTGAGTGCTGGTTTATGGACTGTAGACTGGTAATTAACTTAAAAAAAATAAGGCTTTGTTATTCGCCAATCACCAAATCGAGTCCAGAGACTCCCCCCTCCAGATATTTTCCAACTCTCTCTCTACCCTCTTGAACAAGTCCAATCCTGCAAATACCTGGGCATCACTTTTGACTCTGCCCTCACCTTTCACTCCCACATCAGTACCCTCACATCTGCCGCCAATGCATGCATCGGCCTCCTTTCCTATAAGGACTGCCTGCTGCCAGAGCCCTCTGGCTGGCCGTCACCTCCTCAGTCCTATCCCTAGTTGACTACAGCCTTCCAGTCTACGCAGCCACGGACAGCACCGCTCTCAACAAGATCCATATTTCCATTAAAAAGCCTGTAGGCTCCTGACCGTGCTGATAGGAGCACCCACTATGTCGCTCCATTCCTTTGCTAATGTGCTCAGTTTTGAGGAGAGACTTCTATATGAATCCTGCCTCCTGGCCAAAAATATTCCTTGGTTTTCCCCTGGTGGTGACCTCATCTCTCCACCCAGCAACCCCTCTGTCTCCACTCATAGTGCCTCCAAGTCCACTCTCATTGTCCCAAGGCTTAGGACCTCTCTTGCTCAAAGATCATTCTGTTACAGGACCCCATCCTGGTTCAACTCCCTCCCTTCCGTTATTACCAGCCTACCAAAAATCAGTCCTTTTAAAGCCCTCAGGAACCACATTCTCTCCAGCCGCGGTTATGCGTGCCTAGCGGTGAGTCTCAGGCCCGCAGCACCACCCGCCCACCTGTTTGGCCTGAATATAGTTCTCCTCCTATGACAAAGTCTCACTTGAGACTGCTTCTACCTCATCTTATCTGGACACTGCTTGTTTTACTGTGAGTAATTGCTTAGCTACCACAATGTATAGGCTTACAACTTCACCTGTAATTAATTGCTGATTCTATGCCAAACATCTGATTGCACCCTACTGTCTTTTGTATTTAACTCTTTGTTATGTATCTGACTGTTACTATAATGTGCTTTCCTGAAGTTCTCTGTTAACTGACATGGAGCCTTTGGAAATGAGTCTCTGACTCAAAGGGTTATAATTCCAATGTGACTATAAATAAATATAATAAAAATAAATAAATCTATATTCTACCTTTTGAAATGATGAATTAGAACAAATTACTTTTTAAGGAAATTAATTTCTGCATCTGTTGGCAAACATGTGGCTGCATATCTATTTATATAATCAAATATGCCTTGTAACTGACATAATGTCTATGTTTTAAACCTTAAAAACAAATAACAGTTTTACAACCTAGGGCTGTGTAGGGGTTAGTATAACAAAGTGCTAGCTCATTTGCCCATGTTTATGAAATTAACGGTCCCACTGAAATTGACAGCACCATTGAAATTGAAAGCACCATTTGGAAATGTTGCAGGTTGTTGACAGGAAGTTGAAGGTACTGCATCAGAACATAGCCCCTTAACCAGCTCGGCGGAGCTGAGGATTGAGCGCTGGACACCACACTCACCCACGCCAGCGACCGGGTTCGGGAATGGACATGGGCCTCCGGGGACTGGCAGGGAGAGGTTGGACTGAGCATCCCAGGACTTCTCTGCTTCCTCTGGGGTGGGCTCGTGGGGTTGTGTTGTGCTTGGGTGGTCCCTGGTGACCAGAGGAAGCACAGGGCGCAAGCGCCAGCATGGGGAGGAGTTGAGCAGGCGCTGGTATGGCGCTGTGCGTTATTGCACTGCCGGTCCGGGGAACAAAATCGAGGTAGGAAAGGGTTGGGCATGACCAAGCAGCAGATGGCGGCGCATCCACTGACCTGGAGGCTTGTGGTGGAATCGCATCAGGGGGTCCGGTGCGGCTGTGCTTGGACCCTCACGTGATCGAGTGAGCCTGCTGTTCTCTGGGTAGGTGGGGGCCAGTGGCTGGATGCCCCCACCGGAGCACTGCAGAGGTGCAAAAATCAAAGTATGATAAAAAAAAAGAACATGGCCCCTGTTGGAGAGGTAGTGTTTGCTTATCTGAAGTTGCTGAACATGGTTATGGACAATGCCAGGTACGGTATCTGGGGATAAAACTGGTGACTTCTGCAACTTTGTATGGTCAGTTTTACTGAGAACAGGATGGTGTTTGGAACAGTCTTTTTGCTCTCTGTGGTATTTTTTCATTACAGCAACAAACATGTTGTTGCTTGATTTGAAGGCTTGGTCTGATATTATGTTGATTTTTCGGCAGATTGCAGTGCAATGTAGATGTTGGTTCAGCGTGGCCCGTAGGCTGCAGAAACTGCTCAGGGCATACTCTTTTCCCTCAGTGTTGCAAACTTCTGTGTAAAACTTGCGAAATCTTTCATTGAGGTATTCGGGAGAAGCTGTTTTAAAATTTATATCTATTTGTTTTGCTGCAGCCCAATCACTGAAAACGTTTATCCCCCATGTTGTGGACCGCTTAGTGTTTTGTTAGTTTTGGGAGTCTTCAATTGCATTTAGTTCATTTTCAGTTACTGTTCGGTACCTGTTTGTGGCTGGCACTGTGTTTGAAAGTGATATTTCTTGTTCAATACTCACTGTGGCGGTGGTACATGATCAGTGTTGTTGTCAAGAACATAATTTTCTTCATTGCTAAATATTTGTTCAAGTTCCTCCTCAGTTATACTGACGTTGAAATTGACAGCAGAGTTGGTGGCCATGGCAGGCTTTGTTGTTTAGTAAGAGGTTCAAAAACAAGATGGCTAACTGTATTTTTGTCAACATTCTATGCTGGGTTCTGGACATTCTATTTAGGGCATTGATTTACTCGCCCGACTTTTTTTTACTATGTGTAAAATATATTTCTACTTCATTTGCAGCCAGTCAGAATGCTTAATTTTCCTTACCCATTTTATAAGGTACTGTGCACCACTGTTTACGAGGATCTGCCTGGCATGTTAATTTTCAGTCCTTTGCACATTACATTTCAATGTATCCAGTGTTGCACATGCACACATCTGTCTTCATAGGTGGCATACTGTATATGCTCAACATTCAAATCCTCAATGAATCAACCAAACACCAGAATAAATCTTCAAAAACTTCTCATATTTATTTTCAAAATAACTTCAGGCTGTGACCAGGTTCATGGCAAAGGGCTTCTTCAAGGAAGCATGGTCCTTCTGTATCATCAAAAGACATACATATTTTTTATTATAAGCTATTTAATTCACACTAAGTCCATCCTGAGTGCATATCAATTTAAACTGATTTTAATCCAAATTATACTTCATTACATGAAAGGCTGTATAGATGAAAACAAACTGCACAGACAGATAACTGGTGCTTAAATTATAAGTCCATTCTTTGATGTATGTCATGTTCATTCTTTTCAGTAATGCAAACATCCATAAGCTCCCAGAATTATACTGTATAAAATAATTTACCATTATTAGTCAGAGATAATAGATCCATTTATAGATGCTAGAACCCTCTTCTTTGCATCATTATAACATCACAGTGGGTTAACTATTTTGTGAAGTATGTACCAGTTTGTACCATCTGTTCAAGAATTTCAAGTTCATGCAAAAGCTGCCATGCGATTGAAACCTTATGCCACCTTAAACTATTCTTGTAATTTCAAATAGTGAAATGTTCATACTGCAGTCATGTTTTCTCATTCTAATTAAAACTAGATTTTCAAATATCCAAAATCATACTTTACATCTTTCTCACCTTAATGTCTCCTAAAACACCATAGCGAGACAACAACTAATGCTTTACATAATATTCCTAAATGTTAGAAAGAAACCATAGTGCACTTATTAAATTCTCTGATTGGCCATATCCTATTATTCATTTGTTTTACTCACTTAATTTTTGTTGTGGCGTTTTGCCTACATATCTGTTAAAACAATATAAGAGAATCAGATGCTGAACTAAGTCACTCAGAACCACAGCAAAAGAGAGCAAGCAAAACTGAGCTGGGGAATTTATGCCCTCTCCCTCTTCTTCTCTCTCTTCCCCTGGTACCTTGAATGAGCATGGCTGTGACAAAACTTCCCTGTGCCCAAATTCATCTGATTGGCTGAAGCCAATTCAGACCTGGAATTTGGGTGATGCCTACTTTGTGATATTATCTGTCACCCTGGGTCACAGGAACCATCTTCTTCTCAAAGATTATTTATCATCTGAAAGACTGTGGCTGAGCTCGATCAATACAGTTTGTCTCCAAGTCTTTGTTCACTAATGACCCCATCACCTTTCAGGAGGCCGCCAAAATGATGGTTTAAGCACCACTTAACATTCTGCTGGGATTCCTGAAATCTCAAAAATAGGCCAGTTTTTGTCACAGTTGAGTAATGCAGCCTGGCCCCTGCACTTCTACAGAGAATAAACCAGCAGTTGACAAAATAATTCACGCTATCAGTGACAAACCTGTTTGGTCATCACAAGAAGTGATAAAAAGGGCACTTATTTATTTCTCATTTTAAACTGCATTTGTGAAAATTGGACTTTATTTGTAATGGGGTTTGTTTCTTCAACAAGGAGAACAAGATCGAGAAGAACAATATTTTCCACAGTTTGGCTGCATCGTGCTTTAAAACTAGAAAATCTGGGTGCTGTATATAGTTTCTGATGACAGAACAACAACAATCTGTAAAGAAACACTATAAGAGTGCAATTTGTGCACTTAGCATTGCTTTGGCAGTATTTTCGATTTCACAACAAGTTTTGGCTTGCATAAATAGTCACTGTGGCTCTTCCTCCTGCATCTTTTCCTAACTTGGCTGGAGTCACCACCAGGACTTACAATCAGTTCCTCTTTTGTTAATCTTTTTCTCCCTGTCTGACTGGCCATCTTTCACCAACCACCTCAGCCCCGACATATGTCACTCTGTGTTTCTAGGTTGGCTAGTTACAATAGGTGCAGGGTTGCTGCAAGTGTGTTCTTTTATTGAATGTGCTTGTAGGAGCCCTACTCCTACCCAACCAACTGGAATCATAGAGTCACTTATTGCTGTTGCAGGTATTAAAGGAAAACTACACCCTCAAATCTTGTAAATTTTATTTGTTTCCATGTCAACCAATATCTCTTTTTGTGTTGCTGTTAGGGATATATGTGATTAGTCTATTTTCACTGTTCATAGTAGTCCCTGCAACTATCCTGGGGGTCCCCATTTTCTTGCTGAAATCTCATTGTCCCTGAGACCTGCACTGGCATATGAGAACATGATGTGTCAGCACCTTTTAGACTCTGTAGTATGCTTGTCTGCTTAATTAGAGTTCTACAAAACAAGTTGCAGCAAGGTGTAAAATACCACATGTATCTTCAGTTAGCTTATGAACATATGAACATACGAATCGGCCGGCAGAAACAGGCCTCGTAGTCTATCAAGTCTGTTCGAGTGCACAGGGAGGGTAAAAGAGGAGGAGGAGTAGCTCTCTACATAAGAGAAGGAATCAAAGCAACAGAACAAAAGGGTAAACAGGGAGGAGAAGAAGCACTGTGGGTCAATTTGGAGGCAGGCAATGGCACCACAATCCGCACAGGGGTTATTACAGACCCCTCTCAGGAGAGGAAATGGACAAGGAAATGATAGAAAGTATACTTAGAATGGCAGATAAAGGAGATATTGCTGATGGGTGATCTGAATATGCCAGATGTTAACTGGAGTGCAGTTGCAGCAGCCACTTCTAGAGTGGGATTATTCTAGATGCCTTACAGGGGGCATGCCTTACACAACTAGTATTGGAACCCACTAGAGAGGAGCAATCTTAGACCTGGTCCTCTCAAATGGAGCTGGAGAGGATCACAGATGTAGAAGTGGGTAGCCATCTGGGAACTAGCAATCATTGAACAGTATGGTTCACAATAAACACAGCAATAGAGTCAAGCCATACAAAGGCAAAAGTACTGGACTTCAGGAGGGCTGACTTTGCCAAAATGGTGAGTGCCTAAGGAATGCTGCACTAGTAAATGGCGAGGAAGGAGGGTGGAACAACAATGAGGAATAATAAAACTGCCATCACAGAGGTAACAAGCCTTTGTGTGAAGCAAATAAACAAAACAAAATGATGTAAGAAACCACTATGATTCTCAAAGGAGGTGGCAGTGAAGGTTCAAGAGAAAAAGAAAGCATTCAGAAAGTACAAGGAATCACAGAAGGAGTATAACAGAGAATTGTATCAGTTAAAGCAAAAGGAAGCTGGGAAAGCAGTCAGAACAGCAAAGGCCTGAACTGAGGAAACGATAGCCAACTCAGTTAAGAAGGGGGATAAAACCTTTTTTAGGTACATTAGGGAGCGAAGGAAGACTAAGGGAGGGATAGTGAGGCTTAATAAAGTGGAGGGGAGGTGGGCAGAGGGTGACTGTGAAAAGGCAGAGATACTAAACAAATATTTTTGCTCAGTATTTACAAATGAAGAGGGGGAGGTACCTAAAACAAACAATAGAAACACTCTGGATACAGAAGTTGATACCAGCCCATTTACAGAAGAAAGGGTTCTGAAAGAACTCTTAAAACTGAAGGTGGACAAAGCAATGGGGCCTGATGGGATTCATCCCAGAATCCTAAAAGAACTAAGGGTAGAACTAGTGACACCACTGACTATCCTTTTAACAAATCATGGGAGGATAGGGTGGTACCTGAGGACTGGAGGAGGGCAGATGTGATTCCCCTTCACAAAAGTGGGAGCAGGGCAGAAGCAGGAAACTACAGACCTGTTAGTTTAACCTCAGTGATAGGGAAAATGATGGAATCACTTTTGAAGGAAAGAATTGTCGAGCACCTAGAGGCCAGAGGGGCACAGGACCCAAGGCAGCATGGATTCACAGCGGGAAGGTCATGTCAGACAAATCTAATAGATTTCTTTGACTGGGTGACCAAAGTAGTAGATCAGAGAGGGGCTGTGGACATGGCCTACCTAGACTTTAGCATGGCCTACCTAGACTTTAGCATGGCCTACCTAGACTTTAGCAAGGAAATGGGCAGACTGGGTGGGCCAAGCAGTCCTTATCTGCCATCAAATTCTATGTTTCTATGGCAGAACACCAGGACAATTGCTGGGAGGGAACCTAAGTTTGTTTCCCAGTGTTGAAAATGTTTTCTTTACTGCAGTTTATGTTAGTATGCAGTCCCACACTAAAGATTAATATACAAGTTAGCCAGCCTGGGAGTGGGTCCCAAGATGATAGCCTGGGTAAAGGGTGGCTGGAGAATAGGACACAGAGAGTAATAGCAATGAAGTCCCTCTGAAGAAGGGGTTACTAGTGGGGTGCCGCAGGGTTCAGTATTAGGACTGGTCCTCTTCAATGTCTTTGTAAGCGACATTGCAGGGGGACTGGAAGGAAAGTATATATCTCTTTGCAGATGACACAAAGATCTGCAACAGAGTTGATGCTCAAGGTGGGGTGGAAAGGATGAGAAGGGACTTGGCAAGGTTAGAGGAATGGTCAAATGTATGGCAGCTTAGATTTAATGCTAAGAAGTGCAAGGTAATGCACCTGGGAAACAAAAACCCAGGGGAAGAGTACACAATGGGGGGTGAGATACTAACAACAACAAAAATGGAAAGGGACCTGGTGGTAGTCATATCAGATGACTTAAAGGTGGGCAAGCAATGTGAGAGGGCAGTAAGGAGGGCTGGGAGGATACCGGGATGCATAGGGAGAGGCATCACCAGTAGAAAACAGGAAGTTGTTATCCCTCTCTACAGACATCTGGTGAGACCCCATCTGGAGTACTGTGTGCAGTTCTGGAGACCCAATCTCCGCAAGGACATAGACAAGATGGAAGCTGTCCATAGGAGGGCAACTAAAATGGTGCAGAGTCTGCACCGGAAGACATATGAAGAGAGACTAAAGAAGCTTAATATGTATAGCCTCGAGGAAAGGAGGGGACATGATAGAAACTTTCAAGTACCTCAAGGGAATCAACAAAGTCCAAGAGGGTAGCATCTTTCAAAAAGAGGCGTGCAAGAACAAGGAGGCACAATTTGAAGATGGGGGTGGCTCAGAGGTAATGTAAGGAAGTATTTTTTCACAGAGAGGGTTGTGGATGCATGGAACGGCCTTCCGGAGGAGGTTGTGGAGTCAAAAACAGTGGTTGAATTCAAGCATGCATGGAACAGCCATAAGGCAATTCTAGGGGTTGGGGGTAGAAAGAAGTAGGCTGCTGGTTAACTAGGATCTGCAGCTTATCCATTAGGTAGGCAAATGGGCAGACTGGGTGGGCCAAGCGGTCCTTATCTGCCATCAAATTCTATGTTTCTATGGCAGAACACCAGGACAATTGCTGGGAGGGAACCTAAGTTTGTTTCCCAGTGTTGAAAATGTTTTCTTTCTTACTGCAGTTTATGTTAGTATGCACCTCTGTCTAGAAACCTTTGGTCCCACTTTTCAACAATAGAACAGTGGCAGAGCACCAGAGCAGTAGATGAGAGGGGGCCTGCATTTGATTTTCAGTTTTAATCATTTTGCCTCTCACTGCAATTTCTTTCTCACTACAATTTATGTTGTTAGCATGCATTTCTGTCTAGAAACCTTCATTCCGACCTTGTGGAATGATAGCGCCATGGCACAGCACCAAGGCAGTTGTTGGTAGGAGGGGGTTAGTGTTTGATTCCCAGTGGCTAGCATTTTTTCTTTCTCACCACAATTTGTGTTGTTATTATGCATCTCTGTTGAGAAACCCTCAGTCTTATGTTGTGGAATGATAGCACAGTAGCAGAGCACCATGAGGGTATTTGGGAAAGGTTCTGGTTTTGATTCCCAGTGGCTGAACATTTTTGTCTTACTCACTACAATTTATATTGTCAGCTTGAAGATCTGTCTAGAATCCTTCAGTCTCACCTTGTGGAATGTTAGCACAATGGCAGACTGCCAGGACAGTAGCTGGGAGGGGGCCTGAGTTTGTTTTCCAGTGTTGAACATTTTTTCTTACCGCAATTTATGTTATTAGCAAGCATCTCTGTCTAGAAACCTTTGGTCCCACCTTATGGAACAAAAGCACAATGACAGAGCACTGGAGCCGTAGTTGAGAGGGTGTTCGCATTTGATTTCCAGTGTTAAACATTTTGTCTTTCTCATTGCAATTTAGACTGTTAGCATACATCTCTATCTAGAAACGTTCAGTCCCACCAAGTGGAATGATAGCATGGTGACAGAGTATGGGCACATTAGGAGGAGCCCAGTTTGATTCCAATTGCTGAACATTCTGTCAGTATAGTTTATGTTTTTAGCATCCACCTCTGTCTAGAAACTTTTGGTCTCACCATGTGGAAAAATAAGGCAGTGACAGTGCACTAGGACAGTTATTGAGAGGGGGACAGGGTTCAATTCCAAGTGCTGAACATTTTGTTTTCACTACAGTTTATATTGTTAGCATGAATCTCTGTCTAGAAACCACTATTTCTTTCTGTGGAAAGATAGTATAGTGGCAGAGCACCATGACAGAAGTTGGGAGGGGGCCTGGGTTTGATTCTTAGGGTGTTCTGCCAGTCCGATAACCCCGGTGGAGGGATGCCTTTCCTATCTTCTTCTTTTTCCTACTGAAATCTGTTGTGCAATAGTATCTATCAAATATTATACTTTACCTTTTTTCTGCCCCTGGCACTGGTTGGCCACCTACGTCAGTCTTTTCTATTTTCTCACTAAATCTTTTTTCTACTACTTTTATTTCTAAATTCCATATTTCCATCCCTCACCAAGAACTCCTCAAAATAATGCACCAGGCTAAGGCCAGCTGGCAGGAATGAAATAAGGTGCATTTATGGCATTTAATGCCAAAAGATATAAAGTGTCTTCAAGGAGATATAAGGTGCTGGTTGAATAAAGTGCATTTTTGAAATAAAGTGCTTCATAAACTTAATGTTTATGCCATTTTTATGTATGCAGTATGGAGCAGGAATGTTTAGAAATGTTTAAAATGGCAGTTAAATACAAAATAACATCCACTCTGATAGATGGATTAAGGATACAAATGAACGACATTATGCTTGTGTTGTTTGAATTATTTTGCTGCTGCTCGGTTGTTATGTAGAATGTTATGCCAAAGAAATCCTGCATCAAAGCAGGAACTGTTTGAACTGTGTGGCAAACTTTTCTTTTGCTTTTGCTGCTGCTCGGTATTTATGTAAATAATTACTGATGCCCCTGTATTAGGACTTCCGGCTGCTGGCTTTCTATAAAATATGCTGTAGAATTGTGCCACCTAGCTGTGGAGGAGTCCGTGGCATGTGTTCAGACAGTCCAGATTGCTAGAGAGGCAGACTTTCCCCGAGTAATCTATGCGCTCTGAAAAGCAAGCACTTGAAAATAAAAAGGGACTATGCTGTCCCAGGATGTAAAAGCTACAGCCCAGTATAAAAAGAAATAAAAAGGGGCTTACCACATCTATGCAGAGCTCCAAAGCAGAGTGGCTAGATAATGATTGTCTAGCAGTCTGCTGCTCTGCTACAACATAGAAAACAAATGATTTAAAGGGACAGGAATGTTCCTATGTATGTAGAAAAACTCTACAGTTAGCGTAGCCCTCAGAATAAGGAGAGGGCTGCAAGATAAATGAAACACAATAAAGAAATTAAACAAATTAAAGAATAAAGAGAGACACTGCAGGTCTCTAAAGGAGCCCCATTATGTATGGAGCTCTGAGATATAAAAGGGCTAGTGTTCATGCTATAACAATACAGCACATGTACAAATGAAATAAATGTTTGCACTGTTTGCTTATATAGAAACTAAGGTGCTGACCTGTTAGCAGAACCTCAGGAAGGGGATTTCCTATAGAGGGACTTCCCATAGGTAAAACCTCATTATGTAATAGAGGAGGTTTCCCTATTTAGGGTCCATTCTAGAACCAATTGGATGTTAAGGAGGGACTTTCCATAAGTGGGAGTGCTATATAAGCCCTCCTCTAACACCAAGAGTCAGATAGCGCCATAGCCAGTTTCTGTTACCTGAAGGAAGGTAATCAGAAGGACCTGTGCCTGAACAGAAATTTTATCTCTAATAGCAGAAAAGCTGATTAATTGTTTTGAGATACCTGATATAAGGTAAAATAGCCTTGAGCTATTGCATATTTTCTTGTTCTGTTTATACTGGGTTTTTTTTCTATTTATTTATTTTTTTTTTTATACTTTTGTATAAAATAAAATACTCTGTAGGTGTGTTGTACCCTATTACTGTGTCCAGTGTTATCTTTATACCCATGTACCGGTGACATTTGGTGTTAGAAGTGGGATACTGGAAGTCCTAGTGGCAGAGTGGGTTGCAGTAGGTGTCAGACCTGATACCAAGGTAACCTGTGGCATGATGGTACGTTTTTGTCATCATGACGACCCCTGTATGACCTGCTCTGACCGGAGTGCAGGCCGAGCTGACAGGTGAATAGCTGTTCTCCAGCCTGGAATTTGAGAGGAAGCTGAGGGCCAAGCCTGAATGGCAATCAATGACGATGGACAACGAAGAAGAGGATATCAGAGAAGAGGAGGAACTAGAGGAAGTAGTAGTCAAGTAACCCCTGGAGAAGATGAGTGAACTCCTGAAGTGGCTTGCCAGGAAGCAGATCGAGATGGAGCAACTATGGGTGAAGGATCAACAATGACAGGATTAGAGATGGGCAGACATAATGAGGGCCCTACAGATCCTTGGGGCTAATAAAAGCAATGAGGGTGTAAATGCCAGCCCCAAGGACATTAAATTGACAAAAATGTCAGCCACTAATGACATAGAGGACTACCTGACTACTTTCAAAAGAGTAGCTGAGGTATGTGGGTGGCCTCCAGAACAGTGGGTGGTCAGATTGACTCCCTATCTTACAGGTCGAGCCCAACTGGCCTACAGCCATATGGACCTTCGGAGTGCCGAGAAGTATGAACTGGTCAAAAGGAAAATACTAAAACATTTTAACATCAGCACTGAAACTTACAGGCAGTGTTTCTGAACACTAAACCATTAGGGAAATGATACCCCCAGAGAGATGCATACACTTCTGAATGAACTTTGCAACAGATGGCTGCAACTAGCGGCGAAGACACTATTGGATATAACTGAAGCTGTAGTCATGGAACAGTTTCTTTAGATTCTACCTGCAGAGGTCCAGATCTGGGTGAGGGAACACCATCCAGAAATGATGGAAGTTGCAATCACCCTCGCAGAGGATTTCCTGGTGGCCAGGCAACCAACAAGGAAGGGATACCGGACAACAGACTCGATCACCATCCCCACCCAGCAACTGGTAAGACCAACTTCTTTTACACCATCACATCCCCCTGGGAGAAATGCAGGTAGACAAGACGGAAGAGGGGGTAGGCCATATAATGCAGACATTGTCTGTAGATTCTGTAATGGTAAAGGCCATAAGAATGGTTCTGTTGCAAGAAAAAGAGTGAGGTTACCATGTGGCCCTTCTTAATTGGGTTAATTTTCAACAACAGTCGCCATCAGAGAGAAGAAATGATTGATTTAATTGACACTGGCAGTTGACAGACATTATACGCCTAGATGTACTAGAACGCCCCATTTTCTGATGCCTACACTGGTGTCATCTATGTGCATGGGGACACTCATCAATATTCCACCATCAAGGTGACTTTAAACATTGATGGACATGAAGCAGAAATGGTGATTGGAATAGTACCAAGCTGCCAAACCCTGTGGTTATTGGGCAAGACTTTCCCAATTTTTCTTCAATAATAAACCCTAAAGAACACTTAACAGCTGTTACTACAAGGTCACAAACCTTAGTAAAACAACTTGGGGACACTTTTCCCTTTGAAGGGGATGTACTCGAAACACTGAGTAGCAACAGAAAATCAAAGGGGGAAAAGAAAAAAGGCGCAGAAGTTGTGGAGGATAAAAGAAAATGGAGTAGCAAATGAAGCTATTGTCAAACTGTTTACACAATGTGGTATTGCTCAGGAACAGCATAATGATGTGTCAGTGGCTGATTTATTCCAACAGGTAGATCAGAAAAACACAAGGGACCCTGTGTATAAATGTGGACAGAACATTTTGTATAGGTTACATACATATACAGCGGTGAGCAAGGAAACAATTGGTAGTCCCAGGCAAGTTTAGGACCCAGTTAATGTATTTGGGGCTTGATCTCCTTGGGCAGGGCATGCAGGGAGGCAGAATGCTGTCCCGATTGTTAAGTTGTTTTACTGGCCCAACATAGATGATGTTACTGAATATTGTAGAGCCTGTCCAGAGTGTCAGAAGGTAGCCCAGGTAACTAAGAAAGACACGGTGCCCCTCATGCCCTATTTGCAAGCATCCCCTTTGAGAGAATGGCAATGGATATTGTTGGTCCTTTACAGAAGAGTACAAACGGCTATAAGAACATACTGGTCGTATGTGACTATGCGACCAGATATCCAGAGGCCATACCCCTACGCACTGACACTACTCTCAAAATAGCAGAGGAGTAAGTCAAGGTATTCAGTAGACTAGGAATACATAAGGATGTGCTAACAGATCAGGGCAGTAACTTCCAGGCTGCCTTTCTTAAAGAGTTGTACCATTTGTTGAGGGTAGTAGCTATAAGAACTACACCTTACCAACCACAAACTGATGGCCTAGTGTAACGTTTTAACCAGATGTTGAAACATATGTTAAAGAAATTTGTGCATGAGGAGGGAAATGACTGGGATAAGTGCCTCCCCCTTTTGCTGTTTCCTTAAAGAGAAGTCCCACATGCAGCCACAGGGCACTCCCCTTCCTTCTTGCTATACGGTAGGAATCCCTGAGGAATACCGTATAGCAAGGAGAAAGGGGATATGGTAGGAATCCCTGAGGACCTCTGGATATGGTAAAGGAATACTGGGAAGAGAGAACCAAAGTTGGGCATACTAACATTACTGACTATATTGTTCAGCTTAGGAAGAGGTTGGTAGAGTACATGAAAAAGGCTCATCAAAACAGCATTTCTTACCAGAGTAAGCAGAATGAGTACTGTGGCCATAACTGTAAACCCAAGGAGTTACAGGCAGGAGACAGGGTTCTTTATTACTCCCTACCACCAAGAACAAGCTTTTAATGAAGTGGCAGGGACCCTATAAGATTCTAAGACAGACTGGGTTGGTAACATATGAATTGGCAAACCCAGATAAATACCCAGGAAGACAGTCTATCATGAAAATTTACTAAAAAAAATAGATGGAGAAAAGGAAACTACATGGACTATGTACACTCCTAGAGAAAGATGAGTCAGAGTTAGAGATGGTATAACAGAGGTTAGAGGAACAGCAAAACCTCACTGGAATAAAGATAAACCCTGAGTTAGATGCAAAGAGGCGTATCTTACAGTTAGTGCACCTTTTCCCCCATCTGTACAAGTGTCTCTGGAAAGGCAGTTGGGTACAACATTATATCAGACTGATTCAGATCCTATAAGACAGAAGCCTTGCAGACTCCTAGAGAAAGTCAGAGAAGGGGTAAAGCAGGAGATTGAAAAGTTAAAACAGCTAGGCATTATTGAGCTATCTACTAGTGCTTGGTCATCTCCCATAGTGGTGGTCCCCAAAAGGAGAGTGGCATACGACTTTGTCTGGACTTTAGGAGGGTTAATAATGTGTCGTATTTTGATGGATATCCGATGCCCAGGGTAGATGACATCATTGATAACATAGAAATGCTAGAAACATCACTATGCTTGACCTTACAAAGGGATACTGGAAAATTCCCTTAGCCCCTGATTCCAAGGAAAAAACAGCTTTAGCACACCACTATTGTTGTACCAATTTACAACTATACCCTTTGGCCTGCATGGAGCTGCTGCAACTTTCCAGAACAATGGATCAAATTGTGACCCGACACGCTATATACTGTGCCACCTATTTGGATGACGTTGTAATCTACAGCCCTGACTGGTCGACTCACATAACACAGTTGACCACTGTGTTGCATTCTATACAGAAGGCTGGACTTACCATTAACCCAGCAAAGTGTGCCTTGGCAATGACTGAGACAAGGTACTTGGGTTCCTTCTGGGTAATGGATGTGACGACCTGAGATAGATAGGGTAGAGGCAGTAGCTAACAGCCCTGTACCAAAGACCAAGAAGCATGTCAGGTCTTTCTAGGCCTGGCTGGGTACTATTGGAGGTTTATTCATAATTTTACCTCCTTAGCCACACTTATGACAGATTTAACCAAGAAAAGGCGCAGTAACCTAGTTAAATGGAATCCTGAGTGTGATGAAGCCTTTCGGGCCATTAAGGTAGCCCCCTGTGTTTCCCCAGCATCGAAGTGCCCTGATTTTAGCCTTCCCTTTGAAGTACATACCGATGCTTCCAAGACAGGGATAGGAGCAGTGTTGAGCCAGACAGTACAAGGAGAGGAGCACCCTGTCATATACATTAGCAGGAAACTGCATGATACAGAGCAAAAGTATGCCACAATCGAAAAAGAATGTCTAACCATTAAGTGGGTGATAGAAGCTTTGCGCTTTTATTTGTGGGGTGCACAGTTTACTCTCCTTACAGATCACAATCCACTTGTGTGGATAAATCAAATGAAAGATCAAAACTGCCAAATTATGCGATGGTATCTGCATTATAACCTTATTGTTTTGTGGTAAAACATAGATCAGGAAGTCAAAATAAAAATGCAGATTTGTTTGACATGACATGGGGCAGATATAGTGAAGGAAAATGAAACATGAGTATGATTGTATATATTAAATTGTTATAACGATGTACTATGATGGTTAATAGTGCAATGTGTTTTAAACCCGCAGTAATGAAGTAATTACAGTGTGTACAGTAAAGACTGTACTGTAATTTGCTTATTATTTAAAGGGACCCTGGGGTGGAGCTTCTACAGCGTGGGTGGGTAGAAGCTCCAACCCAAACCTCCATCAGTATGGAATGTACATACATTCTGGGGGTTTGTTGCCAGGGCTTTGGGTGGAAGTCAAATACTTCCATGGGTTGAAATTTGGAAGACATTTCAGTTTTACTAGAGTCAAAATACTCCAGCTGTCAATTTTTTGGAAGTCAAAATAATTCCAGTGGCCAAACTATGGCAGTTAAAATGCTTCAAATCCTTTAGTTTTAGAAGTCAACTCATTGGCCTTCAGCTGGCACAGTGGTGCTGAGGGTTGAGGTGCTGGACCCCACACCTCGTGCCATGCTGAAGATCCGGGTTTGGGAATGAGCTTGGGCCACTGGGGGTCGGTAGGGGAGGGAAGGGATCGAGCATCTGGAGGACTGCTCTCCCTTCTCAGGGAGGGTTCCAGGGACTGCGCCACTCCTGAGCGACCTCTGGCATCAGTCAGAGGCATCACCAGGTACATGCAGGGCAATAGCGTAAGCTGTGGCAGAGCTGTGGCAGACATCGGAGGACGTCATTGCATGTCCATGCTCTGGGGGAGGGACGGGAGGGGCAACATAATGAAAAAATCCTGGAGGACTGAGGAGGCGGCGAGGGCCTCAGGAGTCATCCGCACATTCCCAATGCTGGACTACCACATCCAGGGATCCCAGGCACTACCCATGAGAGACAGACCTTCTAATTTCAGAAAGATGCCACAAAGGTAGAAGAGGCGGTCCTTCCTGGGGAGTGATCCAGGGGCTGGGAAGTCTCCGTGGGAGGGATTATTGGGTGGGAGTCTCGGCTGGGAATAGATGGAGATGTGCTGAGAGATGCCGTGGCCCTTCGGAGAATAAACAGAGTTGACAAAAAATTTAACCTCATTGGTCTTCTGAATACCTCACTGTAATCCATGCTACATCCACATAAATACATTTCTTATTGTTAGGAAAGGAAAATGAATAGTTTCTATTAACAAGCTGAATCAAAATTAAACTTTATACACATAAAAACTCTAGTTTCTATAGTGTTCTTCTGAGTCTGTGTCTCCATAGAGTTGAGGAGTCAGTCCCAGCACTGGTGCAGTTTTCAGGATGGTTTGACAGCCTGTTGGCAACCTGTTGGGCTGTAAGATTAATTATATGAAGTCGGAGGCATTGGTGGTTAGTGGACACTGCTCCTTGGCCTTCAAATCTACATTTCTATTTGCTTCTGCCAGACAGAACTGAATAAGATATTTAGGAATACAAGTCATGGCCAAACTGGACCCATTATTTTAGCAATTATCGGCCCCTCATGGATGCTTTGCAAGCATACATAGCAAGATGGAAGCTACTCCTTTGTCAATATTAGGCTGGGATGGTGAACACATTTAATATGAATATCTGCCTCCCATTATCTCTTCCTCTTCTGGCCATCCCAGTTTCCACCCCTGGGCTATTGGAATAAGCTTCACCAGTAGGCAGTATAGCCTAGAGGTTAAAGTAATACACCACGAATGAGGTTTACATCAGGTAGACCTGGTCTGAGTCCCACAACCTCCACTTGCATACTGTGTGACCTTGAGCAAGTCACTTAACCTCCCCAGTGCTGGCCAGCACTTCTAACCTTTAAACAATGTTCTAGTTCTTTACATTGCTAATTTCTGAACTTTTGCATTTTTAAGATGGTTATGTTAACAGCCTACCACATTTAAGAAACTCCTATATATAGAAATACAAAATCACATATGCCCCCATAGTGCAAAACATCATGGGCTACATGTGCAAATTACCACAGAATATTATGTTGGTTCAACTTTAAGCAGAAATGCATGGTGCCGAAAGGCCTCTCACAGAGTTTGCAAAGGGTGCCAACAGAAAACATAGACATGTGTTTCATCCTCCCAGGACTCATCAGTATGCCTCGTCTGTTTGACACCCCAGTGGAATGAACCAGCTACCCTAAGATGGCCTATCTGGGTTATGTTGGGTCAACCCAATTAAAACAAAAAAAAACAAGATAAAAGACAAAGAACCTCTGTGCATAAGTACTGAGGCAATGGTTACCCCAAAGGGCATTGACCGGGAAGCCAAGTTTCAAAGAAAAACAAAATCATACATGCCCCCATAATGCAAAGCATCATGGGCTACATATGCAAATCACTACAGAATATTATGCTGGTTCAACTTTAAAGATCATGTGCAATGGTTTTTACATATTTTTTATAAAAGCTTGAAAGGCTTAAATTTAAGTCCCTGTGTTATGATTAGTGTTTCCTGAGAATTTCATGCTGTTTGGTTTTGTGGTTTTCTTTAAATCAGCATTTGTTAACTTGCTATACAGTGGTTGAAAACAGTGGAGTTATTTCTGTCCTCTCAGTCAAACACAGAGTGCAAAGAAATCATTTTTGGAGTAGCTTGCTGTTTCAGATTCCCAATTAGAGCAGTAGTTTGTAGAGTTAATGGTTTGCTGAGCTCTCCAAGTTTCTTACAAACACAGTCTCTGGCTTGTGTTTAGATAGATCAGCTTAAAATATAACATCATATTCTCATAAAAAGCTGATCATTTTAATTTAAATGCTGAATTGAAGTAGTGGAAATCTTCTCTGTGAGAAATTAGCTTGTCTGTATCACAGCTCTCAGTTCTTTCTAATCAAAACTCAGATTGTTTTTCTAACTATATAACACAGGGCTATTAAATGCATATAAAATAAATCTAAATTGTGTTCATTCACAGAAACAGTTTGTCTTTGATGTGGCCTCCATAAATTTATTTCATGTAAGAACATATTTTTCATGTCAGATTGACAAACAGTACATGTGCTTGAAATACTATAGCAGAGTGTGACATACACCTGTCAGAACTCACAAATTTCAGTTCTTTGGTGGTTTCTGTGTGAAAATACATTATGTTAGCTATAACTAGAAACACTATGAGGCATCCTGATGCACTGTGTCTCTGCCTCACAGCTGAGGCAGGTGCAGCCTACTGCCACCTGTCCCTGCCCCACAAGCCCCCTTCCTTCTGCTCCACATTTGAGGCTGCTGCATCCTGCTTTCCACCATCTTCTCCCACACAAGCAAGGATTGTGCACCCTGCTGCCTCCATCCCCTGCCTAAAGAATCAGAGCTACTTTACCCTGCCTCCCCCTGCCCAAACAATTGGGGTTGCTGCATCCTGCTGCTCTCTCTCCCCCACCCTCACAGTTAGGGAAGCTGAGCCTGTTGCCCCCTGTTCTTGTTTCCACAGTCAGGGCTGCTGTGCTGTGCTAAGCCCTAGAGTGCCAGGTTCCCTGCCTCCACAGCTGGGGCTGCTATACCATGCTGCCCTAGCCACCAGAGGTGGGGCTTTTGCTACACCCTGCTATTCACTTCCATTGCCCCAAATGGTTAGGGCTGCTGCACCACATGTACCCCATCTCACAGTCAGGGCTGCTGTACCCTGATGCCCCCTGTGTTCTGCACCACAGTCGAGGCTTCTGCACCATGCTGTCTTCTATCCCCTGTCACCACTGACAGGGTTGCCGCACCCTGCTCCTTTCTACAGAGTTGGGTTGCTGTGGCCTGCTGTGCCCTAGAGCCCTGTGCCTCTTCAGTTAGGGCTGCTGCACCATGCTGTCACTTGCCACAAGATTCAGGGCATTTGCTGCACCCTGTTGCATGCCTCCACAGTTGAGGCAGTTGCATCCTGCTGTCCCCCTGCCACCAGAGTCAGATCTTGCCAATCCCATACTCCTCCTGCAGGTCCACCTACTGCCTCCTCTGGCGAACACTGACTCATTTCAACTGTGTTAGATTTCATGGAACCAACTCGACATTCATACAAGTATCTTACAGGGAGGAACAGGGTGCAGGAAAACACTATTTTTAACAAAGAAATTACACAAACTGGGAATATGGGTGTGGGCAGGACAGTAGTGTGATGGGTAGGTAACTGGCTGAGTGGCAGGACACAGAGGGTGGTGGTAAATGGCTGTCACTCCACAGAGGGAAGAGTGACCAGTGGGGTACCACAGGGATCAGTGCTGGGACCGGTCCTATTCAACATCTTCATCAGTGACATGGCACAGGACCCAGAAGGCAGAATTTCACTGTTCGCTGATGACACAAAGCTCTGTAACAGAGTAGACACACCAGAGGGTGTAGACAGAATGAGAAGCAACCTGCAGAAACTTGAAGAATGGTCAGGGGTTTGGCAGTTGAAATTCAATGCAAAGAAGTGCAAGATAATGCATATGGGGCACAAAAACCCTGGCACAATATATCAGTTGGGGGGTGAGGATATAGCATGCACCAAGCAGGAAAGGGATCTTGGGGTTATCATCTCTGATGACCTCAAGGTAGGGAAATAGTGTGACAAGGCAGCAGGTAAAGCAAATAGGATGCTGGGATGTATAGGCAGGGGCATGACCAGCAGGAAAAGGGAGGTCATAATTCCGCTATACAAGACACTAGTGAGGCCCCACCTGGAGTACAGTGTACAGTTCTGGAGACCATACCTACGTAAGGACATAGACAGGGTAGAGAAGGTTCAGAGGGCAACAAAGATGGTGCATGGATTGCATCACAAGTCCTATGAAGACAGGTTGAAGGAACTGAACATGTACTCCCTGGAGGAGAGGAGGGAGGGAGGAGAGAGGATATGATAGAGACATACAAGTATCTTACAGGGAGGAACAGGGTGCAGGAAAACACTATTTTTAAGCGAAAAAGATGTTCCAGGACTAGAGGGCATGGGATGAAGTTGGAGGAGGACGATTCAGAGGAAACATGAGAAAGAATTTCTTCACAGAAGCGGGTGGTGGACAAGTGGAACACCCTGCCAGAGAAGTGGTGGGGGCTGAAACAATCACGGGATTTAAGAATGCATGGGATAGACATAAAGGAATTCTGGAGGTCGGGGGTAAGGTGCAACAGACTTCTAGGAAAACAAACTGAACTTACAAGCTCAAATGGGCAGACTGGGTGGGCCATAGGCCCTTATCTGCCGACACTGTCTATGTATCTATGTATCTTGCCCTGCTTAGGGTAATTTCTCTGCTCCTCATGCTGTCCGGTAATATCCATCCCAACCCAGGCCATATCTCCACCAGCCTGCTGCAGACCCCCCCCCCCTGCTTCGGGGCTATGCATAGCCTCCATGAATATCTGTAGCCTCCTGAAAAAATCTGTAGCCCTTCAATGCTGGATAGTGCAGCATCAACATGATGTTCTAGTGCTGGCAGAAACCTGGATCCCTAAATCAATCCTTGACTCCATTACCTTCCTTGGGTACTCTCTATTCAGGAGGACATAGTGGTTAAGTGTGGTAGTGGTTGCACCTTCTACATGTGTGACACCTTGCTGGGCCATGCCCGCCCCACCCAACTGGCTCATGGTGCCCAAGCTATCTCTCTCAAAATCAATCCTGACCCCTCTAGGGCCCCCCCTTATCATCACAGTGGCCTATGTTCCACCACGGAAACAAACCCCAGCTCTTCTCTCACTCTGAATATCTCACCAACCTTCCACATAAGGTTGAACAGATCCTGTTGGGGGACCTCAATACAAACTGACTTGCTAGCTTGGCAGCCCAAGCCAAGGACACCTTGGCAGCCCTTGACTTAACTCAAGCAGTTACTCAGCCAACCAGATACAATCCTTCCAATGGAACCCACACCCTATTGGACATTGTCCTCTCCAGCTGCCCCCATAAAATTGTAGACATCACTATCCTCCCTAACTCCCTAAGTGATCACTCCCTGGTACTCTTCTCATGGTCCTGTCACTTACCCAAGCCTGTGCCTAAAGTGGTTTTTTGTTGGCGCCTCTGCCCCAGTAACCTCAATAAACAGAGAGATCACCTTGCCCTCTGGGACTGGTCCCCTATAAACCTTGCTCCAAGCATTGATGATGCACTTGAGCACTTTTCTTGCTCCTTTAACATGGTCTGTAACATCTTTGTCCCTCTCTCTAAGACCCAAACCAAGAAACACAATGCTCCATGGGTCACCCCATCCTCCTTCAACAACTGAGGCACAGAGATAATCTGTGGCACAGAGCTATCGACTCGGTAAACTGTCAGATAGACAGGCCTACAATGCTGAGTGCAACAGGTGTACCTGGGCCGTTTGCAAGACCAAAGCAGAATACTACAGATCAACTCTTGCCTCCTCCTGGGGGTCTGCCTGTAAGTTCTGGGACAATGTAAAAGAACTGAAAGTGAAGTTGCTTCCCCCCATCTCAACTTAGCATCAATGGCACCATCTTCACTGACCCCCAAAGCGTCACTGACTGCCTCAATACTGCCTTCTCGGACCTCAGTGCAGTCCTCCCTTGCAATTTCTTTGACATGATTCCTCCTTTACAGCTGCCTACCTCCCACCCCTTTCTACCTTCACACCATCACTCTGCAGGAAGCCAGGCTATATCTGACTAAAACCCTTAATGGCTCCAGCCCCAGTAATGACCTATTAGATATAAGGCTTCTTCGCTGGTCCTAGATGTAGTGCTTGCTCCGCTCACAGACCTACTCAATCGCTCTTTATGTCTTGGACAGTTTTCTCTCACCTGGAAAACTGCAGTCATTACACCCATACTTAAAAGTGGGGATAGTTCCTCCCATGGTAACTATCAGCCAATTTCTATTCTCCCTCTGCTCTCCAAAGCCCTGGAAAAAATAGTGGCAGACCAACTTACTGATTACCTGGCCACCTATGAAGCATGGCTTCTGCTTGGGCCACAGCACCACCACAGCACTCCTGGAGTTCTCTAACTTCCTCCACTCCACCCTAGACAAAGGGCACCCTGCTGTCACTGTCTTTATTGACCTCTCCAAGGCCTTTGATACGGTCAGCCATTCCCCCCTGCTGGACTCTTTCCTACATCTCAGCCTCTCCCAAGGGCTGCTTTCTTTGTTCACTAGCTACCTTTCCTCCAGGACCCAATGCATCAAAATACACTGCATCCTCTCCAGCACTCACCCCATTTGCTCAGGAGTCCCTCAGGTCTCCATCCTGTGTACACTTCTATTCAGTCTGTATCTCAATGATCTACCCAGCTCCTGCTCTGGCAAGGTTCTTCTCTATGCAGATGACACTGTCCTCTTCGCTTCACACCCAAACCCCACCAGTCCTCCTCGCTTCACACCCAAACCCCACCACCCTTCAGATCTCCCTCCAGCACTCCTTCAACCAGACTGAGTGCTGGTTTATGGACTGTAGACTGGTAATTAACTTAAAAAAAATAAGGCTTTGTTATTCGCCAATCACCAAATCGAGTCCAGAGACTCCCCCCTCCAGATATTTTCCAACTCTCTCTCTACCCTCTTGAACAAGTCCAATCCTGCAAATACCTGGGCATCACTTTTGACTCTGCCCTCACCTTTCACTCCCACATCAGTACCCTCACATCTGCCGCCAATGCATGCATCGGCCTCCTTTCCTACCATAAGGACTGCCTGCTGCCAGAAGCCCTCTGGCTGGCCGTCACCTCCTCAGTCCTATCCCTAGTTGACTACAGCCTTCCAGTCTACGCAGCCACGGACAGCACCGCTCTCAACAAGATCCATATTTCCATTAAAAAAGCCTGTAGGCTCCTGACCGGTGCTGATAGGAGCACCCACACTTGTTCGCTCCATTCCTTTGCTAATGTGCTCAGTTTTGAGGAGAGACTTCTATATGAATCCTGCCTCCTGGCCAAAAAAATATTCCTTGGTTTTCCCCCTGGTGGTGACCTCATCTCTCCACCCAGCAACCCCCTCTGTCTCCACTCATAGTGCCTCCAAGTCCACTCTCATTGTCCCAAGGCTTAGGACCTCTCTTGCTCAAAGATCATTCTGTTACAGGACCCCATCCTGGTTCAACTCCCTCCCTTCCGTTATTACCAGCCTACCAAAAATCAGTCCTTTTAAAGAAGCCCTCAGGAACCACATTCTCTCCAGCCGCAGTTGTACGTGCCCTCAACGGTGAGTCTCAGGCCCCGCAGCACCACCCGCCCACCTGTTTGGCCTGAATATAGTTCTCCTCCTATGACAAAGTCTCACTTGAGACTGCTTCTACCTCATCTTATCTGGACACTGCTTGTTTTACTGTGAGTAATTGCTTAGCTACCACAATGTATAGGCTTACAACTTCACCTGTAATTAATTGCTGATTCTATGCCAAACATCTGATTGCACCCTACTGTCTTTTGTATTTAACTCTTTGTTATGTATCTGACTGTTACTATAATGTGCTTTCCTGAAGTTCTCTGTTAACTGACATGGAGCCTTTGGAAATGAGTCTCTGACTCAAAGGGTTATAATTCCAATGTGACTATAAATAAATATAATAAAAATAAATAAATCTATATTCTACCTTTTGAAATGATGAATTAGAACAAATTACTTTTTAAGGAAATTAATTTCTGCATCTGTTGGCAAACATGTGGCTGCATATCTATTTATATAATCAAATATGCCTTGTAACTGACATAATGTCTATGTTTTAAACCTTAAAAACAAATAACAGTTTTACAACCTAGGGCTGTGTAGGGGTTAGTATAACAAAGTGCTAGCTCATTTGCCCATGTTTATGAAATTAACGGTCCCACTGAAATTGACAGCACCATTGAAATTGAAAGCACCATTTGGAAATGTTGCAGGTTGTTGACAGGAAGTTGAAGGTACTGCATCAGAACATAGCCCCTTAACCAGCTCGGCGGAGCTGAGGATTGAGGCGCTGGACACCACACCTCACACCACGCCAGCGACCCGGGTTCGGGAATGGACATGGGCCTCCGGGGACTGGCAGGGGAGAGGTTGGACTGAGCATCCCAGGACTTCTCTGCTTCCTCTGGGGTGGGCTCGTGGGGTTGTGTTGTGCTTGGGTGGTCCCTGGTGACCAGAGGAAGCACAGGGCGCAGCGCCAGCATGGGGGAGGAGTTCGGCAAGACGCTAGTGTGAGCGCTGTGCGTTATTGCACTGCCGGTCCCGGGGAACAAAATCGAGGTAGGAAAAGGGTTGGGCATGACCAAGCAGCTTGATGGCCGCGCATCCACTGACCTGGAGGCTTGTCGTGGAATCGCATCAGGGGGGTCTGGTGACGGCTGTGCTTGGACCCTCACGTATCGAGTGAGCCTGCTGTTCTCTGGGTAGGTGGGGGCCAGTGGCTGGATGCCCCCACCGGAGCACTGCAGAGGTGCAAAAATCAAAGTATGATAAAAAAAAAGAACACGGCCCCTGTTGGAGTAGTGTTTGCTTATCTGAAGTTGCTGAACATGGTTATGGACAATGCCAGGTACGGTATCTGGGGATAAAACTGGTGACTTCTGCAACTTTGTATGGTCAGTTTACTGAGAACAGGATGGTGTTTGGAACAGTCTTTTTGCTCTCTGTGGTATTTTTCATTACAGCAACAAACATGTTGTTGCTTGATTTGAAACTTGGTCTGATATTATGTTGATTTTTCGGCAGATTGCAGTGCAATGTAGATGTTGGTTCAGCGTGGCCGTAGGCTGCAGAAACTGCTCAGGGCATACTCTTTCCCTCAGTGTTGCAAACTTCTGTGTAAAACTTCGAAATCTTTCATTGAGGTATTCGGAGAAGCTGTTTTAAAATTTATATCTATTTGTTTTGCTGCAGCCCAATCACTGGAAAGTTTATCCCCATGTTGTGGACCGCTTAGTGTTTTGTTAGTTTTGGGAGTCTTCAATTGCATTTAGTTCATTTTCAGTTACTGTTCGGTACCTGTTTGTGGCTGTGTGTTTGAAAGTGATATTTCTTGTTCAATACTCACTGTGGCGGTGGTACATGATCAGTGTTGTTGTCAAGAACATAATTTTCTTCATTGCTAAATATTTGTTCAAGTTCCTCCTCAGTTATACCGACGTTGAAATTGACAGCAGAGTTGGTGGCCATGGCAGGCTTTGTTGTTTAGTAAGAGGTTCAAAAACAAGATGGCTAACTGTATTTTTGTCAACATTCTATGCTGGGTTCTGGACATTCTATTTAGGGCATTGATTTACTCGCCCGTACTTTTTTTTACTATGTGTAAAATATATTTCGCACTTCATTTGCAGCCAGTCAGAATGCTTAATTTTCCTTACCCATTTTATAAGGTACTGTGCACCACTGTTTACGAGGGATCTGCCTGGCATGTTAATTTTCAGTCCTTTGCACATTACATTTCAATGTATCCAGTGTTGCACATGCACACATCTGTCTTCATAGGTGGCATACTGTATATGCTCAACATTCAAATCCTCAATGAATCAACCAAACACCAGAATAAATCTTCAAAAACTTCTCATATTTATTTTCAAAATAACTTCAGGCTGTGACCAGGTTCATGGCAAAAGGGCTTCTTCAAGGAAAGCATGGTCCTTCTGTATCATCAAAAGACATACATATTTTTTATTATAAGCTATTTAATTCACACTAAGTCCATCCTGAGTGCATATCAATTTAAACTGATTTTAATCCAAATTATACTTCATTACATGAAAGGCTGTATAGATGAAAACAAACTGCACAGACAGATAACTGGTGCTTAAATTATAAGTCCATTCTTTGATGTATGTCATGTTCATTCTTTTCAGTAATGCAAACATCCATAAGCTCCCAGAATTATACTGTATAAAATAATTTACCATTATTAGTCAGAGATAATAGATCCATTTATAGATGCTAGAACCCTCTTCTTTGCATCATTATAACATCACAGTGAGTTAACTATTTTGGAAGTATGTACCAGTTTGTACCATCTGTTCAAGAATTTCAAGTTCATGCAAAAGCTGCCATGCGATTGAAACCTTATGCCACCTTAAACTATTCTTGTAATTTCAAATAGTGAAATGTTCATACTGCAGTCATGTTTTCTCATTCTAATTAAAACTAGATTTTCAAATATCCAAAATCATACTTTACATCTTTCTCACCTTAATGTCTCCTAAAACACCATAGCGAGAGCAACAACTAATGCTTTACATAATATTCCTAAATGTTAGAAAGAAACCATAGTGCACTTATTAAATTCTCTGATTGGCCATATCCCTATTATTCATTTGTTTTACTCACTTAATTTTTGTTGTGGCGTTTTGCCTACATATCTGTTAAAACAATATAAGAGAATCAGATGCTGAACTAAGTCACTCAGAACCACAGCAAAAGAGAGCAAGCAAAACTGAGCTGGGGAATTTATGCCCTCTCCCTCTTCTTCTCTCTCTTCCCCTGGTACCTTGAATGAGCATGGCTGTGACAAAACTTCCCTGTGCCCAAATTCATCTGATTGGCTGAAGCCAATTCAGACCTGGAATTTGGTGATGCCTACTTTGTGATATTATCTGTCACCCTGGGTCACAGGAACCATCTTCTTCTCAAAGATTATTTATCATCTGAAAGACTGTGGCTGAGCTCGATCAATACAGTTTGTCTCAAGTCTTTGTTCACTAATGACCCCATCACCTTTCAGGAGGCCGCCAAAATGATGGTTTAAGCACCACTTAACATTCTGCTGGGATTCCTGAAATCTCAAAATAGGCCAGTTTTGTCACAGTTGAGTAATGCAGCCTGGCCCTGCACTTCTACAGAGAATAAACCAGCAGTTGACAAAATAATTCACGCTATCAGTGACAAACCTGTTTGGTCATCACAAGAAGTGATAAAAGGGCACTTATTTATTTCTCATTTTAAACTGCATTTGTGAAAATTGGACTTTATTTGTAATGGGGTTTGTTTCTTCAACAAGGAGAACAAGATCGAGAAGGAGAACAATATTTTTCCACAGTTTGGCTGCATCGTGCTTTAAAACTAGAAAATCTGGGTGCTGTATATAGTTTCTGATGACAGAACAACAACAATCTGTAAAGAAACACTATAAGAGTGCAATTTGTGCACTTAGCATTGCTTTGCAGTATTTTCGATTTCACAACAAGTTTTGGCTTGCATAAATAGTCACTGTGGCTCTTCCTCCTGCATCTTTTCCTAACTTGGCTGGAGTCACCACAGGACTTACAATCAGTTCCTCTTTTGTTAATCTTTTTCTCCCTGTCTGACTGGCCATCTTTCACCAACCACCTCAGCCCCGACATATGTCACTCTGTGTTTCTAGGTTGGCTAGTTACAATAGGTGCAGGGTTGCTGCAAGTGTGTTCTTTTATTGAATGTGCTTGTAGGAGCCCTACTCCTACCCAACCAACTGGAATCATAGAGTCACTTATTGCTGTTGCAGGTATTAAAGGAAAACTACACCCTCAAATCTTGTAAATTTTATTTGTTTCCATGTCAACCAATATCTCTTTTTGTGTTGCTGTTAGGGATATATGTGATTAGTCTATTTTCACTGTTCATAGTAGTCCCTGCAACTATCCCAGGGGTCCCCATTTTCTTGCTGAAATCTCATTGTCCCTGAGACCTGCACTGGCATATGAGAACATGATGTGTCAGCACCTTTTAGACTCTGTAGTATGCTTGTCTGCTTAATTAGAGTTCTACAAAACAAGTTGCAGCAAGGTGTAAAATACACATGTATCTTCAGTTAGCTTATGAACATATGAACATACGAATCGGCCCGGCAGAAACAGGCCTAGTAGTCTATCAAGTCTGTTCAGTGCACAGCTAGCACCCCTAGATTGCAGCTTCCCCACCCCTCCCCCTCTTACCTCCAGGACATTCCCAGCACTACTTACCCAACCACACCTCTGTACCCTGTCCCATACTCATTTAAAACTACCCACTGTCTTACATGAAATCACCCCTCTGGTACGGTGTTCTATTCAGACACCACCCTTTCTGTGAAGTAATGTCTCCTCATCTCTCCTAAATCTGCCCATCTCTAATTTTAGCCTGTGACCTCTCATGTCTCTTCCTTCCTCAGCTTAAATAATCCATCAGCGCTAGATTTGCCAGTCCCTTCAAGTATCTGAATGTTTCAATCATACACCCATCCCTCCTCTCCTCCAGGGTGAACAAACTCAGATCCCTTAGCCTATCTTCACAGGTTTTGCCTTCCATCATCAGTATCATTTTTGTTGCCCTAAGCTGCACCCCCTTTAGCAGTCTAATATCCCTCTTCAGATATGGATGCCAGTACTGCACGCAGTATTCCAACTGCGGCCTGACCAAGGACCTGTAGAGGGGCATGATCACTTCCCTATGCCCAGATGAGAATCCCTTTGCAATACACTCCAGCATCCTGTTAGCCTTAGCTGCATCTTTCTTGCATTGAGCAGAGTTGTTCATGCTCTCTGTTACCATCACCCTAAGTCCTTTTCTTCCTTGGTGACCCCCAGCCTCACCCTCTCAGCCAATATTCCCTCCTCAGGTTCTTGGATCTGAAGTGCATAACCCTGCATGTCTTCACATTGAAGCCCAGTTGCCACTTTGCCAACCACTCCTCCAGCTTGGTTAGATCCCCCTGTAGTTGCTTCCACCCATCAACATCATCCACTACTGCCCCCATTTTAGTATCGTCTGTGAACAGACTGATCCTGCTCTCAACTCCATGTGAGATATCTGATAGGAATAGCCCAAACAATACCTGACCCAGCACAGAGCCTTGTGGCACTCCACTCATCACTGGCCTAGGTGCTGGGAGTTCCTCCCCACCACCACCACCCATTGCTGCCTCCGCTTCAGCCAGTTTATGATCCAGTTAAAGGGGACGTCTCCCATAGTTTCACACCCATATTTTCCCAACTCCTTATGTGTAACTGTTGTGTTCCTCCTCTAGTTGCCAGCAGGCCTATTGCTGTCCAAATCTAGATTATAAATAAAAATATACAGCCCCCAGAAGTTATCAATGTGTTTGTCCTCCATTTTACCATCAATGCTGCTGGAGGATGATGTTATCAGAGCAACAGATAATGGTGCTGCACTAAATGCTGTTCCACCAGTAAACAGAACCCACAATGTTTGGTCCCCCACTTGGGTAATGGGGGAACTCCTTAAGTGTTGTGCACATCCTGAAGTGCAGGTCTGATAGGGACTAGGACCATATGAGTGTGATTCAGCACTGATTTGACATGTATATACAGTATGCCTATAAGGAAATGCCTGTATGAGTTGTGTTTAATATTTCTCTTATCAAAAACAGTTTACCCAATAATTGACTCTGGGTACAACAAGAGTCTTAAGTGGCATTATATAGCTGTTTTATTATGTTCTGTGTGTGTTAGCATTCTCTGTTTTGATTGACACCAGCAGTGAGACACAATCTTGCAAAAATGCCCTTTTCCTTTTGTAACTAGGCAGTCAGTGATTGGATGGCTGATGTAAGGCAATAAAGAGTTCAGCTATAACAAGGAATAGGTTACCAGGACATCAGCTGCAGCATATGGAAGAAGAGTAATCTAGTGGTTAATGCACAGGCACAAGAACTGGGAAACTCTGGTTCAAATCCTACTAAAGTCCCTTGCTCTCTAACCCTTAAAAAGTTCCCCTAACCTCCTTGAGAACTGTGATGGCCCCTCAGGTCCATGACTTTAACAGTGCCCCCATTCTCATTATAAATCATTAGCAGTGATGTGAGAACTACAGCCCTTCACTTTGAAGGTACTGAAAACAAGCTGGGGCAGCCCCCCTTTGTAATGCCAGCATTTGAAGTAGGATGTCCCTCACAAATCAGATGCTACACTTCAGCTGTTGTAGGTAAAGAAACTAATCAGTCTCAGTGTTTGTAGTACTCTGCATTTGTAGCTCATTCCTACCATGTCATATGCATTCTGTGTCTTGGTATTTCCAATCAGAACCCAGATGTAAGGAGCATTTGAAATGTAAAACAATACACTTTATAAAGTAAGTGATCTAGCTCTCCACTTTCAGGCTGCTGAAAGGGGAGTATATAATTTGTGCAAAGGAAGAATTCAGTCTTGTGTGATCCTTTGGGAAACTGCTCAAAGCCTACCTTGTAAATGAATCCTCTCAAGGGTGTTCACCTGGTTCACAGCATTGTGACTGATTGACTGCTCAATTGATTGATTGGTTGGTTAACTGATTCAGTCTACTGCTTTCTACATGTTACAACTGTCTCACAGAGAGAAATGAACAGTACACAGGAACAGCTTTTGTTTCCTGTGAATGCAATACTATTAGATGTATTATTTGCTTTACAGATGCAGTATTAAGGCTACAAGTACCACTCCCTGTGTGAGTTGCATGACAAAACTGTCTTAAGCCATTGCAAACTTAAACTAAAATCAGGATAGAAAGCATTGATACCCTTATGTTTTGTTCTGCAGTGTTGCTGCAGTGACATCAAGAAATGGGAGGGGCTGTATTACAAGTGACTCATTTGCATGTAAATGGATGCTTGCTTGACATTTTACTACCTTGTGTCAGAGCCTCAAACTCTAGATATGTGTTGCAACAGAATAAATGGCTGCTCTCTTATTGACATATATATAGTACTTGATGTAATGTATAATAAATACATCAGACATATCCAAATCATAAATACAGAGTCTTCTCCTTTAACTAGCTTCACCCCACCCCACAGGATTCCAGTTTCCCACCCACCCATGAGGCACTGAATCGAAGGTCTTGCTGAAGTCCAAATATAGGACATCTACCTCGTGGCCCCTATCCAGCTTCCTTGTTACCCAATCATAATACTCTATTATATTGGTCTGACAAGATTTGCAAACTGAGTTGTAATGGGTATTCCCTTTAAATTACATTCAATTTATGTGTTTCCAAAGAGTATTTTCAGGATATTTGTACTTTCATCATAGAGATACATGGTATAATCATTATGTTCTCATATACTAATGCTGCTCTAATGGACAATGAGATTTCAATAACTGAAAAATAGATACTCCAAGGGTAGTTACAGGGAGTAGCATGAACAGTGAAAACAAACTAAGGCAAACATGTATATCCCCAAAACTTGCAGGAAAAGAGTTGCCTGTTGACATGGAAACAAATAAAATTTACAAGATATGAGGGTGTAGTTTTTCTTTAAGCAGCATATGCGTGTTCTGAATGGGGAAAGAGAAAATACATCATGGGCTGAACCCACTCTTAGGGGTGTATTCATCCAGGCTGGCCACCCACACACAACAAAGAAAAAGAAAAAGAGGATGCACATTAATTCTGTGTAGCTATCAAAGATTCTGGACAAATCAAAATTGTATGTGTACTCAGTATATTAGTGCACCATGAAAGACCAGACTAATACACCAGTGCTTGACCTCACTATGAGTCTTCCTCAGGAGGGCATGAAAATGTTCTGTATTTCACTAAACTGGGGACCTTGATGACTGCTGAGGCTAGGACTTGCCTCCACTCACCTTGTTGCCCAAAGATGTGGCTAGTAAGTATTTATTTAAACCATTGCCCTTTTATGTTAAACAGTGTTGGTGTACAGGTCATTATCTCTGTATTGGTAAAAGATAAAAGCACAAACTGCATACTTGTAGAATGCCTACATATGAGCTTTCCAATTAAGCAATAAGGCATGACAGAGGGTAAATTATGATGGGATAATGGCCCACCTCATGTGGGTTGAAGCATGAGTCAAAGCCAAGTGCTTCTACCACTCGAGAAGGGCTGTTAGTCCACCATAATGCAGCCCCTGGAGTGTCTTATTGCAATTATGAAATGGGTCATTTTTAGTAAACTGGATGTATTGTTTAAATATATTTTTGTTGAGCTACTTTCAGCTGGGCTGTTGTGCTCGGATATTGGCCCAACTGAAAGTACCTCTTGGCCAAGCAGGCGCCAACTTTCTTTCTACCCATTTCAAAATGGTATATAACATTTGCTTTTAGGTCTTTTGAGAGGGACAAAACTGCCCATAAATGAATGCCTTATTTTTAACAGAAGACAGTAGGAAGTTACAGAAACAAAATTACTTTTCATTTGCATGAAGTCTGGGGAATTTAATCTACAAGCCTCTTGTACCAGGTGTCCAGGACTGCACACTACCATAAATCTGCCAGGTTGAATGTACTGCCCTCTTCCCCGTGAACATGACTCCTCCTTGAATCCACTTCATCCAGTCACTAGAAATTGCACCAGTAACTAACATTCTAATGCTACTACATTTACTCTGCAACATCTGGGATCTGCAAACCAGCCTTCCTACATGTCAGCCCCACTGGCCTGTGCAATCAACATTTTGTGAACTCACCGATACTCCATCAAATGAGTTCTGGTCAGAGCCAAAACAGTTGCTAATGCATTAACCTGCTAAAAGATGGGGAATGAAAGTGTGGCTTGGGTAATAATTTATCTGCTATATTATTATAATATTAAGGTTCCAGATTTACATTAGAATATAATAGAAAACAAACATTGGTCAAGTGCAATGATATTTGACTGCATAATTTATGAAGCTAATGGGGTGTGAACAAAGGCATGGGGAGCTATAGTAGATGTGTGACTTGTTCAGTGTGACACAGTGACTATTTCAGACTAGTTGGATTGAAACAGCAATGTCTAATTTCCCAGCAATGCTGTAAGCAGTAGATAACACTGTCTTGTGGGGGTTGGGGGTGGTGCCGGTAATAGCTGACAGTGTTTTGTTTGTTTTTTTATACTCCAGGGGAGGAACAGAAAATGTTATAAATCCCACCTTGGATGCTGGATGTTACTGCCATCCTACAGGCCCCACAGCTGTCAATCAGGCTGTGCTCCATGCAGATCTAGTCACCATCAGGGCCTGGTCCCATTCCGGTAGCCCACAAGAGAGGCACACTATGGGGGATCAGAGCAAGGTAAGTCCTAGGGATGGAGAGAATGTTGGGCAGGGGCACTAGTGGACAGGGGCACAGGCTGTAGTTGGGGGCAAAAGGAGTAATTAACAAAAAAGGGGGGAAGTTTCTTGTTACTTACAGCACATCTACTCCTGACTCTTAATGTTTTCTAAAGACACACTCTTCTGCTTGTGGCATCATAATAATTTCCATGGCCACAAACCATCTCAGTCAGAAGATTATGACTTCAGCAAAGGAGTAAGTGACAGAAGTTAAACTGTGGGAGGCAAGGATCATATTTCCATGTAAATTAACCTGGTAATGAAGAACAAAAGGAAAAGGTTGAAAACAATATAATAAATATATAGCAAGTTGAAATGTGACTAGCATCCAGGGAATCAAACACAACTGACACTTTACACTGCTCCTTCTTGCCGGTGCCTCATGTGATTCAACTTACCCCAGTCCCTGCTCCCCTAGCACACTATACTATGAATGTTCTGTTATAACAGTTGCGGCATGTAACAGGACTTACCTACTCTGATGAAGCTGGGAGCTGGGAATTCTGAAGATGAGGTAATTCGAGGGGACCTGCAAGGCAAGAACATATGGAAAGATTCAGTGGTACCCTTAGATCGATGCTCCAAGCATTTGCTGAACAGCATGGGAGGGACAGGGAGAAATACCTTCCCCACCTGTTGTTCACATATAGGGAGGTTCCTCAAGAGTTGACAGGGTTTTTCCCCTTCAAGCTCTTATATGAACGCAGGGCGCATGGGCCCCTAGACTTGATCTGGGAGGACTGGAAAGGCAAGCACACCACCCAGGGAACTCCCATAATGGATTATGTCCATATGTTTAGGGAAAAGATGAGGGAGCTTATGGAGACAGCCCAGAGCAACCTGGCAGCAGCCCAACAAAAGCAAACAGTATGGTACAACACATGAGGCAGAGATCACTCATAAACTGTGGGTCAGTAAGTCATGGTCCTAATCCCAGTCAGAAGATAAACTACAGATTGAGAGGGCAGGACCATACAAAGTAGTCAGACAGGTGAATGATGTAGATTACATTACAGATCTGCCTGACAGGAGACATACTCAAAGAATGTACCATGTCAACAGTGAAGCCATATGCAAATAGGGCTGACATGGTCTTAGCAGTAATGCAGTCCTGGGAGGGTACAGATGAGGAAGACCCCCTTCTGGACTTGCTGGAAGAAAGCAAGTGGGAGTCCTCTGTGAGGCAATTAAAATGTTGCCCAAGTTGACCCCGGCAGATCCAGGAAGTAAGGAGGTTTTAGCAGACTTTGCACAATGTTTAACACCAAGCCTGGACTAATCCCCTTAGCAGTGCATAATGTAGAACAGGAAACAAAAGCACATACAGTGGACAGCATATTGGGTGTCAGAGGCCATCAAAAGGACACTAGGAGGGAGGTGGAGAAATGCTGGATTTAGGGATAATCCAGAAATCCCACAGCCCTGGGCCTCACCCCATAGTCTTGTTCCAAGTCAGATGGCTCTACTTATTTTGCATGGAGCTGTCTTGGACTCAATGCAGTCACAAAGTCAGATGCCCACCCAATGGCACAGACGAATGAACTACTGGACAAGTTGGGAGGGGAGACATACCTTACCATTACTGAGCTGATGAAAAGGTATCGGCATGCTCACTAATTAAAAAAAAACTTATCTATATATATTATGGTAGAGGAGCCATTTACATGTTAAACCCAAAATTTAACATGCAAATGTAAATAACTTTGCAACCGTTCAATGAATTTGCCTGAAATTTGGAATACAGAATCAAGACCCATACATCTTGGGATCTGCCAAGTTTTGTACTGGTCAAATATACAGCTGCGGAGTTATTACGTGTGATCTGCACATGCATTTATGCTTTTTTTGGAATTCTACGGTCGTGCCTACAGGTCGCATGGTTTGTGCGACCGGTCTGAAATCTTCAGGGAATATGCAGCCAGGGTGCCTTTCAAAGATTGCGTGAAAAAATATTAAACAGTTCAAAAGTTATTCAAAAAACTAGTTCCCTTTATAAGTCAATGGGAAAAGTCGCAAATGCAGTTTTTACTTTCACAAATGGCCCTTTTACTGTCACAAATCCACCATTTTGTTTTCAGTTGGTGATCAGAAAAATGCTTGGCATTTAAATTTGGGACCCTCTAGCAACCTAATTCTTTTTGTATTCACCTAGTCAGACCCTGAGGATGCTAGCCTTGTCTTTATTTTGGAGTAAAACACCCAAATATGTTTTCAGATTTCTGGAAAAGATACTTATAAGTAATTATCGCACTCATGAAAGTGTCACAAATTCTTGCTGAAAGCTTTACCAAGTGCAACAGTACTTTTCTAGGCTGTGGGAAAATGACAGCAATTCTTTGGCACCCGCTGCAAAAGAACAGTTTGGAGTTTTGGGCTGAAATTTGGAGGGAACGCAGCCGACATCTCACAGATGTGCCTTTCAGTGTTTTGTTGAAAAAATATTACACAGCGGCAAAGTTACGGTACTCCAAAGTTGCTGCTTTTTCCCATAGGATAACATTACGGCTTACGATGCATTGCAGCAATCGTTTGGCGACCTGCTGCAAAATAACGGTTTGGTCTTTTGGGCTGAAATTTGCAGGGAACAGCCAACTTCCCACCGATGTGCCTTTCAGTGGTTTGGTGAAAAAATATTACAGGGAGGCAAAGTTATGGCACTCCGAACTTCTGTTTTTTTCCAATAGGATAACATTATGGTGTTCGCCGAGCCTATCAGGGCCCGTATCTCAGAAACGGTGCAAGATACGGACTTTTCGTAGAAAAAATGCTTAGCCTTCTCGTGGGGGCTAAGCATAAAACTAGCCAGGAAAGTGATAATTCATATGACTTTTACATTTTTTTTCTTTGTCGTATGGTTCCTGAGATATAAGCAATTTACTATTCCAAGTCCTCATTTTTCTGTTACGAGAGTCATTATTTTGCATACATTCTTTGTACTCACTGTCTTTCTATATACAGCTTTTGGGGAACGCTAGCCTGTGCGCTGACATTACTGTTACCATTACCGTTTCCGCTTGCAGTTCTGTACCCATTTCACTTACCATTCACATTTACGCCACCATATGCGTTACCCTTTGCATTTTCATTTGCGGTTGCGTTTGCTTTGCTCTTAACATTTCTGTCTACAGTACTGTTTCTCTTTCTGTTTCACTTTGCGTCACCATGTGCATTACGATTTGCGTTTGCAGGCACAATGTTACTATGTGACAAGGCATTACGTGGCAGGAGGGCCCCGTGCTCCCGCCGCCGCATTGCATTCATTGTTTCTCGTTATCATTCTCAAAAAGAAGGGAAATTAGAGGCAAAAAACTCCATTTAATGCATCAGTTAGGGTTGTTCCACAGCAACAAAAGTGAGGAAATTCGATGTTAGGGTTGAAACCCTCTTTGCACCCCTTCAGCCCACCCCCCCAACTGGAATCGGGGTGCGTGTTGGGGTCATCGGTCCTAACTCTCACCCCATTCTCCTATTCCTCAGCACATGTGATGGGGTAAGAGTTAGACCGATGACTCCAACGTGCACGATTCTATTTGGGTGGTGGGCTGGAGAGAAAAGGAGTTTCACTAACATCAGACTCTCCCTAATAAACTGACAACTAACTGATGCTTCGCCTGATTTTGCCTCTATATCTCTATATATATATATAAAAATACACACATGCCCCCACAATGCAAAGCATCATGGGCTGCATATACAAATCACCACAGAATGTTATGCTGGTCCAACTTTAAGCAGAATTGCATGGTGCCGAAGGCCTCTCCACAGTTTGCAAGGGTGCTAACAGAAGACATAGACACATGTTTCATCCTACCAGGACTCATCAGTATGCCTCATCTGTTTGACACCCCAGTGGAATGGACCAGCTACCCCTAAGGCAGTGTGCCTGAGGATATATTATGGTGAACCCATTAAAATAAAAACTATTTAAAAGACAAAGAACCTCTGTGCATAAACACAGGCAAGGGTTACCCAAAGGGCATTTGGCTGGGAAGCTAAGTTTCAAGAAAATACAAAATCACACATGCCCCACAATGCAAAGCATCATGGGCTGCATATGCAAAATCAACACAGAATGTTATGCTGGTCAACTTTAAGCAGAATTGAGGGGGCATGTGATTTGTATTTTCTTGAAACTTGCTTCCAGCCAAATGCCCTTTAGGTACCCTTGCCTCGTGTTTATGCACAGAGGTTCTTTGTCTTTAAATAGTTTTTTTATTTTAATGGGTTCACCACAATATATCAGGCACACTGCCCTTAGGGTAGTTCCATTCCACTGGGGTGTCAAACAGATGAGGTATACTGATGAGTCCTGGTAGGATGAAACATGTGTCTGTCTTCTGTTAGCACTGTTTGCAAACTGTGTGAAGAGGCCTTCGGCACACGCAATTCTGCTTAAAGTTGGACCAGCATAACATTCTGTGGTGATTTGTATGTACGCCCATGATGCTTTGCATTGTGGGGGCATGTGTGATTTTGTATTTTCTTGAAACTTGGCTTCCCAGCTAAATGCCCTTTGGGGTAACCCTTGCCTCAGTGTTTATGCACAGAAGTTCTTTGTCTTTTAAATAGTTTTTTATTTTAATGGGTTCACCACAATATCTCCCAGGCACACTGCCTTAGGGGTAGCTGGTCCATTCCACTGGGGTGTCAAACAGACAAGGCATACTGATGAGCCCTGGTAGGACCCTTTGCAAACTGTGTGAGAGGCCTTTCGGCACCATGCAATTCTGCTTAAAGTTGGACCAGCATAACATTCTGTGGTGATTTGCATATGCAGCCCATGATGCTTTGCATTGTGGGGGCATGTGTGATTTTGTATTTTCTTGAAACTTGGCTTCCCAGCCAAATGCCCTTTGGGGTAACCCTTGCCTCAGTGTTTATGCACAGAGGTTCTTTGTCTTTTATATATATATATATATATATAGATAGATAGATGTAGATAGATACTGTATATATAGATATATACATAGATATAGATATAGATATATATCAATATATAGATATATATATATATATATATATTATAGTGGCGCAGTCCTGCCACTATAGTTAGAGTTGAGCAGTTAGTTACATACTAAAGTCAAAAGTTTGGGCGTTAATAACTTTGGACCCATTCAGTGGTTTTGCCTGAAATTTGGAATGCCTATTGGGGTATGGTAGATCTCTTGATATGCCAAATTGCGTTTCAGTCAGAATGCCAGTCTTTGTGTACGAAAGCACTGAAAAATGCAAAATTATCCATTTTTGGAGGCACCTTTTGGCATTCTTAATGTGGTCCTGCACGGCTGTTGTGTGGTGTGCCACTCTATGAGGTAGCTCATTTGAAATAGCTTGTGTGGCTGAACATGCCGCTTTTGTTTGGTGAAAAATATTAAGGCATTCAAAAGTTAAGGCACTTTTAAGTTTCCATTATAAGTCAATGGGAAAATTTATATGTATATCTTGCTATCAAGGAATGGGGGTTCTGGCCATCTCGTCCCGCCAGGTGATCAAAGAATTTCCAGCCTCGCAGTTTAAGAATCTTTGTTCCCGAGGAAGTTCAAAAATTCTTTGACTGTGAGGTCCGCCATCTTGTTTTCAGTTTTCCGATCGCACAAACACAACTATCTCAGCTCAGGGGTCACTTCTGAAGTAAACTTCAATGGGTTTTACTCAGGGGACCCCGATCTATCGAGCCATGGCTTTGGTTCCAGACAAATCAGTCTAAAAATAGTTTCCAGCTTTTAAATTCTTCATTCGTGGCTTGCTAATGATCTTTGATTGTGAGCCTGCAAATTCTTTGATCACAAGAAACTTTGATCTCGATCATGCATCAGTAAGCGAGGAATGAGATGGCCAGATTTTAAAATTGCTTTCTGTAACCCAGGGTGCCCTATCAAGTAAAATAAGGGTGGATTTTGCTCAGGGCTTCTCTCTTCCACATCTGAATTAAACAATGTACTTTTCATTATCCCTGGTAGTCTAGCTGTCCCCTCCCCATCATAGCAATGTACATAATGATGTATGTTATCCCTGGTAGTCTAGTGCCCCCGAATGAGTATCCTATTAATATCTTTCTTTATTGTCCGTGGTAGTCTAGTGGCCCCATGTGTCTTTATGCACATTTTGTAATAATTATATCCCTGGTAGTCTAGTGCCCCCAACCGTGATCTGTAGTTCTTAATTAATATTCTATCCCTGGTAGTCCAGCAGTCCTCTTGCTATTATAATAAAATTAACTTCTATTGGCAATACCTGTAGTCTAGTGGCCCCTCACCACCCCACCCATCCATGACAGCCCACCCAGCACCCCCACCTTCCCCAGCTGGTGACTGGCACAGCCCACCTCTCACCTCCACGGCCAGCCACTGAGTGTGTGTATTAAGAGCGGCAACTGAAAGAGGTGCATTGCTGCTGGTAATACACACAGTCGGTGGCTGGCCATGGAGGTGAGAGGTGGGCTGTGCCAGTCACCGTCTGGGGATGGGGTGTGCTGGATGTGCTGTCATAGATGGGTGGGGGGTGAGGGGCCACTAGACTACCAGGTATTGCTAAATAGAAGTACATTTTATTATGATGGGAGGGGGGACTGCTAGACTACCAGGGATAGGAATATTAGCTATTAAGAACTACAGATTGCGGGTGGGGGGGCACTAGACTACCAGGGATATAATTATTACAAAAATATGCATAAAGACATATGGGGGAAGGCCACTAGACTACCACGGATAATAAAAAAAGATATTAATAGGACACTCATTCGTGGTGGCCACTAGACTACCAGAGATAACATACATCATTATGTACATTGCTATGATGGGGAGGGGTCTGCTAGACTACTAGGGATAATAAAAATACACTTTTTAATTCAGATGTGGAAGAAGGAAGCCCCCTGAGCAAAACCCATCCTTATTTTACTTAATAGAGCACCCCTTGGCTACAGAAATTGATTTTAAAATCTGGCCATCTTGTCCCTTGCTCTTTGTTCATGAGCGAGCAATTTCTTTGACTGCCAGTATGCAAATTCTTTGATCGCTAGATTCTTTGATCACGATCATGCATCACGAGCGAGGGATGAGATGGCCAGATAAAAAAAATAATTTTCTCAGCTCAGGGGTGTCCTAGTAAGACAAATGAGGGTGGGTTTTACTCAGGGGGCTTTGTTCTGATGAATCATGGTGGTGGATTACTACAATTGTGTAAATTTTGTAAATTACACTAATTTTTATTCTTCGGTGGTGATCATGCAAATTCTTTGATTGCGAGCCCACAAATTTTTTGATCGTGAGATTCTTTGATCGCGATCATGCATCGTGAGGTTAGGACGAGATGGCCAGATTAAAAAATCAATTTTGTCAGCCCGGGGTGTGCTAGGAAGTCAAATGAGGGTGGGTTTTGCTCAGATGGCTTTGTTCTGTTGAACCATGGCAGTGGTTTACCGCAATTCTTTCAATTTTGTCAATTATTTAAGCTTTAATTCTTTGTTCGTGAGCTTGCAAATTCTTGATCGCAAGCTTGCAAATTCTTTGATCGTGAGATTCTCTGATCGCTATCTTTGATCATGAGGACAGGACAAGATGGCCAGATTTTTTATAATGGAATAGATAGGGAACTTTTACCAAACTTTAAGATTTAATAACTCAGAAATGGTTTGCTCTTTTTATTTGAAATTTGTAGGGTGTTTATGGAATGTCCTGTAGATGAGAATTATGGTGTTTATGTGTCGGAGAAAATTTTGTTTGCGGAAATATTGCATGACTCACTTTACTTGTTGCAGACAGTATTTTGCTTGTGGTGGTGGCTTGAAATTGATAGGATACTAGCCATACTGTCATGGATTTAGTTTTCAGTTGTTGTGTGTGTTAAATGTCAACAGATGTGGAATTGTGCCAGTTTGATGAATGAAAATCTCATATGTTCAAATTTTATATCTCATACACAGTTTGGTCTTTTCACTTGAAATTTGGAGGGTGTTGACAGAATGTCTTGTGGATGAAAATTACAGTGTTTCCATGTTGGAAAATTTTTTTTTGGTGCAGATATGGCGTGGTGCAATTTACATTCTGCGGGCAGCATTTTGCTTGTGGTGGTGGCTTGAAATTGATAGGATACCTAGCCTTAGTGTCATGGGTATAGTTTTCAGTCATTGTGTGTGTTAGATGTCAACAGAAGCAGAACTGTGCCACTCTGACGAATGAAAATTACAACTTTTCATGTGTCATATCTTGAACACAGTTTTGTCTTTTTACTTGATATTTGGAGGATGTTGACGGCATGTCCAGTAGTTGTTAATACGTGTGTTTATGTGTCGGACCACATATCTTTTGCGGACATATTGCAGTTAACGTTTTGTGGACAACGTTTTCTCTTGTTGTACTAGATTAACATTTGTTTGGTGGCTGGTCTTGCTGTTGTGAATGTACTTTTTAGTCACTGGGTGTGTAATATGGTTCGGACACTTACAAGTTGGTGGGAGCACAGGGTCCCAAGGGCCTCACGCCTCCCATTAACTTGTGCAACTTCTACTTTTCTATTCTTTCTTAAAAGTAAGGAAATTTATAAACATTTCATTAATGCATCAATTAGGTTTTTTCAGTGAAAGCAAGGAAATTCGATATTAGGGTTTCCACCCCTTGCACCCCACTCCAGCCCGCCCCCACCAACAGGCATCGGGATGTGCGTTAGGATCCTTGGCTCTAACTCTCACCCCATTCTCCTACACTGCACCAGCTCAGCTTGTTTACACATGGGATGGGATGAGAGTTAGGCTAAGGACCCCAACACACACTCTGATGCCTGTTGGTGGGGAGGGCTGGGTGGGGTGCAAGGGTGGAACCCTAAAATCAAATTTCTTGGCTTTTTTCACTGTAGAAGAACCATAACTGATGCATTAATGAAGTTTTCTGTATGTGTGTGTATATATATATATATATATATATATATATATATATATTAGAGGCACAAAACTCTGTTTAATGCATCAGTTAGGGTTGTTCCACAGTGACAAATGCGAGAATATTCAGTGGTAGGGTTGAAACCCCCCTTGGACCCCTCCAGCCCACCCCCCCAACCGGCATTGGGGTGCGCATTGGGGTCATCAGCCCTAACTCTCACCCCATCACATGTGTAAAGAAGATGAGGAATAGGAGAATGGGGTGAGAGTTAGGATCAATGACCTCAATGTGCAACCCGATGCCAGTATGGGGGGTGGACTTAAAGGGTCCAAGGGGGGTTTCAACCCTAAAGCTGAATTTCCTTGCTTTTGTCACTGTGGAACAACCCTAACTGATGCATTAAACTGAGTTTTTTGCCACTAATTTCCCTTCTTTTTGAGAATGATGATAAGAAATAGTGAAAGTAATGCAGCAGTGGGAGCACTGGGCCCTTCAGGCCCCTCACTCCTACCACATCATGTCTTGTGACATAGTAATAGGAACAGCAACACAAACAGAAGTGCCAACAGTGGCGCACATGGTAAAAGAAAAGTAAATGCTAAAGGAAACGTTAATAGAAACGCATGCGGAAAGTGACGCCAAAGTGAACAGTGATGCAAACGGACATTGAAACATGTATGAAAACACAACTGGTAACGTGAACAGTGATGGCAGTGGTATTTTAAATGGAAATGTTAAGTGTCACAGCAAAAGAACAGAAAAGGAACAGAAGCGAAATGCGAATGCAAAGCGCACACATGAATGCAAACCGTAACATGCACAGGCATGGTACTGCAATTGTAAATGCAAATGGTAAAGTTAACATGAAGAATAATGCCAAAGGAAACAGAAATGGAAATGGAACAGGAGCACGACGAAACACATACCAAAACGCCGCACGGCACAGTACCACAATTGTAAATGGAAATGGTAACGGTAACAGCAACAATAACAGCAAAGGAAACAGAAATGCAAAAGGAAATGCAAGAGCATATGGAAACACAAACCGTAATGTGCACGGACAAAGTAACGCAATTGAAAACTCAAATGGTAGCAGTAACAGCAAGGAAGATGCAAAATAAAAGAGAAATGGAAACGCAAATGAAAGGGCTGCTGGAAGCACAAATGGCAATGCGCACGGTAACACAAACAGAAACAGTAGTGGAAATGCAAATGGTAACAGTAACGAAAACACAAGTGCAAATGACAACTCAATGGGTAATGCACACGTTGGCGTATACTGGTACGGTAACGCAAACAGGGACATAAACGCAAGTGGAAACAGTAACTGTTACAGTAATGGAAGCGCATACCCTGTTTTTGCGAAACAGGTGGATAGAGAAACACAGTATGTACAAAGAATGTATGCATTGTAATGGGCATCGAAGCTTAAAATGAGCATTGGAAGTACTTAATTGCTAATATCTCAGCAACCACATGACATAGAAAAAAATTTAAATTTCACAAAATCATGATTTTCCTGGCTAGTTCTTTGCTGTTACATAGTCCATGGGCTATGTATTTTGCAACAACAAACTATCTCTCATCATTTTCGAGTTACGAGCCCTGAAAGGAGTGGCGATGCCACCATGTTAGTCTATGGAAAAATGGCAACTTTGGAGTACTGTAACTTTGCAACCTATGTGATATTTTTCATCAAACCACCAAAAGGCACATCTTTGAGATGCTGGCTGCATTCTTCCAAATTTTAGCTCAAAAGGCCAAACCTGCTCATTTGCAGCAGGGTGGCAAAGGATTGCTGTCATTTTGGCCAATCTGAAAAGTAGTGTCGTGATTTGCAAAAGCCTTTGCAAGCATTTGTGAAAGTGTCGGAGTGCAACACTACTTTGTGACACTACTTTTTCCAGAAATATGAAAACATATTTCTAGGGTGTTTCACCAAAATAAAGACATGGCTAGCATCCTCAGGGTTCGACTAGGTGAACAAAAAAAGAATTGTGTTTTATTTATTTATTTAGTTTTTGTTAACTGGGTAGGTGCACTAGGCTTAAAATGACTATTTTCAGGCATGACCCGGTAGTGCTGAGGGTCCCAAATTTAAATGGCAAGCATTTTTCTGATCACCAACTGAAAACAACATGGCAGATTTATGACAATTACTAGGGCCATTTGTGACTAATACAAAGTGCATTTAACACTGTCAAACTTTTTGTTAACTTTTCCCAATGTCTTATAATGGGAAATTGTTTTTTGAATAACTTTTGAACTGTTTAATATTTTTTTAAGAAATCTTTGAAAGGCACATTGGTGACCCCGGCCGCTCGTTCTCTAAAGTTTTCAGACCAGTCATGCAAACCATGCGACCTGTAGGCATGAGCAAAGAATTCACCAGAAACCATAAAAACATGCACACAGATCACACTTAATAACTCTGCAGCCATATATCCGACTGGTACGAAAGTTGGCAGATCCCAAGATGTATGGTTCTTGATCATGCATTCCAAAGTTTAGGCAAATCTATTGAGTGATGGCAAAGTTATTAAGGTGTAAAGTTTGACCCTTTAACCTTAAAAGGGCTCTCAACTATAATTCATAGTAGCACTACCGTCTACCATAACATGAAATATATTTATAAAATGGGTAGGGAAATTGCAGCAATATTATTGGCTGAACAGCATCACATGACCATGCATATATCAGAGCGCCACCACACCTGCACTTTTACCCCCCAAAACAATTTTGACATTTTATAAGATAGATAAAGCCTTCTGAGGTGTGTGGTGGCACTTGAGATATGCACACCTTGTGGTTGATGCACTTAGCCTGTGGCTTCATGCATAACAATGCACACCAGGGCTTGTATATATCAGAACGTGACCACACACCTCAGAGAGTGGTTTATCTATTACATATATATATATATATATTGTGGGATGCTGAGCAGCATACAGATGCTTGAGACTAATTGGTATACAGGAAATGTGAGTGACCTCACTGCTTGCATCACCAATGAGCTATGATCTCACAAGCTGGGTGGGGCCCTTCTTCTCTATAGAGGGTCAAAGTTAAGAGAAGATTGTGCTTTTTTCCTCTGGACTCCTGACAGTACACACTCTCGAGCACTTCTACTGAAGTAGGTAATCAACCACCACTATTTATTAATTGAATCTAGGGTAGGATTAAATACTCAGCAATAAGGTGGTTTTATTTAAATTGTTCATTTAATTTGTTTGACTGTACACTCAATATTATATGTTCTGTGTTTTGTATTTCATCTATCATTTTTAATTCTACTAAACTTTTTTTTCTTGAAACCTTGCTGGGCCTTCATTTTCAATGTGAATGCTGGGACATTGTTGATAATTCTGACAGAACTGTTAAGCACTTACAGTGTGTTACTAAAATGTACCCAGGTAAGAAACTTACCTAGGTCTCAACTGAGTCAAAAGGATTGTGAACCAGGTTGGGTGCCCACTCTGTTAAGTATTGCACTGCATGTCCCTAAAGAGGGTATGGTATTTGAACCTGTTAACTGGATGTGCTAGCTAAAAGGCTTCCATATTTGACCCCAGGACTCAAGACTGGTGGTTGTTCAGACCCATAACAGACAGGAGGATTACCCTATTTGTCTCTTGTTCACATATTGCACTTTGAGGTTGGGCACTGTGGGAGCAGAGGGCCTGACCCCTGGGTGCATCTGTGACAAGCACAAGCTTTGTTAGTTTTCTTAAGATGAAAACAGCCACACCAAAACTGTTCTGTTTCAAAGCCAATTTTCTTTATTTAATAGCCACATTCAGCAAGTATTAGCCAATGTTTTGCTTCACTGTGCTTCATCAGTGAATGGTGGATCTTTAAATGATGTATACAATAGCTGGCCTGGTGTCACTGGAGGCTGAGGTGCTGGACACCTTACCTTGCCGGCGACCCATGTTCGGAACGAAATGGGCCACTGGGGTGGGTAGAGAGAACAAGGTTTGAGCATGCAAGGGACTGCTCTTCATCTCCATGGAGGGGGTGCCAGTGGTCAGGCGTTCAACTGTCCCCTAGAGGAGACTGGGGGCAGCACCCGACACTGCAGATGGGGTAGAAGATGAGACAGATGCCTGGATGAGCAGGTGCGTATGCTCCCTCTGGTGGCATCATTGCATGCCTCATCTCTGCAGGGAGAAATGGAGGAAGAAAACAGCTGCTGTGGTGCATGATGGAGGGTGCCTTGTAGGTCCCACTCCCGAACAGCCACTGTGCTGGACCCACTGGATCCGATCTCTGACTGGGGTTGGGGAACCCCATCGGCTCCACCGGGGGGGTAAGCTCTGGGGGTAAGGGTCAGCACCCACTGGTGGACACCAGGGAATGGGGCTGGGGGCTCCCTTCAGAGGTAGGGGCCGGAGCAACAGGGAGCAGAAAATAATAATAGAAAAACAAGAATTTGTCAATGCAGAACATTGTCTTGCTGGCATTGGCATTGGTAGTGCAGGAGTTAGAGAGATGCATAATTGGAATGGCAGTGAAGTATTGAATTGATGCCAAACCCACCCCCACCCTGCAGAGACTGACAGGCATTGGGGTGTGCACTTTGGATCTGCATCAGCCCTGCTCAAGCCATTTCACCTCAACATACCCTGCAGATTCCGACAAGTGTTGTGGGTGTGCCTTGGGGTCTTCAGGGCCTTAAACTCACCCCATTCCATAAGGAAATATGCTGAGATGGTGCAGTATAGGAGAATGGGGTGAACTTTGTGGTCAAGACTCCAAAGGCACACCTCGAGTCACTGGTTGCAGGGTGAGGGTGGGGTGGAATGGCATGAGCATTACAGCCAAAGATCCCAAGTCACACCCCTGATGCCTGACAGTCCCTACAGGGTGGGGCATTATGGTTGGAAACCCTAACGCCCCAGGTGTTTGTTGGTATTTTCACTCCAAATTTTAAACATTGTTTTTTTGTGATCCCACCTTATGAACAGTGGCACTATCAATTCATTAGCTGAAAGGTGATTTTGCACAGCGACTGGGCCATTTGACGCTGCAAGTGTGAAACACATTTTGGGCAGGATGTGAAAAATGACAGCTGTACTGTTCATGAGGAGGTGTAAAAAATGGCAATGTTGAAAATCTGGAGTGAAAATATGAAAACTGGTAAAGTCATGAGCGTGCATAAAACTGTACAATGCACGCTCATAATGCAGGCCTTTTTGGGGAATTATTTCACCAAATTTGCAACATATGCTTTTTGGGACACCACCTCATGAACAGTGGCACTGTCGTTTCATTAATCAGTCCCGAAAGGTGATTCTGTGCAGTGACCATGAAATCACCTTTTGGGACTGAATAACAAGATGACAGAGCATGTGTTCATGAGGTGGGGTCCCAAGAACCCCATATTGAAAAGTTGGACCCAAAATTATTAAAAAAATGGCTGAGATTGCCACATAAGTTGAACCCCACCCCACCCCCATTGATGCCATTATATAGCTTACTGGCATTTCTTCATTTTGTAGTTCAGCTCTGAAGAGTCCAGATGCACTGCACTCCACAGACAATCATAGTGCCAGACCTCTGGAAGTAAGTCTAGGGTGAAGGGGTATGAGGAAGGTGGGTGTAGAGGTTGGTGCGAGTTGGGGAGGGGCGCTAGGGACTCTGAGGGACCGTTTTCTTTTACAGGAAAAACAAAATAATGGACATTGAGGATGGTTTCTTTCCTACAGGTGAACTAAAAAATTGCTGGGCACACTGGGTGGGTTCCAGTATGCCCCATGACTTTTGGGGGAATGTTGGCACACTGGGGTGGGCTCCCCAGTGTGACCCATGAGTTGTTTGGGGAGAATGTTGGGCACACTAGGTGGGCTCCCAGTGTGCCCTGTAAGTTTAGTGGGCCTGATGCTGACAGGGATTGGGCCCCATCAGCAAAGAAAGTGTGTGCGTGGGGGGGAATGATGCCAACAGGGATTGAGTCCCATCAGCAAAGGAAGTGTGTGGGTGCGTGAACATGCCAACATGAACTGCCCACCCCGATGTTGGTATGGGATTGTGTGTGCAGATGGCTGGAGCTGCCATGTTTATTGAAAAGTTTCTCCAGGAAAGGCATATTGGGGAGGCATGTCATCTGCCACTGCATGACGAGATTGTCTCTGATTGCAGCGGCAGATTTCTTTCAACTTGGTAGCACTTTCCATAATTTCCGCATCAGTGCTAGCAAGATTGCTAATTGGGGGATGAGAGATGCACCTACTAAAGCGTGCCCTGCATTTGCCAACACTAATACACCTCTCAGAGTAGTACTATGATGTTGCTAGCACCTACATGAAAGACAACATAGAATAATGTATACAACATTATTTATTTTTTTCATTTTAACAAAAGAAAATGTTTCATAAGATACCAGGTAATCATACTATAGTAATCACACAGAAATTCATTCAACTGAGTGCCCACCTTCTTGTTGCTACAACCATAGTTGTATTCCAAAGATTCAAACTGGAAAATTCTTAAATGTTAATTCTCATCTGCTGCATCATAGCAAAATGGTTTATTTTCATAGTTTTATATTATAGACAAGGTTTTTTTAGTTTATGGCTTTGTTGTTTGTTTAATTTTGTTATCTGAAAAGACAGTGAGTGCTATGGCTCAAGATGTATTATATATGTGAACTGGTTTATAAATGAACTTTCTTAATAATTGAGCAAAGAAAATTATGTTTTAACTTATTTGTTCAACAAAAGAAAGAAATGCTCAAGCTGCGCTTAGTTTTCTGTGACAGTCGGTACTAAGAGGCTGCAAAACTGACCATTTAACAGGTCAGAGGTCACATGCCTGTTTGAATATTTGGACAAAACCAACAGGTCAGAGATCACATGCCTGTTTGAATATTTGGACAAAACTTTTAACAGCTTTAGTTAAAAGAATACAGAACAACCAAGAGTTTTCTTTATGTGGTTTAGAAATGAAATATGCTGCTGGAATAAGATAAACACCATTTTGAAGAGGACATTACAATGAATATGCAGAATTAAAAAAAATCACCTGTAATAATGATGAATGGTCAAGTTATTAAGGAAAATAGTAATAATGGCAGTTTTATAAATGTTAAACCAGCTATTGCTGGACTTTTTGGGACTAGTAAATCATAAGGAATTGGAAAATGTAACTGTTGCTCAAAAATAAGGTTGCATAAAAATGTTGCAAGCATACGAAAAATTGTGGCTTTGCAGTTTGAAACTGAATGTGAAACTCTATAGTCCCTTAATTCCTGAAGACAGACACACTCAGCAACAGACAAAGGATTATATGTGTTAATACATCCCCGCCCCGAGGCCACTTGTTGCTGAAAACAGGTGAGTTTCACATGCCTTCAGTTGAGCAATAACAGCAAAGTGAATCTGAGCTTTTCTGGCTCAAGCGGAAGGGCAAATGAAACCACCAATTTTCAGCAATGAGTGGTGTTGGGGGATATAATATGTTATTGATCAAGAGCCATCAATAATATATTTAAAAAACTTCATAGAACATGCTCATTTCCAGGGTATCTGTGTGAGACACTTTTCACAGAATAAGAGTGCTTCATGAGCAGGGTAGGGGAGCGCTCCTATTGGTTGGGAGTGCTCCCTCGATCTAAAATGTGCTTTGTTGTTGTCAATGACTTTAACTTCAAATTATAAGCAAAATGCAAGTGATGCAAACAATGTAAGCATAACAATATATTGCAAAATTCCCAGAAATGTTATGATATATTTCCAGGCTTCAGCTGTGTACATAAAGTTATTACAAGAAATTTATTGTATAAAACCTGCACAAGATACAAAAACAAGAGACATTGCAAGTTGTTCTCTGTATTGTATCTAACACAACCGTCACTTGGTCAAATGTATCATTATTATATTAAAATGATGCATGAATTAAGATTTTAAAGTTTAAATGGAGGAAGTAACATTTCCCCTTCCCCAGAAAAGTTAGAAGAAGTGAAATGAAGTTTGCCCTGTAGTCAGGCCTGGCCCTGCACAACATGGTGATGCTGATGTAACTATGTATGCACGATAGTCATACATGCGCAGTTTAAGTCAACATCACCATGTTGCACATGGTGGCCTTTAGTACTGCAGTTGCAGAACAGAAAGTAGTCGCCCGGGATGTGGATATGTTTATACGCGCTCACGGAGGAAAAGGATGCATAAACAGAATCACTGGAAACTATGTCGAACACTGTGGCAGCACATCAGACGGTGGTCAATTATGTGCTTCCACAATGCTGTTATACCAATCTGATGATGGATAACATCCATTGAGCTTGGCCCATGCAGCTGTACAAATCAGATTCAGGAGTTTATTAACAAACTAAAGATTAGATCTGGGACTTGCTCGTAATCACAGACACTTTATCATTCTTTTCTAAGCAGTAATTTCTGGCAAATGTGCCTTAACTATATTGATCTCAGTGCTGGTAGACTACTTCTGGTTTTCCTCTGATTCTATTAGGCAGGGGTAGCAGCAATCTTGAAGTGGCAGCTGCAGGTGAGGGCACGCTCTGGAAAAAAGTGGTCCCCATGCTTGTCTGCACATTTTAGAAATGATGACCTTTCTTGTTGTTGCTGTAAAGAAAGTGATCCCTTAATACAAAAACAAGTAGTCAGTTATGGCCTCCACTCCCCCCTTTTGCTTCAAGTAAGGAATGTCATTATAGGTTTGTATCAGATGTACAGTGGCAGCCATAGATGCAAAATATTGTTAAACAGTAATCAAGTGTATGTAAAAGATCGTTTTTTGAATGTGTACTTTCTTAATGTTGTCAATACCACTCTACCCATGTGTACTCTGCCCCTGGATTTCTGTACCCCAAGTGCATTATTTTACATTTTTGTGTTCAGGACAAAAATGCCTTTCAAATGAGGGTAGTCACTAATTGAAATTAAATTTTTTTATGCTTTCTTGTGCATGTGCAAGAAACATCTTGTGGTAGAACAACATTTCAGAGGTGTGTCAGGGATGAGGCCAATGCACAGCAATCTACAGTGAGCTTGTCCCTGGCAGACCAATGAGCATGCAACCAGACTGTGACACTAGTCAAGGTTTCACAGCTGGAATCCATTCTCTAGCTGAAAGAAATAAAGTGCTTGAATGAGAGTGCTTCATTCCTTTAATTCATACCCTTACTGATTTTACTGCTTGTCTCCCCACCCATCCAGCAGATGTCAGGGTACCCAGCCATACACTGCATTACCCCACTCTCTGTGTCATAAGCAGTAAACAGTCCTAGTAGTAAAGAACAAATAAATATTATTTATCCTTCCCATGACAGATGTCCGTGTTGAACTTCTTTGTGTCTCTGTGTGAATGACAGTGTGTGTTCTTGTCCCTGTGCTCCTCTCTCTCCAGTGCTTCATGTGTGCCACAATGCCCTGCGTGAGCATTGCTCTCTGTGATAGTACCCACTGACCCACCAGTGGATCACCTAGTGTCCATGCTGCCTCAGTGTGCCCCCACCCAGCCGCCCAATACAAGGAGCAAGAGTGCTAAGAAGTCAGGCAGCATTGCCTGCAGAGCTGTAACTTAACCCTGAATGGTAAGGATAGAGATATGGGCTGCAGGGACAGAGTGTGAGGTGGGGGCAGTGCAATGTAGTGACCATAACCATGATGACTGGTGGCTCCCAGACATACACCTGAAAAACATTCATTTAAATGGGTGGCTATCCTAGCAGTGTCTACTCCTCCCTCCCACCCTCTCCCACCCACTGGGTGAGACACAGCAACAGTAAGGAAGCTTTCAGTGCAGCATATATGTTCAGGTCAATCTGTTCCAGTCATAGAAGTGTCAAACCACCTCCCCAACAGAGAGTGGAGTACAGTGTGCACCCGAGCTCTGTTGCCACCCATTATTTCCATTCATTCTTTTGGCTTTGCTGTTGGTCTGACTGTTTGACTTTATGAAGCTCAGTGGAAGCAGACAGCACATACAGAGAGGCAGAGAAAGTGGCAGCAAGAGTGCCATGACTGGAACAGAGAGCAGTTTTCTTTTCACCGTGGGGGAGCAGACTTGAGAGAGAGAGAGAGAGAGAGACTAGGAGAAACACAGTGTAAAACAAACTTGGTGCATTTATTCCACCACTGCACAAAATGGAGTGCCCATACAGAGACAAAGACAAATATGTGGGTCACATATCTGCCCCTTCACATTGACTAGTACAGTGTAGGGTGGGCACTGGATGGGCACTCCTGGGTAGTTGCTGCCCCCTACACCTCCAGCTCACATCAGCACATATGCAGCAATCTGCAGTAGCCACTGACTGATGTAGATTACTCATCTTCCCCTCCACACCCATCCTATTCTACACAGGTTGGCACAGTGACAAGGTGACCTGCAGATGAGCAGCCCAAGGTAAATAGTGTACTGTGGCCTGGCATAAGTTGGTGATTGGTGTCCCCTCCACAACCATCCCACCACTGCACTTTGGCTGCCCCAACCAGAGATAGAAATGTGAGTTGCACAATTGCCATGCCACGCCTGTTTCTGTCTAGCCTGGTGAGCACCAGGTGGGTGAAAATGGGGTTGCAGTCCAGATCCACTGGGTGACCTGAGGCCATTGGCACCCCACACATCTTTCCTCATTTCTGCACAAGTGAAGCATTTTTTCCTTCCATTCCACCTCCTGCATGTTAGAGCACTCTGCAGGAGCCAATGACAGATATGTTCACATCTGTCCATCTTCACCCATCCGAGTTCCATGAAAGCTGGCAATGGCATTGGGTGGGCTCCAGGCAAGTGGCTCTGGGAGAATGATGCCCCATCCACCTCCACATCAGGGTAGCACCCTGCAGCAGCCAGTGATAGAGATGCAAGTTGCACATCTGCCCCTTCATACCCATCCTTGTTCCACCAGAGCTAGCATGAAGGTTGGCGTGGGCTTTGGGTGACTGGCACCTCCTCACCCTATGCCACACCTCTACACTTGCAGAACACTCTGCTTCAGCCAGAGGCTCTCCCACGTAACGTACTGTACCCATGGAGAGCACTCTGAGGTACTGAGATATAAAAATGTGGATCTTGTATCTGCCCCTCCACAACTGTTCCCACTCTGCTGGGTGGTAGGAGTAGGATACAGTGGGTGTTCCTAAGTGACTGGTGTCCCTCTTGTGCCCCACCTATCAACTCAATACTTTACAATAGACAGGAAGAGATGTGGATTGCACATCTGCCCCATCATAAACTGTGCCCATTCCAAAAAGTCTCACACACAGGCTGGAGTGGTGTCTAGGATAGTGGCCATTTAGTGACTGTTCCCTTCCCCTTCCATCCCACCTCCACACATGGGGAGCAATCCTCCCCTCCATTACACAATTGCACATGGAGAGCACTCCTCCCACTCCATGCCTCTTTTGCATATGGGGAACAATTCTCCTTCTCCAGCCCTCTTCCACATGGTGGACATAGTGTCTTATGTAAGCAATAATACCCAACAGGGTGGGCTTTATTGAGAAATACCGGACCACCCAGGGGCATAATGGGGCCCAAAACTACAGGTGGAAGGCCTTATAGCCCCTGGAAGGTCCAGTATTTTCCAATAAAGCCCACCTTGGAGGGTAGTAGTGTGATTGAGCTCTGTAGCATTTGTATATGTGATTTACAAAATTTAAGAAAAAAGTTTAAAAAAATGATAAAGAATGACATTTAAGTCTTTATGTTGTAAAGCAGTCCCTGTGCTGTTCCATCTCCTGTTCTCCCCCCACAGAGAATTCTGTTCTAGTTATTACCCCCCCCCGCATCAAAGCACCCATAAGAAGATACAATTTTCTCTGAGCAACCTCTTAACATCATTTTGAGGTTCCCCTGCTTTTGCCACCTGGCACTTTTTACAAATAGATTTTAGATAGAACTAAGCACATTTCAAGTGTCTAATAGAAGTTTTTCAACTGTATTAGCTGGATTATAATTTCTACTACTGTTTTAAAGTGCTTACAGCTCTTCTGCTTCCTTGCTCCTCCTGCACCCCCCCATCCAAGCACTCTGCCTTGGCGCTGAAAAGTCTAACTCTCCTTTGTCTTGCTAAACTGCTCAGTCTAAACCTATCCTACTTCTATGCTATTTAAACCCTGCTATTTTTTCTTCTCTCCAGCTGCCTGCCCTTGAACGGGGCTGCTTCAGCTCCCCACAGTCCGGCGGCACCAGCCAGCCACCGACCGGGACCAGGATGCCTGCCTGCAGCTCCTTGGAAGGTGCAAGGCAGGCGCAGCCAATCAGAACATGGGCGCTTCCAGCAAACCCGTCCTGATTGGCCAGGACTTTTCCCTGCTTTTGCCACCTGGTACTTTTACAAATTGATTTTAGATAGAACTAAGCACATTTCAAGTGTCTAATAGAAGTGGCTAGTTTTCCATTAGCAGGTTATACAGACCTGACACTAGAGGGATTCTTGTTCTTTCATTTAAAAAAAAAGTCTACCCTCTGAAAGACACAGTTGCTTTACTTGCTATATACCTTCCTTCCTGCCTTCAAGATCCTCTCGAAATGGGTAAGACTTCCCTGAACCACAGGACTGCTGACAGCCACGCCATTAGCCCCACAGTATCTGTACCGCACCCTGATTGGATGCTCTCTTGCCTCCTGCTCGGGGATTGGTTCTTGAGCCAGCTAAAACTTTGCTCTGCTCAGGACTGCTGTGCCCATTCATTTCTATGGAAAATGGCCAAAATTTTATGCCCACCCCCCTCTGACCCTAACTTTATAGACCTTCCTCCACGCCCCCGGTAGCTCTGCCCCCCCACTCGTGCTCCATTGGGTACCTGTTTTGGGACTCCCCATCTTTTAGTTGTCATCTCCCACTCCCTGGCTGCCTGGCCTTCCTGGCTGTATCCTCACTTCCGCTGATCCAGCTACTGCTCTTCTGCCCCTTCTCCTAGCCCTGCCAGCCTGTCTTAACCCCTCCCTCTGCCTACCCTGAATCCTACCTTAATCATGCACCTCGCTGTTCTTTACCCTATTCTATTTCTTCTTGCCTGTCTTCCTCCCTACTGCACGCCTCAAAGCCTGCTTTCCCTCCCCACAGCTTCCACATTCCTACATCCTTCCTTCACATAGGTATGCTGCACACTGGTCACTGCCCCTTGCCCAGGGTCCATCCTACCACCATGAAACTGTCCTACACCCACACTGGTCCTAGCCCTCACTCTGGTCCCCATCTACACTTACCCTCGCTCACTATCGTCGATGCCCGGCAACTTCCGAGATGCTAGCAGGCGTAAGAGCATTCATAAAGAAATACGCCGCAGCTCCTTGAGGTTAGTCCTCCTCCTCCTAATGTTGTCAGGCAATGTAAACCCAAGCCCTGGCCCATTCTGCTGTAAAACTACTAATCTGAGCAAGCCTTGGGTGCCCTCTCATTCATATCAATCAACATCTGCAGCCTCCTTCCTAAAATGTATGCCATACAGGCCTTCACCAGCCAACACTGCCCTGGCATCCTGGTAGTTGTCGAAACCTGGCTCATACCATCGGTACCGGACCATGCAATCAGCCTTCCTGGATACAACGTCTTTAGGCTCAATCGCCTCTCCAAAAGAGGCGGGGGCTGCACTCTCTACCTAAAAGACTCCATACAGGGGCACCATATCATTACCTCACTCCAACCCACAACTGCTCAGATACTGCCAGTGAGAATCCTCCTTGGAGCCCAAAACAAAACCCTCACTGTTGCCACCATCTGCATCCCTCCCAAAGAACAGGAAACTGGTCTAACTGCTGTTCTTGACTTTGTAAAGTCACTCCCATTGGACACCTAATCCATCCTCCTAGGCGACTTCAACATCAACTGACCTGCAGCCGATGCTGGTGCACACAGGGATACCGTTGCTGTGGCAAACCTCACACAAATGTTTGACTCACCAACCAGGAAAAATTACAGGACTGGCACCAGCACATTCTTGGACTGGATCCTTACCAGTCACCCATCGCAGATATCTAAAACTAATGTGCTCCCTGACTCTCTCAGCGACCACTCCCCTGTTAACTGCACCTGGTCAAATAAATTCATCAAACAGCCATCAAAAACTATCACTAGCAGGGTTCTACCCAGTGGTCACCTTCCTCGACTCAAATCCCACCTCCTTCATCAAGACTGGTTGCCTATCTTCAATGCAACCAACGTAACACTGCCCTTGACCACTTCATAAACATCTTCACTGTGGCCTGTGACACGTATGTCCTATTAAGAAACGCAAAGTAAAATCACTCAGTAACCCTTGGCTACAGGTGACCTCCTCAGAAGCTAAAACAAGAGACCACCTATGGAGCTGGCCAGAAACTCTGGAAGGCAAAACGACATCCAAAACTATAAACGTGCCCGCAATGACTGCACCAAAACCATCTGGCAAATGAAGTCCGCCTACTATAAGCATGTCCACACAAACTCCTGGGGCAATGGTCAGGAATTCTGGAAGAACATAAAGGAACTCACCGGGAACCCACCCAGACCCCCCATCAATACTCAGCATCAACAGATCCACAACCCTCAGCCCAAAAACCATTGCAGATACCTTTAACAAGGCCTTTACCGACCTCAGCACTGCCCTACCCCAGGACTACTTAAAAGATGGTGAAGCCCCTCTGTCTGCAATGAATACTACTCCCACCAGCTCCCCCCACTTCTACTTCAAAGCAGTCAAGGCTCACCAAGTACGCAAATATGTTACCAAAGCCCTTGGTAAATCAAAATTCAGTAATGACTCTCTCGATCTCAAAATCCTGTCTCTCACACTTGATGAAGTGCTTAGTCCTCTGACCAGAATTTTCAACCTCTCCCTCAGCCTTAGCCAGTTCCTGGACAGATGGAAATCTGCCACTGTCACCCCAATCCATAAAAGTGGTGACAAAACTGCCCACGATAACTACAGACCTATCTCCCTACTACCCCCACTCTCCAAGGCACTAGAACGCATCATCTCGGACCAGCTCACAGAATATCTGGATATGTACAACATCCTGTGCAAGCAACAACGGGGGTTCCACAAAGGTCACAGCACCTCCACAGTCCTACTTGAATTCACCAGCGCAGTCCGCAATGCACTTGACTCCGGTGAACTACTAGGCTCAATCTACATTAATTTAACTAAAGCCTTCGACACCATCAATCACTGCCTCCTGCTTGTCTAGCTTCAGAACACTGGGCTGTCAACCGACTCCATTGGCTGGTTTAAGAGCTATCTTGAAGAACAGTCCCAAACAGTAAGAATTGCTGATACACTCTCGGACCCTAGACCGGTCCGCTCGGGAGTCCCAGGACTCCATTCTGAGACCCTCCTCTTCAGCCTATTCTAAACTCACCACCGGCAGCTGCCCAGAACAAATAATTTCTATGCCGACGACGCTGTGATCCTCACCTCGGACCCTGATCCAATCCAATTACAAATAAACTTCAGTGGGCCTTCTCCTCCATCGAATCCTAGTTTCTAAATCATAAACTGCTTCTCAATCAGAAAAAAAACAAGTCTATGGTCTTCTGCAGCCCCCACAACAGAAACAAACAACTCCACCTCTCCATTGCAACCGAACAAGGAGCCATCCTAGAGCAAACACAATCGTTCAAGTACCTCGGCATCACCCTTGATCCCTACCTCTCATACGCTGTCCATATCAGCAATGTTGCAAAGTCTGCCAATGTGAGGTTAGGCATATTATTCTGGCACAGGAAACACCTAACCCCAGAAGCACTGTCAGTGGCTGTCCAAAGCTCCATCGTCAGCATCATACTCTATGGTCTTATCATATATGGGTCTGCAACTACCACTGCTTTCTAAATATATCAGTGACCTCCTGAATGAGGCCTGTTGTCTCATCACTGGCTCACATCGCCGTACCCACACATGTGACCTTTATTCCCAATCTGGATGGCTTCAACTGAACAAATGCATAAAATACCAAACCTGTATCACAGCCAAGAAAATTATAATGGGGCTTGTCCCACCTGGTGTCTGTGCCCTCCTTAAGCCTAGACATAGGAACGTTACTACAAGGAGATCCAATTACCATCTACTACATATCCCACAATGTTGTGATGACCCAAGGACAAAGATCATTCACCTATTGGGCATCCAACTGGCTCACCCTCTTGGCAGCGACATAGTGATCACTCCAACACTTGGCCTCTTCAAGTCAAGCTCGCCTCTCACTGCTTGTATCCTCACGATTGCCCATCTTAACATTTCCACCATTCTATGCCCCAGCACCCAGCACTTACAATCAGTCTTTGCACCCCCTAGCACCTTACCTGTCATATTCCTCGACAAGGCCCCCTGGCTGCACTCATCTCCTGCCCTCACACCTCTCTCCCTGTATCTCCACTCCTGCCCTCACCCCAACCACCTCCATACTCCCCTTACCTCTGCACCTCCTTCCCCAATCTCCTACCCTCACTTCCCCCACCCACCCCCTCCTTCCCTTGTCTTGCTCATAGCTCAAGTCTTTGTACTGGTTATTACATGTCTGTAAGTCAATGACTATATGTTTGTAACTAAAAATGATGACTGCTGCACACACTGATGTGGAACCTTTGTAAGAGCTTCAGCTCAACGGTATTGTAATCCTAGATTGAAATAATAAATAAAAATAAAAATGAAAAACACAGTTCTTTGCCGTCAGTGTTGTAACATGTTTTTTTGTCAGTTTGTGGTTGGAATAAGATGCGAGTTAGGGTATGCGACCCTGCAATGTAAAAGCAGGAAGTGGAGTGCCCGTGTACTGAGACAGGAAAACGTTTAACATTCACAGGCTGAGTATTAAGTTTTTCAGTTTTTTTTCAATTGGTATCACTTATTTGTTATGGGAAACTATTGCTACTGTAGCTCATGCTCAGGTTCACTGAAACTGCAAATTCGGATTGGAATGAAATTGATGCAAATAGCCAGTGCCACAGACATTTCTCTCTAGAGCCACCTAGTCAAATTGGGAAACTTTACTCTTGCTTCACAACACTGGCCCTTGTGAAGTTGGACCTGACAACAGACTGCACCAGTATCCCACAGTGTCTGTGGACCACAGTAGTGTTAGCTAGGGAGAGACCTGACAGGGCATACCCGACAGTACCAGGAGATTTCATGACTAGGAAGCCGTATAGAGCTCCCAGAGAGAGCTGCAAGTGAATTGTTTAACTCAAAATAACTTGCAGTACTGAAGTAGTGTGCTGATTTTTTTATTTTATTTGCACCATACCTGGAGTGGTGCTACTGGCTAATGGATTTTTGAGAGTGAGAGGGGATCACAGGTCGCTCTATCACCCGCTAAGCAGGAGGTAAGAAAAAATGGTGGTTTGACAGTTTTAAAAGTCTGGGTGCCCAAAGATATTTGAAGTGATGAGGCACCCTGAGTTTGCACTAGTTTTAGAGCGGGCTACATCGGAAAATAAATGAATAGCTAGATAGAGTTTTAGCCAGTCAGATTCATTTATTTTCTAAGCCCATTTTCTATGTAATCATATTTGGTCTCAATCCTTGTTGAATGCAACATTGTACATATTGAGCTAGATATTCAAAGGTTGTGCCTGGCGCAACTGGGTTGCACAGCTAAACCACAGAAATCGCTCAGGGCATTATTCAAAGTGGGGAATCGCATTGTGCCATTCTCCGATGTGCCGGGGCACAAAGATAATGTATCGCGCATCTCCAGGTGGTGTGCCCAGGCATATGCAGCACATCCTGATATTCAGCCTGTGATGTGCAGCACGTATGCTGGCACAACCCTGAGATGCCGCTGCATGCAGGGCATAAAGCTGAGCATGAAAAATAAGGCTCAACTGGCAGTCACACACAGGCGAGCTGCCAAAATGCAAGGCTCATCACAGCAGCTACCAGCCGTGGTGGCTTCCCCTGAACACTGTACACAAGCACCCAGTAATGTGCCTGGTGGTCCAGTGGTATCCCTCTCCTGCCCGTAACCCCAATCACCTGAAATAAAAGAATATTATATCCCTGGTAGTCTAGCGGTACCCACCTCCCCTCCTGACCCTCTGATCATCCAAAATAATATATCATTCTATACCTGGTAGTCTAGTGTTGCCCCCTTCCCATCCTGGAACCCCCCCACCCACACAGGACCCCTTGCCACACAGCTCTTCCCCATCATCCGTGGGCAGCAGCAAACCCACCCACATACCTCCGCGACTGCCCACTGAATCACAGCTTACAGTATCAGCTGCAAGCCCATTGGTCCACACTGTGGACCAATGGGCTACAGATCACTCTATAAAGACATTCACAAATATGTGAATGAAGTCATTCATTCACATTTTGTCAGATGACTAATACAATATGCACTGCAAGCCCATTGGTTCAGCAGTGTGGACCAATGTTTCTGGCAGCTAACAGTCTGCTGTCATACGGAAGGCAGCGCGGAGGTATGTGGGTGGGTTTGATGCTGCCCGCTGATGATGGGGAGGGAGCTGGGTGGGCTGGGGGTCCTGTGTGGGTGGGGGGTGCCACTGGACCACCAGGGATTTATTTCCATTAATTTTACGGGTGATTGGCGTTCTGGGATGGGGAGGGGGGTACCACTAGACTACCAGGGATTTGACAGGCTGAACAGGGGTACAGGATGGGGAAGGGGTACCACTAGACCTCCTCTGACAGCACTGCATGCTGTGCAGGGTGCCAGGCGCATTTTGCTGGCCAGCCCTGCACAACACATGCAAATGGGGCCATAATGACATTCAAATGGCCTCATTTGCACCTTGCATATATTATAGCTCCATTTCCATATTGCTGGCTGAATATCAGGAATTTGCGCAGAGTGTAACTCTGTTGCACTGGCGCAGTTCCTATTCCTGGTATTCAACCCTGTCTGGGAGGGGATGTCCCAGCGCATCATATTTGTGCAGTGTGCATTACCTGATATATTCAGAGGAGATGCGCAATGGCTCATCTCTTTTGAATATATCCCTTAGTTTCACCAGTGCAACTCAATTGCACTGCACCACCACATACTCCATTGCCATGCACAATTCTGAATATCAGGGCCTTTGTATATACTAATGTAAAGAAAATTGCTTTATTTTAATTTATATTATGTGTCTATATATTTGTATCTCACACCATGTATTGTCTTTATCATTGCTTGTACAAGGGACCTCCTTGCAAATGAGGTTGCTCAATGGATGTTATCCCTTCATAATAAACTTGAACTTGAACATGGAAAGCACTCTTCCCTCCATTCCATCTCCACACATAGGTATAATTGCTCCACCTCCATACATTGTGAACACTCATCTCCTGACCCCTCCAATGCTTCTCCCACTACATTTCACCTCCCCACATGGACAGCACTTCTCCCTGCATTCCACCTCCTGCATATAGGTAGCACTCCTCCACCGCCATTCAACCTCCACACATGAGAGCTTTCCTCCCACTTTATATCAGCTCTATACATGGGGAGCACTCCACCCTTCATCCCACTGCCCCTAAAAGGGGCATTGCTCCCCATCCATCCCACTCTTACACATGGGGACACCACCACACATTTGCATCACTCATCTTCTACCACCATCCCACCTCTGCATATAGAGTACTCTAACCTCATTCCACCTTTGCACATGGGAACACTCTGTAACAGCCAGAGACAAAGATGTCAGTCAGGCATCTGCCTTTCACACCTATTCCCACTCCATGTGATGGAAGAAGAAGAAAGCATTTATATAGTGCTTTTCATATACAGTGTATCTCAAGTACTTCACAAGCAATGCTAGACTGGTAGTGAAGTGACTGAATGTATAGTGGCGGCCATATTGCACATCAACACCCACACAGCCTGGACAATAGCATGATCAGGTTAATGAAAAGGATGTTAGCGCAGGACACTGGAGCGTCAACTACTCTTTGCAAAGAGTGCCCTGAGTTCTTTTACTTCCACCTGGACACCCACCAGCACAGCACAAGGATGAATAGAAGGGACCTCGGTTTAATGTCTTATTCAAAGGACAGCACATCTCAGCAGTACAGCACCCTCCTAATGCAGGACTCAGATGCCAGTGTTTTAGGTATGAGTCCAATCCCGGTGTGGGACAAGAACCCACGACCTTCTGGTCCAGAGGCGGATGTGCTACCAACTGAGCCACACTGACAACAATTTGAGCAGAACATTGGTGAAGTTGAGATGTAGTGAATGGGTTGCCCTGGGAGATGGTACCAACACCTCACACTACCTCTCGGAATGAGAGAGCCCCCCCGAATCAATCTTCCTTTCTCCGCTCAACACTTTTCTACTGAATATCCTCTAGTTTACTTGCCTTACCAGTTAGTCCCTCTCAAGACAAGACTACAGGCCACTAGGCCAGGGCAGATTTTCCTCAACCTCTCCTATCTTCACTTCAGACCACAACACCAGTCAAGCCAGTGTCCAGCACAGTCAAGAAGACACACCACATTACTTGCAGCTCAGCACTGGATGGGTAAGTTCTTTCTCTAGTAGACCATAGTTCCAAGTTCTCCCACAGTTCACCTGAGGCTAGAAGAGCAGCTCACAGTTCCACTCTACCACCACGACAGTCGACAGGACACCACAACTTGCTCGGCACTGCACAGACGATGCAGCACAGCAGCACTTTCACTAGTCTGTCTAACCAGGCTTCTCTTGCTCTCTCTGTTGATGATGTCTCCATCTCCCCTAGCCATCAACAGTCCCGTGCATGCACATTGTGTTGCAGCTAGCTCCAACCACTATGGAGACTGTTGAGACACTGAGTATTTTAGCAGCTGAGCCTGAACCAACCCAAAAATAAAATACAGGAATTTGAAATTTTCTGAGGTAATTTTGAGGGGGGGTTGAACACCCTGAACAGCCCCCTGCCTACACCCATACAATTCACAACAGTTCAGACACATGCAATGCTTTCACTTAAAGGCACACCTCCCAGCCCAGCCAGCCCCCCCGCCTACCCCAGCACACAAATGAACACCAACACCCCTCTCTCTTCCTCTGCAAGCAGCAGGATCCCTCACTCTCAAGCAGTCAGTCCTGTATGAGTAGCAGGTTGGGGCCTGGGGATCAGTCAGACCTGCTGTGTAATGGAGCTCGAGCCTGCCTGAATACAATAGGACAGCTAAACTGAATCCCCTTAATCCTGACAGATGGAGAGCTGCTGCACAGATGATTGCTACAGCCACTCAGGAACCACCAGGGATTTACAACAAGAGCTAGACTATGGCAGGCAATCTGCCATCTGTCTCCTACACTGACTGTTTGCAACAGTCACCCAGCTGCTCCTCTGCTAGCAGTGCCCAGCAATGGTCAGTAGTGTCGGTGGGTGGCCCCTTTTGGAGTGGTCAAGCGAGCTCCTCGACTTGTTATTAGCCCCCTGCAACTGATACTCTCTTTTGACTTCCTCCTGTGTTTGGTTGCATTTGCCTGTTTTCAGATACCCAATAAACCTTTTTCTAGTGTTTACTTAGATACAGAATATTAAATATATCAAAATAAAATATAATTGCTTTGAAGAAGATAGAAGCCTTTATTATGGCTCGGCTTCAATGTATGGTTGGAGAATGCTGAAATGTCATCTTGATTGTTTTACTTCCATATTGCTATTTTGTATTTTTAAGTTAACTGAAATATAAAAAGTAACTTTTTTTTTAGAAGATAGAAGCTTTTATGATGGCTCTTTTTGGTTTGATCACCTCATACTGAAGCATTGAAGCAGTGAGATCGCCATGATTTTGGCAGCCTTGCACCATTCTCTGATTCTAAAAATATGTATCACAATGGTTGTATAACTGCAGGTCTATATTCAAATAGCTTTAATTCATATAATTGTACACTAAGAAGAATGGTCTTAATGAGTTCATTTAAGGTTTCATAATTTAACCTTTTGCAATTTTAATGACCTCCCAATCCTGGAGTCTTTAATTTGTTTTATCTAAACATTTCTTTGTTAAGTTCATCAATAGTCCAATAAGATTTAGTATAAAATTACTTTAGAACAAAAACTGTATAAACTTTGGATTTGATTTTGTGAAAATATTAACTTCTCTCCGAGCTGAAAATACAAAGGAGATTAGTTGTACATACTTTTCTATTTCTCCACACTTTTACTGTGGAAATTTGTAAAAAAAAAAATATGAAAAAATAACACTTGACCTTTTGCACAGGTCTTGACCTCCCATAAAGGGAATGGCTTAAAACTTATTTAGGAGTCATTCAAAAGTTATCTCAAGGTCAAGATTTAGTAAACTATACATTTAATGTGTAAGCTTGCCCTTTTTTAGCATACGGGATATTATGACCTTTGCTGGCACCACCAGTTCCCTCCTACAACAGGTCAGACCTCCCAGGACTACAAGGGCAGCTAACAAACCCTCTGTCAAGGTTTCCTTCCGTCGCACCTCTCTAGGCCAGCGTTCCTTTGAATACTGAGCACCACTCTGGCTCAACTCTCTCCCACCTGAGATAGTCTCCATCAGTAAAATAGGCTCTTTCAAATTTGCGCTTAAAACTCACCTGTCCAGCCATATGCAATGCTACTGCTACCACTGACCACTGCCTCCCAGAACACATCCTGCTTACCCCAATTATGCTCTTCTATATGGCCCAACAAGATACTTATCCACCCTTTCCTTCTTCCTCCACCCCCACTCTTTCCCCTCCCCTCTCTTATTCTACCTGAGCACTCTAACCTCCCCTTTCCCAATTGCCCCTACCTTAGCATGCCCCCCCAACCAGCTCCAGACAAGGTTTCCCAACCCCAGGAACCACTACCTCTCACCTCTTCACTCGCCTACTCACCACCTATCTTGGTCTACTCACCACCTCCCTCTACTCCTCTACACCAGCTCTGCTCAGTAGCTGCTAAACCTGTCAATCCATTGTTACCCCATCCTCTCTGCTACCCATATCAATGACCTGCACCGTCGGTAGTTTCTAGCACCTGTATATGCCTGTGATTCTTTTGTAACTGTAATTTGCTCTCTTTATTTCTGTGTCCTGACATGGAACCTTTGTAAATGAGCTGGCAGCTCAAGGCTGTAATCCGAGAATGCAATAAATAAATAAATAAATAAATAAATAATAATAGAAGTTGCCAAAGAGGACATAATAAAAGAAAAAAATCTGTGTTGCAGCATACAGTAGATGCCTAAAAGTTTTACAGACAGCCATTCTTTTTCTTCTCTGTCTTCCTTCTTCCCTCTACCTGGTCAGCATCAGCTTCACATATAGATCTTATATGACATTTCTGGCTAATAATTACAAAAATTATTCTACTGCTTTTGTTCTGAAAAGATTTAATATGATCCCATCCTTAAAAGATCTACTGTGACCCCAATAAGCAGATCATTTTGTTTCAAGCTGGTAAGCACTAAAGAAGTCAATTGAAGTACTAGTAAATCAGGATCTACTGTTAAATTAGGCATGACAAGGTGATCTGGTCTAATTTCACTTAAAGTGGGGTAGCACTTTAGAGAAATGAGGCTTTTGTGAGTGCAATAGGAGTTATGCCAGACAAATGTAAATATCTCTAAAAGCATACGAATTATGCATAAACCATCAGTATGAAAGTTGTTCAGGACAAAACGACGTTTCAAATGATCCTATTCATTAAGCTGCACTAATTATATTTTTTAAACTATGGCCATCTGATTACCTGAATTTTTATTTTTCTTCACAATTTTCACCTTTTGGATGGCTATGTTTAATAAAATCTAATGAATTCATATTATAGAATCATAGAAGCTTAACGGCAGAAAAGAACCATCCGGACCCTCTAGTCTGTCCTTTTCTCCCCCTACACCTCCCCTTCCCTGCCAGCCTCTGTCCTCCCCAATACATAGCCCCATATGCTTGTCCCATGCCTCTTGAATTCTTCCACTGATTTAGCCCCCACCACTCCATCTGGTAGTCTGTTCCAGGGTTCCACCACCCTCTCCATGAAGAACATCCTCCACATTGCCCCTGTATCTTTTTCCTTGCAGTCTGAGGTTGTGCCCTCCTTCCTCTTAAGTAAACCTTCTTCTCCCACTTTATTGAGCCCCTTTACATATTTAAAAATTTCAATCATGTCTCCCTTTCCTCCTTATCTCCAGCATGTACAGATCCACCTCCTACACCTCTGTTTATATGACTTTCCTGCATACCCTGTACCATCTTGTTTGCCTTCTTCTGAACCCACTCCAGTGCATCTATATCCTTGCAGAGATGTGGCCTCAGAACTAGAACCCCATACTCCAGGTGCAGCCTCACCATGACTTTGCAAAGGGCATTATTACTCCTCCTTTGTTAATAATGCTTACCTATCCATACCAACATTCCATTGGCCTTTCCTGCTGCCCTGCTACATTGGATTCCTATCTTAAGATCTGAGAGTATGATCCCCAGATCTCTCTTCTGTTCTGTTACTTGGATTTTCTCCCCACCTAGGTAGTACCCTGCTCTTCTGTTCCTACTCCCAAGTGCACTTCTTGGCATTAAATTTCAACTGCCATGTCCCAGACCATTTTCATGCATCTTTAAGTCCTCCTTCATGTCCTCTACCTCCTCCTTGGGGTGTCCACCCTATTTCATATTTTTGTATCATCAGCAAATAGGCACACCCTTCCCCTCAAACCCTCCACAATATCACTGATGTAGATGTTGAAGAGAAGTGGACCCAAAACTAACCCCTCTGGCACTCCACCCTTTACCCTCACTGTCCCGGAGTGTACCCCATTTAGCACCACCCTCTGAGTTCTTCCTGCCAGCCAGGCCTTTACCCAGCTTGTTATTTTCCCACCCACCCCAGGCTTTTCATTTTACTCATCAGTCTCCTATATGGGACGGTGTCAAAGGCCTTATTGAAGTCTAGATAGGCCTCGTTTACCGCCCCCTTGGTCAATCACCTGAGTCCCCCAATCACAGAACTGAATTAGGTTTTTCTGGCAAGACTTCCCCTTCTCGAAGCCATGCTGTCTGCTGTCCTGCAATCCACTCTCCTCCAGGTAATCCACCACCCTTCACCCTCTCCTTGATTAATGCCTCCATTACCTGCTCCACCACTGACGTGAGTCTGACAGGTCAGTAGTTCTCCTTCACCTCCTTACTACCTCCCTTGTGTAAAGGCACTACATCCACCCTCTTCCAGTCCTCCAGCACTCTCCCCATATCCAGGGACAAGTTGAAGAGCCTTGTCAAGGGTGCAGCCAACTCCTCCTTCAATTCCCTGATCACCCTGGGATGTAACCCATCAGACCATATTGCCTTGTCCACCCTCAATCTATCTAGCTCTGCCCTAACCCTATCCAAGGTGAATGTGTTCAGATCCTCCCATTTACTCTCCTTCCTTTGACTTTAGCTCAGGTTCCTCCTCCTCCTGCAGCCAGAATACTGAGCTAAAGTACTTGTTTAATAACTCTGCTTTTTCACCGTTCCTTTGCAATTTTATTCCACCATCCTCCCCCTCCACAGCCTAGTAGTCCCCTGCCTTGCCATTCTCCTCTTCCTCACATATCTGAAAAAGGTTTTATTCCATCCTTTGGCCTTTTTTGCTATTTTCTCCTCAGTATCTGCTTTTGTCTTTCTTATCTTTTTCTCTGCCAGACTCCTCTTTTCCCTATACGCTACCTTATCTTTCTCACTGAGTGTCCTCTTAAATTTTCTGAAACCTGTCCTCCTTTCCTTGACTGGCCTCACAACCTCCTTTGTAAATCAAAGCGGTCTCCTCCCCTGTTTGCTCTTCCTAACCTTTTTTATGTACATTTCTGCAGCTTTCAGTACCCCTCCCTTGATAGCTTGCCCTAACTCCTCCACTGCCCCTATATTCTCTGCACCCTCTGCTCTCTCCATTACTATCCTTCTCATCTTGTCAAAGTCTTTGCATCTGAAGTTCATGACTGTAGTAGTGGTTTTACTTGTCTCCCTGCCTGCCCTGACCCTGAACCTTACCGTGCTGTGTTCACTGTTGCCCAAGGTTTCTCCTATCTGCACCTCATCCACATTCTCCTTATTTGTCAGACCACATCCAGCAGGTTGTTGCCCCTTGTCAGTTTCCTGACTAGCTGTTGAAGGAATAACTCCTGCAGTGCAGCTAGAATCTCCCTGCTCCTTGATGATCCTCATCCAGTTTCCCAGTCTATACCTGGGAGTTTAGGTCCCCTGCCAGCAATGGTTCTCCTTTTAGGGCCAGCCTATGACTGCCTGAATTAACTGTTGATCACCCTCCTCTCCTTGTGTAGGTGGTCTGTATACCACCCCCAGTTGCAAGGATTCTCCCATCCTCCTGTCTAGTGTTATCCACAGTAGCTCAGTCTTCCCATCCTCCTCTTGTCCTTCAGTTACACTTATGCCTTCCCTGATGTATAAAGCACCCCTTCTTACCCTCCCTATCCCTTCTGAACAGTCTGTAACCTGGGATAGTCATTTCCCAGGTGTGCAGCTCTGTCCACCAGGTCTCACTTATAGCTACTATATCTAGTCCCTTGTCCCCCATGATGGCCTCCACGTCCACCTTCTTATTTGCTAAGCTCCTGGAATTAGCTGCTAAGCCCTTCCACCAGGTTTCCCCTCCATCACCCTTCACTATTCTCCCTCATGCCCAGTATTTTAGCTCTGTCCTTGGGGGAGGCTGGTAGCCCCTCATTTCTATTGCCTTGTAGTGTGGATTAGAGATTACCCTCATTTGAAGGTCATTTTGTCCTGAACAACTTTCATGTTGGTTGTATATTAGTAACTTTTAAACTTTCTAAGATATTTACTTTTGTTTGGCATGATTCCTACTGTGTTCACTCAGAGAAAATAAATGAGGTTGTTTGGAAGACCATATTTTACAAAATATAAATAATTCAGATTAGTGACTACCCTCATGTGAAAGGTCTTTTTATCCTGAACAACTTTCACACTGGTTGTTTTGTACACATTTAATAGTTTTAAAGATATTTAGGCTTGTTTGGAATTTGTGCATATTTACTCTCAGAGAAAGCAGTTTGGGGTTATGTGTCCATCATTCTAAAAGAAGGGGGTTAACTGCCAAGGATTTGCAGTGTTGGGAAGGATACACTGAAAACTACTAAAAATGTGTTCATGGAAACCCCTTTTCAAGCTAAAGTGATATGACTGTAGGCTCCACACATCCACAAAAACATAAAGGACACTCACTAAGTAATATGTGTACTGAACACTCACAGATTGATACATGTAGGGCTCAGTTGTAAGAAACTTACCTATTCTGATAGCAGCTGCTCTCAAGACAGTTATTCTTCTGGTATGTACCAGCACTCAGAGTGCTTATAGGTTGTCTTTTGAACTGCCAGAAATGGGGCAGATCTAGTCACCTGACATCTGCATGACATGCATACCTCTCATATGTCCCTGCTTTTCAGGATGTCCCTGATTTTGCCTCAGAAATTTCTTCTGTCCCTCCTAAATTTGGCATTTCAATCACTGAAGAGTAGGATTTGAATCACAAAATAATCCCAGCCTTTGGTGTTACAGCTAGTTCTCAGTAAGAAAATGTTATTCATACTAAGAAGCATGTTGTACACAGCTTCTGGAACTAATTACTATTTTTCCAGGTGTGTCCCTGATTTTGGTAATTTGTCCTGATCATTTTAAGCCTTGTCCCTGATTTGTGATGAAGGAGGTTGGGAGGTATGGTGAAATGGTGCCACAGTGTGTGATGTCTCTGTTTCAGTGCTTGCTCCAGCCATAATGACCATGCCATTGCAAGGCTATGGCTTAGTAATGCAGATAACACTGCCACAATAGGTGAAATAAATGGAAGGAGAACCTGCCCACTACACATCCCTAAGTACTGGCACATGATTTGGTGTTGTCAGCATAGCATTTTCCAGCAAGTTCACACATAAAAGCTATATTCTTCTATAGGTATATATGAAACATAGATGGGCTGCTTTTGGCAACATAGCCCTTTAGGAAGTACAAGTGACAAACACAAAATATGAAGCACAATGCATATGAGGCAACATTAACATATACAAAAATATTGGAGTCACTTCAGGGGAAGTATTTTTGGGAGGTGTTGTGGAGTTACACAGCAGATATTTTTTAGTAAGACTAGTAGGATGAAAGTGTATGGTCAGTTGTTATATCAATGGACAAGAATTCCAAGCACTCTGGGACACCGGGACTAGGTTTGTATTGTCTCACATGCCTGGTAGAATAAGAGATATCCAGATGTACCACTTAGGGAAATAAAGGACTTGTTTGGACATAAAATAGCTACAAGCAGCAGATGCAAATGCCATCCTATATGTGAGGTGGGTGAAGGTTCAATTCAGATCACCCTGAAAAGTGAAATGTTAATGATCTCACTACTAATGAGGCCATAGCAAATGGATGCACCTACTGTACCATTGGGTGTAATATCACTGAGGAAGCTGGCAAGCAGAATTGGGAGAATCTGGAACTGTCTCATGGTTCCCTTGTTGCCTCAAGTAGAATTTTTGTGCTCTGTGTTTCTACAAAACATATGGACTGGAATCATTAGCATCAAAAATGTTTCCTGATTTGGGTTCCCTTACATTGGGAAGAAGGGACATTACCCTACAACAAGACAGAATGACTGGTGTGAGTTGTAGAGTTCATGCTGGGCTAGTTCTAAAGCCAGTTGCAGTGGCATTTGAGTCTGGCAACACTGGTCAGCTACCTGAATTATGTGATGAGCTTGCTCAATTCTTCTCTGACAGGATGTCCTTTATCCAGTCGGGGATCTCATTAGTGAGGCAAGTTTTGCCTTGCAGTGACCAGCCTGGTAGGAGCAGAGGTCCTCCAATTCATTGGGAGGAGTTTAGACCACTAGTGGTGGCTGAGGTCATTGAGGTGATCTCAAGGCTTGCACACACTGACTGTGAACTGGACCCGGCCCTACCCGTTTCTTGATAAGTTGTGTTGGGACCATGGGCCTGGTGTTCACTGGGATAGTCCAGTGTTCATTGTCGGCGGGAGTAATTCCAGACACCTTGAAAGAGGCTCTGGTGATGGCCTTCTTGAAGAAGCTGTCTCTCGACCCTGATGTCCTGGTGAGTTACCATCCGATCTCCAACATTCTGTTTCTAGGAAAGCTTGTTGAGAAAATAGTGGTGCAGCAGCTCAAGGATCATCTCATGACCTTTGACATCTATGAGCCATTCCAGTCGGGTTTTAGGCTAGGCATAGCATTGAAATGATATTGGTCAGGGTGCAATGTGACCTCCTCAGGGCAAGAGATAGAGGAGACAGGTCAATTCTTGTGCTTCCTGACCTCTCATTAGCATTTGACACTGTGGATAACGTTGTGCTTCTAGATCACCTAGGAGAATATTGTGGACTCACCGGTACTGTCATCAAATGGTTTGAGTTCTATCTCTCTAGCAGGAAGCAACAGGTGGTGATAGGGAATTTCTTCTCTTTCCTGAAGCTCCTGCTATGTTAAGTGCCTCAGACTTTGATCTTGTTGCCAATGTTATTCATGGTCTACATGCTGCCCCTAGGTGAGCTCATTAGATGTTACAGTTTGGGTTTTTACAGCTATGCAGATGATACCAACTGTATATGCCTTTGCTCATGGAACATATGATTCTGAGAAACATAGAAATTGTTGGTAGTTAAGGACCGTAGTGCCAATCCAGTCTGCCCTATACATTGTATGTGGCCACTGATCCTATGTAATCAATGGCTTTTCATCACTCCTTCCCCTCTCAAGCTTCCCTGTGCCTGTCCCAGGCATGCTTAAACCCCTCCACTGTGCTTGTCCCCACCACCTCCTGTGGCAGACTATTCCAAGCATCGACTATCCTTTCTGTGTAGAAAAACTTCCTCACATTACCTCTTATTCTACCACCTTCCAATTTCATATTGCGCCCTCTTATTCTAGTACTTTTCCTACATTGGAAAAGATCCCCCACCTGCACCTTGTTTATGCCCTTGAGGTTCTTGAAAGTTTCAGTCATGTCCTCCAGCTGTCTCCTCTACTCCAGTGAGTACATATTGAGGTCCCTTAGTCTCTCTTCATATGTTTTGTGGTGCAATCCCTGCACCATCTTTATCGCCCTTCTCTGGTTAGTCTTCACTTTATCTATGTCCTTGCGCAGGTGTGGCCTCCAGAACTGCATGCAGTACTTAATGGTAAGGCCTTACCAATGTTTTATATAATGACATCACCATCTCCAACCTCCTGCTAGTGATACTCCTGCCTATACACCCCAGCATGCCACTGGCCCTCTCTGCCACCTTTGTGCACTGCTTTGATACCTTAAAGGTCATCAGAGATGATAACCCATAGGTTTCTTTCCTCCTTGGTGACAGTCAGCCCTTCTCCCCCAACTTGTAGCTCTCCAAGGTTCCTCTACCTAGGTGCATTATTTTGCATTTCTTTGCATTGAATCTCAGTTGCCACATCTCCAAACATCTTTCAGACTTCTTTAGGTTCCTCTTCATTTTCTGCACCCTTTTGAGTATCCACTGTTGCAGATCTTGGTGTCATCTGCAAACAGGTAGACCTTTCCTTCCAGACCCTCTGCAATGTCACTAATGAAGACATTGAACAGGACTGGTCCTAGTACTAATCCCTGTAGTACCCCACTGGTCACCCCCTCTACCCAGATTGTACCCCATTTACCACCACCCTCTGTCTCCTGTCTGCTAACCAGTTGCTAACCCAGTTTTCCACTTTGTCTGCCATGCCCAGACTGCCCATCTTGTTAATCAGCCTTTTATGTTGGACAGTGTAGAAAGCTTTGCTAAAATCTAGGTAGGCGACATCTACCTCCCCTTCCTGATTTATTTCTCTAGTCACCCAATCAAAAAAATCTATTAGATTCATTTGACATGATCTTCCTGCTGTGAATCCTTGTTGCCTCAGATCCTGAGCACTGCTGGATTCCATATGTGCCACTATCCTTTCTTTCAGCAGTGTCTCCTTGATCTTACCCACCACTGAGGTGAGGCTGACTGGCCTGTAGTTCCCCACCTCCTCCCTACTGCCACTTTTGTGCAGTAGGACTACATGTGCCATCCTCCAGTCCTCTGGAATGACACCAGTGTTGAGTGAAAGAGACCAGGAGTTTTGTAGTTGACAGGATTTAAACCTGTGCGGGGAAACACCAAGGGATTGCAAGTCCTTAGCCTTAACCACTTGGCCACAACTGCCTGGCTGAGATTAATGATTGGATGTTCTCCAATTGGTTGCGACTGAACCCCTACAAGACAGAGGTCCTGGTAATTGAGCCAGGTCGTGGGCGTGATGGGAGTGCCCCTGGAGTGGCTGCAGGATTGTTCCTAGGATCCGCTCTGTTGATGGCTTCCCCTAGTGTGGGATTTGGTGTTATCCTGGATAACAGATTGACACTTGAAACTCAGGTGTCATCTGTGGTCCAAAGTGGTTTTACCACTTAAAGAATATTGCCAGGATTAAACCCCTAGTTCTGCCCAAGGACCTGCCATCACAGATGCATGCCTTTGTTACATCCAGGCTTGATTACTGTAATGCTCTATACTTCAAAGTCACTGGAGGGACCCTTCACTGGCTGCAGCTGGTGCAGAATGCAGTGACCAGGTTGCTGACAGGCCTGTCTAGGTAAAGTCATGTGACCCCAGTCTTGTGAGCTCTGCATTGGCTGCCTGTCAGGTGGAGGATCATCTTCATTGTGGGCTTTCTCACCTATAATTAAGTAGTAAAATGTATTTGTTAAGCACCTTTCAAATTGTCAAGGCGCTGTACAGTAAAATACAATATAACCAAAAATATTAATAATAAAATTTAAACATATACTGAAAAAACTTGATAAAACAAATAGGTTTTAATTCTGATTTAAAATTTGTGATGGCAGGCATTCTCTTAACCAATGAGGTAGAGAATTCCACAGGGTGGATGCAGCATAACAAAAGTGCATGTCCCAGATGTTTTAAGCAAACCCTAGGAATCTCTAGCAATCCCTTGTCGATGGATCAGAGTGGGTGGTGGGGGCAGTAGGGAATAAGGAGCTCTTGCAGATACGGGGTCCCTGCTCATGTAGGGCTTTATAGGTCAGCAAACTGACCTTAAAGATGATCTGCCATTGTACCCGACAGCCAGTGCAGTTCACGCAGCACCGTGTAATGTTAGTAGTCCTAAATGTACCAGTCAAAAGCCTGGCTGATCGTTTTGCACCAGCTGCAAGCAGCAGATATCAACCCCCGGAAGCCCTAGGTAGAGGGCATTGCAATAATCAAGCAGATGGTTACAAAGGCATGGACCAATATAGGAAGGTCATCCAGGGAACCAGGTGTTTCACCGAGTTATATTCCTTAGATGGTAAAGGAGGACTTAATGACAGTGGATACCTGAGATCTTAAGGTCAAACCACTGTCGAAAACAACACCCAGGTTAAGTACCCGGTCTGAGGTTGTGAGCTGGACATCATCAAGCCATAGACCCAAAAGATGCCCAGCCCCAAGACCCATCTCCGGATGACCCAGGTTCATGACCAATACCTCAGGCTTGTCTGGATTTAACCTCAGCCAGCTAGTACTCATCCAATTCTTCATCTCGGCAAGACAGTTGTTAAGCACAGGGACCGCACCATCCTGTTCAGGCGTAAAAGACATATACAGTTGGGTAACATCTGCATAACAGTGAAAACCCAAACTGTATTGCCTAATGATATCACCTAATGGTAGCATGTACAATGAAAACAACATGGGTGCCAGTATGGAGCCCTGCGGCACCCCACAGGGCAGAGGGAAGGCATCAGAGGAATAAATTCCAGTGACAACTCTCTTTGTTCTGCCTGTGAGGAAGGATCAAAACCAACTTAGGACTGTAGTAGACAGTCCACAGAAATGCTGCAGGTGCCCAAAAGCAAACCATAGTCTACAGTGTCAAAGGCTACCGAGAGATCAAGAAGGACTAAGATAGCACGAGCCTTTGATCTCTCGCAATTAGAGATCATTTAACACCCGGACAAGGGCAGTCTCAGTGATATGTCTCTTCCTAAATCCAGATTGGAGAGCATCTAAGACATTGTAGGTTGTAAGATAATCATCCAACTGTGACGCAACCACCTTTTCAATAACCTTACCCACAAAGGGTAGATTAGAGATAGGTCTGTAGTCTGCTAGACAGTCAGGATCCAAGGAAGGTTTTTTTAAGGAGTGGTCAATGACCGCCTCCTTGAGGGGATCAGGAAAGACTACCTTTTCCAAGGAACACCAGACAATTTTAGCAAGGATTGGGCAGATGGCATCTACACAATGTACCAATAACAGCGTGAGGGCCCAAATCCAAAATACAATTGGTTGGTCGCAAAGTTTAGATAATTCTTACAATGTCCAAGAATTCCAGCCAGCTGAAGTCAGACCAGACAGAATGGGTATCAAGCAGCCTCCGCTGATCTCCACAATCCTTCATAGAGAGTTGGGCTGATCCCAGACCTGATGCTGGCAACCTTATTTGCAAAAATTGAGCAAGCTCATCACACTTTACTTGTGAAAACCTCTTCCAGACTGAAGACGGACTGGATTGCACAGTCTGTCCACAGTCCGAAAAGAGCTGAGCTGGTTGATTCCGTGCAGCAGCAATCTTCCCAGACAGAATTCTGCCTTCTTACGGATGATTTCTGATTGATAAAATTTATAATGTTCCATCAAACTAAGCCTGTCGGCATCCAGGCCGGATTTCCACCAAACTATCTCTAGTCTTCAACTCACTCTCCTCAGCCCCTTCAAGGACCCATCAAACCACGAGGTCTTTGAGCCCAAAGTGAGTGGGCGAACACAAACAGGAGCTAATGAGTCCAGAGCATCTACCACCACCCTATTATAAGCCAGTACAAGACCATCTGGACTCAAGCTTTCACTTGATAAACCCAGTCCAGCACCACTGATAGGCCTTCTGGGTAACTCCTTAAAGGGTGGCTGGACCATCTCTGTAGGGGCAGGCCTATTTGAGGTGCACCAAAACTGAATCTTTTGGTGGGATGGTCTGACCAACCAACTGGTTCCACCCTCAGATTGGTGATCTCCATCCCCAGGAGGAACACAAGATCCAGAGTGACCCCAATATGGGTAGCAGAGGTAACCACCTGTGGGCTTTATGCCCAGCATAGTCATAAGCTGGAGGAGGTTATTTCCAAATTGTGAGAGTTCATCATTGACCCAGGCATTGAGGTCACCCAGAATTAACCATCTGGGTGACTCAAAGGCCACATTGACAATGAAATCCGCAAATCCTTCAGGAATTCTTCCCCACCACCAGGTGGACAGTAGATGAGGAGTATCCTGAACCCTACACCTGCTCCCAGGATACATCCAAAGGATTGAGTGCACCCCACTGGCACATCCATAAGGCCCAGTTCCATTTTAAACATGATAGCTACACCCCTGCCCCATGATCTGGTCTCAGGCGGTGTATCACTGAGAACCTGGATGGAACCGCAGATGCCAAAATAGGGCCTGTATTCTCATCCAACCAGGTCTTGGTGATGCATGCCAGAGCAGATGTTCCAAAAAGATCAGCTATAATAGCCGTCTTGTTTCTAATCGATCTGGCATTGCACAACACCGCCCGAGTTGGATGGATCAATGAGGAAGATCCCGAAACCTGCCCACTATTCATGGAGCCCTTGGGTATGGGAACCAGGCAAGAGACCCCCCTTTCCTGACCCCATTTCACCCCAGGGCATCTCCTAGTCCCAACAACCTCAATCCATCCACCCCTTTCCATTCTTCCACCATACCCAGATTGCCCCTTTTTCCATTGACTTCTGAATATCCCCAAGGCTCGACATCTCCTGTACACCTCAGCTGACAGTGGGGGACAAAGAAAGGCGCAACTCCTAGGCGGTAGGAGAATAATGCCCAATCATCTCAAATCCCTCCCAACTACATATCAAACACAATTTTTTATTACCCAACATAAACCCCAATAAAACAAATGTCTAAACAATTTAGACCTAAGACGTATATTTAGACTTACTTCTAAAACCTACCAAAACTCCCCAAATAAAATCCTTAAATAAATGTCAATATAAACAATCTGACAGTCCTTTGCAGCAGGTAATTAGCAGTCTGCAGATCAGACAGTTAATTCCAGATGTTTACTGAATAGGCCAAGGAAGCTCCCACCTCCCCTGGTCGATAATGCCAAGACTTCCCAATCCCAGGCTCTTCTCTCACCAGAGTCTGAGTGACAAGCAACCCCCAAAAAATAAAACAAGCTGCAGAAAGTCAATCCACATCCAGCATAGTGAAAACTAACCCAAGTTAATTCAGTCAATTTGGCAGAAAAAGGCAAACCTCAATGACCCAGTAGAGCAGATCAGAGAGCAGAGTCTTCAGAACACAGCTCCGGGAATCCTCAGTGCAGCAGCAGGCTGGGACATGAAAATCAGGAACCTAGAAGAGGCCCCCCCTTCCAAGTGCAATAAATCATATGCCCTGGCATCCAGCCACCAGTGACCCACAGCAACAACCGCCTGAGTGGCAAGCCTCTAGTCACGACCCGCAGGAGGCCTAGGGGAACCCAAACAACTCTCTGGCTTCCCAGAGAATTGTTAGGCAACTCCCACTTGGTCATGGGAAACACACTAGCCACTTAACCCCAAACACAATGGAGGAGGCCGCCCTACCCCCCCACCTGACACAGTTCCCAAACCATGCCACTGCTTCAATAACAGATCTAGTGAAACATCCACTGAGTGTGCTCTAACCACAACCAGCAACCTCCACAAGCAGCAAATTTCAGCTCAGTCCAGAACTTCCCAACTCATTCAACCTGCACTCTCACCGCAGAATCTTGACAGCAGGCAGTTGGGGTAAATCGAGGGTAGGCAATAATTCAGCCCAGATCTTCATGACTGGACTCACAGTGCTAAGCTACAGATTCCAAGCCATGCTCCACCACAGAAAATCGTTCGAATCTGCTTCAGCATCAAAAATGGAACACGCCAGCAAATAGTTGCAGCAACAGGCTCACATATAACAAAAAGAGCAGCCAGGCGACAGATTAAACAACTAGAACTCCCAAATGACAAGAGAGAACAACTATCGTAAAACAACCAGACAAACGGGGAGAACGGCCATTCTAAAAGCTGAGCGGTAGGTTTCACAAAAACAACGTGAACTACCAAAACAGCTGATTTACAAAAAACACTGACTATAAGCCCGCAATACGCTACGAATGCTATATAACTCACTCAGCAACCCTTTCTAACTAAAATAAAGCACGGTTTAACAAAAAATAAAAATAACACAAACTCAGACTCTAAGCTCAGACCTCAGGCAGCTCACACACCAATGCCATCTTGCATCTTGTAAGCCCCATGGACAGCATAACTGGGTGCAACAGAGGGATTGGGCCCTAGCTATCTGGCTGATCTCCTGACACATGACACCTCAGTCCACTCCCTCTGCTTCTTGACCAGGGGACTCCTCGTGTTCCAAGGGTGAGATAAAAACCTCTGTTGACCAAGCCTTTAATGTCACTGAACTTGCCCTTTGGAACTCTTTTTCCCATATCTGTCGGGAGGCCCCAGTGGTTGAGAAGTTCAGAAGAGGTCTAAAACCTACTTATTCTGCTTGGCCTTCCCAGATGAACTTGACTAACCAGATCTAGTCTAATTTTAGATAATATATTTTATATTTATTGTTTTAACATTGTATTACATGTTATATGTGTTTCTTGTTGTATTTATTCTTGTACCAACCCCTACCTGTTTTTATGTAGGGTGCCCAGAACCTCTGGGATTGGGCACCATATAAATAAATGTGCCTTGCTTTGCCTTGCCTGAAGGGTTAGAGTTGGCAGAGACCTTTATAAATATCTTAAAGGAACTCATTTGCTGGTTAACAGTCCCAGTCCATAAATCAAAGAAGCAGTGATATCCATTTAAAAGGAAGGACCACACTGGGAAATTATAACATATAAATTCTGATGTCCCCATTGACCTCAATAAAAGTACGACGGGAAGTGAAACACTATCCATCACATCAGTCAGTGATGTACCTCCTAAAGAGAATGAGCCTGCTTTACCTAATGATGCCAATGGAAGGCCACATATAGAATTATGCCACCTGGATGAAGGGGAACAGGACATGGCATACCAATTATTAAGGAGAGAGGCTGGCTCCCTTTAAAGAGATGATGGGATGTGGATAATATTCCAAGCTTGGTGATGCATGTCCATCTCACATGAATGTAGTAGCCCCTCTCTGGCACCATCCTAGAGAGGGTCACAACCCCTGCCAGGGTGGTCACTAGCCAGGTTAAGGGGCCTGAGTTCCCATGAGCTGATACAAGGGGTCCTTTTCCAAGGTTACAAATAGAAATGGTGGTGTCTGCACCCAGAGTACAAATTAGTGGGTCTGATCTATACCAGTACAACCCCCTGAGATGCCGTACCAACCCACCTCCCCCAAACAGTTACCTCAGCCATGGACTTACCAGACTTAAGTATCCCTACCTTCAGCATTTCAGTTTCCGTTTCATCTACTAACATGCTTACTAATATCAGGTTCTTGAGTCAAACCGTTACAAAACAGTAACACCATTTATTTACATGTAGAGGGTTAGGATGGGGTAAGAGGAATTGAAGTTAAGCAATTATCTTAAATTTGCATTTTCAAAGAGTTGGCATTTCCCACAATCACATTTCCCCTTTTATTATTCAAACCCACATTTAGTTAATGCAGCCTCCACACAATCTATCTAGATAACTGCTGCAGATGTTACCCAACCCAGACCCACTGGTACCAGTTTCAGAATGATGCCCTGAGTTCTGTCCCTGGGTAACCAGATGTTAAGATGCAGGACTGAGGTGCAGCTGGTTGACTGACGTTGGTGCACTTGAAAAATTAAATAACTTTTTACATTTCTTTCTCTGGGCTATCTGTATTGGTTTCCTATGCCAGTAAGCATACTTGAACAATAACTATGTACAATCCCCAGGATGTGGCAGGGCAATTCCTGCTGTTACTCACGGTTCTGCAGAATCAGTCCTTGAGTGGCACAGATGACTGAAGTCCTGGGGTGGTTGGAACCAACACAGGCAGAAGTGGTCTTGATCCTTGAAACCACTTGAAGGGGATACAAGAGCTGTAGATTAGATCTTTGACTTGTGTGAAGGGCTTGCTAGCTTGCCCCTTCGGCCTATTGAGGCCCAATGCAGGGCACAGTTGCGGAGCCTACCAGCCACAGAGGACCCAGACCCTGGACTGGCCTTATGGTCTGGCTCCTTCACAGTTCAGAACACCCTAGCAACTGGGTACAAGACCCATGGCCCCCTGCAGCCAGCAGACCCCACTTGATGGGGTAAGTGAGTTCCCACCTGGCTCTGAGCTTTGGATGGAACCTCTAGATCATTTTTGCCTTGTTACTCAATACCCACTACCGTCTGTAGCCAAGCAGTCTGTTACATTCCTGTCTCCCAGACTCTGGTTGAGGGGTGAGGAGAGTCTGAAAATCCAGGGTTACCACAACAGTCCTTTTCTCTGCTGTATCCCAGAAGCAGACAGCAGGCTCTCACCCCATATAAGCACCAGCTTATCCTTCTGTTTTCACAGTATCTCATCTTTAACACAGCTGCATTCTCACTCTGGCTCACACATAGCTCCAGGACTCTGTCTCAGAAAGCATCCCAAAGTCTCTTTTCTCATCGTGCAGGTGTATTGTAATTCTCTAGTCTGAAGAGACTCTGTCTTCACAATTCTCTCATTACCTCTTGCCTCACACTTTGCCTCACAGATGAGGTGCTGACGAAAGTATTCATCTTTTCCCAGGTTCAGACACAACCTTTGGTCCCTTTTCAAGGCTCAGGACACAATCTTTGTCTTTTTCCAATGCTCAAGACACAATCTTTGTCTTTTTTCTAGGCTCAGGATGCAACCTTCTCTTAATCTCACTGCCGTGGTGCATCTCTCTGCCACAGCAGACTTCTTTAGCAACCTGCAGCTTTCTCCCTTTTCTAGCAAAGTTGCTTGCACAACCTTCTTCTTGTTCCCTCCAGATAGGGGAAGGCACTGCCAGCCCTGGGGGTCAGGGTGCTTGCAGCCCCCAGGCAGGCCCTCTTCCAGTTTTGCAGCCCCATTCTCTCACCAGGGGCCAGAGCCCCCCTCCCTGTGAAGGGGCTCTCCCCAGACTGATCCAGAGTTCAAAAGTTCTGGCCTTTTGGGAGCTTTTTGGGAGACTGGTATTGAATCCTGTTGTTCAGGTTTAGCCATCCAGTGCTAGAGTAATGCTCACTGGTGTGAGTCAAGTGGTGTGTGCCCAGTACAAGTCTGCAGGCTTTGTTGAAGACAGTCTTTATTCTCTTAAGGACAGTGTCTGAGCCTGCTCCATAAACAACCAGGTCACAGTCTATAACCTATAGAACTGAGCTGTTAACAGCAAGCTTTAAGGCCCTCTCTGTAAAGGCAATGCCTGTGCCGATAAAGCTGGCCTATATGGTGCTGGCTGCCTCAGTAACATGGTCAATGTACAGACCATATGAAAGAGAGCAGTCAAGGGTGACCCCAAGGTACTTAAAGCTATTGACTGTATCCAGAGTCTCATGCTTGATGTTATGTATTTTGAGGGGACAGGATTTAAAGCAGTTTTGATGTGAAGCAAACAACATTGTTTTAGTTTTTTTGTAGTTAAGCAGGAGTCTAGAGCTAAGAAATCAGTTTTCCACTGTGTTAAAGTCAGTTTGCATCAGTTCTTCTAAATCATCTGGTGCTGACTCTGTGGTGTAGAGCACAGCATCATCTGCATATAAGAGGATTTTGTTCTGGCGTACTTTGGGGAGCTCATTCAAAAACAGGCTGAAAAGCAGTGCACCTAATATGGAACCTTGGGGCACACCAGTGGTGATGTTGCAATGATCTGACAATATGTCAAGGATCTTGACCTGTTGCATTCTGTTAGAGCGGTAACTCTGGAACCAGACCAACATATCAGCAGATATCCAATGAGAGCCAGCTGGTATAGTAGTAGATGTGGTCAACTGTGTTGGGCTTTGGTGAGTCAATAAATCTCCCACCAGGAGAAACATGGTGACATTCGCCCGCTGATAGCTTTTACGGTCCACTGGACCACCAGGGAGATATTCGGGTTGGGGAGGGTTATATTTGCCCGTGATCGGGCACTGGGGGTTCATATACGCTCTGCCCGCGATCGGGCTGTGGGATATGTGGGGGTTTCATAACTGTAATGCCCGCGATCGGGCTTCGGATATGTGGGGGTGTTTTAACTGTAATGCCCGCGATCGGGCTTCGGATATGTGTGGGGTTTCTAATTGTGATGCCCGCGATCGGGCTGTGGGAGATGTGGGCGGGGGTTCATGTTACTCTATGCCCACGATCGGCTGGTGGGGGTTGATATAGGTTATGCCCGCGATCGGGCTCGGGAGATGTGGGTGGGGGTTGTTTTACGCTCTGCCCGCATCGGGCTGGTGGGGAGCACAGGACTGGAGTTGGGGCCAACCAGTGGTGGCAGCTGCTGTGTTGTGCCCTGCAATACAGCAGCTCACCTGTGGGTGGCCCTCAACTTGATCCTTTTTTGGCTCAAGGTTGTGCAGGCGCAGGTTGGGTTGTGCATGATACCCTGCACAACCCGATTGAATATCGGGCTGCGCAGTTATGCATGGTCTTCCTCCTCCTGTTGAGCATGCATTCATTTGCATTGCTCTTTAGCGCAACCTGTTGTCAGTGGCGTAACTGCCTCCTGCTGAATATCGCAGAATGAAGCATTTTTGGACTTCTTGTCACGCAGCCTGTGCGCGTAAGCGCCATGCCCTGAATATCTGGGCCTTAGTGTGCAATAGCAAACCACTAAAATTAATTATTTGTACTTGCTTCACAATTTCAATCTGACAGTGTCTAAAAAATAACTTTTAGCATTCATTGGACAGTCAGGGCTGAAACAGGTAGAAAAGACTGGACTTCAGAGTTTAACACTTTGTACAGGGCTTTATACAGTAAAAATTGTGCTGGGTTAGGACCAGGTAGTTTAAAAATCAGAACAAAAATATAGGGGGAGTAGAAGGGGAGAGCTAAGAGGGAAGCAGGGAGAGAGAGAGAGAGAGTAAATGGGCTTTAAACTATGTTCAGACAGTGTCAGGTGGCAAATTAGGTGAGGGAATGGAGGTTGAGAGAGGGGTTTGTGAGTATTTAATAGAGGACGGGATTGGGGCTGGTGGGCAGGAAAAATATACCCCTACAAAATCCTACTATAACAGCAGGTAGCTTAAAAGCAGGACCCGCTCTTTAGCTTAAATTCAGGCAGGGTCCCAGAGCGAGCCAATCAGAACAGCCAAAGAGACTGAGGGTTAGCCAATAGTGTAGGAGCCATCACCAGGGTTCAAACCGGGCATCTCAGAGAGCAAGGCATACCTTAGACCTGGAGGAAGCTGGCAGACTGTGTTGAAAGGGGACGGTGGCAGGAGAGATTGCCGTGGTCTTGGGAAAAGGGTGCTGCTGCTTCTGGCTGTAGTGCCTGATGTGGTGGGGCTCCTCCTAGAAAGAGAGCACAAGGGGAGAATGGTTTAGATATGGAGTTGGTTGTTAAACAGTGGGTGGGGGTCAGACAGGGTGTAGAGACTGTTCAACAGCAGGGGTACACTCAGTAACAAATAAGTAGGATTTGCAGGTGTTGGGGAGGTTTGTGCAGTACACCAAGGTAAATTTAAACTAGAAAAAAGGGGGAAGCTCAGTTGGGGTCAGGAGTATACAATAAGCCTAACTGGTCACTCCTAGCAAGGGCAAAAACTAAAATGTGGACTGGGTGGAGAAATTAGCAGATCGATAAGAGCAAGGGGTATTGAGGGGGCATAGCAACCTGTTGCAGCATGAGAAGCCTGGGGAACAAGTTCTGAGACATACAGGCTTTGGTGATCAAAGCACAGCTAGATATAATAGTGGTCACAGAAACATGGCCAATACCATACCACAGCTGAGACATGACCATACCAAGCTATGTGCTATTCAGAAGGGACAGGGGGAAGGGAAATGAGAAGTGGAGAGTGGCTTTATGTATCATGTAAGGAATAAAGGCCACACAAATGGACATCATAAGGTGGGCTAAGGGGTTAAAATCTGTTGGGTGCAGACCATCATGGACTATGAGAAAAATATGAAAACTGGAGTGGTATACAGACTACCATCACAGAACCAGGAGTTAGACAAGGAAACGGGGGAGGTCATTAGTTAAACAACAGAACTCAGAGAGGTATTGCTTTTAGGGGATTTCAATTTGTCAGATGTTGACTGGGTGTCTCAATGGTGGCAAGTGTGAGGAAGCAGATCCTAGAGGAGGCATGCTAGGAAGCATTCCTAGTGGAACAAGTACAACCCCCTACAAGTGAAGTTGCCACACTAGATCTGTTTTTCACCAACAGGGACTGGATCCAGAATGTCACGGTCCAGGAACTGCTTGATACAAGTGAGCATAGGGCAGTGTAGATGCAGAACAGCAGGACATAGAGCCAGGCAAAAGTATAGGACTTCAGGAAGGCAGACTTTGGAAGGCTAAAGGAGATGTGAGATATTCTAAAGAAAATAGTAGAAATAGAGGAAGTGGTCTGTTGATGTGAAGCCTTTAAGAAGAGAGTGGCAGAAGCTACTGAACATTTTGTAGCAGAAGTAAGAGCAGAAAAACAAACAAAAAGGTGTGGTTCATGAAAGCAAAAGGAGAGGAGGTAAGAGAGAAAGGTAAGGCATTTAAGATATGTAAAGGTAGCAAGAAAAAGATGAGGAGAAAGAAATACACTGGCATCATCGTTCAACAGGCCACACGGCCACAGTTGGGATGTATTAAGTCCTGCTCTCCATGCTGTAGTCTTTGTTTTTCTCTTTTACCATTCTTTTTAGTTTGTTAGTAGTGACTTCGTTTTAGCAGATGTGGTAGATAGATTACTGTCCCTATTAGACTAGGTTTCTTTGTTTTTTGTTTACTTCATCCCTAATGGAACTTGTTCTGTGGCTTGAACCTGTTCTCATAATCCTACTTGGGGGAACCAGGAAGGAGAGAAAGCGGAAGGGGGCAGGGGTGAATAAACTTTCCTGGTACTAGGTTATGGGGTAAGGTAGTACAGTAACAACTCTGGGCAGACTTGATGGACCATTGGTCTTCTTCTGCCATTGGAGTCTATGTTTCTCTGTTTTTGCCCTGTGCTTCAGAGATCTATTTTTTTTTTAATTAATTGGTAACTAGATAAGGCCCACTAGACACAAGTGCCTGTTTTCGGGGGTGACCTGGGAGCACTGGGGTGGTTAATTGACTTGTTCAGAATCACACTGTATGAAAGTGGAGGTTGTAGAAATTAAACCCAAGTCTGCGGGATGTACTAACCTCAGTTGCAGCTCATTACTCTAACCTCTACTCTATGCTATACTGCCAGCAATTTGAGCTGTCTCAGTGATTGTTTATGGCATTTCAGTCCGGCTGGAAAAAGTGGGAGTGTACAGTTCAGATGTGGCTGCAGCATTTCCTTTTGTTGGAACTGTAAGTCATCAGTAGTGGTGATTGATCGGTCAAGTCTTCACTTCGGATATTCCCCTTAGTGCCTCTGGCATGTCTGTAGTTGGAGTCTTTCTGTGGTGGTTGAGCCCCACTGAAGTGTGCTGTGGATGTCCATTGGCTAGCCTTGTCAAGGTTCAAAGGTGAGGGTTCCTGAGGTGAGCCAGATAGGAGATATGTAACATTTACTATGGCTGTGACATTTCAGGGTAGCAGCCAAGGTTTCTTGGAGGTCTCCTCACCTAATGATATACTGACTGCTCTTGGCTGAAACAATTGGTGGTACTGGAAAATGGTGACTTTGAATGCCCTACCACTGAATATGCCATTGTTGCTTTATTGATCTCGGTTCTATGTGATAACAGTGATCGCAAAACCATGAACCCCATTAGGGTGAGTGTACATCACTGAAAATAAAAATGGTGATGTACACTCGCAGCAAGGCAACTCGCTTTTAGTATTTATGTGGAGTTCACCCTGATCCCCTCACTAATAACAACAAACTCTGGAGAGGGTTGCATGCCAGGAAGGGGGAGAACTGCAAAAAAAAAATTTAACACCCGCTCCATAAAAGCACAAAATATTGTGCTCCTCCCCAGCCCCGAATCCTGCACCCTCCCCACTGTAGCCAGCCACCCTCAACACCATGCCACACAGCCAGCTCAGTGGCTTCCCACCTCACCACCCCTCACATACCTTCCTTCCTCTTCTGGTATGCCTGTCGCTCTTCCCATCGCCCCTCTTCTTCCCTGTTGTCATGCTTTCAGGGTCACTGACTCTACAGGTGCTGAGACTGAGTCGCTCAAATCTGAATCAATTTCAGTCGCAGTTTTCACTGGATACCAATGATCTCTAGGGGTGGTTCTTCCTCATAGAGGATTTTCTGACCTTCAACTGTAGGACTTCGATGGGCTTATGGGGAATTGCTAGGTGCCTCTACACTTAGTGTCCAGTGCCTTGATATCTCTGGGAAGTGAGAGTTGCTGGAGGTAAAGCCTTAATGGTATCGTGACTTTAACTGCCTAACTGCAGTTGCTGATGAGAGAAGCTTCCTCCCTTCAAATTTTCTAGAGCCAGAAAGGGTGGAAGGAGTTCATTTCTTAAAGAGTTGACTGTGGCAGAGGAGTATGCTATACTCTTCAAGGGGTAACTGACTTTTTGAATTCTGCTTGCCCTTAGAAGCAGGACAGTGTATTTATTCAAGAATGTTCTGACTGGAGCAGATTGTTTCTGAATTATTATTTGTTGTATCACAATTTATGCAAAGGAGTGAGCATAGACAGAGTGAGATAAAACCCTTTATCTGTGAAACTGTATACATAAATCTCATTTACTGTATGTATACAGTTCTTAAGTCAGACTCTGTTTATGTAGTTAGTTTTTGCATCATATGTGATTTATCTGTACAGTTCTTATGTCACACTGGCATGCATCGCCAAACTACTTTCAACTTAAAAAACAAAAACGTAGTAACTGGTATGCAAGCATGACCACCTGTGTCACCGGACCCGTGGCTAACAAACTTATGACTAATCAAGCAGTTTCCTTGTGCCTGCTCAAAATTCACCATACTGGAAACCATCACACACTCGGAACAATAAGGAGACTTCGTAAGTTTTATCTCGATACTGCTGTAGTTAGTGTTTTTATTTTACAAACACATACAAAAAAAATGTCAGCATCTGAAGCAAACACCAGCTTTGAAATGCAAATATCACAGATAATGACCCAGCTTGAAAATGACATGGAACTCTTTGAGGCCACTGATGGGCCTATCACCTCCACTGCTGCACCAAATGAGCCAACGCCAGGTACCACAACTGACCTGGACAAACCAACATCCACTACCACCACCAGAAGCCTAATAGACAATGAAGCAATTGAACACTTTGGCCTGATATTCAGAAGGGTTGCACATGGCGCAACACAGTTGCACCATGCGCAACCCACTGATGCACCCCGATGCGATATTCAAATGGAGATTGTGCCTGGCACAAATCCTGATGCGCCGGAGCGCATCAGTAATGTATGCAGGTGCAGGTAGGGGGGCCGTGCCCATGCATACTCTGCACATCCCGCTATTCAGCCCGGGATGTGCTGAGCCCATGCATGCGCAACCCCTACTTGCATTGCACACAGGTGAGCCAAAAAAAAAAAGGAACAATGGCTGGCCACCCACAGGTGAGTTGCCATATTACAGGGTGCAACACGGCAGCTGCCACCTGTGGGTGGCCACCCAAGCTCCGGCTGCACCTTCGTGGCGGCACCCCTCCCATGCCCGATCATGAGCATCAGTACAAAAGTAAAGTCCAATATCCCTGGTGGTCCAGTGGACTGCTCGCAGCCCGATCGCGGGCATAAGTAAAATAAAAGTATTCCTACATCCCTGGTGGTCCAGTGGACTGCTCACAGCCCATTCACAGGCATAAGTACAAACGTAAAGTCCAATATCCCTGGTGGTCCAGTGGACCACTTGCAGCCTGATCAAGGGCTTAAGTACAAGAATATTCATCCCATATATGTGGTGGTCCAGCGGTACCCCCTTCCCACCCGCCCACTGAGCCCCACCGCTGCCCCCAGTCAGTGGCAGCCCACCCGCTGCCGCCCGCCGCCCACCGACTGACACTGTACGGTAGTGCTGTATGCCCATTGGTCCACAGCATGAGCAAATGGTGTAGTTGCAATATACATATCCAGATATGTGAATGGATCCATTCACATATCTGGACTGTGTAGGGAAGGGCTGCACGCCCATTCGCCACGCTGTGGACCAATGGGCGACAGCCCTACTGTACAGTGTCAGTCAGCAGGTGGTGGGGCGGCACGGGTGGGGAGCTTCCACCTACCACTGACCGGGGAGCGGGTGGTGGGACCAGTGGGCGGTGGGAAGGGGAGTACCGCTGGACCACCAGGGATATGGGACTAGTATTTTTATGGCATACGCCCATGATCAGGCTGAAAGTGGTCCACTGGACCACCAGGGATATAGGAATACTTTTATTTTTACTTATGCCCATGATCGGGCTGCAAGCTGTTCACTGGACTACCAGGGATATAGGAATACTTTTATTTTTACTTATACCCATGATCGGGCTGCAAGCGGTCCACTGGACCACCAGTGATATAGGACGAATGTAATATTCAACTTATGCCCGCGATTGGGCTGCAAGTGGTCCACTGGACCACCAGGGAAGTAGGATGAATGCAATATTCAACGTATGCCCACGATCGGCAGTGGGGCACATTGCCACGCTGTGCAGTGGGCATCAGTCCCCGACGGCTGCAGCCTGGCAGGGTGCCAGGTGCAAGTCACCAGGGATCGGCGCACCTGCATGCAAATGGGGTCATAATGACATGCAAATGTCCCCATTTGTGCCTTGCATGCATTATGGCCCCCTTTGCATGTGCACTTTTGAATATCACGGTTGTTGCACCTAGCACAACGGAAGTTGCACTAGCGCATCCCACTGCTCCACTATGGCCACTTGTGCTGGCACAGTGCCACTGCGCCATGTGCACTGCAGGTGGCCAGGGTGTGATATTCAATGCTGCTGTGCCATGGCGCAGCTCCGTTGAATATCACCCTGTCAACACCCCTGTGCAGCCAAGTTGTGCTGCGCCCGGGCTTGCGCCACAGCCTGGCGCAGTCTGAATATCCGAGCCTTTATAGATAAAGCCCATAATTTAAACACAGCAAGGAAAACACAAGGAAATGTCAGCATGTTTGCTAGCTACCTATGAGAGCACTTCAACATAACCACAGCACTGACTGAAATAGACCCCCAAGAACTTAACCGGTATTTATGTCACTACTTCATGACATGCAGTAAAAAAGATGGATACCTATACAAGCCCTTAACATTAAGATGTACTTGTCAAATTTTTAAAAGGTATCTGAACAACAAGAAATATGCTCATTCCCTATCTACATTGCTCATGTCTGAGAAGACACACCAAGTGTTACAGTACAGGCAAAAGAAATCTGAAGGTAAAGGTTTGAAACCCATGGCAACAGATGAATTAACAGACAACATTATCGGGAAGCACCAAGTTTTGTCAGCAGTGACAATGCCGACCTCCTCCACAGCGACGGCACAATACCGATGCAGGTATTGTGCCGCCTGTTCAATGGTGTTTTCTGTGGGGGGGGCTGTACTTACAGATATGCAAGGGGGCTCTACCCCCCCCTGGACTTTAAGATTCCAACTCCAGGTTGGAGTTGGTCCGGGAGGGGCGGAACACTGGGGAAGGCGTAAACACGGAAAAGGACCACTGCCGAATGTCACCATAATGGTCTTTTTTCCTGTTTTGCCATCCGGGTGTCACCATAAAGGGGCGCACCACATTATCGACATCCTATATCAAGAAGGATTACTAAGGCCTGACAGTGCAGAGTCGCTGCTGAACACATTGTTGCTGGTGGTCAGTTTGCATTTCAGTGTCTGTGGAAACACCAAAATGAGAAACATCAAGTGAGGGGACATGCAATTAAAAACTGATGAGAATGGCAAGCTTCACATTCAATACTGTCAAGAATGGCAAATAAAAACAAGGACAGGGGCAAAGCCAAAAGACTGCAGAAAAATAAAACAGAGAGCATATGAACTGCAACTTAACTGCAAAAAGTGTCCAGTAAAGAACTATTTAAAATACAAAGAAGTCAGGTCACCTCAAATCATGTTAGAAAGTGCACCATTTTCCTTGCCACCACCTACTTTGGCTCCGAACACCCACCCAGTGCCTGGTATAAAGATCATCCAGTCAGAGTAAAAAATCTGTCAAAAATAGTTAAAACCATGATTGACAAATCATCCATCAAAACTGACAAAAGACTAACAAATCATTCCATTAGAAAGCATTTACTACAGAAACTGACAGACTCTGGAGTAGCCCCTACTGAAATCATGCAAATTTCTGGGCACAAACAAATTAAAAGTTTAAACGAGTATTCGAAATTTAATGAAGTCCAGCAAAAGAAGATCCCCTCCATCCTCAGCAACAAACTTCTAACAGCAACAGCTGACCACAAAGGTATTGAGCAAGCACTGCTGACTATTGCGGCCAATTACTCTGACATACTATGTACCTGCTTTAACAAGTTGAGCATCAATGCCAAAAACATCACATTTAACATTGTGCAAGATAAATCCACATTACGGTTATTAAATGTGAATCAATCCCACCCACTGACTCACCACCCAAACCTTCACAGTTAGTTAAATGCAAAAATGTCAGTGGGAAAATGAAAATAAAATGTAATTTTTTTCCCTCACAGCAACAGTATATAACATGTACATATACACATATGTTAAACTGTTTTTTGTCCCTTCCACAATTAGGGAACTACTACAATTCTTATTAAAGAAAACCACCCCAAGTCATCTCATCAGACACTGACTCAGACTAAGGTACTGTAAGGCAATACTAAAAGACATAATAACAGACAAAATAAAACAGTTGCTTTAACTGAATGTTTAAAAACATCAGTTTCAGTATACTTTTCCCCACCTCACACAGTAGAACAGAACTGAAACACTGTTCAATTATGTCACTGTTGTGCTGTGAGCAGCTCAAATGTGCGACCTGTACCCTGCTCCGCTATGGCACAGTGAGCTCTGTAACTGCTCAACAACACAGACAAATGTCAACATGTTGAAAAAGCATTCCTGTTTTCTCACCCCACTGAACAGGGGGAAAAAATAAAGGAATAATGCATGACAGGGTGGGAATTATGCTTGGATAACATCCCACCATGGGTGGTTGGGCCCAAGGCCGCAGGCCAAGAGCATCCAACACCCGAGAAGGGATGTTATCCTAGCATAACTCACACCCTGGAGTGCATTATTCCTATTATACAATGGCTTATTTGTGTGAAAAGGTAAATATATATATATACATATATATATATATATATATTTAAAAGTATATTTTTAGTAGTTTTTTTTAATGAGTAGGTATACATAGAGGGAAAAATAGTGCAGATTTTCAGATTTGTCCTACAGGTGGGGCTGCTGCTTTACAACACCTTCCCCACTCTTGTCTTACTGAGTTTCTTTGGTTTGTCATCCTGCCGCCCCCCCCCCGCCCCAGCCGTGAAACTGATGGTCTCCACTTTCACTTAAACTGCTGCATGTTTGTAAGTTTTGAAAACAGGAGACACTGGAAAACCTATGCTGACTGTGTGGGGGGGAAAGGGAAACAGAGCCAAGATAAGGTACGTGAACCATGGTACTTTAAACAGCACCCTCGCTGACAGTTTCTTTATTATTACAGTGCTGTCAGTTCCTGTTGTCAGGTCATTGCCGGGAAAAAAATATTCTGTGTATTTAAAGACATCCACTCCATCCGTTGGCTCAAAGGAAGGTGGGGGACAGCACAGTTTCTTTACTGGAGTGCCAACTACACTGTTAATGTGCAAGCAGTAACTGTTTGTGAGGGAGATTGTGTCGGCATCGTCGAGGAAGGCAGTGGGTAAGCCTCATGTGAAAAAAATACAGAATGGGACAGCAATGTGGGGATTTTGTTTTATTTTTGAAGTTGGAGGGGCGAAGTGCCGATTGTTAGCTGGGTGAGTACACTGATTGTTAGTGGGGCGGGGAGCACCAATAATGAGCAGATAAAGCTGCCCATGGGGACGGTTGCGGAGCAATTTTTAAAAAAAAAAACATTTATGTGGTCCGCAGTGTACTGGGACTACAGCTGGGATGTTATGCTTGGATAACATCCCTGCTCTAGTCCCTGTCTAACCAATCAGGGAGCAGTATTCTTTCTTGCCATTTTATAAATAAAGACAAGTGTTGGCATGAAAGTGCTGCCATAGGGTTTAGTTTCAAAAACGGAAAGAGATTTAGAGCAGCATAACAGTGTGAAAGAAAGACCTCACAATGGAAAGCACAGTTCATTTCGAATGAGTTCCATGCATGCAATATTTGTACCACAGAAATAAAAAATGTAGAATGTACAAAGCAAGTACTGAGGTACAACCTGTAGAAAAACATCAGTTCTTACTAATATTTTCTTTCTCCACAGCAAAACCCTAATCAATCATGTAACTCAATGATTCTTTTTTACAGGTAGAAAACCCAATATGTACATACCATAAAAAAATTACAAGCAATACATAAACCTTTTTTTTCAACCTAGACCGTTCCAAGAATCAGCCTTAACAGTACATCAACAGCAGAGAAAAAGCAGGAAGAGTAGCCTAAATGAAAGCCTACAGCATCTACTGTAAACATACAGTGCAAGCCCAGCAGAATTAAAAAAGTTATGGGAGAGACTGATTCATAATGTCGATGACAAACAGTAAAGATTGATTCATGGCAGTTGTTAATAAATGAAATTGTTAATAAATGAAATGATACAAAAAAAGCCATGCAGTATTTTTTTAAAGTTACTGTTCCATATTGTTAAAATATTTTTTATTTGATGAAGCTTGCCTTTTTTGCTCTATTTCCTCCCAGTCTACTCTTATCCTGTCAATAAAAACAGCATGTATTACCTACACTCTATACTTCTTTTCTGTATCATTTAAAAATTGCAAAAGAAATCTATCTACCTAGCTTACAGTATAAAATGAAACAAATGAAAGAAAGCATGTTTGACTCATTTCTTTGTGTTCAATAAAAATACTTAAAATGTAGCTTACCTTGTCTGTGTATCCTTCCATGAAGCAAGTAATCTGCAGAGTAAAAATAATCCAGTAAGGCCCGAAAACACCCACACCCACAAAAAAAAAGAATAAATACAGCCCTAAAATTAAAAAATACCCAAAATATGTTGTAGAGAAGGAGTGACTCTTCATGGCATCAACCAAAATGGAAAGAATAGACTCTTCATGTCATAATCCACAGTAACATTTGAAGATGACCTCCAATGAAAAAAAACTGCAACTGATGACTCCAGTACCAGTCTAGCTGAAGACCACAATTCCATCCAGGAGTGCATCAGTCCATTGGTATGGTCCTCCATGGAAGACAAACTCCCCCTCTGCCTCATACGATTCCACAGTGGAACACCTCAGCCTTGTCTCTGAAGACTCCCAACTCCCACTCTGTGTCCTTGAACACCACAGTAGGCCCAAAACACCATCTACAAGCCACTGATGTGTCCACTTACTCCAGATCATAGTAAATTCAGTGCAAGCCATGAACCTCATCCTCCATTCAAAACAATGACTCCCAGTGCTTGAATCCTCCTTCTTGGGAATCCCTAGAAGTCCTGGATGGTCACGCTCAGCAACGCTGCTGCAAACTCAACATACGCCACTCCTCTGATGGTCATTGAATATAAAGCCCTCAATCACCAATACCACTTCAGGTCCTCAAGTCGTGGTCCCCTGCCATTCCTCAAAGTTATCTCAGCCCATGATGCATGCTACCGCTGCTAACGATGCATGCATTGCTCCACATCCTCTTCCATCAATGCCCAGACACTGACTGACTCGAAACTTTGCCACAATGCCAAGACCACACCCACTGCCCAATAAGAAACTTCCCTCAATGATGCCCATTCCCATAGCTTAATCATAGCACACTCTTAGGACACCCAACCAACCAATCAATCACATGCAACATAAACCATGCCTACCACCTATAACGACCAATCAGATTTTAGGCATTCAATCCCATTCTAATTCATTGATAAAAAAGCAGCCATACTGTGGAAGTTTGAAACCAAAAAACAGAGTCCCAGTAAAAACATTTGAAAAGTAAAATAAAAACAGCATCCTTAAAAAAAAAAAAAAAAACACCTTTACTCTAAAATAGGGGCCTATTGCATAAATCGAATATGTGGAGGCTTACTGTGTGATAACTCATTTATGTTGTTGAGTGGCCTGTGACTACTCATAACCATCACTTGTGATGCCGTGACTTATGAGGTTACTTGAGGTCACAGGCAACTCAACAACATACTGTGGCATCCCCCAGGATGAAACCCAATTCTGCAGCATTTTGCAGCACTCTGCCATTGAAATTACATTGCTTTATTCAGTAGGTCCGCTGCAGCATTCTGCAATTAGTCTCTTTTGCCATTCAGGAAAATGCAACACTACCAGGATGAAGTGAATGCCACAGTTTTCTACATGACAAAAGGGACCAATTGTCATTGAAATTACATTGCTTTTATTCAGTAGGTCTACTGCAGCATACAGCAGAGCACTTTAAAAGTGGGTTTCATCCTGTGGGACGCCACTGTAATTGAGTTATCACACAACAAGCTGCAGAATATCCATTATGTATATCTTTATTTTGAGAGGGTGAGATTGTGTTTGTAATTGAGGAATAAAGTATTTAGTCTGAAAGTTTGAGTGTAAGAAGGGTGTTGTATGAATGAATTGTGTGATTGGAAGTGGTGTATAGTGGGATTTAAACAAAGTTATACTGCCTTTTAGGTAGGACATGTACATCTGGAGAGTTTAGGAGGTTATGCCCTTTCAGGACTGGTTTCCTTGGCTCCCAGATAGTGTGGTCTAAAAGTGTAGATCCATAGATGTGAAGCTGGCTGGAGGGAGACAGCAGAGGATTGTAGTAAATGGGGTCAAGTCAAGGGAGAGGGTGGTCATAAATGGGGTGCCACAGGGATCAATCCTTGGGCCGGTTCTTTTCAGTATGTCCGTAAGTGACATAAGAGAAGAAACACAAGGACAGAAACATAGAAACATAGAAACATAGAATTTGATGGCAGATAAGGACCGCTTGGCTCACCCAGTCTGCCCATTTCCCTACCTACTGGATAAGCTGCAGATCCTAGTTAACCAGCAGCCTACTTCTTCTAACCCCCACCCCCCAGAATTGCCTTATGACTGTCCCATGCATGCTTGAATTCCATCACTGATTTTGACTCCACAACCTCCTCCAGAAGGCCGCTCATGCATCCACAACCTCTCTGTGAAAAATACTTCCTTAAATTACCTCTGAGCCACCCCCATCTTCAAATTGTGCCCTCTTGTTCTTGCACACCTCTTTTTGAAAGATGCTACCTCTTGGACTTTGTTGATTCCCTTGAGGCACTTGAAAGTTTCTATCATGTCCCCCTCTCCCTCCTTTCCTCAAGGCTATACATATTAAGCTCCTTAAGTCTCTCTTCATATGTCTCCCGGTGCAGACCCTGCACCATTTTAGTTGCCCTCCTCTGGACAGCTTCCATCCTGTCTATGTCTATGCGGAGATTGGGTCTCCAGAACTGCACGCAGTACTCCAGATGGGGTCTCACCAGCTGTCTGTACAGAGGGATAATAACTTCCTGTTTTCTACTGGTGATGCCTCTCCCTATGCATCCCAGTATCCCCCAGCCCTCCTTGCTGCCCTCTCACATTGCTTGCCCACCTTTAGGTCATCTGATATGACTACCCCCAGGTCCCTTTTCATTTTGTTGTTGTTAGTATCTCACCCCAATTGTGTACTCTTCCCTGGGTTTTTGTTTCCCAGGTGCATTACCTTGCACTTCTTAGCATTGAATCTAAGCTGCCATACATTTGACCATTCCTCTAACCTTGTCAAGTCCCTTCTCATCCTTTCCACCCCACCCTGTGCATCAACTCTGTTGCAGATCTTAGTGTCATCTGCAAAGAGACATACTTTTCCTTCCAGTCCTTCCGCAATGTCGCTTATAAAGACATTGAAGAGGACCGGTCCTAATAGATGGCACTACAGATGACACTAATCGCTGTGGCAGGGTAGACAACAAGGAAAGGGTTAAGGCATTGCACAGGACCTGCAAAGATTAGAGAGGTGGCCCAAAGTCTGGCAGTTAAAACTGAATGCCAAGAAGTGTAAAGTGATGCACATAGGGAACAAGAACCAGGACAGAATATTGGATGGGAGGGGTTAAGCTGGACACTATCCCTGAGGAAAGTGACTCCCTAAAACAATTTAGACAATCGAACAAGGCCTACAGCAAGGCAACCAGAATGCACCATCACCAGGCATACACTTATTAGAGAACAATTTTAACATGTATTTATAGTCACTGTACTTTTCTTAAATACTTCGATCAATAGTTTTAAATTTTCTTTTTTTTTATAATGAAATTTTTATTGAAACAACATGATAGTAACACTTGCTATTACAGGAAAACATGAACAGTAGATAACTGAAGTGGGTAATCACATATCACAGACGAGTATAACTTTGTAAGTTTAGCTATACAAATTATGGGAAATTGTACATTACTCTTACAATATGTTAGACATTCTTAGATAAATATTCAAGACCATTTCACATGTACATAGTAAAACCTCTAGCTTGTTTGCTTACATCAGTACAAACTGATTTTTGATACAGATCTACATATTCAATTAAAGTAAATAATGGTTATGGAACAAAATCCATGTTTGACTCCAGTTTATATAGGACCCAGCATCTCCAAATTTCATCAAAGACAGGGAGGTGGTTTAAATAATAGTAAGTTGCTTTTTTTTTAAATAATAAAGGGAATCTACTATAGCTACTCATTGTGCTACTGAAGATGGTTGTGGTTGAAGCCAAAGTTTAGTAATTGCTTTTTTAGCTAATTTGATCAAGATTAATAAAAGCTTGAGTTACCACCCCCTAATATTTAGTGAACTAGGTGGTATATTGAGTAGTGCCAGCATCGAAGAGAGAGAGAATTTGTTGAGTATCAAACATTCTATAACGTGTACAATTTCATCCCATTTTTTTCCCAGGAGAGGGCAGGACCAAAAGATGTGGACCTGACATGTCCGTAGTTCCCCGAAGGCTCGCCAACATGTTCCTGCCTGCTCCCCAAAGTATTTCATTTGGATGGTGGGAGTCCTGAAGGACCTCATGCGGCTGTTCTCCATTTTCTTTACTCATTTTTGGAACACTTAGTAATCTAAGTGGGTACATGGGCAATGAACTTTGGTCTTTTTATGAGCCTTACAAAAACATGCTTGACCTAAAGGTTGCTCTTGTCCAGGTCAACCACCTTTTAGGTTTCTCAAACCCTTTTACCCTATTGTTTCGGTAGGTCAGCAAACATTTTTCAGTGCTCAATTAACAGTGATCTCAGAATCTGAAACAACAGCTATTAAATTGTGTTTTAACTTTTCTCATATGTACTGTCTTCACCAGCACTGGCACTTTTGTCTCATTGTGATCCAATTGTAACCAATCAAACTATTAACACTTTGATTACAATATGCATTATAAATTGACTCTCATGAGGTAGTCTCAAAGTGAGGCAACATTTAGGGATAGCTGGTCAGTGGTTTCAAGGTTTTTGGTTTTTTTTTAACTCTATTTGTGCACCAACTCCTGGAACTCTCTCTGGCATCCTCCAGTGCCCCCATCTCTACCTCTGTGCCTGAGAGGCCTCCTATTTCCTGGCACCAGCCCGGCTATCCCTCCAGTCCTAAGCCCCCCGAGGTAGGGCCGCCCTATCTGCCCAGGGTACTTTATCTTGAATTCAGGCTGGGCTCAGCTCGGCCTAGGAGGGGAGTGTGACCGGTGGTGGAGTGTGGTTGGGAGGATGGAGGTGCCATTGCCTATCCATGAGCTGGGGATTTCTGTGTAGGTTTTTCCCCTTGGGAGTACAGCATGCAATGACGGCCACGCAAGGCTGCCTGCTGATGTCTGCCGTACTCCCGCCCCAATGCTCTGGCTGGTGGTCCTTCTGTACCTCCGATCTCCATAGGGGGTCGCGAGGGCACTGAGCAGCCCCATGGTCCCTCCCCAGGGAGGGGAGAGCTGTCCTCTGGATGCTCGATCCTTTCCCTCCCTTGCTGACCTCTGGCTCCCCGAGTTCTTCCCCGAATCCAGGTTGCCAGCGTGGCGCAAGGTGTGGCGTCCAGCGCTTCAACCCTCAGTGCCACCGGGCTGGTTGGTTCCAAGCCTTTATGTACCAATAAAAACACCTAGCCCATAGAACCTGGTCTGTACTCTGTTATTCTTGCCTTCTACAAGGCAACCAGAATGCTGGGGTGTATTGGGCGGGAGTTTGACAGCAAGAGGAAAGAGGGGATACTACCTATCTATAGATCACTGATTAGGCCACATCTGGAATATTGTGCCCAGCTGTGGAGTAATCACCTAAGAAAAACACAATGACTGGTTAGAGGTGGTGCAGCATAGGGTAACCAAAATGATTCAGGCCAGCAGGACAGATCCTGTGAGGATCACACTTAAGGCTCTTAACATGTACTCACTAGAGACCAGAAAGGAGAGGGGCAATATGGTAGAGAACTTCAAGTTCCTGAAAGACTTGAACAAGGTAGATTGCAAGGAAATATTCAGCAGAAATGGTAAATCAAGAACACAGAGACATTAGTGGAAGTTGGTGGGGGGCGAGAAGAAATTCAGGAGGAATGTGAGAATGTTTTATTTTACAGATAGATTGGTTGAGCCATGAAACAGTCTACCAGCAGAAGTGGTGGGTACAATAACCACGACTAGACAATAAGTCCTGGTGTACGATATAGCAAACCAGGGCACACTGACATGGACCAATGGTCTTCTGCAGACATTTCTATGTTACTATGTTTATTCGGGATCTACCATAGTAGAAGAAAGAGAAGCAGTGGTGGGTGGTGAGCGGAAAGGCCAGAGCTAGGAGACCCTCTGTGCCTCTTCAGAAGCTACCATGTGTTGGTGCTTGGGGCAGCTAAGCTGCTCTGGTAAGGGTGATTTTGATTAACGCCAGGTCTTTTGACAGATGAAATCTTGACCTCTGGCTCTGACCTCTTCTGTGTGATGGACACCTGGCTGAGGGACAATACTGGTATCTAAATTTCCAAACTTGTCCCACCTGGTTTCTCAGTCATGCATTATCCTCACATGAAGCATGGGGTGGGACAGTGACCATCATTAATAGAACAGACCCGAGGTGTATGGCAGTTCCAGCAGGGACCCAAGTACTTTTCAGTGTGTGGCCTTGACATGTGGGGGAGGCCTGAAATGTAAAATCCTCCTGGTATATCACCCCCCAGGTGGTGGGGGCAGCGAGTTCTTGGAGGAGTTCACAGACCTGGTGTCATACAAGCTGTCTGAATCCCTCAGACTTTTGATATTGGGGGGATTTCAATGCTGAGTCAAAACCAAGGAAGATAAATTTGCTGCTAAACTCCTCAAAATGATGAAATAACTAGGTTTTAGCCAGCATGTTCAGGCCACCACTGATGTGTGAGTCCACACATTGAATTTGGTCTTCACTGCTGGGATGGACACCGACAACCCTTGGCTTGAGCCCTTCATTTGGTTGGATCACACTGACATATCACACTGACATATCCTTGAAGGTGACAGGCCCTCAGAGTTTCTCTACCCCTACAGAGATGGTTTGTGGTAGAGCTTGAGTAAGGCTCAATCCTGAGGTTTTCTGGAAGACAGCATAATGCCTGCCTCCACTAGAAATGCCAACCTGTCTTCTGCCGATGTTTTAATGTTAGTCCATAGATGCCCTGTGCCAGGAGGAGGTGTGCATCATAGTATAATGATGTTCTACTATGTTTTGTTTGGGTGTGGGATATGAGGTTAGAATGCAGAATCTGAGTACCAGGAGGTGATGATTGCCATTAGAATAATTTGCTTCTTGGATGTCATTGCAGCTGAGAGAAACAGACCTGTCACCCTCTTTAGGGTGGTAGATGACATTCTCTGTCTTGAGTGTCTCTCCCAGATTCATGGAGAGATTACTCAAGAGAGCTGGGCAGGCCTTTCTCATTTCTTTTCAGCCAAGATTGTGGATATCAGGGCCAAAATTTCCTCAAGTGGTGAAGACTCATGATTGCAGTGGTCAGTTCTGGAAATGATGCAAACTCAGATTTTCTGGGGTTGTTTTGGCCCAAGACAAAAACAAGATATGCCAAGTGCTATCGGATTTTTGCCCAAGCCACTGTCTGCTGGATGCTGCTCCTGCTTTTAAAATGAAGGTTACAGGAGCAGTGCTCAGTCCTGCACTCAATTAAATTATTAATACATCTCTTAGGGAAGGTGCATTCCCAGCATTCATGAAAGAGACTGTGATTCAGCCCTTCCAGTAAAAGGCCTCTTCTGATCATGAAAATTTAGCATGTTACAGACCAGTCTCTAATTTACTATTTTTGGTTAAAGTTATTCAGGAAGTGGTGGTGGCATGGTTAAGAGAGCACCTGGAGGAGTTTTCTGTCCATGGACCTTTCCAATCTGTTTTTCTTTTCGTTGCATAACTGAGACAGCCTTAGTGAGGATTCTGAAAGAAATGTTTATTGCGAGGGACCATGAAGAGGTTTCTTTCCTGGTTTTATTGGATTTGTTATCTGCATTTTACAGTGTTGAACATGGTGAAGCATATGGGGAGAATCACAGGAGTGTAAGGTATAATACGTGATTGGTTTTGATCTTTCCTTTGCAATCGCCATTGTCAGCGATTTGTGAAAATTTTCAGTCTTCACCATCAGTCATTGACTGCAACATCCCTCAATGTTTATTTTGTCACCTCTACTGTTTGCTGCTTTTATGCTCCCACTTGAAGAGTTGATCCAAAAATATAGTAGAAGTTTTTAATTGCTATGCCAAAGGCACCCAACTATATCTTCTGTTTAAACCTGAACAGGTCACCTCTGTGGCTGTGCTTGAGAGTGCTTTATCTGAGATCAGTTGGTGGGTGACTCACAGTGGGTTGAAGCTGAATCTCAAACTGAACTGCCACTGGTGGGATCAAATTGTCTGAGGCCATCCATTTTGGAGAGCCCGGACCTTTCTGTTTTTGGAGATGATGGGCTCCAGGTTTGGCATATGGTTCACAGTTGAGGGATCACACATAAGCAGGAGCTGTCACTGATACCTTAGATGTCAGCCACTCCTGCCCACAGCTGACTCCTGAAGTGTTGACTGAAGGGGACACTTGAGGTGTGGGCCAGAACTCATGTCTGAGGTGTGGATCACAGCTGACACCTAAGGTGTCAACCACAGCCACCACCTGAGGTGTCAGCTGTGGTCATTAGTGGCTTCTATCATCTAAAAGACATAGCTGAATTGTGCCTCTACCTTGACCTGGATGATTTCTTTCACTACTACATACTTTCTTTATCACTCACCTTAACTAATATGCCATATGGGGGCCTTCCAGCAGGTCAGATCCACAATCTGCAGTGGGTGCAGCCTGACTTTTCACCTCTGTTGGAAGGAAAAGTACTGTATCACACCACTCCTGCACTGTGTTTTCTACAGTGGCTACCTGTAACAATGTGGATCAACTTTAAGGTCTGACTTGTGACTTAGAAGGCCTAAACAGGCTGGGGACCCAATATCTTAAGAGCCTTTTGGCAACTGACCCTGATATCCGTGATCTGCTGGTGGCAGCCTTTTGGTTGTTCCAAAATCCTGACATAAATCTGTATGGGATAGAATATTTTTAGCTGCTCCACTTCTTTGGAACAATTGCCTGCCACCTCTATTCCCACTTTCAAAAGTAGATTAACAATAGCAGTTCAGATAGGCATTTGATGATGACTGAAATAGCAATCAGACTGTGCTCTGTATGTTTTATAGTTATGTTCTATGTTATGAATAATTTATGATATTTGTAATGTCATGTTTCCTATTCTGTTCGTATTTGTTAGTGGGTTTGTTGAAGCTGTGCAACAGAGGCAACAGAGTAAAACAGCTGCACAACAAAACAAAACAAAAAAACAGACTCAGCACTCTCCACATACAAGATCATAGGCTGATGGCATTTTTAAATGCTTTATTCAAGGATCTGCCAACAAACAAACACCAGTGACTTGTCACCAGACGTTTCAGCCAGAGTCTCTGGGCTTTTTTCTTTTCCAGTTGCAGATATCAACTGCTAGTAGATATCTACAACTGCTCTCTGAACACTGTGGTAGTAAACAGACTGGAGGTTAGCTGATGTAGTGTCCCAGCATAAAAATGGCAGTAGGGATTATCCAGGAAACTATATATCAGTCAGCCTGATGTACCTGTATAAAGCAGGGAAATTGTTAGAAGCCATCCTAAAGGAAAGGCTGGTAGAATTCCTCCAGGACAGTCGGCAACATGGGATTGTAAATGAGAGGTCATACCAGACAAACCTGATAAAATTTTTCAACTGGGTAATGAGGGCAGCTGATAAAGGACAGGAAACTGACACATCATACCAGGACTTATTAATGCCTTTGACTCAATCTCCTTCAGGAAGCTGGTCAAGAAACTAAGAGATCTTGGGGTAGATGAAAGGGTACAATATGGGAAGAAACACAGGCTGAAGGGATGAATGCAGAGAGTGGTCATTAATGGGGTATTCCCAGAGGTTAAAGAAGTGACAAGTGGTGTGCTGCAGGGTTCAGTCTTGGGGCCCATGCCTTTTTACATTTTCATTTGCGACATAGAGCCAGGAGCTCTGGGGAATACCTGCCTTTTTGCATATGACACTGAGGTATGTGGTAGGTTGGAACGCAATGAAGGGGTCAGAACAATGACAGAGAAAAAATGGTACAGGCATATATCAGTTGAAATTCAATGCCAAAAAACACAAGATTCATGCATAGTTTTAGAGAAGCTGAATGGCAACGTTGCATACCACTGTAATGCACATCAGGAGCAAAAACCTGAAAACACAGTACCTGATGGGAGGGTGTGGCAGTGGAGGGAATGGCTGTGGAAGCAGATTTTGGGGGAGACAATATTGAAAAGTTTTTGGACATAGACTGAGAGGCAGCTGTACTCATTGGATCTCCAAAGAGCTACTTGCTCTTATGAAAGAGAGGGACTGAAAGTAAGCTGCTTGTAAAGCTTCTCCTTCCCCCTTCCTTTGGAATGATTCTAGGCAATTGCATAATAACTGCAAACAAACTGCCAAGTCCCTGAAAAAGAAATTCTATCATAACCTGCAAAGAGACAAGCTCAGAAATCTCCATCATTTTTGGGCCACCATTGGCTCCTTGCTAAACCCACAGACTCATAGCCATCATACACCTTAGCTACCCCTCAGGCCTCCTAACTGAACCTCCTGAGGTTGCCCAAGCCTTCAATAAAAAATTTATGGACCTCTCGGCCCACCGAGGCAAGCTAACTACCCACCTCCCACTCAACCTTGGTGACCAGTCCAAGCACTCCTCCCCCGCTGGTACTCCCCCCCCACTTCTGCATCAGAGCCATTTCCCACAGGGACACCTTCAAACTAATCATGAGCCTCTCATGTAGGGTCAGCCCTGGAAGTGATGGACTCTACCCCTCATTTCTTAAGCTCATTGCCCTCTCCATCTCCAAACCCCTCACCTTTATTTTAACTTAGCATTGACCACATCTACCATGTCTGCCTCCTGGAAGAAAGCCAAGGTATTATCAATCTTTAAGAATGGTGACCCTCTATTCCCTGACAACTATAGGCCTATCTCTATCCTCCCCCACCTGAGCAAACTCCTGGAAAAAACTGTCCACCACCAGCTGTACGAACACATAGGGAAATAGAACCTGCTGTTCCCTCAACAGCATGGGTTCTGGAAACACCACAGCACCACATCAGCCTAGGCCCACTTTACCTTAGAAACATGGACTCAGGGAATGCCACTGGTGCTGTATTTGTAGTCCTGACAAAGGCTTTTGACCTTGTTGACAACACTCTTCTCCACGCTGAACTACAGCACCCTGGTTGCTTGACTGAGACATCATTGTGGTTCAGAAGCTATCTAATGGGCTGATCCCAATCTGTTAACATCAGTACAGCCACCTCCCCAGCCCTGACAGATTTCCACTGGTGTCCCCAGGGCTCCATCCTGGGCCCCCCCTGCTGTTTTCCCTCTTTATAAATTCCCTACCTACCAAAAGCCTATCCAGTGAGGCCCTACTGTATGCTGATGATCTTGTCTTACATATTATTTTATTTGTTTGAATCTAGAATTACAAGTGCCTTTGAGCCAAGGCTCTTTTATAAAGGTTACATGTCAGTTGCAGTACAATAACAAAAAAAAAAAAGACAATTAAGTAGCAAAGGCAGGATAACAGGTTAACAATCAGTTACATGAATATGAATGCATACATTTGGGTTAAACTAAAGCCAGATGCATTGACGGGGTAAATAGTGTTACAAGACATGGCAAGGACACAAAAGGTAAGAGCAGCCAGAGGCATTGCCACATCACAGAGAGAGAGCAACAGGCGGTGGAGGGGATGCGGGGGGGGGGCGTGGGGAAGGGGGTTGTAGGAGATTGGGGGTAGATAATAGAAGTGCTATGTAGAAAAAACTGAGACAAGGATTGGGTAATGGTAAGGAGGGCTGATTAAAGGAGACAGTTACAGGTGCTAGACGCAGAGAGGAGTAGGTGGAGCCTGGATTTGAACTGGCCAAGCTTAGGTACAGAGGAGATGTCATTGCTGAAACCATTCAACCAACTAGGGCCTCTATGAGCAAAGGATCTTTGTCCCTGGGCAGTATGGCAGTGAGGGACCTGCAGGAGTTGAGATTCAGATCCCCTAGTGTGGCGAGGCCTACTACCGGGGCAAAGGAAAGCTTGGACTCCTGGGGGTGCTTGGCCCATGGTTATTTTCACATATACTTATATCACAGTGACAAGTCCCTATCTAACCTATTCACCACACTTACCTATAACTACGGGGCAGCCCACAATTGGTTTCTGTCCAACAGGCTTTTAGTCAATGAGAAAAAAACTAAAGCAGTGCTACTTGGGTTCAAACCTTACCTCGCTAATATCACCAAATCTAGTTCCTTTCTCACAGTACTTACACCCGAAGACCCCCCTTGCAGAATGTTCCCTGCTTTAAATTCCTGGAAATTACCCTAGACCCCCTCCCTTGTGTTCACGGAGCACATAAACAACACAGTGCGAAGGGTCAACCAGAAACTAGGGGCATGCTTTAGACTCAAACATTGCCTGACATTTGAGGCGCACCTATCTATTGCCATTAGATTACTGTTCCCCTATTTACTCCCATGTTTCCTTCTCTCTGTGCACCAGACTTACCACTGTCTATAACAGTATCTGTATGTTCCCACTCCTATCACACTACTCCACACATCACTGACCTTATACCACTCACTAGGATGGCTTCCACTACAAGGATGACATAATTTTGCCCTTGGCTGCATCACTGAGAACATCATTAGAGGTGGCGAGCTGTCACCATACTCATCCCTACTTAAACGCAGAATCACATCTAAGTGTCTCCAGGAATCCTCAGTGCCCCCTGTTGGAAGTCCCCAGGATATCCACCATTGTTGAAAGCAAAGCCCTGTCCTTCATGGCTCTCAGACTGTGGAATAAATTCCCTGCTTCACTCATCTCACTGGATTCACACCTTACCTTTAAAACGCATCTCAAAGCCAGGCTGCTTTCTAAAGCCAAATGTTCCTGCTTATCCGGATAACTTAAGAATGCAACTTCTCACCCTTACCACTGAGCTACACATGTCTTTTTCCCAGGTAGAGTGCGCTATTCGTCTATTCGCACCTTACCCTCTTTCTTTTTACACTTGCTCGTTACTTGCTATGGCATTGCACTTGCTTCTGTTTTATTTATTTATTTGTTTTATTGATTTATTTTAATTTTGATGACCGGGTGAGCCCTCTAAGACAGTCGAGTCCCTTTTTCAGGGGCGACCCAGGGAACCAGATGTTCCAAGCATAAGAAAACAGTACAGATACAGAACATTATGTGCAAATATCATTGGACAGTTACATACATTAATGGACTAAACTATCCATCCCATTCATTGGGAGACAGTACAAATTACAGATGTCAATTGCAATGTAGGTGACTATGTAACTGCATTCCCTGAACTGTATGATATTTGTATCTCATTTGTATTACTGCATTCTATATGTATTGTGCACCTTCTCATATGCCTCATGTAAAAGCATTTATTTGTATTTTTTCTGTTATGTAAATACACCTGACCCTTCTTAAATTTATTTATTTATTTAGTTTTTTGTTGACCAGGTAAGTGCACTAGACAAATCCTGCCTATTTTCAGGCACAGCCGGGGGAGAGGGATACAGATGAATGCCAACTGACTTTGAACCAGATTAAGTTGTTGGTGGTATTTTTAGTGAATGAGAGAAATGTGGCCTGGACACCGGGGAAATTCCCCTACTCTTTTCGATAAGTGCCATGGGGTCTTTAACAGCCACCTGAACTACCACTAATCCAGGCAGATGTGACCTCGGTTTAATGTCTCATCTGAAAGATGGCACCTCAGAAGTGCAGCACCCCTCTCCTGCTGCACTACAGTGTCAGTACTGGGATATTAACCCAAGTGCCAGATGTGGGAACTGAACCAATGGTCCTCTTATCTCCAAGCCTCAGAGGCGAGTGTGCTGCCTAATGAGCCACTGACATTGACTTGTAGTCAGAACACTGACTACAAATCATGTAAATTGTATTCTGTGTATTCATATGTGCCATCTTCATGAGCCGGGTCATACCTGAAAATGGTCCATTGGATCAGTGCACTTATCCAGTAAACAAATTTATTTATTTATTTATTTATTTAAGAATCAGTTTACAACCTTTGAGCCAGAGGCTCGTTTACAAAGGTACTTCGTCACATAAAGACATACATTGCGTTTCGGTTACATAGCAAAGATTTGCCAAAAATCAATAGGCATTCACCAGAGGTGCCACGTCACATTGTGGTCAGACAGATACAATTGGGTGCAGACAGATACAATTGGGCACAGGTACAGGGTACATGTAATCGATAACAGGTATTAAACAAGTCGGTATCAAGTGAGCATTCTGGTAGATAAACATTGAAACAGCTGGCACTGGCCAGGTTAAACCTAGGCATGGTGTACAGGGAAGTGGTGGAGGGGATGGTTGGGTGGAGAGCTGCCCGGGGGGCATTGTCAAAAGAAAAGGAGGTGGAGGCTATGTTCAGAGACAGGAGCAGTTACGAATGCGAAGATGTGGTTCTGAATGCGGTTTTGAATGTGGAGATGGTGATGGCATTGGTGATGGTGGCAGGAGAGATTAAACCAGGTTGGGGCTCTATAGCTGAAGGACCTCTGGCCATGGCTGGTTCTTGTTCTGGGGATCTTTAGAGTGGTCTTGTAGGAAGACCGTGTTGCAATGGTGGGAGGCTCTGGTGGATGGATGCCAGTTACCCAGGGGAGAGCCCGAGTAGGGTTTTTTGGTGAGGAGACAGGTCTGGTATCGGAGCCGCTCATCCAGGGTAAGCAGGTTAGCATCAACATATAGCTGACAGGTGTGTGTGAGCCTGGGGCACCAGTAATCAATCTGCATGCTTTATTCAGGGTTAGGTGAATTTTGTTGAGTGCAGTGGCGTCGACAGCATCCGTATACTGGTAGACCATAGTCTACAAGGGACAGAACAGGCGATGTAACAGCTAGCCGGAGCATTTGGGGAAGGCAGGTTTTATGGTGGAATAGGATGCCAAGCCGTGTGTTGATGGCGGATGTTAGGCGTCGATGTGGGTGTGAAATGAGGGCTGAATCGGGGTAACCCCAAGGTATTTGTAGGAGCAGACTTGTTCCAGTGGTTGGTTGGTGCTTGGAAGGATATAGAGTGGGTGGTTGCTAGCTTTGTTTTGGGGGTGTGAAAAGAGCATAGTTTTGGTTTTCTTAAGATTGATGATGAGTCTGCGCTCCTTAAACCAAGCCTCGGCACTGTTAAAGGACTGCTGTAGGGAGTCCTGTAGGGAGATGGGATTACGGTGGGTGGCAAAAAGGACAGCGTCGTCTGCATACAGCAGAATTTTGCCAGAGCATGCACTGGGCAGGGTGTTCAGATACAGCGAGAAGAGAAGGGGGCCCAGGATGGAGCCTTGGGGGACCCCAGAGAGAATGGGACGGGTATCGGAGAGTGTGCTATTAATCTTGACACACTGGAATCGAGTGTCAAGATAGCTAGCACACCATGCCAGGGGGCCAGCTGAGAGACCAGTGAGGCAGAGTGCATTCAGCAGCAGTGGATGGGAGACAGTGTCGAAAGCCTTTGAGAGGTCAATGAACACTGCACCAGCTAGGAGCTGGTATCCAAGGAGGAGTGTAGGAAGTTGGAGAATTCAATAAGGGCAGTGCTGGTACTGTGACCCGATGGAAGCCATGTTGCTCTGGGCATAAGATGTTATGCTTAGCCAGATAATCAGTGATTTGAATGGCCACCACTTTCTCCAGGGCTTTAGAGAGGGGAGGAAGGATGGAGATTGGCCAGTAGTTGTTGGCCGATGACCTGTCGCCTCCTTTATGAATAGGTGTGATAATGGCTGTTTTCCAAGCTGTGGGGAATTGTCCCAGGCAGAGTGACTGTTAATTAGGCTTGTGAGAGGTGCAAGGACCTCATCTAGCACCAGCCTGAGGATGCTGGGGTCCAGTGAGTCACTGCCGGGATTGTTGCCATTGAGAGCTTTGATTAGGATGGGTCTGGCTTCCTGGGTGGAAATCTTTCGAGGAGGAAGCTGGGGTGCTGGAGGACAGGGGAGTTTGGCTGGGGGAGGGTCAAAGAAATACTAGGGAGGACTGAGCTAAGGTCAGTGAAAGTGGTGTTGAACCAGTTAGCTATGGTGGCAGGCTTGGTGGAGGTTGTGCCATTTCTAGTGAGCTGGGATGGGGCAGGGGAGCAAGCTTTACCATTGAGTTGCTTAATATTATCCCAGAAGGTCCAGGCTGAGCCCCAGGAGGAGGTAAGGGAGGCCTGGTAATGGTCTGCCTTGGCTTTTCTGATGGCCCATGAGCATTTATTTCGGGCTGCATTGTATGCTTGCCTATCAGACAGACGACCTGTTTCAGTGGCAAGGTGCCAGAGGTTATCCCGGTCTCTAAGTAATTGTAGGAGGGCGGGCTAACCCAGGGTGCGTTCTGTTTCTTGGACCGGGTTTGTGGAGGTGCAAAGAGATCTACAGGCCATGTTGAAGGTGTGAGTGAAAAAGGTGAGGGCAGTATCAATGTTGGTTGCCTGCTGAATGGGGGACCAGTCTATGTGGGTGAGGAGTGCCTTAAGTTTCTTCAGCCCACCAGGGCGGAGGCGCCTGCGGAGGGTGGTCTGGGCTTTGGGTTTGGGATTGGGGGCTACCCAGTGGAATAGGATAGGGGAGTGGTCACTCAGGGAGTCTGGGAGGACCTGGATGTTTTGGATTTTATGGGGTCGGTTAGTTATAATGACATCCAGCAGGGTGCTGGTACCACTCTTAGGTTTAAGTCTCGTGGGCTGGGTGACGAGTTGTGTCATATCTTGGGCGGCAAATGAGTCTCTGGTGGTGGATGAGGAGGTGCTGAGCCAATTTACATTAAGGTCCCCCACTAGGATTTGTTCTGCCTTATGGTGGAGGGTGGCCAGGTAGTCCGTTAAAGATATCAGGGCTGGGAGCTGGTTCTTTGGGGAACGAGGCTGTGGTGAGATAGAGAGGCTCCTAGAGGGGTCTGGGGTGAGTCTGAGGGTAAGGGCCTGGGCCCCATTTGTGAGGGCAGGGGTGGGGAGTGCGTGTCCAGGTATTGTGTCCCTGGTGTAGATTGCACAGCCTCCCCCTCGTTTGCCTACTCGGTCCTCCCGGTATAAGGTATAGCCTGGGAGGGAGACAAATGAGTCTGGAGTTGATTTGGACAGCCAGGTTTCAACCAGGGCTATGATGTCTGGTTGGTGAGCCAAGGCTCAGCACTGTAGGGTGTCAAATTTCTTTAGCAGGCTGCATATATTCATGGAGGCTACTCGAAGACCAGTGGGCTGAGTGGGTGGATGGGAGGGGGCAGGGCCTGGGTTGGGGTGTATGTTCCCTGTTAGGAGTAGAAGGAGGAGAAGTGCTCTGGTCAGAGGGAGGCAGATGGAGAGTTTACGCTGGGAGCGATATAATAAGGAATGGGGTTTGGTTGCACAAGGGGTGGGGGTGCACATGCAGAGAAGGCCTGAGTGATCAGAAGTGCAAGGGGGCTGGGGGAGGACAGGTGATGTCTGGAAGGGGGTGAGGTGAGAGGAGCATATGGGATGTGTGGAGGAGGAGGGAGGGTAGAGCAGTGGTAAAGGAGGAGGAGGACAGGAGGGTAGGTAGAACACTGGAGTAGTGAGGCTGAGGGTTCATAGGGACAGTAGGGTATGTGGAAGGCAAAGGGAGGAGGAGGAGAAGAGATAGACTGGTGAGCAGGGGATGCATGTGCGTAGTTGGGAAGGCTGGTGGAGCTGAAGTGAGGAAAGAATGGGGGGACTAGGATGAAAGAGGGGAGATAGTAGTGAGAGATTACCTCAGAGTCTAGTTGCTGCTATGGTGTGGTGGCAGCGCATGTGCCTGAAGTGCACAGAGCAACAGGTTCAAGCCCTGATCAGGGCAATAGGAGAGAGCCAGAACAGTGGCTGTAGCAGCAGGAGTTGGGTTCAGGTTCAGAAGCACCCAGATAACACTTTAGTTGTGTCACAGGGTTAGTGTGTTCTTTATAGTTATGAAATCCTGTAGTAGAAATATGCATGTGTTCTAGGTGAGTGGTGGAACTGTGGACTTTGGAAACAAGGGTGCAGGGTTCAAATCGTGTAAAGCAGCAGGAAGAAGAGGTAAACTTATATTTTGGCAGATTGGGTAGGTAAGTGATTAAGAGGCTCAGAGAGTAGTAATAAAGTAGGTAGACACTGTGGTGCAGAGGTAGAGCAGCTGACTCTGACTGCAAGGGTACTGGGCTTGAACACAGCTCATACAGCACAAATAAACAAACAAATAGACAAAGAATTAAATAAATAAGTAAACAAATAAAAAAATAGGCCCATTGCATCAGAGCAGTGGGTAGGGCTAATAATATCTAGGGTGTATAGAAAGAGGGATCAAGAGTAAAGTGAGGGGGGTGATCCTTCCACTGTATAGATTCCCTGTTTGCCCCACTTGGAGTGCTGTGTACTGTTCTAGAGCCTGCACTTTCAGAAAGCTTGTGACAGGGTTGAGGCAGTGCAGAGGAGGGTAACTAAAATGATCCAGGGGCTGTGGAAGAAAACATAAGTGTAAAGGTTTCAGAGATTTCAACATATATACCCTGTAAACAAGAAACATAGGGAGGACGTAATAGAAATGTATAGATATCTCCATAGGACAAACAGTGTGGAATAAACTGTTTATCATATATGCTAAGACACACACAATGGAAAATCCACTGAAGCTAGCTGGAGGGATATTCAGAAGGGACATCTGAATGTTATTTTCCACAGAAAGAGTGGTGAACAGGTGGAATAGACTACTGAGAAAGGCAATATGTATTAAAACAGTTGGAGGATTCAAACTGGTGTGGGACAGACTCAGGGACCTAATAATGGGAAGACTTTAAGCCTGAGGTTCAATGGGCAGAACAACTGCATCACTCCCCCATCAGGCCTTAAAAGGCCACTCCTACTGGACCGTTCCAGATTTTGTCTCTTCATTGTGGCTAGAGGCACCACACTTCATAGGTCCTGCAGAGTTTTCCTGTGTGCCTGCGGTCGCCTCCGGCCACCTAATTCCTCCATCCTTCTTCATTTTGTGTTTGTTTTTGTTGCTCATCCCCTCATGCTTGGCGCTCCCATCCCCAGTGTTGCAGCCTTCCTTTCACTGCCACACTTACTTTTCCTAGCCTCCTCAGCTTGGGCCTCTCCAATGGCCACCTCAACCGGCAGCTCTGCTCCACCATCCCGGCATCGTGACTCTCCAACTCTTGGTGCTGCCATTCCTCTCAGTGATCAGCATCTCCAACACTTCACCGCCTGGCCCTTCCTCCTCCTCTGGCGGGCCGCCCTCCGGCCATCAATGGATCTGCTCTCCTGCGACTCTCAACTCCTCCACTGCGCTGTCTGGCCTCCCTCACTGCATTTCTTCTTCTGTTCTCCTTCCATGGAAAACCAAGAGTCCTGCTCTTCTATTTTTTACTGTATGTGAGGCATAGGTGCTGGAAGATGGTAAAAACTGAGGAGGCGGAGGATCAGAGGGCCACTTGTGAGTGGAAAAGGGCACTTTCGACACTAGTTTTTGCCATACAAAAATACAATAAATAATGTATGCACATCATAACGTTAAGAATGCAGTCCCATTTAGGAAGAATTATGCGACATACAAAGGTGCCAGCAAAAAGAGACCACCCAGTCCAAGTCTGCTCAAGTGTACAGCTATATTAAGAAAGCTGCTGTCGACCTATTCCCTCCAATAGCTCCACATGACGCTTGAACCACACATTCCTTAATCTATTACAGTGGTTGTCCAGGTGAAACAGAGATGCCATAGTAATGTGCATCACCAGTCCCAAGCATGCAGTCTTCACACTAATGAGTTAGGAGTTGGGTTCCACTCAACTTCAGGATAGAAGTTAGTAGTTGCTCCAACCACCAGCGACAAGGTAAACTCCTGAGGCTGGGGAAATAAAGACAGAGCCATTATGTTTGTTTACACAGCTTATTTATTAATGAGACACAGTGTACATTGTAAAGTGTATTTATTAATGAATCATAGTATACAATGACAGTAAACAATATTGTACAACGACAGGGGTATAAACAGATTTTTACAGCAAAGTCTGGATGGATGGATGGATGGATGGATGGAGGAGTGGGTTACATTTGCAAATGAGCCAATTTACCATCACATCTGTACTCCTGCCATGCTCTGGTCACCACTTCTGGATGGTAAGCCTGTGCAAGCCTCCACCAAGCCCTGGTGGCCACCAAATCATCCCATGAATGCTCTGGTCACCACTTCAGGCTGGTAAGCCTTGCAAGCCTCCACTAAGCCCTGGTGGCCACCAAATCATCCCATGAATGCTCTGGTCACCACTTCAGGCTGGTAAGCCTGTGCAAGCCTCCACCAGACCCTGGTGGCCACCAAATCATCCCATGAATGCTCTGGTCACCACTTCAGGCTGGTAAGCCTGTGCAAGCCTCCACCAAGCCCTGGTGGCCACAAAAATCAACCAATTTACTATCACATCTATACTTCTGCCATGCATTAAGTTAGCAGTTGCTTCCAACCACCAGCGACAAGGTAATCACCTGAGGCTGGGGAAATAATGACAGAGCCATTAAGTTTACACAGCTTATTTATTAATGAATTAGTGTACAATGTAAAGTGTATTAATGAATCATAGTCTACAATGACAGTAAATATTGTACAATGACAGGGGTATAAACAGATTTTTACAGCAAAGTCTGGATGGATGGAGGAGTGGGATACATTTGGAAATGGGCCACTGTTCCTAAGAATTCAATAGAGGAAAGACATCTGCTCATTCATTCCTGTACTGTTGCTACTGCATGCCACAGACTCACCTAACCAACCAATTTACCATCACATCTATACTCCTGCCACGAATTAATCCTTGATGCTCTGGTCACCACTTCAGGCTGGTAAGCCTTGCAAGCCTCCACCAAGCCCTGGTGGCCACCAAATCATCCCATGAATGCTCTGGTCACCACTTCAGGCTGGTAAGCCTTGCAAGCCTCCACCAAGCCCTGGTGGCCACTAAATCATCCCATGAATGCTCTGGTCACCACTTCAGGCTGGTAAGCCTTGCAAGCCTCCACCAAGCCCTGGTGGCCACCAAATCATCCCATGAATGCTCTGGTCACCACTTCAGGCTGATAAGCCTTGCAAGCCTCCACCAAGCCCTGGTGGCCACCAAATCATCCCATGAATGCTCTGGTCACCACTTCAGGCTGGTAAGCCTTGCAAGCTTCCACCAGGCCCTGGTGGCCACCAAATCATCCCATGAATGCTCTGGTCACCACTTCAGGCTGGTAAGCCTGTGCAAGCCTCCACCAAGCGGATTACAGTAGTGGTCCCTTGAAACGGTGGCAATTAGCCATGCCCCCTTTTTTAATGTCAGTTCTCCACGCCCATGTTACTGTACTGTCTCCCCCCCGAACAAATAGGTAACATCAAAGCATGAGACTCACTTATTCTTTCTGTTATGCCTTTTTTTATTAGGTTTAACACTGAAAGCAAGAATATACAACAGCTTCATAAAATAACAAACATGGATTGTATACAATATTTACAACAGCACTCAGTTCAGTCCAGGGAAAATAGAGTCACTCAGGTACGTTCTCTTCATTCTCTATAGCAGGATTGCTGTCCTGGTATAAGCGAGTGATTACAAGATTAGCATTGAGTGCAAATGTGTGTATCGTTAGGATTAGCATTGCTGTATACTATAAAGTGATTACAAAATTAGCATCGCTAACAAGATTAAACTATAAAGTGGCACAGTTTATGCGTCAATGACGATTACAATTAATGTCATTTTGCTATTGCAAAAGCTAAACATTTTGGTTGTTTGTTCTGTGGGGGCGCTCCGCCCCCCCACGCCACCCGGGTCCAGGAATATGTTTAAACAATTAAACTGAATATTTTACGTTAGTTTAAACTACACATTTTGGTCATTCTGTGTGGGCGTGACTTATCAGTGACTGCGGCCGTATTTCTCACTAGGAGCACTCACTTCCAAGGTGTGTCCTCTAAAGCAAATATATGCCAGAAAAACAGTACTGCTTTGGCCTGGAGAGGGAGAGCCTGGGGGAAGAGCCTCGGCCTGAAGAAGGAGAGCCTGGAGAGGAAGGGGGAGAGCCTCAGCCTGGAGAGGGGGGAGGAGGAGAACCTCAGCCTGGAGAGGGAGAGCCTGGAGAGGGAGGAGGAGAACCTCAGCCTGGCGAGGGAGAGCCTGGAGAGGAGGGGGAAGCCTCAGCCTGGAGAGGGAGGGGAAAGCCTCAGCCTGGAGAGGGAGGGGAAGCCTCAGCTTGGAGAGGGAGAGCCTGAAGAGGGAGGGGGAGAGCCTCAGCCTGGAGAGGGAGGAGGAGAACCTCAGCCTGGAGAGGGAGAGCATGGAGAGGGAGGGGGGCAGCCTCAGCCTGGAGAGGGGGAGAGCCTGGAGAAGAGGAAAGTACTGCTTTACTGGCTATCTACCTTCCAAATAAACAGCAGGCTGCAAATATGCAAGTCCAGCAAAACTTTGATTAGCAAGCCAAGATGACACAAACAACTAAAGACAACAGCACTGCAGCTTACCAGAAAGTCTCAGAGTCACAACGCGACCAGGAAGTTCTTTAGGCTGGCAGCTGGCTACTCAGGCTCCAAGTTGAAGTTCAAAGCCAGAGACAGAGACTAGTGGTACTCTTAAGTTAAAGCTGCTGCCGCTCTTCGCTCCAACCGACTACTCTCCGTCCTCCAGAAGAAGTTAGAGGCACTGCTCTGCTTGCGTCGCTACCCCACATAGAGCTCTCAACCCGACGCCGACTTAAGAAGACCGCCGCACACTGCACACACACCACTGCTGGGCTGGCTGCTGTACTCACCGACCACACGCCACACCACGTCTCTCTGACTCTCGCTAACTCGCGCTCGCTCATTGCTCCACGTCTGACGTCACATCTCGCTCCCTAGAAGCCGGCAGCTGCAGCACTCAGTCAAGGAAGGATCCGATTCACCGATTGTTGCAACGGGAAATGGGAATCCGAATGGAAAGAACAAGGCCAGGGAAATCTTGGGCATTTAAAGACCCCGTGCGACACGCCCCCAACTCTAGTCACGCCTCCAACTCTAGTCACGCCTCTTAATTTGTTAAAGCGGACCTGATTGAGAGATGTGTTTGCCATCTCAATCAGGTCCGCTGGCTGGGTGGGCGACGAAAACGAAAAAAAAAAAAAATTTCAGATGCTGACATGCACGCCACGCTTCTGTCAACTCAGGGGCACAATTCCACTGCAGAGAAAGTGGTGGGGCAGCCTCTCCTCCGCCCCCGTTTCCAGCGCCCTGATGTGAGGACTTTGACTTTCTGTGTGTGCTGGTATGAATCTGACACTTCTATTTATGAGCGGGGTACTTTGTGTGTGCGATCCTTGTGATTTGTGATCTGCATAGCTGTTAACAGGTATGCCTGATGCTCTGCTACATTCCTTGCACTTGAGAGATGTGTCTACCTCAAGGGTCACCCCTTGACTTTCCTCCTAGTCCCCTACCTCTCACCCTCTCGGGGTTGCCTATCGCAGCTCTGGCCTTCATAGCTCTGGCCTTCACATCTCATTGTTCATGGCCTGTATTATGGCACTTTCTTAGTTTTAGCATTTCTTCAGGTTTGATGTGCTGTGTATGTGGTGCCATCTCAGTGTTGCAGTTTTCTATTGGCACCCCTCACGCTGTTTGAGCTATACGTGGACACACAACCTGTTCCATCATAGGCCTCGAGGGATTGCCTTGGTCCTTCTCTCTACCTATGTCCGCTGTTTCAGAGGTGTTTGCCCCTCTCAACTCCTCTTGTTGCCCTCCTCCTCCTCCCATTTCCTTGCTATCCATTCTGCTCCTTCTGTGACCTTTGCTTCCTTTTGGGGTTTTCCCTATCCTGCCATCACCTTCCTTATTCATATCCTCCTCTTACTTTAGTCCATCTGGCATCCAGGTGCCTGAATCTGGTTCTCCTTTGCTCAGTCTGTCCTCAGGGTCTACTCATTCACATCGATTAATTGAGCATACCTCTCATTGGGTCCTATGCTACCTCATCGAACTTCTGTACTCCTGAGGTTATTATCACCATCAGTCCGCTTATGAATTCATCTTGGTATCCCTTGCTCATCCGACCTCTATGTGGGTCTACTCCTTCACATCAACTACTCGAGCATAACCCTCTCAGGTCCATGCTACCTTGACTCAACCTGTTCTCCACTCGGAGACATGCCTTCATGTCTATTGCCCCTTTGTTCAGGGTTGGCAGGCTTCTCTCCATCGTCGTACATCGTTCATTTCATATCTCACCTTCAACCATTCAGGCCTTTAAGTCTTCTTTCCATCATCATACTTCCCTGCTTGCTTTTGAGCATCTGGTTGTAGAGACATCGCTCACATCCCTCAACAGCTATCCCTTTAGAAGGACAGAGCAAGAGCTTAATCCAAAATTGGACTTTTCCTCCTTCCTCGATCTCTACTTTAAGTTGCTGTAGCAGAGACATCCCTAATCAAAATGTCTTTCAGCCTGGAGGGAAGGTGACCTAGGCCTTGGATCCCCAGAGGTTTCCTCCTCAAAGGGGAGTTTTCCTCTCCTCCATGCCAATGGTCATAATATTAGTCAGGTTAGTGCTTTCTTAGGTTCCTTAGTTAGGTTCTGCTGTTGGATGAAGTTGGATGGTGGCCCTGGCTGTTCCCTCTCTCCTTAGGAAGTCTGCCCTTCTGCATCTCATCAGATTTCCTTTTGTTCGTTGTCCTTGCCTTTTATCGTTCTTCTCCAGTCCTTCCTATCTATGTCTGTCACATTTATTTCTGGTCTAGATATCTTCTGATTTCTCACCTCTTCGATGCTCGACACCCTTTTGGGTATTCTTTTTGGGCTTCTTCCTAAGTTACCTTTAGCCAAGGGAATTATTCCCACAGCATTTATAGGGGGGGAAGCCTCTTCTAGGGTTTCTTGCATCGTACTTCTACAGGGTGGTATATCCCAAGGATAAAGAGGTGTATAGCCACAATGCATCGAAGGCGCACAAGCATACATCTCATCCAGTTGTGTAAGCACAATTGAAGCTCAGGGGATGATGAGGGTGGGCAAGGAAAACAAAAGGTTGGAATATCAATAGCACTATCACACGTGCATTAAGACCGGATGGACTGATAGGCCTCTTTCTGCTGTAACAGTCAATGTTTCTATGTATTACAAGCCAAATGAGTGCTGCATTATTCCTAGGAATGACCAGTGACTAAGTGTATGCTATAGAATATATACAGTCATATACAAAGCCATTGAGTGATACTAGAGGAAGAGAGCAATCTGAATGACCAATTGGTAAGGTGGCAAGTAATGGCATGTTTTTGTTAGGAGAAAGGGCCTTCAATTCCATCCTACATGGGAGGTTGGTAAAGAAACTAGGTGACTTTGGGGTAGGGAATAAGATAAAGAGGTGAGTGAAAAACTGGCTGGGAGGAAAGACACAGATGATAGTTCTAAATACAGAGCCCTCAGTGGTAAGGGAAGTCATGAGTGGAGTGTCAGACTTATTGGATTTAGGGCTGGTCCTCGGATACATATTCATACGTATAAAAAAACCCTTCTTGAGGCCAGTTACTAGAGGGCTTTTGAAGGGTTAAATCTGACCCTGAGCATTATCCTGTAGAGCGATCCCTTGCTTGCTTGGAGACAGAATGTCAGGTTGTGTACACAGCGTTCTGACTCTGTCATGAATATTCATGCCCCTTCCCCCAATTGTCTATAAGGTGAGACAAGCAGTAAGGAGGGATTTATTCCAGCAGGCAAAAAAAAAAAGAACAAAGGTCTCTGAAGCAACACCAGCAGGCACATGCATTCTAGGAGGGTCTCAAGGACCCAAGAAGATCAGAAATCAGAATGGCAACACCAGGAGTAGTGGAGGATCATCCCTCAAGGGATGTCACGGGAATCCACGAGGATCCACTCCTGCCATTATAGATCAAGTTTTGAAAAAGAGAATCATTTGGAAGGGTGCATTTGTAAATAAGGCTTGCATTAACGATGCTCTGGGAAAGTAGCAAAAATCTGGCACGTAACTGAATGAATGGGTGTCATGAAGAGGGGGGCCTAGCAAGAGTTGGAGTTGGTAAGTTCCCCGTATGAGGGGCCCAGCACAGGAGCCTGTTTGTTTGGCCATTAGGGCTATCAGTGTACTGTCAGAGGGAGGCAGGCATGACTGGACCAACAATTAGTTTTATTAGTACTATCATAATGCTGACATGCTGTTATCCATTGTTCTCCTACCTGGGCACTGCAAGACATGTGCTGGCACAAAACTGTCCCCAGACAAGTGCTCCCCCTACCTAGGAGTGTGCCGCCACACAAACAGTATTGGGAGTGCCAGTACTCCATGGACCTCATAGGGATTTTAGAGCTGTATAGGAAACTGTGAAACATATTTGAACTGTATCCATCAAATCTGACTTAAATGCCCTTAGTTCATGGGTAAACAAGTGGCAACAGCAACTGTTGCCACTTGTGCAGGGTAGATAGACCTTAGGAATTGGTGGAGATAGAAATCGGAGCCCCATTTTGTAATATGGAGTTTACAGTGTGTTGCAGTTAGTATAGTGCTTGAGAAGATGTGACAGAGGGAATTGCAAGGGAAATGCCCTTATACTGTGTACCACCTTTAAAGCCAAGTAAATGCACCTAGTTTGATCTTTTCTCTAGGATTGGCTCATTTTGTGTGTGACCTCATGTTTATTGGTACCCCTATTGTTAATGGTGCCTTTACTCCAGTGCTTTAGACCTGTGGTGGCAAAAGGTAACTCGTGCAGGTACAGATTATGTGATGTAAGGCAGGTGCTCCTCTGATGAGAAAACCACCGTATGCCCCTAGCCACAGGTGGGTGCTCAGCTCTGACATACATGACATAGGGAAAGGAGTCCAAGGTAAGACACAGTATGCCTCTTCACAAATTACACCAGTATCTGTGGTAGAGTGGATACTGAGGAGGTGTTAAGGGCCATAAAGAAGGATCTGGAAAGACTGAAGAAGTGTCCAAAAGTGTGGCAGTTAAAAGTTAATTTCACAAAGTGCAAGGCAATGTACATAGGGGCTGCAATCCTGAGAATGAAATACTGGATGGATGGGGTGGTAGTGGACAAAATAATGGAGGAAAGGGACCTGGGGTGGATAATAATGGAGCACTTTAAATGGACCATAAACAATGTTATTTATATTTTTAATATAACTGTAAATATGGGCATGTTTGAAGTCTGTTTTATTACCCCAGTGTATTTTTTGTGTTTTGGTTTCAAAATAGCCCTGTTATTTCCTTGTTTAGGGACCCTAATTAATGCAGCCTTTTTCCAATTTAATATTCATTGTTTTTATTAATTAGCATTTCCAGAATCCAGTGACATCAGCTCAGCTGAAGACTACAATTAAGCAGAACACAGTGACATTGGCTGAGCTTACATCTCCATGTTCTGATTTATTGTAATCTTCAACTCAACTGATGTCATGGGGTTTTGGAACTACTGAGTAATTAAAAATATGAATAATGGGTAGAAAAGGCCCCGAGGCCCACAGAGGCTTATACCACTTCATATTCAGCAAACAGATGGTGAACATCCACAACATCCCCACTAATGAAATGGAAGAGGATGAGGAGGAGACGGAGTTCAAAGATATAATGGGGCTAGCCCCCACAAGGAGACTATTAGTCCCCATCCACAAATCACTCCAAAAGGCTACATCAAAAATCATGTCAGCACCCAGTGTAACTGCTGTCTTTGATAAAAAAAAGTTGAAAAAAAAAGTATCGGGTGAACTGACAGTGATGGAATACCTGTATGCCTATCCTCATCATGAAGAAGTGGTACGTGCAGCTAATTATGGGGTGGTCAAGGTGCCGCTCTCCACACAGCCTCCTGAAAAGAATTTCAGGAAACTGGATACTATAGCCAAAAACATGTAGGCAGACAGCTTATTTGGCATGCACAGCCCAGTATCAGAAAGATTTGTGGAATGCATTGCTGGCACTAGGTAATAAGGTGGATGGTGAAGTGATACAGGATCTATTGCTAGCCTGTGATGATGGCGACCGCGATTGAGTGCTTTCAAAAAGGGCGACTCAATCATGGCGCCTGTGCACAGGGCTACTGGGCAGGGAGGCTGACTGGATAGGGGGTTCAGCAACTATAGTGACAGGATGTCGCTATGTATACATGCGTGTGGGGGTGGGGGTGGAGGTACCATGCCGTGCGATGGGCAGAATTGGAGGGAGGGTTGTGGGGCGTAGTGTGGTGGTGGGCTGCAGAGCTGGTCATGTGGCATGGTGGATTGGTGGCAGGCTGGTGTTGGGAGGATGCTGGGTTTGGTTCTGGGTGTGCTCGTTTTTTGCACCGGGTTGGGGTTTTCCTTTTTTTTTTGTTTTAGTTTTGCACCACCCTAGAGTTGAGAATCCTTTAGTAGGGGGTACAGGGGGCAAAACCCCCATGGGGGGTGTATAAAATGAAAAGAACTAACTGTTGTGAGCCCTTTGCTGTGTGCCATGAGTGTGCATCACTGAAATTGATTTTCGGTGATGTACACTCACCCAAATGACGATCACCTTTCCGTGATCACCATTATCACATGGAACCAATCTGTCTGCAACCAAATACCAGTTTCACATGGATAGAGACTCTGGTGAGTCTGCTTCATGATTCTCAGCTCATGCAATAGCATTGAGGAGGTTTTCCTTGCTAAGGGCTACCTTCCTTACTCAGGACATTCAGGCTAAAGCCACTATTTCCTCCTTTGAGGGAAGTTCTCTATTTGGTGACAAAACAGAGGCATACATGAAAAAAATGGATGAATACAAGACCACTTTTAAAAGTAACACTGAGAAAGAAAAGGCTTCTACTTCTTATAAGCCTTATGGAAGGGGAGGCGGGGGCAGGGGTTACTATTCAAGACCCTACCTGCTTATGAGTAACAACCTCAAAGAGGTAACTACAGAGACGGAGGCAGGAGGGACACCAGCACCCAAACCACAGCAAAATCAAACCCACTGACAATTCTGCCCAGGTCACCAGTCAACCATTACCAGTGGAGGAACATTGAACCAGTACTTTCAGGAATGGGTAGAAAATACCACAGATAAGTAGGTTCCAGAAATAGTAGTTCCAGGACTGTGCCTGCAGCTCAAAGGGTTTCCAAAATGCAGAGACAAAAACATTTTCAAGCTCATCTACCAAAGGAAAAAATTCTACTGAAACTGGAAGTAACACACCTACTTCAGGCAAAAGCAGTAGAAAAGATCCATACCCCATAGTAGGGCAAGGGTCTGTTTTCAAGGTTCTTCTTAAAAGACATGAAAAATTGGGAGTGGTGACCCATTTTAGATTTAAGATATCCGAACAAGTTTTTAAAAAAGAAAACGTTTAAGATGGTCATACTAGGCACAATGACACCATCCCTACAGTCAGGAGATTGGCTGGGGTCACTGAATCTGATGGAAGCATATTTCCACATTCTAGTCAGACCCAGCCATAGAATATATCTCAGGTTCAGGCTGGAAAACTGTCAGTATCAGTTTGTAGCCCTCCCCTTCCGCCTCAACTCAGCAGCAAGGGTAATCACAGAGTGCCTAACCAACATGATAAAGTCACTTAAGAAAACATGAATTCCTAATAAATCTGCAGAAGTCTCAAACAGAACCAGTGCAGGTACTGGACTTCATAGATGCAGAGCTGGATACCCTGCAGGGGAAGGTGTTCCTTCCTTTGAAAAGGGTTTCAAACCTGATTGTCGGTATAGAATCCTTCACACTGGGCCACCCAAGACCTGCAATGGATTTTCTACAGTTACTGGGCAGGGCTGGGAGAACTTGATGAAGTTCTGACCCTTATTAAATAGGAACAGGAACACGGTGAAGTTCTGATTTATCCTGATTAGTTCTGATTTATTAACCAATATTTGAAAAAAATTTGAAAAAAATGCATAAAAGTGGCCAAAGTAGTTTACATTCTACACAGAGACCCAGAAGTAATAATTTAATGGATTAATTGATTATTTGTATAAAAATTTAAGTAAAACTGCTAAATAAAAAAGCAATCTGTCACTACTAGGCCCTTCATGGCTGGCCTATAATGGTAGCATATCCTGCTCGGGCCCATGACATGAGTGTGCTGGGAGAGATGGAGAGAGCGAGAGAGAGAGACAGACAGATGCAAATTTATTTATTTAGTTAATTTATTTAGAAGAGATTCACCAGAAAGGCAACATGAACTGTGAACAGCTTGTTTCCAGAAGTGTCCTGGGGGGAGGGGTTATATAGGAGGAGTGAAATACAACATTTAGGAGAAAACAGAGTACAGAATTATACAAATACAGTACAAGTAAAAAACAGGTAGTAGTTGATTACAAACAAGTGCAAAGCATAGAAACATATGCATTTCAGTTACAGACCAGGTAATAAAAGCATGAGCATAAGTTAAATTATAGACTTATGGTGATCAGAGCAGGAATTTTTTACATATACATTACAGTTACAGACCAGGTAAATGCGTGAACATAAGATAAATACATGGTTAAGGATAGCAGAGCAGCAAATGATTTTGGGTGTAGCATTCGACTTATACCAGGTGATAAACCAGTTTTAGTACAATGGGGATTGACTGAATGTAGGCCTTGCTATTGTAAGTGCTGTAGGTTGGGGGGATAGTAGCCAAGTGCTAGCTATGTTTCTATGTATGTTTCTATTTTCACCACTGGCACAAATTCTTGAAAGTGTTTTGTGCATAGGGCCTGCTAGAAGCTGTTACTGTATGTTTTATTAAGGTATCATATTTTAAATTAAAGTGAGGAATGTGAGGAATGTTGACTTTGAGAAACGTGAGGCTGTCAGCATTTTCTGGTGTCAAACAGGATCGTGTGTCAGTAATGACATTACCAGCTGAAATGAACAATCATTCTGAACAGACGCTAGTTGGAGGGCAATTCATGTACTTTATTGCAATGTTTATTAAAGCAGGCCACATATTTTGTTTGGATTTCCAGTACAGTAGTAGCCACAGACACTGCCAGCTATTTCCCAAAATTTCTGTGATATTTCCAGAAATATCTGATGCTTTTTGCATTTAAACAGTAGGGGCAGCAGAGAGAAACTCTTCAGAAATTTCACGAAATATCTGGAAATAGCTGGCAATGTCTGTGGCTACCACTGTATTTCAAAGGATTAGCATTCCAACTGATATTGGACTCTGACAGGTACATTTCAACGATGGTCTGTGCTGAGGCTGTGTTACAAGAGGCAGACGAAGAAGATGTTACAATAACATCTTGTAAGTGACTCCAGAGACATGAAGCTTAACCAAGTGACTGCTGGACAGTGCTATGCTGGGCTGGAGGTGAAGAAGAAGATTCAGCTGCAGTGGCTGAGGAGGAAGAGGAAGAAAATGCTGCAACAGTAGAGGATGTACCACCTGATGCTATGCTGCTGTGTCTTGAAGAAGATTCTGAATGTGGTGCTGCTGTTGTATTCTGTTCCATGACAGCATGCACCTCGTCAATTATTTCTTGTTTATCTCAAAACTAGTGGCATCATCATCACTCAATAGTTGCTTCAATTTGTATTGTGGGTCCAAGATTATTGCTTTAATATAATACTCAGAATAAATTATTTTTAAATAGTTGGTCATCTTCTGCAACTTTTTTATCATACATCTCATTAGATCTTGTTGTATTCTGGAGGGCAACCTGCATGTGTCAGCAGCACCACTGGCAGCCTGTGTGATCATGGAACTGTCTTGCTTCTCTGACTGTTCCTTAATCAGATTCAATCTGAATTTTAACATTTTTATTAGGGGGTATCACCTGACTCAGAGTTGCTGTGTTTGCACTAACCTCCCTGGGGATTTCTTCAAATGGCTGAAGCAGGAAAATTAGAAACCCCTGCATGGCCTATTGTGGTGGAGTAATATAGACATCTGCATCACCAATTTTAGTTTTTAAGGTGTACTGCCCGACACCTTTCTTTTGTTCCAGTAGCCTTTGGAGCATATAAAATGTTGAATTCCATCGAGTAGCAATGTCTTGGATCAGCTTGTGCAAAGGTAAACTGTGCTCCTGCTGTATTTTTTCTAACAAGTGATGGGCTTTGCTTGAGTGACTGAAATGAGTGCATATTCTTTTAGCAGTGCTAATGAGAGCCTTAATCTCCCTGCCGTCATTGAGAAAACTGTGAACTATTAAATTTAAGCAATGTGCAAAGCAGTAGATGTGAACAAAGCCCCCCTTCTTCAAGGCCTTCCTTGCAGTATGTTGGACCCATTATCTGCAACTGTAAAGCCAACTGACAGTCCCTGTGAAGTGAACCATTGCTGTATTGGTTTTTGGAGCTCTTCACTGATGTTGTATGAGGTATGTTCAGATGGAAAATAAAACATTCTTAGAACAGCAAAGTGCAATGCTTCACTGTCTCCAGTCCCACGTGAATTATTGAAACATGCCCAATGTGCCATGACAGTCATGAAGGGTTCAGGCTGATAGCTTGTCCAGATATCTGCGGTGAGATGCAACACCCTCCCAACAGCGCTGCACAACATGTGTCTTAATTTTTTAAGTACAATATTATAAAGATCTGGAATTCCTGTTGTTGAGAAGTATTTCTGCGGTGGTATAGTATATCGAGGTTTGAGGCACTTAAGCAGCCACCTGAATCCTTTATGTTCAACCACATTATATGGTAGCAAATCAACAGCTATAATTTCTGAATTTTTTTTGGTTATTGTAACAGCAACAGAGTGAGTTGAGGCATATTTGGCTTTATGCTCATATGTTTCTGAGATGGTAAGCTGTCTCCTTGAAGAAGGAGGGCTTTTGAACACATGTTCACTTTCAGTCACAGTTAGAGGAGTCCTTCAAATGGCAGGAAGTGGTGGTAGAGGTGTAGTGCTGCAGGGGCAGCCACTGCTTTCACCTATGGGCGTTACCCCTGAGTGTAGTGAGCTATCACTGTCACTTTCTCTTCAAGACTCACTACTGAACTTCTCAGTAATGTTATGACATCTGTCTAAGTGCCTTTTCAGTGCTGACATTCCAAATACTTCTTTCTTTTTACCCCTGCTGATTGGCCGTTTACAAATAGCACATGTTGCTATCAACTCATTGGAAGCACTAATGGAGAAGTATGATCAAACAAAAGATGATATTTTTTCAGTTTGTTTCCCAGGAAAGCATGACACCTTGGTCACTTTTTCAGTGTCGCCCCCGATTTTCCTTGGGCTTGTTCCTCCTGTGGGTTATTCCCACTGCCCCCCCACAACCAAAACCTTTCTGCCTGTTTCTTCCTCATCTGCAATTTCCATCCCCTCCAGCAAACCATGTGCTGCCTGATCATTCTCTTCATCTTTATTATTAGTATTATCCTCGTTGGGTTCAACCTCAGAAGTATCAGATGAGGGACTGGCAGTAGCACAGTATGCAATTGTACCATACCGTTGGGTGCCTCTGTAGGTGGTACCCACCACACCTTCAGTTTTTTAACTACATAAGTTTTTATTTTACTTGTGACTGATGATTATCTGAGACATTCACCTTTTTTGGAGTCAAGCATTCGCTTGGAAGATTAAATCTTAGACGTGAAAAAAATAAATTTTGGGGGGTTGATTTTGTTTTCCCTTTTCAGACTGATTGCTGTCTTTTGCAGTGCCAGTGCCTTCCTGAGAAATAGAATGTGCCCCATCAACACTTTGATCCATTTTGTAACAAAATAACCCACTAATGTGATGTCCTTCTGATGACTCCCACCCATAGGCCAGGAATAAATTTACTGCTGTGACTCCTGACCGTACAGTGTACACACTGACAGCACACCAACAACATTGCAGTCCACCACCATTTCCTTCCAAGATTACTGGACTGGCTCCTACAATACAGTTACTGTTAAGTGACTAAATTAGGCAACTGTTAAGTGTGCTTCAGAATTTGAATTGGAGATGCAGGCACATCTGGTGCATTAGCCTCATGCAGCACAGTTCCACACTGGGGTTTGGTTAATGCTTATACATAATGTAAGTTTGTAATGGAATATACTATAAAACTAATGATAATAAGGAATAATGGGGAATCAATCATGTTGATTACACGTGAGTAGTGCCTGTGCTTTACTTGTGTTGTACTGTAAACACTCAGCCTGCTATAAGTCACAGTCAGATTATCCCCTGGACCACCAACAGACAGCAGCACAGGGCAGGTGCATTAACTTGCATGTTGTTTGAACAGTTTTTTTTTTTTAATAATGAAATCATGATTCATGAATTAACGTAGGTGGTGATGATGATCGTTATGCGTGATTGAATGGCACAAATCAAAGATTTATTTTGCCACCCTGCTGCACATGCTCGGTACACACAGCTGCACTAAAGCCAGGAAAAAAAATATTTGGAATTTCTGGGACTGTTACATTTATTGTGGGCCACCCTGCAGTCTCTCTCACTCTCCCCTCTGAGTCTAGACTGGATGTCACAAAGATTTATAGTGCCACCCTGCTGCCCTTGCCCTAGTGTACATACAGCCACACTGAAGCCAGGAAAAAATTGAGGATTTTATGTAACTGCAAAACTTCTCTAGTACCCGCAGTAGTCTCTCCCACTCTCCTCTGGATCTGGAATGCCACAAGTCAAAGATTTTGCCAGGCTACTCTTTTTGTACACACAGCTATTGTCTGAGGCCAAGAAAAAAAGTTTCATTTGGGATTTTCTGTAACTATAATCTCTGGGGCTCCCCTCCCCCAGTACTCTGGATCTGGAATGGCACAAGTCATGTTTTGCCAGCCTGCCCTTTTTGTACACACAGCTACTGTCTGAGGCCAAGAAAAAAAACAACGTTCATTTGGGATTTTCTGTAACAGCAATCTCTGCCCCTCCCCCCCAAGTTCTCTGGATCTGGAATGGCACAAGTCAGATTTTGCCAGCCTTCCCTTTTAGTCTACACAGCTACTGTCTAAGGCAAAGAAAAAAAACCTTTTATTTGGGATTTTCTGTAACTGTAATCTCTGCCCCCCATACTCTGGATCTGGAATTGCACAAGTCAGATTTTGCCAGCCTGCCCTTTTGTACACACAGCTACAATGCTGTCTGAGGCCAAGAAAAAAAACTTTGATTTGGGATTTTCTGTAACTGTAACTGGCTCCCATTCTTGCTCTCTCCACTAGTCTCACTCTCCATTCTCCTCTGGAATGGTGCAAGTCAGATTTTGCCAGCCTGCCCTTGCTCACACAGTCACTAGCCCAGCACTGCCATTTTGCATCCCCTATCCTGCACCACTATTCCCCAGTCCTTCCCCAATCTGACTCCTGATGCTCCCTCCTGAGTCCCGACCCTGACAGCCTTCACCCACCCCCATGATTGATTCTCTCCCCCTCCCTAACTTCTTCTTTGTCCCTTCCTGCCCCAATGGCTGGAGAAACGTTCTTTTCTTTTTTTTTAGGGTTTTTTTGATTTTGGCAAAACTTTCTTTTCTTCTTCTCTTTTTTTTTTAGTTTTTTTTTTTTGGTTTTGGCTGCTTTGTTTCACTTCTGCTGCTCAGCACAGCTCTTCTGCTCCTCTCTCATCCAGGTCCTCCTTGTTCTGGGCCACATGGCGCACTCAGCATAGTTATATACCATGAGTGCATCATGTGACCTTCGGTTGCCTGACTGGATGCCACAGACCACCTGCACATGCCGACGGCATCCACAATGGCAACAGAAAACAAAATTGAGGAAACAGCATCTCCACGGACCCAGAACCAGACTTCTACCACAAAGTCCATATTTATCCGGGTCACTGGATTGCTGGTTCGATCCAGGGATCTGCATCTTCCATGGAACAGTCTGCCCAGCTGGCCTCATACACAGTTGTGGTGCCATAGACCAGATTTCAGATGAGGAACATTCAGTAACATCTAAGAGATCACTGATCCCAAAGGTCAGACTCACTGCCCAAGCTAGTGCCAATCACAAAGGCCTTTGTACATCCACTAGAGTGGTGGGAGGAGGAAACCAACATCAGGTAAGGCATACTCTTCCACCAGCAGTCCCCAACAAGGCATGAGGCAGTATAGCGCAGTTGTTTAAGGCTCTGAGCTGCAAATCTGGAGACCTGGGTTTGAATCCCACAGCCCCCACTTGCATACTGTGTGACCCTGAGCAAGTCACTTAACTTCCCTGTGCTCCCAGGTTGCACCTGTAAACAAGCTTTCAGCTTAAAGTGTCTCACCTGGTTAAACAACTGGGGAGAACAAGAGTTCTCACAACAGCTGCTTTACTCCAAGGGTGGAGTGTCCACCTGGAGGATCTCACAGTAAGTGGCATCTGGAGCCCTCAGGAGACAAATGAGCACATAAATATCCTCAAGCTCCAGGCAGTACTGCTGGCATTGCAGTCTTTTTCCTCTTGGCTACAGGGTCAGCCTGTCCAAATTTAGACAAAGAATACTGCAATGATGTACTATATAAACAAGCAAATGTAATAAGATTCTCAAAACAGTACACAGCTATGGGATCTGGCTTATTTCCTGGATACAAATAATTCTGCAGTACATCTCCCAGGCAAGGACAATGTGCTAGCAGACTCCCCAAGCAGAATCAGTCAGGGGAATCATGAATGGACCTTGAACTAAAAAGTGCCGGCTTCAATTTTCAGAAGATGCAATACTCCAGAAATGGATCTGTTTGCCTTATGGGAGAACAATCAGCTCTTAAAGTGTTGTTGCTGGCCACCAGCAAGAGGCACAGTCCCAGAGGACACACTAGCTCTGGAATGGACAGGGAGTTCATGTATGCCTTCCATCCATTCCCACTCATACGGAGACTGCTTATAAAGTTCAGGAGAGAGCCAGCAACCATGATCCCGATAATTCCAGACTAGGCCAGAAAGGCTTTGTCCTGAATGCTTTTGACCCTGACTAGCATGATTCCAATCAGTTTGCCATGGAGTTCCAACATGCTGACTCTATCTCGGAGCAGAATAACTTTCCCAGACCTCAGAACACTACGTATGAGGGCATGGTTCTTGAAGAGCTAGAATTCTCTAGTTTGAATTTGTCAGAGGATGTGTTGAGGGTGCAGAAGATTCCAGAAAACCAGCAACAAGGAAAGCATACTCCTCTAAGTGGAAGAGAATCCCATACTGATACTCCCCCAAGAAGACAATCCCAATGGAGGCAGGGCTGCCTACAGTTTTGAACCACCTGGTACACTTACAGTCCTTAGGTCTGAGACCTTTAACCCTGAAGGTAAACCTGACAGCTGTGCCAGCCTACACATCAGCAGGCAAAGACAAGTTCTTGGTCTCACAACCTGTTTTAAAAGGTTCTATACTGGCCTCAGTCATCTGTATTCTCCTGTAAGTGACCAAGTCCCTCCATGGGACTTAAATATCTGTCTTGCCCAGCTGATGGAGGCTTACTTTGAGCCTACGGCTACGGCTGATTTAAAATACGTCATGAAAAACAGTATTCCTCGTAGTCATGGCATCTGCCAGAAGGGTAAGAAAACTTCAAACCCTTTGCACATGTCCAAATTACTTAATTTTCCAGATGGATAAGGTAGTCATTAGGACCAATACAAAGTTCCTACCTAAGGTGGTGTCAGAATTTTACTTAAAACAAGTCAGTTACCCTTCCTCTATTGTTCCAGTACAGGTGAGTAAAAATGTCACTGTCTGGATGAAAAAATGGCATTAAGTCACTTCATGGACCAGACAAGGAACATCAGGTCCCAGAGTACACAACTTTTTGTTACCTATGGAGAGGTGGGCAAAGGCAAAGGTACTATAAGCCAGCAGCTAGGAAAACTATCTCTCATTAGATAGTATCCTGCACACAGTTCCGTTATGAATGTGACAGGGTGTCTTTGGTTTAAACCCTTGGTAAAGAAGAAAAGAAGGACAGGAGCAGCAATCCCTTTTTCTTTCTGTATCCATCCACTGCTGCTCCCTATCCAGTATTCCAGCACTATAAAAAGGAGCTTGATAGATAACCACTGAAGGTGGCTGGTATTATGAAAGTAAGTGGATTCCACTTTAGGTGGCTACACCACAAAGAAAGATTTGTCCTGGTTTAAATGGCTGCAGGAGGTACTAGTAAGTTTAAAAAAAAGCACCCCATGCAGCATTTCTTTTCAGTGTTGTCAACTCTTGCTTATAAAAAGAATTGTTGTATGCCGCACCTTGAGGCTATTCCTTGGAACTTCCCCAGTCCCTCCGTAGCCGCTCTAAGCCGACACTTGCAGCTACTATACATAAATAAATTGATTGGTTGCCCACATCAATATGCCCGCTCCTCCTGGTGAATGGTGGCTACTGCCAAGAGAAAGGCAGGTGGCTGAGAGAGCTCCTCATGTCTTCCGCTTTGCTTGGGTGTGGAGAGTGAGGGGTGCACAGGAATCCCAGTGTGAAAGAAAATTATAGGAGTAGAGCGAAAATGCTTCGAAGCAGAACAATAACAACATCTGCTTGTTGTGAGTCTCTAAATGTATATGTCAGAGCTAGTGACAAACTCCGATACACAGCACCACTACAGAGAATAAAAAGGGAATGTGCGCAAAGGTGCACAGTGAGGCGCTCGGCTCATGGATGGAATGTGGAACTGGAGCCTAGTGCCAAATAAGGGCCCCGGCTCCCCCGCTCCATCGAAAAAATAAAAAGAAATTCTGGGCTGGTTGAGCCCTAAAAGCAGGGAACAAATATGTATTGTTTAAAACATAAGGGAAAAGAATGAAAGAGGGCAAGCAAAGAGCCCTCAGGAGAAATAAATTACAGCCATCGGCAGCATCTAAGGCCCAAATGAAATATTTTCTCCGACGGGCTGAAATTGCAACCATGAGAATTATGAGGGGCTACACAAATAAAGGAATACATCAGCCCCTAAAGAAAATTAATAAAGAAAAGGGCTTGCTACACTCTGGAACCTTTTGTGCTGTAACTTATTTAAAGGCATAGCTCTTCTTGGTGCAAAATCTAAATGCTAAATGCTTAAAAAAATGGTGCAGTTTTATGTGGAGATAGAAGGGGTAGAGGTTTTCTGAAACATACAAATCCCCTTCTGTGTTGTGAAGGCTTGCTGAGCTGGCAGGAGAAGGAAAATGAGGAGTGCACCCTCAGATTCCCATTCCCCGGCCGACTCAGAAACTCCTGAAAGAAAAAGTAATTAAAATAGAGCATAAGCAAGAGCTCTGCTAGCTAGAGGCCCCCCTTTTCTCTTGCTGAAATGGGACAGTGTGCCACAGGGCTGTGGCTAACCTAATTCTTGTGTATCCAAAGAGCTAATGAGCTTCTAAATGCATTGCAATGTAGCCTGGTAAAGAAAAAGGGCCTACTGGCTTACCTGGCCTCCAGTCACAAAATGAGATGTTTCCTCTAGAGGAGCAGTACCCTCTGCTGTGCCCTCTTAATACCTCTCCCCCGCCACTCAAGGTAACTAAAAAGGGTTTGAAAATGGGTGCTCTGTAATTAAGCATATTTTGGGTTATTGTAGCCCTGTGTTAAACATTATAGAGGTGATGATTCTGTGAAATCAAGGAGAATACTTTGTATAAATGTATGGTGGGTCACACAGTGATTGTAGACTAACTCAGATAGTCTTTATTTCTGTATGCTAGTTAAGGGTTTAGTCGGGTGACCCCACCTAGAAAACATAAAAGCCTGCCACTAAGGTCATGGAGTTAAATAGGTGATAGGGTGTCAGGAGACTGAAGGAGGTAAGAGCAAGACCTCCTGGTGGTGTGTGCTCACAGAAGTGATCTTAACAAGGCTTAATGAAGCCTTGGAGTCTGCTAAGACAGTGTTCTTTTATAGTTTTGCTTTATTTTTTGAGTGAACGATCTAACTTGTTTTTCTTATTTCTGTAACTATTATTGCATTTTATGGAGAAATAAAATAATAACTGCCTTCTGGTATTTTTTTTATACACTGAAATCTAAGTCTGCCATGGTTTTGTTATCATTTCCCACACCTGTCCACAATGAAGAAGCAGGCAAAGTATCTTCTTGAGGCCTATGATCACATTCTACAAGGGGCACCTCTGCCTCTGTGGCAGCCAAAAGGGGCATCCCCTTCAAGAAATCTGTAAAGCAGGTACCTGGAAAACAGCATAAACCTTCACAGAGTACTGCTGCATGGACATACAGTCCAGAAGGAATGCCAGTTTTGGAACAGCTGTCTTGCAGAAATTTTTTTTTCTGAATAGGTCTAGAACATCCTCCCTAAGTGTGGCTAGTGAGTCGGTCATCTGTAAGGCATCTCATTGATGGATTCCTGTTATTTGAAGAAAACATTACTCACTGAAGTAATATTGTTTCTTCTCAGGGATACATCAATGAGTCTTACAAACCCTGAGCCTACATCCCCTTCTTGGTTCACACAGGAATCAGTTCTTATTTTAAGTTTGCTTGAGCATTACTTACTGCAATTCTTCAATAATTGTTAAAATGTGATCATTTTAATTTTGCATGTTGTTTGCTTCAGTTTGGTTGAATTTTTCAAAGTTTTCCTGAAATGTTTAGAAAATTTTTTAGTAGCCATTTAGCTAACCTTACAGTAGTAGTACTGCCCCCCTGGTTATGGAAGTAAATCTGATGTTAGGACAGCTGTGGGGTGCGACCACAGTGTAGAGTTTGAACCTGTATTCTAAATTCTGTAATTAACATAAAGTTATGTCTCCAGGGCAGCACACTCCTGCAAACTGATTCCATTTGTAAGGCTCACTGATGGATCCCTGAGAAAAAAGAATATTACTATGGTGAATATTTTTTATTCTATGAGCCTCACCTCAGGGCTTGACAAAGTGTTTGAAGTGTTTTGAAGTGGGAGTTTAGCACATGGAAGAGAATGGGTTGTTCTCCAGCACACAACATGGTTTCTCAAAAGGTAGATCTTGCCAAACTAATCTGGCTGCCTTCTTTGAAGAGGTAACTAGGGAAGTGGATAGAGGCCAGTGGGGGATGAAGTCAATCAATACTTCAGCAAGGACTTTGACACTGTTCCACATGGAAAACACATGGAGAAAGCAGCAAAATGCTGAGTCCACAACCTATATAGGATGTGAATAGCAAATTGACTGACACATCAGAAACAGGCAGTGGTGATAGATGGCTACTATTCAGAGTAAAAAAGATATTTGGAAAGGAGCACCCAAGGGGTTCATGAAGGGTCCATTGCTTCGTAACATTCTGTACTTATTAATGATTTGAAGGAGGGGATTAGCATCAGACCGCTAAGATTTGCTAATACCACTAAATTGGTAAGAAGTGGGGACACAGCAAGAGTGTGTAAATTGCACTGCAGAGGGCCCTACACACCAAGGTGCAGGCCAAGTAATGGGGGCTTAGGTTTTTTATGAGGACGTACAAGGCACTTAACCTAAGGGTGAAGAATCAGATTTACACTAACACCCTATGTGGTGCTATCATGGACAGCACAGCTGAGGGAAAGGATTAATGTGTAATTGTAAACAATAAATTGAAGCCAGCAGGCAATGTACTACCACAGCCCAGACAGCAAATGCAGTTTTGGGATGCATTATGAAAGAGTAAGGAGTAGGTCAAGGGAGCTTGTGCTTCTTTTGTATAAGGCAGAGGTTAGACCACACCTGGCATACTGAATTCAGTTCTAGTTGCTACAACACAGCAAGGACGTTGAAGAGATTGAGATTTGCTACCAGTGAATTATATACTGCAGCCCATTCTTGATGGTTCCAGTGAAAAATGAATCTTGAAGGTTTTGCATGGACTTTAGATGACTGACTGTAGCATCACAGATTTCTCCATATCCCGTGCACTACATTAATGAATTATTCAGTTGCCTGGGGAGTACTACTGAGTATATATCCTCACTTTATATTTGAGTAAGAGTTTTTGGCAGGTTACTTTGTCAGCAAAAAGCAAGTAGTATACTGCATTTCAGCAATGTCTACACTAATTTTCCTTGATGTCACTTGGATTATGTGGCGCATCTTTAACCTTTCATGTTTGATAGATCAGATCTTGAAGGTCTGTGATTAATGCTCTTCTAGTAACTTGAATGGTTTTGTCATTTTATAGTGGCTCTTAGTCTAACATATTGGAACAGCTGTGGGAGTTGTTCTCATAATATGCACTGTACACAGTTAAACTTTAAACCAAAGAAGGGTCTTTTGTACAACCTGAGACCAGATACCAAGGGCTGTTTCAAGATTTGGCTTCATAAAGCCAGAAAAAATGTGGGCACTTGTTGATTGACTCCTACCACAAATAAAGAGACGTGGGAGTTCATTTACACATTACATCCCAAAATATGATACAATGGCATATTTTCAGTGGGGCACTGTTTTTACCCATTTTGCAACTAGATGGACTGCAGGAGCACTGAACTATTAAATGATTTGCTAAGGGTCATAAAGAGAGTACTGTATGTGGCTGTGGTGGTATTTAAACCTGGATCTCTTGGTTCCCAAGCCAGCACTGTAGTCAGAATATTTTTCATTTTCTGGATTGACTAGTTAGTATCAGAAGTTTATAACTAACTTTCATTACTGCAACACCTTTAATCAGTCATACCAGTAAGTTATCTTCTGACAAGTTTACATGCATTGGAGACCATCGGTCCTTTTGACTCAGAAGGGTATTTTAGTCTAAGCACCAGTTTTTGTGGGATTTAAGGAGCAGGTAGCTGCTTCTGATGTAGGGATTCCTACTCCAGACAGCCTACAACATTGGTTTATAGTGTCTGAAAATGACCAGATATGTTTTCAAGTTAGTCACGTGGGACTACTGGCACTAACCTATGTACACATAGGAGAAGCCATTGACTCAGACCAGTGCCTCCAGATTTAAAACAAAGTTTCAAAACAAGAATGGAAAATCCAAGCACTCACCATTTCTTTCAATAAAGTGAAAACATAAGTCCATTTTGCAGAGTGATCTTTCCTTATTTAAAGTGCAGAAGTGTCTCCAGGCATAGATTTACACAGATGCCAGTCTGACAGACTTGCTCAACATTTCACCCCCCTCCAGTGCCTTGTCAAGAGTGCTAGTGAGCTCTAGCGTACCACATGTAAATGCACTATCAGCTACTTTGGATAGGCACACCGGTATATTTCAGGGTTGGTCACAAACAGGTTAGTGATTTGCTAACCATGACATCCAATATGACACTTTGTGGTCCTTCCCTGCTTTGGGGCTACAAAGTGATGTTAGCGAGTTGGTAACCCAGTCCACAATCACAAAATCATGTAGTGTATTCTGGCCCACCTTCGTTCTTAAGTTCATACTAAATATTATGTTTCTTTGATGCAGAGATAATGTCAGACACATAGGGAGCTGGTAATTCAAGCTACCTAAGTTTAAATTAAGGGCAGTTCCTTTACCTGAGCAAACATATCAGAATAAGTGAATTTTACTTCAGCACCATGGGGGAGGGGGCTTCATTGCATGTGCTGTATAAAATACTGTGACAGAAGTAGCAACACAAACACTATTGGCTCAAATAAAATCTTCATTCATTCATTCATTCATTTTATTGTTTATACTGGAAAGGCATGTGAACAAAACTGCCCGTTTTTACATGCATCCAGTGACATTTGGTACAATAATACATATTGGTAAACATTACATAGTTTTGAATGATAGTGCATACAAAACTGATACAATAACATTACATAGTTTGGAATGAGAGTGCATACAAAATCTGGTACAATAACACATATTGGTGAACATTACATCGTCCTCAATAACAGTCATACAAAGGTGGCAGAACATAATAGGGAACTTAATCCATGAATTATATAGCAAGAATTTAGATGTGTATATCACAAAGCTAGAAACATATATTTTAATAATATAACCAATCAAGAAAATTCTACCCACTTGTGGGAACTGAACTCTTAAACTTTCATTTCAGAGTCCTGTTCCTTCACTGCAACACTACAGAGGTTTCACAGATTCAGCCTTGAATTTAAGTGAAACATATATAGAAACATAGAAACATAGAGATTGATGGCAGATAAGGACCTCAAGGCCCATCCAGTCTGCCCATTTCTTTTTCTACCTTATAAATGTGCCATTGGCCTTTGCTCTGTCAGTGGCCTATCTATTCATACTCACCTGTATTGCTCTCTTATGCCTATCCCATGCCTGTTTGAAGCCCTGCACCGTATTCGTAGCCATCACTTCCTGAGGTAGGCCGTTGCATGCATCCACCACTCTTTCTGTGAAAAAGAATTTTCTCACATTCCCCCTTAATCAGCCTCCCTCTAATCTCATGCTATGTCCTCTTGTCCTGCTATTTTTCTTATATTTAAACATGTTAGACTCTTTCACCTTGTTAATGCCCTTAAGGTGTTTGAATGTTTCGATCATATCACCTCTCTCCCTCCTTTGTTCAAGGGTATACATATTGAGCTCCATTAATCTGTCCTCATATGTCTTCTGATGCAGTCCCTGCACCATTTTGGTTGCCCTCCTCTGGACTGCCTCAATTTGGTTAATGTCCTTGTGAAGGTGTGGCCTCCAGTACTGCACGCAGTACTCCAGATGGGGCCTAACCAGTGTCTTGTAAAGAGGGATTATTACCTCCCTCTTCTGACTTGTGATACCCCTACTAATGCACCCTAACATCCCCCTAGCCTTACCTACTACTTTAGAGGTCTGCTTGGATGATTTCAGGTCATCAGTGATGATGATGCCCAAGTCTCTTTCTTCCTTTGTGACTGCCAGCAACTCCTCCCAGCCTATAGGTGGCTTCAGAGTTTCTCTCCCATGTGCATGATCTTGCACTTCTTTGCATTAAATCCCAGTTGCCACTCTTCTGACCATTTTGCTAGTTTATCCAGATCTCTTCTCGTTCTGCCCACCCCATCTGGATCATCTACTCTATTACAGATCTTGGTGTCATCTGCAAACAGACAAGCCTTACCCTCTAGTCCATCTGCAATGTCACTAAGGAAGATATTGAAGAGGACTGGCCCCAGGACTGATCCCTGCAGTATCCCACTTGTGACTTGCATCTCTTCTGACTGCATACCATTTACCACCACTCTCTGTTTTCTGCCTGTCAACCAGTTTGCCACCCAGTTGACCAACTTCTGACCCATCCCGAGCCTACCTAGCTTATTTATCAATCTTCTATGTGGAACAGTGTTGAAAGCTTTGCTGAAGTCAAGGTAGGCGACATCAACTGCTTCCCCTTGGTCCACAACTCTGGTTACCCAGTCAAAGAAATCTATGAGATTAGTTTGACAGGATCTTCCTTTTGTAAACCCATGCTGTCTTGGATCCTGTGCCCCTATGGATTCCAGGTGTTGTACTATCCTTTCCTTAAGAAGTGCCTCCATAATCTTGCTCACTACTGAGGTAAGACTGACTGGTCTGTAGTTCCCTGCCTCCTCCCTGCTACCACTGTTGTGGAGCGGGATCACATGAGCCCCTCTCCAGTCTTCTGGGACCTCTCCTGTGCTCAGAGACTCACTAAACAGTTCTGCTAATGGCTCTGCTAGTTCCACCCTTAGCTCCTTAAGTACCCTGGGACGTATGCCATCAGGTCCCATTGCCTTGTCCACCCTGAGCTTAGTGAGCTCTTGTAGGACCCTTTCTTTTGTGGAGGGAATAGTGCTCACCTCCTTCCCCCTGTGTCCATGGTGCTGAGCTGTGGGCCCTGCCCTACCATCTCTTCAGCAAAAGTATCTATTTAGGATAGATGCTTTTACAGGGTCCTCCTCCTCACATGCCCCCTTTTCTCCTTTGAGCTTAGCAATACCCCCTCTGGACTTTCTCCTTTCACTAATGTACTTATAGAAAGTCTTGTCACCTTCTTTTACTGTTCATGCTAGTGTTTCCTCAGCTTGAGACTTTGCCTGCCTTACTGCCTTCCCTGCTTCCCTTAGGGCAGTTTAGTATGCCTCCCTATCTTCATCCCACTGTGTTCCCTTATATTTCCTGAAGGTCAGCCTTTTGGCTCTGACCTTTTCTTCCACTGTATTTGAGAACCAAAGTGGTTTCCTTCTTCTTTTACACTTTCTTTTCTGTCTAACACAATGGGATGTGGCTTCAAGTATTGCATCCTTAATGCTTGCCCACTTTGCTTGTACCCCCTCACCTGTGTTTCTTTTTGCCAGGGCTAGCTTAACTCTGTTGGCCATCTTATCAAAGTCAGCTCCTCTGAAGTCCCATATTTTTGCCTTAGAATGGGATGATTTAGATGTAGAGGCCAAATTGAACCATACCATGTGATGGTCACTGGCTCCCAGGTGCCCTTCTACTTGGAGATCTGTGATCCCTTCCCTGTTAGTCAGTACTAGATCTAGGATAGCCCTGTCTCTTGTGGGTTGTTGTACCAGTTGTTTGAGGCCCTCCCTCTTCAGGGAATCCACCATGTGTCTAGTTCTGGCAGATGTTCTTGCTGGTATTGACCAATCTGTATCCGGCATGTTGAAGTCTCCCATTATCAGAACCTCCCCATTAGCTGTCATGTTTTGTATATCTTCTAACAGTAATGTGTCTATGTCCTCCCCTGGTTTGGGGCCTGTAGACAACCCCAGTTCTTATGGCTGTCCCATTTCCTGTTCCAGGGTGACCCACAGTTCTTCTGGCTCTTATGTGTATTCTGAATTTCTGTAGCTTTGATATTTTCATTGACATACAGGGCCACTCCACCCCCTTTTGCACCTCGGTCTCTTCTGAACAGTACATAGCCAGGTACTGAAGTCTCCCAAGTGTGGTTACTGGTAAACCACGTCTCACTAATTGCTACTATGTCCAGTTTAGCCTCTGACATTATTGCCTGCAGGTCTGGTATCTTATTTCCCAGGCTGTGAGCATTTGTGTACATGATTATATTTTAATAATATACAGTAAATGCTCATGAAAATGCTTCCCACTGTGGAAACTTAATGCTTAACCTTCTCATCAAAAGCCCAGCTTCTTCACTCCTACAACAGAGAGAGAAAATAGTTATTGGATTTTTTTCTTAAGGGCTTCAGGGTTCATAGTGTATTCCCTAGCTCATGTCAAGCTGTGCAGCCATGCAATTATTTTAACATCAGACTTAATTTAATATATGATTTGCTTCTTCAACAGAGATGAGAAGTATATTTTTTTCCACTTTCATCAATATCATTTTCCAGTTGTAGAATCCCCATGTGAAGGGCTTTTAGTATGTGTTATTAGAAACATAGAAACATAGACTTTGATGGCAGATAAGGACCGCTTGGCCCATCTAGTCTGCCCATTTCCCTACCTACAGGATAGGCCGCAGATCCTAGTTAACCAACAGCCTATTTCTTCCTACCCCCCACGAGAATTGCCTTATGTCTGTCCCATGCATTCTTGAATTCTCCCACAGTTTTAGACCCCACAACCTCCTCAGGAAGGCTGTTCCATGCATCCACTACCCTCTCTGTGAAATAATACTTCCTCACATTGCCCCTGAACGGCCCCCCCTTCTATCTTTAAATTGTGTCCCCTTATTCTTGCACGTCTCTTTTTCTGAAAAATAATGACTATATTTGCACAGAAATAATAAAACAGCAAAGTTTGGGCACAATACATGTCCCAACAAGGTTGGTCCTGCACAGATAGTCACTGCGGTAGTGTCTCCAGAGAATTTTTTTTTTGACCAGCTGGAGTAACTACTGTGGCTCTTAATAATCTTATACAGAGAATCATGTCTTTCCCTATCTTTCCCTCCCCTTCTCTAGTCTAAATAGGTTTAGCTCAGTTACTCTTCCCTTGTGGTGCTATTCCTTCAGTCCTCTCACTATTCTGGTTGCTTGTCTCTGAACCCTCTGGACCCATTCCACATCCTTCCTATAGTGTGGGGCCTAGCACTGACTGCAGTTTTCCAAGTGAAGCCTAAACAGTGATTTGTACAAGGGTAGCTCAACCTCTCATGCCCTACTTGCAAGATTCCTTTTAATGCACCCTATAATCTAATTACGTTTGTTAGCCACTTGCTTGCAGTACATTTCATGTTGCAGTATATTAGTTATGATCACCCCATGTCTCCCCTGTTGTGTTGCCCTAACCACCTCCCCATTAAGAAAGGGTTTATCCTGCATGTTCTTCTTTCCAAAATGCAATGTGGCACATTAATCCATACTGAATTTCTTTTAGAAGTGTGTGCTCATCTGGTTAACTTATCTAGGGGCCTGTCCATATCCCCAATTGACTAACTGTACAGTATGTTGTGTCTGGCACTCATAGGAACAGACTACTCCCTTATTTTGAGCTTCTTTGTGCCTAAGGTATAACTGGAGGTGTGTCCTGCTGAGTTGATCCAATACCTGGCCAGATATTCTCCAGAGGACCTGGGGCATCATACAGCACCTTTTACACACATTTGTGGAGCTCGAGGCCTGTACGAGCATACATAAGAGAGGCACAAGGGACCTCTCCTATTTCAGTCCTGGCTCTGGTGCAGAGAGATCTGACTGCCATGTGGAGTATGAAGAATTTTGATGAATTTAGATAGGTTCACAGAGAATAGATTTGTACCTTTACCACCCTTGGAAGCAGATGAACAGCGGATGTTACATGCATTTACCATTATGAGGAATTTCTCTGGCACCACTAGTGCCAAACGTCTAACAGAATGGAATATCTTAGACAGAAACAGATCAGGCTAGAATGGCCCACCCTTACTTTAACCCAATATAGTAAAAGAAAGCAATACCAAGAGGGCTCAGAATTTATTTGAAACCCAATTTGGGCTTTCAAAATCTTGATTTTGAAAAATGATGGGATGGGCTCAGAAACAGGGCATTAAATTACTTCATGCTGTTATCAGTAGAAGCAATAACTATAGAACTAAAAACAATAGAGAACAAGATAAAAAGCACAGAAACTTCATTAAAGGAAAAGATTAGCACAAAGTAGTATCAAACCTTTTTGGACAAATAAGCAGAAGCCTGGAAGAATGATAAGGATATTAAGGCAGTTAAAACTGAAAAAGTAAGTGAGACCTGGTAGATTATAGGTATGGTACAGTCTATACCGGTATAAAGGAGAAAAGTGACTATACACCAAGAACTAACTACAATATAGATTCTGATAGTTTTCTAATCTCATCAGACAGTGAAGCACACAGGAGAGAGTGATGCATACCTCAGAGCTTTTTTTACAGGGGGACCAGGGAAGGTACCACAGACCATACAGGGGAAGGGGAAGACAAAGATGCTATTGGGAAAAAAATGAGGAAGATCCAGAAGAAGGACTGCTTGGAACAGGAGGGCCGAGAATAAGAGATAAAACAGAAAGAGAAACAGAAGGAGAACAAGCAGGTGGGAACAAAAGAGAGAAAAGAAGCAAGTCAAAACAAACAACACAATGAGAGAGGGTAGAGACCAGGACAGGAGTACAGAGGAAATAACAATAGTGTTCAGCCGCTCTGGCAGAGTTCTAACAGAACAATAAATAAGTGCACTCCCCAAAGGACTCACTTTAAGCCCACACTATCAGAGTAATCAATTCAGTTGAAAATTAGATTTACAAATTGTGGCAGCAGTCACAGAAACATGGGCCAACAAAAACCATGACTGGGACCTAAACGTGAGGAGGTAAACTATGCTTAGGAAGGATAGAAAGGAAGGCAGAGGGGGCGGAGTGGCTATGTTCATTAGAGATGACATAGAAACTGCTAGGGTAGAAGAGGCAGCGGGAAACATGGAGGCCTTATAGGTCACCTTATGAACCCCGGCAGGAGATAAGGTCAAGCTGGGTGTAGTATATAGGCCCCCAGGGATGGGTGATGTTCTGGAGGATGGCTTGCTGGACAACATCATTGCCCAGTGTGGACCAAAAGGGGAGGGAGTGGTGTTGATTGGGGACCTTAATATGCCAGGTACAAACTGGGAAACCATGTCCTCTAAAGTGGCCAAGGAGCAGAGGCTGCTTGATGGCTTCCAGGATGTGTTCTTAACACAGCAAGTGATGGAGCCCACAAGGGAGGGGCATGTCCTGGACGTGGTTCTGGCAGATGGGGATCTGGTAAGGGACCTGGTTGCAGAGGATCCCCTGACTGGGAGTGACCACAATACTGTCTGGTTTCAAATAAACATGGGGGGAGGGGTGGAAGAGATCTAGAACACTGGCAGTGGACTTCATTGGGGCAGACTTTGTGGGAATGGGAAATATTCTTAAGGATCACTTGAATGGGATTACAACAATGACAGATGTGGAAAAGAGATTGGAGGTCATAAAATGGGGACTTCATCAGGCAGTCAGGACCTGTGCTAAGGTGAAGCATAAGGGAACAAGGTCACATAAACCATGCTGGTGGTCCAGTGAGGTTCAGGTAGCAGTCAGAGAAAAGAAGGCTGCCTACAAAAAATACAAAACAATGAGAGGGGATAGGGAAAAGGAAATGTACCATCTTGCATCTAGAAAAGTCACCCGGATGGTGAGGGGGGCAAAGTCCAGTAAAGAGCAACGGCTGGCACAGGGGATATGGGGGGGAGGGGTTTATCCGCTACATTGAGGAGTGGAGAAAAACTAAGGGCCAGCTCAGCAGATTGAGATCAGAAGGAGGGTGGGTGGAAGAGGTGAGGGACCAGTCAGAAGTATTAAATGAGTACTTCGCCTCTGTGTTCACTAGGAAGGGGGATGGGATATTTACAAAGCAAGGCATGATGGGGATAGAAGTGGTAGTGAGTGGGATTGGGGGAGCAACAGAAATGGAGCAAGAGGGAGGGAGAGGTACCCCAGGGGTGTCACATCAGGATAAGGATAAAAAGGCCAGTAAGGTGGAGGGGACAGATGATGCTGTCTCCACGGAAAGGGTGTGGTTAGCCTTTAAGGCCCTAAAGAAAGATAAATCTCCTGGGCTGGAAGGCATTCATCCAAGAGCACTATGGGAATTGGCAGACATACTGGCAGCACCCCTGGCGGAGCTCTTCAACAAGTCACTTGAGACAAGGACGGTACCTAGGGATTGTTGAGAGGCACATGTGGTGCCAATCCATAAAGTGGGGGTCGAGGGAAGTACCAGGTAACTATAGACCCATCAGTTTGACCTCGGTGGTGGGAAAATTAATGGAGAGTATACTAAAGGAATGATTGGGGGTGTACTTGGAGGAGGTGGGAGGTCTGGATAGTCGGCAACATGGGTTTGTGCCAGGTAGATCATGTCAAACCAACCATGTGGAGTTCTACGAATGGGTAACATCAGAACTGGACAGGAGAAAGCCTGTGGATGTATTATTCTTGGACTTCAGCAAGGCGTTTGACTCTGTCCCCCACAATGCTCTGGTGGAGAAACTGATGGGGTTGGGAGTGGGCCATTTGATGGTCAGATGGATTGAAAACTGGCTAGCTGGACACACTCAGAGAGTAGTGGTTGGTGGGGAGCACCTGAACCCTAAAGTGGTCGGTAGTGGGGTACCACAGGGCTAGGTCCTGGGTCCAATCCTATTTAATGCATACATATTGGACATCAGGGAGGGCATAGGGTGTGAAATGAGTCTCTTCACTGATGACTCCAAGATGGGAGCAGTAGTTGAGGGGGAAGAGGGTAGGTTAACCCTGCAAGGGGACCTGGACACCCTGGAAAGGTGGGCTCACACCCGGAAATTAAATTTCAATATCACCAAGTGCAAGGTGTTACATCTTGGGTGAGGAAACCCTAAACACAGGTACACCCTGGGAGGGGAGGCACTGGAGGCCTCAACAGGGGAAAAAGACCTAGGGGTCATGGTGGATGCATGTATGAATAACTCTGAGCAGTGCAGGAGAGCAGCTAACAAAGCAAACAAGATGTTGGGATGCATCATAAGGGGGATCGCCTCTAGGAGCAGGGAAGTGATTCTTCCGCTGTACAATGGATTGCTTAGACCACACCTTGAGTACTGTGTATAGTACTGGAGACCACACTCGAAGAGGGACATACAGCTCCTGGAGAGGGTACAGAGGAGGGCAACTAAGATGATATGAGGACTAGGGGATTTGACGTATGAGGACAGACTTGAGGAGCTTGGCCTGTTTTCATTGGAGGAGAGAAGAGACGGGGGGACATGATTGAGGTCTTCAAGTACCTCAAGGGAATAAATAGGGTAAACACAGAGGGGATTTTTAGACTAAAGCAAGGAGGTATCACCAGAGGGCATGGTTTGAAGCTGGAAGGTGAAAGGGTGGGGGGGAAAAGAGGAGGAGGTTTTTTACTGAGAGGGTGGTGGATCCTTGGAATGCACTGCCTGGTAAGCTGGTTCAGAGATCCACAGTGGGGGGCTTCAAGAGAGGGTGGGACAGACACAGAAGGTGGATGTATCAGATGATGGCCTGGCCCGGGTGGGTGGGGATGGATGATAGGGGTTTTTGGAACAAAAGGGGGGGGGGAAGGGCCTCGGTACCCAACTAGGGATCTGAGGTTTGAGCAGACTTGATAGGCTGTAAGGCCTAATCTGCTGGCAATTAGTATGTTAGTATGTAAATTCTTCAGAAAATTAAGAATTATGTATTTTGCTGACAGTAAAGGTGGTGATAGGAATTTGAATCCTGAACAAATGGAGCAAATTGAATTAACCAGGTAAATTGGGGGTAAAATCATATTTTATACCCCCCCAGACCAGCTAATGTTCAGACTTATTTTGACCTGGTACAGAAAGACTGTGATGTATATTTAAAGAGTGTAAATTATCTGGTTAGGAGATGGACATTTAATCTCTCTGCCCCAAAGTTTAGTGCTTTAAGAAGTTTAGAAAATGACGGAAATGTAGTCATTTAAAATGCAGATGAGGGGATCAATGGTCATCCAGAATTATGAGGATTATAAAAAGGAATGTGAGGAACAATTGGGTAACCCAGGATAACTACTGCAAAATAATCTAGTGAAGGATATAAAAAAAAACATTGTAGGGGAATTGTTGGATGAATGACTGGACCGTGACTGAATGATTGGGAATATAGGTCTCTTAAATGTACACACCCTAACACTCCAGTATTCTACACCCTCCCAAAAATCCAGAAGAGTTTGTAGAACCCACCTGGAAGACCCATTGTAGTGGGAATTGGGAGAGTGCTCGAATCCCTGTCCACCTTTATTTACTATCATATTAAGGGATTATTAGAGACAACCAAATACTAAGTTAGGGATATCACAGACATTATTAAAATGGTTGAGGATATGAACGCAGGGACAACAGTCATAACTGATTGTATTTTGGAAACGTTGGACCTGAAGGCTCTTTACACCTCTATCCCACATGAAGGTGGGTTAGGGGCTCTTAAAGAAATCCTTAAAGAAAAAGAATGGATGGTACACCACCAAAATAATTATTGGTTAGACCAGCAGAAATACTACTAACTAAAAATTGCTTTCTTTTTGAGAATAGTGTTTACTGGCAGAAGAAAAGCACTGCAGTGAGGTTGACCATGGCCCCATTGTATGCCAGTATATACATGGATGCCATTGAAAAAAAAATATGTCCATGAGGGAGATTGAAACCAATACTTAAGCCTAATCGTAGAGTGGAAACACTTTGTAGATTATATATTGGTGGTATGTAAGGGAACAAAAAAGGAGCTAGATTAGTTTCACCAGTACTTAAACAGTAGAACAGAAAACTTTATTTTTACTAAGAACCAGAGCCAGGATTGCATTAGTTATTTGGACATGGAAATGTTCAAAAAGAACTGTACCAGACTGTATCACAAACCAAAGGACAGAAATTCCATCCTGGATGCTAAACGCTGTCACCCACAGAAACATTTGGACAACATCCCAATAGGACAGTTTTTGAGAGCAAGAAGGAATTGCACAGAGTAAAGGAATATATAAAAGCAGCAGCAGATATATAGAAATGATTCACAGAAAGAAATTACAGTAAAGAGACAGTACAAAAGGCATGTTTAAGGGTCAACAGGAAGCACAACAAATAACTACTGGTGACAACAGGAAAAAGGAAGACGGAAGGATGAAGAAAATAGTATTATTTTTTCCACTACTTATTCCGACAACTTTAGGACTATTAAAAATATAATAAACAGTCACTGGAAAGTCCTGCAGGCCTCTGAGAAGAACAAAGAGGGTTTATGGAGTTACCTTTAGTAGTAGCAAAAAAGGCCAAAACCCTAAGAGGCAGAATTGTACATAGTGACCACCCGATACCCAAAGACATGAGTGGCAATTTTTTTGGCAGCTCTGAACAGTGAAGGGAATTATCCTTGCAGAAGATGTGTTCATTGTTCCAATACATATTACCTCAAGGAAATATAGAATAATGCTACTGATATTATGGTCAAGATTAGCATTAAGGAGTTCATCAACTGTCATACTGAAGGGGTGATATACTGTATCGAATGCCTGTCTGACTTGATATACATATGGAAAACAAGGAGCTATTTGAAGAAAAGAATTGGAGAATATAATAGTGACATAAGGAATTAGAATTTGAAAACTCCTATAGTGAGACACTTTAAGGCAGCAGGACACACTATCCCAACCATGAGGTGCTTTGGTATAGAGAAACTGGCTTTACCATGCAGAGGTGGCAACTTGAAACAAAAGTTGCTTACGAGAGAGGCCTTTTATGTTGATTTGTTTAAAGTAAAGGTGCAAGTTTGCCACAGCAAATGGGAGTAGTAACCTGTAGGTGTTGTGAATCAGACTCTTACCATTCAGACTGCCAAATAGTGCTGTTTTCCATGAAAAAACTAATTTTATTTCCATGCTCTGCTTCATTTGCATAACCCGCCCCTTTTTTCTCAGTGCTGCAACACCCAACTGTGACATCATATCAGGAAAGCAAAGTTATTAAAGGGACGGTGCCAGTTTTTAGTTTTAGACAGACAAATCAGCTATGTACTGTACCCACAATGCTTCACTATGTAAATTAGTATACAGGCTATTATATTTCTGTCCTCACTTCAGAAATAGGAGACAACATTTCTCAGTATAGAAGTCTTGTAGCTAGATATGGTATGCACAATGCATTATTATGAACATAAACATACAAAAGCTTATATTGTTGACACCTCTACAGAAATATGGGACAGCATCTCACAGTAAGGAAACTGGAAAACAGGTTCTTATTTTACCCACAATGCCATGCTATGGACATTTACATATTAGTGCTCACCACTACCAACATATGGGATTGTACTTCTGAGTAAGGCCCATATAAGTCAAGGTTATAAATTACCCAGAATTTCTTGATGCTGTATGTAAATCATTGACAGCTCCCTTGTATGACATCATTTTGGGGGTGTGGCCACACACAGAAAACTGAAGGACAAAAGGCTGATAAAACATAGAAAAATGACTAAGACAGATGTTTTTACAAAACAAATTGCAGCTTCAACATCTGAAACATTCTGGCAATGGCATACTATGTGTAAAAGGTATTTTGGGAATCTTGCAACTTTTAAGTCAGCAGAGCAAAGGTATGGGTTAAATGAGGATATTGATTGGCTATCTATAATTTAACCTTCATCTCTGTTCTCTTCTAGGTCTCCATTTTATCTTTCTTACAGTCCTGAGGGGCACTTCTGACTTCAAACAGGCTATATTATTCATACAGTTAACCAATTCAATTCTGTATGTGGTCCCCTGAATTTCATCATTTTGATCAAATGAAGGTAGGAACAACAGCCCTCCCCCCCCGCCACTCTCATTCTCTTGCAAAATTTATAATTGTCTAAATATTGTGATGTTTTTGATTCTCTCTCCTCTCACAATTCTTTTCTCCCCCTACCTTGATCATAAGCTTTTGTAGAATATTTTAACATGAGTAACCTTAACTCCCTACAAGGAAGTTCAATAAAGGGAAATAATATCAAAATATGAGTAAAGTTCTAATCATATGCTCACTTTTAACCCCCACTCCACCTATCTTTAAATCTGGTAATTTCCTTGTGAAATCCTGCTTATACTGCATAGGATGGGTGATCCTGATTACAAATTAACAAAAGAAAGATTAAAAATATATACTTTGTCTATGTCTGGCTCCCCGCTTAGCATTTCCTGAGTGCCAGCAATTGTTGGATTGGAGGCATGGTGAGGGAACAGCCTCGTCATGACACCCTACTGAGGATGATGTACCTAGTGACATCACCATGTTTTTGAGCATGCTCCCCCAATGGGAGTCTTTATAACCAAACAGGCTGCACGGCTCGGGGCTCTTGACCATGGAAATGTAGGAGCTGGGAAGAAATTAAATTTGCATGAAAGGCTTCATACATATTACATGAAAATAACAATGAAAAAGCTGTACAGAGAGCCAAATCTTAGGCTAAGGGTTCTGAAAGATAGCATATATTTAGAATGGAGATAGTTGCAAAAATATGAGGAGGAAGGAAGTCTCTTTTAGAGCTGCTAGAGAAGTACACTTCAGAATTGGGGCATTGATTTTACAGCAGGCAGCTTGTTTTTTGAAGCATTTCGAATAATTAGGATTTGTAACTCTACAGGAAACTGAGATTTATGGATTAACAGGCTGCATAAAAGAAACAAACTGCATATGAATGATTTTTGGTAAATCGTTATCAGCTTGCAATGCACACATAATTATAAAAGCTTATGGGAATTAACGGAAACCATACATTTTACAATGGGTCTTAAAAATCCTACAACCTGACTGGATAACTAGCACAATTAACTCATTGTAAATCATGCCATATACCAACAGAAAAAGGTGCTAGTCAGCCACGTCTGTAAAATCCATCAGACCCCCAAAGTCCACAGTGGAAAACCACCATGTTGAATCCTTGCTAAACGGCTGTCTCCCACAACTGACAGGCACAGCCAGAGGCAGAAAACTGGCAGTAACAGAAGTAGAGTACACATTTAAAAAAACAACTTTCAAATCTGTTTTTCCCAGTGCCACCATACCTGTAGTTAGCTGACTCTCCCAAATACAGTCCATTTACATTATTAATTGTATTAACAACGCCACTCCTCTCGAACCTCACTGGCCCTGTCACTGTGGACTCAGATGCAGGACCGTACCTGGCAGAACTTCTGTTCAGTTGTGGAAGTGATCTAAACAACACACCGGTATTTTTCTATGGCTCCCCACTGTACCTGCCTCCAGAACAAAACTCAGTAAGATAGTCAAAAAAAAATAAATAATAAAAAAAATGTCCATTCGTGATGTGCCACCTGTTACAGAACTAGACCCCTAGAACCTCGCTGGTGCTGTCACTGTGGACTCAGAAGCACAATTATACTTGCAACCCCTGGCAGCACTTCTGTTCAGTTGTGGAAGTGGCCTAAACAACACACTTGTATTTCCCTATGGCTCCCCACAGTACCTGCCTCCAGAACAAAACGCAGTAAGATAGTTAAAAAAAAATAATTAAAAAAAAAATGTCAGTTCCTGATGTGCCACCTGTTACTGAACTAGACCTCTAGAACCTCACTGGCACTGTCACTGTGGACTCAGATGCATGATTGCACCTGCAACCCCTGGTAGCACTTCTGTTCAGTTGCAGAAGTGACCTAAACAACACACAAGTATTTCCCTATGGCTCCCCACGGTACCTGCCTCCAGAACAAATTGCAGTAAGATAGTCAAAAAAAAAATGTAAGTTCCTGATGTGCCACCTGTTGCTGAACTAGAAGGGGCTCACAAACACATAGACTTTCGCTCAGTCAGACACTCATTTCTGCCTACCCCATACATACAGACAATGCCTCATGAAAAAAAAAACACTACAGCGTGTGCATCAAAAAACAAACAAACAAAAAAGTACACACTCACTTTACATTCCTCTGACCATATCAGGGTCTTATTTCTGGGAGCATCTCCTCATTATTCTCCCTAGCAACACAGAACAATTTTTTTTTTGTGGTGCAGCAATACATTCAATAAAAATTATTTAAAAGGGGAAACGTCTACTTTTCTTTATTTTTTTTTGGGTCTCCCAAAAAAGAGGGACATTGTATAATTGCAATACATCACTCCAGGGTGTGGGTAATCCTGGAATTTACCACTTCTGGTGTGGTTTACTCACTTGGCCTGTGGCCTCGTGACTGTAACCCACCAGGCATGGTAAATCCCAGCATAAGTCACACCTTGTCATGGTATATTGCTTAAACATTTTAAAAGAAAGAAGGAATGCTTTAGCACATAAGATGTAGCTTTTCAGATATATAAAATGGAAGTGAGTGGTTTAATATAAAACTTTTTTTTATTTACAGTATAATGAATTATGAGTTTAAGCTGAAGGATGAATATTTGAAGTTAATGCAAGTGTTTCTTTTCTTAAAAATCCTTTGGTAAAGATTATGAATGTTATGAGCAGTAAATACTAGCAGCAGGCAGCCATTTGTATACCTGTACAAGAAACTCTCTCTCTTCGGGAAAGTGTAACTCAGGGAAACTGTACTCAATGGAAGGGGAGCAGCTGGTGGCTACCAGGCAGGAGCAAGACCTAGGGGTGATCAGATCAGATGACCTCAAGGTCAGTAGACAATGTGAAAAAGCAGCACTAAAGGCTAGTGGTATCCTGGGATACATAGGGAGGGGCATCACGAGCAGAAGGCATGAAGTAATCATGCCCCTGTATCGGTCCCTGGTCAGGCCTCATCTGGAGTACTGTGTCCAGTTCTGCAGGCCACACCTCAGGAAGGACATAGGCTGGAGATGGTACAGAGAAGAGCAACAAAGATGGTGCAGGGCTTGCATCTGAAATGGTAAGAGGCACTCACTGTCTGGAAACTCTAGGATACTAGATTGTAGATTGGAGTGTCATTGATTCCCTTAGCTTAAAATTCCATACTTGGCATTGGGGAGGGGGGAAAAGGGAGATAGTCAGGAGGGTTGTTTTAGATGGTATAGGGTGGGTTGTGTGGTTTCTCTCATTAATTTTATGTTTTGATCGTGTATTCTGTTGGAGGGGTGTAACTTCACTGATTTGTAATGTATCATGTTTTGGGCTCACAACACCCCTTTTTGGTTACCTATTGTTGTTGTAAGCTGAAAACTTCAATAAAGTATATTGAATTAAAAAAAGAAACTGTAAGAGGCAAGACTAAATGACTTCAAATTATACTCCCTAGAACAATGCAGGAATCATGGGGATATGATAGAAACATTCAAATACCTTAAAGGCAACAACAGGGTGCATGTGCAGAACCTCTTTCAGGTAAAGGACTACAGCAGGACTAGAGGGCACAACCTTCAACTTAAGGGAGGAAAGTTCAGAAGAAACATGAGGAAATTCTTCTTCATAGAGCGTGTTGTGGAACTATGGAATAGCCTGTCAGAGAGAGTGGTGGGAGCCAAGACAGTGGGGGAATTCAAGAGGGCATGGGACAGTCACTGTGGGATACACAGGCAGCTAAGTAGGAGGGTAGGAAGCCAAGGGCAGACTTGATGGATTGTATGGTCCTCATCTGCTGACAACATCTATATTTCTATGTTTCTATGTCCCTCCCTCTTTTTCTATATTGAAACAATTTAAGGATAACCATGAAATAACTACTGAGCTATAAAGTATGTGGTTTGTTCACACAATGGGTGTTTATGTTGAATGTTGTATTAGAATCATAGAATACTAAAAATGTTTTTTAATTTGGATTTAGAAATACCTCCTTCCACCCAGAGGAAAGGGTACTGTGGACACCCCAAAACACTGGTGGGTTTTGGGGTGTTTTTATAGCATGCAATAAACCTCATAAACGTAAACTTCAGAGCTGTTATGCATTTTGTATATTAATTTTGTCATCCAGATTTCCATATCTGCCTCCATAAACATAATGCACAGATTGAATTGCATTAGTTGTAGTACAGATCCCTGAGGGACTTTACTTGTCAATCCCTCAACCAGATGTGAACTCTTTAATCCTGACACCTCAACAAATATAACTTACTCTGCCCGCAACAACACAGCTGTAGAAAAGACCATAGTACTACCAATGCCCTGCTTGACTTCACCAGCCACATTCACAAGGTACTTGACACTGGCCACCTACTGGGTGCGGTGTTCATTGATTTGACCAAGGCTTTTGACACTGTGAACCACCAGCTCCAGCTTCACTCACTCTCCTCCCTTGGATTATCTAATGATGTAACCAAATGGTTTGAAGGCTACCTCTTGGCAAAGAGCCAAAAAAGTCAAAATCGTTGACTCTTTCTCAAGTGCCCTTCCTGTCCGCTCTGGTGTACCCCAGGGTTCCATCCTTGGCCCTCCACTTCTCAACCTTTTCATCAATATTGTTCCTGCAGCTTGCAGTAATAACTTAATACTCTATGCTGATGATGCAGTCCTCTATTCTGCCCATACTGACCACGTCTTGCTCTCCAAGATGCTACAGATAAACTTCAGCCTAGTTGAAGCCTGGCTTCTTCAAAATAAGCTGTTGATGAATTACAAGAAAACAAAATCCATGCTGTTCCATAGCACTCACAGAAAATACAGATCCATAAACTTCACCATACATAATGAACTTGAACAGCCACTTGAGCAAGTGCAGGAGTTTAAATACCTTGGTATTACCCTTGATTGCACATTGTCTTTCAGCTCACATGTTCAACACATCTCAAAATCAGTCAACTCAAGAACTGGGGTCCTCTACCACAACCGTCACTGTCTTACCAAAGAAGCTATGCACGCAGCCATAACTGCCTCAGTCCTACCCGTCATTGATTACAGTCTTGTCTTCTACTGGGCTGCCATTGATACCACTCTAAAACGGGTCAAGACAGCCCTTAAATGCTGTAGACATCTCACTGGTGCAAGGAAGCATACGCATACCTGTGATCTCTACAAGCAATCCAATTGACTTCCTGAAATTGCAGCTGAAAACAAGTTTGGCCCATTCAAATGTAAACCCAGCCAGCATCTCATTGACCTCAGCAGTGCGACTGCTCTGCCTAGGCTTGCTGCTTTGTTTCACCTCTCCCTCCTCTTCTCTTCTCCCTTGCTACTATCCCCACTTCTCTCCACCCCTCCATCCCCTGCTACTCCCTGTCTCTCTCCCACCCCCACCTACCACTGTACCCCCTCCCACCTACCATTCCACCCCTCCCTCTCCTCTCCTCCTGTCACCCCCTCCCTATCACCCTATCTCTTTTGCTCCACCCCAGATTACCTAGCACTTATCTTTCTGTTCTTGCACTTATGACAATGTCAAATCCTTGACTGCCTACTCCCCTTTTCCACACCCCTCCCCCTCTTATCCCCCACCCCTTGCTACACTTATGTCACCCCAAGGATGTTTATTTGTATTTGTGTTTTGCTATGTATACACACCCATATTGTTAATTGTGCATTTATATTTGCCACTGACTGTTTGCTACTGTGCTAGTCTATACACATGTACTGTCTTTTGCTACTAAGTTAACCTCCTGATCTCTATTGTATCTTACCTCTGCTTACTTCTATGTTAACGTCCTGACCCTGTATTGTATCTTACCACTGTTTTGCTTGCACCCATTGCTGATGCAGAACCTTTTTAAAAGAACCCTTGGTTCAAAGGTATTTGTAATCCTAGTAATAAATAAATAAATAGACATTTGTCCCTCTGTTATCTAACCAATCTGTGATCCACTTTACCATTCTGCTATACAGTAAATTCTTGCAGCCTCTAGTTTGCTTATGTTGCTTGTGTGGCACCATATCAAAAGCCTTACTATAATCAGATTATTCTGTACCACATACACTACCTTACCAGAATACAGTATTGTGCCTTTGTCACTAGTTCAAAACAGATTAACACATTTGTCAGGCATGACCACCCCTTCAGGCAACCATGTTGTGTCTTATTTCCCATTAATACAATATTCCTCCCAAATATTTGTTAGTGTCTTTCCTGATTAGTGTCTCCATTATTTTACCTACAATAGATGTCAGACTGACTGGTCTATATGTTTTCATTTCTACTGTAGATCTTTTTGCATGTATATGTACTACTATTGTATTTTCCAGTCACTTGTGATCTGCCTTAGCCCATTATCTGAGTAAAGATACTCCCTATCAGTCCAACAAATTAATTGCCAGCTCCCTCAGGACTCTTGGAGGAAGCTCATCTGTTCCTTCTGACTTATTTATATCCAGTTTTGTTATTTTTTATCTGACCGTCAATGAGTCCACCATCAGATCCCTGCAGGGGTGTAGACAGGAAGTTTAAACTTGCTTGGACCTGAGAGTTGACAGAATTGTTTGTCCCTTCCCCCCATTAACACAAATCAAATGATGTGTTGCCCTGCCACACAAATGTTGCCCACCTCCATTTCAGTCAACAATATGTAGTAAGCCAATGATTCGAATAGATTCACATCATTTCATTTTATCAAGCACACACACACACACACACACACACACACACACACACACACACACACACACACACACACACACACACACACTACCAGACAGAATTTAGCTGGCTTGTAGTTACAATTATTAGGATACATCATTATAAGCTTCTGTACTACATCAATACTCAGTAACAATCATTGTAATGCTTGTCTGTACCTAATTTATGTGACGTGGAACCTTTGTAAAGGAGTCTTTGACTCAAAGGTATTCTTTCTGAAACCTGAAATAAATAAATAAATAAAAGTTGCCAGCCTTACAGAAGTCCATTCACACCAGCACTCATGCATACATACTCGATCAGATCATTCATACAGTCATGGCTTCTAAGTTTAGCACCTACAGTACACTTCTTCCAAATATCATTTGCAAACTCACAGTAAAGCATTCAAGAAGGAGAAAAACAGTTCTTCAGGTATATCAGACTGTTTGTGTTTGTTTCCCTGGCCTGAGGCTCATGTTGCCCCTGAATTTTCCAGATTTTACTGTACACAGCAATGTACACTGGGTATGCCTGCTGATACCCATGGAGCCCTGGGCTTGGTTCCTCAGTATTGTCCCTGTATTCATGGACATTGTCAGCTTTTTCTCACATTTCTACAGGCTGTGCTTTCTGTGTCCTGCTGGTATTATTAATAGCCACAAAATACATATATAATGCAGGATTTGTCTAAATGCTACATTTCATTAACTAAAATTAAATTCTATTTCAAACGGCTGCTGACAGATGCTCCCACGCATGCTCAGCATACAGCAGGGCAGAGATATGTGAAATCTCGTCCATGAGGGACTTTTGAATTTTGTAACCAACTTGAACAAACTACAGTACATCTTTCAATAGTACTCACTTTTCAGATGCTGGCAACATAACCCGGTTTTACAAACAGATGCTGTAAAGCAGGTTATTTTGCGATTTGAAATTGAAGCTGTGACTCCGGGCATGTGCATTAGTATCAGTGCTAATGTGCATGCCCAGACTCATGGTCTCAGTTTTCGAACAAAAAAATTAACCTGCTTTACAGCACCCATTTTTATAACAGAGTTACACTGCCAGCATCAGAAGAATGAGTACTATTGAAAGATGTAGTTTGTGCAAGTTGATTGCAAAATTCAAAAGTCAATTATGGGTGAGTTTTTCCACAACTCTGCCCTGCTGCATGCTGTACATGGGCGGGAGCATCTGCTGGCAGCCACTTAGGTTGGGACAAACAGAATTTAATGGTTTAATTTGTGGTTCATAAAATGATGAAATATAATATTTTGGCAAATTCTGCATTACTTATGTATTTTGTGGCCATTAATAATGCCAGCAGAACACAGCAAGCATAGGCTATACAAAAGTGAAAAAAGCTGAGTGTGTTCCTTTCAGGTTCCTTTCCACCTATCCAGTAAACTGAACACACATACAGTAGGTGTTCCACAGTATTGCCATCTCTTTCTCATCAAACACTATATCTTCTCTTACACCTAGTGGCTCTTCTGTTCTGTCAGTTCCTCACTTCTGAAGAAAACTGTCAAGGCTATTTACTGGTCAAAGTGGTGCTAAGTTGAAAGACTTGACCACAGCAGACAAAAATACCAGAACCTTCCCTCGGGTTAAATAACCACAGTTTAACCTGTTAGATTTCAGAATATAGACTCTTATTAAAGTGCTTTACAAATACAGCAGTGTAACTGACTTTTGCAAAGAAAATGTAACACAGTCCCCCAAGACACTCAATTCCATTTTGAGTGTGAACTCTGTATCAAGGGAGCCTGCCTGGGCAGGAAGTCACAATTTATATTGTCTCTCTTAAAGAGACAGGCACACCATTACAAGTCATATAACAAAGTGCAGTGCACAAACTCACAAAATCCAGTGCAGACAGAAACATTTAAAAGCATGAGTCACTGAATTTATCATCTCTCAATTCATCTTTGCATATACAGTATATGCAGAGTACATCAACTTACACTAATAAACATTGTTGCATGTATGATCACACATGAACAATTTAACTTTACTGTATGTCCTATTTGACAGCAGATAATTGCAAGGCACAAGAATACATAGTAACAGAATATAAGCTATGACTGTTGATATGGTTTCATTTTATCAAATGAGCTGATAAACATCTATTTAGGGAAGCTCTTTTTATTTTTGATGTTAAATAGCATGGTATAAACATATTTGTCTTTTAAAATATATGACAGCAGGTTTCACACAACAGTAAATATGAAAAAGTGCACATTAATTATTTAAAAAAGCATAATTCAGAGATATTTCCACATAAAATTGTTTACTTGCGTGCCATGACGAGGGAATCAGAGGGCAATACATCATCCCTTCTGTTTCCACTCTTCTGTCTCAGTGACACCACAAATGAAGCAACAGATGGAAGTGTTTCATTTCCCTACTAAGTACAAGTGGCACTTGCATTAGCTGAAATACACAGCTGCAATCTGCATTCCATAAGAAAAGGGTAGAGTTTAATACAACCATTTAACCCTGGCAATTTTCTTGCATGCATAGTCACTATCTAAAAAGCTTCCCTTCTATGTAAAGACAAATAATCAGCCCCTTGTGAGTGCCTCACAATTTTTTCAATTTACATAAACTGTACTTTGTGGCTACTCAGATTCACAGTTTGAATAATATGCTTGGCTTGGTCATATTCTAAATTGTTCTGTTGGATAGCATATCTAGTATGTATTTACCTATATGTATTTTCAATATATATTTAGTCTTAACTATACCGTACATACAGTATATTGCCCTATAGTCATACTTGGTCATATAGATCATCCCTTCAGTGCCACAATTCATGCAACCTTTTGTGTCAATGTGGGTTCCCTGAGCACTTAAAATGGTTCTAGTTTGGCAAGAATGCAGGCAATATTTTCACCTCTCAAACTTAAAGCATACCCAGAGAGGGGGTAGGAGCCATGAAAGAACAAAAATATGCAGCATACAAGATATAAGAACAATAAAATAATTAGTGAATACTTTTACTTAAGCAACATACAAAAGGGCATATAGCCCACCAAGGTATATAGCCATCATTAACGGTGGAAAAATGAACAAAAAAGAAAATAATGGAGCACAGCAGATGAATGGCATGAGGGCTGGCAGCTGGTCTACAACCCTAACATTCTGCCTCTGCACCGAAGCTTCAACTGGAGGAGCCGTACCTGAGAGTATACACAGGGTCATTGCAAATTATGAACCAGTGTACCCTTAATATTTGTTGTTCATTCAAAAACCATCCTGGGTGGTTCTATACTAACTTTCCTCAATGCTGGATCAGTTCTTAATATTTTCCAGTTCCTTCAAGAGAAATTTCCACCTCCCCTGCTTCCTAACTGAATGCAGTTACAAAACTGACTCTATAGTCTTAGATTTTTGTTGGACCCCATAAGTACAGTAGGTCCTCATTTTGATGCATTTTATGCCCTCTGCCTATCAGATTTCCATTCTGTAACTGCATACCACTCAACTGTCCCTGATTAGGAAGGATGTCCCTCATTTTACTCCTCAAAATTGCTCTGTTCCTCATCTGTCCCTCATGGAAAATATGTTGACCACAAAGAGTATGTGCTTTTAATTCAAACTTTAGAGCAGAAATTATTAATATTTTTGAGATGCTAAATTAAAATAAAAATTGTACTGGTAAAAGCAGTAGTTTCCACAGTGCTCCGAGCTTGTATCCTTTATGTTTGAGAACGTGCCCCTCATTATGAGGGTTAGTGTCCCACATTGTCCATAATTTTCAGGGTCTGTGTCCTTCATTTCCGTGACAAAAGGTTGAGAGGTATGCTGTAACTCTGCTGAACAAATCTTGGTGTCATTTTAAGTAATTATTATGTTTTCGAATAGTACTGTTATTGCTTCCAGCTCTCAAATATTAACATTTTGGTATGTTCTTCACCATGTGGCAGGGTTAGAAGGTACTGAAGAGCATATGTGTCTTTCTGTCAGTTAGTTTTGGAACACATCAGTGGTAACAACTTCCTCTCCAGCCTTTTCTATTAGCAGATCCAAAACTTTTGTGGTTGTGAAACTTAGATTTGAAATACTTGATTCCAAATAATCCACAAAGTCCTGTGGTACTCCATCTATCCCTTGCCACATGATGAGGACATCATCAATAAAAGGTCTCCTCATGCTTATGTAACCCCACCTACTGGTGGCAGCTTACCTTGAGCCATCTCCCTGTGTGTATATCCACCCTCCCACCAGGTCCTGGATCCTTGGGGTACTGTTCCCTGCCTTTAAGTCCTATAGAGTATCAGAGGAGCACTCCCTATTAAAACTGAAGCCGTATGTGCTGTGGAGGTTCATGTCCAATTCTGCATAGCTCTTTTGCACACCTCAATTGTGTGAGGTGGCATGTCAGCTTTGATGTTGTAAAGTGGTACAGCGCTCTGTAGGGAAAGCTTTTCCATGCAGCTCAGGCCATAACATAAAGCCGCTCCTTGCAGTTCTACTGTGTCTGCTCCTGGTTGTGCTCTGGCTCCAATGTCAAAATGGCCTGTTTCAGGGATCTGGAGGCATATAAGGGGGAGTATCTGCTAAATAAAAGAAATCTGGGCTCCTGCAGTTGGTGCCAGGTGCCTTTAAGAAATGAGAGCCTGTGACTCCTCCATTACTGATCATGTGAGCCCTGCATTACTGTCAGAATGAATCAGGGGGGCAATGTGTATAGCAGTTCCTGAATAGGAGCCTGCAATGGTAATCTATGTGAATTAGCCATTAGATAGAAGGGCACAAGTGTGCCTAATGGGCAAACATAATTATGAAAATAAATATGTCGTATTTTGTTTAAAAAGGACTTGCGAGTTTGAACTATAACATAACTGGGACTACCAACCACCATATTGCTACTTTGACCTTACACAATGGGGGATGAGATACTAACAACAACAAAAATGGAAAGGGACCTGGAGGTAGTCATATCAGATAACCTAAAGGTGGGCAAGCAATGTGAGAGGGCAGCAAGGAGGGCTGGGGGGATACTGGGATGCATAGGAGAGGCATCACCAGTAGAAAACAAGAAGTTATTATCCCTCTGTACAGACAGCTGGTCAGACCCATCTGGAGTACTGCATGCAGTTCTGGAGACCCAGTCTTTGCAAAGACATAGACAGGATGGAAGTTGTCCAGAGGAGGGCAACTAAAATGGTGCAGGGTCTGCACCAGAAGACATATGAAGATAGACTTAAGGAGCTTAATATGTATAGCCTCGAGGAAAGGAGGGAGAGGGGGAACATGATAGAAACTTTCAAGTACCTCAAGGGAATGAACAAAGTCCAAGAGGGTAGCATCTTTTAAAAAAAGAGGTGTGCAAGAACAAGGGGGCACAATTTGAAGATAGAGGGGGCAGCTCAGAGGTAATTTAAGGAAGTATTTTTTCACAGAGAGGGTTGTGGATGCGTGGAACGGCCTTCCGGAGGAGGTCGTGGAGTCAAAAACAGTGGTGGAATTCAAGCATGCATGGGACAGTCATAAGGCAATTCTAGGGGGTGGGGGTAGGAAGAGGTAGGCTGCTGGTTAACTAGGATCTGCAGCTTATCCAGTAGGCAGGGAAATGGGCAGACTGGGTGGGCCAAGCAGTCCTTATCTGCCGTCAAATTCTATGTTTCTATATTTCAGCCAGTCAGAGCACAATGGGTTCTAAAGGGTCCTGAGTTATGGCTGCTGGGAAAAGGGACTGTACTATCTTTGGTGCACTTTAAGTGACCAACCAGCTGTCCAATGAATATTCTGCACACTAATGAGACTTACTGGATTGACCAATCAGCTGTTGATCTGATCTTTAGAGAAGAGGAGAGCAGATCCCAATCTAATGAGCTTGCCTCCAGCAATTGAAGAGGGAGGTTGTCTCCCACAGGGTAGAAGGGGCTTGTGCCCTGGGGCCTTCCACTTCCCAAGGGGCCTGCCTGGGGCTTCAGCAGTCAACAGCCCAGGAGATGCCTCACAGAATTCTTGTGGTCAGAAGTTAAATGGTTTAAAGTTGGAAGTGCTGTTTCTGCCTTGGGGGGCAGAAATACCTGCTATCTGATATACTAAATCCTGTGTGCAACCTGCCTTTCTACAGTGCCACTGCAAGTGGACTGAATCCCATTTGCTGTATCTGCACATGCTAGTGCATCAGTGAAGTAAGAGAGTGAATCCTGCTTGATGTGCTTGTGACATCCAGAAGCATATTTGTGAAGTGTTAGAAGTGTATCCTGCCTCAACTAGGGAGGAAATCCGACATGTGACCTGTTAGTGCCATGGCTACCAACTAGCAGTGTGGCTAAAGATTACATCCAAGAATGGTCAGAAGAATGCCTGAGTCATGGGGCAGTCTAGAGAGTCAGCCACCTGTGCCACAACTGGTTGCTGGTTTACGTCACACCTCCGGGTAGATGCCTGGATGTGGGGGTGGAAGCATGCCGGCCCTGGTCTCTGACACTGGTCTCTCCAGAAGTCTACTACAGCACAGCCAGCATGCAGGACAGACTAGCAAGCCAGCTATGAAATCTGCCTGCCAAACCTGTGTCTAAGCTCCAGAATGTGTCCCAGAGCTCCAGTCTGAGAGATCCACAGCTGCATCAGTCTTTCATTTGAAAGATTCAGAGACTGTTGTCAACAGAACCGTAAGTAACTTTAGGTTTATTCCTGCAGTCTGGGAACTGTATATAATTTCTTCAAAGTTAACCTGTTTGGTCATTGGGCCAAGATTTACAATTTGCAAGGAGATTTGAATAGACTAGCCATTTTCACAATTGCATAGCCTGTGGGGTTTAATTTAAAAGTAATCATTTGTTTAAAAGTGCGCCAATGCTGGCCAAACAGCTGCTACGTCATCAGGCCTGCAATGCTTCAACAGCCCAGTGAAAATAGAGTGTGTGGGCTCCTATCTAATTAACTGGGAACTGGTACTAGTTTGGTGCATTTATGGTCTATGCAGCTAGATAGATAGAAAGTGTTAATCTGCACCAATTCAAATGCAGGTGAGAGGTTGGACTTTATTGTTGCAGATATCAAATGCCTTGCATATTAATTTGGGATCATACAAATCTGATTTGAACAGTTTAAAGGGTGATTAATGCAAATTGCAAATGAACCATTGATCAGAGTTTGATTCCTTCTGATTTTATCCCTCATCCCCTTCCCCTAATAAAGTTACTGTTTGATTTTTATAAATCTGACTCGTGAGCATAGTATTAGCTATAGTCAACAATTACATGTTTACTGAAGTGCTATAATTGTTTAGTAATCCATGTGTGGGACGACTGGGCAGGGAAGTAGGTAGGTGCAACACCCAAGGGGGTTGTACTAGGTTGTCAACTGGCCCACTTATCCTTCTACTCTGGGAGGAGGAACCACGCAAACTGTTATCTTTTTGGGAAAGAACCCCCATTTCAGGAAAATCAGAGCCCAGGCCCCTTAACCTGCTAGGGCCCATAAGGCATGGGTTGCAGCCCGTTGGGTGCACAGTGCCATGTTACATTCAGTTTGTCATAGAAAGGGTTTTGGTGTCTGTTAAACACAAAATTAGCCTCCTACCAACCTAGATACAAATTTGCATAATTAGATCAAATGTTACTCCAATTGCTGTACCTTGTACTTTGGAATCTTACTTTGGTACTGTGCTCTTCCCAACCACCATAGATGGAGAGAAGGAATTTTGGTTAACATCTCATCTGAAGGACAGCATTTCCATCAGTGCACCACCAACCCAACCACCATATGTAGGCAGAATGAATCCTGGTTTAACATCTCATTTTAAGGGCAGCACCTCCAACAGTGCCACACCACTAACCCCTATCACCAGAGGTGGCCAGAGTGTACCTTGTTTTAACATGTTATCTGAAGGATCACATCTCCAACAGTGCACCCCACCCCCAATCACCAGACATGGACAGAAGGGACCTTTTCCTATTATGTCATCTGAATGATGGAACCTCCAGGAGTGCACCACCACCCACTGACTACCACAGATGGACAGAAAGTTCCTTGGCTTAACATGTCATTGGAATGATGGCACTTCCAAAGGTGCACCCCCTGAAAATAAAAGATGGACAGCAGAGACCTTGCTGTAACGTCTCATGCGAAGTGTGGCACCTCCCACAGTGCATCACCACCCCTACAATCAGAAATGGAGAAAAGGGACCTTGGTTTAATATTTGATCCAATGGATGGCACCTCTAACAGTTCACTATGACTCACAACCACCAGAGATGGACAGAAGGGACTTTGGTTTTAAATGTTATCTGGAGAAAGCACCGTTAACAGTGCACCACCTCCCCAGACCACCAGACCACCATAGATGGACAGAAAGGACCTTGGTTTAACATTTCATCGAAAGGAAGGTGCCTCCAACAGTGTATTGCCACCATGACCAGCATAAATGGACAAAACAGACCTTGATACAAGATCTCATCTGATGGACAGCACCTCAAACAGTGCACCCCCATCACCCCACAAGGTGGACAGAAGGGAACTTAATTTAACATGTTGTCTGAAGGATGGAACCTCCAACAGTGTACCACCCCAGCCACCACATATGCACATAAGGGACTTCTGTTTAACATACCATCTGAATGACAGCACCTCCAAAAGTGCACCACACCTCTAAGCACCATAGGTGGACAGAATAACATTCTTTGGTCTACTGTCTCATCTGAGGGATGGCACCTTAGATAGTGCACCCCGACCCCCCCAAGATGGACAGAAGGGGACTTTATTAAATGTCATCTGAAGGATGGTACCTCCAACAGTGTATCACCCATGAACACCTCATATGGACATAAGGGACCTCAGTTTAACATATCATCTGAAGAGTGGCACCTCCAACAGTGCACCCCTGACCACTAAAGATGGACAGAAGGGACCTTGGTTTAACATGACATCTAAGTGACAGTGCTTCAAAAAGTGCACCACACCCCTGAGCACCATAGATGGACAGAAGGGACCTATATTTGCCATATCATTCGAAGAAAGATACCCCCAATAGTGCACTCCCTGGCTATCAGCTATGGACAGAAGGGACCTTAATTTAACATGTCATCCAAAGACAGCACCTCCAACAGTGAACCACCTCCCTGACCACCAGAGATAGGCCAAAGGGGCCTTGGTTTAACATCTCATCTGAAGGACAGCACCTCCAACAGTAAACCACCACCCACAACTACCAAAGAGGGACAGAGGTGATCTTGCTTTAACATCTCATGCAAGCTTGCATCTCCAACATTGCACCACCCGAGACCTTGGTTTAACATCTCATCTGAAGAATGGTACCTGCAACAGTGCACCACCTCCCCTGACTACCATGGGTGGACAGGACAGACTTTGGCTTATGTCATCCAAGGGATGGCTTCTCCAACAGTGTACCAGTCTCCAACCATAAGAGATGGACAGAAGGGACCTTGTTCTAACATGTCATCAAAAGGATGGTACCTCCAGTAGTACACCATCCCCCTCTCTGCCAACAGACACTTGGGGTGAGCCTGTGCTCTAGCAATGCCAGTAACAGGTTCTGCTGTGGGTTGCTAGCCCCAAGCTAAGCCTCAAGCTAAACAGAGACACACCAAATTCAGTACACTCAGCAAGGCTATACCTGGGGCTGAGGATGTAAATGAATGAAGTTCCAGGGCACCTTCTCTGTGTCCTCTCTGTAGACTTATCAATCTTTTGATTGTGCCTGAATAAATCAGCATATCTTTCAGCATATTCGTTCAGTAGACTTTTGAATCTCAGTCTGATTTCATACATCCTCAGCCACAGGTATAGGCTTGCTGAGTGCGCTGAATTTGGTGTGTCACCATTCCCCATCCACCACCAGAGATGGAAAGAAGGGACCTTGGTTTAACAAGTCATTAGAAGGGTGGCACCTCCAAAAGTGCACCCCCCCAACCACCATAGATAGTCAGAAGTGATCTTAATTTAAAAGGTCATCCAGCACTCTAACTACCATTGATGGACAGATGGGACCTTAGTTTCATATGTTATCTGAAGGATGGCACCACCAGCAGTGCACCCCCTTTATAACAACAGATGGAGATACGGTACCTTGGTTCAACTCCTTATTCAAAGAATGGCACCTAGAACAATGCACAACCACCCACTACTGTGGACGATGGAAAAGAAGGACTTCTTTTTAATATTTCATCTAACTGATATCACCTCCAACAGTGCCTCCCCAAGACCATCATAGATGTACAGAGGGACCCTTAGTTTAATAACTCATCTGCAGGATGGCACCTCCATCAGTGCACAACTACTCACAACTATGATATATGGACAGAAAGGGAACTTGGTTTATCATCTTATTCAAAGGAAGGACCTTACAATGGTGCACCACCACCCCTGACAATCATAGATGGGCAGAAGGGACCTTGATTTAACATGTCGTCTGAAGAACAGCACCTGCAACCACCGTAGATATACAGAAAGAGCCATGGTTTAAAATTGTATTGTTACATGAGGTCCCTGCATCCTAATTGGTACCCTCAGAGGTACACCGTAGACAGCTAGTGCTTAAGTATATGTCATACTAACATATAGGGCTAAGGGCATCTACCGTACAAAGGTAGATGTCAGGATATGTATGCATATTGTTGTAATACACTTTGCTTGCTTATACATATATTCTCCTATGTATTTCCTGTGTATTTCTTACTTGTAAGATGCCAAGGCACCTGTGTCCTTGGAATAATTATGATATGTAAGTCGGCATTGCCACCTTTTGGTGATTTGTACTACTACACTGAGTTATGTAAGACTCTGTATAAGAACTCTTTTGTTTCACAAACTGATGACTACTACAAAATTGTATAATGTTATCTTGGACCGTGGAGCCTCCTCTAATTTAGCCAATAGGGCTCATCTCAGTAACTAAAAATGTTTCTATCTTACAGTAACCATAGTAATTATCATAGGTATATAATGTAATACAGTAGTCTTGTACCTCGAAGATCCCAAGAGACACAAAGAAACCATGAGGTATAGGGAACACTTAGCACTGGCTCCCGGTTCGTATTGGTAAGAACTGCTTAGGGCAACTGTGATTTTATTCTTTTTGATAGTAATAAACAAGTTTATTACTCTTATGCAATGTGTCTGTGATTACTTGCATTCCCATTTAGACCTCCTGACAGTATCCAAAGGATGGAACACTAGACACCACCCCCTACCACCAGAGATGGACAGAAGGGACCTTAGTTAAACATGTCATCCAAAGGACAACACTTTCTACAGTTTACCACAACCTCTGACCACCATAGTTGGACAGAAGAATCAAGGTTTAACAAGTTATCTGAAGGACAGCACCTCCAACATTGCAACCCTCAACCACCAGAGATGCAAACAAGTAACCCTGATTTAACATGTAATATGAAGGACATCATCTCTAACAGTGTCCTCCCACCACTATAGATGGACAGAAGGTCCTTGATTTAACATCTCATCCGAAGGACAGCTCCTCCAAAAGTGCACCACAGCAATGATCACCATAGATGGACAGAAGGGACCTCAGTTTAACATCTCATCCAAAGGACAGCACCACCAATAGTACACCCCTTGACTACCATAGATGGACAGAAGGAAACTTGATTTAACATATCATCTGAATGATGATGACACTTCCAAAAGTGCACCACACCCCCAAGCAGCAGAGGTGTACAGGAGGGACCATGGTTTAAAGGACAGTACCTCCATAACTACAAAATCACTCCTGAGCACTATAGATTGACCAAAGGGACCTTGGTTTAACATCTCATCAGAAGGACAGCAACTCCAACAGTGAACCACTGCCACAGTCACCACAGATGGACAGAAGTGACCTTGCTTTGACATCTCATCCAAAGGCCAGCATCTCTAACAGTGCACCACCTTCTCCATCCACCATTGAAGGACAGAAAGGGCTTTGGTTTAGCATCTCATCTGACAGACGGCACCTCCAACAGTGAACCACCACCCTGACAACCATAAATGGATAGGGAGACCTTGGCTTATCTTGTCATTAGAAGGATGGCACCTTCAGCAGTGCACCAACACCCTGAGCACCACAGATGGACAGAAGGGACCTTGGGTTAACATCTCAACTGAAGCATTACATTTCCAACAGTACACCACCACCCTTGATCACAAAAGATGTACAGAAGTGACCTTGCTTTAACATCTCATTCAAAGGCTGGCACCTGCAATAGTGCACCATCTTCTCCATCCACCATAGATAGACAGAAAAGACCTTGGGTTAAACATCTCAGCTGAAGCACAGTACCTCCAACAGTGCACCACCACCCATGACCATAGGAGATGGACAGAAGGGGCCTTGTTTTAACATGTCATATGAAGAATGGCACCTCTGGCAATATACCACCCCACTGACCACTGAGATGGACACAGGGGATCTTGGTTTAACATGTCATCCAAAGGCTGGCATCTTGAACAGTACAAGACCCCCACCGGCCACCACAGATGGATGGAAGGGACCTCGGTTTAACATCTCACCCAAAGGATGGAACCTCCAACAATGCATCAGCACTGCAACCACCATAGATTGACAGAAAGGAATTTGATTTAACATGTCATCTGAAGAACAGCACCTCCAACAGTGCTGCCTCCCAACTACCATAGATGGACAGAAGGGTCTCTGGTTTAACATCTCATCCAAAGGGTGGCACCCCAACAGTACATCACCACCACCACCACAAGAGATAAACACATGGGACCTTAGTTAAACATGCAGTTTGAAGAATGGCAGTGCACTCCAGCAATGTACCACTACCCCATCCACCATAGAGTGACAGACGAGACATAGGTTTGACATGTTATTTAAAGGACAGTACCTTCAACAGTGCACCCCCCTGAATTCCATAAATGGACACAAGGGACCTCACATTCAAAGAATGACCTCTCCAACAGTGTAACTCCACCTCGAACACCAGAGATGGACAGAAGGGACCTTGCTTTAACATGTCATCCAAAGGACAGCACTTCAAAAAGTGCCCCCTCCACAACAGATAGGCAGAAATGACCTTGGTTTAATATCTCACCTGATGAACCATACCTCCAACAGTGCTTCACCACCCCCAAAGACCATAGAAGGAAAGAAGGAACCTTGATTTAGCATCTTATCTGAAGAATGCCATCACCAATAATGCACCACCCCAACCAGCAGAGACAGAAAGAAGGGACCCTGATTTAACATATAAGCTGTAGGAAGGAATCTTCAACTGTTCACCACCACCCACAACCACCATAGATATACAGAAGGGACCTTGGTTTAACATCTCATCCAAAAGACAGCACCTCCAAAAGTGTACCCCACTCCCAAACCTTAGATATGGACAGAAAGGACCTTGGTTTAACATCTCATCCAAAGAACAGCACCAACACCCTTGACCACCAGAGATGGTCAGAAAGTACCTTAGGTTAACATCTCATCCAGAAGATGGCACCTCAAACAGTGGACAACCACCTGAGACCACCACAGATGGACAAAGGGGACCTTGGTTTAACATCTCATCTTAAGGATGGCACCTCCAACAATGCACCACTACACCTGACCACCACAGATGGACAGAAGGGTTAATATCTTAGCCAAAGGACAGTTTCTCCAACAGTACACTCTCCCCAACCACCTGAAATAGACAGTTGAGAGCGTGGTCTAATGCTTCATCTGAAGGATGGTACTTGAATACTAAAGATGGATAGAAGGGACTATTGTTTTAACAAGTCATCTGAAAAATGGTTCCTACAACCGTGCACCATCATCCAGACACTACATATGGACAGAATCAACCTCTGTTTAACCTATTATCTGAAGGACAGCACATCCGACAGTGCATCTCCCAATCACCAGAGAAGGATAGAAGGGACCTTGGCTTAACATGTCATCTGAAGGATGGTACCCCAACATTGCACCACCTCATCTATGAGAGAGAGGCAGAAAGGACCTTTATGTAACATCTCATCTGAAGCATGCAACCAACAACAATGTAACTCCATCTCTGACCACAAAAGGTGGACAGAAGGAATCTTGTTTTAACATGTCATCTGAAGGACAGCACCACCAACAATGTACCACCCCCGACCACTAGAGATGGACAGAAGAAACTTTGGTTTAGCATCTCATCTATAGGATGGCACCTTCAAAAGTGCATCATCATCCCTACCACCAGAACTGGAAAGAAGGAACCTCTGATCTGATGGACAACAGCTTCAACATTGCACCACTTCCACCCATGTTCATAATAAAAAACAGAAGGGACCTTGGTTTAATATCTCCTCCAAAGGATGGTCTCTCCAACAGAGCACCACCACTCCTGATCACCAAAGATGACAGAATGGACCTTGGTTTAATATCTTACCTGATGGATGGCAGCTACAACAGTGCACTGTGATGCTTGGCCAGCTGGTTAAGATTGTTGGATGATATTTGTAAAATAAAAAATAATAGTGTGTGATTGTCAAAGTGTGCCATGGATGCCCCCCCCCAGGTTTCAGTTACAGTCAAGTGACCTGAAACCAGGAGGTAATTAAAAGACTAGAGAGACTTAATTAGAACTGACCCAGCTACCAGGATGTAGGGCTCATAAACTTTTATGACATCTTAGAGGAAAACATTTTATAACAAAATGGTGTGAAAAGTCATAAAATCCTTTTATGTGCCCTGGGAATAGGAACTGCTCGAGATCAAAGAGGGGATGTTAATTAAGGAGTCATATTTGGAAATGAGTTTTTGCTGATGTTACCTTATTTGAAATATCTCCTGACAGAAAGGTCATTGTTTGTATAATTTTTATATTCTAAAAGGAGGAGCTAGATGACATCATGGAAGGGGTGTGTGAGAGAGACAGTTTTAAGCTAGGACTTGTGTCTGATCTGAGTGACACTTCTTTTTTGGACTCTTAAGAAACAAGATATCTACTTTAGGCACTTGGAGATAGTACATCAGATAGAAAATATCTAAATGTACTTTCGTAGGAGTTTTTCTGTAGTTTTCCTTGTTTTTCTTTATGTGATTGTATGCTCTGTTATATATTGTTCTGTGTTTACATTTTACATATTTGTATCCATTTTTTAAGTAAACCTTTTATTTTAAAGAGACTGCCTGGGTGTTTGCAAGTTCCTTTTTGCATGTGACATATAGAGGGTTAAGACTGACAAAAACTGCTCAGAGCTTGACGGTGTTACCCAAACTGGAAAAAGGTAAGAATATACCTAAGGTCTTTTATAGAGTTTTAAGGGTTCATTTTGGATACCTGGTTAGGTGCCCTTAGGTGAAAGATATCTGGCATCCCCCCCAAAGAGCAGATTATCCAAACCTGTACACTTGGGTAGGCTAGCAGAAGGTTCACAGTTTGAATTTCCCCAGAACTTGAGACTAAAGGTGATTCAAACCCACAAGCAGACAGGAGGGTTACCCTGTCTGTTACCTGCTCACAATCCTGCGTTCGGAGGTTGGCACTGTGGGAGCAGAGGGCCTGACCTGCTGAGTCATCTGTGACATGCACTACTACCCCAGCCACCTGAAATGGACAGACAGCACCTTGGTTTTTCATCTCATCTGGAGAAAGATGCCTATAACTGTGCACTACAACCCCTGACCACCATAGATGGATAGAAGAGACCTTGGTTTACCTTCTTATCTGAAGGATGGCACCTCTAAATGTGCAACCCCATGACCACCAGAGATGAGCAGTAGGGACCTTGGCTTAACATCTCATCTGATGGATGACACCTCCAACAGTGTACCGTTACCCTCGACCACAATATATGGAGAGAAAGGACTTTTGTTTCACATGTCATCCAATGGATGGCACCTCAGCAGTGCATCAGCTCTTGACTACCACAGATGTACAGAAGGGACTTCAGTTTAACATATCATCTGAAGGACGGTGTAGGCATGGGATAAATGACAGACATCCCACCACCTAGTGTCTCCCAAGGTTCCCTTTTGTTTTTTAAATTATTGTACACATTGAGGGAGTGGGAAATCAGAATATGAAAGACTGTTTTAGATAAAGAATCCCACTCAACTTTTAACTCTCCAATAAAAAATGAAAAAACTCAACATTCATATGAAAAATCTTTTTTAAAGTCTTGGCTCTTTTATTTATTTACTTGTAACATTTCGGAATTGAAACATTCCTTCTTCAGATATTTGAGCCTTTAAAATATTCCAGAATTAAATATCCTTCAATCTTGTCTTCACAGTGTCATAAAGCACAGAATCATAATGTGTAATGATAAACAGATATAAGAGAGTTTTGTCGGCTTTACTACTATTCAAAAAAAGAATGTGATTTAGTATCAAAGTAAATTGGAGCAGGGGGAACTAACCAGCATGAATTGATACAAAGATTATATCTAAGGACCTGCTATTTGGCGGTCTGAATTTTAAGCAAATAAATATTTCTCATATATTTATCAACTTCCCAAATGTAATTTCAAATTTTCAAACTTTTTTGGATATCAAATTGAGACAGAAGTATCTCTTTTGCAATTGAATCCAACATTTAACATAACATTTCAAAAAAACAGACATACATACACAATTTCAGTTTCAATATAATATTGATTGATTTAAGTTATAACACAAACTTAAATATCAATAATTTATCCATAACAATTACAATGTTTACTATATGAAGTCATTAAAAAAGACTTAAAATGATTAAATGGTAGCAATACTGTGCATTTCAACCATTTGGATACTTGTTCCCATGTTTTAGGCACTAAATTTGATATTGTTTTATCACCAAATTTTGTTCTTGTTCTTGACCTAGTAAAACTTTTCCAGACAGAAGATCTTAAGTAATGTTGATTCTGTATTCTTATTTGTAATAAATTTAATAAAAAAACAGGCAATGACTGTTGTACAAACGTATACACAAGTAAATTCCAATGATAATCTCTCCTATCAAACAATGAAAGGAGACCTGAATTTTGATATAACACACAGCAATGAGCTCTAAATGGAAGGTTTGTTACAAATCTTAATGCACTATTAAAAAGGACATCCAAAGAACACAGCAATGATTTTTTTTTCATTTTTATAAATGATGTCCCCATAATCCAATATTGGTAAAAATAAAGCAGAAACCAATAATTTCCTAATCTTAAAACTAAAGAGAGTTCTATCTCTATAAAAGAAACTTAGAAGTCTCTTTAGTTTCATAGATATAGACATTATATGCATTTCAAAAGTCAAGTTTTTGTCTAGTATAACCCCTAAATATTTATAGGACTCTGCTCGTTCTATGTTAATTGCTGACAAAAATCTAAGTTCTTTTATAGTTGAATCTTTAAGATCTTTTTTCCCAAATAACATCCACTGTGTTTTTGCTCATTCAAAAGCAATCTCAAATTAACAAGTTCCCTTTGTATCTTATTAAAATCTTGTTGCAAAACAATCATTACTGTGTCCACATCATCACTCCTGGTATACAAAATAGTATCATCCGCATAAAGTTGTATATAAATTTTGGATGAACAATAATTTGGTAGATCATTTATGTATAATAGAAAAAGGAGGGGGCCAAGCACAGACCCTTGAGGTACCCCATTTAATAGGGTAGCTGATGTAGAACACACACCTCCTATTTTAACAGATTGTAATCTCCCAATTAAATAATTATGAAACCAGCCTAATGCTGGAATACCTAAATCAGCCTTTTTTAATTGATTTAACAATATAATGTGATGTACAGTGTCGAATGCCTTTGACAAATCCAGAAATAATGATGGAACTTCCTGTTTTTTGTCAAAGGCATTCAACATGTCATCAACTACTTTTAAAATTGTGTATGTAGCATTATGCCCTTTTCTAAATCCTGATTGTAAATGTGTTATTATATTATGTTTAATAAGATAATTAGTTAATTGAGTACTCACAAGTTTTTCAAGTATTTTTGCACATATTGGTAATACCGAAATAGGTCTATAAGAACCTGGATTTGATAGTTCACCCCCTTTAAATACTGGAGTAACAAAAGCTGTTTTCAAATCAATTAGTAATTCACAGCTATCCAAAGAAAAATTAAAAATATATGTCAGATGAGGTGCCAATAATTCAACTGCTAATTAAAAAAAAAAGGGGGGAATCTCATCACATCCAGGACCTTTTCGAATATTTAAAGTCTGTAACTGTTTTTTAACATCATATATTTCAATTGGACTAAAGGAAAACACGGGTTGTTTAAGTTCATTACTAAGATCAATATCCAAAGCAGGAAGTGGCAAATCTGGGTGTAATTTGTTAAATGCATCACCAACAGAGAAAAAAAAAAAGAATTTAACAAATTTATCTTATCAACATCTGTAGTAAAAATGTTCCCTTCAAATGTCAGAAATGTTGGCAAATTAGCTGAACCTTGTTTTCCCTTCATCAAATTTATGCCCTTCCATAGTGCTTGTGGGTTGTTTTCTGTTGAGGAAAAATAATTTTCATAATATTTCCTTTTAATTTTCCTAATATTTTTAGTACAGTTATTTCTAACAACCTTAAAAGCCAAGATATCCTTAACTTCTTTAGTTGTTTTAGCTATATGCCATAATTTAGATTTTTTATTTATTAAATCCTTCAGTTCTTGTGTTATCCAAGGCACTCTTTTTCTTTTATTTACATTTTTTAATTTAAATGGGGCATGTTTGTTTATAACTTTCATAAGAGACCATTTAAAAACAAGCCATGCTGTGCATACATCTGGACAAGTATACATTAAATTCCATTGAATTTCTGCCACATCTTTCAGATATGCCTGTTCATTAAATTGATTGAACATCTTTACATAAATAAATTGTGATTGAAGTTTCTCCATCTGAGTGTCCCTAATACAAGAGGTATAGCAATGATCACTCACATCATTTTCATGAACTGCAGATATATATATTTCAGAACTATTTGTAAATATTAAATCCAATAAAGTATGTTTTTCATTATTTGATTTATGCAATCGAGTAGGTGTGTTAATCAATTGTTGCAAATTAAGGGCTGCAAACTGATTTAGAATCGTTAATTGAGGAATTAACATATTCCAATTAAAATCTCCAAGCAATACTGTTTCACAATTTATGAAGGGAGCAATATGTTCACATAAAGTTTGTAATGCAATACTTTTAGCAGATGGAGGCCTATAACAAACCATGATATTTAATAAAAGTCCTGAATTTCCTTGTATTTGTACAATTGACAAGTCCAATTGATCTGGGAATGTCTTCGCATATTTCAATTGACCTTTATATGTGTTATTTAGATACAACATAACTCCCCCCCCCCCTTTTTTTGTCTATCCTGTCTGAAAATATTATAATTTTCTATGGATACATCAACAGCTTTGATTTTAGATGAGATCCAAGTTTCTGTTATTGCTAATACATCTGGTTTAACTGTTTCAATTTGAGTTCTTATTATATCCAATTTGGGTAACACACTTCTAACATTTAAAAGTAAAAAACCCAGATTTTTCCTTTCTCCAAAATCAGCCAAGGAATATTCATTTCCCAGCTGAGGACCGGGGTTTACATGTACATCACCAGAGATCAATAAGCTAATTAATATCAACTTCCTAACCCATATAAACTTCTTTTTTGAATATATTTTAGGTTTTTGCACACCTCTAGTATGTTTATAATATATCTCAGGTGCGCGCCCATGTGAAATCCCGTAGCCCTTAGCTGATATTAAGACAAAGCTCTCAGTTAAATCAAACCTCTCCACATATACATTAGGAAGAAAGATCTCATGTCCTACAAGTTGTATGGGATTTATATTTACAAAATTTCCCCCATTAGGGTTATCCTTTCCTATAGTACACAGTATTGCTGATAAAATTATCAGTATAACACGCATAATAACAGTGTACATACCTGCTAAAAAGCTAGTAAAACAAATTAAATTTTCAGGCACAAGATTACTACTACTTTAGTAAATTAAATCAAATTAAAAAGAAAAGTCAAAGGTTGTTGCAGTGTAAAATTTTTCTCTTCCGAGTGGCTCTCGCGCCACTCACACTCACGCAACTGCGCTCGCGCGGTAGCAGCGCGAGGTTTAAATAGCTGCTCTGCCCCTCCTCCTAGTGTGATGTAGATGCTGTCTGCTGCCCCCACACAGCTGAATCAGCTTCAGCAGACTGCTAGATGTAACAAGCACATAGGTGGAGCAACGGCACAGTTCACACTCTAGTAGGATGACACAGTTACTGCAGCTTCTTTACACAGCAGATGTAGCACTGAAAGATGTAACAACAATAAGCAAATCATATTTTATAATGTGAAGTTCACTAATATTCAAATATCTCTGAGTCATACTCCTTATATTATATTGGAGAAACTACAAGACCCCTAAAACAAAGAATCAGTGAACATAAAAGCTGCATCAGATGTGGGGATCTTAGATCACTACTTGCAAGACACTTTCTAGAATATAACCATCAAGTTGCATCTTTGAAATTCTTTGGCCTTGAATTTGTACATCCACCAAAGAGAGGAAGCAATCGAGAATCTACTGTCTTGAAGAGAGAAGTCTGGTGGACTTTTACATTAAGGACCCATAAAAAGAAATATGGGCTTAATGAAAATCTGATTTGGACCACTTTTGATAAGAATACAACATTAGAATGGATTGATACATCTCTGTACTAATTCTGAAAACTATATTCAAGTTGTGCTGCTTACCAACATTTTATGTTTATATGTTACAATACTGTTTAAAATGTAAAAATTATCCTTTGGTCCCTCTCTCTCTCTCTCTCTACTTCCTTTCCTTCCTCCCCCCCCCCTCGCTATAATTCCTTTTATTTTCACATACCCCCTTTTTATACATATGTGTATCTCTCAACACAAGTTCCAATGTTTTCTTATCTAATTTTCCACCTCTTCTACCAGCCTGATTTGTCATTTTAAATTTAAAAGTAAGCGGAGATTAAATTGAAGGGTGACCACTAGTTGTTTATTCAGGATGAGTGGTTTTCATTTGTTTACCCAGGGTAATGTCACTTTGTGACACTAGCACACTTTCATCATGTTTACACCCTCTGGCCCAACCCCTTCATTTAATTCAAGTAAGAAGAAGCACATAGTAGCTAGTACTTTTGCCATCCTGCTAAATGGTGGTTGGCACTTTGATTTTTTGAGAAGTCAATGCTGTTTTGGAGTTTATTTTATAGAAAACTTCTCAATGCAAGAGCGAATTGACATGTAACACAGCGCTGATAAGGTATAGTGAATTTTGAAATAAGAAATTTTCTGACTTCACAGTTTGAATTTATATTGGATAAATTAGCATACAAGTAGCTCCTATTTGTTTCTATAGATGAAGTAACCAAAGTTGGCAGAGCACCTAAAAGAAAGTTTTTGGATTTTGGTGATATGTTTATTTGTATTCCAAGGTGAATATATTAACTGGTTTAATATTATTTGGAATGACTCGGAGATATTTGAATATAAGTAAACTTCAACTATAAAATATGATTTATTTATTGTTGTTACAGAAATGAAATCAATTACATTTGGGAAGTTGATAAATATATGAGAAATACTTATTTGCTTAAAATGCGGACCGCCAAATAGCAGGGCCTTAGATATAATCTCTGCATCAATTCATGCAGGTTAGTTCCCCCTAAATCACATTCTTTTTTTGAATGGTAGTAAAATCGATAAAACTCTCTTATATCTGTTTATCATTACAGATTATGAAGGATTCTGTGCTTTATAACACTGTGCAAACAAGACTGAAGGATATTTAATTCTGGAACATTTTAAAGGCTCAAATGTCTGAAGAAGGAATGTTTCAACTCCAAAATGTTACAAGTAAATAAATAAAAGAGCCATGACTTTAAAAAGGATTTTTCATATGGATATTGAGTTTTTTCATTTTTTATCGAAGAGAGTTGAAGGTTGAGTGGGATTCTTTAGCTAAAACAGTCATAAATGACAGACAACCAGAAAGTAGGCAAGTGCATAAAAAAATGCAACTAAATGCATTTATCATTTTATTTTAAATCCAAAAGATGTTCAAGAAAATAATATTTACAGAAAGAAAAATATTGGTGTTAAACTTCACACGCAACAGGATATGCTATCTCCTTTAGGCTCCTGTCTTTCCTCTGTACAACGATAGCTTTTCTTAGTATGTGCAAACTCTCACATATACCTCCTCCTCACTCGGTGGTCAGCCACTTACTGACCCACTTCCTTCTCTTCAACCTCCAGGAGGAGCTTTTTATAGTCTCTGTTTGGGATTTAATTCCTCCTCTTTTTGTGACATCATGTCTCCTGATTCTACAGAGTCTGGCAATAGAGGGGCTGCCAGCCCTATAGTAAGAAGCTCCATAAATGACTGGGTATCAGGTAAAAGAAATTCTTAATCTTTCCATTTTAGTTTTCTAATTAGGAATACTCAGTCTGAACAGGGGAACAACAAAGGAGGGGCGCTCTTCCTATTTTCATTCCCCTGACAGGCTGAGAGACCCATAAATAATGTAACAGACAGTAATCATAAAATTACTGCAGAGAATATCATCATATACATAAAGTTCACTAACCAGCATATTTGGACTGATTCCTGTTTAATTTAATAAGATTTTATACTTGTAATGCATCATAATACTGGTCAGACTTTGTGTTTAGCAAACCCGACGGCTGAAATTTCAGCCATCGGCAAAACATTTCATTTTGGCCTTCCTTTCTTTATTTTGTATCCACATTCAGGCCTTTTGTTATAGCTGCATTAAACCATTTCTTCTACCACTGGGTATACCAGGGACTCTACGAGCCTTCCCTTTCTGCCCATCATCTCCTTATAAGGCTTTGCCTTTTTGCACTTTCTCTGCCTTAAGCGGCACTTTTACTTTCAGTTCTATGAAGCATCCTGCTTCAAAATAACAGTGTTGCACCTCCCTACACACATTGGAGCATGCTCTGGCTCCGAAAAAAGCAGCAGAGGTGCTTCATACAGCTGCAGGAGGCAGCTAGTTACTAAAATAAACTCTGTTCAAGCCTGAAAAGGCTTTTTCTTCATTACCGCATGAAGTGGTATCTTTGTTTACCTAGCCCGACTTTGGGCTTGCAGCACGGTGCTTCAGGGTACATCAGAGCACTTTCCTGCTCTGATGTAGGAATCAATGCACCAATGTAGGCGTGGGATAAATGACAGACAACCATACCGTAGGCAAGTGCATAATAAATGCAATTAAATGTGTTTATCATTTTATCTTAAATCCAAAAGAAAGTTCAAGAAAATAATATTTACAGAAAGAAAAATATTGGTGTTAAATTTCACACTCAACAGGATATGATATCACCTTTAGAACAATTATACGTTATTAACAGGGGGACCCTGTTACACTCCTCCCCCTTTAAGAAGATAACATAAGGATTTGTTGGCTAAACCCTTCACCCTTGGAAGGGTTGCAACTTCCGCCCACCCTCTCCAGCAGTTCCCTTCAGGGACCCTTTGAATATTATTTAGAATGGTTTCAATATACTGTATCATATGCAATAACATAAATTATAACAACGGTTCATCACATAGTCACTGAAGTTTAGGTACTTTTTAGAGTACCATAACTCACTGTACAATATCTTTCTTTGAATGACAAGGTTTTCATAGTCTACTTAAGTCAAACAATTTCTGTATACTTTATTTTACTAAACAAAGGGCTGTTTGATCAGCTCTGTATCACGACATACAATCTGCATTCTGATGTTGCACGCCAGCTCTGTGCTTCACAGTGAACCTGTAAGGCTGGAGTGACAGATACCATGCATAATGCACATGTCCTCATTAAGTTCAACCAAATGAGTGGGTTATGATCCGTCACAACTACAAACTTATTGCCCCATAAATAGTACTTTAGGGCCTCTATGGCCCATTTCATGGCTAAACACTCTTTCTCTACTGTAGAGTATCGTCTTTCTCTTTCATGGAGTTTTCTACTAATGTAGCAAATAGGGTGTTCACCTTTCTGGTTATGTTGGGTCAGTACTGCTCCGATGCCTGTGTCAGAGGCATTGCTATGTACCTCGAAGGGTTTAGTGAAGTCAGGGCTGAGCAGTACTGGGGCTCAACATTAAGCGGCCTTAATGCTTCTAAATGCTTGGTCACTGTCAGCACTCCATTTCACTTTATTTGGGCACTTAGTTTTGGTCAGTTCAGTCAAGGGGTAGCTAATGTGGCAAACCCAGGTATAAAGCACCTGTAATAGCTTGCTAAGCCTAAAATTTACCTGATGTAACATTTTGTGGAGGGAATAGTACTGTTGGCAACAGCCTCCACCTTATTTACCTCTGGCTTAATAGTCCCATTTCCAATTATAAATCCCAAGAAATGAGTTTCTTTTTTTTGCAAGGGCACATTTTGATGGATTTTTATAGTGAGCCCTGCTTCTTTAATACTTTGGATGATGGCACTCAGATGGTTCAAATGGGTATTCCAATCAGGGCTGTAAACTACCACATCATCCAAGTAAGCTGCACTATATTGTTGATGGACTTTTAAAATGTGATCCATACATCTCTGAAATGTGGCTGATGCCCCATGTAAGCCAAATGGCATGGTGGTAAATTGGTACAATCCAATAGGTGTACTGAAGGCTGTACATTCTTGGGCATGGGTAGCTAGGGGTATCTGCCGGTACCCCTTGGTTAAATCCAGGGTACTGTTGAATTTGGCTGACCCTATCTGGCCCAGTAAATTATCAGTTCTGGGCATGGGGTAGCCATCAAAATCAGAGATGGCATTAATCCTTCAGAAATCTAAACATAGATGAATTCCACCCTCCTTTTTGTTAACTACAACCAGTGGAGATGACCATGGACTACGAGAGGGAATAATTACTTTTGCTTGTTCCATCTTTTTGATTTCACTAATAACCTCTTGTCTTACTTTCTCTGGCAATCTGTATGGCTTTTGGTGGATGGGCTTATTCTGTGTTACCCTGATCTCGTGTTCCACCCCTTTGGCTCTACCTGGTGTTTTTGTGAAGATTCATGAAAGTAATCTAAAAGTTGGTCAATCTCTTTCCTCTGGATAGGGTCTAACTCTGGATTAATCTGGATGGTGCTTTCTTCGTGTGCATCTAATCTGTCATAAGCCTCTGCTAGTTCTGTTACCCACTGCTCCGGTTGTATGCACAAAAATGGAATCTGTGATTTCTCAATCCATTTTCTTAACAAATTTGCATGGTATACACCTTTACTTGGTCGATGACCAGGCCTCTCAATTTCAAAGTTAACATTACCATTTTGCCTCAGGACCTCATAAGGCCCTTGCCACATAAGAATTTTATTCTCAGTGGAAGGCAAAAGTAAAAGCACTTTGTCACCAGGTTCAAAATGTTTCAGTTTTAATCCTTTATCATTGCTTTCCTTTTGGTCACTCTGTTTCTGTTCCACATTCTTGTGAGCCATACTTACATATTTTAACAATTTCTCTCTCAGAGCAGACATATATTCTAATATATTGGTAAAGCCAACATTCTTTCCTTCTTCCCAATGCTACTTTACAATGTCAAGGGGCCCGCTGGGATTTTGACCAAAGAGTAAGGAAAATGGGGAGAAACCAGTGGTGGCCTGGGGTACCTCCCTGTATGCAAATAACAGGTATGGGAGATATCTGTCCCAGTCCCGGCCTTCTTCCTGTACATACTTTTTTAGCATTTTTTTGAGTGTTTTATTAAAATGCTCAACCAGTCCATCTGTTTGCAGATGATAGGGGGATGTTTGGATAACTGATACTGCCAACAATCTGTGCAATTCTTTTAACATGGGTGATATAAAATTACTGCCCCTATCGATCAAGATGGTTTATGGTATCCCCGTTCTACTAAAGATTTTAGCAAGTTCCTCAGCTATATGAGGGGCTGTTACAGTTCTCATAGGGATGGCCTCAGGGTATCGGGTTGTGTAATCGCATACCACAAGGATGAATTGATTACCCTTGGGGCTTTTCAATAGGGACCCCATGACCTCCATCGCTATTCTCTCAAAGGGAGTGGTCACATAAGATGTGGGCTGGAGGGGCACTTGATCCCGTTTTCCCCCTTGGGCCACCAACTGACATTCAGGACAAGCTCTACAATGGGCTGCTATGTCCTGATGTACCCCGGTCAATGAAATCTGGCCAGGATCCACTGTAGGGTCCTATCCCTCCCTTCATGTCCTGCCATGGGCATGTTATGGGCCAAGCTCAATGCCTGTTCTCAGTATTTCTTAAGTACCATCAATTGCTCGATATTATTATCTGTACTAGGTTCGGTAACAATGCAATATAAAATACCACTTTTCAACAAAAACTTAGACTGTCCCATTTTTTCTTGTTTCCCCACCTGTAAAAAATGGTTTTAAAGTCTCATTGACTACTTGATTATGTTTAATGTCACATTCCAAGAAACCTGGCATGATTTCTATGCTACTGTCTGGATGAGTAGCACTCCACCTTTTCTTTTCTTCTCTCCTAGTCTTCTTAGATTTCTTCATTTTCCCATCTTTCTCAAAATGATCCTCATCAAAAGAAAATACATCCCCTAGATGCTGTGTTCTGGCTTGGGACCTGGTAACCACATTAACAGGTTCCACATATGTTTGCTGGTTTTTCATAAGTCTATCAAATTGTGGAAAATCCTGTCTGATAATAACGGGACTAGTAGGCAGGGTACTAGACCTACTAACAAATGGTGACATTCATCATTGACAGTTGTGTCCAGGTTAGCAGTATGGTATTGTTGGATGTCCCCATGAACACATCTCACCGTGGTATCAGCGTCAGTTAGTACTACATCAGGGACTAGATCAGCTCTTAACAATACGAACATATGAAATTTGTCAGCAGATAAAGGCCTAGAGGTCTATCAAGTCTGCTCGAATGTGCAGCTAGCACCCCTTATTCTACAGCATGTCCTGTTTGTTTGTTCCCTGAATCTAGGAGTCCAAATGTTTGTTGATCTCCTAAGCCTACTGATACAATATATCCATTACTGGCCAGAGCTAAATGAATTGAATCATTCCTTTTGTTGGGGCAGTTTCTTACAATATGTCCCTTACCCAGGCATACATGGTAAATTATTTAATTAGTGGTAGCAGGTGTAGGCTGTAGGATCACTCTCATCTACCGTCCACCCAGTGTTGAGAAGCGGTTCCTTCAGGAAGTGTCGATTTTTGTGATCAGCATGGCATTTAAGTCACCCAGGCTGATGGTCCTTGGTGACTTTAATGCCTGGGTTGATGACGAACTCTTGCAATTTGGTCAGCACTTCCTCCAGTTAATGTCACCTCTGGACCTTACACAGATTGTTTCTACTGTTACTCATAAACATGGTCATTCTCTTGACTTGGTTTTCCTCCTGGGGGTCGAAGCCTCCAAACTGGGGGTGGAGCAAGTCAGATGATCTGACCACTACACCGTGCATTTCAGTTTTTGTGCCCCCATTCATAGGCCTGCCCCTGTGGAGATGATCAGTTACCGCCCTTTACGAGATGTAAGTTCTGAAAGCCTGGTGGCGGTGCTTGATCTATTGGTTCTTCCATTGGCAACCAGTGACCCAGAAGCCCTAGTTGCAGCCTATAATTCTATAATAATAAGGATGAACCGGAGAACTACAGACCAGTGAGCTTCACATCCATCGTGGGTAAGCTGATGGAGACTATCCTGATGGAGAGGCTGGTGGCCCTCCTAGGGGCCAAAGGACTAAAGGACAGAAGACAGCATGGCTTCATTCATGGCAGATCCTGCCAAACCAACCTGGTGGAGTTCTATAACTGGGTAACTAGGCAACTGGACAGGGGCCATGCAGTGGATGTCCTGTATCTGGACTTCAGTGAGGCATTCAGCTCAGGGCCACATGGGAGACTTGGAAGTAAGTTAGAAGACACAGGGGTGGGTGCAAAGTTGGTGAGATGGGTATGGAACTGGCTTCAGGAAAGGCAACAGAGGGTGGTGGTGGGTGGGGAGCTGTCACACCCAAGGGTAGTGATGAGCGGTGTTCCACAGGGCTCGGTGTTGGGACCAGTGTTGTTTGGGATATTCATTGCAGACATATCATTGGAAATCAAGAGCAAGATCAGTCTGTTCGCTGATGATACCAAGATGGGAGCAGTGGTGGACAACGTAGGGGGGTGGCAGGGGTTGCAGGAAAATCTGGCAAAGCTTGAAGCCTGGTCAGACACCTGGCAACTGGGGTTTAATGCCAAAAAGTGCAAGGTGCTGCATTTTGGGGTGAAGAACCCAAGGAGGAGTTACCATCTGGAGAGAGTGCAGCTAGCCCAGACAGAGTAGGAGAAGGATCTGGGGGGTGCTCATTACAGGGTTAATTGAACAACTCAGCACAATGTAGGAAGGCAGCTGCAAAGGCCAACAAAATGCTGGGTTGCATTGCAAGGGGTATATCCTCAAGGAGGGAGGAGGAGGTGATTCTGCCACTGTATAGGTCATTAGTTAGACCGCACCTGGAGTACTGCATGCAGTACTGGTGCCTGTATATGAAGAGGGACATTAAGTTACTGAAGAGGGTGCAGCGCAGGGTGACAAAGATGATCAAGGGGCTGGGGGACTTATACAAGAGGAGGCTGAGGGAGTTGAACATGTACTCGCTGGAGGAAAGGAGGGACGGGGGACATGATTGAAACCTTTAAGTACATGAAAGGAATAAACAAGACAGGTACAGAGGGGCTGTTCAAAGTAAGGGAGGGGAGGGACAACAGGGTCCATGATATGACAAGAGGGAGGAAGATTCAGGAGGGAGATAAGGAGACACTTTTTTACAGAGAGGGTGGTAGCTGGGTGGAATGCATTACCTGCAGAAGTGGTATCCAGTAGAACAGTGGACTACTTCAAAAGGGGATGGGACAGGACAAGGGGGAGGGTCAATGGAAGGGAAGGGTGGAAGGGAGAGGCAGCTGCAGAATAAGGGGTGCTAGCTACACATTCAAGCAGACTTGATAGACCTCTAGGCCTTTATCTGCTGGCAAATTGTGTATGTTCGTATAATCAGGCCATAACTTTGGCTCTGGATGTCATTGCTCCTGTCCATGTTTGTCCTCTCTCCCTTCGCCCTCGGTCCACCTGGTTCGATGGATCTTTGAGAGAGATGCAGCAACAAGGACGAAGGTTAGAGCGTTGCTGGCAGAGATCTGCCCTTGATGCCGATCACCTTAGATTGATGGACCATTATCAAGCCTATCAATCTGCAATCACCCGTAAGAAGGCAGAGTTCCTGTCTGGGGAGACTCAGGCCACTCAGAACTGACCAGCCCAGCTTTTTCCAACCCTGGACAGACTGTGCAACCCAGCCTGCCTACAGGTTCAAAGAGTTTTTTTGCAAGATGAGTGCCTGGTGCTGGCTCGATTCTTCGTGGCTAAGGTGGCTGACATCAGGGCAGAACTCCTACTGGCACATTCTTGTGTTACTCTAGACCGGCATTTGGACACTGCTCCTTGGTTTTTCTGGAGTACCTTCAACCGGCCGGTGCTTGGGGACATCATGAGGATTGTCCAGGGTATGCACCATACATGCTGTAGTTTGGATCCAGGTCCAACTACCCTGATTTTGGGCTGTGGTGACATTATTGGCCTGGTCCTAGCATGGATAGTCTCATGCTCCTTGGAAACAGGTGAGTTTTCTAGCTCCCTGATGGAGATGGTGGTGACACCCCTCCTGAAAAAAGTTCCTTGGACCCAGACTGCCATGCAAACTACAGACCAATCTCAAACCTCCCTTTTATGGTAAAGTTGATCGAAAAAGTAGTGGCCATACAACTGGAGGACCATTTGACCATCCATGATGTCTACGAGCCTCTCCAATCCGGTTTTTGAAAGAGGCATAGTACTGAGATGGAGCTGGTTTGGATGCTCAATGATCTCCTGATGGCTAGAGATCAGAAGAATCACTCCATCTTAGTCATTCTTGATCTCTCTTCAGTGTTTGACACTGTGGATCATGGGGTTCTGCTTGATCATCTGAGGTTCATCTGTGGCCTGTCAGGGACTGTCCTCAGGTGGTTTTTATCTTTTCTCACCGGAAGAACTCAAAGGGTGGTGTCGGGGATTTATTCATCTGACTCAGTCCCTTTGTCATGTGGGGTTCCTCAGGGATTGGTGTTGTCCCTCATGTTGTTCGTAGTGTATTTGCTACCCCTCAGAGACATTGTAAGAAGGTATGGGCTGAGGTTTCATTGCTATGCCGATGATACCAAGCTCTACCTCTCTTTTGTGCCTAATCAGAATAGAGCTCTCTCAGTATTTAATCCAGGAGTGGATGGCTTTGAGCTAGTAGAGGTTGAACTTGGCAAAGACTGAGGTGTTGGTGGTGGAACTAGGTCACTGGATAGAGGGGATGGGAGTGGGGTTATCCTCGGGACTTTTTCTTGGGGGTCTCCCACTCCTGACCTCTGAACGGGTGCAAAACCTGTGGGTAATTCTTGATGAGGATCTGACACTGTGCTCGCAGGTGTCAGGCATTGTCAAATCCCCTTTTTATCATCTGAGGAATATCTCCAGAGTTAAGCATCTAGTTCCGTCTGGTGATCTTCCTAAGCTGGTCCATGCCTTTGTGTCCTCTTGCCTGGATTATTACAATGCCCTTTACCTAGGGCTTCCTGGGGTTGATATTTGCCACCTGCAGCTGGTGCAGAACACAGCGGCCTGGTTATTGGTAGAAACCTCTCAGTCTTGCCATATTTTGCTGGTACTGCGTGAACTGCACTGGCTGCCAGTTCAGTGGCGAATCACCTTTAAGGTCAAACTTCTGACTTATGAGGAGGTCACGTGATGTCTGCTGGTTGAGCGACAGCAGGGGTTTAGAGCTCTCCCTTCCCGCCAACTAACTAACGTTTATTTTGCAATTTTCTGATTAGTTTGGTGTTCAATTGATATAGTACCGGCTATAGTGAGCTCCACTTGTCAGCTCTCGGACGTTTTTGGAGTTACATCCTGTAGTTTACAGCGGGATGGAGGCGGACAAAAAGCAGGCCATAGTTCGGCATACACCGCCGACCACGCCGGAAAAGCTCTCTAAAAAGCCGCGGAATCAGCCAGGACCAACCTCTGAGAGATCTGGCTATAAGAATCAATCAGCCAGCCCTCTTACTGAAGAAAAATTCCTGCTGGAGATCACCCCGTTAAAAGAGGTGCTGCAGTCAATCACAATTGAGCTAAAGTCTATTCGAGGAGACCTCTCAGCGCTCACCACCAGAGTATCTGACTCGGAGGCCAGGCTTCACTCACTGGAGTGGTGGAAGCCTACCGCGGATGCCGAGATGGTCTCTCTGGCCCAGCAGGTCAGGAAGCTACAGGCCAAAACAGTGGATCTGGAGGGTCGCAGCCGGAGAAATAATCTAGTAATCCTGGGTCTTCCAGAGCTCGAGGAAGGAGCAGACCTTATGATGTTTCTCCAAAATTTTTGTGAAGATAGTTGGCCCTTCACCCCAAATCCTCACTACCACCTGGAGCGGCTCATCGGGCTCTCAGGCCCAGACCTCCACCCGGATCTCCTCCACGCCTATCATCGGAAGTTCCTCAGCTACATCGAGGCAACATGCTTTCAATAAAATCTCGGAGCTGCAGGCTATTACCTGGGGACTTCTAAGCTACGAATCGCTCAAGATTTACCCAAAAGAAGTCAGAGTGAGAAGGGCTGCATTCCATCCTGTGGTGCAGAAGTTGGTTGCTGCAGGCATTCCTCAGTATGCTTTACCCAGCCACCCTCAAGGTTACAGTCGAGGGTAGTCCTCTGACCTATGAAGCCCCGGACTTGGCTCTCAAAGACCTGACTGTTAAAATGCCTAACCTCTTTACTGCAAATGGCTGATGTGGGGTCTCTGTATTAAGTTAATTGATGGCTTCTGGCTGCTTTGGGGCCTGTTATATCATGTTGTTTAATCGCTTTTCTTTTTTCCACTTTCCCTTGTTCCTTTTCCCAGTTGTATGTTTGGTAGCTGTCTAGGTTGGTCCTACCTGTTCTGGCTGCTCTTGTGGTCCCTGGGTCTGGCCGGAGACCGCGAGCAGCTGAGCGGGTCGAACTAGGCAGCTGTGTCCTGTCTGCCTTTCCTTTGTGGGAGATACCTCATCTGAACGCCCCCGGGCGGGATGCTGTTTCCTAGTGTACTGGGTTTTCCAACTGACCGGACCAGTCCTAGGGTTTTTTGATTGCCCTGGGAAACATCGAGGCTATACCGCAATGATGTTGGGGTGTTTGCTCTGCAATTTCTTTGCATCCTTGCCGCCTCGCTCCTGCTATTACCGATGGTGAGTCAGTCTTTCTTTCAGGCTTCCATAATTCCCATTGTGCAGAGGCGCTGGGGGTAGTTTGGGATACTCGCTGTTTTCTCTGCAACCTAGCTGGGTAGTGGTTGGTGGGGGTACTCCTGAGCCTTTGCGGTGCTCGCAGCTGCATTGTGCGCTGATGGCTGGGGGATAGCAAATCCTTTCCTGGCTTGGGACACTGTTTGCCTGTTTGGGGTGGTGGGGGTCCTTCCACTGTGGCTCCCAATTCTGGCTGTTTTCAGTTTTTGGTCCTTTACAGCCTGATGGGAAGTGGGTTTGTATTGGGGAAATGGCTGCCAGGCTGTTGCTGTTCTATATTTGTTTTGGGTCTGTACATGTCTGGAGCCAACTTGTACATAGTTGGGTATGTTCTTTTGGGTGGGTTAGAGTGGGGGAGGTGGGTGTTCCAGCCTACTGGGATACATGTCTGACTTTTTAGAGTTAGTTAGTGTGTATTTGTCTAGGGTGCATCTAATCTTGCAAACCTATCCCGATAGTCTAAGGTAGCTGGAACTCGGGGTTCAAGTGTGCCTGTTATGTTAGCATATACTTGTTTGACCTAGGTTTTGGTTTATATTTGAAATGGCTTTAATGGTCACCAAATTTGCATCGTGGAATGTGTGTGGGCTTAGAGGGAAAGCCAAGAGAGCTCAGGTTTTCAAACATTGTGAATTTTTTCAGGTAGATATTTTGTTCTTACAGGAAACCCATCTAACTAAAGTTGAATCGAAATGGCTGGTTCGATCCGGGTTCTTGCAGGTATTCGTGGCAGGTGGTTCTAACTTTGGGGGGGGGTGGCGATACTTATTAAAAAATATGTAAATTTCATGGTTAGTAATATAGTAGCCGACCCAGAGGGAAGATATGTATTGATTAAGGGCTCTCTGAATGGAGACAATATGGTTCTAGGATCTGTGTATGGCCCAATAGGGGGTAGTCCCATGTTTTTTATGTCCCTAGCGGACAAAATTAGTGCTATGCTCCCTTCCCAAATTGTGTTGGGTGGAGATTGGAACCTCCCTCCTTCTCATTTGTTGGATAAGGATCCCAAATCTAACTTTCCACCCTCTCCGGCTCAAAGAGCGCTGCAGGAATTTATCCATATGCTTGGCCTCTGCAATCCCTGGCATCTTTCGAACCCATCTCTCCACTCCTTCTCATTCTTTTCTCAGCTTCATGGCTCTCGGTCTAGGATAGACTATATTCTGGTCAGTAAAACTCTTTTTCCGAATCACCTCCTTTCTGGCATTGAACCGATTATTCTCTCCGACCATGCAATTGTGTGGGCTAAAATATCCCCAGGGCTTAAGTTTCAAAGGGACACGGCCTGGAAGTTTAACACCCAGCTTCTAAAAGACACGCATATCGTAGCCAGATTAAGACCCTTATTTCGTCTTACCTGGAGAATAATCTTGGATCCACCCCAGATTTGATTGTATTTGGGGTTCCTCAAAGTGCTATCTTAGGGCGAGCTGATTAAGATTGCTTCAGCAAGGAAAAGGGCTCGACTATCTCGGCATCTTCCTTATGGCTAAAATCAGAGAATTGAGAACTCTTGTTCCTCCCTTCTTCCTTACCAGCCTTTGAAGCTCTCACAGCAGCCAAAAGTGAATATGCTGATCTGCTGAGGGAAAAAGCTGAATATTGTCTCGTTAAGACTCAAGCCAGGTATATTGAGCATGGTGAGAAGGCGGTAAGCTTTTGGCCCTGAGACTTCGCTCACTGGAAAGTTCCAGACTGATCCCGGCTATGCAATCTTCTTCTGGTTCCATGGTAAATTCTCCAGGAGACCTAGGGTTTTGAGGAATTTTATAAAACCTTTATAGCGTGCCTTCCTCTCCTACTCCTCTATCTGACATACTAGCTTATCTAGATGGTATTGATAATCCGAAACTCTGCCCTCATCACAACTACTCTGACCGCCCCTATTTCCTTTTCTGAAATTGAGGTGGTTATTGTCTCTATGGCTCCGGACAAAGCTCCCGGTCCAGATGGGTTCCCTGCCAATTTCTACAAGACATTTTCCAAGGAGCTGGCCCCAATACTCCTCAAACTTTATCAGTATCTTTTTCTGCTAATGCGACTGACCCCGCACTACTTGAGGCCACTATTGTCCTTATCCTTAAACTGGACAAAAGTCCCACGGATCCGGCTAGCTACCGGCCTATATCCCTTCAGAATTGCGATATGAAAATTCTTGCTAAGGTTTGCATGAGTGATTAAGAAAATATGGCTCCATCTTCTTAGTCCTGAGCAAGTTGGTTTTGTTCATTCTCTCGCCTTCGGATCACCTTAGAACCTCTCTCATATTTCTCATCTAGCTCAATCATCCCACCTCCCTATGGCCCTGATTTCGATTGATGCAGAGAAAGCTTTTGACCGCGTGGGCTGGTCCTATCTCTGGGCTACACTGTCCAAGATGGGTTTCCCAGTTTCGTTTCTTAAATGGATCCAGGTTCTATATAACTCCCCTTCGGCTAAGATATACTGTAACGGGGTTTTCTCTTCGAAGTTTCAACTGTTTACGGGAACCAGGCAGGGCTGTCCCTTATCACCTTTCCTTTTTAATTTATATTTGGAGCCTCTTCTTATTAAACTTAAGTCCTCCCCACTTATTAAAGGCTGCCGAGTACGTCAGCAGGACTTAGTCCTCTCGGCGTATGCGGACGATATACTTCTGCATGTTTCTCACCCGGTCACTTCTCTAGAGCAAGCAATTCTGCTCATTAATCAGTTCAGGAACTTCTCCCAGTACAAACTGAATATTACTAAGTCTGCAATCTTTCACTTAAATTCTTATACATACAAGCAAGACTTCATCAAGTTTGGTATGCGCTGGTCCTCAAAGTCAATCAAATACTTAGGTATCCATTTTTCCCCGGACTTAGCCCTACTCAAAAAGCTTAATTTGGACACTATTAAATCTCAAATTCAGCAGGATCTACTAAGGTGGTCCAATCTTCCCATCTCTCTTTGGGGTAGGATTAATATCATTAAGATGAATGTCCTTCCCCGTATCTTCTACCCGCTTAACCTATTGGGTCTGTGGTTACCGCTCTCTTACTTGCAACAGTTCCACCTGACCTCTCGGAATTCCTCTGGCGGGGAAAGGGCCAGGCGTTCCTTCCTCAAGTCTCGCCTCCCTAAGGATAAAGGGGCTCGCTCCCCAATCTCCTACTATACTACTGGTCCTCTCACTTGTCCAAAATTGGGAGATGGATCTCGTCTAATCCTGATCCCTTTCCCCCGATCTGGCTCCAAATTGAGAAACTGATTCTCTCGGAGACCAAGCTAGATCCCATGGCCATTTACTATACTCCCATCTCTCTCCTTTCTCAGTGGATAACGGACCAAACAATTCTTACGCTCTCAAATCCCTTTCTCAGTGTATGCAGTTCTTAGGATCCCACCCAAATTGGATCTTGGACAGCCATTGTTCTAAATCCCAACATTAAGTTGGGCAACTCAGTGATTGTCCCTGATTGGCTTCTGATGTCAAAATACCAATTCTGGACCAGTTCTACGATCAGGGTTCCTTCTCTCGCCTTCCAAGATTCGTATCAAATTTGGCATTCCCAGGGCAGAATCTTTAATGTATATCAATTAAGGCACCTCATTGCTGAGAAGTTTGGCATTCATTTCAGAGAAACTATGGTTCAGCCCTTCCTGTCTCTGATCTCTACCCTTGCTTCTAAACCACATGCTATCGTGGCAATATATTTTTTTATTGGACTATAAGTTTCCTAAGCCTGTTGCAGGATCTGGTATCTGGCCTCTTTACTTACTGAGGTGGCCTTGAACTGGTCCCAGGTTTGGAAGGACCTGCATAGATACCATACTCAGGACAGACTTAAACTTACCCAATATTATATTTTGAATAATATGTATTATACGCCTAAGAAACTCTTTCGTCTCAATAGATTAGCTCTCTCCCAGTGTACCAGGTGTTTGCAGGAGGAAGGAAATCCCCTTCATATTTTCTGGCACTGTACTAAAGTTGCTCTGCTCTGGTCAGCTATTCAGGACAATTTGGACCCCTATTGGGCCTTACTCCCTTCTTCACTCCTGAAATTTGTATTCTAGGAATATAGTAATATTGACTGTGTCGAGCGTCGATATCACATTGCCCTTGTGTCTGGTGTGGTTAAGCCTAGTCCTTAGACACTGGACTGACCAACTGACCCTGACTTATTCGGAATGGTTGACTGAGCTTTCAGCATGTATAAATGTCGAAGGCTTTCCGCCAGTGTCGTGATACCGTATGGATCTATTCCAGAAAAGATTGTGGAGTAAACTATATGCTCTGTATTTACACCGATAACCTCTTGGCTTCCCTTTGTTGCCCATGGTAGTTTCTTTCTTGTTCCATTTGTATTTATACCCTTTGCACTTTTAAGAGCTGTTTTCGGTGTAACATCTGTAATAGTACTAAGTTACCTTGGCACACTTGGGTTGAGGGGTGGGAGGAGGGGCGGGTAGGTGGAGGGGGGGAGGGTTGGGGGTTTGTGTCTTTTTTTTTTACTTTGTTCCAAGTATGGATAATTAGGTCATTGCATCCTATGTAAATGTTGTTTCTCTTTTTGGAAATTTAATAAACTTGAATTTAAAAAAAAAACCTTCTGACTTGTAAAGCCCTACACAGACAGGTCCCAGACTACCTGAAAGAGCTTCTGGTTCCTTACTGTCCAGGGCGATTGCTCTGCTCCACTGATGAGGGGTTGCTAGAGATACCACGGGTTTGTTTAAAATCTTTTGGGGCCTGTGCATTTATGCACACAGCCCCAACCCTTTGGAATTCTCTACCCCATCAGATACATGAGTGCCAGACCATGGAGGGATTTAAACAGGTGCTGAAACTGTTTTATGGAGCCATGCTTTTGGGGATTAGTACTATTTTACTGACTGTTCATAAATATTTTATCCTGTTTTAATATATGTAATTTTATATTGAAGTTGTTTAAATTGTATGTAAGGTGCCTTGGTATTTGAAAGGTGCCATATAAATAAACTTGATTTAATGTGATAAGGGATTCTACCCCCTCTATCCCGCCTACCAGAGGTAACATTTTTTTGATTGGGGAAAAATGTCCTTACCGGTGCTGAAGCTGGTCCGGGGTTGCTGAGTTGTCCTCGTGGTCTGGATGGATGAGCTGCTAGATAATCTTCTGCTAATTTAATCGTGGTTTCAGCAGACTCCAGTTGGTATTCTTTAACCCACACTTGTACATCCATAGGCAAAAATCTGAATGAACTGTTCGATAATTATTAACGCCATAATTTGATCAATGGTTTTTGTAGCTGGTTGCAACCACTTTCCACAGTAGTCCTTTAACTGTGCATAGATCTCCCTAGGGGTATCATAAAGGGCCATCTTCTGTGAACGAAACCGCTGTCGATACATTTCAGTACTTATATTTTACCTCCGGAGTACTTCCTCTTTTACTCTATCATAGTTGTTTGCATCCTCCCCGGTTAGCTGACTATATATGAGTCATGCTCTCCCAGATAGATAGGGCACCAACCTGATCACCCATTGGTCCCTGGGACAGGTACAGGTCAGGGCTATCCTCTCGAACATTGTGAGGTAAGCCTCAGTTTCATCGGTTTCCGTAAGTTTTGTTAATTTAATATCCCATGACCCAGTTCTATCTGGTTGACCTTGGTTCATCTCCTGTATGGCCTTCAACATCTCAGTCCATTTTTCATCTTGTCTTCTCCTCCTCTCAGCCTGAATGCGCCAGTCCTCATCTCGCTGCCATCTATCTTCTTCTTGTTGGTGTTCAAGCTCAATCTGCCACAGACACAACCATTTCAATAGCTCACTCAGGTCTTCTGGTACTGGTGACATCTGGATCTCTAGTCTCCTCACCTCTTCTCCCTCTGGAACATCCTCCTCATTGGTTTTCTTCTTTGGTCTCACTCCTGAACCTAATCCAGGCAATAATTGGATACCAGTCTTCTCCACCACTGATCTGGTCAAATGATATGCACCGAGGTCTGTCTGGTCCCCCTCCTTCATCTGTCAGGATATTGAAAACACAACACCCCCTTCCCAGGCAGTCTTGACGTACCAGTCAAATCCCACTGCTAACACTAATGTAGGCATGGGATAAATGACAGACAACCGGACAGTAGGCAAGTGTATAAAAAAAGGATTTAAATGTGTTTATCATTTTATTTTAAATCCAAAAGAAAGTTCAAGAAAATAATATTTACAGAAAGAAAAATATTGGTTTTAAACTTCATACTCAACAGGATATGATATCTCCTTTAGAACAATTATATGTTATTAACAGGAGGACCCTGTTACAGACGGCACCTCCAGCAGTGCACACACCTGACCACCAGAAATGGATGGAGGGAACTTTAGTTTAACACCTGAACACATAAATGGACAGAAGAGCACAAGTTTTAACATCTCAATCAATGGAAAGCCCAACAACAGTGCACTCGCTGACAACCAGAGATGGATAGAAGGGATCTTGGTTTAACATGCCATATGAAGAATGGCACCCTCAACACTGCACCCCCACCACCACTACATTAGATGCACAGATGGGACCTCAGTCTAACATATTATCTGAAGGACAGCACCTCAAACACTGCACCACCATCCCTGAACAATGAAAATGAATAGAAAGGACCTTGCTTTAAAATGTCATCTAAAGGACAGCATTTCCAACAGTGCACTGCCACCCCACTCCACCATGGATGTACAGAAGAGGCCTTGGTTTAGCTGGCCCACCAGCACAGCAGTAGCACCACCACCCAGAATCAGAAGCGATCTTGAGAGTTGGAAGGCCGGCTTGGAGAAAGAGGATCGAGCATCCCAAGGACTGCTCTCATCCTCTGGGAGGAGGGTGGGGATGCTGCTAGTGTGGTACTGACCCCTTGTGGAGGCTGGGAGTCTGACCACCAGGGCTGTATCTGACTGGAAGGCATGCCAGCTGTCAGGCATACATGCCGATCACATCATTGAATGCCATGCCTCCCTAGGGAGAAAAGGAGTAAATTCTCAGCCTGCAGGATGACACATCCTTTCTTGCAGGCCCCATACCTGGCTACTGGGCTCTCTGGTTGTATCCAAACTAAACTCCTCCCAGGTTGAGTAGGGTTCCTGTGGAAGGCTCTGCCATGAGGGGTAAACCATGGGGCACTGTGGACTGGTCAGCTAGATCCCAGAGATGGCAAGGTGATTGGGGATGGGGAGGAGATGCAGAAGGGAGCACACTGTGCACAGAGGAGAAAAAGCATACTAATTAAAAAAAAAGAAGAGACCTTGGTTTAACATCTTATCAGAATGATACCGCCTTCATCAGTGCACCAGCACCCTTGACCATCATAGATGGACATGAGGGAGCTTGTTATAACATATAATGTAAGGGACAGCATCTCTAACAGTCCACCACCCCCACCAACCACCATAGATGGACAGAAGGGACCTTAATTTAATATGTCATCCAACACATGTTGCCTCCAAACGTGTACTGCAATCCATGACCACCATAGATGAACAGAAGAAAAATTGAGTTAACATGTCATCCAAAGGATGGCACCACTAACAGTTCACCCACAGACAATAGATGAACAAAGGGGAACTTGGCTCAACATCTCATCTGAAGGACAGCATCTCCAACAGTGCATGACTACCCCCTATTACCAGACATAGACAAAAGGGACCTTGGTGTAACATCTTATCTGAAGGATGGTGCTACCAACAGTGCATCCCGGCTGACCACGATAGATGGACAGACAGGACCTTGGTTTAACATTTCATCTGAAGGGAAGCACCTCCTACAGGGCATAACTACCCCTGATGACACTAGATGGGCAGGAGGGACCTTGGTTTAACCTGCCATTTGAAGGATGGCACATACAACAGTGAACCACCACTCTGACCACCATAGATGGACAGAAGAGACACTGATTTAACATGTCCTCTGAAGAACACACTTCCAACTGAGCCCCCCCTCCCTTTAAACCATAGAGGGACAGGAGGGATCTTGGTTTAACATCTCATCCAAAGGATGGCATCCCAACAGTGTATCACACCCACCACCACAGATTTCAGAAGGGACATTGCTTAAACATGTAACTCAAAGGATCATACCTCCAACAGTGCACCACAACCTCTGACCAATGAAGATGGACAGAAGGGGCCTTGTTTTAAAATCTTGTCTAAAGGACAGCACCTCCAACAGTCACTGCAACCCTGCCCACTATGGGTGGACAGAAGAGATCTTGCTTTAAAATCTCATCTACAGGATGACACCTTCATTAGTGCCTCTGTACCCCTCACCACCATGGACAGACATAAAGGAGCTTGATTTATCATTTTATCTAAAGTATGGCACCTCCAACAGTGCACCATCGCCCCAACTACCAGAGATGGACAGAATAGACCTTCATTTGACATACCATACAGAGGACAGCACCTCCTTCAGTACACCACCTCCTCCAACCACAATAGATGGACAGAATGGACCTTAATTTAACATGTCATACAAAGGATGGCACTTACAACAGTGCACCACAATCATCGATTGCCATAGAGGAACAGAATGAACATTGGTTTAACATGTTATCCAAAGGACGGCACCACCAAAGTTCACTCCCAGACAATAGATGGACAGAAAGGTCCTTGGTTTAACATCTCATCCAAAGGATGGCACCTCCAACAGTGCACCACTACCCCCTACCACCACAGAAAGGACCTAGGTGCAACATCTCATCCAAAGGATGTTGTCTCCAATGGCGCATCCCTCTGACCACAATAGATTTAAAAGCAGGAGCTTGGCTTAACATTTCATCTGAAGGGTGGCACCTCCAACAGGGCAAAACAACCCCTGATGGATAAAAGGGACATTGGTTCAATCTCTCATCAGAATGACAGCAGTTCCAACAGTGCACCACACACCAGAGCACATAGATGGACAGAAGAGAGCTAGGTTTAACATTTGTCTTGATGAAAGGCTCAAAAACCGTGCACCTGCTGACCACCAAAGATGGATACAATGGACCCCGGTTTAACAGCTGATCCACAGGCTGGCACCTCCAATACTGCACCAACCCCCCAATTAGCAGAGATGGACAGAAGAGGTCTTAGTTTAAAATCTCATCTGATGGGTGGTTCCTCCAATAGTGCACCACTAGCCCTGATCAGCTGAGACAGACAGACAGACAGACATTATCTTGGTTAAGCATCTCATAAGTTGGATGGCACCTATATCATTGCACCACCACCACCAACCACCAGTGATGGCCAGAATGTAACTTGGTTTAACATCTCATCTGAAGGACAGCACCTCCATTAGTGTACCACCACCCTCAACCACCATAGATGAGTAGAACAGACCTTGGTTACATTCTTTTCCAAGGGATGGGACCACCAACACTGTGCCACTACCATGACCAGCAGACATGGACAGAAGGACCTTGGTTTAACATCTGTTCCAAAGGACTGCATTTCCAATATTACACCACCTTCCCAGACCAGCAGAGAAGGACAGAAGGGATCTTGACTTAACATCTCATCTGAAGGATGACACCTCCAACAGTGCACCACCACCCTGATCACCACTCATCTGGAGGATGGAATCTCCAACAGTGCACCATCACCCCTGACCACCATAGATGGACAGAAGGAACCTTGGTTTAACATGTCACCTTAAGGATGGCACTTCCATCAGTACATCACCACCCCTGCCACCATAGATGAACATAAGAGACCTTGGTTTGACATCTCCTGCAATGGATAGGGCTTCCAACAGTGCACCAGTTCCCCTGACAAGCAGAGAAGGACAGAAGGTTCTTGGTTTTTTACTTCCTACAGCTCAGCCCCCACTCCACTGGACCCTCTTACCTGGATGTTGATGATCCTGAGCCAAAGGACAGTACTTAGAAAAGTGCACCACCACCCTGACCACCAGAGATGGACAAAAGGGACATTGATTTAACATCTCATCCAAAGGATGGCACCTCCAATATTGCATCACCACCCTTGACCAGCAGAGATGGACAGAAGGAATCTTAGTTTAACATCTCATCCAATGGATGACCCCTCCAACAGTGCACCATCCTCTCTGACTATCAGAGATCAACAGAATGGAACTTGGTGTATCATCTCATCCAGAGGATGGCACCTTCAACAGTGCACTGCCACTCCAAACCATCATAGTTGGACAGAACAAACCTTGGTTAAATATCTCATCTGAAGGATGACACCTCCAACAGTGCACCACCAAGACTCATGACCACCATAGTTTTGGATAAAGGGGACCTTGTTTTAACAGTCCATCTGAAGAATGGCATCTCTTACAGTGCCCCCACCACAGCCATAGATGGGCAGAAGGGACCTTGGTTTAACATCTCACCTGAAGGATGAGACTTCCAACTGTGCACCACCACCCCCAGACGCCTTGGCTTATGAATGACACCTCCAACATTGCCGCTTCGCCATCACCATTGGACAGAAGGGTTGGAAATTCTGGTTAATGGCTTTTGAACTTTTACTTGTAATTTTGTCTTCTTGTAATATTTTGCACCAGACTTTTAGGATTACCTTTTTGGGACCCCTCTCATAAACAAGACAAGAGTAACATTTCAAATCCCCTCTAAAACATGCTTTCCCAGTTCAGCAGCAAAATCACCTTTTGGAAGGAATTAAAAAAAAATCCACCTATCTTGATCATAAGGTGGTGTCATAAACAGACTGTGTTGAAAATTGGGGATCAAAATGTCAACAAATAATGAATTTATGAAGAAACACTGAATTTTTTTAACATTTACTCATAACTTTGCAATTTTTATATATTTTGGCCCCACAACTGCAACAAAGCCCTTGTGTTATCCCACCTGAAGATTATGATGTGTCATTTTTGAGCCCATAAGAAACATTTTGAAAGTGGTAAGGCCATAACCTGGACATCCAACACATGAAAGCCAGAGGTCCATGGGCTGCTAGGCCCCCAGAAGCTCTGGGGGTTTAGATGCCCTGTGGTGAGTTTGGGGGCTTTTATTGAAGATAAACCACACTTTTGAGTGGTGTGGGAGACTCTGACTGGCCTTAGAGTCTGCTGTTGCAACTGGAGGGTGGGGTCCAACTGGCTGACCAGCAATGCCATCAACCACCCACCCCATGAGCATTATTGTAATGTTCTATGAAATATTTTTATATTAAGGCTGGGAGTCTGGGGCCATTAGACTCCCAGAAGCTCTGGGGTTTTAGATGCTCTGTGGTGAGTTTTGGGGACTTTTATTGAAGAGTTACTTCAGTATTGTTCATTTTATGCAGGAGTCTCATTTCATTCTGCCAAAATAAAAGGGCACCCAGTTTCTGCTCTGCTAATACCTGGGACCCATCAGTTGTTCTTGTTGCACTGCCTGGTTCCCAGTTCTAATCTAAACCACTATCCCACAACTGAATATTGTAACACACTTTGGCTAAGCCACAAGTTCTGTTTCCCTGTCTGTTTTTGATACTTTTGTTTGCAACAGTACTGTCTCAGCAGCAGGTGACTGACAGCATAGCTTGCTTAACCTCAAGTTAAGTAAGACTAGGGGCCACAATATCTGAGTCAGCTGCTGCTGCCGGTAAATCAATGTGCATAGATGAACAATAAATGGTGATGCATCACGATTGCTGGGAGCATGCACATGACATCATCATGATTCCAGGTGGGACCTTTAATAAGTTTATGCCTCTGGGCTGGCTCGGTGGCACTGAGGGTTGAGGCCCTGGATGCCACACCTCATGCCACACTGGTGACTGATGGTTGGCCGGGTGGGGAAGGGGGAGGAGTGGATTGAGCAGCTGGCAGGCAGTTCTTCTACTCAGGAAGGGAGGGATGCGGGGTTTCCACGGTGCATGGCTGCCACCCAGTGGAGGCTAGGTGACAGTGCCATGACAGAGGGGGACTATGGCAAAAGGCTGGGAGGGCAAAGGGTCCATCATCGAAGCCGTGGTGAGCATGTGCGCCTCCATGGGCACGTGGGCAACTGTGTTCTGGGGCTTCAGGTAATAGGGGAGAAAAAACAGAGGAAAATCTGTGGCCACTGCTGGATGAAGCCCCCAGGCCGGCTCCAGTGGTCTGCTGGGGCACGAGAGGGAGGGGTGCCTTGAATGACGGTGGAGTCTGGTACAGTCAGCCGACATGGGACCACCGCCCACCGTGGAGGATAAACAATGGACGGAAAATAAGTTTATGCTTCCCATTCAGCAACAAGTCAGATGCTGCAATAGAAATATTTATAATGATCACTTCACTCTCACAATTCACCCACATTTTGTGGAGTTAGGCCAGGATGTTGTGCATGCTGAATAGCTCCCTGATGCACTGCAAGCATTTCATACTGCTCAGTGAATTTGACCCTATTAAGACCAAAACTGCTATGTGTCTGTACTGTACTGTGCTGCAGCTTGCAGACAGATGATGATACTGCTGACATGCCACATTATATCACTACAAAAAGGGTGATGAGCAGGTCCTTTTCATTTCAAGGAGTATGATTTTTTAACCCAATTTTTACTTACAATGAATGCATTCATTTTTGTTTAATAATGCTACTTTCAGTATGATGGCAATTGCAAGCAGTCTAGTTTTCTGCAACACAGTAGGACTGTTCCTTGCACGTTCCAGGTGATTCTATGCATTTCAAAATATAAGACAATGATGACACACAAGTAAAACAACTTAATATATTTTTTTAATGGAAACAGCTCTTTATTGCCTTCCCTTTTACTATTAGTTCTATTCAGCCCAACCCACACAAATAAATAAATGTGCATCTCACTGTTTATGTTTACAAAAGCGGATTGTTTTTCTGTTTCCTCTCAAATCCCCCACCCGTACACAAATGACTGGCATGGCAGTCACACTCCAGTAAACCCTACATCACTCTACTCCCACTGATCCTCTTCTCCTCCCCAACAAAACATAGGTGGGAAGGGGGCGGGGAGTGCACTTCTGAAGTGTCATTCAGATGAGATGTTAAGCCAAAATCTCTTCTGCCTAATTCTGGTGGTTGACATGGTAATATTTAAATATACAGTGACACTTTCCAAGGGAATATGGGAGTTCTCCTTGTGTTCTGACCAAGAGTCCCCTCACTCAAGAACATAGGTGCTAAGAATTACTGCTGTGTGTTTGGTATTAGCATGCTTGGAAGCTGATGCAATATATTGCAGACAGCTCCAGCACTTAAAGTAGCTAACTCACTCTTATGTAAAGTGCTTTAGGATACATTTTGTATGGGAGGTATTATAAAATCAAATTCTAACAAATAACAGATTGGACAAAGGGGCCCACTTACCAAATTTCATCAGTTAATCATGAAATATTTTATTCATAATGATATTTCTTATTTCATCCAGCAAAATAGTTTCTTACGTTTTGGGGAAATAATTACCCCTTCATCGAGGAGTTGGTTTTAAAAGGAAGTAGGAAACTTTTACGCTGGTTGAAAAAAGAAATATCATTATGAATAAAATATTTCATGATTAACTGTTGAAATCTGGTGAGTGGACCCATTTGTCTAATCTATTATTTGTTTAAGTAGTGTGTGATTGGATTGGGCCTCTCCTGGTTTTGATTAGTGTTTTCTGTCTCCTTTTCTTGAAGTTGAATGAATCAGATTCTGGCTTGCGTTAAAACCAAATTCTATTCTACTGTGCTGCTGTACCTCTGCTTGAGAAACCTTGTCTTTTTCCAAATGATAACAAGCTTTGTTACTCCACGTGCAATCATTTCCTGCAAGAGTTTAAGAAAGACACATTCAATACACCAGTAAAAAGTTGGGTACAAAATTGCCATTGCATTCTCACACGCTGCACTATTAAAACAAATTGAAAGAGGTGGTGGTACAGTGAAAACCAGGAGAAGCAAGACCTCCCCAAAAAAGTTATGGCAGAATAATGGAACGGTAACACAGTTACCTTACTACGGACCCATTGTACAATGACTCCCCCCCTCCCACCAACACACTTTCTATGTTTCTAAATGTAAAAGGCACTAGTAGGCAACATGTTACATAAATGGCTATGATTTTTATGGCTATGGCCGGAACCTACAGCCATCCTTTCAATTGAAAAAAGATGTTTCTGTGGAACAGATCTTTTAGGAGTTTTCAGTGTATTCTTCCATCAACTGCAAAATAATGGTCTCCCCCTCTGATTTTTGCTATTGGCTGCTCTGCCTTAAAGGCAGGGGGGATGATACTGTGCTTCCCAACTTCTCAGGATATAAACAAAAAAAAAACTTTTGGAGCTGCTGTCATTTAACCCTTGGAGGGCTGCAGAATGAGCATCTGTCCAGCTCAAGTCGAATAGATTCATTCCAGTTCATTCAGCAGCCTAGGGGTTAACTCATTTATCTCCTTACTTTGACTAAATACTGATCCAGTAGCAAATGACTAATTATGCACATATGCTATGTGGGAGACAGAGCAATGTAAGAAGTAGACCCAGACTCCCCCATCATGTAGGAATGTCTACTGTCTACTGCTGTCAACACTCCCGCATGTCTAAGTTATATAGTTCAAAAATAAATTAGAACTACAAAACCAGTCATACAGAGGATATAATGACTTGAATAGTGTTTTTTTATGTTTCTTTTTGTTTGTTTTCTATTACTGGTCTAAAATAAGTATCCGTTTATAAGTGTGTGAGCCCTGTTTAATAAATGAATGCTCTGCTATGCCATGCAGCTCCAAATGTCAGTACTAAAACAATGTTATCAATGTGTGTTCATTTGCCTGTTAAAGCAAGGTTAAACTAATTCAATGCTAAGGAGGCACATTCTGTAATTGAACACTGTCTATTCTGCTTCACTCTGGGATCCATTTTAACTAGAATTTCAGGCATAAAAATAGGGTTTAAATATCCTTTAAATTCTGTTCTGTTATTCCCTCTGCAAGCATTTATTGTCAATTTACATAATGTATCTCTTTGGAACCAGTTTAAATTTGCTGCAACAGGGAAATGGACATACATTCTACAGCAAAATGTATTCGACTCAGATTTAAAAAACAAATATGGGTGCATAGATTCAATTTTGCAACAGTAGCCATAAACATGATGAAAGTAGCCCTTATCTAACACAAGTGCTCCTGGGTCATCACATGTAAGTGGCTCTGGTGGGATTTAGCAGCTGAGTCATTTATCTCAAGCCAGGTAACAACTTTGTAAACATAAGACTGTAGAATACTGTCTTCTGTTGTGCCATAAATCTGATGTATTACATTTTACTGTCACGTTTTCTATGACACATTTCAGATCACCTTACGAAGATAGGTTGAGGGACCTCAACATGTACTCATTGGAGGAGAGAAGGGAGACGGGTGATATGATCGAAACCTTCAAGTACTTAAAGGGCATCAACAGGGTTAGTACAGAGGGTATGTTTCAATTAAAGGGAGAAGGAATCACTAGGGGGCACAGCCTGAAGTTGGTGGGGAGGTAGTTTCAGGAGACAGGTGAGGAGACATTACTTCATGGAGAGCGTGGGGGGGGTAGAACGCACTTCCTGAGGGTGTGGTATCTCTTAAAACAGTGAAGAGCTTCAGAAGAGGTGGGACAGGGTCAAGGGCAAGATACTATTCAGTGGGAAGTTGGGGGGCAGAGAAGGAAGCAAGGGTTGGGGGGGGCAGCAGCAGGAGCCTAACCTGTGTGCTGCATGACTGAGCAGACGTGCTAGTCAAATTGGCCTGTAGCTGCTGGCATTTTTGTATGTATTTTTATATCGCTACATTTTCTTACTTCAGATCTGAGATTTGGACTTGCTACTGTTATTGCTGAAGATGCTATTAGTTAAAACAGTGATTGAGTTACTTTTCTATTATGACAGGTTTGTACAAAGTGTAAATGTAGTCATGTTGGAAATTAAAACTATAGACTGGATTACATTCTAATATACAGCACAGAACAGGATGAATTATACTAAAATGCTTCGTGACTGCTGTAATCCGGGGGCCACAACTACCAGGTGGGAGTCTCCAGGGGTCAGGTTGGTGGTATTTTTTGTGTTATTAGCGCTGTGCAGTGCCTCCATTTTTGTAATCCCCTACCTGGGACCTGGGCTCAGGGAGAAAATTGTCACTCAGCATGTTGGCTAAGTTTGGCTACTCTGCATGGGGGCACCCAAGTATTCCGGACACAGGAAGCAATGACTGAATGTCCATACAAGGAGTTGGGATTCTAAAGTGTGGCTTTTATTCACAACACAAAGGAACAGTAGGTATAGACGGACCCCCACAGGGCTACACTCCTGGTAATGCAGATTTCTCCTGAACAGACACACATCTTCTTAAATCTTAAACCCTCGGGTTTAACAACACATAGAGCACTTGGCCCGAACTTGACTCTTCTCTAGTTTCCGTGGCTCGGCTCCCTTGCCAGCCCTTGGACTACCTTCTTTCCTTGGCTCGGCTCCCTTGCCAGCGCTTGGACTACTTATCCATTTATCATGGAGATTTATTGGTGGCTCCCTATACCACCCCTGAGCACTTCTGGCTCCATCAGGGAATCTTCATTAAACAATCCCACATCTGGGTACTTTCCTCAGGCACTGGCCAAGTACCTGAGAGAAAACAGCAGGTGTCCTAAAGCGAACCCGTAGAGGTGACTCTGGTCAAGCCAGATGGAGGGTCTCCCACCTCTTGCTCCCATAAATCATACCCAGCCATTCCTCTGGACTTTAACACCTCATCTCTGAAAACACTTTACTTTGTAGATTCTCTTTAAATGTATGTCACATTTAATCTACTGTTTCTTCCAGCCCACATGTGCTGAACTTGAAACATACTTAATGAGTGGCTATGTCCATTTCTCTAGACCCCCACAGAGTTAAGCAGTCCAATTCCCACAACTTTTAAAACAGTACTTGGCTGTCTTTTTCTGACCCCACAGTAGCAATCACTTAGATTCATCTTTTCCCAGGTGAAAACACATTGGCCCTTTAGCAGAGCAAACTCACCCCTTGGTTGCAGGTGCCTCACAGGCTTTTTTCTCTTCTGAAACTTAATGAAACTTCCAGGTGTCTCAGCAAAAATCCTCACAGGCAGCTTCTTTTTCCACTAGCTGGGCCAGGGGAATTGCCCCTGGAAGTGGGCTGATTCCTTTCTCCACCATCCCCACAGGGATGGGGCCCTAAACCACTAGAAGCAGTCTCTACTACTTCAAACAGGTACTGTTGTGTTCCTCTTAAGGTGAGAACACACACCTAAACTAAAAAATATAGCTCTTTGGCAGAGCTAAGGGCTCTGAGGTCCTGCAGCTGCAGCACACCTCTTCTCTCTACTGATCCCACATACAGACTACTACTGACTCACTTCAAATCCTCCCAACATTCTATCCTAACTTCCCTAGCTGCAACATTCTAAAATGGCTTATGCAGCTGCAACAGTTCTAAAATGATGTAATCCCTTGATCTCAGCTGAGACTGAGAACAGAGTGAGACAGTGTGAAATCCATTTAACTGGAATTTTGCAAGCTGTCTTCCCCCCCCGCCACTAGATCTAACTGGGATTCTTGTAACCCAGGGTAACAGGGGGGTTACACTCACCCTGGGCCAGGAAAATGACTGTCCGCAGTTAGTTACCAGGCCTAGGCCATCCTACCCTATGTGCTACCTATGGAGAGGGGTGATCAGGCCCCCTCCTACCATGTGCTAGGCACAGGCAGGCAACACTAAAGGCCCAGAGGCCATCAGCTGATGCATCAGCCTCTGCTCTACCTGCTGACTATGGATACCCAGTGGCTCAGGAAGAACTGTCCAGAGCATAGCCCTAATAGATCAGTACTGTGCCCCCCCCCGGATGGTCAGGACCACAGCCCCTAGCCCTCTAGGGAAAATCTATCTGCCTTTAACCAAAAACCCCAAAACAAACACACAGGGGACCTCCCCCCAACCCTGGACACCCGCAACCACACACAAGAAGCTAATACCATACACAATGCATTACTCCCACACTCCCCCACAACCATACCTGTGGAAGGAAAATTACATACAGTAACCACAACAACAGCATTACTTTAAACCCTAATACTTTTTAAAGTACAAGGGGAACTCCGATGAGTTCCTCCTCCTTCTCTTCTGGTCTTCTCTTCTGGTCTTCTTCAGGAACACTTGCAAGAAAAGAGAAAAACAAAACACACCTAATCTGCATACACAGTTCTATCTAAACACTGAAGAATCCCAAAAAGATTTTTCAGAAAAGTAGAAAAACAGTAACAGTATAAACAGTAGAAAAATATAATATTTACAATTCACTTTTGCAATTTTGGGGGCATGGAATGCCCTAAATGTCCCTTCTAGTGACTCACAACACCCAAAGGCAAGTTCAATAAAGAGTCTCTCCTGGGCCGGAGCACGGTGAAGCAAATTTCTAGCAGGCCAAAGTCCCGAAGGGGAAAGTCTTTGAGGACAGTTCACACTTTTGGAGTCTGCTGATGTAGAGTGTGTACTGCAAATGTCAGAAATAGAAAAAAAGTCTGGACTCACCAGTCTCTTGAAGAATGGAAAACATATGACACCTGTGTTCCCGTCGAAGACTCTCCCTGACAGCATTCTGTCAATGCAGCTGGGCGGACATCTTCCGGAACACGAACAGGATGGCACATCTGGGAACAGCTGGGCTGGTGTCATCTCTGGAGATGGAACCATGGAACAGGAACAAAAATGAAAACAGCTGGTCTGAAGTCATCCGATACCCAGTTGATGAATCAGGATACAGCTGGGCTGGTATCCTCTCTGGATTTGAAGTCATCTGGTGGGCCAAGTTGATGGATTCTGGAAAGCCAGTTCACTGTATAACTGTTGAAAGTGGGGTACATGGATCCTGGACATCCAGACTGGTGGAACAACATAGGTATGGCAACGTCTGGAATGGCAGCATTGACTACCACTGCTCTGCTCTCCACTTGGTAGGCATGGGCACATTCACAGGATGTTCTTGACCTTGTGGGAAATAGCACAATGGGTCAGGTGAAAGAATTATTACCCCATCTGGGTGCTTATAATTCACATTGTGAAAGGATTCATGTCCCTTTAACTGGAATTTCACAAGCTGCCTTCCCTGCCTGCCACTAGTTCTAACTGGGATTTTTGTAACCCCGGGTAACAGGGGGGTTACACTGCAGTGTACAATCAGAGATTATGTCTTTATCTCAGTTAGACTGCTGGAAGCTGTGCAAAGATAACCAAAAAACAAGCATTTGCCAATGCTGAAGGTTTCCTTGCGTGGTGTATCTGGGATGGCATTCAGTGGCGCTCATGGCACTCATTACTTCAAGCTTCTTCAAGCTCACCATAGTCATATTGGCTCCGGCTAGAGCTTGTATTTCATGGTGCAAGTGCGGTATTATGAATCATTTAGTGGGAGCCACACACACAGGCTAGCACAGTCTATAAAATAAACACCAAGGGGTAGCATGAAAAACTTAGCATCTACCAGAATGACACGATTGGGCTGACAGCTCCCTCCTGCTGGCCTCTTTCATTTGTGTATGTCCCTTTGGTGAGCAAGGCGATGCCTCCTCCTCCACTGGTCACTCCTTCCAAGAGCTGCTGGGTCCGCAATGGCTGCCACTCCCCTCTATGCCTGTCATGTGCAACCCACAGCAGCTTTGATTTTTTTTCCCTCTCTCTGCTTCAAGCCACTATTATCATCTGTCACTACCATTGCCACATTCATAGAACTGTAAATAAATCATCTGTCTGTAATGAAGGGGGAAAAAACATTCATGGGAGTCTCTGACAAAAATGTGCTATGACCATGGCCATACCAGCTGTGCCAAATCCAACGGCCCTGGTCATTTTTCAAATTCCCTATGAAATGTGTTTTGGAGCCACTCTTTGAAGCACCTTTTAGATGGTATTTTAAAAAAACTTCCACTTGTCTTGATCATAAGGTGGGATCATGAAAAACTATGTTGAAATTTAGGGTCAAATTGGCAATAAAACAACAAAGTTAGGAATGAACAGTAAACTTGTAAAGATGAGCGTTATTCTGTGCACCAATTTTTCAGCACTAGGGCCCCCAAATTCAAACAATTAGCAGTGCACTAACCAGGTTAGTACAGCGCTAACCTTGAAAAACACAGTTGACAGGGTGGGGGCCATATTCTAAAGCTCCCAGAGTACTGAGCTGGCCTGGCAGTGCAATTGCATAGACTATACTGTTGTGCCCATGCAAATGAAGGATCCTCCATGCATACTAGGCACAGGAGTATATGCATTAGTTTTAGCAGTGTTAAGTGGCCTCCATTGCAGCACTGTTAAAGACTGCTAAAATCCTGCCCTTATCCCTGTGCACAGTCCACCCCAATCACCCATCCTGTAACTCTCTTGAATATTCCTGGTAGTTTAGTGGTCCCCCCATTGCCCATCGTTTAGCTTTCTTGAATATTTATGATGGTCTAGTCATTGCCTTACCCTCCCCCATCCCCAATCCTGTAGCTGTCTGAAATATTCTGGTGATCTACTAGTCCCCCCCAAAAAGAGCATCCAACCTCAACCCAACCTTCCTGCTTAGGACTCTCCTTTTTCTCATCCCCTATCCTGGTCACTTAAGCCTAATTATGACAACAGTGATGGTGACCAACACAGCCATCTGCTCACCACTGTGGCCAACCACCAACTGAGTGTCAGTGAGTAATTAAGAGCACTGTAGAAACAGCTGTTCCTACAGTAGTGGCGATTGCTCATTGACAGTCAGGCAGTGGGTAGCCAAGGTTATGAGTAGAGGGCTGTGCCAGATGCCATCCCAATTGCCATACTTTGGCTTAGATAACTGGGGTGAGGAGGAGTACAGGGCCCTGAGCAGTATGGTGGAGAGGGGGTCAGAGGCCCTTATGGCTGGAAAGACCACTACACAACTAGGAATGTTCATGACATCTACAGACCTGGTGATCAGGGGGTGAGTGGGTGAGAACAACTAGATCACCTGGAATATTCAAGACAGCTACAGGAAAGATGGATGATTAGGAGTATTGAGGACCACTAGACTACCAGGAACAGTCAAGACTGCTACAGGGTGGCCCCTCTGTGGGAACCATGCATGCATGCTAATGAGCCCATAAATGCCATGTAAATAGCCCATAATGCCTTTCATGCTCATGGACTTATTCACATGTTAGGGTTGAATATGGTCCAAAGGAGATCTGGCATGATCCTGTTTGGGCTGAGCTATCTTCATTGGGCTCTTGTGATGCATATGAAGTCTGGGGCTGAGTCAGTGCACTGTACAATCACTATGCGCTGCACCAACAAGGTCTCACATTTAGTTTAGTTTTAGTTTTCAGTTTTTAGTTTTTATTATGCATAAAACCCTTTAGGCAGAGCCTATTTTCAAATGGTTTAGGGTTGAGTACTACAAAAATTACATTTACAATCACAGGTGTACACAACAATACAGTAGGACAACAATTTCTGCCCTCCAATTGGAGCACACACATTATCTGAATATTGCTCCTGAACTGTCTGTGCACCAACTGATGCACAATGCTCCTGTCAGTGCAGCACATACGGCAAGCTCTGACTATGGGGGCCTATAGCCTTTAGCCTTTGTGGTGCCCAAAGTCCACAACCAATGGCGACTGGGGTAAGAAAGATCTGCCTGTAGCCTTAAAATACTATTGTTCTAACTTGCAACAGCATACAAGAAAACATATTCGGTATTGGGGAAATGCTTGTCTTTTGGCTCTACCTGACTTCTCCATCTCATCCTTGCAGCCCTGGTTTGTTTGTTTGTTTTATTTTTAACCAGGAAGTGGACTGGGCACAGCCCTTTTTAGCTATGCCTGACACATAACATTACAATACAGAGTTTACTTTTACACACTATATAAAACAATTATTCAAATTTACAAACAGTGTCACAATATAACTTCATTAACAATAAATGTTTAAAATGAGATTCAGAATGTGTTTTTTGAATCAGTTCTTCATATTCATTTAAAAATGAAGGTGCATACCATGAAAATGCTTTCCTACTCATTTGTAGCTTAAAAACAGGAATGGTATATTGATTTAAATAATTTTGTCTTGCAGCCCGACCATGATCTTTAGCAACAATTAATTTTGATAGGGACAAGGGATCTCCTGAACTTTTTATCCGAAAAACAAAATTTACTAACATATATTTTAAAAAGTTGACCTGGGAAAGTATTCCCAGATCTAAATAAAGTTGACAATGATGAGTTCTGAATGGGGCAAGAAGGGCAAATCTGCAAATATCATTGTACAAAACACTGTAACATAGTGAGAGAGCCACACCAGAGGTGTGCCATGACTGAGATTATGTTGTATCATTATACAAAGCTTTAAATTTTGACTCAAACAGCTGATTACAATGTGCAAAAGTAATGCTTCCACATTCTAACACTTGAAAAAGATCATATTTAGCTATGACATAGCAAGCTTCTTCTGTCAGAAATTTAATATTTCTGTAGAGAAAGCCAAGTATATGATGTATCTTAACACTCAGCCTCTGCAAATAAGGAGCCACAATAAGGTTCAAATCTAGGTATACACCTAGATATTTAACAATGGTTACCAAAGGGAGAGGATTACCTCCAAGACCCACTACTTGAATCTGTCTGAAGTAAGTGCACCACTAAGGAAATTACTAGAGAACAAGGTTCAGTGGTACTGGGAACAGCTGAACAAAAATAGCTTTCAAGATCTTAAGAATTTGATAACTCAGACACCTGTTCTTAAGTTCAATGATATAACCAAACCAGTTATACTATCTGTGGATGCCAGCTCCGAATGCATGGGAGCAGTGATAATGCAAGAGGAGAAGCCAATAGCGTATGCTTCCAGAGCGCTCACTGATTGCCTGTAGAGGTATGTGCAAACTGAAAAGGAACTCCTAGCGATCACCTAGATATGAAAAATTCCATCAATATTTATATGGGAAAAAAGTGCAGGTGAAGTCTGATCATCGTTCATTGGAGGAAATATTCAGGAAACCTCTAATTCAAGCACCACCAAGACTACAAAGGATGTTTATGTGGCTGCAAATGTACAGTCTACAAGTTAAGTACAAGCCTTGGAAAGAAATGCACATTACAGAAGCATTGAGCAGAGCTTATTTTAGAGAGAAGACAGCAGACTAACTGGATGAAGAGCTGGAAGTAAATCTGCTTATTACCCAACTACCTATTTCAGCAGAGAAATGACAAGAGTTCCAGACAGCCACAGATAAAGACATGACACTACAGCAGCTCAAAGCAGTTGTGCTAAATGGATGGCCTACAGAGAGAGACAAAGTGCAAATAGAAATCAGAAATTATTGGACTTTTCATGAGCAAATCCCTTAACCTTGACCAGCTACTGTTCGAAGGAGCAAAACTGATAGTTCCACAACAAACGAGGAAACAAATGCTTCAAAAAATACAGAAAGCCCATCTTAGCATTGTAAAATGTAAACATACAGTAGCTGTACTGGCCTGCAACGTCAAAAAAGACTGAAAAAATAGTTTCACGATGCGCCACTTGCAAAGCAAAAAAACAAAACAATAATCCTAAAGAACTTTTGTTGCCTCATGACATAGCTGACAGACCTTGGGCTAGCTGACCTCCATTAGTTCAACAGAACAGAATATCTTCTGTGTGTGGACTGTTATTCCAAATTCCCAGAAACAACAAAACTCAATTGACCAGATTTTCAAAAGCCAGAGAATGATGCAGGATGCTTGCATAAAAAACAACTGACGCAAGGAGCAGGATGCATTAAACCTTGCATTAATTCTGATTTTCAAATGGTGCTTGCATCAAAAACAGGTCTACATGTGCCAGATTGGCTTGCACCATGCTTGCACAGAAAAAATGCCTGCATCATGTCAGAAGAGATGCCTGCGTCATGGAAATTATGCACCGTCCCTTTATTTGGGATTTTCAAAGAATGTGAGTCCTGTTCTTGTGCTTAAGATGCATACTGCTGTTAGACCAGCACAAGCCGGTCTAATGTTCACTAGAACATGTAAAGAGCCCCATAATGGGGGAAGGGGTGTCAGGTCTGACATTGATACTGTTAAGGGCCGATATTCCCCTGCGGGGCTAGTTAAGAATGTTTTCAGGGCTTGGGCTTGGCCATTTCATCTGCTGTATTTTTTGACTTAGCTTGCTTCATTCTCATCCTTTGCATCGTTTTTTTGATTCAACTTGCACCATTTTTTGACTCATCCTGTCTCACTCTCATTGCTTGTGTCATTTTTGCTGACTTATCTTGCACCATTTCTTTGACTCAACTTGTATCATTCTCATTCCTTGAGTCATTTTTTTTACTCAACTTGCACCATTTTTATGTTGCTTGCACGCATGCGCAAGAAACATATTGCGGCAGCTTGCTCCACAAGCAGGTTGTGGAGGCATAGCACTGATGTGGCCAAGGCCCCCACAGCCTTTTAAGGCTTGGCCTTCTTTCTTCAATGCTGTGGCATGCTGCTGCTGACACTAGGTCAGCCAGCATGCCACCAACTTCTAAAAAAATAGCCGCTGCAATCAGGGGCCGCCTCGTCATTGCAGCATCAGCCATTCGCTAAAATGAGGGCGCGACCCGTCATTGCAGGGTGGAACGTTAGTACTGTAATATTGTTTGTGAACATAGCGGTGGCTTGCCGCCGTGTTTATAAACAATATTCATGAACCCCATGGCCAAGGGGGTGCCCAATCCCCCTTGGTAGCATGTACCCCCCAAGAGTGTTTGTGTGCTGACAGGGGCCCCCAATCCCCATCTGCTTTACTGCCCCAATAGAATCATTATTTTGCCAATGGGGGAGCCCACTCCCCATTGGCATCACCCCCCCAAACACCCAGTGTAGTTGTGCCAATGGGGGTGCCCAATCCCCCATCAGCTAGAGCTGCCCCCCTCAAACAAACAGTGTTGGCATGCTGGGAGCCCACCCCAGTGTTCCAAATAGCCCTGTAAAAAAAGAAAACCTTCCCATGATTTTTTTTTTGTTTACCCTGTAAAGAAGGAAACAGTCCCTTGGTAGGCTCGCTGCCCCCCCCACAACCGCACCCACCCACTGCACACCCTGCCTTCCCACCCCCCACACCATACTTACCTCTGGAGTCTAGTGCGACAATCTTCAGTGGACCAGGAACACGTCTGCACTCTTCAAAGCCGACCATGAACTGAGGAAATGCCGGTAAGCTGTATAATGGAATAAATAGGGTTTTTTCAACTTTGATGCATATCTCAGGCATTTTTTGGAATTTTGGCACCAAATTTTCAACATGGGTTTTTTGGGACCCTCCTCATGAATTCTATCACTGCCATGGTGTTAATCGGCCCGGAAAGGTGATTTCTTCGTCATTGCATAGAATCACCTTTCGGGACTGATTAATGAAATGACAGTGCCAGTGTTCTTGAAGTGGGCTCTCAAAAAGCCTATGTTGCAAATTTGGTGGAAAAAAATTCTCAAAATGACTGTTTTATGAGCGTGTGGTGTGCAGTTGCTACGTACACTCGTAACTTCACAACTTTGCAATATTGTCACGCCAGATTTTCTACATTGGCATTTTTCCACACCTCCTTGTGAACAGTACAGCTGTCATTTTTCACATCCTGGCCAAAATATATTTTCACAGTTCCAGCACAGAATAGCGTGGTCGCTGTGGGAAATCAGTGTTCGGGACAGATTACGAAAATGACAGTGACACTGTTCATGAGCAGAGGTCCTAAACTGCCTATGTTGAAAATTTGGTGATGATACTCTATAAAATGACTGTTACAAGCGTACGTTGCGCACTTTGCACACACGCTCGTAAGTTCGCTAATTTATAATATTGTCACTCCTGATTTGCAACACTGCCATTGTTCTGCACCTCCTTATGAAAAGTACAGCTGTCACTTTTCACATCCTGGCTGAAATGTGTTTTCACAGTTCCGGAGCAGAATAGCGTGGTCGCTGTGGGAAATTCATGTTCGGGACACAATATGAAAATCACACTGACACTGTTCATGAGTAGAGGTCCTAAAATGCCTATGTTGAAAATTTGGTAATGAAGCTCCATAAAATGACTGTGTTAGAAGCGTGCGTTGTGCAGTTTTCATGCACCCTTGTAACTTTGCAAATTAGTAATATTTTCATGCCATATTTTCAGCACTGGCATTTTTCCACACCTCCTTATGAACAGTACAGCTGTCATTTTTCACATCCTGGCTGAAATATGTTTTCGCACTTCTGGTGCAGAATACCGCAGTCACTGTTGGAAATCAGTGTTTGGGATAGATTAGGATTGAGCGGGTAAGAGAGGGGGGAGTGACCAAGCTAAACTGAGCTCTGTTGGACTGCTGCGGATTTCCTTGTGGGCAGAAAAAGGCACCAACACAGGCAGGAGCCCAGTACAAAAGGGCAGCCTGCAGTGCCAGGAGACACAGAACGAGCGAGTGAGGGAGAGTGAGTGAGCTCAATGGAGCTCTGTTGGAAGTGCTGCAGATTTCTTTGTGGGCAGAAAAAGGCAGCAACGCATGCAGGGGACCAGTACAAAAGGGCAGCCTGCAGCGGTGGGAGAAACAGAATGAGCGACTGAGAGAGGGGGAATTAGCGAGCTCAATGGAGCTCTATCATGACTGATGCAGATTTCTTTGTGGGCAGAAAAGGGCGGTAATGCAGGCAGGAGCCCCAAACAAAAGGGCAGCCTGCAGTGCCGGCAGAGACGGAACGAGCGAGTGAGAGAGGGGAAGTGAGAGGGGTCAACTGAGCTCTGTTGGGACTGCTGCAGATTTCTTTGTGGGCAGAAAAAGGTGCCAACAGAGGCAGGAGCCCAGTACAAAATGACAGCCTGCAGTCCCAGGAGAAACAGAATGAGCGAGTGAGACAGAGGGAGTGAGCGACCTCAACGGAGCTCTGTTGGGACAGCTGCAGATATGTCTGTGGGCAGCAAAAGGTGCCAATGCAGGCAGGAGCCCAGTACAAAAGGGCAGCCCATGGCACCAGGAGAAACACAACAAGCAAGTGAGAGAAGGGGAATGAGAGCGAACTCAACGGAGCTCTATCATGACTGCTGCAGAATTCTTTGTGGGTAGAAAAAAGTGGCAACGAAGGCAGGAGCCCAGTACAAATGGCTAGCCTGCAGTTCCGGCAGAAATGGAATGAGTGAGAGACGGGGACTGAAGAAGCCAGAAGGGGAAGGAAAGAAACATATTCAATTCAGTGCTTTAGAGTAACTGGTAATTGCTATTTTTCTTTTAAACTTAGATTGTGGGCTTTTAGTGACACTATACTTTCTTTGTTGTCTTTACTTATAATTGTTTTTGGGCTGTTGAAAATTTAAAACATAGTAGTGGTGTAATTCTGTTCTGTCTTTAATTGCTGCAAATTTTATCTTGGCATTGTCTAACTGCCCAGTTAAGGGAAGGGTGTTAATTGTCTGGCCTCTGACCTCAGCTACGTGATAACTGGAGGTGGGGTTGATCAGAGTTAAAGTAGCAAGCAGAGTTTTATTTTCTCATGTACAGCTCAGAAAGGGAAGGCAGGAAACATATTCAATTCAATGCTTTAGAGTAACTGGTAATTGCTATTTTTCTTTTAAACTTAGATTGTGGGCTTTTAGTGACACTATACTTTCTTTGTTGTCTTTACTTATAATTGTTTTGGGCTGTTGAAAATTTAAAACATAGTGGTGGTGTAATCTCTGAGCTGTCTTTAATTGCTGCAAATGTTCCCCCTCCTCCCCTTCCCCCAACTCTTAATTATATGCCCTGTTAAATCTGATTGACAGGAGCTCAAACACAGGGTATAATAAGGGTGTGAAGTAGGAGGGGCATAAGGGAAGAAGCCCACCCTCAGCACGACAAGTGTTTTGACTCATTTATTTATTTATTGGTTTCTTTTTCTTAAAAAATCTGAGGATCAGTGGCAGGATTTTAGTACAGTAAATTAATAAAGGGAACTAGAGAGAGCTTCAGTAGCAGACAAGTAGTGGAATTGCAGTATAATGTGGGGAGTGGTGCAATGCAGTGGCTGTGGGGCAGTCACATTCAGGCAGACCTTCTGGACACTGAGGTGCGGCCCCTATGCATGCATCTCTGGCACATAGGATGGAAGAAGAGCCAGACCTCAGAGCGGAGTAAACTGGGTCAGGAGTACCATCACCCCTAGCCAGGGACCACCCAGTCCAATGCAACTGCCTCAAAGAATGCCGAGAACGAGGAGCACTTGGATGACAGTGGGCTCAGGGAGGGTTAGAGCAGTCAGGCAGAGGCACATCCCAGATCCTATTCCACTCAAGAACTCATATGCCATACTGGCAAATGAGGACAACCAAATAGAGGAACCCAGAGAAGTGGAAGGAAAGGATGTGGAGGTTAGCCAAGGGGGTGACCTCAGCGGGGAAAGCAGTGGACCCCAGAGGAGGAAGAAGCAAATCCTGGTGGGGGACTCCATCATAAGAGGGATCCAGCTAGGAACACAGGAGGGGGAGGACAGGGAGATGAGGTGCCTACCAGGTGCCATGGCATGGAGGGATGGAAGGAAGATCCTGGGGATCACTGGGAAGGCAAGACGGGAGGGTGAGCTGGATGTCATTATCCACCTACGTACTAATGACCTGGCAAATGGGGAACCAAAAGAAGTAAGAGTTTAGGAAACAGGGGAGGGGTCTCAAGCAAGTAGCTACTTCTGTCACTTTCTTAGAAGCAATACCTGTGAGAGGCAAGGGAGAGACAGGAGTGCATGCACCAGGAACTTTAACTCATGGTTGAAGAACTGGTGCTGTGAGGAAGGTTTGATTCATTGGTGACTGGGGACCCACCTGGAGGGATGGAGGTTTGTTCAAGCCTGACGGCCTGCATCCATCCTGGAGGGAATCAAGCACTCAATGATAAGTTTAAATGCCACATTGACAAGCATTTAAACTAGCAAGGGGTAGCAGGCCAGCAGGAGGACCTACTTGCTCACCTCCCACAGCTAGCAGTGGAACCAGTGAACCAGAGGAGTGGCTATCTCTGCAAAGCAGTGTGCAAAAGATGGAGATTAGTGCCCAAGAGGTGGATAAGCAGAAAAGGGGCAAAATTCAGCAGAAGGGCAGACAGCAAGGAGAACCAGGGATAAATGACAACCAAGGAAGGGGCTGGAGTAGAACAGTGAAACAGTCTAGGGAGGTCAAATCATGGAAAGCCATGTGTGCAAATGCCAGGAGCCTTAGCAACAAGATGGAAGATCTGGATGCTGTCATGGTACAGTCAGACCTGGACATTGTGGCCATCACTAAATCCTGGTGTAATGATAACCATGACTGGGAGATGGCCATACCAGGCTACAACATATTCAGAAGAGACAGAGCAGGCAGGAAGGGAGAAGGAGTGGCACTGTATGTGAAAATGACATAAGGGCCACAGAGATCCAGGAGGAACAAAATGGGGGAGATACTGTGGGTTAAGCTGGAAAGGAAAATGGGGACAGCCATCTCACAGGTGTGGTCTATAGACCACCAGCCCAGGAGGAAGAAACAGATAGGAGCTGATGCTAGCCATCCAAAGGATGGCAGACAAGTGCAGTAGTACTGGTTGGAGACTTCCAATATTCAGACGTGGACTGGAGCATCCCAGCAGCAGCAGCATCAACTAGGAGCAGAATCCTGGACTCCTTTTCAGGGTGCCTCTCCTCAACAACTGGTCATGGAACCAACTCGGCAGAAGGCAATACTGGATCTTGTGCTCACAAACAGGGACAGTGTGATGGGGACAGTGAGGGGAGCACCTGGGAAACAGTGACCACCAGTCATTGTGGTTTGAAATCACAGAAAGAGCAGAACCAAACCACACAAAAACACGTATCCTGGATTTTAGGGGGGCAGACTTTGGGAAAATGGGGAGATACTTGAAAGATGCATTAAGGGGAATGGGACAGGAATCAGGGGTTGAGGAACAGTGGGCAGTATTTAAAATGGGATTACAAGAACAACAGAATTATGCATTAAGCAGGTTAGCAAGAGGAAAAGGAAGAGGAGACCATTATGGTTTTCCAAAGAGGTATCAAAGAAAGTGAAAGCCAAAAGATTGCATTCAGGCAATACAAAGACACAGGCAAGAAGGGAATAGGGAGAAGTACCAGGAGAAGCAAAGGGAGGCAGGGAGATCAGTAGGGATGCCAAAAGCCAGACAGAAGAACACATTGCAAAATCAGTGGGTAGAGGGACAAAACCCTTTACAGGTACATAAGTGAAAAGAAAAGACAAAGGGAGGATAGTGAGATTGAAGGGGAGGATGGGGCGGCGTGGGATGACAACAGTAAAGCTGACATATTGAACAGGTATTTCTGCTCAGTCTTTACTGAGGAAGAGGAGGGTAATGGGTCTGAAGGGAGCTACAAGGGTGAGAATGGTGCAAGAAATGAGCTAAAGTCCTTTACACGAGAAAGGGTCATGAAGAAACTGGAAGTAATAAGAGTTGATAAAGCAATGGGGCCAGATGGGGTGCACCCTGGGTCACTTAAAGAACTAAGAGAGGTGGTGGCTGAACCTCTGGCTATTCTGTTCAGCCCGATCACTGGAAACAGGGGAGGTACTCCAAAGACTGGAGGACAGCAGATCAGTCCCCTTATACAAAAGTGGGAAACAAAGAGGAAGCAGGGAACTACAGACCAGTCAGCCCCAACCTCGGTAGTGGGGAAGATCATGGAAGCACTACTGAAGGAGAGATTGGTGGAACATCTGGTTGTCAATGGACCACAGGACCCAAGGCAACATGGTTTTCACCAGGGAGGTCATGTCAGACCAACCTCGCTGAATTCTTTGACTGGGTGACTAGGGAGGTGGATCAGGGGAGGGCAGTGGACATGGCCTATCTGGACTTCAGCAAGGCCTTTGACACTGTGCCACATAAGAGACTATTACACAAACTGGGGAATATGGGTGTGGACAGGACAGTAGTGTGGTGGAGTGCGGTAACTGGCTGGGTGGCGGGACACAGAGGGTGGTGGTAAATGGCTGTCACTCCACAGAGGGAAGAGTGACCAGTGGGGCACCACAGGATCAGTGCTGGGACCGGTCCTATCTAACATCTCATCAGTGACATCATGCAGGACCTAGAAGGCAGAATTTCACTGTTCGCTGATGACACAAAGCTCTGTAACAGAGCAAACACACCAGAGGGTGTAGACAGAATGAGAAGCGACCTGCAGAAACTTGAAGAATGGTCAGGGGTCTGGCCAGTTGAAATTCAATACAAAAGTGCAAGATAATGCATATGGGGCACAAAAACCCTGGCACAATATATCAGTTGGGGGGGTGGGAGGATATATCATGCACCAAGCAGGAAAGGGATCTTGGGCTTGTCATCCTGATTGACCTTCAAGGTAGGGAACACAGTGGACAAGGCAGCAGGTAAAGCAAATAGGATGCTGGGATGTATAGGCAGGGGCATCACCAGCAGGAAAAGGAGGTCATAATTCCGCCATACAAGACACCAGTGAGGCCCCACCTGGAGTACAGTGTACAGTCTCTGGAGACCATACCTACGTAAGGACACAGACAGGGTAGAGAAGGTTCAGAGGAGGGCAACAAAGATGGTGCATGGATTGCATCACAAGTCCTATGAAGACAGGCTGAAGGAACTGAACATACTCCCTGGAGGAGAGGAGGGAGAGAGGGGATATGATAGAGACATACAAGCATCTTACAGGGAGGAACAGGGTGCAGGAAAACACTATTTTTAAGCGAAAAAGATGTTCCAGGACTAGAGGGCATGGGATGAAGTTGGAGGGAGGACGATTCAGAGGAAACATGAGAAAGAATTTCTTCACAGAACGGGTGGTGGACAAAGTGGAACACCCTGCCAGAGGAAGTGGTGGGGCTGAAACAATCACGGGATTTAAGAATGCATGGGATAGACATAAAGGAATCTCTGGAGGGTCAGGGGTAAGGGGCACAGACTTCTAGGAAAACAAACTGAACTTACAAGCTCAAATTTGGCAGACTGGGTCGGCCATAGGCCCTTATCTGCCGACACTGTCTATGTATCTATGTATCTATGACTGAGCAAGCTCAGTGGAGCTGTGTCAGGACTGCTGCAGAATTCTATGTGGGCAGAAAAATGCAGCAATGCACTCAGGGGCCCAGTATAAAAGGGCAACCTGCAGCAGCGGGAGAAACAGAACGAGTGAGTGAGAGAGGGGAAGTGAGCGAGCTTAATGGAGCTGTATAGTGACTACTGTGGATTTCTTTGTGGGCAGAAAAAGGCTGCAATGCAGGTAGGAGCACAGTACAAAAGGCCAACCTGCAGAGTCAGCAGAAACGGAACGAGTGAGTGAGAAAGGGAGAGTGGGCGAGGTCAACGGAGCTGTGTCAGGACTGCTGCAGATTTCTTTGTGGGCAGAAAAAGCTGACAAAGCAGGCAGGAGCCCAGTACAAAAGGGAAGCCTTCAGCAGCGGGAGACACAGAACGAGCGAGTGAAGGAGAGGGAGTGAGTGAGCTCAATAGAGCTCTGCTGGGACTGGCTGCAGACTTCTCTGTGGGCAGAAAAAGGCAGCACCCATGCAGGGGCCTAGCACAAATGTGCAACCTGCAGGGAGAAAAACAGAATGAGTGGAGAGAGGGGGAGGAGCGAGCTCAACAGAGCCAGGCCAGGGGACTGCTTCAGATTTCTTTGTGGGCAGAAAAAGACACCAACAGAGGCAGGATCCCAGTCCAAAGGACAGCCTGCAGTGTCAGGAGAAACAGAATGAGTGGAGTGAGACAGAGTGAGGCTGACCTCAATGAACTCTGTTGGGACAGCTGCAGATTTCTTTGTAAGGCAGAAAAGGTGCCAACACAGGCAGGGCCAGTACAGAGTGCAGCCTGCAGCAGGGAGAACACACAAGTGAGAGTGAGGGAGGAGAGTGAACGAGCTCAATGGACCTCCATCTGACTGCTGCAGCATTTCTCTGTGGGCAAAAAAGGCAGCTATGCAGGGGCAGGAGCCCAGTACAAAAGGCCAGTCTGCAGCACGCAGAAACAGAATGAGCGAGTGAGAGAGGGAGTGAGCAAGCTCAATGGACCCTGTCGTGGACTACTGCAGATTTGTTTGTGGGCAGAAAGATGCCAACGCAGGCAGGAGCCCAGTACAAAAGGGCAGCCTGCCTGCAGCGGGAGACACAAAACGAAAGGAGCTTATGAGGAGGGGAGGAGTGAGCTCAACGTGAGCTCCTGCTGGGACTGCTCCAGATTTCTTTGTGGGCAGAAAAGGCAGCAATGCATGCACTGTCCCAGTACAAAAGGGCAGCCTGCAGCAGCGGGAGAAACTGAATGAGTGAGTGAGAGGGGGAAGCAAACGAGCTCAGCAAAGCTCTATTGTGACTGCTGCAGATTTCTTTGTGGGCAGAAGAAGGCAGCAATGCAGGCAGGAGCCCAGTACAAAAGGGCAGCCTTCAGCTCTGACAGAAATGGAACGAGCAAGTGAGAGAGGGAGAGGGAGCGAGCTCAATGGAGGACTGTCAGTACTGCTGCAGATTTCTTTGTGGGCAGAAAAAGGCACCAACAGAGGCAGAAGCCCAGTACAAAAGGGCAGCCTGCATCGCCAGGAGAAACAGAATGAGCAAGTGAGAGAGGGGGAATGAGCATCCCCAATGGAGCTCTATCATGACTGCTGCGGATTTCTTTGTGGGCAGAAAAAGGTGTCAACGCAGGCTGGAGCACAGTACAAAAGGCCAGCCAGCAGCACTGGCAGAACCGGAATGAGCGAGTGAGAGAGGGCGAGTGAGCAACCTCAACAGAGCTGTGTCAGGACAGCTGCAGATTTCTCTGTGGGCAGAAAAAGTCACCAAAGCAGGCAGGAGCCCAGTACAAAAGGGCAGCCTGCTGTAGCGGGAGACACAGAACGAGTGAGTGGGGGGGTGAGTGAGCTCAATGGAGCTGTTTTGCGACTGCTGCAGTTTCTTTGTGGGCTGAAAAAGGTAGCAATACACACGGGGCCCAGTGTAAAAGTGCAGTCTGCAACCCCGGCAGAAACGTAATGAGCAAGTGACAGAGGGGGACTGAGCGAGCTCAATGGAGCTCTGTTGGCACTGCTGCAGATTTCTCTGTGGGCAGAAAAAGGCACCAACAGAGGCAGGAGCCCAGTACAAAAGGGCAGCCTGCAGCACCTGGAGAAACAGAATGAGTGCGTGAGACAGGGGTGTGGTAGTGTGGGTCCCAATGAACAGATCATACAACCAGATATGATGCATAAAAAATGCATATGTCTGCATTTATCATTTTATTCAAGAAGAACAAAAAATAAAAGAAAATAAAAAACAAATAAAAACAAATACTAAGTTCAATATATACAAAAAAGGTAAAATAAAGGGTGTTAATCCGTCACACCTCTTCAAACATCAGGAGATAATTCTCACAAAGAAAAAAAATTACTCTTCAGACTTCCTGAGTTCTTTCCCTTCTCTTAAGCAATGTGGAAACTTGCACAATTACTTCTTAGAACCTTTTCTCTCCTTGGTCAGAACCCTACTGACCACCTATCTCCTTTGGTTCTCCTAGAGGAACCTTTTTATAATGCCACAGGGTGATTTCATCAATCATGTGATACCTTAATTAAGATGAACAATGGCATTTTCAAGCATATATATATATATATATATATATATATACACACACACATATATATTAAACCAACTAGTATCATTCTAGCACTTCGAGGGATTACCCAAATAAGCATTTATTTCTTCACAAGGTCCTAAAACAAAAATATAGACTTAATTATAGGACTATGATATCAGAGCATTAGCTTAGCCCCTCCCCTTCTGACATCACTCCTCGTTGAGACCATATAAGCTGCCATTTTTTTGTTTTGTTTTGTCATCCTGGCTCCAGGAATCAGCCCAGTCATGTTCCCTGTCTCCCCTCACCCTCATATCGGCTGCTCTCCCTAGCCCCCTAGCTTACCCCCCCAGGGCGGGGCTGCGGCACCGGCCAAGGTGCTCCAGACACAGTTCTGGTTGAAGGGAGCCAGCCTCTGGAGCCGACTGCGTGCAATGACGCCAGCTGAGGAAGAACATGCACGATCCCGTATGCGTTCTCCTCAAAGCATCTTCACTCAGCTTCCCCCTCGCTAATGCTCATCACCTTGCCCTTCCAGCCTACGCCAGAGGGCACTCGGGTGCCGAAGCTGCAGTACCCCCCTCCCCACCCCTGCCAACCCCCGGCGACATAAGCTGCCATTTTATGGGTTGCCTGTCCTTATAGAAGGACCTCTGCAACTAACATGGGCACTCAGGTAACAATTCATTTTAGTACAATACCTTTTTAACAAACCAAGGAATCTATAACTTTAACAGGGAATACAGATGAGGGCGCGCTCCCTATCTGATTTCCTGTAAGGTGCTAGAATTCTATTTGAGTTATAATACATTAAAAAAATATATTTAATTCGTATAGCAATGTTTCAGTTTTATTCAGTACTTCCTACAGCCCTATTCTTTGCTTGTACTGCACAAAACCCTTTCTGTTCCAGTTTCCCTTAGTTTTACAGCCACTGCTTCTTAACTTACTAGCTGAAATTGCAGCAGATACTTGTTTCACAACTCAGCCCTCTGCTGTTTAGAGGCTCTTTTGTTTACAAATGAAACAGCTCTTTCTTGACATTTGTATTGGGACACTGAGCTTGTTGGTCCTACTCTCTTTTGAACCTGTTAATGTCTCATTTTTACACCATTTCAACATGGAGAGCAGAAAAAAAAGAGATAATGGACTGCTTCTCCCAGTAGCCACTGAAGTTTTGCTGAGCATAGCTTTTTCAGTAATTTTTTTTTTAACAAGATGTAATTAATTACTGACAGAAAGAAAAAAGGACAGTAAAGGATAGCTAGAAGATTGCCAGGTTGGCCACCCTGACAAGAAAGTATAGGATAGATATTGAAATATAATAGAGGATAGGATAGAGTGAAAAGAAATAATGGGGGGGTGGGGTTATTGCATCTTTAAGTGATTGGTTATACTTCACAACAGGACCCCCCTGTTACAAGGGGGAGTGAGCGACCTCAACGGAGCCCTGTCTGGACACCTGCGGATTTCTTTGTGGGCAGAAAAAGGTGCCAATGCAGGCAGGAGCCCAGTACGAAAGAGCAGCCTGCAGCACCGGGAGACACACAACAAGCGAGTGACAGAGGGGGAGTGAGTGAGCTCAATGGAGCTCTTTCGTGACTGCTGCGGATTTCTTTGTGGGCAGAAAAAGGCAGCAACGCAAGCAGAAGCCCCACACAAAAGGCCAGCCTGCAGCCCTGGCAGAAACAGAACGAGTGAGTGAGAGAGAGGGGGGGCCTGAGCGAGCTCAACAGACCTGTGTCGGGACTGTTGCAGATTTCTTTGTGGGCAGAAAAGCCACCAATAGATGCAGGAGCCCAGTGCAAAAGGGCAGCCTGCAGCACCAGGAGAAACAGAATGAGCGAGAGAGGGGGAGTGAGCCAGCTCAACAGAACTATGTCGGGACAGCTGCAGATGTCTTTGTGGACAGAAAAGGGAGCCAACGCAGGCATGAGCCCAGTACAAAACAGCAGCCTGCAGCACTGGGAGAAACAGAATGAGCAAGTGACAGAAGGGCAGTGAGTGAGCTCAACGGATCAACGCAATCAACATTCGGCATTGACAAATGCTTGTTTTATTTTGACATGGCTTGCGTCATTCTCATTCCTTACATCATTTGTTTGATGCAGTGCACCTCTTGTGTAGATTTGGTGGACTTTGCCATACAGAATGCTTTTCTTACTAAATATGGTGCACAGTATTTAGTGCACTTGGATCTGACACAAGGTGGTTGTTTTATGCACCCTGCATTGATGTAAGGGCCCTTTGAAAATCTGGTCCGGTGAGTCTACACGCAAGACAGTTATCACATCCATAAAGTTACTGTTTGCCAGATATGGCATGTCAGAAGTAATAATCTCAGATAATGGCCCACAGTTTTCTAGCTCAGAGTTTAGCATGTTTGAGGACAGCTGGGAATTTAAACACTCCACATCTAGTCCAGGATTCTCACACTCCAACAGACAAGGAAAGAGGGCAGTGCAAGCTGTAAAACACTTACTGAAGAAGGCACAAGAAAGTGGTGGAGAGTAGACCACTATCTTGAACTATTAGAACACAGGAGCACACCTCTGGAAGGAATTGGATTTTCTCTTGCAGTTACTCCTGGGACACAGGTTCAAATCTAAGTTGCCAGCATCCATATTGCTTTTAAAACCTGAGTGTAAGATTGATGTGAAAGAGAGACAGTTTACTCAGAAGCACTTCCATGATCAGCATGCAAATGAGCTGCAAGTCATTCAGAAGGGAGACTGAGTACAAGCTAGGCATGAAGAGAAGTGGCAACCTACAGTTGTGGTCACCAATCATGATTCACCTAGATCATATATAGTTTGCATGTAAAATAGCAAACATACAGAAGAAACCAGCTGCATCTAATAAAGACATAGGAGGAAACATTCCCTGAGATGATCGATCCCTGATTCCTTTAATGTGTCAAGCCCAACCATAGCAGATGGACATTCAGAGAGTGTAGATCAACCCTAATGTATCTTCACATGCTGAGCTACCCGATATCCACAACTTAGGAAAATACACAGCCGGTGCAAACACCAGGAAAGATAACCAGAACTACAAGCTATGCCAGAGAGATCAAAGTTCCAAGAAAATATCATGATTACACTTAGGACAAAGAATAAGAAGATTGCAGCATGGATTGGTGGTAAAGACCAGGTCCCAACAGGACTATGTGCTAGTAACCTCTGGCCTTAATTATGTTATTACAGATATCAGACATTTTTTTTTTTGCTAATTGATGATTTTGTTAGGAAAAAAAGGGAGACGTAGTAAAATGAAGCAACAGTAATAATAATCTTTATTTATAGAGCTCAATTCACACATATCAAAGGGTTTTGATGATAATTAAACATATAAAATATATTAAAACCATAAATAATTAAAATTCAATAAGTAACATGCAGATTCAGGTCAACATCAGCTTAAGGAGAAAACAAGATTAAATAAATAAGTCTTCAGTGCAGGTCTGAAGCTATCCACGGTCAGGCAGTCTCAAACCTGACGAGGTAGAGAATTCCACATGGTAGGGGCTACAAAAGCAAATACTCAGGCCCCAGATGTTTTCCACCAAACCCTGGGAATCTAGCAATCCCTCATTGGTGGAGCGGAGCGGTTGGGAGGGGCAGTAGGGGCGAAGAAGCTTTTGCAGGTAGCATGGTTCTTGTCCATGTAGGGCTTTACAGGTCAGCAAGCCAACCTTGAAGGTGATCCACCATTGAACTGGCGGCCAATGCAGCTCATGCAGCACAGGTGTAATATGACTAGATGGAAAAAGCCCAGTCAGTAACGTGGCTGCCACATTCTGCACCAGCTGCATACGGCAGATATCAACCCCCGGTAGCCCTAGGTACAGGACGTTACAGTAATCCAGGTGGGAGGTCACAAAGGCATGGACCAATGTCGGAAGATTGTCAGGCTGAACAAGATGTTTAATCTGGGCGATATTCCTCACTTAGTAAAATGAGGTCTTGACGGCGGACAACACTTGAGATTTCAGGATCAGCCCCTATCAAAAATAATGCCCAGACTCTGCACCTGTTAAGAGGTCTTCAGTTGGCAGACTCCAAGCACAAGTCCAGATGCCTGTCCAGCTGGAGACCTCTCTACTTGATGACCCAGGTAGGTGGAACCTATAGAAAGCCATGTGGTGAAACACATGTTCCTGCATGTGAGGTAGTTCCATAAAGTAGAGTTTGAAACAGTAAGCAGTCTCAGTAGCCGTATATGCATTACAGGGCTGTGATGTAATGAGGCAGAGTGTTTTAAAGGGTCTTGTATGTACAGATATAGAGGTTTCTCAACCTCATCATAGTCAGCGACAGCCATCCAACAGCTGTGTAGAAGGTTAATCAGTTATAAACAGAAGTGCTCTGTGGTAAAGTACATCCAGCGACATACAATATGGTACTGTCTACATAACAGTGCAATAAGCAAGGGTAAGAGGAGAAAGAGGCCACTGTGGTTCTCAAAGGAGGTCGCTAAGGTAGTAAAGAAGAAAAAACAGCTTTCAGGAAATACTAGGAGACCCAAATTGAGGCAGGCAGGGAGGTATATCTAGTGAAACAAAGGGAGGCAGGAAGGAAGATAAGGGCAGCAATGTCAACTGAGGAAAGGATCACCCAATTGGTCAAAAATGGGGATAAGACTTTCCTGAAGTATGTGAATAAAAGGAGGAAGTCAAGTGGGGTATCGTGAATGTCAGGAGATCAGAGGGGGGAGTGTGCAGAGGAAGACCAAAAAGAAGCTAACATTTCAATTGAACACTTCTGCTTGGTCTTCACAGTGGAAGGGGGGACAGGCCATCATGCATTAACAGACATGGGGGGAGTGGACACAAATCCATTTACAGAAGAGAGACTCCACCAAGGGTTAGAAGCTTTAAAGGAAAATAAGGCAATGGAACTGGAAGGGATTCATCCAAGATTATAAAGGAGCTGGGCATGGTACTAGCCACACCTCTGGCAACACTGTTTAGTACTTCCTTGGAGATGAGGGCGATTCAAGAGGAATGGAGGGCAGCTGATGTGGTCTCTCTGCAGAAGAGCAGCAGCAGGGAGGAGGTCAGTAATTACAGTCCAGTCAGTCTCACATCAGTGGTGGGGAAGTTAATGAAGTCCCTGCTGAAGAACAGATGGGTGGAGTACCTGAAGACACATGGACTGCATGACCACCTGCAGCACGGCTTCATGAGGGAAGGTCAGGTCAGACAAATCTCTTTGGTTTCTTTGACTGGACTCTGGACTTCAGCAAGGCTTTTGACACTGTTCCACACAGGAAGCTAATAAAGAAACTTAGTAGCCTGGGGGGGTAGGGGAGAAGGCGGTGTGCTGGGTATCAAACTGGTTGAAAGATAGGAGGCAGAGGGTGGTGATAAATAGCAATCACTCAGAGGATGGGAGAGTGACCAGTGGAGTACCACAAGGATTGGTACTGGGCCCTGTCCTCTTCAATATCTTCATAAGTGATATTGCAGTGGAACTGGAGGGGAAGGTGTATCCCTTCGCAGATGACACTGAATCTGCAAAAGGGTGAACACCCAGGAGGGGGTTGAGAGAATGTAAAGAGATCTGGGGAAGCTAGAGGAGTTGTCTAGGGAGCGGCAGCTTGAATTCAATGCTAAAAAAGGGCAAAGCCATGCATCTAGGACAGGGAAGCCCGGGGGCTGTGTATAAGATGGGGTGGAGGTACTTACAGTTACCAAGCAAGAAATGGGCTATGGTGTAATCATATCTGATAATCTCAAGGAGGCAGAGCAGTGCGACAGTGCAGCAGACAAAGTGAGCAGAATGCTGTGGTACATAGGGAGGGGGATCTCTAGCAGGAGAAGGGAAGTGATGTTGCTCCTGTATTGCTCATTTGTGAGACCACCCTGGAGTACTATGTCCAGTTCTGGAGGCTGCATCTCTGCAAGGCCACTGACAGGGAAGAAATAGTCCAGAGAATGGCTAATAGAATGATGCAGGGATTCCCCGAGAAACCATATGAGGAGAGGCTGCGGGAGTTCAACATGTGCTCCCTAGAGGAGAGGAGAGGAGAGGAGAGTCAGACAGACAGAACATGATTGAGACCTATAAGTGCTTCATAAGAGTGAACAAGGTGCAGGAGTGGAGCCTCTTAAATAGGAGGAGGAGCACCAGAATACAGGGGAATGCCATGAAGCTTCGGGGGGGGGGTTAAGAGGGATGTGAGGAAATATTTATTTACTGAAAGGGTTGTGGATGCCTTGAACAACCTGCCAGAGGAGGTAGTGGGGGTGAAGATGGTGAGGGGCTTCAAGCATTCATGGGATAGATGCATGGGTATAATAAACAGAGGTAAGGGAGGAGGGAGAGATACCTGTAACCAAACAGAGTTCAGGGGGTAGTCTTAAGCAAAGAAAATAGGGCAGACTAGATGGGACTACTGGTCCTTTTCTGCTGACACTTTCTGTGTTACTATGTCTCTATGCGAGTGCCAGAGGATGAGAAACCAACCTTCCATTTTTAATTTTTAATTTATTTTATTTTATTCTTTTGGTAACCAGGTAAGACCCACTAGGCACAAGTGCCTGTTTTCTTATTTTATTATTTTGGTAACTGGTTAAGGCCCACTAGGCACAAGTGCCTGTTTTCAGGGGGGACCTGTTGATGACCTGATACATAATTCCTAAACCAGGATGAAGCCTTATGAGAAATACTTATGGCTGCAAATTTATATAAGAAGATGTTATGATCAACCATACCAAAGGCTTTACTGTGGTTCAAGAATATGGCAACATTTGTAAGCTTCTGACTGAGGATGGTAAGCCAGTCACTGGAGATCTTAACTAGGGCCATTGAGGCACTCTGCATAGTTCTGAAACCTGACTGTGCAGGAATAATAATAATATTGAAGTGACTGAGATAGTCTTGTAATTGATCATTCACCAGTTTTTCTAGTAGCTTGGTCAGAACATGGAGGATGGAGATCAGCTTGTAATTATTCAGGGATGCTTTATTACTTGATTTGAATACTGGGACTATGTGTGCTGTTTTCTAAAGCACAGGTATCTCATTTTTTTGATGGAGAGGTTAAAGAGATAGGTTGGGGGGGCCAACACATAGCACCCAGTTTTAAGAAGCAATGGTTCTAGGTTATTAGTCCCAGTACTATTCTTGGAATCCAGGTTACAGAGGAGTCTTTGCACTTGTGAGAAAGAGAATGGCTGAAAGTGAAAGGAAGCCATTTTGCTATGGACAGATTTAGTTTGCACTAAGTCAGGTAAGGCAATGAAAGCAACAAGGGCTTTATCAAATGCTGTTCCGGTAGATGGCGCAGTGGCTAATTGGGCTGAAGCGCTTTGCACCTTATCTATTCTCACACCAGTGGCCTGGGTTCAGAAGCATGCTTGGGTCACCAGGGGTTGGCTGGGGAGGAATAGAATTGAATGTCCGGAGGACAGCTCTCCTCTCCCAGGGTGGGGTGGCTTGCCTTCTTGGCCCTTGGCTGTCCCAGGTGGAGGCACGAGAGAAGCACCAGCAGTGTGAGAGACATTAAGGGAGGGGCTTCAGTGCTGTAGATGTGTGTGCCTCCACATGCATGCTTACACCCGCTGCAGCAGGGCTATGGAAGAACAGTGGAAAATGGTTGATGTGGGCTACATGAAGTCCTGCACGTCTTCCTCTGCCATGCACCATTGGCTGGCTACCTGCCTAAGTCTTGATGTGTGTCACTGGGTGAGTAGTACAGCCCTTCTTTTCCTGGCCCCACCACAGGGGAAAATCTGTGGAGGATTTCTGGACAGGTTGATCTGATATGGTGCATACCAGGTGAAAGGAGCCAGGGACAGAGTTGAAAGCTGCTCGCACCAACCGTGAGAAGAAAATCTTCAATGGCAAAAAAATGCTATTCTGGCAGAAGCAAAATGGGAGTTTAGCTCCTCCACTATTGGTTGTTTTTCTGAGATTAGCTTATTATCAACTAAAAGTTGTTTTGGCGTACTATACATGAGGAAATGCCCCCACCCCAGAGCTTTAACTGATTTCCAGAATTTGGACAAGTCTTCTTATTATTTTCCCAGAAGCTTCAAATAATAATTGCATTTTATATAATACAAAAGATCTGTGGCTTGGAGTGGGTTTCTGCAGTTTCATTCTCTGACCTTTTTCTCTCCTTACCTGGGAACACCCATTTCTTTTAGCCATAGGTTTCCACCTATAGCCCCTCTAACTGCATGGAAATAATGGAGAATAAGCCAAAAGTAAGTTACATAAGCACTACAGCACACCAGCACATCACAGAGCAAATGTCCAGTGACTTGAACGATTGATCAGCTGATCGACTACTCCAACAGACACTTTTTAAACCAGCTGGAGGCACACCTCAGGGCTCTAGCTAGTTTCTTTTCTCCCACCTCCCACCCATCCTCTAACTCCTTCAGTCTTTTTAATCTCCTGGGCTCCTTACCTGGGAACTCCCATTTCCTTTAGTGGTAGGTCTCCACCTATGGCACCTCTAACTGGGTGGAAATAGTGTAGAATGAGCCAAACGTATGCTACAAACAGTAAGCACTACACCACACCAGCACATCAGAGATCAGATGCCCAGTGAAATAAGTTAAACTAGTCCATGAAGAAAAAATTGTCATAGTCCAGGTTCATCCATGCCTGTTCAATCATTATTATAGTTGGGGTTCCCTCCCACTGTGATTTCCTGCTCAAGGAATACTCCGGAGCCCAGAGGCCCTGCTTATGGGGAATATTAATATACAAAGACTATACATTGACAGTGACAATCCAAGTGTCACCCTTGATACAGAGCTCAACCATGACATTCGGAATGTCACAGATATCCTTTAAATAGTAGAGTAACTTCTTTACATACTGGTCAAAAAAGGCATCTACAAACTGTGACCTGGAATCAGTGAGCGAGAGGATCCATGCTACTGTGGGTCTACCTGGTGGATCAATGACAGTTTTGTGTTCCTTGGGCAAAACATAAAAACATGGGTCTCACGGGATGTTCAGTTGTTAACAAATCTACCCCATGTGCAGATGAAGCTCCATGATTAAAGAAGCATTATTTCTTGCAGGGTCTGCAAGAGAAGCCATACTAGGAGAGGCTAAAGGAGCTTAATATGGATACCCTTGAGGAAAGGAGGGGGGGGGAACATGATAGAAATGTTTAAGTAGCTCAGTGGAATAAACAATCAACGGTTCCTTTATTTCAGTTTCTGAGAAACAAACTCTATTACTGAGCTGTGTGTGAACTTATGCCACAGATAATACACTTTTATAAGTGATTGCTTGTGTTTGTCTACTTTTTTGTCTGTACGAATGTTTTGAGCCCTGCTGACGTCCTATTCAGGAAGCAGGAAGAGGGAGTGTAGTTCTCTTACTTTACACCGAGAACTACACTTCGTCCTGGGAACTGCTCTTTTCTATTTTAGAGTCTGGGGACTTTTAATACCTGTTCACTACACCAACTCCATGCATGAGTGGAATTCGTGGAGTTTGATTAAGGCATTTCAAAATTTTATTTCAAGGGGATCGTTGACCTTTTGGAGAACACTTCCGGGTTAAGATATACTTATATTTTCCCTTAATTAGTGAGCAGGGTGAGCTTGGGAGCAGGGTGTGCACGACTCCGTTCGTGAAGACGTGCACTAAGACATGCGCGTTTAGTGCATGTTAAGCGTGTTAGGAGGCAAGGTTTATATCCTTGGTACCTGTGAGTATTGAACATTTTGTGGTGTGTCGTGAAGCTGTCTACATATTAAAATGGCTTCTCCTTTAAACACTATGAATAATTTTAATGTGACTATTACAACTACTACAGGAGACACAGGCATACGATGCACATCTTGCCTGCCAGCTATTATTACTAATAATTTTACCTACCAATGTACTAAATGTACTGACTATATTGTTTTGCAATGTGAAAACAGTTTATAATACTAGAGGATTTTAGTGTTAGATTCTAAAAGTAATACCGACCATTTATTGGCTCAATCTGCGTTATGAGCTACTGATTCCCCTGTTAACGAGATGCCATCTACATTGACTGCTAGTTCCATGTCAGACATTCTACTTAGTAAAGAAAGTAATTGTACCATTTCAAGCAACTTGCTCATTACTCCAGCTGAAGTTTCTCAAAAAAGAGCTAGAGAAGAAGAGACCAGTACATATAATAGTGTGGAAGACACTAATTGGTATAATATACAAGGGACTAAAGTTACAAAAAAAGAAGGCGTAAGGCTGAGCATTTTGCTATTCCTTTACATAATAGCTTTGATCCCTTGACTACTGCATCTACTAACTCAAACTGTAGTTCTTTAGATCCCTCAAATGAATTTCTTAATTCTTTGGATATATCTCAAGCTAATATGACACATAATTCTGGTTTAACCCTTAACCTTACACCAAACCCACCCTTGATTGATTTTGCCACTGTGAAAACTGAGAATGAAGCCTCTACTACATTTATACCCAATAGTGATGTTTTAAACACTAGACAGTTATATGTTTTGGGTGACTCTTTAGTTAGAAAACTGGATAGAACCTTATGTGAGCCGGATAAATATAATAGAACCTGTTCAAGCTTTGGTGGTGCTGAAATTTCAGAACTTACTCTCATGGTTGATAACATCATTGGTTTTCATGATATTAATCCTTTGTGTATTATTCATATCAGGGCTAACAACATTTACAGTGATTCCATTCAAAACATCAAATAAGCCTATGTATCACTGTCAAATAAATTGATTGACCGGGGGTGTGACATACTTTTTTCTGAGATCTTACCTATACCGCAGTATTCCGGGTATCTTAATAATAAGATTAAAATCATCAATAACTGGCTTAGGTTTTGGTGTTTATACCAAGATTTACAGTGTATAACCCATTGGGAAGTCTTTATTGATAGACCCAAACTTTATTGTGTTGATGGATTGCATCTTAGCAAACCAGAGAATGCTCTGTTGAGTAAACAATTTCTACTAGCCATCAACTCTAATTTAAACTAGTATCGGGAGGATTATAGCTTATACACCATCTTCATTTGTGAATAATGTGTCCAGTAAATCTATGCAATTTCTTAGTTTCAATGCTAGGAGTTTGACACACAAATTTGATGAGTTATTGGCTGTAACCTTGAATAAGGATTTAGACATTGTTACAGTATGTGAAACATGGGGTGATAGTGATTACCCCTGGACCAATCAACTTTCAGGATATACGTCATATTATCTGAATCAAAGTAATAAGAAGGGGGGAGGTGCTGCCACATTTATTAACAAAAAAATTGTCTCACTCAATATATCAAGTCTTATAAAAACTCATGAATTTCCAACTGAGACCCTATGGCTTAAAATCTTCTTAACCAAAGGGGATTTCATTATCCTTGGGACATGTTATAGTCCCCCATCTTCAACTAGTTTAATTGTGGATGCTATCCTTTCTGAATTTGAATCAGCTACTCTTATGGGTAACGTCCTTATTACTGGTGATTTCAATCTCCCAGATATAAATTGGAAAACTTTTTCAGCATCTAGTAATGTTAGTAATAAATTTATGTCCACTTGTTTGGCATTGGACTTACATCAATGGATTAAAAACAGCAACTCGAGGTGATAACATATTGGACTTGGTTCTTAGTAGTTTTGCCGTAGATAACAGAGATGTGCAAATCTCGACACCGATTGGTAATAGTGACCATAAATCTATCTTTTTCCACTTAGAGAGACATATTGTCTTTAATATTAATTCCTTGATAATTTATCTTTACAACAAAGCTGATTATTACAGCATTAACCTTCACCCAAAAAATGTAAACTGGTCTTCATTGTTTATGGATAAAACCCCACTTCAGAGTTGGATGCTCTTTAAATCCCTTATTTTGAATTTACGGGATACTTACATTCCATCAAAAATTAAAAATCCAAATGGAAAACAGTCCCCTAAATGGTTGAATAAAATATTAAACATTTAATAAATATAAAAACCAAAAAACATCATTATTATTTAAAAAACAGGTCTATTTCAAATTGGGAAGCATATTTGAAATCTAGTAGAAAATGTACATCTGCTATCCGTAAGGCAAAATCAAAATGGGAATTAACTCTGGCATCTTCAGCTAGCAAGTCTAATTCAAAACAATTTTATTCCTATATTAATTCACTTAGGAAAAGTCCTAGTATGGTGGGGCCTCTTACTATAGGCAATATACTTGTCCATGACCCAAAAGCAATGGCAGACGTCTTTAGTAAGGAATTTTGTAAAGTTTTCTCTGCATTTGTGGCACAATCACAGGATCACAATCTCATTACTTCTGATCCTCTTATCACATTTTCAGCAGAGTCTATTATGAATAAATTACTTTCACTAAAAGGTAAATTCTGCCCAGACCCAGACCAAATAGCAAGGCATTTGCTTTATTTATTATCAGAACATATCGCCTTTCCACTTAAACTGTTATTTGACCTTTTTCTACAATATAATTTTATCCCAGGTGAATGGAAAGAGGCACATGTGGTACCTATACATAAGAAGAGATCTAAACTCCAATGGGAGAATTATCGGCCGATCAACGTGACCTCTTCTCTTTGTAAAGTTTTGGAAAGTTTACTTAAGGATATTATGTCACCTTTGATTGATGCATCTGATCAGGAACAACATGGCTTCAAAAAGGGTAGAAGCTGTACTACTAATTTACTCTGCTTTTATGAACACTTTAGTTCTTTTTTGGATGATCACATTGCCTGCGATATTGTCTTTATTGATTTTAGTAAGGCTTTTGATTCTATGCCACATTGGACTCTTATTCATAAACTTTCTAGTCTTGGTATTAACAGACATATAATAAAATGGGTACATAATTGGCTTTCAGATAGATCTCAGAGGGTGATAATAAATGGGAGTCTTTCTGATTCTGGCAGGGTCCTGAGTGGTGTTCCTCAGGGATCAGTTCTCGGTCCCTGCCTTTTTCAGGCATTTATATTTGATCTAACTCACTCCTGTCTTTCTTATACTATTAAATACGCAGATGATGTGAAGATCGGAGGCTTAAGTTACAATTATGATCAAATATTCTGTATTCAGCATGACCTAGATGTTATCAGTATTTGGGTCAAGAAATGGGGTATGAAGTTAAATTCTACAAAATGCAAGCTTATGCACTTGGAGTCTAACAATTTACATTTTCAGTATGTTTTGGATGAGTTACCATTGTATACCACTGTTGATGAGAAGGACTTGGATATAACAATATCTGATAATTTAACCTTCCCAAAGCATTTGTATTCAGTCACTAATACATCTAATAATATCATACGGTCTATTTTGCATAATATTAGATCTCGCAAACAGGAGGTGTTGCTACCTTTGTTTAGGTCATATGTTCGACCCCATCTTGAATACGCTTTACAATTGTGGTGTCCCTTTAAAAAATCAGAACATTTTTCTCTTGAAAGGGTACAGCGTAAATATACCAAACAAATATCTGGACTTGAGTTGTTACCTTACGAATCTAGGTTGAACAGATTGGAATTAATGTCTCTCACCACTAGATGCATCAGAGGTGACCTTCTTCTTTTATATGACATTATTCATGACCCTTTTATTATGACTGAATTAGGTTTTTCTTTTAAAAAATCCACACATAATACTAGAGGCCACATCTTACAGTTAAAAGGTAAATCCTTTAAACATAATAATCGTAAATATTTCTTTACTGTTAGAATCATAGGGCCTTGGAATCGGCTCCCAACGGACGTAGTTACTAGCAATACTAAAGAGATTTTCAAACATCGCCTCGATACCTTAATTTTGTCTGGGTATGATTTATCTTTTTTTTCTATGGCCTAGTATAGGAGCATTATGGGCTTCGGCCTTCTGGCTCCTTCAGTCAACCTTAGTATGAACCTTAGTATGAACAAAGTCCAAGAGGGTAGCATCTTTCAGAAAAAGAGATGTGCAAGAACAAGGGGACACAATTTGAAGATAGAGGGGGGACGGCTCAGGGGCAATATGTGGAAGTATTTTTTCACAGAGAAGGTGGCAGATGCATGGAACAGCCTTCCTGAGCAGGTTGTGGGGTCTAAAACTGTGGGAGAATTCAAGAATGCATGGGACAGACATAAAGCAATTTTTATGGGGGGGGTAGGAAGAAATAGGCTGTTTGTTAAATAGGATCTGCAGCTTATCCTCTAGGTGGGCAAATGGGCAGACTAGGTGGGCCAAACAGTTCTTATCTGCCGTCAAAGTCTATGTTTCTATGTTTCTATTCAAAGTCGGCAAGAAATTTCATCATATAGGTTGTTTTTTAGCAAAAATGTATTTCTGACATCCTTAGATTCATCTGACTCAGGTCATTAAAGATGACCACCACTCTCAAGTTTTACAAATCTCTTCCATTGAGGTTACTTGTTAAGTGTAAATATTAGAGTCATACGGCAGATGTATTAGGATAGTGCTGCCACATAGTACTGATGGTAAGCAGCACAACACTGTACCAAGATATTTAGTTTTTTAGTGACTGGCTTGGCTTGGAAGTAGAAACTTTAAAAAAACTTAAAATCCCACATCTTGGTGCAGAAATGACAGGAAACAAAAATAAAAAAATGTATCTCTTGATATTTTTGCCTGACGAACATTATTGCTAAAAATTAAAAAACTACATGGTTACTAACAACCAATGCTGCTTTAAGAGTCACGACCAGCTATAAGTCCACTTTTTTTCCTTGAACTTTTCTGTGGGGTCCCAAGGCAACTTCCTATAAAATTTCTTATTACACAGTTGTCTATTGACAATTTATATAGACCTCCATGTTTTTATGTGGACATATCCCTGAACTATGCAATTCTTTTTTAAATAATTGATGTACACATTTTCATATCGATTGCTGTAAAGTTTTTTTTTCAAAATCTACTTTTATATGTGATAAAAACCAAAAAAAGTTAATAACATACAGTATTTACCTCAAATAACTCGGAGATTCAGAGATTTATCTGATATCAAATTTCTGGACTTTTGTTGCAAAGACAACCATTCTGTTATAGATTACATAACAGTCAAAACATTTAATGCTGCTCAACCATATTTAAAGTGTGAACGGAATGAGTTAAGAGAGCTCTCTGCTAAATATATGATTAAAATTTGTATTTAACAAAATGAAATCATGTGATTTTTCATAGCTGCTATCTATTATTATATATTATTGTGCTTTACAAAGATCTGCCCTAAAACAGGAATGCAGAATCTCACTGTGTATGAGTCTACTTTGGGCATCTTTGTGAGCTTTGTGGCCTACAGTCCAGAACTGCTCCCACTGAGAGTCTGAGATTGATATATTCAGCGCCTTTTCCCATTTAAGCTTTGACTCTGACATCTGGCTAGGTAAAGTATCCCTAACCTGGGAGTATATGACCCCTGCTGTGCCTCTGGGGGTGACTAACCACTTAGCAAACTGTGAGGGAACTTACCCTGCATCTTGGCCAGGGAAAGAAGGGGTTTCACTGCGTCCCTGAGCTGGAGGTATCTTCAAAAATCCTGGGAGGATAAATCTCATTTAGCCTGAAGATTTTGAAATGTGTCTACATCTCCTGACCCAGGTACAGTAATGTCCTTGACAAAGTAAAGGCCCCTGTCTGTCCAGTGTGACCAAAATATAGGGTGACCACCTATGGTCAGTGTAGAGACGCACCATAAAGGACCTTGTGTGGAAGGCCTTGGGGGTAATCCCAGACTCTTGTGTAGCTGGCTCCAATATTTAATAGTTGGGGCTATTGTGGGATGGATGAGGTATCTGTGAGGTCTGTCTGCCCAGAGGAGAGATACTAGGAGGGGGTTGTCACCTTGTACCTGTTCCATTTGGATCCACTGTGGGGACGCGCTAGATATAGATCGAAACCATCCCAGGGTTTGGGAATTTTGATAATTTATAGCCTTCCATCTATGGAAGGCCCCAGCCCACTACCTTCCAGTGGGCTCTTAACTTGTTATGACTGTAGCGATGCTAGTGCAACCCTCAAAGAAATGCCCCCACCATTCTATCTGTCTTCTGGTACCATAATTTTGGGAGGGACAGAGGAATATGCTATAGCAGGTAAAAAAAAGTTTTGGTGCCATAGTCATTTTGATGGCCACTATTTTCCCTGCCAAGGTCAGATGTAATCTTGACCACCTATCTAGCTCCATCTTACAATCTGTCAATAGGGGACCCAGATTCATTTCCCATGTTGACTCTAGGTTAGTACCTATTCTTACTCCCAGGTAGGTGATTCCCCCCCTGAGACCACTGTAATTCCCGGGTGGGCAGGGTCTGGGGCTGGCATAGTCAGTTTAGGTGGAGGATTTCAGTTTTGTTTTGGTTCATCTTAAGGCTTGACTGCCACATGAATTTGTTAAGGGGATTCAATACTGGCTCCCGGGAGTGTTGGGCATCAGCTATGGGAATTAGTAAGTCATCAGCATACATCAGAGTCAAGTATTGGTGTTTTCTCACTCTTCCCCACTCTTACCCCATGTACAGGAAGGATCGCAGGGGTGGAAGGGGGTGGTCATTTGTTTTAAAACTGCCCTGAACCTCACGGTGCTACCTATAGGTCCCACAAGGTCATTTAAGTGTGTTGCTGTATGAGGGGGGTCTAGTGCGGGCTTCAAGGTCCTCCTGCTCTGTCACCCTCTGGGGGGATGGCGATTTCCTATGGGAGATTGCTGAGCTCATCACTGGCTTGGTATTGGAATCCCCCAGATGGCTTATTCTAGGGACCTCAATGCTTGGGTTGATGACAGGCTCCTGGAATTTGGGGCAGATCTCTTGAGGTACATGGAGGCTATGGGCCTGAAACAACACATTATGTCAGTGACCCACTTGCATGGCCACACATTTGACCTTGTGTTTTCAATTGGCCTGGGGGTTAGTGATCTAAAGACAGACCCAATATCGTGGTCGGATCACAGCACCATGGGGTTCATATTTGGGGCCCCTCTTGATTGTTCTGCCCCTATGGAGATGGTCCAGTACTGCACTTTAAGAGAAATGTCCTCTTTAGGACTGTTAGCGGTGCTGGACCTATCGAGTGTGGTGGCTGCTTGTGTGACTGTTGTGGAGGAGAGGGGGATCACCTATAATAGGGTGGTTGTCACTGCCTTCGATTCAGTCACACTCATTCATGTTCGACCCCTGTCTATTCACCAGAGACCTCCTTGGTTTGATGAGGAAGTCAGGGAGTTAATGACAAGGGGTTGGAGGTTAGAGAGTTGCTGGAGGAGGCTGCGGCTGTTGGAGGATAAATTGGCCCTGAAGTCACAATCATTGTGACTATCAAGGAGCAATCTCCCAAAAGAAGGCAGATTTTCTGTCTTGGGAGATTGCTGTTGCAAGGAACAGACTGGCTCAGATCTTCCACATGGTAGACAGGCTATTACATCTGACCTGTTTCTGTGCAGGAGGGGTGGGTTCAAGCACTAGGTACGAGGAGTTTGCTCTATTCTTTGCCAACAAAGTGTCCTCTGTCAGGGCAAGGATACCCCTCAATGTCTCTTGAAGGGATTGTGGGGTCCTTCCTGGGTGGTGCTGGAGCACTCCTCCTGTCTGGGCTGAGTTTGGGCCGGTTGGAGTGGAAGGGGTGTTGACTACAATCTTGAGGCTGCGACCATCATAGTGTATTCTAGACCCAGGTCCTACCCGCCTTTTGGTGGAGTGTTTGAACCCGAATGGGCCTGTGGTTGCTGAGGCCATCCGGAGTTCTTTGCAGAGTGGGGTCTTCCCGGCATCCTTGAAAGAGGCATTGGTTAGGCCCTTACTGTGGTGTTTTGCAGGGTTCGGTCTTGTTGCCCTTGTTGTTCACAATGTATATGCTGCCTTTAGGATACATTATCAGGTGGTACGGGCAGGGTTTTCACTGCTATGCAGATGATACCCAGCTGTACCTGTCCTGTGCACCTGGAAACCAGATGGCATCTTCTGTATTTAATAGCTGCCTAGAGGAAATCCAGAGCTGGATGTCTCAAAACTGGCTTAGACTTAACCCAGACAAGATTGAGGTGCTAGTGGTGGATCCAGGTCGTGGTGATGGTGGTAGTGGGGGGTTGATCAAGTTGACCCCCCCACTTAGTGCTGGGGGACATTCCTTTTACCCCATCTATACAGGTGAAGGATCTGAGCATGATCCTAGATTATGGCCTGACACTAGATGCTCAGGTATCGGCCATTGTCAAAAGTGGATATTACCATCTGAGGAACATTGCACAGATCTGGGCCCTGATTCCATCTTAGGACCTGCCCACACTGGTACATGCATTCATCACGTCCAGGCTGGACTACTGCAATGCCCTATACCTTGAGCAATCTGGAGGCAACCTTCACCGACTGCAGCTGGTGCAGAACGTGGTGGTGAGACTATTGTCATGCATAAAAAGAAGCGATCATATTACTCCTGTCCTCCACGAACTGCATTGGCTGCCAGTTAGATGGAGGATTGTTTTCAAGGTAGGGCTCCTTACCTACAAGGCCATGCACAATCAGTGACCAGCTTATCTGCAAGATCTCCTGGAGCCCCACCAGCCGACCTCAGCTCTCCGTTCTGCCAAGGGTAGCCTCCTGGAAGTTCCCAGGGTTAGGCTGTGGCATTCTGGGGACCGTGCATTCTTGGTTGCCATGCCTACCCTGTGGAACTCATTACCTAAACATCTACGGGAGGCACCCTTGATAGAAGCCTTTAAGACAGGTCTTAAAATGCCCCTTTTCAACAGGTATTTTATTCATAACCATAATGAAAATTGGATACAGTATCCTATTTTATGTGTGGATAGATGCGTTTTTAAGAATTTTGATCCTTGCTGACTTGACATTTTTCAATATTGTATTGCAGTGAAATTTTGTTTTTAATGTACTGTGCTCCAAATCCCTGGAAAGTGGCACTCTGTAAATAAAGTTTGTTCTATCTGACTGTCTGTCTGTCTGTCTGTTTGTCAGTCTGTCTGTCTGTCTATCTATATCTCTCTGCTGGTGGATTGCCGCTGCCAACAGTTCTACTGCAAGCATGAAAAGCAGGGGCGGCAGGGGGCATCCTTGACTGGTGCCTCTTTCTAATACAAAGGGCTCTGACAGGTGAGAGTTGGTAAGTATGTGAGTTTGGGGAATGGTGTATATCACATCGATCCAGGATCTAAATGTGGGACCAAACTCCAGATGCTGGAGTACTGCATGAAGGTAGTTCCAATCAACTGAGTCAAATGCCTTCTCAAAATCTACTGCCAAGGCGGCAACTGGGGTGTTGAGTGCCAGCCCAGTGGCACTGAGAGTTGAGGCACTGGACGCCACACCTCGTGTCATGCTGGTGATCCAGTTTTGGATGCCAGCCCGGGTTGTCAGGGGTAGGTAGTGGAGGATAGGATTGAACATCCAGAGGACTGCTCTCCTATACTGGGAGGGATGTAGGTTTCCACTGCTCTGCAGCGGCCCCTGGGGAATGCCTGGATGTACTGCTAGAGTTGGTGCAATGGAGGGAGGAGTGCAGCAGACATCAGCATGTCAGTGCTAGATGTCATTGCACGTCTGCACTCCTGGGGAATAATTGGAGGAAAAGCACCAGCATCACTCATGGCAGCTTGATGGCCATAGCTTCCTGAGCCCGGCGGTGGCTCTGGGGTGACCTGACATGCCGGTATTGGATCCTGGCATGGCGTGGGGACCAAGGCAGGAGTCCCTCTCATGGGTACAGCAGCATATGCCAGCTGGTTGTTTGAGGCACCCCGTGGGGTCACTGGGGGAAGCAGAGCGGTGGCTGGATGAAGGGCAGAGTGGTGGCTGCACAGGAGGATAAATAAAGTGGAGATAAAAAAACTGGGGTATTGAGTGTCCTGGTGACATGGATTAAATTTATCATGGAGCAGATGTGGCCAGCACTATACCTGCCTTGCACAAAACCAGCTTGTATTAGGGAGGGGAGTAGCGGGGTCAATCGTGTGGCTATGGCCTTGGTGTATATGTTGCTATCTGCACTAATAAGAGAGATGGGCCTATAGCTGGCTGCTGAGGCAGGATCTTTCCCTTTCTTGGGCAATACGGTTATAACTGTCTCCCTCAGTGTAGGCAAGAGTACTCCCTTCTCCTCTGCTTCAGTGTATACCTGACATAAAACTGGGGACTCGGGGGATCAATGGCCTGCCAGAAGTCGACTGAGAACCCATCTCCTCCCAGGGCCTTGCCTTTCTTTAGTGAGAGTAGTGCATCAAGTAGCTCTATTTGTTGTTGAGTTATCTTGGGAAGGGAGAGGATGTCAAGAAATGACTGGATTTCAACCAGGATTTCTACTCAGGAGGAAATGTATAGTTTGGGGTAGAAAGCTGACATAATGTTACTGATCTCAGTGGGGCTCATGTGTACCTTTTCCATGTGAGGGTCTCTTAGTCCTGCAATGAATCTGCCAGCTTGCTGATTCCATAACTGGTATGCCAGCACATTGCCACACTTGTCCCCCTCTCCCTTGCCTCCGAATAAGAATGCCTGAGTCTTAGTAGGGCTAACTCTGCCTTCCTAGATATGAGTTTTTTAACCTCCGTACGTAGTTTTTGGACCTTATGTCCCATATGAATGTGGGGAGATAGATGGGTCATATCCTTGTATTGTTTTTCAGCTGTGGCTAGGTATCCATCCAGAGATTTTAATTTATGTTCCCTTTGTTTCCTCTGGTGTGCCACATACCCAATAATTTTCCCTCGGATGGTGGCCTTGTAGGCTTCCCAGGCATTACCTGCTGTGGTGTCAGCAGTAGGGTTCTCCTGAAAAAATGTTCTGGCTTCTTTTGTTACCCAGGGTATGAACTCCAGATCTTTTAATAAAAAAGGAATCAAGTCTCCAGCTGGGTGAGTGGGGGGGTGGGCCCAGGACAACAGCATCTGTACTGAGGCATGATAAGAGATAACTATGGATAGGATGTTGGAATCAATAACTGTATGTGTGACCTTTTGGGAGATAAGCCAGAAGTCTATTCTACTATATGTACCACACACCCTGATTGAAAGGCATAATTCCTCTCTTTGGGGTGTACCAAGCACCAGGTGTCAACACATTTTAATTCCTGCATCAGCTGTTGTACCACCTGCCCACCCCCAGAGTGAGATTACTTCTATTTGTCACTCCTGTCCAGTACTGGAATGAGGGTTAGATTGAAGTCACCTCCTACTATGACGGGGGTACCACTATCTGCCATGGATGCAGTCCTGGTGTACAGGTCATGAAAAAAGGATGGTCTGTCTTCATTTGGGGCATAAATGTTGGCCAGTAACACCAGCCCTTTGGGGGTGTCCATAAGGGCTAAGACCCATCTTCCCTGTGGATCAGACCTGCTAGATATCAGAGTCCATGGGAGCAATTTATGTAACAGTATGACCACTCTGCTTTTCCTCGATGGGGCACTTGCATGCAGCTCTTTTCCTACCCAGTCTCTTAGCAGGTAGGCGTGGTCATCCCTTACCAACTTTGTCTCTTGTAAAAATGCTACCCGAGTCTTCACTTTCTTCAGGTGAGACAGAACCTTTTTCCTTTTAATAGGAGTGTTAAGTCCCCTGACATTCCAGGTGCTACACGATATTTCATCCATAGTCTATTTGCTGTTAGTACCGAATTGTTTTGCAATGAGATCTCCTAAGGAGAGTGAGTGCGCAGGGGCTGTGTTTGTACAGGGGCAGAGTGGATTTTCAGGGAATGGTCATCTTTTATGTGAAGGTATAGAAGTTCTGAGTGACCTTGAAAGACAATATCTGTCATGTTTGTCATGGCATCTCTGCATACATATGACATTTTAAAAAACAGTAATAACAAAATAAAACTGTAACACATAAATATATTTACACTGCGTGCTCTGTATAGTGCTTGAGAGTGAGCTGGAGTAACAGACCGGAGGCCTCCCCCGACCTGAGGCCTAGGTAGTCCCTCTATTGGCGATGTGGTTTCCAGGGGGATCCCCCCATGGGTGGGGGTCCTAAATCTAGCATATTTCCACTCTTTCAAGCTGGTGTAATGGCAGGCCTGTCCCTACCTCTCGTCTTCCCTGGGGGGGTTTGAATGCTTATCTATGTATGCACCACCTGAGATTGAGCACAGCCTTATAGTACTGCGATATGCCTGATCAGCCTAGGCATGCTAAGATGTGTAATGCTGTTCTTGTTTCTCTTTTTCTGTGTTTGAACCTCTGAGGGGACCCAGGCTCCTCTGAGGAGTATGCCCCTCCACCTCACACCATGTCATCTGTTCAAGTAGCACTCGGCCTACTAGGTGCAGTGTGGGGTATTCTTACAGTGCTATGGCGAGGATTTCCATGAATCAGCAACGGGCTGTCCTTCGCCCCATATGGTAACATTTATTACTGTGTTACGATTTGGCTGATTGTAGGCATATGGGATGATGCTGTGAAGGGGGGGGCTGTACCTCAAGAAATCATGCATAGTATCATAGGAGCTGAGAATGACTTTAAAGTTCCTTAAGGGCAGGCACTACCTTCATGGCCCCCTCTGATTGCTTCATTGTTATAGAGCAATATATCAACTGGAGAGTTGGGTGCATAATTGTGCCTCCACAGAGGTGCTCCCATATCGATGCCCTGCATCAGTGCATTAGGTAGACAGAAGATTGTTTGTCTTTTATCTGATGCCCTGGAACTGGTTGCAGACAGTTGATCCAGACCATTGTAGGCAGTTCTGTATCACACCAAGTCACTGGGGGGTGTGCTTATACTGGTCTGCAACTGCAATTGTTACTGCTGCTGGGGCAGTCTCTTCTATCTGGTCCCCACTAGGGTTGCCAGTTATTATCAGGGCCAGCCCATTATTCATAACCCTTTGGAACAAATTCCCAGCTTCTACCAACTGGCCAGTGCTGCTATCCTCAGTTTGTACCACATATTTTTATTAGCAGGGAGCTCGCTGGCTGGATCAATCCCCCCGACCCACAGCACACATCGACCTTCACCTGTCAAACTATGTACATAAACAGTGAAATCAACAATAACATTTGCCAGTAGCAGTGTTATATATTCCCTGTCCCAAAGTGTCCAGGCATGAGCTGAGTATTTGTACCCAGGGGAAGGATTCAGGGAGCTTTGAGGAACCAAGAGGGGTACTGCTTCATCATCCCAAATGGGCGGCCTGGATACAAGGGATCTAGAGAAGACCCCCTACTTTGCTCCCTTCCCCTGACCTCCCCTCATGCACTGGACCCCTGGGAGATATCAATATGAACACATATCTGACTTTATTCACTCTGCTTCTGCTGGAATCGCTACTTCTAGTGACTACTGCTCCTGTACTGCCTGCTTTGGGAAGGTAGCCTCCACTCGTGGCAGGTGATTCAGGGCCTGCTCTGGAGCTGCATCAAAGGTTTTTGTCCCAACCCAGGGTTCAGCAGTGGCATCCACTTCAAAAGGCCCATTGACCATGTCCTCCTCGATGTACTTAGGGAATCCTTCGGCTTCTAGAGATTCAAGCTGTGAAAGGGGTGCAAGTCGGTTGTTGGTGAAGTACGGGCTCACAGTATCCACATCACTCACTGGCAAATTCTCTGGCTTCCTTCTGGGCATCTTTCCAGTGGGTGCTCTCTCCTGGTGTGCCGGCCCATTTGGTTGCATTTTCTCAATCTGGCCAGGAAGGCCCATGTTCCTGATGGCTACTCTTGAAGATAGGGTTTTTCTCGGGATTGTTGCAGCTGCTTTTGTTATTGTCTCTGCTCTTCTTGGCACCTTTGGGTGACATCTATCGATTCTGACCTAGGTCTGAGCTCCTCACTTGTGTAGGCCACATCCAGCCTATATAGTCCATGATTACTTTGGGGATAGAGAACATCAGCGGAGCTCCACTAACCATCAGCTGCATTGTAGCGGGGTATCTCAGGGAGAACTAAATGCCCAAAGAGTGCAGTAGTCACCGAGCTTCAGTGTACTCCTTCCTTCTCTTTGACAATTCTCTCGAGTAGTCTTGAAAAATTAGTATATGGTGCCCCCACCAAGATGGGGCCCCCAACTCCTTGGCGCAAGTTAACACCCAGTCCTTGTCTGCAAAATTGATTATGTGGGCCATAATGGGCCTTGGTCTTTCACCAGGCTCAGGGGGTGGATTCAAAGTCCTATGGGCCCTTTCAGTAGTCATGCCGGGTGGCAGATCTTGTTTTAATACATTCAGGAGTTCAGAGTATAAAAAGTCCATGATGTTCCCTTTCGCCACCCCCCCTCCGGAACCCCAGGAGCTGCCAGTTGTTCCAGCGGCTCTGGTTCTCCAGGTCATCAAGCTTCCCTTGCAGCAATTGTATTATGTACAACTGTTCATGGAGCACTGCATTCAGCCCCTTGTTTGCTGTAGTACTGGAGGCCATTTGCCTTTCGGAGTGACAAATCCTTGTGTCAAGCTGATGTATGGCCAGCATTGTATTATTTGAGGCCATAGTTACGTCCGACATATGTTGCAGCAGTGTGCTGAACATGCCATTGATCTGCTGCATGTTCAGGGCTGACTTCTCGGCTATGGACATGTTGTGTGCCATGCGATCTCCCCCCTCTCTCACTGGATTACTCACTTCCCGATGTTGAGGGCTCCATGCAAGTAGATACGTACTTAGGTAGCCAGTTGTGTTGTATAGTGTTTTTGAGTATTAAAATAGTAATCATATGGCTCTTTCGGGTGGTTCATCGAGATATATTCCCCTGGGTAGACAGAGCTGTGGAGTGAAGCGGCCATTGCATTTAGAGCAACACCATGTCCCTCTAAACCTATTTTTTAAGCACAGTGAGACACTCCAGGGCTGACTTTATGTTGAGATGATTGCACTTTCTGGGGCTGTAAGACCCTACACCTGTGGCATTGGGCCTTAGCACACACCTGGGCATGAACCTCAGTATAAATCTCACCTTGTCATGCCTTATTGCTTATATCTAGCACATTTGAACAACAGCTGAATTGAAGCAGAGATGTACTCACCCTACAAGTTACTGTTTCCACTACACATAGGCAAGAGAAAGCTCAACTTTGCTTTTTGGCATAATTTTGCAGGCATTCAGGGCACCATACAACATAAAACAACAACTTAAAATCCTTATCTATTCTGTTTTTTTTCCACCAGTTGTTAATCCCCCTTACTTCTGTTCTGCCTTCTTCACTCCTGGCCCTTCTAGCCCCATAACCCACCTTCCCTAAGACTGGCCAGGTTCCAGAAGAGTCCCATGGTGGGGCAGGGGGAGGAGTCTGCCACCCAGAGCACAATCTAAATTCTGGAACCTTGCCAAGTCAGTGGTGTGGGGCTTGTGGTGGATCATCAAGCTGGCCATGGATCTTCCTCTGGTAGTTCTTCCCCCGGGCCATATAGCATGCAAGGATGCTTCATACATGCATGCCTCTGTATGCATGTGCATACTGGCATGTAAGGGTGGAGTGGCCCTCCCCTTGGTAAGGAGATCCCCGCTGTGCTACCACCAGGTGTTCTTCTAGGTGGCAGGTTGGTAGTGTGATGAGAGACAGGGCTGCAGCTATGAGGTTTGGGGCCCAGGAAAAGTCACTTGGAATGGGCCCCTGTTTCCCACACCAGCTACTGCCAGGGGTAATACCAACTCCTCAGGTGGGCCCCTCCTGAGCTCAGGACCCCAGACAACATTCCCACCTTCCCCCCCATTACTGCGGCCCTGATGAGAGAACTCTCCACCCTGAGAGAGGACAGCTGTTCTTACTAAGTTCTATCCTTCCTTCTCAGCCACCTTTGATTGACCCAAGTCCACTCTCAAACCCAGGTCACTGTGAGCAGTAATGCTACTGCAGCGCTACAGGGATAGCTCCATTTATTGTGTTTTTTTACTTGTTTTGTCAAAGCATTTCTATCCCTGTATTGGCTATTATTTTGTCCTGTACATTTCTGTAAATACAAATCTTATTAAACTGTATTGTATCTTGCTCCTTACCAGGATGTTGCTGTATACATGCAACCTCCTTCAAACACCTGGGAGTGATACTTCAACCCTCCCTTGACATCTCTCTCTATATATATAACATCCATCTGTAAGGCTGTTAATGTTGGACTTAGATTTGCCTATCAAGTCAGTCCAAATCTCTCCCCATCTATCTGTATTGCAGTAGCCCGTGATCTGCTACTCCCCAAATTATCCTTTTTTTAAACCTTTTATTTATGACTTTTGTAGTGACACAGGAGGCATCATATACATACATGTATTACTTACAGTAAACTACATGACAGTCGTTAAGTGCAGGAAAATGCAATGTTATCAGTATAAATCTCCATGAAACCACTAAGAAATTTCTTATGTTAAGACCAGGCTCTGAGGGTATCACTTGAAAAGTGCTGAGCATATTAACAATGTTTCTTTCCCTTAGCATCGCTGCTATATGTTGGTATAATTGAATCACCTAACTAGGAGAGGTTTGAATTGTGAAGGGCTGGCTGACCTCTTCAAGCAGAGGAGATAGGGTGAGAAATCCCATCAGTCCTTCCCCACTACCCCAAATTATCCTTGGCCCTGTCTACTTTTTCTAATGCCTCAAACTCAATTATGCACAAATGGAATGTGGCTTACAACAGTATCTGTCAATTTGCTCTTGCCTGTAATCGTCTTGCCGATCACTGTACCTTGTACTCCAAACTAGAGATGCAGCGAATTTAAAATTCACTGGCAAAGTGAACGCGAAGTGGCCACTTCGCGTTATCATAACGCTACTCGAAGTGGGCACTGGAAAGTGCTCACTTTGCCTTGTCATTATGGTTTTGCGTTATAATTCCGCCTTAACACAAAGTAAGGCAGAATGACAACAAAAGGGCAGCCCCCCACACATCACATGGCTTACAGTACTGTATATCACATGCTTTAGCCAGGCAGAAAGGAAGTGAGTCATACAAGCAGATAGTTTCACTTTCTCCTTTGCAGAGGTAAAAGGAGGAAGCATTTTATGTGGAGAGGAGAGTTTGGATTGCTATGAGTTTGTATCTTGAGCAAATAGCAGAAAACCAAACAGCTACTTTAAAAGCTAAATCTTTAGTTTTTTTTGTAGTTTTTTTTTGTGACCGATTTCTTAATTTTATAGGTTTTGTTTTGTGTGTGTATGTGACTGTGTGTGTGCGTGTGTGTGAGACTGTAAGTGTGTGTGAAGAACTCGCTCATTGCGTGACACATCGGAGAGTGAAGAAGTAAGTTGTGCGATGGACCAGGGAGAGTCTGTGGCCCATGGGCAGAGGGGAGTGCGCACGTGTGGGGGTCATAGGGTGTCGGACCACTCCTGACTGTTTGGTCCTGCCTCTCCCCCTCCTGAAGCGGCAGCACCACCAGTGCCACTGTCACATCCACCAAGTCCACCACCACCACCACCACCACCAGTTGCAGCTGCAGGAGCTCCAGCAGCACTACCTCCACAGCAGCAGGTGGAGCCCCAGGTGCATGACAGTGCTGCCGGCACCACATCTGTCCCTCCTGTGCCTGGTCCCCCCCCACAGCTCCCTAGTTTGGCAGTTTTTTTACTGCGTGGAGGGGACAGCACCATTGTGGTTTGTCAGCTGTGTGGTGTGCAGGTACACCGTGGCCCCCGTGGGGACACATCTGTAGACTGGTGGCCAATGCATGCATATGCTGAACCACCACAAGGTGGAGTGGCAGGCTGCCACTGAACAGGCCAGGCCTCCACCTGCTGGCCCTTCTGTGGCAGTGGCAGAGGGTGCTGCTGGTGTTGTGCCTCACTGCCTCAGCAGTAGTTGTTCCACCACTGCCCCCACCACCGTCACCAGTACCACCCTCACCACCATCACTACCTGATTTTCTCCCCACACCAGTGGACCCCTCCACAGTGCCTGCAATGCAAGCAGACATTGCACTGTTGTAGGCTGCGCTTGAGGAAAGTAATGAGAGGGTGGGTGCTGTTCAGCAGCAGGTGCAGCAGATCGAGCAACACCGGCTTCAAATAGTGCCAATGCTCCATCTGCTACTGCAACATCATAGGATCCCCCATTAATTTATTTTTTCTGGACACCCCCCTCCCCCACTGCTGTAGTGTTTTGTGTTTTTTTTATGTTTAATAACAGACAGCCATACTTGCTCCTTATTGCCCTGTTGTTATAATCCAGTGCCTCAGCAATGTTTACTTTCTGTTGTGGCGTGGTTGTGGAAAAGCTGGTGTGAACAGTGCAAGTATGATGTGCTAAATTGCATGTGTGCAGTCAGTGTTTGTTTCCTGTATGTGTGTGTGTGTGTGTGTGTGGACATCAGACATTGTGCAGCTTCTTGCAAACATATATTGCTAACTTGTTGTAGTGTTTATGGTATAAGGAATAGCAAGAAGAATAACATATATTTTATCGTCACTATTATCATCAGCGGACTAAGTGATACGATACTTTTTCAGAGGTGTCTAGCCAGAGTGCACCTTAGTCACACACTGCACACATGACTTTTAGGAGAGCATGTGTTTTTTGTGCAATGATCTCTGCTAAGTCATGTGTGCACTGTGAGTGACTGAGGTGCACATTGACCCGATTCCTCTGAAAAAAATATCATATCACTTACTCCGCTGGTGCTGATGGTACAAATAAAATGTAAGTCATATATTCTTTCTTATCTTTATTCTTGAGATACTGCAACAAGTCACACCATATATATGTTTGCACGAAGCTGGCCGATGTATGCACACACAGGAAAAAACACTGACGGCACACATGCAGTTTAGCACAACATACTTGCAATGCTCAGTCATGCTTTTTGCAAAATACTTCAGTTCATGAGTACAGACACAAAGTAAACATTACTGAGGCTCCATAAATATTTCATTTTTGAAATAGACATTAAAGAGATTCACCAAGTTACAGCATTGCACCCGATATATGGGTGCCTTACTTCCAGGGGAATCTTTCTTGCTTCACATGTCCTTACATAGTGCAATACTTTTCTGGCAAAAACACTCTTAATTTCATTAAACCAGGTTGCAGAGGACTTCCCATTCTGAAGAGCCACCCTATGCTCAGCAGTGTTATGACATGATGCCAGGGAGAGCATGGGGGAGTGTTCCATTATACTGAATGGTTGGTAGCTTTTTTAATTTTTTTTTATTTTATAATGGTCAGTTTGTGGTGAAACATGGGCACATTCTGACTAACAAGAGCCTTGTTAGTGGAAATGTGTCAATGTTTCACCACAAACTGACCATTATAACATAAAGAAACATTCAGAAACCTGCCAGCCATTTAGTATAATCCAGTGCTCTCCCTGGCATCATGTCATAGCGTTGCTGAGCACTGGGGCAGAACTTGCGTCTCTCTTCAGAATGGGAAGTCATCTGGGACCCGGTTTAACAAAATTATGAGCATTTTTGCCAGAAAAGCATTGCACTATGAAGGGACATGTGGAGCAAGAAAGATTCCTCTGGAGGTAAGGCACCCATATATTGGGTGCCATACCATAACTATTTAACTTGGCGAATCTCTTTAAAGCATCAGTGCAACAATCTGTTGAAAATTTTGACCTACTGTATACTTTTTTATGCTATTTTACATTGCCACTTTACTTACATCCTGCCTTGTATGATACTACTGTTTCAAGTATTTGACTCTGCTTTACTACTTTTTTTCTTGTCTGAAATTATAAAAGGAGCACTCCTTTTAATACAGTGTGGACCAGCCCTTCGTCAGTATTTTATGCTACTTTTCTCCATCAGTTGTTACTTCTGTTGTAAAGTTAACAATTATGCAGCAGGCAGTGTTTTATGACCTCACAGAACAAGATGTATTCAAAAACAGCTGCAAATAGTGATAAAAACCTGGTCAGAACAATATTAAAAGGCATGCTCCTTTTTTTTTCAGACATGAGAAAAAGTAGTAAAGCAGACACAAACTGTGAAAAGAAGGGTATCATACAAGTCAGGAGGTAATTAGTGGCTGGCAATGTAAAATAGCATAAAAAAGTATAGGTCAAAATTGTCACCACATTGTTGCAATGCTGCTTTAATTTATAATTTAAGTATGACATTATGTGCTCACAATCACAACACACAAAATGCATCTGTCTTGTGTCCAGAAAATTGACAAGTGGTAAGGAAGTGAAATGGGATCGTCACACCACATGCAAACTCCACCAGAATTTATTGCGCAGTCACTCATGTGCACAGTGGTCACACAGAGTCTCCAGAATTTTTCTGCATCCCCAAAATGCATCTGTCTTGAGTCCAGAAAATTGACAAGTGCTAAGGAAATTAAACGGGGCATTACATGACATGCAAAGTCCCCTAGAATTTATTGCACACTTACTCATGCGTGCAGTGGTCACACAGAGTCCCCAGAATTTTTCCACATCCCCAAAATGTTTCTGTCTTGTGTCCAGAAAATTGACAAATGCTAAAGAAGTGAAATGGGATCATTAGACCACATGCAAAGTCCCCCAGAATTTATTGCACAATCACTCATGCGCGCAGTAGTCACACAGAGTCCCCAGAATATTTCTGCATCCCCAAAATGCATTGGTCTTGTGTTAAGAAAATTGACAAGTGCTAAGGAAGTGAAATGGGAGTGTTACACCACATGCAAAGTCTCATCAGAAATGATAACCGTGAGAGAACTGTTACTGGTCCAAAGTGTGCTGCGATTCCCACAAATGTGATGCGATCGCCTCAACTGGATAGAAGGATGCCCTTTGTCTGTATACTTATAGTAGCCTTGGTGAGTTAATATATATGTGTATATATATATATATATATATATATATATATATATATATATATATATATATATACTGTATATATATGTAGATTGTATTTTCTAGGTGGGGGGGTGACATATATAGACATGTGCTCATTATATTGTTTTGTATCACAGGTCACAGATACTGTTGGTATGCACATTCCAGTGCATAATGAGAAATTTTTGCATTGAAATTGGAAATGGAATACTCTCAAGCCAATGAAGGAAACCATTTTTTTTGGGGGGGGGAAGCATATTTGCAGGTAGATCTCATTAAGGATTTCTTATTTGGTTACTTCTTCACAGATTTCATCTGCACCCCTCTCGAGCCTGGCTGGTAATGATGGTCATGATCATCGACTGAAACTACTTATGTTTGTTGCGTGTCTTCCCCAACCCTGGGGGGGGGGGGGGCGATGTTAATGAACTTCTTTGGATAAGGCAACTATGCCACAACAAAGCATCTGGAAGTTTCCTAAAAAAAGAAATGAAGGACTTATTACAACTTGATTGCAGTAGTAACACATTATGTTTAAGCCATGGCTGTTCCACGGGTATCTGGATTATTAACACAGATAGCAAGCTGTCACACTGCAATCAGCAGATCAATCACAACTTAATTTAGTACCAGGCTGTGTAACAAATACACTGTGCCAGTGTCCCTGGTTCTCAACTCAAGTTACATTTCAAAACCACATCTTGTCAAGTAACACAACCTCTGTCCAACTTTTTCAACACTGTCATGGCTGCACAGCTGCAAGTTTGGAATACTGTGCATGATATGTTGCAGAAATAGTTTTTGTGACGTACACATGTCACCTAGTTTATGAATTCTCAGTCGGATTTGTTGTACTCTTTTAAAAAAAAATTAACAGATGAAATAAAATACATATACTTACCAGTATGGATTTGCAATGGATATTCCATAGGTTCCTGTGTACGTACTGCTGCTGTACCATTGATACCAACTTTCAGTGAAGGAGAGTCATTTGTTGTTGACCTGTAAAAAAACAAAATAAGTTTACCCTATGTGTTTGACCATTACCGCTCAGAAAAGCAACAGAAAACAAAACACACAGCTAGAGGAAGTTGAAAAGCATAAAAAACATTAGTACACATATTCACTTTATAGTTTTAATAGTAAGAAGCCTTGTGCCTGTGGCTGATGGATGTGTTCTCCTGTTCGACTCCCTCTGCCTTGGCATGGTCAATGTAATGGGAAAATATTGTCAGAATCACACTGGTGGTGGGTGCTGGGGCACATGATGACATTCTCTCTGACATCTTCCTGCATCTGGTGCTGGTGGCAGTGGCTAACAGCGGTCTTATGGTGGTGGTACAGGGGCCAGGATATATTGTGCCCTCTGTTACAAATGTGACATGACATATGGAATTTGAGTCACACTCTAAGTGTGACACTTATTGAACTGTATAGAAAGGAAAACATGTGTCATACAACAAATGTAACAGCCTTTTAACAACTTCAGTTAAAACCTGCCAACATTAACCTCATCATCATCTTCATGAATAAAGCTGCCTTCATCTATGTCTGAAGTCTGACCACTAGGAAAGTCTTTCTCCATTGTGTCATCATCTACATCATTGGTAGGCCGTTTCATGCTGCCACTGCCAGTGCCACCAGGATGGTCCACTTCTACATCACCAAAACCATGACTAGGCCGGGGTATGAATACTGAGGTTGCAGTCTGTGCTGGTATGTGCCTCTCATTCATTTTTATGAATTTTTATGAATATTAGCAAACTGACATTTGCAGGAGAGAGGTTTGTCCGACGATCCCTAACTATTGCACCTGCTGAGCTGTATACCCTTTCGACACTTACACTGGAGGGTGGGCATGTCATGTACTTCAATACCACTGCAGTCAACTCTGGCACTTCACTGACCTTTCCGCTCCAGTATAAAAGAAGATTGTCAGTTATTGACAGATGCCTGTTTCCAGACAAACATGACTCAACCATTCTCTATGCCGCACTAAGTCCACTGGTTGATGCATCATCCTGTTCTCCGGAATCATTTATTTCACAAATCCTCACTTGGGACAAAGCTTCCCAAAGTGGGTTGATACCAAACACTTTGGATGACAGACCATCTGGAACTGCAGTCCCCTTCCCCTTACAGGAAATGCTTGATACTCCTCCAGGTGCACCTTCAGCCTGATCATGCTGCTGAGGTCAGCTGACCTTGGCATGTGACTTCTGTGCCCCATGAACCAAATGCATCAGTTGCCGACTGACATTTTTTACCTGTTCAGGCCCTCCCTCCAGTACTGAGGCAGTTCCACGTTTGTATCGTGGGTTCAGCATTGTTGCTATTGCAAAGCTGTCACTACGCTGAATGCTCAAGATGTGACGATTCTGGTTGAATACTGTCAGCATGTGTTTCAGCAACATACTGCTAGCACTGTCTCTGACAACATCAAGGCTACGCTGCATATTCACCAATATCTGCCTCAGCACCCACAGCAGTGGAATTGATTGGCTAATGGAGGCAGACTCGCCACTCAGTGCCTGTGTGGCATGTTCAAAAGGCTGCAAAATTGTTATTACAGAGTCCATGAGGTGCCACTGTTCAGCCATCATAGACATGGAGGCCCCGGAACTGCCACAGCTAGTGTGCATGACAAGATATTCTGAGATGGCTTTGTACTGTTCATACAACCTCTCTGCCATGTATAAAGTGTGGTTCCACTGGGTGACAACTTCCAGCTTCAAGCGGTGCTGAGGGAGGCTGTTTCGCATCTACAACTGCAGAAGTTGGTCACAGGCCTTTGCAGATCATGAAAAGTGAGAACAGATACGGTGTGCAACTGTCAGAATTTCCTTTACATCAGGGTGCTGCAGAAACTCCTGCACCACTAGATTTAAACAGTGGGCCATGCATGGAATATGAAAAAAGCCATCATTCGTGATGCATTTCACCATATTTGACCCATTGTCACTTGCTATGAACCCAGCTCTCAGGGACAGATGGTTCAGCCACTTGTCAATTTCAGTCAGTACCTCATACAACATGTTTTCACCAGTGTGTGAACAGGTCACATTGTGCATAGCAATCATTGCATGTTGTCGAATTCCTGGAAGATTGCTACCATGACACTCCACCTTACTGTACTGATTATTCACACTACCAACAGCAAAATCAACCCCCGGCACCTGCACCCTGTGTGCAGTTATACACAAATATGAACTCCCCGCTGTTTTGCCACTTGTCCACATATCCATACTTAAATGGATGAATGGAGAGAAGGAGTGCTGAAGGGCATGTCTTACTGAGTCAGACACAGTACGGTACAACTCGGGACAGCACGGGTCGAAAAGTATGTCCTGGATGGGACTTTCCATTTTGGACAGGCAAATGCAACAAACCACTGGAACCCAGAATTCTCCATAAAGGAGAAGGGCAAAAGATCAATTGCCAGCATTTCCGCTACAGCAGCATTAAGTTCACGTGACACTGTATGTTTGGGTGGGTACTTTAGTTTATGTGCAAAAACACTCTGTAACATGGGCTGACTTACTGTTTTACACTGGGTGTGATGACAAATGGTTCTGCTCTGTGAATGGCAGGGGGTGGCAGGGGGTGGAGTGTGGATGGTTGATGAAGACAGTTGCACAGGTGATGATGACAAACCCACAAATGCAGTTATTTTGCCACATTTACCAATCGGGGTTGATGTACCACTTGCACTAGACATACTGCATTCACCGCTACCACCACCAAAACTGCTACTCTCACCAGCACTGGACAACATTTCAAAATCATTATGCTCCTCCACCTCACCATGCCTATAGTAATCATCTGCTCTTATTTCATGACTACTGCACACATTTACAGTAAGTTCCTACTTGATTTAACAGTCATGGAAGGGGATAACATGCTCATTATGGTTGATGATGAGGGTGAATGCCCCACTGTGGTATTAGCTACCATCTTGTGCTGGGTCCACAGTGCCATGTACCTGTTCTTAAGATGTGTATGCTGTCCTTCTGTGCCCAGATGGCTCCCCTTTTTACCTCGACTCACACACACCTGGCAAACCTGGCAGATTGCAACTGACTCATCATTTGCATCTTGCACAAAACAAATCCCAAACAAGGGATTGTGATGCTCTAGTTTTAACATGTCCCTGATGCTGTTCTTTCAAGCCATGAAGTGGGGGGGGGTGTTATGTGATTTATCGGGTAGGACACACTTGGACTGCAACTGACCACCACGACTACCTATCATTATTACTGGGTCATCATCATCATCATCATCACCATCAACTGAAACTGGTAAATCACAAGTTTTTACGGGGGGGGGGGGATTAATGCAAACTGATCCAGACACAGCCAACTTGAATTTCTTTTTCTCTGGTTCCCAGCTGGGGTCAATTACATCATCATCATCATATTCATAAACATCACCCACATCCACATCTTCTGCTTGGATGGCTGCATGTGGACTGCATGTTGCAACCACAGCAACATCATCATCATCATCATCAGATTCATCATCATCAACACCACCACCATCACATGATATTTTTCACCACACTGTAAATCACTGCATGGAAAATGCATGACCTGAACCGCGGTGAAAGAAATGTCACATTGTATGCTATCGTTGACATGATTATCAAAATCCTCATGTTCAGTTGCTGGGATGTTACTGGGAAGTATGACATCATCTACACTGCCATTCACTCACATTGCTTCACACTCCACTATATTTCTGGACACTGTAAACTGGTCAGAAGTGGAACTTGAGGCAGCAATACTTATACCACCACCAGCAACTGCACTAACACCACCGGCTGGGACAACATCATCTCCTCCAACTATGAGTGAAGCTACTGACTGGGCTGTAAAAAACATTGCAGGAGAAATACCTTTCCTCACATCAACAATGCACTTCTGTGTCTGCGTACCACCATGCTAACAGACAGTCTTACCACTGGCAGCAGTGCCATGGTGAGAAACAGCTTTGCTTGCACATCTCTTTGTGGACATTTTGGGGGATCAACAGCAATGTTCTAAACAAATTTAGATTTTGGAACGTTCACCCTGGGTGGGGGGACACTGGATGTGAAGCCAAAAAAACAACTGTGGCTTCAGCAACAGATACATAGAAACATAGACTTTGACGGCAGATAAGGACCACTTGGCCCACCCAGTCTGCCCATTTCTCTACCTACTGGATAAGCTGCAGATTCTAGTTAACCAACAGCCTACTTCCTGCAACCCCCCACTATAATTGCCTTGTGTCTGTCCCATGCTTGTTTGAATTCCCCCACTGTTTTAGACCCAACGACCTCTTCAGGAAGGCTGTTCCATGTATCCACCACTCTCTCAGTGAAAAAAAAATTCCTCACATTACCCTTGAGCTGTCCTCCCTAACTAACCAGTGGTGCCGAAGCCACAAACAATCCAATCTGGAAAATAATTCCTTTTGCCGGATGGCGGGGAGGGGGGGAGCACTGACTGCAGATATTTATGGCAGTGCAAGCAGCAAAACAAAGAAAAGATACCACAATGGCAGTACAAAATCACGCAGCTGCGGTGGATAGCGAGTTCACTGCTCGCCTGCAATTACAGTAATGGCACAATAAAAGGTGTATAATTTGATGTCATGCACTGCACACGCACACACACACAGACACACACACGAGCGCACACACAATTTGTCTACAAGTAATGGGTAGCAAATTGAAAACTTCAGTAATATACCACGTATTGTAAACAACCTGAAATTATGAACTGCTGCACCAGATCCACACAACACACAATCAGCAAAACAATTTCAACAATTACTGACAATATTACTGTGTTTACATTAACACAGTCCGTTATATAACAAAACATATAACCAAAAAACAAAGAACTCCCTATTTCTCCAACTTCAATCTACCTACACCACAGATACACTCCCCCTCAAAGCACTCTTTCACTATCTCTTACTACACAGACTCAATGTTGTACATTAACATTCAAAATCCACACACAAACAATAAACGCTTGATGGTATGAGCACAGGAGGGTTTCCTACAATCGATAAACTACAGTTTAAGCAAAAAAACAAACAAACTCAAAAAGGCTTTTTTAACAGCTTTTAGAAGGTTTGAATCACAGACAGCTCTCAGAGCACACTGTTTCCTACAGCTTCCTTCACACACTACCCCGAACTGAGGCTGTGCAGAACATGTGACCTGAACTCCCATGAATCACTGCAAAATTCACCTTTGGAGCTTAAAAACAAGGCAAAGTGAGGTGAAGTACATTGTTTTCAATGCTCTTCACCTTTAAAATTGGTGGAGTAGTGGTCTGGGAAGGCGGAGTAATGCGAAGTCATTGTTTTCAATGGACTTCGCGTTACCCATTATAACGCGAATTATTCGGCTTCATGTTGCGCAGTACTCCGTGAATTCTCCTTCACTCCATGAATCACTTCACGGACCAAATTGAGATCACTTTGCCCACCACTACTCCAAACTAAGTTGACTTTCCCCTGCTGCTCAATGGGACCTCTCCTCTGGTAGTATTATCCACAGCATAATACAGAACCAAGAGCCCCAATCCCTCACTTTCCTCCTGGTGCTTTATAAAACTACCTACCCCTTAGATCCTCAGACCTTGACCTCCTATCCATACCCATAACTAAGACAAAACTTGGAGAGATGGCCTTCACTGTTGCATCACTGAAACTATGAAACAGTATACCTGCTCACATTAGACATTGCACTGTTGCCTGAGCTTTTCAGTATCAATACCACTCACATTTGCTTCAACAGACATTATGCTCCTGTTCCTAGCCTTGCCCATAGTAACCTCTAGCTACCTGCACTTGACTGATCCTTGCACTTGTATACTCTGTTACCTGTTAATACTGTCTTTACCTTTGAGCTTCTGCCAATTGCTCTGCTCTCTCACTAACAGATGTGCCATATTGTTTTCTCAGCACTCTCTGTTTACTCTATTGCTTAATTTATTATCATGCACAGAATAATATTTCTAAGATTATTATATGCTCAAACATACTAAAATGCCAGCAGAATGGCCTAATGGTCTTTCATGTCTGCTCATTTAGTCAGCCCCCACCCTGGGAGCTGACCTTGCTGCCCCCCTCGCCCTCTCTGGCTTCTCCCTTCCCAGTTCTGGATATTCTCACTGCACTGGAGTTTGCATCCAGAACCCTTCCCTGTACCTGTCCACCCCTCTTGAACCCCTCCACTGTCTCTGCCTCCACAGCCCCTGGGCAGCACATTCCATGGCTCACTACCCTCTCAATGATGGCACCTCTTCATTTATCCCCTGAATCTCCTCCTCCAGCTTTCACCCATGCCCTCTAGTTGCCCCTCCTTCCTTCGAAAGCACCCTGACTGCTCCTCCCCTATTTACCCCTTCATGTACCTGAAGACCTCTATCATGTCCCCCCAGTCCCTTCTCTCTTCCAATGTGTATATATTTAGCCCTTTCTAGCCTCTCCCCATAGATTCTGTCCCCCAAGCCCCAAATCATTTTGGTTGCCCTTCTCTGGACCCTCTCCAGGAGTTCAATGTCCCTGTTTAAGTGTGGCCTCCAAAACTGCATGCAGTACTCGAGGTGCGGCCTCACCAAGCAGTTATGCAGAGGGAGTATCACTTCCCTTCTTCTGGAGGTGATCTCCTAGCGATGAATCCCAGCATCCTGTTGGCCTTGGCCGCTGCCCTCCTACAAGTCTCTGAGTTGATCATCTTGACATCCACCACCACCCCAGGTCCCTCTCAGCCATCAAGACTTGTAACAGTCTAGTCACTGTCTTGCAGTGTATTGTCTTAACTGGTTGTACTCTCCTGGGTCATGCTTGGAAACAGGCAAATATCTGTCTAGTGCACCTTAGCTTGTAAACAAAATCTAAATAAAGGCAGGTCACAAGACTTAGTCTACCTTCCAGGGTACTAACCAACGAACCAACCGACCGACCAACCAACCAACTAACTATCCAACCAACCAACCAACCAACCAATGTGTAAGCAATAATACCCAACAGGGTTGGGGGAATGGAGCAATACTGAACTGTCCATGGGTATAATGAGGCCTGCTGCAGCAGGTGGAGAACCTTATAGCCCTGGAAGGTCTGGTATGGCCCAGTACCTCCAACCCATGAGAGTATTATTGTGCTTAGAAAATGGGCATGTGGGTACATTTTAATTGAAGAATAAAAAAAATAGAGGAAATCACTTTCAAAATGAATACAAAGTCTAGAAAACAAACTTTTTTTTGTAAAGTAGTCCCTCCATTTGTGTGCTGTTCCTTCTCCTGTTGCGCACATACACACACACACACACACACACACACACACACACACACCACATAACCATCCTCTTCTACTAACCCCACCATCACCTCTAGAAGAAGAGATGCAGTTTCTTGCAAACTCTCCCCTCATCAGTCTCTTGTCATTGTTTTTGTGCTTAATAAATCAGTTCTTGTAAAATTCTCTGCCTTTCCTGCAAGACTTTTTCTTGTGGTTTGAAGATACGCCTGTCAAGTGAGTGCATTGCGCAACCCTGTTAAGAAAAGCTTGGAAGTGGAGACTCAGAAGTATGATGAGGGATAGTAGCACTCTAAATTCTTTTTTTTTTAAGTTTAACTCAGCAGTGCTCTTACTATTTGGGGCTGTGGGCAGATTCCACAGCCATTTTGCTATCGCTCTGTGCCTCTAAAAATGGCGGATCGTGTAACCTCCCATTGGACTTTTGGAAGTTTCTTTCCAAAAGCCCTACGGAGCTTAAAACCCCTGCCATGATCAGCTACTACGGAATAACAGCCACACTATTTCGGCTGTTACTTCTGCATTCCATGACATGAACTGCGCATGCATGACTCATGAGCATGTGCAGTTCTGCTGGCGGCAAAGGCAAAATGCCATTCACTGCAACTGTGCATGTGTGAGTGCCGTGTATGCACAGTTGTGTCGCTGCCACCAGCTCTGTGGCATTCTGTGGTCCCCCAAATTCATGTGGCACACTGGGAGCCCACCCAAGTGTGCCTAAAGTTTTTAGTTTTGTACACTGATATTGTGGTACCCAATCCTTGTGTTGGCTGCTGCCAGCTCTGAGGTATTCTGTGCCCCCCCAAACTTATGTGGCACACTGAGAGCCCACCCCAGTGTGCCCAATGATTTTGTTTTTACCCACTGATTTTGGGGTGCCCAGTCCCCATGTCGGCATTATGTGCACCCCCCCAGTCACGTGGCACACTGACAGTCCACCCCAGTGTGCTTATTTTTTTTCTCCCCCCCACCCACTGCCACCGACATCAGGGTGTCCAGTCCCTATGTCGGCATTATGTACATCCCCAGTCATGTGGCACACTGGGAGTCCACCACAGTGTGCCCAAATGTTTTTTTTTTTTCTGTAAAACAGAAAATGGTCCCTTGTCACACCAGTCTTTTTTTTTTCTCCCTGTAAAAAAAGAAAATGGTCCCTCGTCGTCGCTGCAGCCCTTCCCCCATCCACACCCTCCCACTCAGCACCCACCTCCCCACATCCTCCCTTACCTCATACTTAACCTCTGGAGGTCAGTGTTGTCATCTTCACTGGACCGGGATACATCTGCAGTCTTCAAAGCCGAACCGCGAACTGAAGAATCAAAGGTAAGCCTGCTATAATGCCATTCAATGGGATTTTCAACTTATGCTGATATCTCACTTATTTTTTAGAATTTTTTCCCCAAATTTTTAACATGGCGTTCTTGGGACCCCTGCTCATGAGAACTGTCACTGTCATTTTGTTACTGGGTCCTGAAAGGTGATTTCGCAGTCGCTGCGCGGAATCACCTTTTGGGACCGATTCATGAATTGACAGTGCCACTGTTCATGTGGTGGGGTCCCAGAAAGCCCAAGTTGCAAATTTGGTGAAACAATTCCAAAAAATGACTGCATTATGAGTGTGCGTTACACTGTTTCTATGCACACTCCTAACTTTGCCAATTTTTTATATTTTCTCTACACATTTTCAGCATTGCCATTTTTGCACACCTCCTACAAAACAGTATAGCTGTCATTTTCCTCAACCTGCTCAATACATGTTTTTGCACTTGTGGCACAAAAGAGCACATTTGCTCTGTGAAATCACCTTTCGGGAGAAGCGAACAAAATGACACTGGCACTTTTCATGGATGGGGGACCAAAAAAGGCCATGTTGAAAATCTGGTGCAACACACCCAAAAAATGGCCAAGTTACACTTGGACGTTGAATAATTTATATGCACATGTGTAACTTTGGTCATTTGGTAGCTCTTCACAGCCCTATTGGTTCTGGCTAGAACTTGCTTGTATTGTGGTGATAACTGCAATTATCAGGTGACAGTTAATTTGCCTGTAGCTGGTTTACCTCTTCCGTGTGATTGGTGGTCAGTTGGTATCGGGGATGTGTGTGACCAAGCAAGAGTTCTGTTGTCAAAGAACTACAAGGTAAATGTAAGCAGTTTTCATAAATAATTATGACATTTGCTGTACTCAGGAGTGATTGTGCTGTTTTGAATCAGCAGGCAGCTTTTTATGTTATGTCTTTTTCATTTACTGAACAAAACTAAGAAAGAATGTGGGGTAGGCTGGCCACCAACTCACCTGCTAAGTGAGAGAACAAAATGGCAGCATTTTCAAATTGAAAATTCTATGGGCACAGTGATACCAATCTAGTAATGGGGCAGGCTGGGCTGGCACCTTTTTTTACCTGGGCTCTACTGTCTAATAGACAGCCACCTTGCCGAGGGGCACATCCAATCAGAGCTCTGGTAAACTGAAGTCCATTTCTTAAGACTAAAAAGATAAGGGCCTGGATTTTCAAAGGCTTGGACACATGACTTGTAGAAGTTGTTCTGCTGCAGCTTTATCACTGCACATGCACCAGAATGTTTGACAAATACAGTACAAGTCACATTTAACTGTTCCCTGTACTCACTGGTGTAGCGTTGTTCAATGAGTTTCCTAATCTGTGCAGTGTTTAATTCAACAAATTAGTAAAAGCTTAGTATTGGTTTGCAACTAGCTGTTAGGACTATAAGCTTTATTTTCAGCTGAGTACTTATGAGTTTCATTTCAGAAGGCAGACTAAACAATTCTTAAGGAATGCTGTGATATTTATAAACAATGCTCTTAAGGAATGCTGTAATATTTATAAATAATGCTCTTAAGGAATGTTGTGATATTTATAAACAATGTCATGAAAAATCATTGCATAAACACTGCAAAACAGCTACTGCCATATCACTAAACAGGTACAAGTGAGTTGAATAGGCAGTGAAGGATGGTTGGAAAATAATTAAAAGCTTTAACAATTCAAGTTGCCACTGCAGTAGAATTACAAAAAAATGCCATACCAGTGAGTTGATGGAACAGTTTAATGTGACTTGTACTGCAGTTTTAAACATTTTGATGCATTTGAGATACTGCATCCTCCATATGGCAATCAATGATGCATATGTTATATTTTTTGAGGTGTGAATCAGTTTTGATGTGTAACTTGCAGACATGCAACATGAAGTTAGTTTTATGTTGTCTTGCAGTCATGTTGCAAGTAGTGCAACTGCAGCAAAATTTTGCCTCAATGTCTTTGAAAATCCAGCCACAAGTCTACAAGTATAACATCAGGAAATCACCCTCATAGCACAATCACAAATTAAAATATCTGTGTGATGATTATTAGCTTGCACTGTTTCTAAGTGTATGAATGTCAGTTGAAACATCCTGCTGCTTGATCCTTTGGAGTCATTTTGAAAATGGCATATTGCACCTACAGGTAAATGAGTAGATCCTGTTTCAAAGTGATATGTAAATGAATAAAAATAAAAATGGCACTAGAGGGTGAAAGTAACTTTGGATTTGATTCTATTTCTTGTTTTTGCTTTTTATTATTCTCCTATCTTATTAGAACTGTATTCATGGGTTCAGTTAGGACGTATGAATTATTTACAGTGTGGTCCTGTTAGCATGATGGCCAATTATGATTACATACTGTATATGGTTACAGTACATGCTTATTCAGTCACATTAAGACATAAGACAACAGCTGCATTAACTGAAACCCAAGTTTAAGCAGGAAAAAGGAAACTGTCTAATACAGTAGAAGGATCACTCCTAGTGAGACAGTCCAGATGGTTCCATGAGAAACGGACTGCATGAATGGCCTATCCTGGTGCTGACAATAGCTAAAGTAAAGCTCAAATGATTTTCAAAGGGTGGACTGCAGTAGCTCATTTTACTCTGTAAGCCCTTCCCCCCAAGTTTTGGGGCTTACTAAAGTTACCATTCTCTCTCTCCTCCCTTTTGCCCACATAATGTTAGTTGGGGGGGGGGCTTGTGTCTGCCCCATGGCATGGCATGGTTTTGCCTGCCTCCACAAGGGATCAAAGGGTAAGCTTTCTGGAAGCTGGGGAGGTCGGTGGGAGACTGTTCACAAGTTGGGAAAGGGGTTCAATCCCTGGCCCTGGAGTGGGGCTTAAACTCTGTGGCAAATGGGAAGTGCTCGGGTGTACAGGTGGGAGGTTTGCCAGAGAATACGGCCAGTGGGATGGGACCCCACATTTAAGTAGAGGAGCCACGGCACAGAGGAAATTGAAAGTTTTGGCCTACCTTATGTTCTGCTGCACCATGGCAGGTCTGGGGCCTCGTTCTTCATATTGGAATAGGTGGCGGGGGTGCTTCGGCAGTGGCAGTGTCATGATGTGGCATGGTTGGTGGTGGCAGCAGCGATGGACTGTACCCATGTGTCACGCTGTCTTTGTTTTGGTTGCCTGACAGGAGCAAGTACGTGCTGGTGCCCACTTTTCCTTTGTTTATCTAGGTCCGGGACTGGGGTGGGCCCAGCTGTAGTCCCGATGCAGCAAGTTGGAAGTGTTAGTTTTGTTTGGGATCCACCAGCATTTTTAAGAGCTCCTGAGTATAGATTGGCCTAGCAGAATTGATTTTGTGCAGCATTTTGTGAATGGCCTAGTCAGGTACCTGGGGAGAAGCATGTAAGAAAGCCCTGGTTTGTGAAGCCTAGGTCACTGCTTGAATTTCTGAGCCCCCTGACTTAATTGTAAGTGGAGCTCATTCATTGCGCTTGCTCTGGCCCCAAGTCTGTGCCACAGACTCGTGCTGCAGAAGTAAAAATTAATGTCAGCTTTGTGCCTGTCTCCAGTTGCCTCCAGCCCCAAGAAACTGTTCAGTTTAATTTTTTTTAAATAAATTAATTTTTATTCTTTTAATTATGAGTGCCCTGCTCTCTTTTGTACTACTTTTGCTAACCGCGTTGCCGCCCTAGAGAACCCCAGGACTGTACCTGCCTGCTGCCATGCTGCTTGTGTTCCTACCACCTGGGCCTTCTGGTTGGCTGGCTCATCTGTTGTGAGCAGCTTCTGAGATGCTTTTTGTTCATCATTCAGGTAGGCAAAGCAACTTTTGTATTCCTTGGAGTGGATGGAGTCTTGGCTTGTGCTCCCCTCCGATATATTTTACAACAGGCCCCTAGACATGAGCCAGAGAGAGGGTTACAAACATGGGGCCTCATACAGGATCTGTTTGGCTCAGCAGTGGTGTGACCTATAGTGTTTTCGGGGAATCTGCAGCACCTGTGGGTCCCAAAGAAGGTACCTGCACCATATCAGGGAGCTGCCATTTTGGCTGGTTTTGCACCTCCAGGGACTTCGCTATCTTGGTCATGGCGATGAATTATTAATGAATTTCATTCAAATGACCCATGTCTGGCTTCTGATTGGCAGGGAGTAGAGAGCAGGATTTTAGGAGGACTTTGTGAGGTCGCCATCTTGGATTGAATCATTCTGGAACAGTGTGTGCCAGGTATGCTGCCATGGCTGAGAAATCTGCTGCAGATGAGCTCCAAGCTGTGGTTCCCACATCTCTTCTGTCATGGATCTGGACAGCTGCAGGCCATGGATCAACTAATGAGTGGTGTGGACATGGCCTACCTAGACTTTAGCAAGGCATTTGACACAGTCCTACACAAAAGATTACTATACAAGTAAGCTAGCCTGGGAGTGGGTCCCAAGATGACAGCCTGGGTAAAAAATTGGCTGGAGAATAGGACACAGAGAGTAATAGTAAATGGAGTCCACTTTGAAGAAAGGGGGGTTACTAGTGGGGTACCGCAGGGTTCAGTATTAGGACCAGTCCTCTTCAATGTCTTTATAAGTGACATTGCAGAGGGACTGGAAGTAAAAGTATGTCTCTTTGCAGATGACACAAAGATCTGCAACAGAGTTGATGCACAAGGTGGGGTGGAAAGGATGAAAAGGGACTTGGCAAGGTTAGAGGAATGGTCAAATGTATGGCAGCTTAGATTCAATGCTAAGAAGTGCAAGGTAATGCACCTGGGAAACAAAAACCCAGGGGAAGAGTACACAATGGGGGGTGAGATACTAACAACAAAATGGAAAGGGACCTGGGGGTAGTCTTATCAGATGACCTAAAGGTGGGCAAGCAATGTGAGAGGGCAGCAAGGAGGGCTGGGGGGATACTGGGATGCATAGGGAGCGGCACCACCAGTAGAAAACAGGAAGTTATTATCCCTCTGTACAGACAGCTGGTCAGACCCCATCTGGAGTACTGCGTGCAGTTCTGAAGACCCAGTCTTCGCAAAGACATAGACAGTATGGAAGCTGTCCAGAGGAGGGCAACTAAAATGGTGCAAGGTCTGCACCGGAAGACATATGAAGAGAGACTTAAGGAGCTTAATATGTATAGCCTCGAGGAAAGGAGGGAGAGGGGGGACATGATAGAAACTTTCAAGTACCTCAAGGGAATCAACAAAGTCCAAGAGGGTAGCATCTTTCAAAAAAAGAGGTGTGCAAGAACAAGGGGGCACAATTTGAATGTAACCCCTAGATGGCGCTATCCCAGGGGCTACTACCCCTGCCTGATTTGCCACTAACAGGTTGAGGGGCCTGGATCCAATGGCGGGTGCCTCCACCCAGAGGTCAGGGTTTGCAATAGTTAAACTAACTTGGTCACAGCCCTCTGGGACACTGCAACCCCCCTTTCTTCCCACTAGTGGCCCACACAATATATCAGAATTACCTTCACAGTATACACTTACCCCAAGATTGGTTCCGGCACTGGGACCTCCTATAAGAAATGAGATACAGTGCAACAATCACAGTACAGTACTTTAACATGAACAAATACCTCAGGCAGTATAACTTTGCTGAAACAAGCAGCTCTGATTTATTTAGGGATATAACAAGGACGGAAATCAGGTTAATTAGCTTATCACTCTAATAATCTACCTATGGCTCTGTGCACAGGCCTATCCCTATCAGTTACTGTCCTGGTACCCAAGCCCTAGTAGCTAGTCAAACCAGTGACATGGTGAGGGCCCTTTCACACAGAGAAAAGGAAAATTAAACAGTCAGCAGTACAGTAATTCCATTTGGATTTAATGTGGCAATTCAACAGGGGCGACCCTGAATTAGTACTCACGACCTCCAAATAAGATAGGGTCCTTCAATATCAGCAGGGCTACTCTTGAACTCAAAGAGACTCTTCACACATTTATATGGTAAAAAAAGTACTATACCAGGCAGGCTGCTTCTCTATCCCGATCGCAATTACTGCACAATACCGGAGAACACACAGCAGATTCAGTTCTGACAGACCGAGTGCAATTCATAAAATTTCTCCAGTCTTCTACAGGGTGAGCCTGGTTTCTACTCTTCAGAGATCCTTTGATTCTTTTCACAGGGCAGTTCAGTCCTAACAAGCAGTTACACAAGCTGCAGACCCGGAACTCTGGGCCTTTACACGTTTTTTGACTAAAACTGCACACTGAAAAAGCACAGGGCTCCTTCCTTCTTCACTGCAAAGCTCAACTGAAACTCCAACTGACAAAACCGGGCACTTCCTTTGAGTTCCTCCCAGTTCTTGACTGGATTGGCTGTCACTCACAATAGACTGCTGCTGTTGGTCCAAAAGGCACTGAAGTCTAAACTACATCTCCCAGAGTCACTGCCCATACAATCCTCTTGTGGCTGGCTCAGATTATGAGTCAAGTTCTGATTCGTCAAGGCACCATTTTAGAGCTAACACCCACACTGATTGGTCCAGTTCAGCAGTTCAAAACCAGAATGGGGAACTAGGCAGACACTGTTCTGACTGCAAAGAAAGCAGGTTAGACAAACTGTAATTTCATTATCACTCTAAATGGTTTCTGGCAAACAGTTACATCTTTCAGATAGGTTCCCTTTGCACTCTAGTGACTGCAAAATGGAGTGAATTGGCAGCAGCTTGAGTGGTACTCAATCAAAAGAAACACACAGTCCCCATACAAACTAATTATGTCTGCAAGCAGACAGCTCTTAAAGAGACAGTACCAGAGGTTCTAAAACACTCATTGATAAATGAGCTAGCAGCAAACACCATTCAGGCTTGGAGCATTCAAGCAAGCTCCTGGAAGTCTTTTGGGAACCCCCATTTGCAGGGGTTACACCCTTCCTGGCCTGGGAAAGCTTGGCGTCGCGTCAAGCAAAGTACTCATAGTTTCAACTGCAACCATATACATTTGCATTAGGCTCTGCGTGTAATCATCAGTCAATATATCATTTTACCAAGAACACATTTCTGAAATATTGCAGTATGTCACTCTTTACACAGTATTACATACATTGTACCATAACTCAAGTTATTACCTCTTGTACATGAAACCTGAAGAGGGGGCCCTTCCTATCAGTTACCTTGGGGCTGGACGGGTAAGGGCACCATATAGAGAGCAACACAAGTAACTTGGAGTTAGCACTGGCGCTCAGTTTGGGCAATGAGCTCGGGGAGCACATACACTCCTTTATGGACAACATTGAGAGGCAAATTCACAGGCCTCCCAAGGAATCATACTGAGGTGCACCACAGGCTTTACAGCTCGACCAGTCTTTCTGGGGAACTGTTATAGTCTCTGCACTCTGAGCCTCATTTTCAGCATTGTCCTCACTTGTCAGGGAGTCTCCATGGGGTAGAGAGGCTAGAACTTGGGGCACTTTCAGCTCCAGGAGTTACAGTTTCTGAGTCCACAACATTTGGCTTGCAGGAGAGCTTTCGGACACTGGCAGTGGACTGTCAGGGCACTCAAAATACTCTTCTTGTTCTGGTGTATCACCAGTCTGATCCAATCCATCATTTCCTCCCTGAAGCTCAAACAGTTCAACCATGCACAATGATTCCATTTCATCTGATCTGATGCTTTGCACTTCACTTTCTGGGAGCATTGGCTCAGGGACAAGCTGGGGAGCGGACAGTCAGAAGGCCCAGCTTCATCTCCAGTATTAACTAGGGGATTGCCAGAAACAATTGACTCAGTTCATAGAAGGATAGCATTCAAAGTCACTTTCACTTTCTTCCGATATGGACTGACAGTCATGCTCAACTGGGACTTGGAGGGAACACTTTAACTTTGCTTCTGTAGGTGCAGACTTTCTTGATCTTTTCTTAGCAGCAGCTCTAGTCACTGGTCCAGAGGGGCATCTTCTAGGGGCTCAGACTCAATTAAGATTTGTCCAATGGGCAGTAAATGATTTCTATGCATTGTTTTACATCTTTTGAATTATTCTCAGGCCTTACTTTGTACACTGGCAGATCATCTAGTTTGCCACTACAATGTGAGGAGATGGTGCCATCTGTCAGCAATCTTGTGCTTGCCATGCAGTCCCAGATTTCTTAGCAATACCGATCTCCCTCCTGGAGTTCCTGTGCTTTCACCTTTTATCATACCTTTCTTTGTTGGCCAGATTTCTTTTGGCAGCCATGGTTTGAGCCAGTTAGTGCGTATGAGTTAGCTGGGCCTTTAACTTTGCACATACTGTAAATAGTTGTCAGCTTGAACCCCATCAGGAGAGACCCCAAACACACATCTACTGGTATCGAGCTTCTCTTCCAAACATCAGGCGGTAGGGGGAGAATCCAGTGGCATCACTTTTGGTGCAGTTATAAGCATGTACCAGGGTGCTGATTTGTTGGCTCCATCTAGAGCATTCCTTTGGGTGCAGGGTGCCTAGCATATCTAGCAAAGTCTGCGGTTGAAGCGTTCAGGCTGTGGGTCCCCTGGGGGTGGTAGGAGTGGTTCTGGACTTTCGCACTCCCCACAGAAAGTATCTCTTTGATCAGGCGACTCTCAAAGTCTCTCCCTTGATCAGAATGGATTCTTTGTGGAGCCTCATAGTGAACAAAAAGTTTTCTACAAGTACTTTGGCCACAGTGGATGCTTTCTGGTCTTTGGTAGGGAAAGCTTGGGCATATCTCGTGAAATGGTCAGTGACCACCAGCACATTACTGATATTTCTTTGATCTGACTCCAAACTCAGAAAATCAATACAGACCAGCTCCATGGGTGCACTGGTGGTGATGTTAACAAGGGGCAGCCCTCTGAGCAAAGCTTTCCTCTGTAAAGCGACTACAAGGTTCGAATGTGGTGCTCCACATCAACCCCATCTTAGGCCAATAGAATCTGGATCTCACCAAGTCAAGTGTTCTGTCTATACCAAGGTGCCCATGTGGTTGTGCAAGGACATCAGTACTGAGTCTCGAAGGCAGTGGGCAGCACTAGTTGTTGTTTGTCTACTTGTCCCCTCTCTACTGTTTCTCTGTATAACAGTTTATTGATCAGTTTCAACTTAGGACCTTCTTTGTATAACAGTGCAGTTCTCAAATCAGTGGGTGTAATTTGGACATCTTTTCCTGCATAGAGGGCTTCTAAAGCTGCTTTGATCATGGGATCGCGGGATTGAGCCCACTGAATACTGTCATTGCCAGCTGAGGCAGTGCACCAATGTCTATTGCAGAAAAGTGGCAATAAGCACAGGTATGCAATTCTCAGAGGGTCCCAAGCAATCCACCATGCAGTCCACTGCGTCCGTGGACATTGTTCCTCCCTGTCAAACTTCGACAGAGTGCCCGAATGTCAGGTTCTGCAATCGGACCCAATCATTCTGAGGGAACAGGCCTCCGGGAGAGAGCATCAACATCTATGTGGTCCAGACCTGCTCATGGTATAGAGCATAGTCATATGTAGATAATGCAGAGAGAAGCCACCTGCTGACGGTGGCATCCAACTTAGCTGGGGTCTGCACATGGGTCAAGGGATTATTGTCAGTTTTACTAGTATTTTAGCCCCATACAAGTACTCATGGAATTGGTCAACAATAGCCACTTCAAAGCTAGGAACTCTAACTATGTACCAGGATAGTTCTTTTCGGATGGGGTCAGGCTTCTACTGGCAAAGGCCACTGGTCTCAGGCCATTCTCGTGCTCTTGGTACCACAGCCCCCAACCCTTGCAAGCTAGCATCAGTAGAGACGTAAGGTTTTCTTGGATCGCATAGGCCAGCACTGGAGCATGGGTAAGTTGATATATGATCTCATGAAAAGCAGTCTCACAATCAGGAGTCAGCGGGCCCCAAATACTTCACTCGGATGAAAAACACTCTTTCAGTCTTGAAGTACGCTGACTTTTGGTATTTTTGTGGGTTGGGGATACCCTTGAGTAAGGTTAAGTAAAGGGTGGATCACTCTTGAATAGTCCTTGATGAAGCGCCGATAAATAACAGAATCCCAGGAATCTTTGCAGTTCTTTTAGATTTTTGGGCTGTGGCCAGGTAGTCAAGGCCTCAACTTTTGGGTCGGTCTCTATTCCTCGGTGGATACTATGTGTCCCATACTTTACTGATGTTTGAAAAATTGACACTTATCAATGGACAGTTTAAGGCCAAAGTCCTCCAGTCGGTCCAATACCTTAAATAATCTGCTCTCATGTTCCTCCAGTGAGCTGCCAAACACAATAACATCATTTAGGTATACCAGGCACTCTAGTAGGTTCATGTCCCCCACTGCACGCTCCATCAATCGTTGAAAAGTGGCTGGGGCACCTGAAATCCCTTGAGGCATCCTCATGAATTCATAGAAGCCAAGCGGACAGATAAAGGCTGTCTTCTCACGGTCCTCTGGGGCCATCAGGATCTAGTAGTACCCACTGCGGAGATCCAGCACAGAGAACCACTTGCTCCGTTGAGGCAGTCCAAGCATCCTGAATGCGGGGCATTGTGTACTGATCAGGGATAGTCCGCCCGGTTTAAGGTGCGATAATCCACACACATCCTTACTGTTCCATTCTTTTCCTCACTACCACAATGGGGAAGCATAAGGGCTTCTGGATTCTTGTATTACACCAGCAGCTAACATCTCTTGAAGATGCCGTCTCACATCATCTATGTCAGCAGGTGCCAGGCGTCGAGACCTCTCACGAAATGGTCTTTAAGTCATGCAGCGGATATTGTGCTCAGCTCCTTACCGCGCATCCTACATCCCATTCCTTTAAAAGAAAACACCTGGTCTCTCTGGGCAAGCTTCTCACTGATCCTCACTTTCCATTCAGCTGGCAGCGAGAGTCGCCAAAATCAAACAAGTCAAGCGTTACTCTGTCATTCTTCCTTGAACTCTTGCTGCTGGGTAGCACTGCAGTGTCTGCACAATGCACATTAGCCAGGATGTAACCTCTGTTTACTCGAATATCTCTTTCAGACACATTATGAACTTGGACCATTACCCTTCTGGCATACATGGGCTCTAGCGGGCAAAATACTGAAAGCGACCAGCAGTCCCTCTGGCAATTTTCCATCGCCTGGTGCATCCAACATTAATATTTTATTCTTAACATCCTTTCTGATCGGACCTCTCGGTAAGGTACACTAGGCATTTGGCGCCAGGATCAGAGACTCAGGATCCTTCTTCCATACAATTCCGACCGGTTCCTCTGGTTCTGTTTTTCAGCATCTCTCTGTGCCTCATAGGCCTTCTTAATTAAAGCCGGAACTCTTAAGCTCTACTAGTCTTTGACCCTGTTTCATAACACAACTGTGCCAGCCTTCCGAACATATGAGCATTGTTCCAATCAACAAAGGGACACCATCATACAGTCCAGTGGAGGGGACACACTAAGGCTAGGGTCTCTACTTGTTAAGCACTCCAGCCACGAAGGTGGGGAAAGACAGCCAATTCGGATATACCCGGAATAGGGGTAGGCCTTCTCACTTAACCCCAATACATGCAGTCCTTCTAATGGTTGTAAAGTACGTCTGACAAATGCTTCTGATACTAATCCTGGAACATAATTGTCACTTGGAGCCACTGTCTAATACAGCTCTTGTAGACACTCCATTCACCTTTACAGTGGTCTCCATGGAGGGACCCACTATTCTGGACCAGTCTGGAAGGCGGTAGTGGGGGCCTGGGCAACTGACCTTGCCACAAAAGGGCGTGAATTAGCATTTTGGTGCCTTCACTGGGATCATGTCGTGCACCTCTTAACCACTGATTTGTTCTGAAGCTCTCCTTGTAGCCTATATGCAACTTTGTCAGTGTCTTTTGGGGACTGGCATTCCCTTTCATGTGCCCATCTTTCCCACAATTATAGCAAAACATACTTTCTGGAGTTTGAGCTGGCCGAGCCGCCACACTGGGAGCCAGGCGAGGGTATTACTAACTGGAAACCTGGGTGCCATCTCTGTCTGCGGCATGATAAGCATTTGGAGACATCTCGTCAGTTTCTCCACTTCCATGGTCAAGGAATTGAGTTTGGAGCTGTTATCAGCAGGAGATACATGGTGGGTACCCCACCTAACAGATGCAGTCGGATATAGGTCAGGGCCCGTACTTGCAGGCGTGGCCTTCATAAAGGGACTGTTTTGAATTCCGGATCTCTCTCAACAGTTCACCCCATTGCTGGCATATCTTTTTCCTTGTCAGGGCACTTATTGACTGTCAACCTCTGCCCTAAACTTCACTTGATGGGTCACCCTCAGTCACTTGGTCGTACACAGCTGTTGGTGCAGGTCCCTCCCGAGGTCGCCTTTCTCAACTCCTCAATTTCTCTCATTAACTCATCATAGGAGGTGGGGATTCAGTCGATTTGCCAGCGTAACTGAAGCAACAGCAGTTCTGAGAAGGGGCAGACTTAAGGTTCTGTCCAGTCTGGTTCGGTCCAGTTCAATCGCTGGCAAACTACCCTTTCTGAGGCATTCTTGCAACAATTTTTCCAGCGAGAGACATACACAGACAACAACTCCCTTGGTACTGTTGTGCATTTCTTACTCTCCACCATAGGTCCTCATCAGAATCTGGGCTCCCATACACATTCTCCAAGGCCTCAAGATGAGGCCTGTGCAGTCGCTTCAGGGTTACTGGCCCGTTTAGCACGGATGGTAGCCAGGGCAGGACCTCAGGCTCTCACTAACCCTCTTTAGCTTTCACCTTCCGAACATTGTCATTCTAGCACTTGGGGGCAACATAGTCTATCCAGGTCTCCCAGTCATCCTCCCTTGGAGGTGGGAGGTGCCAGAGAAGATCCTCAACCTGCTGGTAAGTAGGTGACTAATGGCAGGTGCAGAAATGAGTCTGCATTGGTTCAGCCACCATTACGGGCACTGGAGCAGGAGAGGGTGTTGGGGAAGGAACACCCCCAGGTGGCAAGAATAGTTTCTTCAAGTCCTCCACAGTTTTCCCTTCTCCCAGCAACCATTTAGCAAATTTCTCCTCAAAAGTTTCAGATAGTGGTGGGGGCTGATTCCCCCCCGGGTCTTTACTGTCCTTAGTTATCACTCTCCAAGCAGTGAGGGCTCCCTCTGGGGTAATGGTCTGTGGCACTTTGGAGCTATCTATGGGATCCTTAAACTCTACTAGGGCCAGGAAAGTGTGGGTGAGCAGATTAGCATGCCGACCCACCACCACAGGGTTTGTAAACCTTCCACCTTGGAAAGTACTCCTGCACAGTGTCCGTATTGATACCAGGGATGTCCAGGATAAGCATAGCATTTTGAGGTCGATCTCCTCCCCAGTACACCACTCCACCAGCTGGTGCACAGCCACTTCTGTCGGTGCCATTTTTTTTCTTAACAGTGGTTATGTAAATATGGCTACTAGGGGACACACAATCCCAGCGGTGAGCCTCAAGATGTAACCCTAGATGGCGCTATCCCAGGCTACTACCCCTGCCTGATTTGCCACCTAACAGGTTGAGGGCCTGGATCCAATGGCGGGTGCCTCCACCCAGAGGTCAGGGTTTGCAATAGTTAAACTAACTTGGTCACAGCCCTCTGGGACACTGCAACCCCCCTTTCTTCCCACTAGTGGCCCACACAATATATCAGAATTACCTTCACAGTATACACTTACCCCCAGGATTGGTTCCGGCACTGGGACCTCCTGTGAAATGAGATACAGTGCAACAATCACAGTACAGTACTTTAACATAGACAAATACCTCAGGCAGTATAACTTTGCTGAAACAAGCAGCTCTGATTTATTTAGGGGGATATAACAAGGACAGGGGGAAATCAGGTTATGCTTATCACTCTAATAATCTACCTATGGCTCTGTGCACAGGCCTGTCCCTATCAGTTACTGTCCCTGGGTACCCAAGCCCTAGTGGCTAGTCCAAACCGTGGCAGCTGGTAGGGGCCCTTTCACACAGAGAAAAGGAAAATTAAACAGTCAGCAGTACAGTAATTCCATTTGGATTTAATGTGGCAATTCAACAGGGCGACCCTGAATTAGTACTCCGACCTCCAAATAAGATAGGGTCCTTCAATATCAGCAGGGCTACTCTTGAACTCAAAGAGACTCTTCACACATTTATATGGTAAAAAGAGTACTATACCAGGCAGGCTGCTTCTCTATCCGATCAATTACTGCACAATACCGGAGAACACACAGCAGATTCAGTTCCTGACAGACGAGTGCAATTCAATAATTTCTCCAGTCTTCTACAGGGTGAGCCTGGTTTCTACTCTTCAGAGATCCTTTGATTCTTTTCACAGGACGGATTCAGTCCTAACAAGCAGTTACACAAGCTGCAGACCGAACTCTGGGCCTTACACACGTTTTGACTAAAACTGCACACTGAAAAGCACAGGGCTCCTTCCTTCTTCACTGCCAAAGCTCAACTGAAACTCAACCGACAAAACCGGGCACTTCCTTTGAGTTCCTCCCAGTTCTTGACTGGATTGGCTGTCACTCACAATAGACTGCTGCTGTTGGTCCAAAAGGCACTGAAGTCTAAACTACATCTCCCAGAGTCACTGCCCATACAATCCTCTTGTGGCTGGCTCAGATTATGAGTCAAGTTCTGATTCGTCAAGGCACCATTTTAGAGCTAGCTTACCCCACACTGATTGGTCCAGTTCAGCAGTTCAAAACCAGAATGGGGAACTAGGCAGACACTGTTCTGACTGCAAAAGAAAGCAGGTTAGACAAACTGTAATTTTATTATCACTCTAAATGGTTTCTGGCAAACAGTTACATCTTTCAGATAGGTTCCTTTGCACTCCTAGTGACTGCAAAAATGGAGTGAATTGGCAGCAGCTAGTGGTACTCAATCAAAGAAACACACAGTCCCCATACAAACTAATTATGTCTGCAAGCAGACAGCTCTTAAAGAGACAGTACCAGAGGTTCTAAAAACACTCATTGATAAATGGCTCAAGCAAAACACCATTCAGGCTTGGAGCATTCAAGCAAGCTCCTGGAAGTCTTTTGGAACCCCATTTACAGGGGTTACATGAAGATAGGGGCGCTCAGAGGTAATTTAAGGATTTTTTTCGAGAGAGGGTTGTGGATGCATAGAAACGCCCTCAGAGGAGGTTGTGGAGTCAAAAACAGTGGTGGAATTCAAGCATGCATGGGACAGTCATAAGGCAATTCTAGGGGGTGGGGGTAGGAAGAAGTAGGCTGCTGGTTAACTAGGATCTGCAGCTTATCCAGTAGGCAGGGAAATGGGCAGACTGGGTGGGCCAAGTCGTCCTTATCTGCCATCAAATTCTATGTTTCTATGTTTCTATGTTGTGTGCAGTGCAACTTTCAGGGAGTGGGGGTGGTTTGACTGCCCTTGTGTTCAGCCTGTGCCAGGGGTCTGCCTCCTAGCATCTATTCGTTGCCCCAATATTCAGTTACTTGGACTTGGCAATCAGTACCATCAGTGGGGACAGCATTGTTGTTGTCTACTGGAAGTCTGGACACCTGGGAAGAGACAAAATCAGTACTTTCCCCTGTGAAGCCCTCTGCTCCTGCCCCTGACATCGGTGTGGAGTCTGTGGAGGAAGAAGTCGTGCATGGTGGGGGTGGGGCAATGAAGTCTGCCCAGCCCTTACCTGTCACCACCTGCTGAGCCTCCCTGTGATAGTACCAGGTGAATACCGTACATGAAAGACAGTGTGGTATAAACTGCGCTGTAGAGACAGCACATGGAATTACAGTGACAGGGTAGAACAGCATTAGGGAAATACTTCTACCCCTATCACTGTACGTTGCTCTGGGGAGTGAATAATTTGCTCTGTGCAAGGTGCCTGGTCAAGCCGTTCCTGTGATGGAGTGGCTAGGGCACCAGCACACGGCATAATCAGGAGACCTGGGACCATGGTTCGGTTCCCAAACGTCTCCACTGCTACAACTTTTACTGCCAATTTTTTAAAACTTCCCCCCTCCTGAGTTTCTTCCCATCCCTGAAGCCCCCTTCCAGAGTTAGTCATTTAAGTTTGGGGGGGGGCAAATCTCCCCATACCAAAACATAAGCTCCCATTGTTTTCAATGGGTGCAGTGTTTGTGATCGGTCGGTGTTTTGACTGACTCTGTTTGTGCTTGGTGCTATTTTGGCTGCAGCGTTTGTAGCTACGCTGTTTTTGTATATGGTGAAATTACCTCATGCCTCCCATGGCAGAGGCAGAGGGTGAGGTAAGCTTGCTAAACCTGCTGACCCCCAGGGCCCAGGGGGCCGGACCGTGCTTCCTCACCCACCAGAGGTGGAAAGGTTTCAGCTGACTGAGAAGAGGGCTTGAGAATGGAGTCTTCAGCTGCTGTGTAGTGCCTGGAAGAAAAATGTGCTGCTGAGTATGTTGAGCCACCTGTTTTGCCCCCTGGACAGGCACTGCACAGTTACGCATTTGCAGAGACCAAGAGATCTACATGGCCATTTCTCAGCCAGACTGCAGGCCAGTTCTCACCTTGCCAGATACCATCGATCTCCTCCCAGTGATGTCTAAGAGCTTAAGAGTGAAGATGGATAGACTGTTGAATAACAATCCAATAAATTTACATTACAGAGCAGGAGTCTAGTTGGAGCCAGGTCAAGCCCATTGGACCAGTGTGAGAGAGATTCCAGAGTGATCCCGGGTAGAATGCTGGGTGTGGCGCAGAATCCATCTGCAATACCCCCAAGAGGATTACCCCTACATGTCAGAATGCCTATAGGACATTATAGAAGAGAAGAGGGTGGATTGGGTTTTCCAGGGGTTGATCAAGAAGCTGCAGATGAGGAATAATGATCCTGGTGCTCCCTCAGAGGAGGTAACCTGCTGTGCCCATTCCCTGTGCCAGTCAGTGGCATGGGCTGGCTGACCATCTTTAAGCATTTTGTCATGATACAAGATGTGGCCGGCAGCAGAGTGAAATATTACATCATCTCTATGGATTCTTTCTCCAATGAGATGATCAAGCCTGATCCAAACTACTACTAGCCCCGCGGTGGTGGACCCACTATCAGAGCAGGAGCACCCATGGACCAGTGTTATTTCACCAGGACTGCCATTAAAGTTGTTGAACTGTTGGTGAGTTGTTTTGCCTGGTATTGTTCTGGTTCTTTCTTCTCCAAGCAACCTATATTCATAAGCAAATAAGAGCCCAGAAGTTATGACTGAAGAGACTGTGCCCATTTAGGCTTGGACTTTGGGACTGCTTCGGAGACTGCATCTTTAATGGTATAAACGTGTTATTGAAGCAACTGTCTTGGACAAAAAAAAAAAGAAAACAAAGTATAGAAAATGTTGGGGAGTGCATGAGGCATGTAGATTGCTAGTTCCGTGTGTGTGTGTGTGTGTGTGTGTGTGTGTGTGTGTGCCTGGTGTGTATGGTGTGCCTGGGGAGAGAGAGGGGTAGTTTGCTGTTACAGGTTGGGTCCTGGCAACATTGTTTATTAATTCTGTTGAGGATTTGCTGGGGGGGGGCTAAAAGGTTTGAACAGGCTCCACTTACCCTGTTCTTGTCTTATTGGGATTCTGGCTCACTATTAAATCATCCAGAATGCCCAAGGGGAGGGTGTCAATGGAGAGTGCTCATATTTGCTTGATGCCCTTCCCCTGGAGAGCTGGGTGCCCTTATTCCCCAGAGGGAATGATTTTAGAGAAGGGGTGTAAGCCCCTAGTTTCGGAGCTTACTAAAGTAACCATTCTCTCTCTCTCCTCCTTTGCCATGTAAGATTAGGTGGGGGGGGGGCTGGTGTCTGCCCTGGGTGTGGTTTTGTCTGCCTCCTCAAGGGATAAAAAGGTGAGCTTTCTGGAAGTTGGGGAGGCCAGTGGGAGACTGATCACAAGTTGGGCTGGGGGTTCGATCCCTGGCCTGGGAGTGCAGCCAAAGCTTTGCAGCAAATGGGAACTGCTTGGGTGTAGCGGAGGTAGGTTTATCAGGGAATGTGGCCGGTGGAATGGTACCCTGCATTTAAGCAGGGGAGTCATAGCCTACAGCAAATTGGATGTTTTGGCTCGCCTCATGCTCTGCAGCACCATGGTGGGTCTGGAGCCTCATCTTCATGTTAGAATAGGTGGTGGGGGTGCTTTGGTGGTGGCAGAGCCATAGCATGGCATGGTTGGTGGTGCCAGCATCGATGGGCCATACATGTGTGGCATGACATCTTTGATTTGGTTGCCGGCCAGGAGCATGTGAGTGCTAGTGCCCACTTTCCCCATGTTTATCTAGGTCCAGGACCAGGGTGGGCCCAGCCGTAGGCCCGATGCAGCAAGTTGGAAGTGTTAGTTTTGTTTTAGAGCCATCTGCATTTTTAAGAGCCCCTGAGTATAGGTTGACCAAATGGAATTGATTTCGTGCAGCGTTTTGTGAATGGCCTAGTTGGATACCAGGGGAGAAGCATGTAAAAGAGCACTGGTTTGTGAGGCCTAGGTCACTGCTCAAGTTTCTGAGCCCAAAGGTTCAGTAGTAAGTGAAGCCGATTCACTGCGCCTGCTCTGGCCCCAAGTCTGTGCCATGGTCTTGTGCTGCAGAAGTGAAAATTAATGAAAGCTTTGTGTTTGACTCCAGTTGCCTCCAGCCCCATGGAGCTGTTCAGTTTTTTTTTTAAATAAATTAATTTATATTCTTTTAATTAGGAGTGCCTTGCTCTGCTTTGTGCTCCTTTTGCTAAGCACATTGCCCCCTACAGAACCCCAGGACCATACCTGCCTGCTGCCTTGCTGCTTGTGTTCCTTCCACCTGGGTAGCATCATCTGTTGTGAGTGGCGCCTGATACTCCTTTTGGTCATTGTTCAGGTAGGCCAAGCCATTTTTGTATTCGTTGTGGATGGATTCTTGGCTTGTGTCCCCCTCTGGTATATTTTACACCAGCCCCTGGACATGAGATGGAGGGAGGGTTACAACTCCAACATAGAAGCCCACTTAAGCATTTGGGAAGCTTTTCACTGCCCCTGGAATTACAAATCTCAAGCAGTGGTACAGTAGGGTGAACCCAATGTATCCTAAGTTTTTTTCCCCAACCAAAATACTATATTCTGAATAAGTATTATTCCTAATAATGTGAAAATAATACTGTGAATATAAATACACAGACACCTATGTTTCTACAATGGTGACAATATGCCAGGCACATTTAAACATATACTTTCAAGTGTTTGTTAACTTAATCCACTGGCAGCAGTCTACGTTTCATGTGCAGTAAATAATTCAGATTTACTGTAGTTGGTCAAAATGCAACATAGGTTGCTTTAGACATTTTTACATTTTTGGAAAAATACAGAGTCTGTGCTATATTAACCACTTTCCGGGACTCCTTTAAAATATTAAGTTACTCTTACAGAAAAAGCAAAGCAACAAGTATAACAAAGTGGACTGCAGGAACAGAATCTGTTGTGGCAGTGATGAAACAATTTCTAGACATAATCAATGCACTCAAAAAACTGTATTCCAGTGCTCTTTTGACAGAACAAAGGTCCTGTGGTAGAGGCATTATCAGATGCAGTGGAGTTATTTACTTTTATTCCAACATTTAGTGCCTGAAATAAAATTCACATCGATAGACAGTACCTACATATGTAATCCAGGGCTTTACTATTCTGGCGTATCCTTGCCAGTTTCATTACTTTAATCTCCAATAAATGTCTTCAAGAACTTGGAACTTGTACTGATGATGACTTTAAGAGACTTTTTCTGAATCTAGTAGCTTGCAGTAGAAAATGAAATAAGTCTCTAGTTCCCAGCGTACATATCCTGCCATAAACAGAAAATGCCTGGTGAGCTTTTCGCTGATGAACATCTGCAAAACCCCAAGGACAGGTAGAAGTTTGTTATTTTGCCTTAGACTCTGTTACAGTTGGGATGTCTGACTGATTTGCTGAAGCCAACTCTATTGATCAGCTTTGTAGTTTTCTTTTGCCCTCCACCTTCTTCACAATGACAGATGATGAAATAAAACATACTGCTTATAAACTAGCAGGGTTATATCCAGCTGATCTTTAAAGAACTCAGTTGGAAACCACACCTGTCTTTCTCAAAACTTTTAGCAAACTATAGTGTTTGAGGTTGATGTAACCCACGTAGCTCCTGTCTGCTTTCTTATTTCTGTATTTGAAACGAATCTACTTTCTGAAGCATAAAAACAGTGCTGAAAATATTCTGTACATGACTTGTGTCTGTGGCATAATTTAAGGATTTTTCAGAAAATTGAATTCTAAACAAGAATTATCTCAGATCTACAATATCAACATGATGGCATAACAAATACACACTCACACACTTGCAAATTCCTTCATTAGAGAACACTATAGTCAAAATATTATTTTATTGAGCTGTTTTCAGGAAATGCAGCATTGAAATGTGAATAAATTGAGATCTAATGAGTTATTTGCTGACATTTTCCCAAATGCACAAATACATCTTTTGAAACATATTTGTATAATGTTCCTAAGCAAAAATTTTTATTTTTATTTTTTATTTTTATTTATTTATTAAGTTTTTGTTGATCGGGTAAGTGCACTAGACAAATCCTGCCTATTTTCAGGCACGACCCGGGGAAGAGGATACAGATGAATGCCAACTGACTCTGAACAAGATTATTCTGTCATAAATAATTCAACCCTCCAAACATTGTTGCAAATTCTATATGGGTGACCTAAAAAATTATACCCCTGTCAAAGTTCATCTTACAGTATATACTTTTAAAAAATGAACAGGTTTTTTTCATTATTAAATAATGGTTATTGATTTTTTTGTTCTTAAAAGACAGACCTGGGTTCCTTTATATGTGTAAAAGATAAGAACATACAAATTTGCCAGCAGAAATATACCACCTGGTCTATCAAGTCTGCTCAAGTGTGCAGCTAGCACCCTTACCTTGCAGCTGCCCAACCCCCTCCCCTTCCCAATTACCCACCGCCCTCACCTTGTCCCATCCCCTTTTGAAACCACCCACTGTCTTACGGGCTACCATCTCCTCTGGTAGAGCATTAGATGCACAGTATAACAGTAATTACAGACGTAACCACAAGTGGTAAGTATAATAATATTTTAAGTATAATAATAAAGAGAATACTGTATATGTACCAGTGCATTACTGGCAAGTAATGCCATCGAGAGGTTTGGACATGTAGGAGCCTCGGTATATATACATTTTTAATATATGTGTAACCCCCAGGTGGCGCTATCCCAAGGGCTACTACCCCTGCCTACCTAACCACTAACAGGTTGAGGGGCCCAGGTCCAATGGCGGGTGCTTCCACCCAGAGGTCAGGGTTAATACCATCTGGTATGACTTGGTCACAGCCCTCTGGGACACTGCAACCCCCCATTCTTCCCAGTAGTGGCCCACGCAATATATCAGAAGTACCTTCACAGTATACACTTACCCCCAGGGTTGATTCAATCAGCTTGACTCTGGGGACCCCCTGTAAAGCAAGATGGTGTAATACAATAGCCACTGTACAATATTTCAACATAAACACATATCTTATTCAGTGTAACTTTGCTGAAACAACCAAATCTGATTTATTTAGGGGATGGCAACAAGGACAGGGGGAAATCAGGTTAATTAAATCAATCACACTATTATTCAGAGCACTGTGCACAATGTTAGAGTCCCTATTAGTCACTGTCACTGGGTACCCAGGATAGAGAGGGGTGAGCCAGAATCGGTGCAGCTGGTTGGGGCCCTGAGGATTGAAAATACTTGCACAATACCCAATTTGTAATCCGGAGCCGGTTGGCTCAGTTTATGTATCAAGGAAGAAAACAGATGGACACCTTTCACACAGCAGGGGAACATGGGCCTGTGAACAGGACACACCCCACACATTTATATGTAAAAGAAGGCTAGCATACCAGGCAGCTGCTTTCATATCCCGTTCGCACTTACTGCCAACCCGGGAATTCGCGATGCAGCTTCACTCTCTTGACAGACCGAGCGCGATGAAGCAGTTTCTCCAGTCCTCTACAGGGTAAGCCTGCTTTCTGGTCACACAGCCTCTCCTTTTACTCCAAATACAGCGGATTCAGTCCAAATCACCACGGCAAGCAAGCCGCCCGACATTTGGCCTCAATACGTGCTTCCCGCACGAAAACTCTGCAGCGCAGAAGCCCGGAGCTCCTTCCTCAGTCACGGCCACGGAAGATCTAACTTCTTGGCCACTGGGCAGGGGATTACAATCAGGCGCCACCCGACCCAATTGGAGGGCTTCAGATGCCAGTCACTTACAACCTCCCCCATTGGTGTGAAAAGGCACCACAATCCAGAACTTCACTTCCCAGAATTACTGGCTATATTCCCCATTGGTAGCCAGCTCCCAAGACAGTCCTAATCCTGGCTGGTTGCTCAACACTCCATTTTAAGTGCCCTTCCCTCCTGATTGGATCCAGTTTGCAGTTACGATCTAAATGGAGGGGCAAAGCACACAAAGTCCCAGCTGCAAGAAAAGCAGGTTAGACAAATTACATTTTTACTACCACTCTAACAGATCGCTAGCAAACTGTTACATCTCTGGGGAGTTCTCGCTTTGCCCGCTTAGCGACAGCAGAAACGGAGCACCTTGTCAGCAGCTTGAGAGGGACTCAAGCAGGAAACCACCCCCCCTCCATTTCCAGACTTGCCTGTAAAGCAGACAGCTCTTAAAGAGACAGTACCAGAGGCACTAGAAGCACTCACAAATAAGCGGCTTAACTACCGAACATCATCCAGGCTGGGGACTTTAGGCAAACTACTAGGGGACTTTTGGGAAACCCATTTGCAGGGGGCGTTACATATGGATCCATATAGTTTGGATGAGAATGAGAGCAGTGTAAAGTGTAAAAGTTACAGCACTGACTGCGATGTTGGTGAGGTGGTTTCAGCTGAGGGTTTGGGGCAAAGAGTCAGGAGAAGGCAGTTGTAGTCCGGCATTTCAGATAGTGACATTGCTGGTCATTAACTGTGAAATGCAATGGATCAGTAAATAGTCCATGATGGAAAATGGGACTGCACTAGGCAGTAAACAGAAGAGAAAAACATTGCAACGAGCACCGAGAATTTCTCTTGCTAAGCGAGTGAGAGAGCCGCCATGTTTTCTACTTTGTTCTGCCCACCCACACAGAGGAAAGTGGCCAACTGAAAGGTATGCTGTCAAGATGTCAGGAGGGAAACCAGCTCTTGTACTGTCCTGCTTTGCTAATAATACTATCTTTTAGGTCCTGAACTATACTATAACGGGACATAAATCACGAGAGTATTATCACTCTCGAAGTGTGGTATTATCACTGCAGGAGTGTTACTATTACCGAGAAATTTTTGTATGCTTTATTGTACTACTAAATTCATTATTCAAATATTAAATTATAATAACTGGCTACTGTTTATTTCCATAGGAAAACCAGTTATAACACATGCTGGGTTTCCCTCAGAACACACATGCTTCAGCCACCACTCTTCTCTTCTTTAGTGCAGTTCTTCCTCACTGAACCGCCACTCGCAGGTGACACTCCCCACCTGGCAGTAAGTAAATCTAAAAAAGAACCCCCCCCCAATTATCACTTTCAAGCTTACTGACTGAGAAAACTTTAAACTAAAATTAAAAATGGAAAGGTTTTAGCAGCTGTGCGTGATGGACCATGCTTCATCCTGACTGGACTGGGGCTGAACAATGCTACACCAATTTTATATCATTTCTGTGGTGAAAAAACACTGCCCATCAATTGTATAAAATAATGATTGGGTAGGCGTGTTATAACGAGATTTTGCATACACCCTTGGTGTATATAAAATCCTGTTATAATCACCTACCCACCCATTATTCTCCATGTAATTAGGGCTGTGTGGAGTCGAATGTAATTTCCTGAATACTACGAATCATGGGCTATCCGAGTCTTCAGGACTGAATAATGAATAGCCATTATTCGAGTGGTATTTGGTATTCAGCTGGGATGTTTTTTTAAATAAAAGCTTTTTCCCCTCTTCCTAGGTGGCCATGGCTAGTCTCCTGGCCACCTCTCTGACTTCTTTCACATTAACTCCTCCTTTTACTTTACTACTGAGAGTGGTCTGATTGAGTTAGCAGAGAATTGAAGGTGTTGTATGAACCCCTCCAATTCATCAGTCAGAGCAAAGGGGGCCTTTCAGAATTAATATACTGCTTTTGGGAGTGTGGGTCTTGTATGTTGAGACATGTCAGTGGCAACTCCTGGTGGAGCTGGCAATAATCCCAATATTTCAAAGATCAGTAAACATCATGGGGACAGGGAAGTCATGGCTTGGAGATGCCTACCCCAACACCTAAAATAACAATTAATTACATTTTTCTGTGCAGAGGTTATAAAGTAATCAAACTTACAAGAAGTGCAATCCCATTTTTTTATCAATCGCTAGTCACCAAGCACCCACCGTAGCCCCACCAACAAAACAGTGTTTTAATGACGTGAAGTAGGGAAGGGCTATAAATTCACGTAATACTGCACCCTTAACTTGTACAATTACCTATAAATAGTATAAATATTGCTAAAAGATTGTTGTGTCTCCCAATAGCATTATAATGCTATCATTGACCCTGCAGCTCCTTCCTGGGGCTTGTCAGAGTAAACAGATCAGTGTCAGCTCCAGGAGAAGCTGGCAATAATCCCAAATGTTTTATATAAAGCAGACACAGGTTAAGTGGGATTAATATATCATTCTTTGCACTGTGTCTTCTACAATGTGGTGATATTAATCCCAATTCAGGCTCAATGAGTAATTATAAACCTAGGAAAGGTATGTTTTTTACTCACTCCAATATTAGGAGTTTAGTCCCTAAAATAGAACTAATCAGGGATTTTGCTACTGAACATCATCCTGATTCATGATACACACAGAAAGCTGGTTAAGTGACAGGGTGGGTGACTCTGATATCATGGTTAGTGGGTACAATATTCATAGGGCAGATAGGAATAAAAGGGAAGGGGGGTCCTGATATATGCTTTGGATAAATACTCACCAAAACAACTTCATCTTGATCTGAGCCCAGACAGCTGTGAGCACTTAGCACTGGAAAGTTTTCGGTAGGGAAACCTATATTGTTCATTGGTGCCTACCGTCCTCTAAAAAGGCAAAGAGTAAGATGCAACAATTCATAGATATATTATCTCCCTTTATTGATACCCATGAAATTTTACTCATGGGGGATTTTAATGATAATTGGTTACAAACAGCTGATTCTGGCATAATGAAAAGCATGGCACTAACTCTGGGCCTGGAACAGTTGATAAAAGACCCTACACATGTTAATGTTAAAACTCCTTCAGACTCCACATTGATAGATTTGATCATAACAAATGTTCTTCACCATTACTCTAATGCAGAGCTACTTGAAGACCTGATCAGTGATCATAACATTATACACTGTGTTAAAGGTAAACATCATTCCCACAAACAGCCCAGATTTATTTCTTATTGAACTACCTGAAAGTTTGACTATTTATCTCTTACTGAAGATTTAGTTAGAACTAATTGGGACAGAATTACCTTAATCCCTGACATAGACCTGACATGGAGTTATTTCCTTACCAAGTTAATGCAGGTTATTGATTTTCATATGCCAATTAAAAATAGGAAAATAAAACAAACTTCTATTCCACGGCATTCACCAGCATTGAGGAAGTTGAAAAGGCAAACAAAACAGGCTTGGGAAAGGGTGCCTAATTCTTATCAGGATCCAGTGAACACGGTGACTGTGATTGAGCAACTACAAACAGAGTGATTCAATCACAGCACCTGTGTTCTGGACTACCTGGCAGGGTAGCGATGGAATATGGAGGTAGGCGAATACTGCGACAGGATGTCACTATGTATAAATGCGGGGGGGACCACACCATGTGACAGTCAGAAAGGAAGGGAGGGTAAGTGGGGTGTAGTGCAGCAGTTAGCTGCTGAGCTGGCCATGTGACATGGTGGGTAGGTGGCAGGCTGGGGTTGGGAGGGTGCATGGTTCGGTTCTGGGGTGCAATCGTTTTTTACGTTAGGTTAGATTTTTAAGTTTTTCTAAGTTTTACACTGACCGCTGATGTGCACCCCCCTAGAGTTGAGAATCTTTATGTAGGGGGATGTGGGGGATGGTGAAAGGGTCGTATAACTTAGAAAACTGGTCACCAGTTTTGTTGTCACTGCGAGTGTACATCAAAGAGAACATATTATAATACAAAGTTAGAAGCTTCTTCTGGGAATACCAAAATGTTTTGGAAATTAATAAAATAAATAAATGGCCATCAAAAACAAAAGGGATTAATATATAATATAGAAATTCCAGGGCATATGGGTAAGGAGTCTCTAGCTGATGTATATAATTATTTTGTGAAATCAGGGAATTTTTTTGGTAACCCTGATCTCAGCAACATTCTAAAGCAAGTTCAGTTTATTAAGGACTCCCCTCACATGTTCTCATTTAAAAAGTTAGAGGAATATGAGGTTGTTGAGGCCTTGCTGGGACTAAAAACTGGCAAAAGCAGAGGCCCAGATAGTTTAACTTCTTATTTACTAAAACTCTCTGTCTTATAGATAGCTGCTCCTTTTACCTATCTGTTCAACTGGTCTATTCCTGAGGGAATGATACCAGAGGATTGGAAACAGTCCAGGGTTGTTTCTATTTTTAAGTGGGGGCAGCCCTGGCCAGTTACCCAATTATCATCCTATTTCTCTGTTGCACAGGTATCTAAATTGTTGGAGAGACTATTGGCGAGGCAACTGACTGATTTTCTGCATCAAAATGATTTGTATGACAGATTTCAGTCAGTTTTTTGCAAATCACATGGTATGGTGGTCTCTGTGGTGAGGGTCTTGGATGATGTCTACAAAGCTATGGATAAAGGCCTCTTAATTGGTGCCATCCTTGTTGACCTCACCAAGGCCTTTGACACAGTGGACCACCAGATTCTTCTCAAGGGTCTAATGGACACTGAGATATTGGATAATGCCTTAAAGTGGTTTGCCTACTATTTAGGAGGGAGGATGCAGATTACTATTGTAAATAAGATGTTTTCTACTCCATTGCCCCTTTTGTCCTTGGAGTCCCCTGGGCTCAGTGCTTGGCCCCTTCTTATTTTTCATTTTTTTGAGAGGTCTTGGACATCATGTAAACAGTTCGGCTTAACATCTGTATGCAGATGACATCATAGTCTATACCTCTGCTCCAACTTTGTAACAGATTCAGGCAAAACTGCAGTTAAGTTTTGGTTTATCTGACTATTTCACTAATTTAAAACTTAAAATGACTACTGGTAAAACAAAATGCATGGTCTTTGGCTCTGCTAAGAAACCGAAGGACTGCACTGGTTTATCAATATTTGATACTGATGGGACCAAGCTAGAACGGGTAACAACTTATAAGTATCTGGGATAATGGGTGGACTCCTCAGCCATGGGCAGTTTACACGTGGATAAACTTACTGATTCAATTGGAAAAAGGGTGGGCTTACTATACTGGAATAAAAATTGCCTGGGTGGGTGTATGATTAAAAAAATAGTTGAATCTCAAGTGTTTCAGTTATTTGATTAAAGTGATGTATTATATGATTATTCAAATTTAGGTAAATAACACAAATTAGACATATACAATTGGTTGGCTAGACTAAAATTGCAATGCCTCAGGGACATTCATCACTGTCTCATGTACAATAAACTTGGCTGGCTTTTTTATTTGAAGGAAAGCAACTTCATAAATTTATCTTGGCTCATAAAAGTGTCACAGGCAAAGAAAACTGATTATTGGGCTGTAAAACTTGAAGTCAGGGATGTAAATGTTTTCCTTAGGAAAGCAGTGTACCATGAGTTAACAGTTTTTTCAAGTTTCATGTTTATTGCAGGAAGACTCCATTGAGCAAGCTCATTCACAAGGAGGTCCTGAAGCTTGTACACAGACAAAAAAGAACATTACATAGTAAAGCAGCCTTGGCTACTTGTACAGATACAAAGAAAAAGAACATTACATAGTAAGGCATCTTTGGTTACCAGTAAACAAAGTGCACACAAAATTCAAGGAAGGTATTACATAGCATTATACAATGTTATAAAGATATGTACAATTAGGAACATTTAGTAAAGAGTGCACAGGCAATACAAGGTAGAGTTATAACGTTAACCCTGTTAGCTGCACTAGAGAAGCTTGGTGTAAGGTGAACAGGGTTGGGGGGAGGGGTCAGTTAGCATGGGGTCATATATAGATAAGAGGCCAAGGTAGGAGAGGGTAAAGCAAGGAGTAATATATAGATAGGAGGCCTAGGGAAGGAAAGGGAAAAGGAGTAGATAGGAAAAATCCTAGATTTTAATTAGTCAAGGAATACATTTTGCAAGCTGGAGGATTTCTTGGTCTAAGAAAGACTAGTACCAGTGGAGATGATAGTCAAAAGGCACACATAGGGAAAGAGGAGAGGCTTAGCAGTTGCAAATATCTTTTATTTTTGATGCAATTAGCACTTTATAGAAGTATACTGAGACAATGCTAGTTAGTTTTAGTACAGATTGAAATTGGTTCCATATAGTGGGAAGGGCATGCGAGATAGCTCTTTTGCCAAAGGAGGTACGAGTCCTAGGTACGTCAAGCATGATAAAGTCTGTTTTCCTGAGGGAACATGCACTGTGGGAAATGAAGATTAAAGATGTTAGGTAGCATGGTAGTTTATGCAGGAGCAACTTAAGGGTCCAAAGTCCAGCATGAAACAGGTGTCTAGTAGTGAGAGACGTCCAGCCAACAACTGCATACAGATCACAACGGTGAGTACAGTAGGGGGCATTGGTAATGAAATGTAGCGCATGGTGATAGAAGATGTCCAGCTTACTTAGACTTGAGATTGTAGCGGACAAATAAATTAGATCACTGTAGTCGAGTAGGGGAAGGAATGTAGCTTGGATGAGCCTGATACGGGTCTCAGGGAAAAGATACCTATTTCTAAAAAAAGAATCCTAGTCTTGCTTTGAGCCTCCTGGATAAGTCATCAATGTGGTCATTAAAGGAGAGCTTAATATCTATCCAAATACCCAGATATTTTAATTTATGCACAACTTCCAAAGGTTCACTTAGTGATGTAACAATAAAATCTTTTGGTAGGTCAGGGGAGGGACCAGAGGAGTTACCATGACAGAAAATCATTGCTTTCGTTTTGTTAGCATTAAGGAGAAGCTTGGCTTTTATTAGGTTATTTTCGAGCTGAGCAACGTCAGCTTGCAAAACTTCCCTGAGTTCCAATAAAGTTGAACCAGAGGTATACAGGACAGTATCGTCAGCAAAGAAGTGCAGTTTGGAGCTCGATATATGAAAATCTTGATCATTGATGTACAAAGAGAACAGGATTGGGCCAAGAATGGAGCCTTGGGGGACTCCTCTGACAACTGGCAGAGAGGCAGTGAATAGGCCATCCGCTTTGACTTTCTGTGTTCTCCCTGAAAGGTAACTAGTAAACCACTGAGCAGTGGATGGAGTGGCACCTAAGTTAGATAGGCAAGTGACTAAGAGGTTGTGATCAACAGTGTTGAATGCTTTACTAAGGTCCAAGAAGACTGCACCAGTAATCATCTTAACATCCACAGCAGATATCCAGTCATTAGTTACTTTAGCCAGTGCTGTAATAGTGCTGTGATATGCCTGGAAGCTGGATTGAGCTGGGTTTAAGAGTAAAACAGTTTCGATGTGAAGTTTTACTTGGTTATAGATCAATTTTTCGAAGACTTTAGAGAGGATGGGCAAGATGGATATAGGCCTATAGTTGTTCAGATCACATGGGTCCCCTGATTTAAATAAGGGGAGGATGTAGGCAGATTTCCAACAAGTTGGACTAAGGCAGAAGTGATGGAGAGGTTGAAGATATGCAGAATGGGGGTAGTGAGATAGGCATAGCCTAGTCTTAGGAAGAACGGTTCAAGACCACTGTCCCCTGTGCTTTTTCCAGTATCAAGTTTAAGAAGTGAAACTTCAACTTCTTTATAGTTAAGCATATGCAATTGGAAGGGACAGAATGAGGTGCAGGTTGTCGGGGAGGAGCTAGGCTGGCTCTTCTCATAGCTAGCATAAGGTGAGGTGTCAAAAGCTAGACCAGCTGTGACAAAATGGAAGTTGAGTTCTTCGAGTATTTGAGAATTACTTTCCACTACCCTGCCATTTGCAAGTATCTTGGATGGAACGGAGGGGGCAGCGGGCTGCCCTTCAATAGATTTGAGTGTCCTCCAAATTTTTTGTGAGTTCCCATTTGCCTGTTCAAGGGTGGAGATGTAGAAGTAGGCTTTGGCAGAGTGAATGCTTTTTACACAAGCATTCCTAGCTGATCTAAATGCCTGCCAATCTGAAAGGCTCTTGGACTGCCTGGCTTGAGCCCATAGCTTGTCCTGGTTAGTAAGAGCTGCCTTAAGATCTGAGGTGAACCAGTGATGAGAGTTTCTATGCACCCTGACTTTGATAAGGGGGGCATGCTTATTTGTCAGAATGGCAAGATTGTCACTGAGGACAGAGACAGCCTTATTGACAAATTCAGTAAGGTAAAGATTTTGCCATCTTACCTCACCAAAGTCAGATAGGAGATTAGCTGCATTGAACTTGCAAAAGGACCGTTTTGTTATAAATGTGGGCTCTGACGGGCCTTAGTTTGAGATTTTATCCATACAACAACGCCATGGTCATGCATATCATTGTGAAAAACTGCTGAGTGTGAGATTTTATGAGGATGAGTGGTTAAGATAATCTAAGAGGGAGCTATTGTCAATATTAAAGGTATTGTTCCTTGTGGGTTCACTAACTAATTGCACAAGGCCAAGATCGTCACAGAGAGATTTAAGGCAGTGAGATTTTGAGGTAAGCCAATCCATATTGAGATCTCCTAGGAATATTGTTTCTGTATTGGTAGTAGAGATTAAGGATCTAAGTATATTTAAGACTTCAGAACCACCAGTTGGAGGCCTATAGCCCCCAATTATAGTAACGCATTCAGAGGACGGAAGGTGAAGCTTCATAGAAACAATTTCAAATTCCTTAGATATTGACTTGCAACTGATGTCTGTGACTGTGTACTTGCCTTTAGAGTAGATAACCACACCCCCACCTTGAGATTCCCTGTCTGCCCTGAATAGTTTGTAGCCCAGGAGGGTAATTTTTTGGTCAGAATTAGCCTTTTTAAGCCAGGATTCAGTAATAATGATAAGATCCGGATTGGTATGCACAGCCCACACTTGTAGTTGGAAAATTTTTTGATTAGGCTTAGCGTATTGACTAACATCATTTTTAGACCCGGGGCAGCTGCAAAATGTGATGGAGAGGTGAGTTGTACAGGCGGGCCAGGATTTAGCTCAACATTACCTGAGCAGAGGAGGAGCAATAGTAGCATTTTCTTTAAGGATCTGCTCAGGAAGGAGACGGCTTTCTTCCTGTGGGACTGCCCATGGTACCATGCCAGTGGTGCATTTTTGGAGCTGGAGATGGTAATACAAATTTGGAAATTTAATGTGATGAGGGAGAGTACTTTCATAGTCATAGGTGAAGAGAATAGGCATGAGAAGGGGCAGAATGGGGGATCTGGGTGAGATGAGAGTGGGTTGACAACAAATGGGAGGTGCAGTGTGCAGGGACAACATAGGATGTAATATGAGGGTCCAGGATTAAATTAGATCAAGGTACTTCATGGTGTAGTGTAACATAGGGTACACTGTTTTCTAGGATCATGAGAATAACAATAAATGACGCCATACTTCCAGAAGGATGGAGACTTGGCTTTGTTAGGGAATGGATGTATCTGCTAAGTGTGAGACAGGGACACAGACAGACACTGTCTAGACTCAGTGCGGAGGTAAGCAGGGAAAATAGCAGGCTGGTTACTGCAATGCTGCTCCACGAAGTATAAGCTGAATAGCTCAGCTCACCTATTGGTATCTGTTGGGTAACAAATGACAAAATAGCAGGCTGGTCACTAGTTTGCTGCTCCATGAAACACAAGCTGATTACATCAGCTTCTCTCTCTGCATCTGTTATGTACCAGACCAATATCACCAATGAGAATGCAGGAAAATCAGGGAAGGAGGAGCAAAGTTGTATTTAAAAAAGGCCTGGGGAGGGAGAGAAAAATTTGAGGAACAGTTCGGAGTGCCAAGGCACTACAGGAATTGATGTAGAAGTCAATGGGGCCAGGCGCACCAATCAGTGTGTAGCAGGGAGGTAGGCAGACCAATCAGTGTCCACCTGCAAGCATGCCACACCAGTCGGGATCAGCTGACCGTGCTGCCTTCGCAGATAGTTCAGTGGCTGTACCTGCACAGGGATACGAGTTGGGCAATCCAAAAACTGGCAAGTGCTGCTGCGAGGGGTCGGTCGGTAGCCGGAGAGATGGCTGAAGCTGGCCGCCTTGCTGCTGGAGTGCCACACAGACATGAGACCCTAGGTAAGGAGGAAAGAGGCAGAATAAATAAGCAGACAAAAGAGGGAGATGGAGGGCGAGAAGCTGGCGGCAGATCGTCAGTGGGGGGTGTGGGTGCATACAGGTTAGACAAAAGAAATGATTAGGTAGTCTGGGTGGGGAGGGCCATAGAATAATGGGCAGAAGTGAGGAAGGGAAACAGTGAAAAATAGCGGGGGGGGAAGGGCTGTCTCAGCAAGAGATGAGAGGGCGAGAGGTAAACCAGTTTGGAAGGGGAGGAGGGGTGAAGGAGGATTTCAAGTGGAGAGAGGTACAATACTGAGGAGAGATTATGAATAAGTAAAAGGATACATGACTGAGCTGCAGGCAGGAGGAAACAAGCAATCAGATAAAAAAAACAGTCTGGGACTAACACAATCTTACACTGTAAAGGGCAAACAGGCTGGAATCTTAGTAACACAATAATATAAGACACAATAATATAAGTTCCAAAGACAACAACTAAACAATCTGAATACTTCTTTAGCCAGTTGATTGCCTTGTTCTGGAATAAACTTCCCCCAAAGTTCCATTTGATCAATATTAGAACTCACTGTCATAAGGCTGTCAAGCAATGGTTTCTAGAGACAAGGATAACTCAAACTAAGGCCTGTTGTGGTTGACACAAATTCAGTCCTGTAAGTGAATCTCTGTGTTTGCCATGTGTACTGGATGTATGTCATGTTTTATTTTATTTATTTATTTACTTCCATCTAGAATTATAATACCTTTGAGTGCAAGGCACTCTTTTACAAAGGTTCCATGTCAGTAGGTGAGGGTAACAGGTTTACCCACCCGACAGCGACAGTTTGACAGCGAGGTCTACAGGAAGTTCCTGTCCCAGAACAGGAAGGGTGAGAGTTGTAAGGACACATAGGCAGTAGGAAAGTAAGTGTAAACATACATAGAGGGAAGAGACAATAAGCATACAATGCAACAGGAAAGGGGACACAAAATAAGTCAAGATGGGAGTGGCGCAGTGCAATGGCTGTGGAGCAGCAGTGTTCCGGGAGACATTCTGGAGGCTGCGATGCTGCCCTGTTTGCAGGCACTTCTCTGGTCTGAGGGAGCAGGTTGCCAGTCTCCAGGCTGACCTGGCTAGGATTCGTAAAACCTCTTTCCCCACCCATGGACCACCAGGGCCACCACCGTTACCTCAGAAGTTGCCAAGAAAGAGGAGCTGTTGGACCAAGGTGGGCTCAGGGAGGGAGAGGGTGGTGGAACAGAGGTGCATTCCTCCAGTTGTACCTCTCCACAATTCATTTGCTGTTCTGGCAAAGAGTGGTTCCTCTATGGAGGCACCTGCAGTGGAGACCAAGGAGGATGCTGGGAACCTCCACTAAGGAGACCCACGGGAGGGTAGCACGAGACCCCACGGGGAAGGAAACAACTCCTTGTGGGGGACTCGATTATTAGGGGGGTAGAAGTGGGGGAGGAAGGGGATAGGGAGATAATGTGCCTGCCTGGCGCCATGGCTCAGAGGGACAGGAAGCGAATCCTCAGGATCGTGGGAGCAGCTACATGAGGGAGGGAGCTGGATGTCATTGTCCACCTAGGGACAAATGACCTGGCTGTGAATGGGATAAGAGCAGTGTAAGAGGAGTTTGTGGAGTTGGAGAGGGGCATCAGACAAGTAGCATGTACGGTAACCTTCTCGGAGGTGATGCCTGTCTAATGCAAGGATGATGCTAGGGTATTCCGCCCCATGGGATTCAATGAATGGTTGAAAAACTGGTGTGGAGCTCAGGGTTTTGGCTTCATTGGGGACTGGAGAGCCACCTGGAGGGATGCAGGCTTGTACTGGTGCGATGGTCTGCATCTGTCCAGGGGGAACCAGGATCCTAGGTGACAGGTTTAAATGCTTCATTGGCAAGCATTTAAACTAGCTAAGGGGGGAGGCACTGAAAAGGAGCAGGGAAATCCCAGCCTCCCCTCACAAACCACAGTAGTTAGAGAGGTAAACACCAAGGTAGACAAGTCAGTAAGGAGCAGGACAGGGATAAATGCAGAAAAAGGCAGTAAGGACAGGGATGGAGCTAAAAGGTATAAGGCCATAAAAAATAAATGGAAGGTGATGAGTACCAATGCCCACAGTCTGTGCAACAAGCTCCCTGAACTAGTGTCTTTGATGGAAGAGGTATGGCTGGATATTGTGGCAGTCACAGAAACATGGTACACAGAGAACCTTGACTGGGATGTCAACATACCAGGATACACAGTCTACAGGAGGTACAGGGTGGGTAAAAGAGGAGGAGGAGTAGCTCTCTATAGAAGGGAACGGATTAAAGCAACCGAACTAAAGGGTAAACAGGAAGTTGATGAGGCACTATGGGTCACCCTGTAGACAGAAAATGGCACCACAATCCGTATGGGGGTTGTGTACAGACCCCCATCTCAGGAGGAGGAAATGGACAGGGAAATGATAGAAGGCATCCTTAAAATGGCAGAAAAAGGGGAGATATTGTTGATGGAGGACCTGAATATGCCAGATGTTAACTGGAGTACCTTTACTGCAGGTGCATCCAAGAGCAGGGTCATTCTTGATGTCCTACAGGGGGCATGCCTCAGACAGCTAGTGTTGGAACCCACTCGGAAGGGAGCAATCTTAGACCTGGTACTCTCAAATGGGGAAGGAGAAAGGATCTCAGGTTTAGAAGTGGGTAGCCATCTGGGAACAAGTGACCACCAAACAGTGTGGTTTACAATAAACACATCCATAGAGTTAAGCCATACAAAAACAAGAGTACTGGACTTCAGGAAGGCTGACTTTGGGAAAATGAGAGAGTGCCTCAGAAAAGCACTAGCAAACAGGCAAGAAGGAGGGGTGGAGGAACATTGGGGAATAATCAAAACAGCCATCGCAGAGGCAACAAGCCTTTGTGTGAAGCAAATCAACAAAACAAAATGAAGGAAAAAAACACTATGGTTCTCAAAAGAGGTGGCTGAGAAGGTTAAGGAGAAAACGATAGCATTCAGGAAATATAAGGAAACACAGAAGGAGCAGGACAGAGACAGTTAAAGCAGAAGGAGGCAGGGAAGGCAGTCAGAATAGCAAAGGCACAAACTGAGGAAAAGATAGCCAACTCTGTTAAGAAGGGGGATAAAACCTTTTATAGGTACATTAGAGAGTGAGAAAAGACCAAGGGAGGGATACAGAGACTTAATAAAGGGGAGGGAACGTGGGCAGAGGGTGACAGTGAAAAAGAAGGAATACTGAACGAATATTTCTGCTCGGTATTCACAACGGAAGAGGAGGGGGAGGTACCTAAACCAAACAAGGGAGAAACTCTGAATAGGGGGGTCGATACCAGTCCATTCACAGAAGAAAGGGTTTTGAAAGAACTCTTGAAACTGAGGGTGGACAAAGCAATAGGGCCTGATGGGATTCACCCAAGAATTCTAAAAGAACTAAGGGTAGAACTAGTAACACCACTGACTACTCTCTTTAACAAATCATGGGAGGATGGGGTGGTACCTGAGGACTGGAGGAGGGCAAATGTGATTCCACTTCACAAAAGTGGGAGCAGGGCAGAGGCAGGAAAATACAGAGCAGTTAGCTTGACTTCAGTGGTAGGGAAAATTATGGAATCACTTCTGAAGGAAAAAAATGTTGAGTACCTAGAGGCCAGTCGGGCACAGGACCCAAGACAGCATGGTTTTACAGCAGGAAGGTCATGTCAGACGAACCTAATAGATTTCTTTGACTGGGTGACCAAAGTAGTAGACCAAGTAGGGGCTGTGGATATGGCCTACCTAGATTTTAGCAAGGCATTTGACACAGTATCACACAAAAGATTAATATACAAGTTAGCCAGCCTTGGAGTGGGTCCCAAGGTGGTAGCTGGATAAAAAACTGGCTGAACAACAAGACATAAAGGGTAATAGTAAATGGAGTTCACAGTGAAGAAAGGAGGGTAACTAGTGGGGTACTGCAGGGTTCGGTACTGGGACCGGTCCTCTTTAATGTCTTTATAATTGACATTGGATTGCACCTGGAAGGAAAGGTATGTCTCTTTGCAGATAACACAAAGATCTGCAACAGGGTTGATACACAAGGTGGGGTGGGGTAGAAAGAATGAAAAGGGACTTGGCAAGGTTGGAGGAATGGTCAAATATGTGGCAGCTCAGATTCAATACAAAGAAGTGCAAGATAATGCATCTGGGAAACAAAAACCCAGAGGGAAAGTACACAATTGAGGGTGAGTTAATAACAACAACAAAAATCGGAAGAGACCTAGGAGTAATTATATCAGATGACCTAATGGTGGGCAAGCAATGTGAGAATGCAGTAAAGAGGGCTGGAGGGATACTGGGATGCATAGGGAGAGGCATCAACAGTAGAAAACAGGAAGTTGTTATCCCTCTGTACAGACAGTTAGTGAGACCCCATCTGGAGTACTGCATGCAGTTCTGGAGACCCCATCTCCATAAAAACATAGACAGAGTGGAGGCTGTTCGGAGGAGGGCAACCAAAATGGTGCAGCGTCTGCACCAGAAGACATATGAGGAGGGAGTAAAGCAGCTTAATATGTATACCCTTGAGGAAAGGAGGGAGAGGGGGGACATGATAGAAACATCCAAGTATCTCAAGGGAATTAAAGTACAAGAGGGTAGTATCTTTCAGAAGAAGAGATGTGCAAGAACAAGGGGGCACAATTTGAAGATAGAGGGGGACGGCTCAGAGGTAATGTTAGAAAGTATTTTTTCACAGAGAGGGTTGTGGATGCATGGAACAGCCTTCCTGAGGAGGTTGTGGAGTCAGGAACAGTGAGAGAATTCAAGAATGCATGGGACAGGTATAAGGCAATTCCATTGGGGGGGGGTAGGAAAAAGCTGTTGATTAACTAGAATCTGCAGCTTATCCATCAGGTAGGGAAATGGTCAGGCTAGGTGGGCCAAGTGGTCCTTATCTGCCATCAAATTCTATGTTTCTATGTTTCTAGGTCCCCCACAGTGACTACAGTGCCACGCCACTGTAGGGGACCCACTGAAACCAGGCACTGTCTGTCGGGGGTCCTGCACCCCCCCGAATCAGCTCTGACTCGGAGTTGATAATCCTTAAGTAGTGCAGCCCCCCTTGCAGGGGGTTTGGGTGGTGAAGCCCCCTGAAGAAAACACATCCAACCACTAGAAACCATCAGCCGACTGCAAAATTCAGTCGACCTGCTGGTTTCGCTGTCGGGTCTTTCGATGGAAAATTTGTCGGCCACCCGCCGTGGATCCAGGGTAACAAAACAGACAAAGAAATACTAAACAGAGGTAATCTAAATTGACAAACGAACAGTTAAAATCCAGGAGAACTAACAATGGTAGTCTAAATGATACAATAACAACTCAAATCAAGGAAAATAATAGGTAAACACAGTAATTATACCAGCAATTAAAGAGAGGTGAGGTAAAGAGCAGTTATGGGGGGGGTAGGAGCAGCAGCCCTGGGCCTTGTCAAGCTAAGCAATAGGAAGAGGGGGGACAGTGGAAAAGGTAGACCACAGAGGGAGCTGAAATGGGGCACAGGAAAAAGTTGGGAAGGGAAAGAGGGGTGAAGGTGGAGGCAGAGGAAGAGGAACCAGAGGAAGAGGAACAGAGGTTGAAGCAGGAGAGAAAACAAAGAGGTGGGGAGGAAGGTGTGAGTCTAGTGGAGGCATTTGACAAAGGGTAAGATTTTGACAATGGAGGCAGTGACATACAGTATGCATGATAATGGGCGTCACTGGAGGAAGCAGTCACAGGAACTGTTAGTTACCAGGTACTGTTTTAGCAGGCGCTTGAATAGGCCAAGTTTAGGTGAAGAAGATCCATCAAAATGCAAGGAATTGAACCAAAAGGGAGCTTTGTAGGAGAAGAATCACTGACCTTGAGTAGTCCGGCATCTGGGGACGTAGAGTAGTTGGTTGACAGATGAATGAGTGTGCTTGGAATTGCATGAAGGTGTCAGTAGTGCTGCAGACTCAGGAGGAAGTAGGCCAAGGAGTGATTTTTTGGCAAGTAAGCAGGTTTGATATTTAATCCTACTACTAAGCTGTAGCCAGCCAGTCTGTACGTAAAGTTCACAGGTATGCGTCAGGTGGTCAGAGCCTCAGATATTTGAAATGCTCCACCAGATCAAGTGGAACACCAAGTTTGATTTTTAATATTGAGGGCATGTGCTTTACACTTACTGTGTGAGGTGCTGAACTTCATAACCTTTGTTTTTTTGTAGTTTGATACCAGTTTCTGGTCACAGAACCAATTTTCAGCTTCCTCAAAATCAAGCTGAAGGTGATATTCTAAAAGAGCTGGGTTAGGTTGGCTTGAGACTATGACAGCATCATCTGCATACAAAATTATTCATTGACGGCAACAGTGCGGCAGGTTATTTATGAAAATACTGAAGAGGAGAGGGCCAAGGATGGATCCTTGAGGCACTCCTGAGTGTACATTCCGCTGGTCGGAGATGACATTGGAGATTTTTACCATTTGATAGTGATCCCCCAGATAGCTTTTAAACCAGTGCACAGAGTCAACTGAGAGCCCTGCTGAGGTTGTTTAAGCAGCAATGCATAGTTCACTGTATCAAATGCCTTTATTAAATCTATGAAGGCTGCACAAACAAGATTCCCTTGGTTGAGCGATTAATGAATGATCCCAGTGAATTCCAGGAATGCAGTTATCATGCTGTGCCCTTTCCCGAAGCCATGCTGCTGCGGGCACTGGATGGAGTATTTTTCAAGGTGGTCAATTAGTTGATCTGCAACTATATGCTCCAGGACTTTTGACAGAAGGTGGAGGATTGAGATCGGTCTGTAACTGGTGTGTCGGGTACAGTCTCCAGATTTGTGTACTGGAGTTATCAGAGCAGTTTTCCATCTAACAGGTAAGTGAGATTGGCTTAGTGATAGGTTGAAAATCTTAGTGATAGGAACTAATACTTCATCAAGGGTAAGTGCAATTAGCTTTAGGCCAAGGGAGTTGCTACTGTGCCATGTCTTACCCAGGACCTTATGTAGGTGCCTTTTATCCAAGGAAAGTGATTCTTTCTTAAAGTAGAAGAGAGGGTTAGTGTTGCAACTACCAGGAGGCACATGAAGTGAGTCTTCTTGCTGCATTGTGGATTTTGAGGAATGTGATTCATCAAAGAAGTCAGAGGGGAGGACACTATTCAGATCATAAAAAGCATTGTTGAAGATATTTGCAATATTGAGAGGGGCCATAGTTGGTACTCCATCAATGTTGAGCATTGATGGTACCACCTTTGGGACCATGCCTGTGACATCCTTAATGTTTGGCCAAAAATTTCTACTATTGCCCCAGGAGTTGGCAAGCATTTGCATATGCAGCCCATGATGCTTTGCATTGTGTGGGCATGTGTGATTTTGTATTTTCTTGAAACTTGGCTTTCCAGCCAAATGCCCTTTGGGTAACCCTTGCCTCAGTGTTTGCGCACAGAGGTTCTTTGTCTTTTAAATAGTTTTTTATTTTAATGGGTTCACCAAAACATAACCCAGACAGACCGTCTTAGGGTAGCTGGTTCATTCCACTGGGGTGTCAAACAGATGGGTATGTCATCTGTTAGCACCCTTTGCAAACTGTGTGAGAGGCCTTTCGGCACCATGCAATTCTGCTTAAAGTTGAACCAGCATAACATTCTGTGGTAATTTGCATATGCAGCCCATGATGCTTTGCATTGTGTGGGCATGTGTGATTTTGTAATTTCTCTATGGTAGTTGCTTTTCTCCTGCCAGATAATCCAAGTGCACACATTCCTAGTGGCTTTGTAGGATTGGATAATGGCAGGTTTCCAAGTGGGTTTTGCCCTATGCCAGAGATTGTCCCTTAGTTCCATCTTGGTTAATAGTTTGGATGTGATCCAGGAGTTAACAGTACCATGGACTTTCCTTACCCTCGATGGAGCATGGATGTCACATGCGGCATTGAAATGAGAGATGAAAAGCTTGAGCGCTGTGTTAACATCAGTGATGGAGTCAAGTTCATACCAGTCGGTGTTGCTCAGGTGTAGTTTTAGAAGTTCAAGGTTCCCACGTTTCAGAACTCAGCTGTAAACTGTTTGAGGGGGTGGTTTAGTGACTTTATTTGTCCAGGAGCAAGAGACTGGGTAGTGATCACTTAAAGAGTCAGGGTGTACAACAACATACGAGATGTGATCAGGATGGTTGGTGAGTATATGTTATGTTTTTATTATGTTGAGTAATTGTAAATGCTGCGGGTCACCATTTTAAATGAGTTTTCTCAATGGTCTAACCTATTTAATAAACGAATGAATGAATAATGTTAAAGGGTGAGAGACTTTTCTTTATTCACCCACCAGCCGAATAACGAACACCCAAATAGTTGCCCCTCTTGAATATAGTCGTCAGCTGAATGCACAGATAAAGGTATTCATACAGCCCTAATTGTAATCTTATTAAAGTATTATGCAGTTAAACATGTAGACCATTTCCTTGTCCAGTTGTGTATGGTGCAAGGATCTGCTAAAGGATAATAAATTCATAACATTGTCGCTTATTACATCACATATAAAAATATGAATGATCTGATAGCTTGTCATTCTATTGACTATGTTAATTATTCAGCGATGTATTACCCATTTAAAATGTTAAATAAAGGAGTATGTGTTACAGAGGCCAGACCATAAATGATGGTAGTTTTGTTAACCCTGATGTCCATTTCAGCATGGATATTGGGTCTATAGGGTCATAAAAATTGCTAAACAGTTAGCAAGTTGGTTAATTTACCTCAGCAGTTAGGCAGGTTAGAGAAGGAAAACCACTGGCACTATAATATAAAAGAAGTGGGTTCCACGCCTTTTCTAGTTTTATTAGCCAGCTAATTAAATAAACATCAAAGCAAAATTTTAAAATGTGTGCTTTGTTAATAAAACTGATTAATATTTCCAGCTCCTAAGTTGCACCCCATTTTGACTATCTGCTATATATTCAATAGGGATCTATGTACAATATAAAGCTATAACTTATAAAACACAAATTCTAATAAAGAACAGCTATACTTTGGCTCCTTCTGAATAACACTCCCAAATTGCTTGGCTCTGAATATTACTTTTATATGGAATAACCACTGTTTTATTTGGTCTAGCATTTATTAGGATATCCAGAAGAAAATTTCCATCCTTTAAAACAAGGCTGCTAGTGTTTTCCTACTCTGTATGGTGGCAATTCTCCACGGTGCAGGATGTACACACTGCAGGCACATATCCCGCCTGCTGAGGTCTGCACCCACGGACTGCTATGCGGGGGCCGTATGCTCATCCACCAGCCACCATGCAGCCCCTTTCCATAGCCCCACCCCCACAGTGTGTAGGTGCGTGGGGGCACATCCGCGGACAGGGCCGGGCATCCAATGGGATGCCCTGACCCGGTCCACCACTGTATCACCTGCACCCTGGGGCACAACAAACGTCAGGTGTCTGCAGTGCGGCCACGACATTGGGGCAGGTTAGTGCTCAGTCGGCCACCCCCGGTCCACCATGTGCCACTCATGTGTTAGGGTAGCAAGTTGGAAGGTCTAGCCATGCCCTGACATCCCCACTGCTTCTGGAGGTGGCATCCTGAGGGGGGGCATACTGGCTATATCTGCCTCGGGACATGTAGCCTCTGCCCCCCTCACCCGGTGTTCCATGCTTTCCAGAATAGTGCAGAGCATGGGCATGCCCCTGGACCACCCCCTTCACAGATCACATGTGCGGGTGGGGGATCGGGTGCATGTCAGCCCCGTGCCCCCTTGGAGAATCTGGCGCAGGTGTGGTGGCAGCCATGGAGTATCTACGCACCCCCAGATATGGGGCACGTAGACACTTTGCACATAGCAGATAAGCTGCCATTATGAATTATGTTTGTTAATACATTAAAGACCAAGGGCCCAAGTTTCAAAGCATCAGGAATGAGACAAGGTGCATGCATCAAACAGAAATGATGCAAGAGGCTCACTGTGTGCTGCTCCTTACATCATTCCTGATTTTTGTAGAAGACATGATGAAAACAGGGATCAGCATGCGCCAAAGTGGCTTGCGTCATAATTGCACCATCCTCTTACATGGTATTTTTAAAGAGGTCATTCCCCCTCCATGCTTACACAAGGCCAGGGGTGGTCTAATTCCCCATGCATCACCCTGCCCATAGTGTCTTTGCTTATGGTTTTCCATTCACGCACCCCGCAGACAACATGCCGGACAGTGCTGACAGCAGAAATCACAGTACATTTCCAATTAGAGCTATGTGCCACATGTTACAGTACAACACTCTGGTGGCCCCTTCACAGGTAGGTAACACTGTGTGTACCAGCCACCTGTGGTCATACTTGCATTGTCCACAATGCCATTGGGCTGTGTCACATATGCCACAGCAGTCACGGCTTTATGACTTGCATGTCATACTGTCTCCTCTTGTCCAGCACATGCCAGGCCATCACAGTGGCACCTACAGGGTGGTTGTGGCAGCCGTGGGCCCGGGGTTGCCCAAGGGCACTACAACTGGGTTGCGCCACAGCCCCTGTCAAACATCTCCCATGCACCTTTTTTTTTGGCACAGTGGAGCAGTTGTGGCTGCACTGGAAACTTTGGCGCTGGACCCCTCCTGTTGCAGAACTGAGTGCAGGTCCCTGGTACATCAAACTCCAGCACAATCTGTTGTTGCTGCAGGCTGCATCAGTCTAGGGAGCCCTTTGAAAATTGAGCTCCAAATATTTAAAAAATTATTGATGTAGTTCTATGAGAAAGTGTGCTAATCCTTGGGTACACTTGGTTGACACCGAGTGTGTGATTATGCCAGCCTTCTGAACTCAGATGGTAAGTCTGTGGCTTCTTTTTCCTTTCATATACACAAAAATGTTTGCATATGTACAGCAGAACCTTCTGAGAAGGAGGCAACCTTTTTTGTCTTCAGTGATATGCCGTGTTATGACACAACAAGTAGATGTTCCAAGGGACATAGGAACATAGAAACATAGACAATGATGGCAGAAAAGGGCCATTGATCCATGTAGTCCATCCATAACACCCTAACGTAACCCAAGACCTTTTGTCTTTATGAGGTTTTTGTCTACACTATCCACCCCTCCACCCCTTTGCTCCCTTTCTTACTACAACCCCCTTGAGTAACTACTAAACCCCTAACTCTGTCCTTACCATGCTTGAACCCATTAATGGTTATGGTGCCCGACACATCTGCCGGCAGATTGTTCCATGGCTCAGTCACTCTCTCTCTCTCTCTATACAATAAAAGTTTCTCATGTCCCTCCTGAACCTCCCTCCTGCTAGTTTCACTTCGTGTCCTCATGTTCTAGACTCAATACTCTTGCCAAATAGTTCATCACAGTTCACTTTGCTCATTACTATCAGGAACTTGAAGGTTTCAGTCATATCACCCCTCTCCTTTCTAGTCTCTAGTGCGTACACGCTCAGTGCCCTAAGCAGGTCCTCATCGAATCTGCCCTGCTGGCCCTGAATCAGTTTGGTTACCCTATGCTGCACCATCTCCAGTCATTCCTTGTCTTTCCTTAGGTGAGGACTCCAGATGTGGGCACATTACTACAGGTGTGGCCTCATCAGTGATCTGTAGAGAAGCAGTAATACCTCTTTCCACTTGCTGTCAACACTCCCCCATACGCCCCAGCAGCCTGTATGCTTCTCTGTAGGTCTTATTACACTGGTTGGATTGTTTAAGGGAGTCATTTACAATGACTCCCAGGTCCTGTTACTAAGAAGTAAACAGCTTAACCCCTTCCATCCATACTCTGTTCTGGGGCACTTGTTCTCTATATACAATAGCTTGCCCTTTTTGGCATTGAATTTCAGCTGCCAAGCCTTGGACCACCTCTGCAACCTTTGTAGGTCCCTCCACAACTTCTTTGCCCACTCCTCCGTTTACCCTACCATAGAGCTTTGTATCATCTATGAAGAGACACATCTTGCCTTGAATTCCTTCTTCTATGTCGCTAATGAACATATTGAAAAGTACTGGACCCAGGATTGATCCCTGTGGCCCCCCCCCCAATGGGGACCTCCCTTTCCTTGGATCTGACTCTGTTTTCCACTACCCTCTGCTGTCTCCCTTCTAATGAGCTTCCCACTCATCTAACATATGTCTTTCCCTGCACCCAGATTCTCTAGCTTCTTCAACAACCTTCTGTTAGACAATGACTCAAATGCCTTGCTGAAGTAGAAGTAGAATAAATCCACAGCATGACCTTTATCCACTGTCCTACTTACCCAAAGAATACTATCAGGTTGGTCTGACAAGACCTCCTTGCCATGACTCCATGCTGTTTACTTTCTCAGAGCCCACTTTTCTCCAGGTAGTCCACTAGGTCCTCTTTGACTAGTGCCTTCATCGGGTTACCCCAACAGAGGTAAGACTAACAGGTCTGTAGTTACCCAACTACACTTTGTCTCCACCCTTGTGGATTGGAACTATGTCTACTACCCTCCAATCTTTTGGAACCACCCCTGTCTGAATAGGGCTACTGAATAACCCAATCAGGGGTCCAGCTAATTCCAGTGCCAGTTCCCTGAGTACCCTGGGATGTATTTATCTGGCCCTAAGGCCTTGTCTCTCTTCAGGGCTACTAGCTCTTTTCTGATCCTTTCAATAGTAAGTACTTGCTGCATCATTTCTGGGATCCCCTTTTAGTAGCCTTTATATAGCTCTCTGGCAATGGCCTGCTGTACTGCCTAGTGAATAGTGAGCAGAAGTAGTTATTCAGAATAGCTGCTTTCTGCTCATCCTCCTCTGTTACCCTGCCTCACTCCATTAGCCTAACAATCCCTTCTCCCATCTTGCTTTTTCCTTTATTTATTTATTTAGCATTTTTGATGACCGGGAAGGAGTACTAGACAATTGTTTGCCTATTTTCAGCCTCATTCTAGACAATTTTTTGTGTATTTTCAGCTTCAACTAGGGGGAGGGGGATACAGATGGATGGCAACTGAAATTGAATCAGATTTTAAGCTGTTGGTGTTTTTTTTTCAGTGAATGGGGGAAATTTGGCCAGGACACCTGGGAAATTCCTCTATTGTCCTGTAGGGGGAATCGCTGGCCAGCAGAATGGCCACTTTGACTATGTATAAGGAGAGTGTGGACATGCAGGGAGTAGAGGAGTCAGTCTCCTTCTCTACCATATCCCCTGTTGAGGATGATTTGTTCTTTGATTCTCTGAGAGCAATAGAGCATGAAGTTCTGAATGGAGTCACGGTTATAGTCAGAAATCGACGACCTGGAATAAAGGAGACCAGGGATTAAAAAAGAAGGCAACCAGAGAAATATTGCTACAACAGACAGCAGCATCAAGAGAAATGACCAAGCGGCAACCAATGAAGAAATGGGAAAAATCTACAAGAATATAGGCCCGTAGGCAAGAAAGCAGACAGCACTGTTCAGATGATCAGGTACAGAGTGGAGAACAGCACCAAGGGAATACACAGGCCCAGATGCAGCCTGTGTGTGGTGCAACAGACCAAGGCAACAAGATGCTGAGAAGGCATAATGAAAAGCATGAAGAGGACCCTACCACATCTATTTATTTATTTATTTCATTTTTGTTGCCTGGGTAAGTACACTAGACAAGTCCTGCCTATTTTCAGGCATAACCTGGGGGAGAGGGATAAAGATGAATGCCAACTGACCTTGATCCAGATTAAGCTGTTGGTAGTATTTTTAGTGAATGAGGGAAATTTGGCCAGGACACCCTGGAAATTCCCTACTCTCCAGCAGGGGGAATCTTTGGCTGTCTGGCTGAGATGGCCATTTCTGTTCAAACCTTGGGAGAGAAGGATGTCGGAGGGACAGAGGAGCAAGCCTCCTCCTCTGTCACTGAAACTCGAGAGGCTGCTGTTTCTGAGGAGGACATGGTGCTTAATGACCTGCCGGATGAATTTTCTGATACGGAAATGGAGGATACTCAAAAGGACATGGTTATGGCTGGTGGTCTAAAACCAGAACCCATGCAGGGTAGCAGTATCGATCTGTTGGAAAAGGAAAGATTGTTGTCACTTGTTTTGGCTGAAGAAGAATGTTGTAGACTTCAGAAGGATATGTTAGTTACTGCAATTGCTGCCCTGAGAACTGCTTCCTTACTGGTTCCATTTGACGTATCGCGGTCTGTTTTGTCGTTGGGACATGACGTGATCAGTGTGGAGGAAACTAGCACGGAGATCAAGAAGCGGATTACCATAGTGGCTGGCAGTTGTAAACATTGAGGAGATGTGTGCCGAAAGCCGGACAAGGGAGATGTGTGCCAAATGCCGGACAAGGGAAAAGGGTCTCTGAGTAAGTGTGTCACTATCCCAAGTACAAAGCATTTGGATATGCATGGGTTGCCTAAGACACTGACAGGTAGCGGTGTTTCTATGACATCTGGCATTTCTTTTGATGCGGGAGGGAAGGAACAGGCCGCTGCAACACCTGGGTTGGTGAAAGCTGACATTCTTCAACCTTTGGAGAGAGAAGAATTTTGTACAGACGGGGAAAAGGACACATTACACCATAATACTAGCTGGTCCCCTGAGCGTGCTATACAAGGGGCTGGGTGGCTTCAGCAATCGGATGGGCACTGGATCCCAGACCCTCTGGATGAAACTGTACAATGCTACAATCGACACTCAAAGTCTGTGCATAACAGTACTATATCATCTGCTGAGACTGTTAAACCATTGCTAGACATGAGCAAGGATGGGGAAGTAATAGCACATTGCAAAGGGGTGGTGGGCCAACAGGCTGGTGAGTTACTGGTTCTTGGTACAGACTGTCCCAACATAACTTCATTCGATGGTATTCAGATGGGACCATCGGACCAGGTGTTACAGGACCCAAATAAATCTGCGTGGTTGAATCCCATGTTTAAATTGGAAGATTTATTCCAGAACAAAGGAGAACCGTCCCCCAGGAAGAATGCAGTTAGAGTAATATATAAAGGGGGACTTGAAAATCAACCTGATATATCGTATATTGCTTGTCAATTATTGAAGGGTTCTATGAAATGTTTTCCTTCAGAAATTTTTGCACTTATTCATATTGGGAATTCTAACTACGATGTCAGTTTTAAATCTGTTTCTAATTTAGACAGATTTGGGGTACAATATCAGAAAGTTACAAATACACCTTTGTGGGTTCCGTTTTTAGTGGTTCCTTTAACTAAGCCAACAGTTAAATTGATTACTATTATGTTTAGCAATGAGGGGGTTAATATTGAGGACATTTTGTTCTGGTTGAGACAAAGGTGTGAGGTATTAGATAAACCATCTACTATAAACCTTCCCCTTTGTCAAAAGGTGGTAAGAAAAATCCTGATGATTGGAAAAATGGGAATAAGTTTGCGGTATTGACTTCAAGAGATGAGTCAGAAGAGGAAGAGTCAGTTAACTCTACCAGGGTCTCCACTACTACTGATATTACTTCAGAGGGGGAGGAAGGGGATGGGAGGGATGAGGAATCCAACTTATGTAGGGCTGCTTAAAAATGTATTAAATTATTCAATTAGTTAATTTAATCTAACGATTTAACTTTAGGAGCATATACTATATTATGAGAGTCTGAACAAATTTTGACTAATATAATGTCCATGAATTCTTTGTAATTACAGTATAGGAAAAAGTTTGATTTATATAGTCTCACTTTAGGATAAATGTTGTGTTATAATAAGATCTATACTCAGGTATATCTGGTATGGCATGTGTGGTATGCTGGATGTGCATATTGGTTGTGAATATTTGTTCACACTCTAAGATTGTTTGTGTATGCATTTCTCAGGACCACCGTTGTCTTTATAAAGTGACATGCATCACAGAATGTTAGCTTGTCCAATAAATAGATGACTTTATTGAATATTTTCAAGGATAAACATGGTGCTGGATTTTAAAAGTGGTCTTACAGCAGTGCAAATTGTGTCACTCTAGGACTGCAGCAAGCTCTGGGTGCATCATGGACCCTGCACCCAATTAAATAAATTTAAAAGGGGGAAGGTCCCTGCACCAAAGACCAAGGATTTGCCACAGCTACAGGCTTGCACCAGACATTTTGCCCACCTGCGGGAATTGATGCCTGGATCCGCTCCCCCCCACCTGGAACAACATAAGAGTGACTGTGGAGGTGGGGGGGTGACTGTGCATGCCAGGAGGGGGCCATGAGCAGAAGGAGCATGGGGGTGTCCTGGGGGTGTGAGTGAGATAGTGGAAGACCAGGGTGGTGATGTAGCACCTGACCAGGGTGCATTGTGCAATGCCAGGCAGCTGACCAGCTGGTGGTCCAGGGAAGGTTGGCAGGGAGGGAAACTGATCTGACCCCAGGTGGGCACAGCCATGGCATCTGCCCCAGAGGTACCATGATCCACAAGCCTGCATGTTGGAGGCAGCCTGCCAAAACATGGGGGGGACTGAGTTCCAGTGGACTGTTGCACTGCCCAGAGAACATTCATCTCCACCACTGGCAGCTCTCATCCTGCAGTCAACATTTCCCATGCACAGGCTTGTGGATAATTGCACCTCTGGGGTAGGTGCCACAGCTGTGCCCACCTTGGATCAGGTCAGTCTCAGGTCCCAGCACCAAAGTCCTTGGAGTTGCCACAGACTGCACCTTGTGCCAATCTGATGGCACACCCAAAGGGAATGATGAAGGATGCTGTCAGCCCCTGCCCTGTGCCCATCTGGCTCATGAAGGAATGCAGCTGCATCCAGAACACAGAGGACCAGCAGAAATGGGGCTGCAGACACACCTGCTGACAGGCCATGGCTACCTGACTCTGTGGGGAGCCCATATGCAGCCCAGCCAACTACCCTTCTGTCTCCCCACCCCTCGCCCCTCTGTCATTGGCAGTGGGCAGGAAGGTCCATGGCTATGTGGTTCCCAGATGTTTCAGCACCAACAGGTGTCCTGTGGTTGGCACAGTGGTGTTAAACCAGCTCATGGCCAGAACTTGTGGATACTGCAGGGCTCTGAAAATCCTGATTTAAGGGATGCTGCAGCCCCGTTGTGTTGCAAGACCCCTTCCACCATGGTGCACCCTGACTTTGGATGTAGGGGTGGGGCTTGTCCAATTTGGTGCAGGGGATACCATTTGTGATGCAGTCTGCATCCAAAAATCAGGATTGCTGCAGATTTTGATGAAAGGTGCCCCTTGCTTCATTTCCCTTTGATGCAGGCACCTTGCATCAAAACCAGGGCTTTGAAAATAGAGCCTCAGATGCATAAGCAAGAATTTATAGGACTGCTGATTCTTGTGCATCAAAAAATATCTCAAATGTACCTTTGAATTGAAGTTCCAATAGAGTAGCCAGGATGTAGGAGTCATCTGTACACCTTAGTGAAATGCACGTGTCCTTCTAGAAATGTGATTATATCCTTTCCACTAGATTGAAAGCAGTGGCATCCTCCTTTTCATCATATTATGGGCTTTTCATGAAAAAAATGTCTGCCTAGGTCAAGTATCTACGCATAAAGGGTCCCATGGACCACTGCGGCATGCACCACAGGGGCATGCACCCCTTCTGAACCCAATCTTAGCAGTAAATCTGGGCCCTTTGTTAGGATGCCTGGTGACAAAACCTACATTTCTGGCATTAGATATAGGTATGGAAATAGATTGAGACATACACATTGCAATACATGCAGAGGATTTACAATGTGGGCAATACCACTTAGAAATTCTTCTATTGTGAATGATATCTGAAATATGTCCAGATTCCAGATCACGGAAGAGGTTATTGATGGTGGTTATGACATAAGATCCATAAGCAGAGCAGAGGAGTTCCCTGACAATATATTGCTTGTCTGCCTCCTTATTGTTTTGTGCAATAAGCTGATTTAATTTATGCTTAGTGTCAGTAAAACTTTTAACAATTTCTTTCATGTTACATACGGTATACCTTTCTTTCTGACTAAGGCCATCCACACCATGTAACAATGGGGTATGATGTCATTACCTATTTGGAATTTACGTGAATGATCTCTGATATTAGCAATGTCTGCTCTGTTCCAGATAGACATGGTGCTACCAAAGATGCCAGTGAGGGTGCCTGTTGCACCAGTGACATCAGCTGTTTCATGCTCCTTTTTAAAAGAATGAGATTTCTTTTTGGACTGATTTGGTCTAGATCTAAATAAACCTAGATGTTCTACAGTATTGACACCAGCTACTGGATCTTGTGTGTGTGTATCTGGTATGCTGCCAGACTATCTAATAACATAGTACTGAAAAACTTCGATGTGTTAGTACCAAAACACATACCAAGTTCTGTGATACTCCAGTGTGTGAGGTTAAAAAGTGCAGAAACATGCATATATTGCAAATTGTTGATAAGGACACCAGGGGCTGAAATGGCAGTTAAACCACTAAGTGGGCGAGGTTCCTGTGGGGGACATTCAAGTAGTTCTGCTTCTGTTGGAGGGATGACAGACAGATACGTGGCGGCTGAGACCGTAGAATTGAGTGCACAGTATTCCTTTGTGGAGTGTTTGGAGAACCTCTCGCAATAGGTAGAGTAAGTTTGAGCAGTAAGGTTATATAAATCTGAATGTCGATGATTGGTTTGATCAATAGACAAAGTACCATTTGGGGGAAATTTTGGCATTGGGCCAGCCATGGAAGGTTCCTATGGACAGGCAGGCCACTGGGAGAGTTTGTCCATTAAACTCAGTTTGCTATTCAATTTGTAGGGTAGATTTGTCAGGGGCTACAACCGAGGCAGTGAGGTAGGCATCATTACCTTCCTTTACAGTAATTAATTTGTTTAGGACTGTGATTGATACTCCTTCTGGGGTGGCAGCAGGAGAATGGTCTAAATGTAGAAGTATGTAATCTACCTTGCCTTGGATGCAGGGGAAAGCTCCTAAGATAAGGAGTAACAAGTGCAAGATAGCCAACTTGCAGGGATATCTGTAAGGAAAGAGAAAAGGTCAGTTGATACAATTCCGCACAATGGGGTTAGGAAAAGTAATTATACTCCTTTATACAGCTTTAGTTGGTTTGCATGCAGCCATTTGTCAGTTGGTTTCTTGCTTTGCAGAAGTCTAACTTGATAGACTGCTGGACTGAGCTTGTTGACAATGGGGTAGGGTCCTTCCCATTTTTTGGAAAAAGCATGTGCAGGGTATACAAATCTGAGTACCATTACCTGATCTCCGACTTGCCAGTCCACTTTTTGTGCATATTTGTCAAACTGAATTTTGGATTGTTGCTGGGCCTTGTTTATGCAGTGTGCAGCATACAGATGGGTCTTAACAATGTCTTCTTTGAGTTTGGCCGCATACTTCTCTACAGACACTCTGTCTGCAGTGGGGGTGTTCAGGTCAAACAACAGATGTTCAGGTGATCTCATAGTTCTACCAGTCATCACCTCAAAGGGTGTCAGCTGGGTGTTGGTTGAAGGAGTACCCCTGAATACCATAAGGAGTAAAGGCAGCAGGGAATACAAATCCTTTGGATTGTTCTCAATGAATTTGGAAAGCATTTGCTTAATCCATCTGTCTGCTCTTTCTACTTGACCGGAAGATTGAGGGTGGTAAGGTATGTGGAACTTCTGGTGTACCCCTAGAAATTCAAGGGCTTCTTGAGGAGTGACTGAATGGTTTCTCTGAGTGATGGTAAGGCCTCATCCGGAAAAGGGTATTGCCTTTCATGGGTTGGGTCTGGAATTTCGATGACAGTGTGCATTCTACCACAATCATGCTTGTTTGTGGCAAAAGCATCCAGATGTTTCTGCAGAATGGGTAGGAGTCTTCTGAAGAACTCACGGTTCTGAAACAGAGCAATGACATCATATTCTTTGTCATTAGTAGTTATAGCTGCAATCGCATGTGAATACGAAATCATGACTGTATGGTATTGTCCTCTGATTTGGATCAATAGCATGTTAGCCAGATCTACCACACAGCTGTGTGGTGCGGGAAAATCAATTCCTATGATGCTGGGATGATCATGTAGTACCATAAGCTGAAAGGTATGGTGTGCCTTCAGGTTATCTATAGTCACAGATAATACCATCGAATGATACGTCGATAGCTTTGTGCCATCCACACCTGAGGTGATGGTCTGCCATCCGGTAGACCAAGGAGACTTGGCCGGGTCATCATCATGTAATACAGACACAGCTGCATCTGTGTCTAAAAGTATTGTCAGTGGGCAGACCTGACCACGGCCTTGGTGCAAGCCTTCCATTTCTGTCCAATGTCAGCTTGTTCACATTACGGACCAGGACCTGTAGTTGTCAATCCATGGTGCCAGCAGCAGGGTGCTCCTGGAAGAGTGGTTGGCCCTGTCCTCATTGGACCTTATCCCTGTGCTGGATGGCTGCTATGAAGAGAGTGGCATCAGAAGTCAGGCCTGCTGCGGCCTAGTGCCCTGCAGTTCTGGAATTCCCGTGGCCTGTTGAGGCTTGCTGTACTGGGCCTATAGCTGGAAGGGCCCATGCCAGGACCACATCTGCTATAGAGTGGACCTGGCCAAAGAGGTTTCAGAGGTTTCTGTTCTCCTCTGCGATCTCTCTGTATGAGTGGCCTGACTGATTGTTCCGATTGCCCCAATTGGAATTGGAATTCCAATTGTGTTTGTTTTTGTTGTAGTTCCGGTTCCTACCCCCAGACTGGTTATGCTGTCGGTTGTCCGAAGGTGCATTTTTTTTTCTCATGGGCCTTGCCCTCCACTGTATAGTGTGTCATGGACTCGTCTGTAGATTGTACTGTGGCCACCTTTTTTGAACTGGAGCTGAGGTCTCAGACGTAGAGCTGGTAAACCCATACTGTTTTCCGAAGGATGTTGGCAAAATTGTCCATGGTGGGGAAAATTGTTGGCTCCACCTTCACATGGATTGCTGGGAGCATGTTCCGAAGGAACAAGTTTTTGCATTCTATGAGGTCAGTATCCATGGCCTCCCCTGCAATGCTTTCACCTGCATGGTAGGCCATCCATGCCTCTGACGGAAAGTCACAGGGCTTTCTTTCTCTTTCTCTCTGCCCTGAAGGAGGAATTTGCCCATCTTCAGGCCACACTAGACAGCAGTAAGGGAACCTTCCCCCAGGCCAGACTGGATGGTAGGAAGGGAACCTCCTCCATCCAGGGAGCACTAGAGCCACCACCACTACCTCGGAGGTTGCAAAGAAAGCACAGCAGTTGGACCACAGTAGGCTCAGGGAGGGTGAGAATGGTGGAACAGAGGCACACCCAGTCAGTTGTTCCAATCCACGATCCATACACCATTCTGGGGGAGCACAGCTTCCCTATGGATGCACCCACAGAGGAGATTAAGGAGGCTGAGGACACCTGTCACAAGGGAGGCCCACAGAAAGGAGGCAGAGGACACCACAAGCTCCTGGTGGGGGACTCAATTATTAGGGGGATAGAACTGGGGGGAGCAGGGAAAACTGAAGTAAGGTGCCTGCCTGGTGTCATGGCTTAGAGGGACAGGAAGCGCATCCTCAGGATCACGAGAACAGCTGCATGGGAGTCTGAGCTGGACATCATTGTCCACCTAGGGACAAATGACTTGGCTCAACATGAGATTAGAGCAGTGCAAAAGGACTTTGTAGAACTGGGAGGGGCCTAAGACAAGTAGCACACAGTATCCTTCGCAGAGGTGCTGCCTGTCAGTGGCATGAGTAAGCAAGGGTACTTTGCACCATGCAGTTTAATGAATGGTTTAAAAATGATGTGGAGCACAGGGGTTTCATTAGGACTGGGGTTCCACCTGGAGGACACCAGCCTATACTGGCAGGATGGTCTGCATCTGTCCAGGAAGGAACAAGTCTTTTGAGCAATCGGTTTAAGCGCTTCATTGGCAAGCTTTTAAACTAGTCAAGGGGGGAGGCACTGATAAGCAGCAGGAAAATCCCAGCCTTTCCCTACAAAACAGGGTACTAAATGAGAAAAAGACCGAGGTAGAAAGGTCAGTGGGGGATGCTGCAACAGAAGGTAAAGCCATCAAGAGATGGAAAGCAATGAGTACCAATGCCCGTAGTCTGAGTAACAAGCTTCCTGAATTAGTGGCCTTGATGGAGGAGGAACATCTGGATATCGTGGCAGTCACAGAAACATGTTTCACACAAAACCATGACTGGGACGTAAACATACCAGGATACACTATCTACAGGAGGGACAGAGAGGGTAAAGAGGAGGAGGAGTAGCTCTTTACATAAGGGAAGGAATCAAAGCAACAGAACAAAAGGGAAAACAGGGAGGAGAAGAAGCACTGTGGGTAAATTTGGAGACCGGCAATGGCACCACAATCCACACAGGGGTTGTATACAGACCCCCTTCTCAGGGGGAGGAAATGGACAAAGAAATGATAGAAAGTATACTTAGTATGGCAGAAAAAGGGGAGATATTGCTGATGGGCGATCTAAATATGCCAGATGTTAACTGGAGTGCAGTTGCAGCAGCCACTTCGAAGAGTGGGGTTATTCTAGATGCCCTAAGGGGCATGCCTTAGACAACTAGTATTGGAGCCCACTCGAGAGGGAGCAATCTTAGACCTGGTTTCTCAAATGGAGATGAAGAGAGGATCACAGATGTAGAAGTGGGTAGCCATCTGGGAACTAGCGACCATCGAACAGTATGGTTCACAATAAACACAGCAATAGAGTCAAGCCATACAAAGGCAAAGGTACTGGACTTTAGGAGGGCTGACTTTGCCAAAATGGAGAGTGCCTAAGGAATACACTAGCAAATGGGCAGGAAGGCGGGTGGAAGAACAATGGGGAATAATAAAACTGCCATCGTGAGAGGTAACAAGCCTCTGTGTGAAGCAAATAAACAAAACTAAATGATGTAAGAAACCACTATGGTTCTCAAAGGAAGTGGCAGTGAAGGTTCAAGAGAAAAAGAAAGCTTTCAGGAAGTACAAGGAATCACAGAAGGAGCAGGATAGAGAACTGTATCAGTTAAAGCAAAAGGAAGCTGGGAAGGCAGTCAGAACAGCAAAGGCCCAAACTGAGGAAAAGATAGCCAACTCAGTTAAGAAGGGAGATAAAACCTTATATAGGTACACCAGGGAGTGAAGGAAGACCAAGGGAGGGATAGTGAGGCTTAATAAAGGGGGGAGGGTGGTCAGAGGGTGACTGTGAAAAGGCAGAGATACTAAACAAATATTTTTGCTCAGTATTTACAAAGGAAGAGGGCGAGGTACCTAAAACAAACAGTAGAAACACTCTGGATACGGAAGTTGATACCAGCCCATTTACAGAAGAAAGGGTTCTGAAAGAACTCTTAAAACTGAAGGTGGACAAAGCAATGGGGCCTGATGGGATTCATCCCAGAATTCTAAAAGAACTAAGGGTAGAATTAGTCACACCACTGACTACCCTGTTTAACAAATCATGGGAGGATGGGGTGGTACCCGAGGACTGGAGGAGGGCAGATGTGATTCCCCTTCACAAAAGTGGGAGCAAGGCAGAGGCAGAAAACTACAGACTTGTTAGTTTAACCTCAGTGGTAGGGAAAATGATGGAATCACTCTGAAGGAAAGAATTGTCGAGTATCTAGAGGCCAGAGTGGCACAGGACCCTAGGCAGCATGGATTCACAGCGGGAAGGTCATGCCAGACAAATCTGATAGATTTCTTTGACTGGGTGACCAAAGTAGTAGATCAGGGAGGGCTGTGGACATGGCCTACCTAGACTTTAGCAAGGCATTTGACACAGTCCCACACAAAGATTAATATACAAGTTAGCTAGCCTGGGAGTGGGTCCCAAGATGACAGCCTGGGTAAAAATTGGCTGGAGAATAGGACACAGAGGTAATAGTAAATGGAGTCCACTCTGATAAAAGGGGGGTTACTAGTGGGGTACTGCAGGGTTCAGTATTAGGACTGGTCCTCTTCAATGTCTTTATAAGCGACATTGCAGAGGGACTGGAAAGAAAAGTATGTCTCTTTGCAGATGACACAAAGATCTGCAACAGAGTTGATGCACAAGGTGTGGGTGGAAAGGATGAAAAGGACTTGGCAAGGTTAGAGGAATGGTCAAATGTATGGCAGCTTAGATTCAATGCTAAGAAGTGCAAGGTAATGCACCTGGGAAACAAAAACCCAGGGGAAGAGTACACAATGGGGGGTGAGATACTAACAACAACAAAAATAGAAAGGAACCTGGGGGTAGTCATATCAGATGACCTAAAGGTGGGCAAGCAATGTGAAAGGGCAGCAAGGAGAGCTGGGGGGATACTGGGATACATAGGGAGAGGCATCGCCAGTAGAAAACAGGAAGTTATTATCCCTCTGTACAGACAGCTGGTCAAACTCCATCTGGAGTACTGCGTGCAGTTCTGGAGACCCAGTCTTCGCAAAGACATAGACAGTATGGAAGCTGTCCAGAGGAGGGCAACTAAAATGGTGCAGGGTCTGCACCGGAAGACATATGAAGAGAGACTTAAGGAGCTTAATATGTATAGCCTCGAGGAAAGGAGGGAGAGAGGGGACATTATATAAACTTTCAAGTACCTCAAGGGAATCAACAAAGTCCAAGAGGGTAGCATCTTTCAAAAAGAGTGTGCAAGAACAAGGGGCACAATTTGAAGATAAAGGGGGCAGCTCAGAGGTAATTTAAGGAAGTATTTTTCAGAGAGAGAGTTGTGGATGCATGGAACGGCCTTCCAGAGGAGGTTGTGGAGTCAAAACAGTGGTGGAATTCAAGCATGCATGGGACAGTCATAAGGCAATTCTAGGGGGTGGGGGTAGGAAGAAGTAGGCTACTGGTTAACTAGAATCTGCAGCTTATCCAGTAGGCAGGGAAATGGGCAGACTGGGTGGGCCAAGCGGTTCTTATCTGCCGTCAAATTCTATGTTTCTATGTTTCTCGTTTTGTTTTACGGGTATGCTAGCATTACCCTGACCACACCTGGGCTGTGTGCGGCTATGAGTTCAGCTGCGATTTGGTCGAAGGTAGCTTGGTTATCCTGGTGGGCTGCTTCTGGGAGTTTTGCCTATAGTCCAGGATCAATAGTCTGTTGGAGGATCTGTACTTGGTAGTCCGCCGCTAAGCTGAGCATTTCGCATTTGGAACATACTTTCTCCAAATGATAGTTGAGGTTGTCAGTGGGACTCATATTGCCTATGCTGTCAGCAATCTGCTGAATTGAGTGGGCCATCTGAAGAGGATTACTAGGATGGTTTGGGGAAGGAAGGACATCTCGTGCACCGCGAAGTGTGGCCTCCGATGTGTCGTCTGCCACAGTCTGGACCACAGACTCCTGATTAGCAGTCTCCTTCAGCAGTTGTTTTATTTGCATTTAGAGGGTTTGTTTGCTTTTCTCAGGTAAATCTGAATCGCACAAAGTGCTTTCAGTCATTTTCTCAATCTCCTCTCTGTTGTCTGCTGAAATAACGGTGACAGGGGTGGCTGTTGATAAGCCTTGAGATGGCAATAGTAGGCCTAAGGCTCCCCCCATCATGGGGGTCACCATATTGGTGGCACACATGATAATCATCATTGCATTGATTATGTAGGGATGTGCTGTCGTTGCGAGGGGACCCACCATCTTGCGAGTGGCAGGGTGGGGTTACTGGGTAATAGTAGGGGTGTGACTGGGCATTGTATTGGGAGAGATCATCATCCAACTCATCCTCCCCAGATAACGTGAGGTCGATGGGGGTGTAGCCTCCCATTGCCTTAATGTGACCAGTCAAAACCTCTCGCTGATGGCGCAGTTTCACATTTTGTCTTTATATTCTTTATGAATGGTGGATAAGGCAATGGGACCTGATGGCATACATCCCAGGGTACTTAAGGAACTAAAGGTGGAACAAGCAGAGCCATTAGCAGAACTGTTTAGTGAGTCTCTGAGCACAGGAGAGGTCCCAGAAGACTGGAGAAGGGCTCATGTGATCCCGCTCCACAAGAGTGGTAGCAGGGAGGAGGCGGGGAACTACAGACCAGTCAGTCTTACCTCAGTAGTGGGCAAGATTATGGAGGCACTCCTTAAGGAAAGGATAGTGCAACACCTGGAATCCATAGGGGCACAGGATCCAAGACAGGATGGGTTTACAAAAGGAAGGTCCTGTCAAACTAATCTCATAGATTTCTTTGACTGGGTAACCAGAGTGGTGGACCAAGGGGAGCAGTTGATGTCGCCTACCTTGACTTCAGCAAAGCTTTTGACACTGTTCCACATAGAAGATTGATAAATAAGCTGGGTAGGCTCAGGGTGGGTCAAAGTTGGTCAACTGGGTGGCAAACTGGTTGATGGGCAGAAAACAGAGAGTGGTGGTAAATGGTATACAGTCAGAAGAGATGCAAGTCACAAGTGGGGTACCTCAGGGATCAGTCCTGGGGCCAGTCCTCTTCAACATCTTCATTAGTGACCTTGCAGATGGACTAGAGGGTAAGGCTTGTCTGTTTGCAGATGACACCAAGATCTGCAACAGAATAGATGATCCAGATGGGGTGGGAAGAATGAGAAGAGATCTGAATAAACTAACAAAATGGTCAGAAGAGTGGCAACCTGGATTTAATGCAAAGAAGTGCAAAATCATGCACATAGGGAAGAGAAACCCTAAAGCCACCTATAGGCTGGGAGGGGAGTTGCTAGCAGTCACAAAGGAAGAAAGAGACTTGGGCATCATCATCACTGATGACCTGAAATCATCCAAGCAGACCTCTAAGGCAGTAGGTAAGGCTAGGGGGGTGTTAGGGTGTATTAGTAGGGATATCACAAGTCGTAAGAGGGAGGTAATAATCCCTCTTTACAAGACACTGGTTAGGCCCCATCTGGAGTACTGCATGCAGTATTGGAGGCCACACCTTCACAAGGACATTAACCAAATTGAGGCAGTCCAGAGAAGGGCAACCAAAATAGTGCAGGGACTGCATCAGAAGACATATGAGGACAGATTAACGGAGCTCAATATGTATACCCTTGAGCAAAGGAGGAGAGAGGTGATATGATCGAGGCATTCAAACACCTTAAGGGCATTAACAAGGTGAAAGAGTGTAACATGTTTAAATGTAAGAAAAATAGCAGGACAAGAGGACACAGCATGAGATTAGAGGGGGCTAGAAGTGAGGAAATTATTTTTCACAGAAAGGGTGGTGGATGCATGGAGTGGCTTACCACAAGAAGTGGTGGCTATGAATACAGTGCAGGGCTTCAAACAGGCATGGGATAGGCATAAGGGAGCAGTACAAATGACTATGAATAGATAGGCCACTGACAGAGCAAAGGCCGATGGCACATTTATAAGGTAGAAAAAGAAAAGGGCAGACTGGATGGGCCTTGCGGTCCTTATCTGCCATCAACTTCTATGTTTCTATGACTAACTTTTGCAATGTTCTGTTCTACACTTTTTGTAACCTGTTTCTGTATCACTCTATTCGCAGTGCTCGATTTGCAGTTGTCCCTACTGTATGTTCCCTGTCCAACTCATCACGTACCTGGTTCAAGTAGTCTTGGAGTCCGTCCAAGTCCTCTCGAAGTTGATCATTAGTTTTACTTAACAAATCATTCATTTGTAACACGTGCCATTTATCCTGCTTCAAACTTTCACATGCATCTCTCAACATACATATTTCTTGCTGATTAGTATCAACAAAACAGTGCAAAATAGTCTATTTCAAATTTCGCAAGGACTGAAATTCAGTCTCCAGTTCTTGCTCTTTTCTCCAACTTACAGTAGCCTGCAATCCCATGTCTTTCCTAAGAGATGAGAGTTGCAGTTCGAGGGAGCAAAACCTTGATTCAGAGGTTTCTAAAGCAGGGTAGAGATCCGCAACTACCAGCCCTTTAGTCTCAATCTTTTTGGCTGTTTGTCTCATCTTTGTGTACTGGGTTGAAATCCCCAGCATGGGGTTTTTGGATTGATTTGCATCCAGCGTGAAGTCAGTTCATCCTCCATGGGAGGCAAGGAAGTTAGAGACATCGAGTCTCAAGTCTGTGCATATGTTTGACGTCATGGCCATTGTAATACTGGTAACAATCAATGGGGAAGCTCAAAATCAGAACCCGTAAGAGGTTACCATGTCATGTATCAATCCATGACAGGAAAACCAGCAGACAGGTGGGCTACTGTACTCACACAGTCTTGTAATTCAAAACTGCCATTGGGCGTGGTGAGTCAGCATCGACCATGCCCAGGAAGCAGCCAGACTTTACAATTTGCTATGGAGGTAAAAATAACAGGAGAGGTGATGCAGGAGTGCATATCTACTATACCCAATGAAGGGACGTTTTTTAAGCAACAAGTGAAACTTTGCATCATCTAAATTGCCTACACATGGTCGCCAATTTGTTAGGAAACCTAACCCTGATCAGATTCTTGGCAATAATTAGAAATGCAAAAGAATCACAGACAAGTCACGTATCAGTAATAAATGTGTTTATTACTATAAAAGGATATCACAGTTGCCCTAAGCAGTTCTTACCATAAGATACTGGGAGCCAGAGCTTAGCGTTCCCCTACCCCAAGGAGTGAAGAAGGTCTCTGAGGGGAAAACGTAATACATTACATAATATACTATGATAATTACCATGACTACCAAGAGATAGAAACATTCTTAGATACAGGCAGTAAGTCCTATTGGCTAAAGGTAAGGTGGCCCACCGTGTAGATAACATTATACAATATTCACAAAGTCAGCTATATCTGAGAACAATAAAGGTATACATAGTATGTGAAAACACAGGATGTAGTGTAATTATTCATAAATCCAAAGTGTGGCAGTGCAGACTATAGAATATTAGAAGATGACAAAGACATGAATGTCTTTGCGTATTATGTGCAGTTTCCATGCATAGAGAAAGTAAAGTGTATTACAATCATTATATATCCTGACACCTACTCTTATATGGTTGGTGTCTGTGCCCTATATATTAGTATAGCATATGCATATAATGTGTAACATAAGGTTTGTCTAAGGTGTACAGTAGGATGCCAATTAGGGTGTAGGGACCTCGCATAACACCCCCCCCCAAAGAAAAAAAGTCACATCAGGCTTCTGCCGGAGGCTTCAGAAAAAACATTTTTTTTATTTGTAATGCCCTGCTAAAAGGCCAATTCTGCGAAAAAACAAATGGGTGCTGCACAGATGAGGTTAAATTATTTTGGCAAGTTAAGTGAGCACTGGTACACTGCCACCTAATGCCCCATTTGCCCCCTGCCCAGACCCAAGCACACTCCCTCCTCCTTCTCCTGTTCCCCTCCCCGCGAGTGCAACCTTTCTCCTCTCTTACCCCTCAGGCAAGCCCCTGGTCCCAGAGGCCTGCAACACTGCTGGTGCTCAGCCTGAATTTTTTTCTTTTCCTTTCCCCTTCAGCAGCCCTGGTACTAGGCCAAAGTTCTGATTCAAGAAATCAAGATCATCTGAAGTTTTTGAACAATTTTCTAACTAATCAAACTTATCAACCACACAACCCTGAATGAGCTACCTAACAGCCCGGCAACATGCGTGAGAGTGAGCTTTCCCTCTGATTCTCATAATGCAGAGTCAAGCAGCACCAACAGAGGCTGGAGCCTGTGATCAGACACAGCCCTGTAGTACTGTGTGTGACTGCCTCTATTTAACTTTTTCCTGGGGTGAACTGTGGTTCGACTGGTTCAGCTGGCCCATGCCATTCAGACCAGGTTGAATAAGACAAACCTAAAGTCTACCACTTTCGTCAGAAAGTTTGCCACCGTTTACAAGAATTGAACACCCAAAGGTTGAGGTGTCTGATTCTTGGGTAGAACTGAACTTGCAGCCCTACAATGACTTTAACTTTAAATTTCTATCATCATCTTGTACAGTATATAGATGGCAATGCTGTTGCCATTCCTCAGCTCTGTAGTACTCTATTACTGTAGCACATTCATGTAAGGGGGGTCTGCTACACAGATTGTATTATGCTGGCATAGCAGCACCACTACAGTTATGGCTGAGTAAGCACATCTATGTTAAACCCCTATTTTTGACCACTTATAACTCCTCCGTTCTTTGACCTAGGGACTTAAAAATTGGCATGCGTGCACATTTTGGTAGGATCACACGATCCTCAATATTTTATAATAAATGGATGAGTAGTATTTAAGTTATAGGATGTTAAAACTGCCAACAAATATATTGTTTAAGCTATTTTTTTGTTTATAGATAACTAAAAAATGGCTTTACATTGAAACTTGCAACTTTAGCCCTGTTTACACTGCATCAACCCATGAGCACATGTTGATGTGCTTCTAATGCTGCCATGTGGACACTTGGTAGAGCACTTCAGGAGCCAGGTGAATCCAGTTTTTATATCGATACAAGAGAGAGGGATTGTTTAGCAGATTGAGCGCTTTTCCCTGCACTGTAAACTTGCTTCTGTGCTAGATCTGCTATACAGCCCAGTCTTCCCATTATCCATGATTCATGCCACGGTTTCAGAAAACACGCCCCCACTGAAGGAACAGCCTCACTGGGGTGCAACTTGCAGCCCAGCAGAGGGGGGGATATGTAAACAGTCAATTTGACACACACTGCAGTTTGCAAGGAGCAGAGGAGAATTCAAAGTGCTGCGGCAGTGTAAACAAGGCTTTTATGGTTCATTAGATAGTGTTATAAGTTGGTTGCTTTGGGTATTGTCAAAAATTAAAGTTTATAAACAAATGAAAATATTGCAGCTGTGCTTAAAAAGAACAACAGCAACAACAAAATAATCCACATCTTTTCATAGGGAGTTTTTGTATGCTCTAGCTGAAATTCTGGTGATGCTCCTGAAGTAGAACTGTGGTTGCATATCCTATGTGAAAGTAAAAAGTTTGTTCTGAGATTTGCAGTCACATTTAATACTTCTTGGTTTTCTACCTTAAAAAAAACAAATATTGATAAAGCAGCTAGAAATCATCCCAGGAGGTCACGTTTTGCACTCCCCATCTGGACTGTGACACCGAGAGCCCATCCAATGTCAGTAAACATACTGATCCAGAAGCAAATGGTTTGATGCCTTTTATTGGATCAGCTTAGATGTTACAAAAAGAACAGAATGCCTAAGCTTTCAGACCAACCAAGTCCTTCCTCAGAAGCTTATGACTGGATTCCTGTGTTGCAGTCCCTCTTAAACCCCCACCCCGCTTCATGCTGCAGTGTGCTGGTGAGATGCTCAGCGGTCATTGAACCCATTTTGTCATCAATAGGTATGCGCCATCTTTTCCTACTTTTATGTTGAATGGATTGCTGCAATGTGGAGCACCCCTCCCCATACTTTTAAAACAAGGCCCCTATGTGCAGGTGGGGAGGGGGTCTTACATTACCTTTTGGACATATTGACAAAATTACAACAACATACATGGGTCCAGGTTCAGTATAATCAGATAGGTAACCTAACAAGGCAAATCAAAACAAATCTGGATATTCGACAAGGATGTATTTTGGCGCCTCTGTTATTTAACATATATATTAACTCAAGAATAACTCAACTGTCTAACTCTGATTTTCACTCCTCTAGGGTATTTGACAATAACATTAGCTTATTAGTTTATGCAGATAATATCATATTACTGTTTACTTCTCTGTTGGAATGTTAAATAAAATTGAATCCCATTGTTAAGTTATGTGCAGAAAATGCTTTGTGTATAAAGAAAGACAAGACTAAGCTTGTGATCTTTGGAGACAGAGCAAAGCAAAGGCCAACATTACAAGAAAATTCTTTTATTGAAACAATCGGTTATTATGATTACCTAAGGGTGAGATTTGCAGAAAATGTTTCATGGACTAAACGTATTGAGTTTATAGAAACCGAAATGACAGATGTTTTCTATGCCTTTAATAAATGTTATCTCAAACTAGGAAATGGTTCAGTTAAAGGCATCTTAACAGTGCTAAATACAAAATTAAAATCAGGAATCTTACATGCACCAGATGTTTGGGGTTCTTTGAATATCAGACCTCTAGAAATTATCCTAAGCAAAACATTACGGTACATTTTATCAGTTCTAAATACATTCCCTGATAAAATCCTGAGAGCAGAACTGGGGCAATTTTCTCTATCTTGCCTGATAAGAGAGAGATGTCTAATATTTACATTGGACCTCTTCCTGTTACCTCAGGAGTGACTGCGCAGACAGCGCCTGGAAGAACAAATCAGTTATGCACATCATGGTTTCAGTTTCACAGTTGTTAAACTTATTAAAGAACAATTATTGCCAATGTGGTTAGGCCAGCGGTTCTCAAGTGGTGAGGTGCAAGCCCGTTCCAGAGGAAGCACGGAGACTCAGCAAAAAGTGGTGTTAACATGGTGTCTGTTTTCATGTGTGCACTTCCCGATTCCCGTGCCTGCATGGTCGCATGTTACTACACCTCCCCCGCATCGCTCCGCTGCATCTGCACTTGAGTCCCCCCCATGCTTCCTCAGCCAATCAGCAGCCTACAAGCAAATGCTGAGTGATGGGTTCCAGCAATAAGGCATGGTGCAAAATGAGGGGATCTTTACTGCTGGAGTTTAGCCTCTCATTTGGACTGCAAGCTGCTGACTTGACCCACCATGCACCTTTACTCACCACCTCAGACATCTACCTGCTTGTGGCCGCTGTTTTGGGCCTGTATGACCTCTGACTTCTGCTGCTTGTTGCCACTGCATTGGACATCTGCCCACTGGTAGCCACCACTTCTGAGCTCCACTTGCTTGTAGCCACCATCTTGGACCACTGCCCCTTTGTTTATACTGCCTTGGACCTCTGGCTGCTGTCTGGGATCTCCAATCACCTGAACTTGAAGATGCCGACTGGGACCTGCTGAGCCTTCAATCTCCGACCATCTCTTGCCAACAAAGACCTCTCCCAGACCTTTCCTTTGTGTGGGACTAGTAAAGATTGGGGTACTTTTGTGTGGTTATTAAATATGACAAGCAATATGTGTTTTCTTTTTTTTTTGCTGGCAATTGGAGGTTTGAAATGGTGGTGGGGCATTTGAAATGGAGGAGTGCACCCATTTGCCTTTGTTTGCAGCTGTTGGGTTTCAATGAGTGTTCTTAGCAAAGTGCCTTGTTTAAAGATGATTATGTCAGGGTATGGTGAATGACTTTATTCAAAGATCTCTGAACTTGAAATTGTCTCTAGAAAGTAGAAAATGCAGATACTAGGTGCAAAGGATGGAATGTAACATTTCCTGACATAAAATATAGCTGGGCATGACATAACAGGGGGTGTAGTATGCCTGCAAGTGTGAAAGAAATGAATATCCTTTTAAAATGGAAATATAATTTTCCTGGTTCTGAATTTAGCAACTGTGTGAGATGCTCAGGACGTTTGGCAAGCTTAATTAAAATAGGAGTTTTTTTTAAACATTAAAAAATTTCATATGTCAGCTAACAGTTACCATTGAAGACAGAAAAAAGGGATTATAAAGCTGCCTATGCTTCTGCTGCATGTATTGGGGTTGAAATGGTACTGCTCCAAGTTTGTGTTGCATCTGAATGTTTCACTGTTAGAGTGTGGAAAGAGGAGAGAGGGTTTAAATGGCACGCTGTCTTTGATAGTAGGGGGTTATGAATGATGGGCCTGCATCTTGATGAACTGCAACATACAACAATAATGTTTTATGGTGGGAGGTGGGTATGATGCTTCTGTGTGATATAAAGTTATGGCACACATATATTTGTCATTGTGAGGCTCTGAATTGAGGATACTCTTCTTTAGGGTGGGAGGATTTGGTGTTGGTTGGGGGATGGGTTCTGGCAATAAAGCGTGGTGCAAAATGAGGGGATGTTTACTGCTGGAGTTTAGTTCTGGTTCTTATGGTGGGAGAGAGTTTGAACTGGTGTTATGGGGTTCATGTATACTGCATCTCTGTGTTGCATGGGGCTTAAATGGAATGCAGACCTTGTATTTTAGGGAGGGGTGCTTTAGAAAGAGGGGTCTGCTGATGTTTCTTGGGGGATGGGAAGCCTTCCCCAGGTCTGTTCAATGAGTGCCCACATCACCCACTCACACCTACAGCCCTTCACTTCAAAGCAACTACAACCTCCTGCTGGGGGATATGGGCCTACTAGGTGGGCCGATGGTCTTTATCTGCCATCAACCATTGCAATGTAATTGCTACTTTTTACGGCAGCGGTGGAGGGGTTTAAATAGTATTGTGGGGTTTATACAAGGTGCTTATGTGTGGGATTCAAATGGCATAATTTTTGCAACTGATGTTGGGTATTGGGATGGGGAGCCTTTGTCTTTTGGGTGGGGGGCTTCTGGTGTTAAGGACCTGATGGTAGTAGTAGTTGAGGATTACCCATATATATACCTCCCCATCGACAATGTTGGAGCTACGGGTAACAGAAAAGCAAATCATGGTAAGTATAATTTTTCCTATCCCCCTCCCCATCACCCAATGCCCTCTGTGGAATGATGTTCTGTGGTGCTAAAATGGTGCATTTTTTTGGAGGGGGTCCACTGGTGTAGCTTGTGAGGTGAGGGGCTTCTTCTGGTCTGCTTAAGGAGCACCCCTCAACCCATCCAAAGTCCTTCACTTCAAAAGCATTTTTTTCCTTACTTATGTGTGGTGTGGAGGTCAAATGGTACACTTTTTGTGTGGAGGGCCTGCTGGTGTAAGCTGAGTTGCCATATTGAGGTCAGTTTTGCCATATTGCTTGCTCATGTGTAGTGTGGGGATCAAATAGCACATTTTTTTTTAATTGTTTTTTTTTTGAGTGAAGGGTCTGCTGGTGTAGCTTGGGGGGGAGGGGCTTCTTTAGGTCTGCTTAAGGAGTGCCCCCAACCCATCCAAGGCCCTTCACTTCAGAAGCATTATTTTCCTTACTCGCATGATTGTACGAATTGCAGGCACTGCTTAAGTGCAGTAACTTTTAATGGGGCTGGAAATGGTGCTGGGAGGGTGTACGTATGGTGCTTCTGCATGGTGTGCTATTAATTGTGCCCCTTTTTTGTAATTGATGTTTGTGGAGTGCTGGAATGATGGGCCTGCATATTTGGGTGGGGTGGAGGGGCTTTGGAGCAAAGGGCCCATATGTATGCCCATACGTATGAACTCCCCACTGACAATGCTAAAACTAACAGAAAAGGAATTAATGGTAAGTATGAAAGAATTTCTCCTATCCCCCCACCCCACGTGGTGGATGCTTTGAGTGAAGGCTCTGCTGGAGAAGTTTGGCATACAGGACTTGCCGAGGGAGTTTGTAGTGAAGGACATGCTTGTGTGGCTTTAGTGGGTATGTGGAACAAGGGTTTACTGTTCTGGCTTGGACAGCACTCAAGCCAGATCAGCATGCCCTTGGATCCAAACCACCCCTTTCCCAAGGCCCTTTGCATGAAAGTTTTGCTGGGAATTGGCTGAATTATACCTCAGCCCTTTTGTCACTGAATGAGGATTATGGACACTTAGAATGAGAGACATTGAGCTTCATAAACAGAGATACATCCTCAAGCATGGACATACATGCTCCACACACTGGTGGGAAAGTTTGATTTAGCATTGTATGCAGCTTTGAAGTCTGACTGCACAGTACATTCTCTGTGTGGATGGCACCTTTTCCAAGAGGGATAGAAGAGGGGGTGGCAGAGCAATTTTGGGGTAAAATGTGACACTTTCCTTGTAGTCAGGGGCACTTGTAGTGATGTGCCTGTGATTGTGGATGCATGTCTGCCTTACAGACCAGGGCACAGGCTGAAGGGAGTTGCCATGTTGAGGTCAGAGAAGGTGCATGAAATCTGTGGGGTGGCATACTGGTCTGGCTTGGGATGGAGGAGGGTTGCAGTGAAGCACAGGACTACCTAGCGTGGGAACTGTGAGTGACGCTGTAATGGTCTGGCATGCCAAAGTGACAAATGAGAATTTTTGGTTCAGGATACAAATGGATTCTGAAACATGATTCCTTCTTTTAAAATCCCATTTCTGGGATCTTCGTATCATGGATGCACATCAAATCTATCTAAGGAAGCAAGTGTTTTTCATAATACCACAGTACAGTGCTTTTATTTGTTGTCCTGTTTGTGATGCTTATCTCATTTATGATTGCTGCTTCTGCTGTAAAATTATTTGGGCCAGTACTACAGTACCATTGCCTTTGCACACGGAAGCATAATTGTTTGCTACAGGTGGTACTAAAGGGTTAATATTGATGCTTTCATTTTGTTTTAAGCAAGAAATTTTAATAGGGATATATTTCACACTGCCGCTTGTAGGAACATGTCCAGTACTTTGTGTCGACATGCAATTTGGGGTACTGAATTTTCTGTGATTATTTTTGGAATGCCCCATTGTTGTCAGACATGCAAGTATGTGCATGTCCAAAATACTTTTTGGTTACATTTTTTGCCAATTTCAAACAACGTTGTATCATAGATAATGGACCGCTTTCTGGTGACTGGAAGAAAATGGACACATGGAGAAGTAGCTGTTGCTGAAGCCAATGAAATAGCTGCAGGTCCTCAAGCAAAGAACAAGGCCAGAAGGTATGATGATGAATACTTGAAGATGGGATTCACCTGGACTGGAACCAGAAAGACACCTCAACCACAGTGTGTGATATGTGCTGATGTTCTGGCACAAGACAGCATGTGACCCTGCAAGCTTCAACAGCATTTGAAGATGAAGCATCCCAGCCTAGTTTCCAAACCTCTGGAATTTTTTCAACGAAAGCTGCAAGAACTGAGGGGCCCAAATAAAATTGGCAGAAAGGTGTTTTCACTAAAACCATGGAAGCCTCATATCATGTCATTATAAATTGCCAAAGCAAGAAAACCACACAACACTGGTGAACAATTATTATGTCCTGCCTCAAAAGAAATGTACTCAATGATGCTGGGAGATAAAGCAGCAGCACAGCTAGATGTCATCTCTCTCACCAATGACACAGTTTGCCACTGCATTGAGGACTTGTCTGCTGATGTAAAGAAACAGATACTGGACTCTGTTTGGCAAAGCCCATACTTTGTACTTCAGATTGATGAGTCCACTGACATTGCTTATGCTGCCCAGCTCCTGGTCTATGTCAGTTATGCCACAGAGACAGAAGTCTTGTAAGAGTTCCTGTTTTGCCAACCACTGCCTGCATGAGCAACTGGTGAAGAGCTGTTCCACATGCTGAATAAATTAATTATGGTGGAAGGTCTTGACTGGAATCGATGTGTGGGAATTTGTAGTGATGGAGCACGGGCAATGGCTGGCAGACACAGTGGCATGGTCACAAGGTTGCAAGCAGTGGCTCCTAGTGCTATGTGGAATCATTACATGATCAACAGGGAAGCACTAGCAGCCAAGAGGATGCCAGCCGATCTTCAGAAAGTCTTAGCAGACACTATGATAGTAGTGAACTTTATCAAGGCATGACCAGTAAAGGCAAGACTTTTTGCTGTGCTATGTGAAATGGGAGCAAACCACAAAAAATTACTGCTGCACACAGAGGTCTGTTGGCTGTCCAGGGGAAAAGTGCTAACACGTCTCTTTGAATTGTGTGATGAAGTGCGTAATTTCCTTGTTGACGGTGACTCTGCACTGGTTGAAAAATTTCCACGATTCACGATGGCTTGCATTGTTGGCATATTTAGTGGATGTTTTTGACTGACAATGCTTCACTTCAAGGTAGGGACAACAACATGTTAATGGTGAGGGACAGGATTGAGGCATTTTGTCAGAAGCTCCAACTATGGTCTTCAAGACTGCAGCAAGGATTGGGTTCCTCCTTTCCCACACTGGAGGATTTCCTGCAGAAAAATGATCTTTCCATTGACAGTGTCCAGATGCCCATTTCAGAACATTTAAGGAGGCTGCAAGAAAAGCTGTGTGACTATTTCCCTAAATATCATCAAGAGGAGCGTAACCAGTGGATAAGGAATCCATTCATTTTTAAACCAAGGTCTGTGGACAACCTATCATTAAGAAAGTAGGAAAGCTTTATGAACCTGGCCACAGACCCAACACTGAAAGCCTCTTTTGGACATTTACCACTTGTTAAGTTTTGACTGTCACTGGGATGTGAATTTTCAGAATTAAAACTATGAGTGCTGAAAGTCCTACTGCCTTTTGCAGCAACCTATCTCTTTGAGTCTGGATTCTCCGCATTGGCTGGCATAAAAGCAAAGTATAGGTTCTCTCTCAGGGTTGAAGATGGCTTGCACCTCTACCTCTCGACAGTGCAGCCACAAATACAGCAACTGACTGCAGGCTCACAGGCTTCCTTCAGCTGACTGATGTTCAAGAACATCCAGATGCTGGAGTTGGTGCTGCCTTTTAATGTTCTTAAACAGGCTTACAGGCTCATTTCAGCTGACTGACTTTAAAAATGTGCAGTACATTTAGTGCTGCCTTTTAAGTGACTTTTAATTGCTGTTTTGCACAGTATCTGTGATGTACTGTACTACACTTTGTAAATAAAACATAATATCACAGTTTATTTTACCTGTGTTGTGACTGCACATCCTTACCCGTTTGAGTGTATGCTACTGTGCCTGAGACATGTGGAGGCCTGGGCTTGACCCCTGCACCATAGAGAAAGCTTAACTTGACAGGATCTCAGAACCCCTGGGTTTGGCAGCTTGCTATATGGAATCTGCACTAGACAAAGGAGATAGTTAGAGAAACCTAGAGTAGGGACATGGCAGTTAATTTGGATCAATCTAGAATTAACAGTTTAAAGTGATATCGGTAGTACAGAAATATTAGGGTACATCACGGATGAGGATTTTATTTATCTTATCTTTCAAATCCCTGTGACTGAATTACTATTACTACATTTAAATTTGAGTTATACAATGCAAATTATATTCATTTCAAACAAAAAAGACCTAGTATAGTCTTGGAATTCTATAAGTGTGGGAGGAAGGTATATGGTGATTTAAAACATGTGGTACTCTTATGTCCTTTATATCATAGTAGAAGAGAGTTTTGGATTGGGTCTATATTGGCTAACTTGTGTCTGGATATATGACAACTCATTAAATATATTATCAACGCGGTACAACTCAGAGCATAAAATTCAGTCAACAGCAGTACCATGCTGATAACATATCTTGATTGTCAACCCACTGTACCCTGTAACATATCCCCCTCCAATAAAAAGCACACAACACAAGCATATTTATGTTCATTGTTTTTTCTTTCTTTCTTTGGTAACCGGTTAAGGCCCACTAGGCACAAGTGCCTGTTTTCTGGGGTGACCTGGGAGCACTGGTCAGTTAAGTGACTTGCTCAGAGTCACACAGTATGCAAGTGGAGGTTGTGAGAATCAGACTCATGTCTGGTCTCCTGGATGTATCAAGCTCATTTACACCTTGTTCCTCTAACCTCTAACCTCTAGGCTATACTGCTCTGCCCCCCAAACCCTACTTTAGGAGACTGTACTCCCTGAACCCCCCATTTAACTATAATCAACTCCGAGGTCGCACATAATTTGAAGAAAAGAGCAGGTTTCTATACCTGCAGTTTCAACCTTGGAGTTGACGTTGACCCCACACCACTCTTAAATCTGTCGCAGAATAAAACTAACATTTTTTTCAAAAAAAGAAAATAAAAAAAAATTGAAGTGAGATGAGGTAGGACTCAAACCATGGTTCAGTGTGCCAAACCTATTTGCAGGCTATTACGCTAACCTCTAAGCCACACTGACACCACACTGACAGGGTACAAATCAGCAGACTTAGAGTGAATAGTGGAAACAGAAGGCAGTACCCATACAGTGCTGTAATACACAGCACTATCATCTTATCATAGAGCAGAAGTCTTTCACACTATTTACTATGCGGTATTGACTGCGTTCTAATACCATTCATGGAGAGGTCATGATACCCTTGTGTCTTTCTCCTGATCAAATAATTATTGTACCGTTCATGTCTACTGACATAAACATACTGCAACGTCCATCTACATTCCTGTGTACTCTTAATAATAAATTATTAATGTTATTTGTGTGGCTAAATGAGAATACAATAGCCCCAACAAGCTGTTATGATTACGTCACAGTATTGTAGATTATTTGGAAGTGTACAAGAGGGAAATGTATTTTTTTGCCTTAATAAGCTCCTTTTCCAATTCAACATAGTCTTTTCGAATTTCAAGATTATAGGCTACAGTAAATCGGATGGTGGTATAGGTAACCAAACCCAAACCCAGATGAGTCCTGTTTACTCCCGTAAATTTGCAGGATTTATAAGAACCTTTCCATCCTGAATCCTTCCTATCTTTTAGGCTGCATAATGAAAAATCACCAGCACTTTACATCTTTATTGTTATTTTAATCTTGCATATGAGTTTATCATAGAGCGGTGGGCTATAGCTATTAATTTATGTTATTGAATTTTTGTCATGTCTGCATCTTTTTTTCAAATTGTCTTGTAATACTTGATGTTGAACAATGAACCTGAACTTGAACTTGTGTTGCACAATTGTTCAGACACTGATGAACACCATGCCACAGATTAAGCAAGGGTCATCGGGACTTTTGTTTACCCTAATTTTGCATTTCCCTACTTTTAAGGCTTTGTGTCAACAGTAACTGGTGCCTAAACATTTTTTTGCAATCAATTTCATATTGTTATACAGTACAGCAGATTGTTGAACCTGGCTTGACTTTGTAATATATTGCAAAGGATACTTGATTCTAAAATGTGTTTAGAATGTGTTCTAAGATGGCTCAGACTCATTCTTCATGTACAAGCTTTCTGTTACATTTTAGATAGATGGTCTGCTCATCCTAATATTTTACATGGGATGTTTTGGTATTAGATCTCCTAGAATTCCCATAAATCTTGCTCATCTGTTGTATATTGTCAGTCTTCACATTCAGTGGATCATACATGGACTGCAATATTAATTATCCATTTCCCCCCACATCTACGATTTTTGTATTAGGAGCATCTAAATGATGGCCTACAAGGTTCCTCACCCTTTGGTTAACAAAGTCCTTTGCTATTTTTGCCCTTCCTTTAAATGGAAATTGTTAACCCCCTTAGGCCTCAAAATTCAATTCTGGAGTAGATTTATTGATGATCTACTAGTTGTGTGGAGAGGTGATATTGTGTCAGCGTCTCAATTTATGGATTTTCTGAACAACAATGATGTGGGTCTTAAGTTTACTTTTGATACACACGTCTCACAAATACCATTTTTGGATTTATGTCTGGAGGGGGTAGATGACCAGAGGGTATTTAGTAACATATATAGAAAACCTACATCTGGTAACATGTTGTTACATGCCACAAGTGCCCATCCCAATCATAAGAAGTGAGGCATTCCCTATGGACAGTTTATTTACCTTAGATGTACTTGTACTTGTTTATGTGATTTTGCAAGAGAAAGTGAACATCTTAAGTGTAGATTTTTAGCAAGGGAGTATTCAGAAGCAGAGGTAGAACAGGCATACAGGAAAGGAAAGTTGACAAATAGAAACACTGTTTTACAACCTAGGGCCAAAAAAGATGTGGAAAATGGGAACCAACCAATAGTTTTTGTCACACAATACAATCGAATTAGTGACAAAATAACCAATATAGTTACAAAACATTGGGGAGTGTTAGAAGTGGACTCTGGCATGAGGGGGACAATAGGGTCCAAGCCCTAAACATCGTTTAGAAGAGGGGATAATTTGTCAGATTTAATAACACATAGTTTATATGTCAGACCCCTTCAAGACCCCAGAATTTGGCTAGCTACCAAATCATTAGGTTGTTACAAATGCAGACATTGTAATATTTATAAATTTAGCAAACAAGGGCTTCAGTTTCAACATCCTATATTGCCTAATAGAAACATCAAGATCTATTACTTTATTAATTGCTCAACAACATATGTTGTGTATATCATACAATATACATGCCCCTGTATTTATGTTTGTTGAACAAAACGTACCTTACAGAAGCGCATGCAAAAACATGTTTGTGCCATCCAAAAGGATGATCCCAATACCCCCATAGGTGTACTTTTTGAATGATGCCTTCAAAATGATCTGGGTTGTTTTAAGTTTATGGGGGTTGATCATGTTTTGGATAACATTAGAGGGACAGCTAGACTTAATAAACTTGCACAATGTGTACAGAAATGGATTTATACCATGAGAACATTGCATCCTACAGGACTGAATGACTGATTAGATATTACAGTATTCCTATGAATGTCATATTGGTTTAGTACTTGATGAACTATATTTAGATTTTTGTATTATATGTCATGTACCAATAGTACAGTATTTGACATTGCCTTCTTATGTAGGTTCATTCAGAGCACCCCCCCCACACACACACACACACTCCTCTCCCCTTTCCTTGAAGCATTTTATCTCTGAACACAAGCTAGAAAATGCATTGGTTTCATTGCACTATTGTCTGGTGTTTTTATAATTATCATTAGATTGCATGTGATATTTACCATGTTTGCTAAATCAGGATTGTGCCTGCACTGATGTGTACATGATTCTACATTCATATTATACAGTAGATTGCTATTTTTCTATGGCATTATATTCACATATTTAAAAATGTAAAACATATTTGCTTAATCAAAGATTGTGCCTGCATTGATGTGTGCATGAGTCTACATTCATATTATGGATTCCTGTTTTTCTATGGTGTTAAGTTCACATATTTTAAAAATGTAAAAACAAAATTGAAGTAAAAAACTTTCTGTCACTTTAAATCTTGAGAATAAAAGCAGCATGGGTAGCACACAGGCCACATCCCCTGACAAAGGGTCACGTGTAAGACCTGAAGCGCTGGGGTTTTGTAGCTGCAAGCTCCGTGCTTTTAAAGTATTTTACTGTGCCGACACGTTTCTTCTACCTTTCACTAGTGACTCTTCCTTTATTGTGTTGTCTTTACATGTGATTGCTTTTGGAAAGAGCACCTGCTTTTTTTGCTGAGTGCTCCTGTTCTCTGTGTTTTTTGGAACTTTTTAAGGGACTGCTCATCTTTTGTCTAAGTGAGGAATATCATCTATATATCGGAGGTAGACTAATGCAAAATAAAACAAGATTATCAACATACCAGTAGAACAGCATTTTTCCCAACCAGACCATTCCCTCTCAGATCTGTGTGTCATAATACTAAGAGGCAACTTCAAAAAAACATAGACAAGAAAGACATGGGAAATATATCAGACAATTTAACTCAGACAATAATCAGCTCAATTGTGACACTGGAGTTATGACACTCTGTAAAACTGCAATACTGTATGTTAGTTCATGCAAATATGTTTCCCTTTTTTTTCTTTCTGTGATACTTCCCCCCCCCACCCCGCACTTTGTGTATCTCACATCATTACTATCCTGTGTTGCTGTCAGGATACCTTTCAACATAAACCTTCAAGGTACCTGTTCTGCCTCTCTTATGAATATCTTAGCAAGTATTGCTAAACATTCCATCACAGCTGCAGTATATATCTGTTCCTATTCATTTCACACCCGCCAAAGTCTTTCTCATCCCTCCTTTTAAGTTCTTCTAAGCATTCACACGATCCTTTCGTAAATTATTTTGAAAGAATGCATTTCAGTTTATATAACTTCAGCTTCTTTTGCTTCATCTGCTATTACACCTGAAGAAGGAACCTAGTGGGCTCCAAATGCTTGTGTACTGTAACGTGTTTGAACAACACATATAGTGGTCCAGTAAAAGGTGTCTAACTATCCAGTGACTCCTGTTTTCCAAGGACCAGTGTGGCAAAACTCTCATTTTACTAAGACATGATGCCTAGTGAGAGATGCGTTCTGAAGCAGAGGAATTTTGGACTTAAGGGTTTATATGCTTTTATTGCTGTTGGGGGGGGTCCAACCCTCCATCCTGGGAGCTGCCTTCAAATAAATGCTTCTCAGGCCACCTTATGGCATACTGTTGAATTGAATTTGCTGTTTGTACTGATCCACCACTCACCACCTCCCAGGTGGAGCTAAGCAAGTCCCATTCCAACAGATTCTTTTCAAGTGGGGGGAACTGGATGTAGTGTTCATTAAGGTAAGGAGTAACCTCTAGCAGGTCTGCAAAATCCCTTGTTCCTAGGTTGGTGTCCACCCACAGTCATACCAGAACGAAAAGCTGGGCCTTACTTTATTTTGCTCTCAGCTGCTATACAATCCTTTACATGACCTTTCATTTATCTTGGACCATATTTGTAAAATCAGTATGAACTATAACATGCTTACCATGGAAGTGCAGCCCTTCTCTTGCCAGGCTTATTTGAGTATTTCATCTTTTCTCTGGTAAGATGTTATGGGCTGTTGGGGGGTGGGAGGGACCTGGGAGGACAGTAGTCTTTATGCCAAGGACAGACTACACTTGAGTGAGGAGGGAAAGAAAGTGTTGAAACAGAGGATGAGGAGTACATAGAGGAAGTAGGGAATGTAAACTAGGGAGTGGGGGTGGCAGTTGGGGAAGAGATATGCAGAGACCACAGGTTGGGAAATCATATGAGCTTACCCCCCATAACAGTGACAAAGGACAAATGGCAAGTACTGTTGGTGATGCTAGGAAAGGAGGGCAGGATGGGAGGGGGGAAGGGTGGAAGGTGGTTACCCTTAATGCTAGGAGCCTTGGGAGGAAAACTGCAGAGTTACAGGTTCTCATGGCAGAGGGAGAGGTGGACATTGCAGCCATCACAGAAACATGGGCCACCCAATACAATGACTGGGACCTGTCTGTACCAGGGTACAGGTTATTTCGTAGGGACAGGGTGATTGGGAAAGGAGGGGGGTGGCACTATATGTGAAGGAAGGACTGAAGTGTGTAAGGGAGGAAGGGGAGGAGGGTAGTACGGAGTCACTTTGGATGCAAATCCAGGATTCCAAGAATAGGATTCTTAGAATGGGAGTGGTGTACAGGCCACCATCTCAGACGGAGGAGTTAGACAGGGAACTAGCGGGACAGATCAGGAGGACCTGTGAGAAGGGTAGTGTGGTGATTGTGGGGGACTTCAACATGCCAGGAGTGGGCTGGAGCACCCCAACAACCAGGAACAGAAGGGAGCAGGTACTGCTGGATGCCTTCCAGGACAGCTTCCTGCTGCAAATGGTCAGTGAACCAACCAGCTTAGGGAATACCCTTGACCTTGTGCTGGCAAATGGGGACTTTGTGAGAGAACTTATAGTGGAGGAACCGCTGTCAGGGAGTGACCACCACTCAGTATGGCTCACAGTGGATATGGGCAAGAAAGGAGTGGAATCTGGCACAATAGTGCTGGACTTCAGGAGGGCCGACTTTGGGAGGATGGGGGAAGTGGTAAAAGGGTACCTGGCCAGAATTCAATCTAGTATGGACACTAACCAGAGGTGGGAGCTCATAAAGCTGGGGATAGTGGAGGCAACCAAAACCTACTGCAAAGCCCAGAGCAAGAAGGCTAGGGCTAAAAAACGATCTGGTTGAGCAAGGAGGTCATGGAAAGGTAAGGAGGAAAAGAGCTGCCTTTAGGAAGTACAAGAAAACAGGGAGGGAGGACAGGGAGGAGTACTTGACAGAATCGAAGAAGGAGGTGACAAGGGCAGTAAGGGAGCCAAAGCATCTACGGAACTCAGGCTGGCACAAGGCATTAAGAAGGTGGAGAAGGACTTCTTTAAGTACATCAGGGAGAAAAGGAGCTGTAAGGACCACATAGTAAGGATTAGGAAGGAGGGGGTTGGGTGGAAGCAGGGTGCGATAAGGCAGAAGCACTAAATGAGTACTTCTGCTCAGTATTTACTAAAGAGAAGAGGGGGGTGACACTCAAGGTGGGAGAAATGGCAGAAGCAGGGTGGGAAGTGGTGACAGATGGGGAAATCATAAAGAGCAGAGTTCAAGAGGGCTTGAAGGCATTGAGGGTGGACAAGGCACCAGACCCAGATGGCATCCATCCCAGGGTACTGAAGGAACTGGCAGAGGTCCTTGCTGGACCTTTGGCAGACCTATTTAATGCCTCACTACATTCGGGGTGTGTACCTCAGGACTGGAGGATGGCTCATGTGGTGCCCCTCCACAAGAGTGGCCCCAAGGATGAACCGGGAAACTACAGACCAGTGAGCCTCACATCCATCGTGGGTAAGCTAATGGAGACCATCCTGAAGGAGAGGTCGGTGGCCCTTCTAGAGGCCAAAGGACTACAGGACAGCGGACAGCATGGTTTCATATGTGGCAGATCCTGCCAAACCAACCTGGTCAAGTTCTATGACTGGGTAACTAGGCAACTGGACAGTGGCCATGCAGTGGATGTCCTGTATCTGGACTCTGCAGTAAGGCATTCACTCAGTGCCACATGGAAGGCTGGAAGGAAGTTAGTAGGCACAGGGGCAGGTGCAAGCTGGTGAGATGGGTAGGAACTGGCTGCAGGGAAGGCAACAGAGGATGGTGGTGGGTGGGGAGCTCTCACACCCAAGGGCAGTGACAGTGGTGTTCCACAGGCTTGGTGTTGGGACCAGTGTTGTTTGGGATATTCATTGCAGACATATCATGGGACATCAAGAGCAAGATCAGTCTGTTTGCTGATGATACCAAGGTAGGCGAGTGGTGGTTGACCTAGGGGATGGCAGGGGTTGCAGGATGATCTGGCAAAGCTTGAAACCTGGTCAGACACCTGGCAACTGGGCTTTAATGCCAAAAGTGCAAGGTGCTGCATTTTGGGATGAAGAACCTAAGGAGGAGTTACCAGCTAGGGGGAGTACAGCTAGCCCAGACAGAGGAGGAGAAGGATCTGGGTGTGCTCATTACAGGGTCAATGAACAACTCGGCACAATGTAGGAAGGCAGCTGCAAAGGCCAACATAATGCTGGGTTGTATTGCAAGGGGTATATCCTCGAGGAGGGAGGAGGTGATTCTGCCACTGTATAGGTCATTAGTTAGACCACACCTGGAGTACTGCATGCAGTACTGGCGTCCATATCTGAAGAGGGACATTAAGTTACTGGAGGGGGGTGCAGCACAGAGAGACAAAGATGATCAGGGGGCTGGGGGACTTATCATACGAGACGAGTTTGAAGGAGTTGAACATATACTCACTGGAGGAGAGGAGAGACGGGGTGACATGATTGCAACCTTTAAATACATGAAAGGAATAAACAAGACAAGTTCAGAGGGGCTGTTCAAAGTAAGGGAGGGGAGGGACACCAGGGGCCATGATATGAGACTGGAGCGAGGAAGGTTCAGGAGGGAGATGAGGAGACACTTTTTTACAGAGAGGGTGGTGGCTGGGTGGAATGCATTACCTCCTGAAGTGGTATGCAGTAGAACAGTGGACTGCTTCAAACGAGGATGGGACAGGACAAGGGGGAGGGTTAATGAAGGGGAAGGGTGGAAGGGAGGGGGCAGCTGCAGAATAAGGGGTGCTAGCTGCACATTTGAGCAGACTTGATAGACCTCTAGGCCTTTATCTGCTGGCAAATTTCGTATGTTCGTATGTTAATTTTGTTATGATGGAGTGTGGGTGGGTGCCAAAGATGGTGTGTCAGGGACTGAGGGCCCTATGTGTCTGGTCTATTTGTGACTCAAAATTTTCCTGAAACTGCTGCAAATCTCCAAGGAGGTTTTGTATAAACTTCATCACTGAGCCAGCTTCCTTCACTGATTCCTTGAGTATGCTGAATAGTTGGATGTTCTGTCTCCAACTCCACCCCCTCCAGGTCATCAAGTCTCAGGGTTAACTCCCTTTCATGAGCCAGGAGGTAAAGCACCAGGCCACCGTGTCTGTCGGCTGCCATGGAGAGCTCATTCACCCAGGATTTCACAGTTGCTGTGTGGTTCTCCAGTTTGGTTAGATCATTTTCTTTGGCAGACAGTTTTTAATCAATTTTTGAGAGCATGACTGCCCTATGCTTGTAGGGGGGTAACTATCGAAACCCAGACCTGTAATCAATGGGGTCCCACAGGGCTCAATGCTTGGACCAGTGTTATTTAACATATTTGTCGAGGACATAGCAGATGGGATCAAGAGTAAATCAGCCTGTTCACAGATGACACAAAGATTTGTGAGAGAGTGGACAGTGAGGAAGGGGAGGCAGGAACTCAGAGGATCTGGCAAAGCTCGAGTGCTAGTCAGGCATTTGGCAGTTGGAGTTCAGTGCTAAGAAGTGTAAGGTCATGCACCTGGGAACCAGAAACCCTGGGATTAGCTACTGGTTGGGGGAGTGCAGGTATCCCTTTCAAAGGAGAAAAAGGATCTTGGGATGCCTGTCACAGGAGACATGAAACACTCTGCACAGTGCCACAAGGTGGCAGCCAAAGTAGACAAAATGCTGGGGTGCTTCACCAGAGGATTCACCTCAAGGAGGGTGGAAGACATCTTGCCGTTGTACACGTCACTGGTGAGACCACACTTGGAGTACTGTGTGCAGTTTTGGTTCCCATATATATAGAAGGACATTAAACTACTGGAGGGGGTGCAACAAAGGGTGATCAAGATGATCCTAGGTCTGGGGGACAAACCCTATGAAGAAACACTTAGGAACCTCAACAATGTATTCCCTGTAAGATAGAAGGGAGAGGGGGATATAGGAATATGACTTGAGACATTCAGATACTTAAAAGGTATGACTAGGGTTAGTACAGAGGGCATTTTCAGCATTAGGGTGGATCACAAGGGGATATAGTCTGAAATTGAAGGGGGGAAGAAGCAAAATGGAAATTAGGAGAAACTACTTCACAGAAAGGGTGGTGGTAAGGTGGAACAAATTGCTGGAGGAGGTGATCTCACTGAAGACTGTGAGCAGTTTCAAGAGTGGGTGGGACTTAGCCAAAGGAGAGGTCAAATCAGAGGAACTGGAAATGGGTGAGGGGGCTGCTGCAGTAAATTAAACTGTCAGCTGCATACTCAAGCAGACTTGATAGACCTTTAGGGCCTGTTTCTGCTGGCATTTTTATATGTTTGTATGCTTAATAGTGACCACCAGGTCAAAGTACTTCTCTGGCATTTCATTCACTACAATTTCTTTCTCCATGGAGGCCACAGTCACTCTCTCTCTCTCTCTCTCTCTCTATCTCTCTCTCTCTCTCGTGAGGTATAATGAGCCAATAGATGATTTGTCTCAGCTGCCAACAAGTCTTTCAGTAACTGTGTCTAGATGGCTTCACCTTTCACAGGGCAGTTCTGGTGCTTTTTGCTGGGGAGTCCTTGTTATTTTACATTAGATTGATGCAGATTTTCTTGGAGGGTCCCCTGAGCTTGTGGTTCAGGCTACCATGTCTATGAGAATGTCAGACTTCAGGAAATGTAAAACAAATGACAAAGAGCTGGTTAAGCAACAGTACCCAGTCCTGCTGCTTTATGCACTTAACGTGTCTAAAATAACCTCCCTTAACATACTGTCTGGATTTCAAAGCTCACTCTGGACATGTGGGCAGACTTCTAGAACAATTGAAGCACAATTACACTACTTTTGGCACATTAGTTAGATCACATAAAAAGTGGTCTAACATCTTGAAGTGATGCAAGTTATGCTCTGAAAATGCTGTAAGCATCAAAATATTGATCCATGTGTTATTTTTTGCCATAATGTAGGTAAAGTATCATAAATGTGCCAAAATGCTTATAAATGGTAATCAAACATTTTGTTACATTTGTTTTGATGCAGGCACAGCCTGAAATTGTAAACTGTGCCTGCGTCAAGACCTTTGCACATCCTTAAGATCTATGAAAATCCCATCCACTGTATCCAGTCCTGCTGCCACAAGCACTAAACATACCTAATCTACCCTGCCTTGCTGCAATATGCATAGAACATACTGCACAGAGATGTGCTGCACTATCTCTTGACCATAACCAGCCCTGCTCTTACACTCCATAGACAAACATTGCCTTTCTGAAACTTCCCCTTAATTTTTCATTGTCCTGCTACAACATTTTATAAACATAACCAGCATTGCTGAAACTCATCTGAGACATGACCAAGAGTTTTTAGTGTGAAATATTGGCTCTGTGGCCCTTTTTTAACCACTGCTGATACAAATCTTTGTGATTACTGCTTGTTTTTTTCTTTCCTTAATGCTCTTTACTCCTGGGGCTTATCATTTGGCACTCTGACCCCAACCTTCCCAGGGCTGGCATCCACCTCCCCTGGACTTTACCTCAAGGGCGACTCCCACAGATTGCCCCCCATGATGGGGCCAGAGGGGGAAGAGCCATCCCCCTCCAGAACTGTATCCAGTAACTCCAGGCATCTGGATGGTGGTGCAGTTCCGAGGGAGATGTGCAGGAGCATCATCCGACTTTGGGTCCCATTTTCCATTTTGCTCCATCTGTCCCTGGCATGGTATCACATCGGCACATGTACATGGAGGTGCGTACATCTTGTAGATCCATGGCCCCACCCATTAGAGCACTCATGCATACACTACCAATGGGCCTCCACCCAGTGGCAGTCAAGGACCAAGATGGCTGATCACCCCACCCCAGGAGAGAAGAGCTGTCCCTGAAATCCTCAGTCCTCTCCCGCTCTGCTGACCCCCAGCAACCTTTGCTTGTTCATGAACACGGATCACTGGCATAGCAGGAGGTATGGCACTCAACGCCTTAGCCCCCAAGCCACCAAGCTGGCCAAGTACCTCTGTTTTTAATTGTTTTGATGGCATATGCACCTAATACATTTTGTACACTTCAGAAATAGTGATTATATTTGTTACATCATTATCTGTACTGTGGTGTGATAGTGAAGACAGATTTGTGCTCCCAATTTGTGTTTCATTGGCTCCACCTTTGCTGGATCCACTGAATTTGTGCTGCTGCTTTGCATAACTTCCCCTTAATGCTTCATGTCACTGCTGCAACATCTCATTAACATAATCAACCCTACTGAAACTCATCTTTGACTTAATCAGCCTTAACCAGCGTTGCTGCGACACCTTGTAAACATAATAGCCTGTTTAAAATTATGATAAAAGTATATTGCAAATATATATATATATATATATATATGTATATATATATATATACACAAACACAAATGTACTGTATATGATATATAATGTAGTGATACGGTAGCGCCACTATAGTTAGGGTTGAGCAGGCACTTTAATGTTAAACCTCAAATTTTGCACTTTAATAACTGCAACTGTTCAACGGCTTTGCACAAACTTGTACATGCTTGGTCTCCTTGGTTAGATTCTTGATGTGCCAAGTTTCATTCCGGTTGGATTTGCGGATTTTGAGATCTGGATACTGAAAAAAACTTGAAATGTACCACTTTCTGTAGTTTGTTTCTCATCGCACTGTGCACAGACAGTGTTGAATTTTAGTCTGACAGTTTTATGGTCTGGGTCACAGAACAGAAGAGCCTTTATTTTATGAAAAAATATTTATCCATTCCGAAGTTTTTGTATTGTTAAGGTCCCATTTTTTTCAATGGGATTTCAATTTTTCAGGAAAGCTGCAAGGAACAAAAAAATAATCTTTGTTCGTGAGGGGGCATTCCTTGTTCGCCAGAAAAAAATTCCTTTTTTGTGAGGCATCTGTTTTATGATTTTACCCCCAAAAAGTGGCTTAACTCTGCCCAGAGATGTCTATTTGAGACATCAAACTATGTTTCTTGCTCACTGAGAGTTGATGAGCTCTTCTTTGTGGTTTCCCACATTTGTTTGTTCCTATTTTTTGTTTTTTGACATTTTAAATCCTTGTTCACCACTCATCAATGTCCTTGTTCACGAGTCCTGTTTCATCATGGCAAACAAGGAAATTGACTGGCTATCAAGGATTTACCTTTTTCACGACCAGATGACAAAATACAATCCTTATTCATCAGCCAATTTCCTTGTTCGCCATGACAAATAAAGATGGTGAACAAAGAATTTTTCTGGTGAATAAGGATTGCTGTTTTTGGCCATCTGGTCATGAAATTAGGAATCCTTGTTCTCCTGCCGATTTATTTGTTCTTCATGAGGAATAAGGATGGCTAACAAGGAATTTTTCAGGTGAACAAGGACTGTAATTTTTGCCATCTGGTTGTGAAAATGGGAATCCTTCTTCGCCAGCTGATTTCCTTGATTACCAGTGACGAATAAGGATGGTGAACAAGGAATTTTTCTGGTAAACAAGGATTGTAGTTTTGGCCATCTGGTTGTGAAAACGGGAATCCTTGTTTGGCAGCCAATTTCCTTATTCATGACTGATGATCAAGTGTGGCAAATAAAGATATTGGGAGGCAAAAAATGACTTTGTTACAGCTATCTGGTCATCAAAACAATGATTTTCAATAGGGGGTTTTCAATTTTATCTATAACTCAGATGTTTTTTGTGATTTTGGCCCCAAATTGTCAATATGGCCTTTTGGGGACCTCACATCATGAACAATGTGACTGTCATTAGGCAACTCCCACCAGAAAGATGATTTTGCAGTTGATTGGCAAAATCACCTTTCTGGTGGGATTTGCATGGGTTAAAAAAGTAAAAAAATTTCTGCGTTATGATGGCTGATTGTAATTGTAGTATGCACGCCCTTAACTTTGTCAGTTAAAAATATTTTGACCAGAGATCTTGTACATGGACTTGTTATTACCCCACAAAATGTATGTCATACCTGTCATTTTTCAGATCTTGGCCAAAATGTGTTTTAGCAGCTGTGGTGTGGAAATGGCATTGTACTTGTGCAGAATTACGTTTTGACAGGGATTTGAATATTTTGTGTAGTGGGTACATTAGGTGAGGTAATAACATCACTACACTGACAATTCCATCACTCTTGTGCTATAAATGGAAGTTCAGGTCCCAGAGTGCCCTGCGCTTCTGAAGTTATGTAGATATATGCATCTAGGGAGGAATGGGCCCTATGTTGCCATACCTATGTACATATATGCATCTATGGAGGAATGGGAGCAAAGGGCCCTCTGACAAGCAAATTAGGATATGATTATACTATGTCAAAAAGTAAGGAAATAAATTGCAAAAACTTCACTAATGCATCAGTAAGGGTGAAAGCAACAAAAGTAGAGAAATGCAGTGTTAGGGTTTCCAACCCTAACACCCCACTCCAACCCTGCACAGATGAAGAGGGATCCAGGGAGGCATTGGAGTTGTCCACCCTAACGCTCACCCCAGTCTCCTATGTTGTGCCTGCCCAGCTTATTTTCTAATGGAATGGGGTGAGCATTAGGGCTGATGACCCCAATGCCTCCCCAGAGCCTCTTTGTCTATGCAGGGTGGGGGTGGGGTGTTAAAATTGGAAACCCTAATGCCGCATTTCCCTACTTTTGTCACTTTAACCCTAACTGATGCATTAACAATGTTTTTTGTATATATATATATAGCCAGCCCTGCTGCAGCAACTTTTAAACATACTGTACAACTAAGAAAGCTGGCACCTGAAATGGCCCACAGTAAGGCAGCTTTTGACAAATAAATCCTCACTCTGGATTATTCGAACACAAGGCAAAATAAACTTTATTATTTCCCAGAAATAGTGCAAAACTGCTAAATGTGATAAAATAATACAGAAGGACTGCCACCTAATGAGTTTCACACATACAATACTTTATCAAAGGTGCACATGTAGTAAGCCAGGGCCAAAGGGGGTTCCCGGTGGAATGGGAGTTTGTGGCTGCCTAACTATTTCAAGATAGGCCAGATGAATCTGGAAGGAGAGGCAGGAAGCTTACTCAAGGACCAAGATGCCAAAAAGATTTATTTACAAGAGATAAGAAGAATAACAAAATAACTGTTTTCTACAATGCTTCACATAATAAACAACAAAACAATATGACTGAGACCAATAATTGGTCAAACACAGAACAGGGAGTTAACCCTTTTAGTCCAAGTCCTGCATGCACTTGGCCAAGATGACAAATGGCGGACAAACCAAGCTTGGGCTTTGAGATGAGTCGGCTGATCTGCAGGTGGGCATTGACCCAACTAAGTGCTTTTTACAAACAGGCCATAATGGAGCATCTCCCTGGATGAACAGAACATAAAGAGGAACACTGCTAGCTGGACAATGAAGAACTTGATGATTGTCTGTAGCTCCAGGCAAGAAGCTGATGACTTCTGGTCGGCAGATGGTGCTTTGGACTGGATGATCAGCAGCAATGACCACTGGCAGGTGCTGGACAATGAAGAACTTGGTGATCATCTGTAGCTCCAGGCAAGAAGCTGATGACTTCTGGTCGGCAGATGGTGCTTTGGACTGGATGATCAGCAGCAATGACCACTGGCAGGTGCCCGGCACTCAGGCCCCCTCCCAACAAGAAGACTGCTGGTGAGGTAACTTTCACACAGCCTCTGTAGAGCAACATGGGTATGTGCACACTTACGGACATCCCACAAAATAAGAAAGAGGGCATGCACAACATTAACTGTGATCCCTCATGCTTGAGCCAGGGTGGCTCCTAAGCTGACTTACTGCTGGATACCTGATTAGCGACTCTCTACAGTTACCATCACAGGACTGATGCTGGAACACTGTGGTGGAACATTGAGGCAGGTTGATGCCACTGGAGACAGTTCTGCTGCAGATGGAGGATAGACTAGGGACCATCCTGGGTCAGTGCTGAACTTTGAAGACGCTGGTCTGGGCAACAAAGGCAAAGCTGGATATCAAGTACACAAGAATGCATTTCACTGGCACAATTTCAGCAGCAAGCCAACAGTTCAGTTTGTGGCAAACCATTCAGCTGATGAAAAGTGTGCGGTCTCTAGGAGAGTGCCAGGCAAGCTACAGCACAGTTCAGTTTGGGTGGGGCTCAGAACACCTCCACATAATTCCATGGGCAACTTAGGCCATAGTATCATTCCCATTCCTTTTCCCGATGTTGCTGTACCTTTAAGGGTTTTTTGTTCAGGCTATCTTTGCAGACCCAACTCCCTCTGGTAATATTGAGAACTACTTCTGTGTCTGGATCTCTGGGACTCCCTGGTTGGGTCCCACCTTCTTCATAATTATTAACTAGGGGCCTTTAGTTCTGCCATAGGCTGGATCTACCCTGGGCCCACCCCTTAATGCATATTAATGATGGCTGCTTCATCCTGGAGCAGAATGGCACCAAAGGAGACAAAAGGGTCTTTGGTATCACCCTTTGCTACCCTTTCTTCCTCCTCTAGGGTCTTCTAAATTGCAACGCTCCTATCTTTTTATCCATCTAGAGGTGAGCTACTATTGGCTCAGCCTGCCTCCTCTGGAGTCACTTATACTATAAAAAAAATAAAATTACTTAGTTTCTTCTGACCACTCTTGAAATCTTGTTCCTTTCCTTCTGGGCACTCTGCACGCTGCCCGGGTTTTACCTCCTTTAGGGCTGTCCACCCTCCCTGGGAGCCCACTACGCCCCACTTTTGGCATTTCAGGGCTCTAGCCCTTTAGTTATTTCCTTTACACCCTTCTCTTGCCTGGCACCTGTGATGGAAGTGTACACAAAAGATTGGGCACTCAGCCCACTTACCACCACGGCCTGGGTCTGCTGCTCTGATGGGGGGTTGGAGATGGTGGTCGGGGGAGTAGCACTTTCACCCTGCTGCTCCATGCTACTGTGCCCACTGGGTGGCAGAACTAACATGTTCTGGGGCAAGTTTCTGCCCAGACCTGTACTGTGGCATACCTGTTCAGTCTGCCTGTGAATTTTGTCCCATGCGACCACTGCCAATCGAGTGCCAGAGGACCACCATGTACAGGACCACATCGGGGAGCCACGCTCCACTGGACTCTTGGCACTTTCTGCTGCTCTGGCCCTATTCTGGAGAGGAGTGATGCTGGAGGAGTCACGGGAACACTACAGATATGCCTCCCATCCATGCTCTCCGTGCCCTCCATCCTCCTCACTTGACCACTGACTCCCCTCTTTAGCCACTCTCCAGACCTTTTATAGGGCTGGGGAGATCATATTGGCCAGCCCCGGGGATTGGGGCTTTCTTACTGGTGAGGGAGAGTCTCCTGCTCACAATCCCCCCCTTCTCAGTGCCAAACAGCACCAAACTAAACAAAGGGAACAGGAAGGGGCCTGGGTGATGTGGGAAAGGGGGGGATTTTACTTTCCGACTTGGGGAAGGATCCCCTATTTCCTTTTTGTGGTGCCCCTCAACTCTGCAGCACTACACACACACACACACCCTGGATAGTCTCACTTATATGTAGTCCAGATTTAAAAAGACATACCGACATTAAAAGGGGCAGCCCAGGGTCAACATATGACCTCCCATTGACAAGTACAAAAATGCAAATACTAAATTATATATTTACTTTTCTCAGCACAAAAGACTGTCTAGATTGTAGGCAGTTTTTTTAGCAACTTGTCCACCATACAAAAGAGTTGAACTGGCCAGTTCTTTCCCACAGCACTCATCCATTACAGGTATTCTGCCTTTTTCAAGGTGATTGCCTGCGGATACTTATCACTGTGAGATTTCAGTGCCAGTTTATCCTCCAACAAATGCAGTCTTTGCCAAGAATGCTCCAGCATTCATTCTTCTGTCTTCAACCACATCAACATCATGCAATACCATGGGAAGCTGTGGTGGGATATCCGGGGATGAACCCCAAATGGTGCCAGAAAGTTGAGGAAAGACATAAGAGACACACTTGACTCCACCACCACATGTTGTCATCTAGTTCAAGAGGTCCAATGTTGTCAAGAGTTTGCAAGGTTTCAGATTATGTTTAGGATGATATTGAACCCTCTCAGTGGGGGAGGGGGATTAAACAGGGGGCTCCACAGAGAATTTCAACATATGATAATCCCACGAAATGACCGGATCATCCTTGACTTTTTCTATGTCAAGACTGGACTAGAGGACCAGGTCCAAGGCAAGGAAATGCTGGTGGATGCCATTGGTAACTGCCATTAAAGATATCGTCTGAAGAAACTGTTGACCAAAATGTGAGGCTTCATCATGAACCCAGGCACTGAAATCTGTAAGAACAATGGCACAGCAAATACACACAGGGGTGATATACAGGCCTCCAGGACAGGGAGAGAAACTGGACAGGGAACTAGTGGAGGAAATACAAGAGATGTCAACGAAAGGTGAAATTCTACTGATGGGGAATTTCAATATGCCAGATGTGGAATGGAATACCAGTGTAGCTGCTTCAGCCAGAAGCAGAGGCATCCTTGATTCACTCCAGGAGGCTGGACTCAGGCAGCTTGTGCTTGATCCCACCAGAGACAGGGCAATTCTAGATCTAGTAATGACCAACGGGGATCTAATCACAGATGTCCAGGTAGAAGGGCAACTGGGATCCAGTGATCACAACATTGTGTGGTTCAGCATAAGGAAAGAGATTCACTCAAGTCAATCTAGGACAAAGGTTTCGGATTTCAAAAATGCTGACTTCACTCAAATGGGGAGGTGTATCAAAAGAGCCCTGGAGAGAATGGGGGCAGGAAGAGGAGTGGAGGAACAGTGAAAGCATCTAAAGGAAGCCTTACTGGTAAGTAACAAACCAATGCATCAGGTTGGTATCCAAAGGCAAGAGAAGGAGAAAGCCACTGTGGTTCTCGGGAGAGGTGGCAGTAAAGGTCAGGGCAATAAGGAAAGGGTTCAGGAAATATAAGGAGACCCAAAGGGAGGAGGACAGGGAGAAGTACCTAGAGTGTCTAAGGGAAGCTGGAAAGGTAGTAAGGAGAGGAAAGGCATGGACTGAGGAAGGTTTGGCACAGTCAGTTAAGAAAGGGGACAAGACATTCTTCAGGTACATCAGTGAAAGGAGGAAAAACAAGGGGGGATTGCAAGGCTCAAGGGTAAGGGAGGGGAATGCAAGGAGGGTGACATGGAAAAGGCAGAAATATGGAATAAATACTTCTGTTCAGTATTCAGTATTCACAGAAGAGGGAGAGGGTCAGGGGCCACAGAAGTACAGCAGTTGCCAAGGAGGTGAAGAGGTGGACAATAGTCCATTCACAGGGGAAAGAGTCCTGCAGGAGCTCACTAGATTGAAGGTGGACAAAGTGATGGGACTAGATGGCATGCACCCAAGAATATTAAGAGAATTGCGAAGGGAGATAGCAGAACCTCTGGCAGCCATGTTCACCAAGTCATTCAACACAGGGGTGGTACCAGAGGATTGGAGGAGGGCACATGTGATCCCTCTACACAAATCTGGCAGCAGAGAGGAGGCGGGGAACTCAGTAGTGGGGAAGATGATTGAGACATTGCTTACAGAAAGGATAGTGGGGTATCTAGAAGCCATCGGAGCCCAGGACCATAGACAACATGGATTCTCAACAGGGAGGTCATGTCAGACAAATCTGGTTGATTTGTTCGACTGGGTGACAAAGGAAATAAATCAGGGTGGGGCAGTGGACATTGCTTACCTGATTTCAGCAAAGCCTTTGACACTGTCCCACATAGGAGGCTGATAAACAGGCTGGATAGGCTGGGCATGGGGGAAAGGGTGGTAAACTGGGTTAGAAACTGGCTAACAGACAGGAGACAATGGGTGGTGGTAAATGGGGTGCAGTCTGGGGAGAGGGAGGTGACCTGTGGGTGCCTCAGGGATCAGTTCTGGGGCCAGTCCTGTTCAATGTCTTCATTAGCAATATGGCAGAAAGGCTAGAGGGAAAGGTCTGCCTGTTTGCAGATGACACCAAGATCTGCAACAGAGTGGATACCCCAGAGGAGGTGGAGAAAATGAGGAGGGACCTGGGGAAGTTTGAAAAATGGTCTGAGGACTGGCAAGTGAAGTTTAATTCAAAAAGTGCAAAATTATGCACCTGGGACACAGAAACCCTGTGGAAAGCTACAGGATGGGGGGGGGGGTGAGTTGATGACAGTCACAAAAGAGGAAAGGGACCTGGGGATTATTATTTCAGATGACCTGAAAATGTTAAAGCAGAGCACTAAGACAGCTGGGAGGGCCAGTGGCATTCTGGGGTGCATATGCAGGGGTAACACCAACAGAAGGAGTGAGGTAGTGATGCCATTATATAAAACCATGGTCAGGCCTCACATGGAGTACTGTGTGCAGTTCTGGAGGCAACACCTTTGTAAGGATATTAACAGGTTGGAGACAGTCCAGAGAAGGGCAATTAAGATGGTACAGGGCTTGCAACACAAGACTTATGAGGAGAGATTAAGCGACCTCAATATGAACTCACTGGATGAGAGGAGGGAAAGAGGGGACATGATAGAAACATTTAAGCACCTCAAGGGTATAAACAAGGTTCAGAGGGAGACACAAAAAATGAGGGGGCATGACATGAAATTGGAAGGTGGGGGGTTAAGAGGGAATGTGAGGAAGTGAGGAAGTTCTTCACAGAGAGGGTGGTGGATGCATGGAATGGTCTGCATCAGGAGGTGGTGGGAGTGAGCACAGTGGAGGGATTCAAGCATGCATGGAACAGGCATAGGGGAACCATAGAGGTACAGCAGTGGGTGGGTCAGAAGTAGTTACCCAGTACAAGGGCTTAAGGGCAGACTAGATGGGCCAGGTAGTCCTTATCTGCTGACAATTTATACAGTATGTTTCTATGTAACAAGCAGCCTTGAAGAATACTATACCAGGTCAGCCATGGAGTCAGCAGTTCCCATGGGAATTTGTTCCCATGCCATGGAGGCTGATATACAAGAACAGTCCTGCAACCAGCACCTGACTCACCATGCATTGAAATAACCTAATCATTCCCATGGTGCATGCTGAGGGTCCCAGAGTGGCTCCAGTGCAAAAGGTCCACTCACCCCCCCCACACTCCCACTTCAGTCAGTGCATTAGTGAATATATGGCCAATCTAGATCCCTCCAACAGCAGGCTGGCATCATACACCAGCTAGGACTTTGTGATACATTCACAGTCAGCTTAGAATTCCTCAATGACCTTGCAGTACAGGGAGCAACCCCCAATTATGCTAACCTGTACATGAGCAAATGAGAAAATGAAGTTTTCCGCAATAGAGAGGACAGTCCTTTCTACAATAAGATTGACCTCTGGAGGCACTTCATAGACTCATTGTGTGATGGGTGAGTGGTCTGAAAATGCAGGAATTAGTGGAATTTTGTGATGCAAGCAGCCAGAATCTTAAGTCATTACTTCAAAAAGTCAGCAGGAAATTTATGTTTTGGATCTAACCATAAAGAAGGATAGACAAGGAGTGTTATTTCTGTCTTGACAGGAAATTTAAAGACTGTAACATCCTTCTGAGGGCCAATAGCTGTCATCCCTCCCAGAAAAAGAGATATATACTAAAGGGCAAGTTCATCAGAATAAGGAAGAACTGAAGTAGGATGGATGCCTACAAGATAACGACAGAAGAATTGGAGAACAGAGGGAGGGTTAAGGGCTCTAGTGCAAACCCGATATTTGAGGCCAAAAGAGAAGAAAAGCTGTAAATGCACCTGGTCTGCTGTACCAAGACAGGGAACATAGGGTGAATGAGGAGAGCTGTCCTTTTGTCACAATCAACTCAACAAGTTTGGGGAAGTTAAAAGAAATAGCTCAGAACCATTGTCCAATGGCGAGACCAGACCCATCCCTCAAAGCTCTCTTGCAGGCTCCACCCAGAATGGTATTTAGGAGAGAGGAGAATTTGAAGGACCATCTAATCCACTCTGCTCAACCAATGGCCAAGAAGAAGAGAGATGCTTGGTTACCATCCCCACCACAGGGGTGTCTACATGTGGACATTGTAAATGTAAAGCGAATCCCATCACAAAAATGTTCACTAACCTACACACAGGTAAGATTATGGAAATTAGAGAGTTTATCAATTGTGTCACAGAAGGGGTGGTCTACATGGCCATATGCTGGTGTAGGGGGTTTACAGAAGGAAGGCTTTGTATCAGATGCATGTGAGGGTGGATAAGCATATGTGGGCTATATAAAATAGGGACATGGCAACTTAGTTGCACAGCACATACTCAATGGCAAAAGCAGAAAGGAGCACATGGTTAGATTTCAGGGATAGAGAGGAGGGAATATTGATAAGCTGTGACAAAAAGAGAATTTGTGACAGGGGACATGCAGTAACTTGGTCTGAATGACAATTGCATTGGTGCCATTTTCATAATGTACCTTTAATATTTGTCTTATAGACCGCGTCTCTGGCAAAAAAAAAAAAAAACAATCCCCTTCCACTTGACACAGATCTCCTTAGGTTTATACCCTAATGAGGTGTATAGCTGCCCCTTTCTCCCTTCCCCATCCTTTAACCCCCCCCACCACTCACAACCAGTTGCCTTTCACATACAGTCATAATCAATACAGGTTCCACCAAACACATAATAGAAATTACCCCAAAACTCTACTCACTTGCAATTCTCTCTCTCTCTCTCTCTTTCTCTCTCTCTCCAGATGTCATTTAGCATGAAGTAGCTGCTATGCATACCTCCCCAGAAAATGCATCTGTATCCTCACAAAGTCATCAGAAGCTGAGAATATAGATTAATAGAGACAAAAAGAAAGACTTTGTATCCAAAGAATAGTCTTTGCCAGTAACTTGGGTATAAATTTATGTGTATTTAAAATGTAAATAAACTCTGTAGGATTACCTAGATTTTGCAGAGTAGTTCACAGAAACTGTTTTTTTCTGTGTAATTTTTTAGTGTATATAATTTAGTATTATTTATAGTTTTGTGCTTGCCAATGGGAGGTCATATGTTGACCCTGGACAGTTGACCCTGAATAGCCACCCTTTTAATGGGGTATGTCTCTTTAAATCAGTACAGCATGAGTGAGACTACCCAGGGATAAAGTACTGTTTGTGTGCATTTGGTAGATGGGGCTGTGGAGTTATTTTAGCACATTTGTCAGTTTTGCACTGTTTTTGGAATAAATAAAGCTTTCTGTCATGCCTTGGAATAATCTGGAGTGAGGATTCCTTTGTCAAAATCTGCCTTGCTGTGGGAAGATTCCATATGTCAGCTTTCTTTGTTTTAGATTACCCTGCTTGTTTTAAGCTTAGGCACCAGACCCCTGGAGACCATCTCCCTCCTCTTAAACATAAGCAGCCCTGCTACAGCACATCTTAAAACTAACCAGCCCTGCAGAAATCATCTTAAGCTTGATCAGCCCTGTTGTTAACATCTCCTAAACATAACATGCCCAGCTGTGACCCCCTTAAACAGAACAAGCCCTGCTTCAACACTTCCTGAACATAACCAGCCCTGCCAAAACATTCTTTAAACATGCACAGCCCTGCTGCAACATTCATAAATCATACCAAGTCATGTTGCTACATCCCTTAAACATATTGTACCCATCTCAGCAGCACAGTCTCTAATTATTCCCAGCCCTGCTGTAAAATCGCCAACATACCCATCCCTGCTGTAATATGCACTAAATATACCAAGCCCTACTATAATATACACTACACATACCCAGCCCTGCTGTAATATGCACTAAGCATATCCAGTCTTGCTGCTATAATGTGCACTACACATATCCGGCCCTACTGTAACATGCACTAAACATACCCATCCCTGCTGTAATATACACTAAACATACCCATCCCTGCTGTATTATGCACTAAACATACCCAGTTCTGCTGTAATATGCACTACGCATACCCATCCCTGCTGTAATGTGCACTAAACATGCCTAACATACACAGCCCTGCAATAATATGCACTAAACATATCAAACCTATCTGTAACATGCAATAGCTTACAGTAGCCACCCTGCATTAAAATATATTGCAGACAGTTGTGCTGCAATATTCATTGGACATGCCAGAACTGCTTGTACATTCTGTAGACAAACTCAGCCTTTACATAACATCCCCTAAAATCTTTGAAGCTCTGTTGCAACATCTCTTAAACATACTGTTGTCAGCTCTGTTGCAAAATTATCTGAACGTACCCAGTCCTGCTGCTGCAATATTCCCTAAACATACATATTTCATCTTCATCATACCTATAAAACATATATCCCAGCAGTGGTTAAACTGAAAATGTTTAGGTAGGGGAACTCTCACATAGAGATTTCTGGGTAGTGTTACTCTCCTGTAGTATTTAATGGAGAAAGATGACAGAGCTGCAGGAACTGTCATACATTTTGTAAGAGGTAGTGGAAATAAGTTCCTGTGGACTCCTGTCTAGTTTAACTCCTGCAGCCCAGCCACAGAATTCCCCAGACAAATGCAGCCCGGCTTCAACATCTCTGAATACACATGACCATGCTGTAGCATCCAACAGACATACACAGTCCTGCTGCAACATCCCGTAAACAGACACTCCTCATCTGCAACATCTCTAGCCTAGCTGAAACACCCCCTGAACACATAAACATAGAGTAACATCACCTAAACATATGTAGCCCATCTGCAACATTTTCTGAACACCCGCAGTTGTAGTATCCCCTAAACATGTCCCTACTGTAACATCTGAAGACATACAGCTCTGGTACAACATGGCCTAAAAATGCACATCCCTGCTGTAAAATTCCCTGAACATCCTCAGTTTTGCTGCAGCATCCTCTAAGCATACTCAGTGGTGCTGCAACATCCCATAAACATACACAGCCCATCTGCAACACCCCTTTAACTCACACATCCCCACTGCAGTATCCCCTAAACACATACAGCCCTGCTCTAGCATCCCTTAAAAACTATCGGCATGGATATCCCCTAAATATGCCGAACTCTGCTCCAACTTCCCTTTAACATACCCAGCTCTGCTGCAACATCCCCTAAGCATACACAATCCAGATGCATCATTCCCTAAACACACAGCCTTGCTGCAGTATTTTGCCCTGCTGTAACATCCTCTGAATTCACATACAGCCCTGCTACATTTTTTTAGTTATTTGAAATTTCAGATTGATTACCTTTGAGCTAAAAGCTCTTTTTTTTTCCAATTATATGTTTATCTGTTTTTTCCCCGTTTTTCGCCCACCCTCATGACCCTGGTATGAGCGCGCACGTGTGGAGGTACACATGAATCATATACTGTGGGATGCCCCACCCTACCGGTCACCCATACCAACCTGCACCACCACCGGACCTCCACCTGGAGGCAGCAGGACTGCAGGAGGGCGACCCCCCCTCCCCGGGAGAGGAGAGCTGCCATTAGGCAGCTCAGTCCTGCTCCCACCCTCCCCCTCATGCCAGCTGCCGGGTGGCCTGAGGTCATTCACGAACCTGGGTCGCCGGCATGGTACGAGGTAAGGTGTCCAGCACCTCAGCCCTCAGTACCACTAGGCTGGCACTAATAGCTCTTTTAAAAAGGTTCCATGTCAAGTACAAGATATGCAGGATATATAAGATATACAAAATGTACATAATAAAGGTAGTTACACAAGAACATACAGAAACAGTGATTACTAATACAGAAGAGATTATAATTAAACTGTCATATAAGTAGCAGCTCACAGCCTTGTCTTGAGAAACAGCTAACAAAACAGCAGAAGTCTACGGTGGTAGACGTGTATCGGGGCATTAGGTAAGGTCAGTAGGGGGTGTGCTATTTGAGATGGGAGGGTAGATAGAGGAGTAGGACATAAAAGGGAGTAAGAGGGTGAGGAGTAGAGTGTAAGTGAGGTGAGAAGGGGGAATGGCAGCTAAGGTGTTACTACAGAGGGGGCAAATAAAAGGAATTACATTTCCCCACTTGTGAGAGGTGGCTTCTGAGTTCTGTTTTAAAATGGCCAACCTTTGCAGCATTCAACAATGTGGCAGGGAGACCATTGAGACATTTTTGGGCCCTATAGGCAAAGGGCCATTGTGCAAGGCTTGTCCTTCTATATGGTACACAGAGGGCATTGTTGGTAATGTTTCTGATGTGATGTGGGGTAAGTACAAGATGAAACAGTGTCTGGAGCCTGGAAGGGGTTAGGCTAAGAAATGCCTTCTTACTCAGGAGGCAGACTTAGTACATTATCTTTTCTTTGATGGAGAGCCACCAGTTTGGGCCTAAGGACTGCAAGTGTGGGTGAGTTTATCAATGCTGAGGACCAATCTGCAGGCTTTATTCAGGACCATCCTGACTATATTTAGTGAGGTGTCAGAGGCGGTGCTATAGACTGTCATCCCGTAGTCAATGACAGATAAGATAGAGCTGTTGACAACAATGCTCATGGCTTCAGGTGTGATAGAGTTCCTGTGCCTATATAGTATACCTAGTTTTGCATTCACAGTTTTAGCGATGTGGTCAATGTGTGAGTTGAAGGTGAGGGAGTCATTGAGTGTGACACAGAGGTATCTGAAGGTATTTACCTGTTTAAGTGTTTCGCCCTTCCTGTTGTGTATTTCGAGCTGGCTTGCTTTCCTCTTAGCCTGGTGGTTTGAGAGCAGCATAACTTTAGTTTTTTTGTAGTTCAGGAGGAGCTTTTTCTAGTGGAACCATTCTTCCAGCTCACTGAAGCTGCTTTGGAGCCCATTGGTAAGTGTACCCAGCTGATTGTTGCTTGCAAACACAACGGCATCATCCGCATAAAGCAGAATGTTTGATGAGCATGAGTCAGGGAGGGTGCTAACTAACAGGCTAAAGAGAAGTATGCTGAAACTTTGGCAACACCATAGAAAGCTATATAAATTAAAATAATGTGAAGCATAGTAATCAAAATGAAATGGAGGTGGTGAATGTGTACTGTAGCACATATGGGGTAACAGTTTTAAGCTGCATATGAGAGACGTACCAGAAAGTGGCAAGTGATGAGTTTAGCCACTCAGAAAAGTAAAGATGTAGTATGATGTTAAGGGAGAAAGATTATAAATTCAAAGGTAGCGTGCTATGAGCACAAAGGCGGCAGGATACCGTTTTTAGGTAACTACAATTGTTGTGAGAGCATAATATGAAGTGAGCTCCCATTGGAATAAAAATGCATACCACTAAATATATATGAAGTATCACTAGGAGAAACCTGTGGTAAATGATTTGAAGAGAATACGTGGCAGCAAGTTTCTCTCTGGAGATGAAGGAAAGAGATATTACCATAGCAAGTATTGGAGCTGAAGGTTAAATGTGAATGTATGTTACCTACGAGACTGCTGCTTTCTAAAGAGAATTGTTTACTTTATTTTTTAAAATAGTAACTTAAAGTCTGGAGTATCAACATAAGAGATGCAATATACTATGTTTCAGCATTTAAGAGTGTGCTGCCTATGAGATAGTCTTTTGGAAGGAGATTTTTTCATTTTAAAGATTAGCAACCAAACATGTGGGACACAGACATGAGACAAATGCACTTTGTCAAGCATCAAACACCAATCCTTGGTAAATGTTGCCTTTTAATAATATGGATTCAGAAGTGTATTCAATTTAGTGATGATATAATGTATTTACATACAAGTACATAATTTAATCAGTAAGGGGTAGTAATGAAGGAAAATATTAATTTAGTGATTAAGCTTTGCTAATTGTATAATGGGACACTGGTTAGAATAATTGATGTCCAACTGTAGAATGTCCATTGGTAAAGGGATAATAACTTGATGGTTTTTAATTATTAGGCACTTTATAGAGTTAAATCATTTGGAGGAGGTGTTTCAGGGAATACTGCACAGGATAGGGATTTAGATATAAGAAAAGCACAATAGATATATATGATATAAATGAAATGTGAAATGTTAGTTTTCATTTATACTTTTTCGTGTATTAATTTATTTCCTCATATAGATTAAATAGACACAAAAGAATAAATGAGCCAGAAGTTTGAATATATTAGCGAGCTGGCTGGCTCACTACTGAGAAAGTGAGTTCACTTCTGATCCTTGAATGAGATTTGGTTATTTGGAAAAAAAGTATATGGTTGGATGACTAAAGAAATATTATTTGTTGTTGCATTATAGGACTATAGGCACTCTCCTGAAGAAGCATATAGATATGCAAAATGTTGAGTCTGTGACCTTATTAATTCATCAATAAATTAAATGAAAGCGAATACAAGACTGATGTTGTCCATTCAGAGTATAGCACCCCCTGCATACACAGTTTGAACCTTTGATTTTGGCCTTGCGCATGCAGGGAGGCTGCTGAATCACCATATTTCGTCCCTGCCTGAGAGAATCTGGTGTGTGAATGCACACTGAACCAAGACTAAAGAGAAGGGGTCCCAGGTTGGTTTACTGGGGTACCTGAAGGAACATCTCCTTGGTTCTGAGCAGGGCACCATTGATTTTTACTTGCTGGATTCTATCTGTGAGGTAGCTTTGGAACTAACCAATGGCTTTGGAGGATAGACCTAGGGCAATACGTTTTGCTAAGAGAATATGATGGTTGACCAAATCAAAGGCTTTTGTTAGGTCTATATAAATTGACCCCACCTGTTTGCCGCTGTCTAGGGCTGTGTGAAGAAACTGTGTATTCAGTAAGTGTGATAGAGGTGCTATGTGCTTTGTAGAAGCCGTGCTGCTTGGCACATTAGATGTTGTATTTGTTTAGGTATTCCATTAATTGGTCAGACACAACTCTCTCCAGGGCTTTAGATGGGGGGAGAGGATGGAGATGGGTCTATAACTTGAGTGCAAGACACTGTCTCCATTTTTATGCACTGGGGTAACAAGTTATTTTCCAAAGCCTGGGAAATTGTCCAAGCATGAGAGACTTGTTAAAGAGCTTTGTAATAGGGGTTACAAGTTGGTCCAGGGTGAGGGCTACTTTTTCATGTCAATAGAGTCACTACCTACTCTTGTTTTGCCTAGTACTCATGTGATGTATTTTTTGGTGTTTGAGGTGGATACCTGTTTAATGTAAAAAGGGGGTATGAGGGCACCTAAACACATACAGTACACTGCTCTACTGCAACATCCTCAGAGCACAGTCCTGCTGTAGCATCCCCTACACAGCCCCAGCTCTGCTGCAACATCCTTTAAACATACACAGAGCTCTGTTGCAACATCCTCAGAGCATACCCAGTGCAGTTGCAACCTCCCATAAACATACACAGCCCATCTGCAACATCCTGTGAACGAAGGGCCATACTACATCATCCCCTGAACTCACACAGACCTGCTATGGCATCCTCTAAACACACACGTCCCTGTTGTAGCATTCCCTGAAAATGCTTTGCTGAAAAACACCCTAAATACATGTATGCACAACTCTGTCCAACATCCCCTGAATATACCCAGCTCTGCTGCAAAATCCTCTAAACATACACAGCCCAGTTGCAGCATTCCCAGAACACATACAGCTCTGTTGCAGCATCCCCTGTACACACACATACTTCTGCTTCAAAATCCACTAAACACACAGCCTTGCTGCATCACCCCTGTGATAGAGTCAGTAGGTGACCTATCACAGGTAAAAAGCAGAAAAGTGAGTGAAGGTTTTGGAAACCTGTTTTAAAGAGAAAAAGGAAACAGGTTCCCTCTTAATGAGGGAGGTATATGTGACAGGGTTCATATTAGGCCCTGTCCCATGTGTTATATATAAGGAAACCAGAAGCAAGGATCCTATTGCTATCTCTATCTATCTTTTCTAACTTCCTATTACACCGGCGCAGTCATTACCTCTACTGGACTAACCCCTGATTTTCTAGTTTCTCACTTGCTGGGTTCCCTACTACATAACACAGAGCTAGTGAAATGATGGCTGAGACAGGCAGCTATGACAGAGTGTGACATCAGACTGATGTAATCAGTCACAGTGGTCTAGCCACCTACGAGATGCATCACAGTGGTTGGCCTAGCAACAAAACGGGTCACATGCATGGCAACCAGCAGCTGTGGCTGTAATAATGCTGGTTGTGATGTCATACTAATTGAGGCATCATGCTGTCTGCATAATCTGATGTCCTGAACTGAATTAGTCAGTCTGTGCCTGAGTCTGTAACAGTGTGTGTCTGAGTTTGTGTCTGTGTGGAGACTCACCTGCAGCCAGTGAGGAGAAGGAGAGAGATTTTTTAGCAGAGGACAGGCTGCTTATTTCCTGCTGGAGAGATTGATCTGGAGACACTAGATGAGAGATGCTGATATTTTCCAATTAGTTTATTTGTTTTTGTTTCGTGTACAATAAAGCGCCACTTGTGGTTTTTCTACAACTTCTCCTAGACTGCTCATGCTTTCTGACCTATAAGCCTCCAAAATATTTTGTGTTAGAGGTATCTGGTTTAGTCACAACTGGTGTTATTCTGAGTCAGAAGCCACACCACATCCAGAAACTTCACCACAACCCCCTGAAAGCACACAGCCCTGCTGCAACATCCTCTAAACACACGGCTTTGCTGCAACATCCTCTGAATTCACATACAGCCCGGTAACAAAACCACCTGAACTTATACATAGCTCAGCTGCAACATCCTCTAAATGCACAACACTGCAGCAGCATCCCCTAAACAGTCCCGCTTTGCTGCAGCATCCTCTACACACTACTGTAACCTTCTCTAAACACAGAGCCCTGTTTCAGCATTCCCGGAACACACACAGCTCTGCTGCAATATCCTTTAAAATGTAGTCATACTACAACATCCCCTGAACATATACACAGTTCTACTTCAACATCCTCTGCACACACAGTCCTACTGTAGCATACCTTGAACATACACACACTTCTGCTGCAATGTTCTCTGGACATGCAGCTCTACTGCAGCACCCACTGAACATACAGTGGAGGTGGAGTGCTGCAGTATGCTGCAAGGAACAACGCAATTCAGTGGCAATTAAGCCCTTTTGTCATGCAGTATTTTGTGACATGTCACTTACTGCAAGGTACTACATCACACAGCTATGTTGAAACATCCTCTAGAGATCCCCAGCCCTGCTGCAAGATGCCTAGGAACATCTCCAGCTCTATTGCAATACCTCAAAACACACTGTCCAGCTCTAGAGTTCCCTGAATATACAAACCGCTCTGCTGCAGCATCCACTAACACACACAAATAACTGCTACAACATCCTCTATACATTCAGTCCTGCTGTTGCATCTCCTGAACACAAAACTCTGATGTAGCTTCCTCTGAACATATTGCCCTTCCACAGACATTCCCCAAACACCCCCAGCTTTGCTATAACATCCTGTTAACATACAGCTCTGAAGCAGCATCCCCTGAACATACACACAGCTCTGCGGCAGAATCCTCTGATCGCATACACAGCTCTGCTGCCACATCTTCTAAATATCCCCATCCCTGCTGTATCATCCTTTAAATATCTCCAGCTCTACTGCAAATTCCCCTAAACACACAGCAATGCAACCGTATCCCCTGATCGTATGCACAGCTTTTTTTTAACTCAGTAGGATTTTATTTAAGTTTGTGAACATAACAGGAATTTCAATCAGTACAGTGAATATGTATCAATACATATGTTCACAAATTATAAAAGTTTGATTCATAATATACCATATATTGACATCTGTTCTGTGCTTTACTACATTTCTTTTTGATAAGGCACTGCATAGAGTCCATGACTATTAGAAGGTGGCTACAGTTCTCAGCAGTGTCTTAATGAGATTCAGTCCATAATCCAAAAAAGTGAAACAAAGAACACAGGATTAGGCAAAGCTGGATTTGAAACTTTTCAAAAGAGCATAAACGTTTCTACAGCTATAAACAAACAGAAATTCAACTGTGCATCACCTCTCTCTCCTCTCCTCATTCCAATATTCAAAATGGATTCTTAACCTTTTTTGACTCGTTTCTATTTTTAACGAACCCTAAGTCAAGGGTGATTACTCGTCTCCCACTCCTCTTCATCTCCCCTTCCAATGTTTTCCTCTCCTGTCTGTTTCTCCAAGCTGGCGTGCCATGGGTGCCATATATCTAGGAGCTTTTCTTGATTTAACCTGAATGTATATATGATTTTTTCCATTCGTTCTAGTTCCTGTATCCTTGCTTTCCAGTGGGTTATGGAGGGGGGGGATCTGTTGCCAGTCATTTGGCTGTGATATGTTTCAGGGCCACTATCTGTAATATCTGATCAAGTGTCACTAGTTTTGTTTTCTTTGATGATAAAGTAGGGAGACCTAAAACTAAGTCTGTAAAAGTAAAAGGAAGAGGGAATCCTACTACTTGTTGTATGGCTCCATGAATCTGACGCCAGAATTCTTTTAGCTTGGGACAACCCCAAAAAACATGAAAGTGTGTTCCTTTGGGTTAGCCACAGAGTTTCCAGCATGCCTCTGAGGCCTTTTGGTTATAATGGTTTGTAACTGTGGGGGTCTTAAAAAAGCAAGTCAGGATTTTCCAAATGTGTTCTCTCCACAGTGGGGAAGAAGTAGTTTGATGACCCTTTTTTATCCTCTGGGCCCAGGCCGTGATGGGGATGGGTATCCTGCTTTCTCTTTCCCATTTACTTCAGATTTCTTCTAAAGGGAGTGAATTCGTGTGGATCAGGGTCCTGTATAAGATCAAGATATATCTTAGTTTATGTCGTATTCTAATGGCATTGTACCAGTAGGCTTCTAAAGGCATCAAGTCTCTCCTAATCTTCTGTAAGTTATCTACCCTATTGATGCTATTAATGAAGTTTCGGGTTTGTAAATATCTGAAAAAATCTTCTCTTTGAAGAGAGAAACATTCTAGTAAGGTGGCTAAAGTAAGACAACCTGTTCTGTCTACATACTGATGGAAGGTAGTGAGGTCCTGTAGCACCCAATACACATATCAACTATCTAGTTGTGGTGGGATAAACTGGTCCTCATGCCGTATCATGGATAGCGGGCCCAACTTATTTAGGGTAGATGTGAGGCATAAAAGGATTCTCAAGGAATGTTTCACTCATGGATTTGTTGTATGGGACCATATGTTGGGGTGAATAGCATTTGTGGATAATGTCCACAAGGACTTCCCCACTATTGTGGCTTCTTCTATTGGGTACCAGCCCAAATTTAGTCTCTGCATCACTCAGGTGCACAATTGGGCTCCTTGTGCTGTCAGGTAATAGTGGTAGAAATGGGGAAGACCAAACCTACCTTCTTCCTGAGGTGACCTGAGAATTTTAATTGATAGCCTTGGTCTTTTACCCATCCATACAAAGTGCTGAACCTCTTTATTCAGTTTATTCCAAAAATGATTTGTAATTGGTATGAGAAGGGTTTGGAACAGGAATAAAAGTCTTGGGAGGACCTTCATATACCCTTCCATATAGTGACAATGGCAAAAATCTCCATCTTGCAAGATGCACCTGTAAGCTGTTACAAAGTTTGCTATAATTATTGTTAAATAGTCTAGATAGGTCTGCTGAGTTCTGAGTCCCCAAATATCTAAAGCTGTTCTTTCTGGCTCACAAAAATGGAAATGTATTTTTGAAGTGTTGTGTAGAGTTATTGTTAAGGATGATTGCATCTGACTAGAGAGGTTTATTTTATAGCCCTCCAACTCTCCAATATCTTCAGCATCTCCAGCAGGCAGGGAAGAGCAGTCTGGTGTTCACTTAGAAAGAAAAGAGAGTTATCAGTATAAAGTGTGAGCTTTTTCTCCACTCCACCCACCATCACCCCTCTGATCTCTTGATTAGTGCATATCCAAATCACTAGGGGATCCAGGGAGAGGCCAAAAAGCAAGGGGGAAAGGGGGTAGCCCTGTCTGGTTCCCCTCCTTAGGGGAAAATGGTCTGATAAAAAAACATTAACCCACACTCCTGGTTCAGGTTTCTGAGATAGAGCAGAGACTGCTGATATGAATCCTTCACCTAGTCAAAATTTAAATAGGGTGGAGGTCGTAAAGCCCCAGTCCACCCTGTCGAATGCCTTCTTGGCATCCATACTTACAACCAGTTGAAGTGAACTGGAACGCCGTTGGGCGGAAATGATGTTTAAAAACCTTTGGATGTTGTCTTGCAAATACCTGCTGGACACAAATCCTGCTTGATTGGAGTGCACTAGGGGAGAGATGCATGTTTGCAGCCTATCTGCTAAAATTCCTGTAAAAGTCTTCATGTCTACCGGTAATAAAGAAATGGGTCGGTATGATCCACATGATTCAGGGTTCTTACCCAGTTTAAGTATGACCAAGATTTGTGCCAAGTTCCAGGATGGGAGAACATCTTTTTCCTTTTTTAAGATCTTATTATATGTCTTGACCAATATTTCAATAATTTGGTGATGACATTTTTTGTAAAATTCTGCTGAAAAGCCGTCTAAGCCTAGCACCTTTCCATTTTTAAGTTGTTTTATTTTCTGAAGCACTTCCCCTTTGCTAAGAGGAGCATTAAGGGCTGCTCTAGCTCTGTCATCAAAGGAGGGCATCAGAAAAGCATTCAAAAATTGTTGCACTTTATGTTGGTGATCCAGAATGGGCTTTGAGTCATAGAGTTCTGAATAAAATTGGCAAACTGATGCACTATTTTGGTAGGGCAGGTGGTTGACAAACCATCCCCCTCTCTTCTAAGTCTGGTCACTGCTCTATTTGCTGTTTCCTGAAGAAGCTGCCAGGCCAAAATCCTCCCCGCCCTATTCCCCCTCTCATAGTACTTTTGTCTGATGTATCTCAATAGGCCCTCAATTTGTATATCAATTAGTTTGTTTAAGGCCCTATGTTTCTGTTCAAGTTCTGCTTTACAGTCTTCGTATAAGGTAGACTGATGCAAGGATTCAAGGTGGGCTATTCTATGTTGTAGCTCTAGTCTCACTTTTAATCTGTCTCTTTTCAGCTTACAGTAGCTGAGTATTTGATTATTTTCCATTTCAAACAGCACTTTAGGGTGTCCCATCTAATGCCCTCACGTGTGTTTTGCTAGGGATTGTTTTGGGAAAATGTCTGAATAGTGTATTTAATCATTTCCTGAAAATCCTCTCTGGTTAGCAGACTGACATTCAGTCTCCAACATAAATAAGGGGAGGTTGGGATAGTGGAGATTTGCAGGGAAACTGGGGCGTGGCTGGAAAGAGCGATATTTCTTATGTCACATTTCTCCAGCCTTTGGTCCCAGTTGTCTGAAACTAGAAAGTAGTCAATTTTAGAATAACCCTTGTGTCTTGGAGAATAGTATGAGTAGTCCCTATTGTTTGGATGTAGGAAGCACTAGCTTTCCACCAGACCCAATTCTTGGCTTAACCTCAGCTATAGTTTGCCTGTTCTGTTCATCCCCTTGGCCCAGTTTCCAGTACTATCCACCCCTGTATGCATTACTGCACTGAAGTCTCCTCCTGTCACTATCAAGCTGTGTGAATCTGTGACAGCTTCTTTCAGAATATTTGCACAAAAAAGATAATCTAGGTGCCTCTTCGTTCGGGGCGTAAAGATTAACTAGGGTGCAGCTTTGACCTCTGTATGTCCCTTGTATCAAAATAAACTTCTCTTCTAGGTCTTACTTTACCTTTGAAACCACCCATGGGGCAATTTGCCACACCAATATGGTTACTCCCCTGTGATGGGGACTTGCCCTGTAGTGAGAGGCATAAACCTCCCCCCCCCACAATCTTCCGAGCTTGCAGTGCTCTTCCACTGTTAAGTGAGTTTCATGAAGGAAAGCCACTGTGGCATTCTGGCATTGTAGCTCCTGTAAGATTTTTGCCCTCTTAACTGGGTTATTAATTCCCCTAACATTAAAGGTGACAATCTTTAGATCGGCCATGTTTGAAAAGAACCCGGCTTAACATTCCCTGACATGAAAGGTGGAGAGGGGTGCGGTTTCTACAACCATGGAACAACTTTAAACTCTCCAGCAATTTAGCCCAAACACAATCATAAAAAATCAAACAACCAAAGCAACAACTTTTTCAACATCTTAAAGAACCTTTAAGGTGAAATCGCCACACCCACCACTGAACATATCCTTGGGGTGTGGAGGAGGACCAACTCGTAGCTGGGTCCTAAGTCCAGCGTAGGTCAAATTGTCCCAAACTCCTATCTGCTGGAAGGACACTTCCCTAAATGTGTGCACTTACTTTGTTGACAAATCAGCTGATGCTTATCTTGAGCCATCAGTGTATCCAGTCGCACTGCTAATCATGCATAGGCTTCACTCCCCCAGTGTCTGTTTTCGACTATGTCTTGATTTACTGTATTTTTATTTACCTACTATTATGTCACCCCCCTCTCTTGCCCCCATTGGCAGCATGGGGGGAGAAAACCCAGCTCCATTAGGGCAGGTGAAAAACCTGTCCATCAGTAGAGTGTCAGGGGGGTTGTGAATAAGTTCTATTTCACTTAATTACGGGCATGATTGCAGGCCCCAAGGTCCCTTCCTGCTCCTTCGAGCCCCCCAAACCTGCCCCCCGGGGACTGCCTAGGCAATTAGCAGCTACCATCAGTTTCCTTTAAATCTATGGTAGTTACGCTCCTCTGGGGTAACCACAGGCAACAGGCCATCCGCGAGCCATCAGGACCAAATAAAGAAATCAGACTCTTTTGCCAATCATTGCTAGCTCCACTGACTCCCTATATCTTTAAGTACTGCTTTTGAATGTCTCTTCATCAGTGGTTGCATCATCTCAACATGCCAATCTGGCCTCCACAGGCCCTCTGTGCTACATATTGGGCTCATCACCAGTGCTGGCTACTATTAGTCAGCAATCTGGCCACCAGAGCTCAATGTCTGAATTGTTACATAGGGAGGTTCAACTATGGGAATGTAACTTTCTGTAATTTCCATGGACTGACTCACCCTCAAGGCCCTCATTGCCATCATAGTTGCTGCCAAAGAGCTCCAGCCCTTTGCCAGGTTAGGTCTACCAGGGACGCCCCAGGGACGCCACTCGGTCGCGAGGCAACCCGTCAACCTACAACCCACCCTCCCTCTCTACAGGTGAAGCAGTCACCTCCCCTCAGCAGTCCACCCTACCTTATTCCCCATCTACACCTTATGTAACATTTCAGAAATCAAGTGATATCCCCACCCCCACTTATTTTAAACAAGCAATGGAACTCCTATACGAGCCCCCTCATCTGTTAGTCCACTCACTGCCAACCAGTCCAAATCTGTAGACCCCATCAAAATTTGGGAATTTTCAGGGGGGGGACGCTAAAACCGCGCCATCTTCAAGCCCTTGCAGGGGTTCAGAGTCCGTCGTGTTGTCTCCATCTGTAGTACAGGCCAGTGCTGTTGGCTTTTCTTTGTGTGCATGTACCAAGGTCCACAGGTAGAATATGTCTGGATGGTTCTCTCTTCCTCTTTTTGTGGATCCTGCTTGCTGCCATGCTCTGTTCACCACCTGATTGGCTTTTGTTTGAAAAGAGGTCTGAGAGACTGTTATATCCACTGATGTGAGAAAGCATTAATGCTGCTAGGTCCGAATATCACTGAGGGCATTTATCTGTGAGTACCTTCAATTTGGCTAGATATCTACAAATGCCCTGTACCCCTTTTGTTGCAATGCATGAACTACAGACAGCATTTTCTTTCATTGCCCTAATAATTTAGGGGTGTAGTCGTGGTCAAAAAATAATTGGACATTCCCCCAAAATATTTCTTTTTTGGCCCAGGCCTGTCTAAGTACTTCTTCCTTGACACGGTAGTCAAGAAAGGCTATCACTGTGGAACGTGAGCGTGCTTTTGGATCTCTAGGTCGGGGGACCAGGGAACGATGGCCTCTGATTATGTCCATTTTTTTTAAAAGCTAACTTAATAGTTCTGCTATGAAGGATTCTATGAATGTGAGCATGTTGCCCATTTCCACACCCTCTGGTACTCAGTGAATACGGATATTGTTGAGTCTGTTGAGATTCTCTATATCCTACAATCTTTGCTCTAATAATTGCTCTCTTTTATGTAGGTCTAACAGGGCAGAGTTGTGGGTGCCTGTAGTTGTAGTTTACTCATTTAAGTTTTTTTCCATGATTTCTGTTTTTTTTGATAGCGAGTCAATTTCACGATAGTCTTCTGTGGCCCTAGTCTCCAAGCATTCTAAGGTAGCCTGCATTTTTTGGAGAGTGGTGCAAAGTTGTTTTGAGGTTATAGTGCATTCCAGCTCAGCCAGAGACTCTGGATCCGGGGTTAGGGCCATGAGGCCGCCGATGAGTGGGCCACAGTAAGCTGGGGATAGTCCAGCATGGTTTTGTTCTGTTTTGCGGCCCGCGCTTGTAACTTATCCTTCATTTCATGTCTGGTGGCCATTCAAGAAATATATTCCTTGTTTGTGGAGGCATTAAGGCTTGTTTATTTTGCAGATGATGGTGGATTGTTATAGCGGTGCTCCGGAGCTCACAGCTCAAGCTGCCATTAGTGTGGTGCTCACACCAGAAGTCCGTATGCACAGCTTTGCTGCAACATTCTCTAAATACCCCCAGCCCTGTGCAACATCCCTGAAGTATCTTCTGCTCTACTGCAACATCTGATTAACATACAGCCCTGTTGCTGCATCACCTGAACAGCTGCATACTTCCTGCAGCATCTTTTAAACATACAGCCCTGCAGCAACATCCCCTGAACCCGAACACAGCTCTGCTTCAACATGCCCTGTATATCTGCAACTCTACTGAAACATCTGAACACACAGCCCAGCTGCGGTATTCTCTGAACAGCCCCATCACTGCTGTAACATCCTTAAACATATATCCCTGTTGCAACATCCCCTGAACACAAACACAGCTCTGCTGTCACATCTTCTAAACACAGAGTCCTTTTGCAGCATTTCCTGAACACACACACAGACACACACATTCACAGCCACCCACCCCTGTGGTACAACCTCCCCTAAACATACAGCCCTACAGCAACATCCCCTGAACACACACCCACAACTCTACTGCCACACTCTGTTCATATACACCCTTGCTGCAGACACAATTCTCTGAACATACAGTGGTGCTCGGTGTCAGGCTCATTTTTGTCAAGGCATATTGTGACACTATTTTCACTGTGCCCAGAGCTATGTCTAGACATAATGATTGGAAACACAAAGCAATAAAGCAATTAGCAGTGATGGCTCTATCCAGTTTTGACAGTTCATGTCTGAAGGTGTTGATTGACATGATTAGATAGGAAGGAACCTGATATTGAGCATCACCTGCACACATTTCTTCTCAACATGCTTTAAACATACAGCCCTGCTGCATTATCCCAAGAACATACATGAAGCTCTGCTTGCAATATTCCCTGAACACATGCATAGACAGCTCTGGAGTTACATCCTCTAAACACATAGGCCAGCTGTAACATCTGATGGACATCCACAGCTCTACTGAAGTATTCCCTAAACACACATCCCTGGAGCATACCCAGCCCTTCAGCATCATCCTTTAAACATGCTGCCCTACTACAGAATCCCCTGAACACACAGCCCTGCTGCAACAGTCTCTAAACATAGCATTCTCGGAACACACGCACACACACACACACATCTCTACTGCAACATCCTCTAAATACACAGTCCTGCTGATACATCCCATGAACACACAACTCTGCTGCCACATCCTCTAGTCACATACAGTACAACCTTGCTGCAGACACAATGGGGCTCAGTGTCAAGTTCCATTTTGTCATGTTGTGATACTATCATCACTATGACCTAAATTATGTCTACACAGCGACATAATGATTGATAACATAAAGCAATTAAGTAATTAGCAGTGATGGCTCTGTCCAGTTTTGCCAGAAACATAGAAACATAGAATCTGATGGCAGATAAGGACCGCCTGGCCCAACCAGTCTGCCCATTTCCCTACCTGATGGATAAGCTGCAGATTCTAGTTAATCAACAGCTTACTTCCTCCTGCCCCCCACTAGAATTTCCTTAATGCCTGTCCCATGCATTCTTGAATTCTCCCACTGTTCCTGACTCCACAACCTCCTCAGGAATGCTGTTCCATGCATCCACAACTCTCTCTGTGAAAAAATACTTTCTAACATTACCTCTGAGCCATCCCCCCTCTATCTTTAAATGCAGACCCTGCACCATTTTGGTTACCCTCCTCTGAACAGCCTCCACTCTGTCTATGTCTTTGCGAAGATGAGGTCTCCAGAATTGCACGCAGTACTCCAGATGGGGTCTCACTAACTGTCTGTACAGAGGGATAACAACTTCATGTTTTCTACTGTTGATGCCTCTCCCTATGCATCCCAGTATCCCCCCAGCCCTCCTTACTGCCTTCTCACATTGCTTGCCCACCTTTAGGTCATCTGATAAAACTACTCCTAGGTCTCTTTCGATTTTTCTTGTTGTTATTAACTCACCCCCCACTGTGTACTGCTCCCCTGGGATTTTGTTTCCCAGATGCATTACCTTGCACTTCTTTGCATTGAATCTGAGCTGCCACATATTTGACCATTCCTCCAACCTTGCCAAGTCTGTTTTCATTCTTTCCACCCCACCTTGTGTATCAACCCTGTTGCAGATCTTTGCGTCATCTGCAAAGAGGCATATCTTTCCTTCCAGGTGCTCTCCAATGTCACTTATAAAAATATTAAAGAGGACAGGTACCAGTACTGAACCCTGCGGTACCCCGCTAGTTACCCTCCTTTCTTCACTGTGGACTCCGTTTACTATTACCTTTTGCGTCCTGTTGTCCAGCCAGTTTTTTATCCAGGCTACCACCTTGGGACCCACTCCAAGGCTGGCTAACTTGTATATTAATCTTTTGTGTAACACTGTGTCAAATGCCTTGCTAAAATCTAGGTAGGCCATATCCACAGCCCCTCTCTGGTCTACTACTTTGGTCACCCAGTCAAAGAAATCTATTAGGTTCATCTAACATGAGCTTGCTGCTGTGAAACCATGCTGCCTTGGGTCCTGTGCCCCACTGGCCTCTAGGTACTCAACAGTTCTTTCCTTCAGAAGTGATTCCATCATTTTCCCTACCACTGAAGTCAAACTAACTGGTCTGTAGTTTCCTGCCTCTGCCCTGCTCCCACTTTTGTGAAGTGGAATCACATTTGCCCTCCTCCAGTCCTCAAGCACCTCTTCATCCTCCCATGATTTGTTAAAGAGAGTAGTCAGTGGTGTTACTAGTTCTACCCTTAGTTCTTTTAGTATTCTTGGGTGAATCCCATCAGACCCCATTGCTTTGTCCACCTTCAGTTTCAAGAGTTCTTTCAAAACCCTTTCTTCTGTGAATGGACTGGTATCGACCCCCCTATTCAGAGTTTCTCCGTTGTTTGGTTTAGGCACCTCCCCCTCCTCATCTGTTGTGAATACTGAGCAGAAATATTCGTTCAGTATCCCTGCTTTTTCACTGTCACCCTCTGCCCACATTCCCTCCCCTTTATTAAGTCTCTGTATCCTTCCCTTGGTCTTTCATCGCTCCCTAATGTACCTATAAAAGGTTTCATCCCCCTTCTTAACACAGTTGGTTATCTTTTCCTCAGTTTGTGCCTTTGCTATTCTGATTGCCTTCCCTGCCTCCTTCTGCTTTAACTAATAAAGTTCTCTGTCCTGCTCCTTCTGTGTTTCCTTATATTTCCTGAATGCTATCCTTTTCTCCTTAACCGTCCCGGCCACCTCTTTCGAGAACCATACTGTTTTTTTCCTTAATTTTGTTTTATTGATTTGCTTCACACAAAGGCTTGTTGCCCCTGTGATGGCTGTTTTGATTATTTCCCATTGTTCCTCCACCCCTTCTTCTTGCCCATTTGCTAGTGCTTTTCTAAGGCACTCTCTCATTTTCCCAAAGTCAGCCTTCCTAAAGTCCAATACTCTTGTTTTTGTATGGCTTGACTCTATGGCTGTGTTTATTGTGAACCACACTGTTTGGTGGTCACTTGTTGCCAGATGGCTACCCACTTCTAAATCTGAGATCCTTTCTCCTTCCCCATTTGCGAGTACCAGGTCTAAGATTGCTCCCTCCCGAGTGGGTTCCAACACTAGCTGTCTGAGGCATGCCCCCTGTAGGGCATCAAGAATGACCCTGCTCTTGGATGTTCCTGCAGCAAAGGTACTCCAGTTAACATCTGGCATATGCAGGTCCCCCATCAACAATATCTCTCCTTTTTCTGCCATTTTAAGGTCACCTTCTATCATTTCCTTGTCCATTTCCTCCCCCTGAGATGGGGTCTGTACACAACCCCCATGCAGATTGTGGTGCCATTTCCTGTCTCCAGGGTGACCCATAGTGACTCATCAACTTCCTGTTTACTCTTTAGTTCTGTTGCTTTAATCCCTTCCCTTATATAGAGAGCTACTCCTCCTCCTCTTTTACCCACCCTGTCCCTCCTGTAGACTGTGTATCCTGGTATGTTGACTTCCCACTCATGGTTCTCTGTGTACCATGTTTCGGTGACTGCCACAATATCCAGGCATCCATCTTCCATTAAGGTCACCAGTTCAGAGAGCCACCAGTTCATGTCCGAAGGTGCTGATTGGCATGAATGGACATGAGGGAACCCGATACTAAGCATTACCCATAAACACACAGCTCTGCTGCAACATGCTTTAAACATACATCCCTGCTGCATCATCCCCTCAGCATACAGATAGGTCTGCTACAACACTCCCTGAACACACACACACACACACAGTTCTGCTGCAACATCTTCTAAACATACAGCTCTGCTGCAACATCCTTTAAATCTACAGTACGGCTGCAGCATCCCCCCCCCCGAGTATACACACAGATCTGCTGCCGCATTCCCTGAGCACACACAGCTCTGCTACAAAATAGTCTAAACATACAGCCTTGCTGTAACATCCTTTAAATCTACAGTCTGGCTGCAGCATCCCCTGAACACACACAGCTCTGCTGCTGCTGCTGCAAAAAAAAAAAAAAAACTATAAACATCTAAACACACTGCACAAAAAAATAAGTGAGAATGTTTGAAAAAGCATTCCTTCTTCAGAGTGCTGAACCATGCTTAAGTCAGGCACAGTCCCTCTGGTGATCGCATTGGGTCAGACTTGTATTTTCCCAAACTTGACTCACAACAGGATCAACCAGATACATTTTACTAATTTAAAAGCCAGGATCAATTGGATACATTCTAAAAAAAATAAAATAAATAATACGTTAAAGACGCTTGCAATAGCAAAAACTATCCGTTGCTGTAGTGATTCATCACTAAACAGAAATGGAGCTGCCATGTTTGTAGAACTGTTCAGCCTATCCACGCACAGAATAGAAGCCAATGAGGTAGTGTGAAGATTTTGACAGGAGAGTTAAAGCAAAATGCCATAATAACCCTGTAACCTCGTTATTATGGCATTTTTAATACAAATCCAGGCCATTTATTAAAGGAGATCACCAGTAATTATATACCCATTTTGTATAAAAACATTGTATATCTAGTAGAGCAATCCATGTCCACTAATGCCAATATTATGAGTGCTATGCTTGTAGAGCTGTTATGAAATTTTTGCCAGCGAAGTTCCATCGAAGTCATCAGATTCACCTTCATGGATCATTTCACAAAGTTTTTCTATTTAATAGGAAATTCACCATTGGTAACTTCACCTTGCAACTTTGCTTTCAACTTCTCCTTGGGTACACAAAGGCAAATTTGGGTTAAAATCCCTTCCTTCCAGTAACTACTCCTACTCCTACACTCGAGAGGGAGCAATCTTAGACCTGGTTCTCTCAAATGGAGATGAAGAGAGGATCACAGATGTAGAAGTGGGTAGCCATCTGGGAACTAGAGTCAAGCTGTACAAAGGCAAAGGTACTGGATTTTAGGAGGGCTGACTTTGCCAAAATGGATAAGTGCCTAAGGAATGCACTAGCAAATGGGCAGGAAGGAGGGGTGGAAGAACAATGGGGAATGATAAAAACTGCCATCACAGAGGCAACAAGCCTTTGTGTGAAGCAAATAAACAAAACTAAATGATGTAAGAAACCACTATGGTTCTCAAAGGAAGTGGCAGTGAAGGTTCAAGAGAAAAAGAAAGCTTTCGGGATGTACAAGGAATCACAGAAGGAGCAGGACAGAGAACTGTATCAGTTAAAGCAAAAGGAAGCTGGGAAGGCAGTCAGAACAGCAAAGGCCCAAACCGAGGAAAAGATAGCCAACTCAGTTAAGAAGGGGATAAAACCTTTATAGGTACATCAGGAGTGAAGGAAGACCAAGGAGGGATAGTGAGGCTTAATAAGGGGGGGAGGGTGGGCAGAGGAGACTGTGAAAGGCAGAGATACTAAACAAATATTTTGCTCAGTATTTACAAAGGAAGGGGGGTACCTAGAACAAACAGTAGAAACACACTGGATACAGAAGTTGATACCAGCCCATTTACAAGAAGAAAGTGTTCTGAAAGAACTCTTAAAACTGAAGGTGGACAAAGCAATGGGGCCTGATGGATTCATCCCAGAATTCTAAAAGAACTAAGGGTAGAATTAGTGACACCACTGACTACCCTGTTTAACAAATCATGGAGGATGGGGTGGTACCCGAGGACTGGAGGAGGGCAGATGTGATTCCCCTTCACAAAAGTGGGAGCAAGGCAGAAGCAGGAAACTACAGACCTGTTAGTTTAACCTCAGTGGTAGGGAAAATGATGGAATCACTTCTGAAGGAAAGAATTGTCTAGTATCTAGAGGCCAGAGGGGCACAGGACCCAAGGCAGCATGGATTCACAGCAGGAAGGTCATGCCAGACAAATCTGATAGATTTCTTTGACTGGGTGACCAAAGTAGTAGATCAGGGAGGGGCTGTGGACATGGCCTACCTAGACTTTAGCAAGGCATTTGACACAGTCCCACACAAAAGATTAATATACAAGTTAGCTAGCCTGGGAGTGGATCCCAAGATGACAGCCTGGGTAAAAAATTGGCTGGAAAATAGGACACAGAGAGTAATAGTAAATGGAGTCCACTCTGATGAAAGGGGTTACTAGTCGGGTGCAGGGTTCAGTATTAGGAGCAGTCCTCTTCAATGTCTTTATAAGCGACATTGCAGAGGGACTGGAAGGAAAAGTATGTCTCTTTGCAGATGACACAAAGATCTGCAACAGAGTTGATGCACAAGGTGGGGTGGAAAGGATGAAAAGGGACTTGGCAAGGTTAGAGGAATGGTCAAATGTATGGCAGCTTAGATTCAATGCTAAGAAGTGCAAGGTAATGCACCTGGGAAACAAAAACCCAGGGAAGAGTACACAATGGGGATGAGATACTAACAACAACAAAATGGAAAGGGACCTGAGGGTAGTCATATCAGATGACCTAAAGGTGGGCAAGCAATGTGAGAGGGCAGCAAGGAGGGCTGGGGGATATTGGGATGCATAGGGAGGCATCACCAGTAGAAAACAGGAAGTTATTATCCCTCTGTACAGACAGCTGGTCAGACCCCATCTGGAATACTGCGTGCAGTTCAGACCAGTCTGTAAAGACATAGACAGTATGGAAGCTGTCCAGAGGAGGGCAACTAAAATGGTGCAGGGTCTGCACCGGAAGACATATGAAGAGAGACTAAAGGAGCTTAATATGTATAGCCTCGGGGAAAGGAGGAGAGGGGGGACATGATAGAACTTTCAAGTACCTCAAGGAATCAACAAAGTCCAAGAGGGTAGCATCTTTCAAAAAAGGGTGTGCAAGAACAAGGGTACAATTTGAAGATAGAGGGGTGGCTCAGAGTTAATTTAAGGAAGTATTTTTTCACAGAGAGGGTTGTGGATGCATGGAACGCCTTCCGGGAGGTCGTGGAGTCAAAACAGTGGTGGAATTCAAGCATGCATGGGGCAGTCATAAGGCAATTCTAGGGGATGGGGGTAGGAAGAAGTAGGCTGCTGGTTAACTAGGATCTGCAGCTTATCCAGTAGGCAGGGAAATGGGCAGACTGGGTGGGCCAAGCGGTCCTTATCTGCCGTCAAATTCTATGTTTCTATGTTTCTATGTTTTGGATTTATTAGACATAACTTGGTCACATTTTGTGAAATTTGCCTAAAACATGATATGATTGTAGTTCAAGAGGAGGTGCATAATCAGTGTATTTTTGATGATTATTGGACTTTAATTATGGATACTGCACCATGGTCAAGTTGGGAGGTGATTTTGGGGTGTTGTACACCCCATTAATTTTTCATGGGGTATTATGTGTTACTATTTTAGTACACGTTGAGGCCTTTCTTTATATGTATAGAGTGTCCTTAACTCCAAAGACTTGTGGCATTATGGCTTGCTAAAGTTGCATTGTTATCCTATGGGACAGTATGGTTTATGTGGTCACTTGCAACCTGTAAAATAAACATGCTCCCCAGGTTGTTTACCACTGCTTCTATTGTCACCTCCCACATCCCCCACCAGCATGGCTGCCACAGATGTGGCAGCGAAAAATGTGGCTATGCTAACATCACCACAGTCAACTACTCCTTTGCTGCTACCATCCCCAGAGCCCACAGAATGCGTTGCAGCAGACTTAGGTTTTTTTAATTGCAGCACTATTTTGCCCCACAGATTTTGAACACTTCTTTGCTGCCTCCCCAGCACCCCTCCATTTAGTAGAGCTTATCTTCCTGGTAATTCCTATATCATGATTGTAACAAGAACAAGAGCACCAGAATATTTTTTTTCTCCTTTTTATGGGAGTGTGGGTTGCAAGATAATACACAAAGGGATTTAAGTCAGGAACTGGGGTACCCACGCAGACTGCACAAGAATTTACAAGACTTTACACTGAAACAAATATGCCAGAATTGTTTTCCGTTTTTTTTTCTGTTTTGGCTTTGTACAATACACCACACAACACAAACAGGGATTATTTAAGGCACTAGGGATTAGGAAACCACGTACAACACATAACGAGCTACTGTACTGCCTAAAACTAATATTAGTTTTTATATATGGTGCACATTTTCTTTTCCCTTTGGTTACTTAGAAGATTGTTTACCTGGTGTTAATAGGTTTGATGTATGGAATAGCACTTTGCCTGGCAGCTGGCCACCTTCATTCCTCCCACTGCAGCATCAGCATTGTGACCTCACTGACTGTGACATCACTGCTGCTGAGGAACAGCCACTTAGTAGATGTCAGATCAGTCACCTGTGATGTCGTTTCCAGTGAGATCGAAATGTTGATGATGTAGTGAGGAGAATACAGATAGATAGCTATGTCAGCTGCCATGCCGAAAGCTATTCCACACATCCAGCACAATATTATCACATAGAAAACTTTCTAATGAGCAAGAGGAAAAAGACCAATACTTTAGAAATAAAACAGTACAACTGACTGCTTTTTAAAATTTGTATTATTTGCCCATCTGCCTGCTTTGGTTCCTCTAGCTCTTTAAAATACTTTTTTACATAGACAGAAGAAGACCAACAGAAAGATTTGTTTTCCTTTTATTGAGGGGGAGAGGCTAACAAATCAATATACACAAGAGGGATTTATGGCTGGAATTGCCTCACATCAGTGTCTCTGAACATTTCTCATTTGGGTCCATTTCTTGTTCTCCAAGGCTTGATAACACACATCATCACTAGCTCCCAAACAGTTAAGTAGGAACCGGCAAACTCAAAGAAAACCTGGAAGCACAAGTTAAAAACATCACTGCTTGTTCCCACTGTGCTGCCTGGAATGCCCCACAAGCTGTCGTCAAAGAACATTACTGTGTATCTCTCACTGAGAATAGCAGCTGACAGGTAATGACAAACCGGAACTGCACATGCATAGTACCACCCAGATCTAGCAACCAAGGACTATTTTTTCCCAGCGCAGCAATAAATACAATAAAAACTTAATAAAAACAGTAGTAAACATTTTTGATTTTCTTTTCTTTGTTAAAAACATGAGCATATTGTATAATAGCAATATACCACTCCATAGTGTGGGTATATGGCAGGATTTACCACTTCAGGTAAGGTTTACTCACGAGGCCTACAGCCTTGTGACCAAACCACACCAGACATGATAAATCCTGCCATATATCCACGCTCTGTCATGGTATATTGCTTAAACAGTCGATGATCCACGGGCACAAGGCATAGCTCAATCTAATAGAGTGCTTTTGGACAACAAACTCCACCATTTGAGGGATTTTAAAAGGTTTTATTGAACACAGTTCTGAGATCACAACTGACTCCAGTTCTCTTCTTCACACACTGCAATGAAGTCAACCTCTGCATCGAAAAAGAACCCATGTGACCTCCTATCCCACGAGTCCTTGCTAACTTCACCTTTGGATCATTATTCCTATGCGAAGTTAGGTGAAGTTTACATTTTCTGCATTTGCAAATTCTGCCTTTCAGGTGAAGTGCGACTTTGTCTTGCATATTAATTTAGCAAATTCCGCAAAATTCTTGAAATAGTCCACAAAGTGAAGTTTTCCAATTTCACACATCACCATATGCTTATAATTAATATGTTTCATTCTTGAAACGTGATTCATATTTTGCTAACTGCAGTCCTCACACTATGATACAACATTTGCTTATATAATCAATTATTTTTGGAAGTAGTGTACTTGTTAAAAATGGTTGCAAATCAGAAGCCAAGAGCAAAAAAAAGTAATAATAGTTCCGAAGTACCTTTTCTGTATTTCCAAGGTCACTCATAAGTACAATGGATTCCACTTCAATGCACACCTGTTTTGCAGATAAAAATGTGCATTTAAGCGGAATGTGCACTTAGCCAAAATGCCATTAAACACAATATGTTAGTGATCAGAAACACATTAGTGTAAATCCATTTTTATTTTTATTAATTAATTGATTGGCACAGTTAAAAGAGTGATTTTACTGCTGTATTAATGAGGTATACCATCATATGGGCAACTGAGATTGAGCTACTCAAATATGAGCAACTCAATCTCAGCACCTGTATTTCGAGCCTTTGGATCATTATTCCTATGTGAAGTTAGGTGAAGTTTACATTTTCTGCATTCGCAAATTCTGCCTTTCAGGTGAAGTGCGACTTTGTCTTGCATATTAATTTAGCAAATTCCTCAAAATTCTTGAAATAGTCCACAAAGTGAAGTTTTCCAATTTCACATATCACCATATGCTTATAATTAATATGTCTCATTCTTGAAACGTTATTCATATTTTGCTAACTGCAGTCCTCACACTATGATACAACATTTGCTTATATAATCAATTATTTTTGGAAGTAGTGTACTTGTTAAAAATGGTTGCAAATCAGAAGCCAAGAGCAAAAAAATGTAATAATAGTTCTGAAGTACCTTTTCTGTATTTCCAAGGTCACTCATAAGTACAATGGATTCCACTTAAATGCACACCTGTTTTGCAGATAAAAATGTGCATTTAAGTGGAATGTGCACTTTGCCAAAATGCCATTAAACACAATATGTTAGTGATCAGAAACACATTAGTGTAAATCCATTTTAATTTTTATCAATTAATTGATTGGCACAGTTAAAAGAGTGATTTTACTGCTGTATTAATGAGGTATACCATCATATGGGCAACTGAGATTGAGCTACTCAAATATGAGCAACTCAGTCTCAGCACCTGTGTTTCGAGCTGTCTTGAAAAGGTAGCTATGGACGAAAGGAAAGGCGACTGGAACAACCTTGGGTAATGGAAAAGGAGGGAAAGCATGTGGGAGGCAGTGCAGCAAAAGGCTGCCAAGCTGGCCGTGTGGCAAGGTGGTGAGGGTGGCTGGTTATGGTTGGGAGGGTGCAGTTGTCTTTGCCGTGAGTGTACATCACCATTTTTATTTTCAGCGATGTACACTCGCCCTAACGACGATCGCCATTATGACATGGAACCATTAATGAAGTACTAATGAAGTAGCTAAAGCACACACCCCAAAAAATAGAAATAAAAATGAATTGTCACAGTTCCATGTCCGTGTTCATGTTAGAAACATAGAAACATAGAAGTTGACGGCAGATAAGGACCTCAAGGCCCATCCAGTCTGCCCATTTCTTTTTCTACCTTATAAATGTGCCATTGGCCTTTGCTCTGTCAGTGACCTATCTATTCATAGTCATTTGTATTGCTCCCTTATGCCTATCCCATGCCTGTTTGAAGCCCTGCACTGTATTCATAGCCACCACTTCTTGTGGTAAGCCATTCCATGCATCTACCACCCTTTCTGTGAAAAAGAATTTCCTCACATTCCCCTTAATCGGCCTCCCTCTAATCTCATGCTGTGTCCTCTTGTCCTGCTATTTTTCTTATATTTAAACATGTTAGACTCTTTCACCTTGTTTATGCCTTAAGGTGTTTGAATGCCTCGATCATATCACCTCTCTCCCTCCTTTGCTCAAGGGTATACATATTGAGCTCCGTTAATCTGTCCTCATATGTCTTCTGATGCAGTCCCTGCACCATTTTGGTTGCCCTTCTCTGGACTGCCTCAATTTGGTTAATGTCCTTTTAAAGGTGTGGCCTCCAATACTGTACGCAGTACTCCAGATGGGGGCTAACCAATGTCTTGTACAGAGGGATTATTACCTCCCTCTTACGACTTGTGATACCCCTACTAATACACCCCAACACCCCCCTAGCCTTACCTACTGCTTTAGAGGTCTGCTTGGATGATTTCAGGTCATCAGTGATGATGATGCCCAAGTCTCTTTCTTCCTTTGTGACTGCTAGCAACTCCTCCCAGCCTATAAGTGGCTTCAGGGTTTCTCTTCCTATGTGCATAATTTTGCACTTCTTTGCATTAAATCCCAGTTGCCACTCTTCTGACCATTCTGCTAGTTTATCCAGATCTCTTCTCATTCTGCCCACCCCATCTGGATCATCTACTCTGTTGCAGATCTTGGTGTCATCTGCAAACAGACAAACCTTACCCTCTAGTCCATCTGCGAGGTCACTAATGAAGATGTTGAATAGGACTGGCCCCAGGACTGATCCCTGAGGTACCCACTTGTGACTTGCATCTCTTCTGACTGTATACCATTTACCACCACTCTCTGTTTTCTGCCAGTCAACCAATTTGCCACCCAGTTGACCAACTTCTGACCCCAGAGCCTACCTAGCTTATTTATCAATCTTCTTGTGGAACAGTGTCAAAGCTTTGCTGAAGTCAAGGTAGGCGACATCAACTGCTCCCCCTTGGTCCACCACTCTGGTTACCCAGTCAAAGAAATCTATGAGATTAGTTTGACAGGACCTTCCTTTTGTAAACCCATGCTGTCTTGGATCCTGTGCCCCTATGGATTCCAGGTGTTGCACTATCCTTTCCTTAAGGAGTGCCTCCATAATCTTGCCCACTACTGAGGTGTTTGCCATGTTGCTTGCAGCCCAGAGAAAGGATGTAATCTTGCTTTGTTTACAGCCTTATAGTGCAAGCTGAGTGACATAGTGACACCAATGTGTAGTCCTTCAGAATTTGTGGAAGGACTGTTGTAAGCCAGTTGTTGGCTGTTTCACCATTGGCATCTTTTTTTCTCAGCGTGGCAGCGTTTAAAAATTATACCGTTCTGCTCCTTCCATCTGCTGAACCAACTGCTAGTGGCAATAAAATTGATGCCCATTGTTGATGCTAGGCCCTGAGCTATAGTAAAATTGGACCATTTACTGGGGCATCAACACTACGAGTGACCAAGAACCAGTGCAGGAGAGCTGCTTCCACCTCCTTGCTTTTCCCACACTGCCGTAATATTCGGTCTTGTTTCTCTATGTGCTGTCACTCAGAAAATAAATGTTGCTTGCAGGTGATAATTCGTGCCATGGTGGAGACATCTACACACAACTTTGCTGCAACTTCACTGCAATTAATGTTTGGCTGCTCTAACTCCTGTAGCAGAGAGATTTTATGTCCTATGCTAAGTGTAACTTTCTTTCTCGCCATACTGCAGCCATCAAGTTCTGTTGCCTGATGCCTGTGTGAAGCAATGTGTTAAATACTGTGTTCACACATCATTAAACTCACCTGTACACTTAACCGGAATTACCAACATGGGGAGAGAGCTGTTGGTGAACTGAATGCTTGTATATTAAAGCGAAATGTGCACTTATCCAAAGTGCACTTAGCCACATTTTTTCCATTTGGGGAAATAGGAAAAAAAAATGGGAAACTTAAGAAGTGTGCACTTATCAGAAATGTGCACTTATCCGATGTGCACTTAAGTGGAATCTACTGTAGTGAGTTTGTTGTTGAACAAAATATTTTTGTTATTAAAAAGGGGATATCTATGAATGCAAACCTTTAAAATATTTCCTGTTTGAATACAGTGCCATTAATGTTTGATGTATCAACATGACAAGAAATTTAAAATCAGGTTTAGGTTTATAATACTTTATGTGGATATTCTATCCATTGCTAATCCATGAAAATTATGTTCCAATGAAATCTGTCAAAATATGTTACAGTCAGTGTGATGCATGGCAAAGAATAAACTTTCTAGTGAGGGATAAAGGGTATTGCAATTCCCTATTATATACAGTAATTAATGCACCCTTGAGAGAAGAGATTTTAAATTAAATCGTAAGTCTTATACCTTTCAGGGTTTTGTTAAATGCTCATACTTTCTGTTGTTGCTGCTGATCTTATTGGCAAAGATGTGGCAGATAAAAGTGTTAAGACAGAGTAACTTACAAGTGTCATATCAAGTGATACAGATTCAAGATTCAAAAGATACTTTTCAAAACCAAAAAAGCAGAGGATAGAAAAATCAAAACTACAAGGGCACCAGTCTCAAAATACAAAAACTTTTATTTAAGACACATGAGAGGCATAAAACAGCCTGACATGTTCCGAAATGCATCAGGCTGTTTTATGTGTCTTAAATAAAAGTTTTTGTACTTTGAAACTGATGCCCTTGCAGTTTTGGTTTGTGCATGCTCTGCTTTTTTGGTTTTGAATTGTGTTATTTAGTATGGCAGCACCACTATCTTTGTGCCTACTCCAACTTGTGTTGGCAGAACTCAAAAGGTACCTTACCAATGTTTTTGCTCACATGTCTCCTAGGTGGCAGGGATATTCCTAAGCACACCATGAGTGCTTGCAGTGGTTCCATGTCATAACAGCGTTCAAAACAGCGATCGCTATCATGGCAAGTGTATATCGCCAAAAAGCTAATTGGTGATATACACATTCCAGTGACCAACCATCCGGCATTAATGCAAAGAGTTCATGCCCCCGCACCTCCCTGCTTAAGGATTACTGACTCCAGGGATGTATATGTCATGGAGGGGGCTACACTCTGGATCACCACAAAAAAAATAAAGGCAGAGGCAGCCAGTGGCAACATTTTCCCCCTCCCTGTCCTCAAATCCAGTACTTGCTGCATCGGAGCTAGCCACCCTCACCACCACACCACATGGCTGGCTCAACTGCAGCAGGCACACTACCCCCACAGAACCCCTCTTCCCTATTCCTCCCCTTCCCCTTGCTATTCTCCCCTTCCAGTTGCCCTACAATACCATCGCCTTCGCATACAGTCAGGGGTAGCCCATGAGGACAGTGCTCTGATAATAGTCACCGTTTTGATGGTCAGTCATATTCAGTCACTATCCTCACATGATACCCTTGTAGTCTGCCTTTATACCAGGTGAGGGAGAGCTTAAAGTGAGGCATTACAGTCGGGAGGCCTGCCCCCATAGTGTCAGTCAACTGACACACAGTCGGTAACCCTTAGCAACTCTTGAGATACAATATTAATCTTCCTAAATACTATCACATCTAGGATGTCACTATATAGGAAATGTTTAAGGATCACCTGGTACTGAATTGTTAGTACCAGGTGCTAAAGCTATTGCCAGTTGTGCCAATGGTACTGGCTTCAGATCCTACCACTCCAATTTCCAATGTCAAACTTTTTTGCTATCATTTGTTAGGAAGTTTTTGATGAAAACTGCTATGAATCTTATGATAGATAGAATGTATACATTTCTAAGTGCAGTCACATCTTGGCAGTCACTATGTAGAACATTTTTTTCTGATGACCTATTGCTACTGAGCTGCTAGTTCAGGGTGTTAATGCTGTTGCCACATATAAATGGTATTGGATTCAAATCCATCTACTCCCATTTCCATTGGGACATTATAGACAAGTTGTAGTGGCTTTACAGCATGAGCCATACACTCTAGAAGTTCCTGTTATGCCTGGAAAGCCATCACGTAATCATTATCAGATATCGCACATGGTTTTATCTGTACTAACATATGCCATAGTGTAGTACCTTCCACTCTATCTATCTATCTATCTATCTATCTATCTATCTATCTATCTACCTGTCTGTCTGTCTGTCTGTCTATCTATCTATCTATCTATCTCACAAACGTGTAAGTTAAATTATTAAAAATGTGTCTTAACAGAGAGTGAGACTACACCGGCCCGGCGGTGCTGAGGGTTGAGGAGCTGGATGCCAGACCATGCATCACGCCGACTACCCGAGTTTAGGAGCGAGTTCAGGAGTTGAGGGTTGGCAGGGGAAGAAGATGGATCATGCACCCGCAGGGCTGTTCTCCTCTCCGTGTGGGAGGGCAGAGGTTATCTGGCACCCTAGCGACCCCCAGTGCAGACCGGAGGGCACTATGAGCTTCCGGATCACATGTAAGGAGCATGGCTGATGCAGGCAGGGTTGCTGTGCACCATAGTGTCAGATGTGCACCACACAGGGGAGTCGGGGGGGTCTCAGGCTTCCACCACAAGAAATACCCCTCAAGCCCTGGATAGGTGACGGCCCCTGCCAATGCCACTGCCACACTCCCAATGCTGGTTCCCCACCACTGCCCCCTATGGTCTCTCTGGGTTGACCTGTCCGACCCGGGGAACCACTACAAACTTGAAGATGGTCGGGGAACACAGCGGGAGGTAGAGCAAGCTGGTGAGTGCAGGGGGCCTGAAAGAGTTCCAGGCTGAGGGCTACAAACATAATTGGGAAAAAAACAAACAAACAAAAAAAACAGAATGAGACTGCATATGCTTAGCAATAAAATAAAGACTCAATCCCTTAAAACTACCTGACACATCTGTTTAGTGTCTATTAGAAGGTGGTGTGTGAGGATGAATAGTGTGCCTCCCCTGTTGTGATAAATAATTACTCCTGTGGTCCCATCAAGAGATAATGCCACACCATTGCCCAACAACCAAGGGCAATCTGAAGGGAGGAGTTTGCTGGCTGTATGCTGGTTGATTGGCACTAGGCAGGGTGAGCCTCCAGAGCAGCTAAGAAAATATCCTGAAAGGTACAGGATTATCACTATTCAGTTTAAAATCTTTTTTATTATTACTGGCCCTATACTCCTGAAATGCATTGGCAATAATGCCTAAAATCCCACAACTAAATCTTTCTTTAAAGGAAATCCCTCTTTATAAGAATTGTTCTTAAAAAAGTCCTACTAATGGAAATGGCAGTACTGGGATTGGAATCCGCTACCATTTGAACAACTGATAACAGCAATAGCATCATGAACTAACAGCTCAGTAGCAATCGGTCACCACAAAGCATTTTCTACATGGTGAAAGTCTAAATGTGATAGTGCTTAGGAACATATGCAGTCCATCTATCATAAGATTCATAGGAGCTTTCAACAAAAACTCCCTAAGGAATAATACCAGAAAAAATGACATTGGAAATGTCAGTAGTAGGATTTGAACCCAGTATCATAGGCACAACAAACAGTAGCCTTAGTGCCTTATACTAACAGCTCACTACCACTTGGGCATCAAGCACATCCTATATAGTGACAACCTAGATGTGATACTGCTTCGGGACATGTATATTCTATTACAAGAGTTGCGGGGTTTACTGGTTGTGTGTCAGTTGATTGACACTAGGCAGGGTGAGCTCCGGAATGGAGCTCCACACTTTTGTTGTTGTTGTTTAAAATGTTATTCAAAATTCGTGAATTGGAAAAGTTGTTACATACTCCATTGAGCAAAGCTCATTTCAAAGGAGGTCCATTTTTCAGAAATAGAAAGCATACTAATCACACAAACACCATTGTACTGTATATAAAACAACATTTAAATACAGCATACAAAATTATATATAAACACACAGTTTTAAAATTTAGACACAGGGTATGCATACAGTTACTGAACAGGTATAATATAACCTGTTGTATAAGGTGTCCAGTCCAGCAAGTAATCCCCCCGCTGCCCCTTCATAAAACATATCTCCATAATCTAAGATAGGAAGTAACATACTATTTATCACCTTTAATCTAATGTCTGGAGACAAATACTGCCTTATCTTGTATAATGCTCCTAGTTTGTTGCCTAAGTTCTTTTTCAAAATATCAATGTGTAATTTCCAGGCTAATTTAGCGTCCAAAGTCAGTTCTAATTATTTGTAACTATCTACCTGTTGTATTGTAATTCCATCTGTGGATTTAATTTCAAGATTTTTAATTTCAGCAGACCTAGAGAATAAAATGCAATTTTTTTTTTACATTTAAACACAAATGATGTTTCTGGAAAAAAGCCTGCAAGTTATCAAAAGCTATTTGTAGTTTTGTTTGTATGCTTTTGGGGTCCTTTCCTTCAGTGTATATCACTGTATCATCAGCGTATATATGGTAATTTATTTATTGATCACTGAAATCTAAGTTGTTAACATAAAGATTGAAAAGTAATGGGCTTAGTATTGACCCTTGTGGAACTCCCTTTTTTATTTTGATTTGTTCTGACTTAAAAGGGCCTATCTCTACCAACTGCACCCTGTTTTGCAAGTAGGAGGTAAACCAAGTCAGCTCCTTCCCTTTTACCCCAGTGTCTTGTAGTCTGGACAGGAGAACGCCGTGATGCAAAGTATCAAACGCTTAAGATAAGTCCACAAATAATGCACCCACGGACATTCTCCTGTCCAGACTACTCTGCAGGTTACCTACCACTTCAGCCAAGGCTGTTTGTGTACTATGAAAAAATCTAAATCTTGATTGACATGGGTTCAATAATTTATTATCTTCTAGAAAACATGTTGAGTGGCCACTAAGCTTTCAAACAACTTGGAGACAATAGGCAATAAGGAAATGGGGCGATAATTATTAATCTCATTGCGGGATCCACCCTTGTAAATAGGTGATATTTTTGCGATCTTCCAGTCTTTAGGAAATTCTCCTGTATTTAATGAAACATTAAATAGATAAGTCAAAGGATATACACTAAAAGGGGCAGCATATTTCAGTAATCTGGTATCTAGATTATCCAAGCCTGTAGCCTTTTTTGTGTCTAATTTTAAAAGAGTTTTTATTGTTTCATGTTCTTCAATACTTCGAAATTTAAAAAGTTTCCCCATGGATTCATTTAAGTATTCTAACTGGATAGTTTCTGAGTCATTTAATAGACTATCACCCAAAATCTTTAGTCTGACTTCAGCAAAATATTTATTGAATTCATTTACCATTTTGTTACCCAATGGGACCAAGTCACCCTGTGTGTTTATTTTATGAATCGTTCCCTTATCTGTTTTACCCATTAGTTTAGTTATTGTATTCCAAAAAAGTCTGGGATTTCGGTTTTGATTTTGTTCCAAAAAGGACCCCCCAAAAAATTGCTTGGTTTTTCTAATTAATTTGAGGTACTTATTTCTAGTCTGTCTATAAAGAGGCCAGTCAGTGTTTAGGCCAGAAGCTTTGGACCTATGCCAATGGGTATCTCTTTCTTGTTTTAGTTTATGTAAGGTGGCATTATACCAATTATGATTGTTTACCTTTACCTTCCTTCTTTGCAGGGGAGCATGTTTGTTGCATATACATGTAAATTCTTCCTGAAAATATTTCCATGCATCTGAGACTGTTGATATTAATTCTAATTTGTCCCAGTCAATTGTTTCAACATCAATCATAAAATGTACGTAATTGAAGTTCTTAAAGTTTCTCCACTGTATTGTCTGAGCCTGCTTGGTCAATTGTTGGTGTTTGTGTAAAGCAAATGTTACCTGGTGATCAGAAAAATGATCAGGCAATACACCACTAAGAGAATATTCTGATGGCCGATTAGTGAACATAAGATCTAACGGAGAGGAGTTTTTTACATTCTTATAGTTGATCCTAGTAGGCTCAGACAGTAATTGGGACAGCTGAAGTTGTTCTTGAAACTCAATTAGGCTGTTAGTAGGTTCCACCTGAAACCAGTTTACATTGAAATCACCAGTTACAAATAACTCATGAGTAAGGCTAAACATATCCAGAAACATTTGGAGGCTTAGGAAAACAGTATTCTCTAATTCAGGAGGTTTATATATTCCTGAAACCAATAAAGGTTTAATAAATGGGATTCGTATTTCAACAAAAACTGCTTCCAAGCCCTAGTTCAATGAATCACAGTTTAGTTCCCTGGCATCAAGATTTAAGTTAACATACATCAGGAGTCTTCCCCCTTTTTTGTTTCTATCCTTTCTAAAAAACTGATATCCACATAATTGCAAACTTACATCTGAGATTCTTTTGTTGAGCCATGTTTCTGAAATAGTAATGATGTCAGGATTATAGATCTTTACCCAATCTTTAATTAAATCTAATTAGTTACAAATACTACAGGCATTAAGGTGAACGATACTAAGAGCAGTTGTTTTCAAAATATCTATGTTTAGCTCAGCAGGCATAGAAGCATTTAAATGGCTAGGATTTGAGTGGATATCTCTGCTTTGCAGAAGTGTCATAATTAAAATGAACCTAAAAATCCAGCAGATTCTTTTTTAACTCTTGAGTGGGGTTTACATAATTTAAAATAGCTAAACAGTGAGTACCTTACAACCCAGGATCCTCTCATAAGGGATAAATGTTTCACCATGTCTCTAAACAAGGAGTAAGGTGTCAAATCTCCCTGAAACACACAAAAGCTGGATAGAAATTTATAATGCTCCATGAAGCCTGTGCTTCAAGGAATTAATTTAATACACCTATCCCGGGTAGTGGTAGCTACTGTTTCAGTTGTCTGACAAGCCAAATGGCCATACAGGCATATGGACAGCATTACTAGCCAATAAGACCTCAAGATTAAAATATACAGAGCAACAAATAATAAACAAAAAAAAAACAGTCTTAACTATACTATGCTTATCGCCCCTTTTATCTCTTCCCATCCTGCATTAAAAACAGACTGCAAGCATTTACAGTGTGCTTAGGGACATCCCTGCTACCAAGGAGATATGTGAGAAAAGGCTTTGGTAAGATACTTTCTGAATCCTCTTTGAGTCACTGCCACTTGATATGACACTTCTAAATCACTCTGTGTCTAAACACATTTACCTGTTACATCTTTGCAAATAATACCCCGGAGCAGATGACAAGCGGCCCTAAAGGTAATACCTCACCCTTCCTACTGTGCTACTCTGGTGAGGTATTTACAAGTCTACATTTCACATCAACTCCCCACCCACCCCAGCAAACCCACCCAAGGCCGGCCCTCTTCATATGTCATCACTAGGTCACGTGACCCCCTTTTTCTAAGTGCCCGCACCCTCATTAGCTTGTTATCTCTACCAGCACCTAGGAGTCAGTGCTGAGCTCCCAGTTTCCATGTAAACTCTATGATCTCCAGGTTCCTACCTAGGTCACCTCACCCCCAGCCTACCCCCCCCCCACATATCACTATCGGTACAGCTCCCAGCCCTACCTCATACCATGCCCTGGTCCCCTACCCAGCCATGGACCCTGTACCCTATATATCAGCAGCAACAAACCTACTGCTACTCCAACTGGCTTAGGCTATCACTCTAAGGAAACCTACTAGTCTTAAAGTTATGCTGCCAAAAAAAAAGTTTTGGCCTGTTCAATCCCCCAAATAATACCCCTCAGGAAAAGCAATCCTTGTGTCCTCATGTAAACAATGACCCTCTCTATCTTCTCCTAATCACATTCCTCTTCCTTTATACACCCAAGCACCTCTGAAGCCAATTACCTCCCACTCAAGCAGCCATCCCGGTCAGTCACACAAGATGGGGAACCACTTCCTGTGATCTAACCATAAGGCATGTCATGCTCCAGTATCCCAGTACCCTGTCTGTACAACTGTGCTCTCTCCCTGGGTACCTGTTATCTGTACACATCTCCCTCCTCCCCGTCCCAACATGCACACATGCACCCCTCCATCTGTCTTGTAACCATATGGCTAACCCTAAGCATCTAAAGTCAGCACCCTAAGCATCTAAAGTCAGCTCTCCTCATACATTTACTGCTATTCCTGCTCCTATCTGGCAATGTGCACCCTAACCCAGGTCTGCCCCCTGCTCCCTCCACCACCTGTGGGTTACCCAAAGGACTCACCATAGCCACAATTAACATCTGCAACCTGCTAAAAAAGCATGATGCCCTCCAAGGCTGGATGAGGCAGATCTCACCAGATGTCCTTGCAGTGATGGAGACATGGCTTGCCCCCAAAACCCCTGACTCCACTGTTTATATGCCCGGGTACTCAATACTCAGGTTAAATAGGCTGACGAAGAGGGATGGAGGCTGTGTCCTCTATGTTAGGGACTCCCTTCATGTTTCTGTTTTGTACCACCCCTCCCCATCCCATGCAGCACAAGTACTCATTGTCAAGCTCCAATCAGACTCATTGGGTAAAACCCTTCACATTGTGACAGTGTACATCCCCTCCCCAGAACCAAAGACCTGCTTTCAACTCGGTCCTCAACTACATCTCCCACCTACCTAATTTCAGTGAAATCATCACGCTTGGTGACTTCAGCTTCAACTGGCTTGCCTCTTCCTCAGCTCCATACAGGGATTCTGTTGCTGCATTAGATCTCACCCAAATTGTTCAGTCATCTACGAGACTTAACCACAGATCAGGAAACTCCACACTTCTTGATCTCATACTAACTAATCAACCCACTTGTATATCCAAAGTTACAGTACTTCCTGATGCTCTGAGTGACCACTCTCCCATACTATGTTAGTAATCTTCAAAATCTCCTAAATTGCCCCCCAAATGCACCTTTCAGTGATGCCTAAAAAAGGGATCTCTCCCCCATCTCAGAAAATAAAAACTGCTCTGTGACTGGACCCCCATCAGTACAGCCCCAACTATTGACCGCACTCTAGATAATTTTACTGCCACCTTTAACTCAGCATGTGATCACTTTGCCCCAGTCACCAAACAAGTAGTCAAAGAACATGACTCCCCCCAGCTCTCCCACATGCTTCTTGAGCTCATGAAGCACCAGAATAACCTCTGGCAGAAAGCCAATGAAACGGGCAGGGACCAGGATCCTCAACTTTACAGGGAAGCCTGGAATAAGTGCACCTGGGAACTCTGCAAAGCCAAGGCTGCTCACTACCAGGAAACATTCACCCCTGCCTTGGGCTCTGGGCAGAAGTTTTGCAACAATGTTAAAGAACTTAATGGAAAAAGTATTTCACCTTCCCAGCCCAACTATTAATAAATGTCCCCCTCTCCCAGGACCCCCAGACTATTGCAAATACCCTTAACTCCACTTTCTCTGACCTAAGTGGCATCCTTCCCTGTAATTTCTTTGACCCAGCTCTAGAAGCTGCTGCACCCCCCCATCCTGCATCATCTCCTAATTTCAGGCTTCATACTATCTCCCCATGTGAAGCTAAGCACTACCTCACCAAAGTTCTTGGGAAATCTCATCATAGTGGTGACTCCTTTGACCTAAAACTTGTCCTTCAAACCTTTGACTCAGTCCTCACCCCCCTAACCAATATTCTCAATCAATCCATCTGCCTTGGTCTATTCCCTACCCTCCGGAATTTGGCTGTCATTACCCCCATTTTTAAAGGTGGTGATAGTACCTCCCCTAGCAACAACTACCCCATCTCTATTCTTCCCCACATCTCTAAGGCACTTGAAAAAATAGTGTCTGATCAACTCACTGACTATCTCACAAAGTACGACATACTCTACCCTGAACAGCATGGTTTCAGGAAGGGGCATAGCACCACCACCACCCTCCTTGCTTATACCTTCTTTACAAACAAAGCCCTCTACATTGGACACGTAGTAGGATCAGGCTACCTTGACCTAACCAAGGCATTTGACTCTGTTAGTCATACCCTCCACATTCAAGCCCGAACAGCTATGGGACTGTCTCTGGAAGCCACTGTGTGGTTTAAAAATGACCTTGGCAATCAGAATCAAAGGGTCAAAATTAACACTACACTCTCTGCCTGCAAACCAGTTCATTCAGGGGTGTCCCAGGGATCAATACTACTCTTTAGCCTGTTCCTCAATACAGTCCCTAAGTCCTGCTCTGGTCAGATGCTAGTTTATGTAGACGATGTGGTCCTTTTCACCAGCCAGCCAGATTCCCACAATCTTCAATCAGCCCTACAGTGCTCCTTCTCAGAAGCTGAAGCCTGGTTCTCAGAACATCAACTCATTCTGAACTATAAAAACCCAAGACAATGATTTTCACCCACCATCAAAATGCCCATAGCAACTTCCCACTAAACATCCTCAACCACCAGAGCACCCCAATTGAATTAATACCTACCTTCAAATATCTGGGTATCACCCTTGACTCCCACCTCAATTACCATGACCATATTGGCCTTCTCTGCTTGGCAGTAAACTCAAGGCTAGGACTCCTGTATCACCATAGCAGGTGCTTGCTCCCCGAGGCACTGTGACTGGTGGTGACCTCTTCAGTGCTCACCCTAATTGACTACGGGGTCATTTTCTATGGCTCTGCTGACTCCTCTGCCCTCCAGTGAATTAAGATCTCCCTTAATAAAGCCTGCTCCCTTGTATCTGGATGCAACAAGTGAAGCCAGACATGTGAGCTCTACAACACACCAGCTGGCTCAGTTTTGAGGGTAGACTTAGATATCGCACCTGTCTCCTAGCCAGAAAGCTCTCTATATACCCATCCCCACCGGGTCTTTGACACCTGGTTGAACCCACTCCCCAGCCAAGGGCTACCCAAAGCTTTCAGTCACCATCCCTTACAGTTCCCCACTGCAGGACCCCCCCATGTGTCAGTGCTCCTTCTACTATAGGATCCCCCTCTGGATGAATGAACTGCCCCAGTCATTGCCACTGAAATGCAACTTGGACACTACAAATCCTCCCTCTGATCTGCCCTCCTGGCCAAATCAACATGTGGCTGGAACTAAACATAACACTATGATCCCCCACAACTGCCCCTCATTGCTACTCACCTACTAGTGATATTTCTCTGCATATATTGCCTAATTGCCTGTCCCCCCCCACATTTTTGTATTTTAATGCTCAATGCTTTTTGTGGTAAATTATTGTGACTCAGGGTTTTGTCTAATACCCCTTGCTGCTGTAACCTACCATTTGTTTAGTCTATGTATTGTTAAAATTATGTCTCTGTCTAATACTTACTATTATATGTATACCGCTGTATCTCTGACTTGGAGCCTTTGCAAAGGACTCTTTGACTCAAAGGTTGTTTTTCCAATTGCTTCAATAAATAAAAAAAATAAAGTAAGAGCAGCAGCAACACATAGATAGTGTGAGCATTATAAAAAATCCTGCAAGGTGTAAGATTGTTACTATTTAATTTTAATTCTCTTCTATCATGGATGCATAACTTACATAATGGAATTGCAATACCCTTTATCCCTCACCAGAATGTTTATTCTTTGCCATGCTTCACACTGACTGTAACATATTTTTAACAAATTGAACTGGAAATAATTTTCATGGATTAGCAATGAATAGAATAGCTACAGGAATTATTATAAATTAAAACCTGTTTTTTAATCTTTTACCATAACAGATATGAAACATAAATAGAACCTATTTGATGTGATTTTATTGGGGCTGTTTCTTTGAATTGGAGACCAATATCTTCTAATTTCAAGCCTATTTTGGTGTGTTGTTAGTGAGGCTGTTAGAATTAGAGACCTGTTTCTTTGGTAGCAAACCTATTTTATGTGCTTTGAGTAGAATTGTGATTGCTGTTTGCTGGCATCACTAGCTGCAAACTTTAGTGCATAGTGCGGGAAGGGTGCTAATGGTCTGGCTAGGTCTCACTCAGCTAACTAATTGGAGGCAGAGCTGAATCAAGTTTGTGGTGTCAGTCGCTTTTGGCTTCTCAGAAGTAACCAGAAGGGGAAGAGATCAGATCAGTTCCAGTACAGTAGCTTCTTCTTGCTGATTTTACATCTTTTTTTATGGATTTTACTTGGTACAAGGTTATTTCTTTTCTTTCTTACTATTTCTAAGGGGCTAGCAGGGTATCGTTTTGGGGCTGTTGGAATTTTGAAACCTATTTTGGTGGCTATAAGTGGGCGCATTTGTCTGATGTTTCACTGAATAGCAGGCTGTGTTTGTGGAGTCCTATTTCTTCTGATTTAAAACCTATTTGGTGTGATTTTATTGGGCTGTTTCTTTGAATTGGAAACCTATAGCTTCTAATTTCAAGCCTATTTTGGTGTGTTGTTGGTGAGGCTGTTTGAATTAGAGACCTGTTTCTTTGGTAGCAAACCTATTTTTTGTGCTTTGAGTGGAATTGTGATTGCTGTTTGCTGGCTGCACTAGCTGTAAACTTTAGTGCATAGTGGGGGGGAGGGTTCTAATGGTCTGACCAGGGGCCTCAACTACTTGATTGTTTCTGGAAGGTACAGGCTGATCCTACACTCCCTGCCCCTCACCTCACCTACCCCAGGTCTGTGATTTCCTTTATACCAGGGGTTCTGGCATCACTTCCCCAAAAGGGAAAAGCACAAGCACCTGTCATAGCAGAAGCAGACATCTAAGAAAGGAACTGCAGTGAGTGGAGAGATGACTGCTATCTCAGTGGAAGGGACGTAACTGCAAAACAAGGAGCTTTTATTGCTACTCCTTTGCATTGCTATTTGCTTTGTGGAAAGGAGGAGTAGGAGTTAGAAGAAGGTTGTGCAATAGTTACTTAAAGTCTCTTTTTGGGTGTGGACAGGAAGGATAGGAATGTAAAAAGGAGTTATTCAATCTATCTAGACATGTACGACAAAGGGGGTAATGGCAATTAAGAAAAGGAGAAGAATTTTTTGCACTGATAGAGGGGGAAGAAGGGAGACTTGGGGGAGTGTTTGGTATCCTTCATCTGGAAGGGTCGGGGGTCACTGGTGGGCAGCAACAGCAATGGGTAGGGTGGTAGGTTGCAACAACTGAGGTGCACCAATCTTGCTAAATATTGCCTGGAGGGTGGATGTATGTTTAGTGTGCAACCACATAGAGAAACTTAGAAAGGATATTGAGGGTCTGCAGGAGGAACTAAGACAGGCAAGGCAGAATGGAGGTGGATTGAGCCCAATACTGGAGGGAGGGAGGGAGGGAGATGAGAGAGCAATTTGAGCCAACAGTAGTAAGGAGAGGGTCAGAAGAAGGGAAGTGGAGACAAAGGGGCCCAGGCCAGTAAGAATGATTGCCAGGGAAACCAGATCAGGAGAAAAAAGACAAATGGAAGGGGGGACAGGGACTTGTGAGGGGAGGAGAAGAAGTGGCAACAGTCAAGGAGTGGAAAGGAGGAAACAAGTTACTACGAAGAGAGAGGAAGCGGGCATTTGGGAATGGTCTTCAGAAAATAGTTTTGCACTGCTAGCAGGGGAAGAAGGAGGAGGGAGGTGATGCAATTGGAGGAGTAATTGATAAATGCCTGGACCAAACCAGAGCAGGGGGAAGTCCTGCTGAGAGACTTGCAACAGGGGCAAAAGGGGGAAATAATGTGCAGGAGGAAGAAGAGGAGCAAGGAGTGAGAGAAGGAGATGAATGGAAGCAAGCAGGGAGGAAGAGGGGTGGAATCTTAGTGCTGGGGGACTCAATACTAAGAGGAGTCAGGTGGGGTAGCAAGGGGGAGAGGTATAGTCACATTTGGGTGGAGGCCATGCCAGGAATGACAGTGGAAAGGGTGGAACAATCTGTTCTGAAATATGCTAGAAGGGGTAGGGACAAGCCTCTTTTAATAATACATCTTGGGATGAATTACCTGGCTGACAAGATGGTAGATATAGTCCAGATGAGGTTTGAGGAACTAGGACAACTAAGTGAGGGGGCAGGAAGATCAGTAACTCTTTCAGAGATACTTCCAGTGCCCAAGGCAAGCACAACAAGAATGCTGAGAATAGAGAATTCAACAGATGGCTAAGAACCTGGTGTCATGCTAAAGGGTATGGGCTGTTGGGAGGTGGGGAGGGACCTGGGAGGACAGTAGTCTCTATGCCAAGCACAGACTACACTTGAGTGAGGAGGGAAAGAAAGTGTTGAAACAGAGGAGGAGTACATAGAGGAAGTTGGAAATTTAAATTAGGAGTGGGGGGTGGCATGTGGGCAAGAGACATGCAGAGACCATGGGTTGGGAAACCATATGAGCTTACCCCCATAACAGTGACAAAGGACAAATGGCAAGTACTGTTGGCGATACTAGTAAAGGAGGGCAGGATAGGAGGGGTAGGAAAGGGTGGAAGGTGGTTATCCTTAATGCTGGGAGCCTTGTGAGGAAAACTACAGAGTTACAGGTACTCATGGCAGAGGACATTGCAGCCATCACAGAAACATGGGCCTCCCAATACAATGACTGGGACCTGTCTGTATCTGGGTACAGGTTATTTCATAGGGACATGATGATTGGGAAAGGGGGGGGTAGCACTATATGTGAAGGAAGGACTGAAGTTTGTAAGGGAGGAAGGGGAGGAGGGTAGTATGGAGTCACTTTGGATGCAAATCCAGGATTCCAAGAATAGGATTCTCAGAATGGGAGTGGTGTACAGGCTGCCCTCTCAGATGGAGGAGTTAGACAGAGAACTAGCAGGACAGATCAGGAAGACCTGCGAGAAGGGTAGTGTGGTGATTGTGGTGGACTTCAACATGCCAGGAGTAGACTGGAGTACCCCAACAACCAGGAATAGAAGGGAGCAGGTACTGCTGGATGCCTTCCAGGACAGCTTTCTGCAGCAAATGGTCAGTGAACCAACCAGGTTAGGGAATACCCTTGACCTTGTGCTGGCAAATGTGGAGTTTGTGAGAGAACTTACAGTGGAAGAACCACTGTCAGGGAATGAACACCACTCAGTATGGCTCACATTGGATATGGGCAAGGAAGGAGTGGAATCTGGTACAAGAGTGCTGGACTTCAGCAGGGCCAACTTTGGGAGGATGGGGAAAGTGGTAATAGGGTACCTGGCCAGAATTCAATCTTTTATGGGCACTAACCAGAGGTGGGAGCTCATAAAGCTGGGGATAGTGGAAGCAACCAAAACCTGCTGCACAGCCCATAGCAAGAAGGCTTCAGTAGTAGCCACAGACATTGCCAGCTATTTCCAGATAGTTTCTCTCTGCTGCCCCTACTATGGAAATGCAGAAAGCATTAGATTTCTCTAGAAATATCACATACATTTTGGGGAATAGCTGGCAATGTCTGTGGCTACTACTGTAGGTCTAAGAAACCAAGCTGGTTGAGCAAGGAGGTCATGGAAAAGGTAAGGAGGAAAAAAGCTGCCTTTAGGAGGTACAAGAAAGCAGGGAGAGGGGAGGACAGGGAGGAGTACCTGACAGAATCGAAGGAGGTGACATGGGCAGTAAGGGGAGCCAAGGCATCTACAGAGCTCAGGCTGGCACAAGACATTAAGAAGGGGGAGAAGGACTTCTTTAGGTACATCAGGGAGAAAAGGAGCTGTAAGAACCATATAATAAGGATTAGGAAGGAGGGGGGTTGGGTGGAAGCAGGGTGTGACAAGGCAGAAGCGCTAAATGATTACTTCTGCTTGGTATTTACTAAGGAGAAGAGAGGGGTGATACCCAACAGGGGAGGAACAGCAGAAATGGGGGGGAAGGGGCAACAGATGTGGAAATCATGGAAGGTAGATTTCGAGAGGGTTTGAAGGCACTGAGGGTGGGCAAGGTGCCAGGCCCAGATGGCATCCACCCCAGGGTACTGAAGGAGCTGGCAGAGGTCCTTGTGGGACCTTTGGCAGACCTTTTTAATGCCCCACTATACTCAGGGTGTGTACCTCATGACTAGAGGATGGCTCATGTGGTTCCCCTCCACAAGAGTGGCCCCAAGGATGAACTGGGGAACTACAGACTGGTGAGCCTCACATCCATTGTGGGTAAGCTGATAGAGACTATCCTGAAGGAGAGGCTGGTGGCCCTCCTAGAGGCCAAAGGACTACAGGACAGCAGACAGCATGGCTTCATACATGGCAGATCCTGCCAAACCAACCTGGTGGAGTTCTATGACTGGGTAACTAGGCAACTGGACAGGGGCCATGCACTGGATGTCTTGTATCTGGACTTCAGTAAGGCATTCAACTCAGTGCCACATGGGAGGCTAGGAAGTAAGTTAGAAGGCACTGGGGTGGGTGCAAAGCTGCTGAGATGGGTAGAGAACTGGCTTCAGGGAAGGCAACAGAGGGTGGTGGTGGTTGGAAGCTCTTACACCCAAGGTTAGTGATAAGTGGTGTTCCACAGGGCTCGGTGTTGGGACCAGTGTTGTTTGGGGTATTCATTGCAGACATATCATTGGACAGCAAGAGCAAGATCAGTCTGTTTGCTGATGATACCAAGATGGGAGCAGTGGTGGATGACCTAGGGAAAGGCAGGGGTTGCAGGATGATCCGGCAAAGCCTGAAACCCGGTCAGACACCAGGCAACTGGTGTTTAATGCCCAAAAGTGCAAGGTGCTGCATTTTGGGGAGAAGAATCCAAGGAGGAGTTTCCAGTTGTGGGGAGTGCAGCTAGCCCAGACAGAGGAGGAGAGGGATCTGGGGGTGCTCATTCCAGGGTCAATGAAGAACTCAGCACAATATAGGAAGGCAGCTGCAATGGCCAACAAAATGCTGTGTTGCATTGCAAGGGGTATATGCTTAAGGAGGGAAGAGGTGATTCTGCCACTGTATAGGTCATTAGTTAGACTGCACCTGGAGTACTGTGTACAGTACTGGCACCCGTATCTGAGGAGGGACATTAAGTTACTAGAGGGAATGCAGCACAGGGTGACAAAGATGATCAAGGGGCTGGGGGTCTTATCATACAAGAGGAGGCTGAGGGAGTTGAACAATGTATTCGCTGGAGGAGAGGAGGGATGGGGGGGACATGATTGAAACCTTACATGAAGGGAATAAACAAGACAGGCACAAAGGGGCTGTTCAAAGTAAGGGAGGGGAGGGACACCAGGGGCCATGATATGAGACTGGAGGGAGGAAGGTTCAGGAGGGAGATGAGGAGACACTTTTTTACAGAGAGGGTGGTAGCTGGGTGGAATGTGCTACCTGCAGAAGTAGTATCCAGTAGAACAGTGGACTGCTTCAAAAGGGAATGGGACGGGACAAGGGGGAGGGTCAATGAGGGGAAGGGTGGAAGGGAGGAGCAGCTGCAGGATAATGGGTGCTAGCTGCACATTTGAGCAGACTTGTTAGACCTCTAGGCCTTTATCTGCTGGAAAATGTTGTATGTTCGTAACTGTACTTAAGCAGATACTATTTTAAAGGTTTGCATTCATGTATACCTGTTTTTTTTATATTATGTATTTATAGAGTTTTTCTCCCTGGTTTTCACCCCCCACCCACTTGTCCTTGGCACAAGCATGTACATGTGGAGGCATGCACATGTCATGCATTTAAGCAATAAGGCATGACAGGGTGTGTGTTATTGTGTAATAACGTCACTCCTGGGGTGGATTGAAGCACGAGGCAAAGCCGAGTGCTTCCACCACCCCAGGAGTGACATTATTACACAATAACACACACCCTGGAGTGCCTTATTGTTTAAATGCATGACATGTGCATGCCTCCATTAGGAGGTATATGAGTTATGGAAAAGTTTTCATTTTCGACTATTGTGAACAAGAAAAGAGATGTGTGTAACTGTCTGTACTATGAAACTGTTACAACATCTACGGTAGTTTCTTTCCTATAGGCCTTAATTCCTTGAGGAAGCCCCCCCCCCTGGGCTGGGGGCACTGAATGTTGGACTAGGAAATGGAGTCCCATGCTTCATTGGATGAATAACTATTTTGAAGAAACAGTGAAAAAACATTTTTGTCTGGAGTGATTAGCTCTTCCTTATGCTTTCAGATTCCCTAAATGGTCACAGCTCTGTTACAACATCATGTAAACATATAGTCCTACTGCAGCATCCACCGAACATACACAGAGCTCTGTTGCAGTACTCTCTAATTATGTTCACAGCTCTGCTGCAACATCCTCTAAATAGCCCAGCCCTGCTGCAACATTCTATAAATATCCCAGCCCTGCTGCACCATCCTCTAAATATCCCCAGCTCTGCTGCAACATCCTCTAAATATCTCCAGCCTTGCTGCAACATTCCCTTAATAACTCCAGCACTTCTACAACATCCATAAATATCCCCAGCCCTGCTGCAACATCCAATAAATATATCCAGCCCAGCTGCAACATCCCCTTAATAACTCCAGCACTTCTACAACATCCATAAATATCTCCAGCCCTGCTACAATGTCCTCTAAATATCCCCAGCCCTTCTGCAACATCCACTAAATATTTCCAGCCCAGTTGCAACATTCTCTAAATATCCCCACCCTTCTGCAACATCCCCTAAATATTTCCAGCCCTGCTGCAATATCCTTTAAATATCTCTTGCACTGCTACAACGTCCTCTAAATATTTAAAACCCTGCCGTGACATCCCTTAAATATCTCCAGCCCTGCTGCGACATCCTCTAATTATCCTCAGCAGTGTTGCTGCAACATCTCCAAACTGTCCCCAGCCCTGCTGCAACATCCCCCAAATATCTCCAGTGCTACTGCACCATTCTTTAAGTATCCCCAGCCCTGCTGCAACATCCCCTAAATATCTCCAGCCCTGCTGCAACATCCTCTAAATATCCCCAGCCCTGCTGCAACATCCTTTAAATATCACCAGCCCTACTACAACATCCACTAAATATATTCAGCCCTGCTGCAACATCTGCTAAATATCTCCAGCCCTTCTGCAACATCCTCTAAATATCTCCAGCCCTGCTGCAACATCCTCTAATTATCCTCAGCAGTGTTGCTGCAACATCCTCAAAATGTCCCCAGCCCTGCTGCAACATCCCCAAATGTCTCCAGCGCTACTGCAACATTCTTTAAGTATCCACAGCCCTGCTGCTACATCCTCTAAATATATTCAGCCCTGCTGCAACATCTGCTAAATATCTCCAGCCATTCTGCAACATCTTCTAAATATCCCATGCCATGCAGCAACATCCCCTAAATATCTCCAGCCCTGCTACAACATCTTCTAAATATCTCTGTCCGTGCTGCTTCATCCTCTAAATATCCCCAACCATGCTGCAACATTCACAAAATATCTCCAGCCCTGCTGTAAAGTCCTCTAAATATCTCCAGCCCCGTTGCAACATCCCCTTAATATCCCTAGCCCTTCTGCAACATCCACTAAATATTCCCAGCCCAGCTGCAACATTCTCTAAATATCCCCACCCTTCCACAACACCACCTAAATATCCCCAGCCTTGCTGCAATATCCATTAAATATCTCCTGCACTGCTGCAACATCCTCTAAATATTCCAAACCCTGCTGCAACATCCCCTAAATATCTCTAGCCCTGCTGCAACATCCTCTAATTATCCTCAGCAGTGTTGCTGCAAAATCTCCAAAATGTCCCCAGCTCTGCTGCAACATCCCCCAAATATAACCAGTGCTCCTGCAACATTCTTTAATTATCCCCAGCCCTGCTGCAATATCCCCAAAATATCTCCAGCAGTGCTGCAACATCCTCTAAATATCCCCAGCCCTGCTGCAACGTCCTTTAAATATCACCAGCCCTACTGCAACATCCATTAAATATATTCAGCCCTGCTGCAACATCTGCTAAATATCTCCAGCCCTTCTGCAACATCCTCTAAATATCCCGTGCCATGCAGCAACATCCCCCTAAATATCTCCAGCCCTGCTGCAAACTCCTCTAAATATCTCTATCCCTGCTGCAACATCCTGTAAATATCCCCAGTTCTGCTGTAACATCCCCTAAATATGTCTAGCCCTCCTACAACATCCTCTAAATATCCTCTGCCCTGCTGCAAAATCCCCTAAATATCTCCAGCCCTGCTGCAGCATCCTCTGAATATCTCCAACTCTACTGCAATATCCCTAAACAGCTCTGCTGCAGCATCCCTAAATCATACATACAGCTTTGCAACAGCGTTCTCTAAATATCCTCTGCCCTGCTTCAACATCCCCCTAAATATCTCCAGCCCTGCTGTAACATCCTCTAAGTATCCCCAGCAGTGTTGCTGCAACATCTCCAAAATGTCCAAAGCCCTGCTGCAACATCCCCCAAATATCTACAGCACTACTGCAACATTCTTTAAGTATCCCCAGCCCTGCTGCAACATCCCCTAAATATCTCCAGCCCTGCTGCAACATCCTCTAAATATCCCCAGCCCTGCTGCAACATCCTTTAAATATCACCATCCTTACTACAACATCCACTAAATATATTTGGCCCTGTTGCAACATCTGCTAAAAATTTCCAGCCCTTCTTCGACATCATCTAAATATCCCGCGCTGTGCAGCAACATCCCCTAAATAACTCCGGCCCTGCTGCGACATCCTCTAAATATCTCTATCCCTGCTGCATATTGCTCTAAATATCCCCAGCCATGCTGCAGCATTCACAAAATATCTCCAGCCCTGCTGCAAAGTCCTCTAAATATCTCCAGCCCTGTTGCAACATCCCCTTAATATCCCTAGCCCTTCTGCAACATCCACTAAATATTCCCAGCCCAGCTACAACATTCTCTAAATATCTCCACCCTTCTGCAACATCCCCTAAATATTCCAAGCCCTGCTGCAATATACTTTAAATATCTCCTGAACTGCTGCACATCCTCTAAATATTCCAAACCCTGCTGCAACATCCCCTAAATATCTCCAGTCCTGCCGCAATCCTCTAATTATCCTCAGCAGTGTTGCTGCAACATTTCCAAAATGTCCTCAGCCCTGCTGCACTATTCCCCAAATATCTCCAGTGCTACTGTAACATTCTTTAAGTATCCCCAGCCCTGCTACAACATCCCCCAAATATCTCCAGCCCTGCTGCAACATCCTCTAAATATCTCCAGCCCTGCTGCAACATCCTTTAAATATCACCAGCCCTACTACAACATTCACCAAATATATTCAGCCCTGCTGCAACATCTGCTAAATATCTCCAGCCCTTCTGCAACATCCTCTAAATATCCTGTGCCATGCAACAACATCCCCTAAATATCTCCAGCCCTGCTGCAACATCCTCTAAATATCTGTATCCCTGCTACAACATCCTGTAAATATCCCCAGTTCTGCTGTAACATCCCCAAAATATCTCTAGCCCTCCTACAACATCCTCTAAGTATCTTCAGCCCTGCTACAACATCCTCTAAATATTTCCATCTCTACTGCAATATCCCTAAGCAACAGCTCTGCTGCAGCATCCCTAAATCATACATACAGCTTTGCAGCAGCGTTCTCTAAATATCCCCTGCCCTGCTTCAACATCCCCTAAATATCTCCGGCTCTACTACATCCCCTAAATATCTCCAGCTCTACTGCAACATCTCCAAAATATCTCCAGCTCTACTGCAACATCTCTTAAACAACAGCCATGCAGCATTCCCTAAAAAATCCTCAGACCTGTTTCAACATCCCCTAAATATCTCCAGCTCTCCTGCAACATCCCATAAACAACAGCCCAGTGGCAGCATCCCCTGAATGTACACATAGCTTTATTCCGACAGTGATGCGGCATCTGATGTTGCACCAACTGTAGCTGCAGAATTTAACTCCTACTATACCTCCTGCACCATTGAGCTACTGAAATCTCTCCCCTCCTACCCTTCCCTCTCCCCACCCTCTACCAGTGTGCTCCCTCCACCACCCTTCCACTTTCCCTTCTCTTTCACTACTGTAACCCCAAACAATGCCCTAAGTGCCCTCCTCACCATGAGCCCCTCCAAAGGTGCCTCTACTGATGGCCTTGACCCAAAGCTTCTCTCCCTTTCAACTTTGGCCATTGCCTACCCTTTCTCAAGAATCCTAAATCTCTCATTCTTTACTGCCTCAGTCCCTTCTTCATGGAAACATGCTGTGGTCCTCCCTCTACCCAAATTGGGTGACCCCATATCCTCTGGCAACTATCGCCTCATTTCTCTCCTCGCTACCCTTGCCAAGCTTTAAGAATACATTGTCCGCTCCCAACTCACCTCTTTTCTATTTGACACCTTCTTTTTCACCCCATCCAGTCTGATTTCAGGAAAAAACACTCAATCACCACCTCTCTCCTATGGCTCATAGACTCCATCCTAACTGGGATGGACAATGGCCAAATTACCTCTGCCAGTTTTGTCGACCTGTCCAAGGCATTTGACAGCATCTCTCACTCCCTTTTCCTTGACTCACTCCCAGCAGCTGGCCTATCTCCCTCTGCCACAAACTGGTTCAAGGCCTACCTTATTGGTAGAACCCAATCAGTTCAGATCTAAGATGCCACTTCCCCACCCTTCCCCTCCCGATTAGCACTGGAGTTCCCCCAGGCTTGAAATTAGGGCCCTCCTATACTCCATCTTCTTAAATGACCTTCCCTCTCTTTGCTCCCCATCCTCCGCTACACATATGTATGCCAATGATACAGTCCTATATGTGTCTGGCTCCTGTCCTGAAGATGGTACAACTAGCTTACAGCAAGACTTTGACAAGGTTCAGCTCTGGTTTGCTAACCATAAACTTTTCCTCAATGCCAAGAAGACTGTATTCATGACCTTCAGCACGAGGTAGAGACTCTCCAGGCTTCCATGTCTACCCACTTTTCACACCCTTGAGTGGACTTTACTTGAGGACACATCTTCCTTCAGGTACTTAAGTGTTTGGTTGGACCAACACATAAATTTCTCTGAACATATTGACGCCATCCAGAAAAAACTGCACCCCAAGCTTGGTGCCCTGATCAGGAACTGTAGTTGCATCCCTCCCATGGCTAGGTGTGAACTTCTTCAGAAGATGATCCTGCCCACTTTCGACTACTGTGACGTAGTCTATGGTGCTGCCACTAAGTCTTCCCTTGCCAGACTGGACATCCTCTTCAATTCCTTCTGCAGCTTTGCCCTAGATGCCCCCCTCACCCCCATCACTGCGATCTTTATCGTGCCCTATCCTTCCCCTCTCTTACAAATAGGTGACTCTCCCACTGTGCTAAATTCATCTCAAAGCACTGGTTGGGTGAGCTCCCTTACTACCTCATCTCCTCTTTTATAACATCCCCACCCTCCCATTCCTTTAGATCAACTGACTCCCATACCCTGGTTGTCCCCCACAGATCCACCCAAATTGGCCATTCCAGTTACTCTCATTGCCTCCCAAAAATGTGGAATTCCTTCCCCCATCAAATTCGGCACTCATCCTCCACCTACTCCATCAGCTCTGCCCTCAGTAATTACCTTACACCTACCTGTAGCTGCTCCTGCCATATCCTTCCCTAATTCCCTCCTCTAAGCCCTGGACAAACCCTACCCCCTACCGTCACCTGCATTTTACTCTGGGCACACCTACCCACCCTAAATCTCTAGCCCTTCTGCCCTTCCCACTAATTACTCCCCCTAACTGGCCTCTCTTGGTCTCTCACAGAATACAAAGGACACCAAATGGTCTCTATGGGTCCCTCTCCTACCACCCAAGGGTCTTGTATCGCTCATCTACTCTCTTCCTCCAACATCTTAAAGGGGTCTGTATGGGACACTGCCTTATTCCCTTCTCTCTGGTCCCCCCAGTCCCTTTGCAGGGTTCCTCTCATCCTGAAGGGGTCTCCATGGACATGACTCTTTGCCCTCCCTCACCTCACCCCTTCCTCCCCTTTCCCTCTTTTCTTTCACGTAAGCACTTGTTTACCTATTAACTCGGCACTTATTATTGTCCACTCTTTCCACATGTTATGCACAACACTGTTGTAACACTGTTTGTAACACCTACCTTAACACCTGCCTTACAACTGTATGTTAATGTTGATCTTGTAACTTGAATGTTTAATGTCTCATTAAAATTGTACCCCTTCCCCCCAGGTCGCACAGGGAGACAAGCAAATTGTTGCTCAGCATGCCTTTCTGGTGAAACATTTCAATAAATAAATAAATTCTCGAAATATCCCCAAGCCCTGCTGCTACATCCCCTAAATATCTCCATCTCTGCTGCAACATCCTCTAAATACAGTAACTACAACTCTACTGCCACATCTCCTAAACAACAGCTCTGCTGCAGCATCACCTAATTGTACATACAGCTTTGCTGCAGCATTCTCTAAATATCTTTAGCTCTACTGCAACATCCCTTAATAACTACAACTCTACTGCCACATCCCCTAAATGATAGCCCTGCTGCAGCATCCTCTAATTGTATGTACAACTTTGCTGCAGCTTTTCTAAATATTACCAGACTGCTGCAACAACTTGTAAACGTCCTGCAACATATTCTAAATTTCGCCAGCCTTGCTTCAATATCCCCTACATATCTCCAGCTCTACTGCAACATCCCCTAAACAGCAGCCCTTTTGCAACGTCCCCTAATCGTGCATATAAATTTCTTCTACATTCCCTAGATATATCCAGATCATCTGCAGTATCCCCTAATAGTACATACAGCTTTGCTGTGGCATTCACTTAATATCCCCAGCCTTACTGTAACATCCCCAAAATAGCTCAAGCTCTGCTGCAACAACCCCTAAATAGCCCCAACTCAACTGCAACATCCCCTAAACAACAGCCCTGTTGCAGCATCCCCTAATCATACATACAGCTTTCCTGTAGCATTCTCTAAATATCCCAGGCCCTGTTTTAAGATCACCTAAGTATCTTCAGCTCTAGTGCAACATCCCATAAATATTTTCAGCTCTACTGCAACATCTCCTAAACAACAGCCCTGCTACAGCATTCCCTAATTGTACATACGGCTTGCTGTGGCATTTTCTAAATATCCTGAAAACCTACTGCAACATCACCTAAATGTCTCCTGCTCTATTGCAACATCCACTAAACAAGAGCCCTGCTACAGCATCACCTAATCATACTTACAGCTTTGCTGTGGCATTCTCAAAATATGTCCAGCCCTACTGCAACATACCCTAAATATCTCCAGCTCTACTGCAACATCTCCTTAACAAAAGCCCTGCTGCAGCACCCCTAATCATACATTCAGCATAGCTATGGAATTCTCTAAATATCCTCAGCACTGCTTCAACATCCCCTAAAGATCTCAGGCTCCACTGCAACATCCACTAAAAAACTGCCCTGCTGCAGCATTCCCTAATCATCAATAAAGCTTTGCTGTGTCTCTTTCTAAATATCCCCATCCCTGCTTCAACATCCCCTAAATATCTCCAGCTCTGCTGCAATATCCCCTAAACAAGAGCCTGGCTACAGCATCCCCTAACCATATATACAGCTTTGCCGTGGCATTCTCAAAATATGTCCAGCCTTGCTGCAATATACCCTAAATATCTCCAGCTCTACTGCAACATCCCCTAGACAGCAGCCCTGCTGCAGCAACACCTAACTGTACATACAGCTTTCCAGCAGCATTCTCTAAATATCCCCAGCCCTGCTTCCACATTCCCTAAATATCTCCAGCTCTACTGCAACTTCCCTTAAACAACAGCCCTGCTGCAGTATCACCAAATTGTACATACAGCTTTTCTGCAGTATTCTCTAAATACTCCAACCCTGCTTCAAAATTCCTTAAATATCTCTAGCTCTACAGTAACATCTCCTAAACAACAGACCTGCTGCAGCATCCCCTAATTGTACATACAGCTTTTCTGCAGCATTTTCTAAATATTCTCAGCCCTGCTGCAACATCATCTAAATATTTCTAGTTCTACTGCAACATCCTCTAAACAACAGCCTTGCTGCTGCATCCCCTAATCATACACGTAGCTTTGCTGTGATATTCTCAAAATATCCCTCACTCTGCTGCAACATCAACAAAATATCCCCATCCCTAATGCAACATCCCCTAAACATCTCAAGCTCTACTGCAACATCCTCTAAATAACTGCAACTCTACTGCCATCCCCTAACCAACAGCCCTTCTGCAGGATCACCTTATCATACATACAGCTTTTCTGCAGCATTCTCTGAATATCTCCAGCTCTACTGCAGCACCCCTTAAATAACTACAGCTCTAGTGCCACGTCCCCTAAACAACAGCCTTGCTGCAGCATCCCCTAATTGTACATACAACTTTGCTGCAGCATTTTTGAAATATCCCCAGCCCTGTTGCACCATCTCTTAAATATCTCAAGCTCTGCTGCAACATCCCCTGAACAGAACTGCTGCAGCATTCCAAATTGTACGTACAGCTTTGCTGCAGCTGTTCTAAATATCCCCAGCCTGATGCAATAACCCTAAATATCCCAGCTCAACTGTAACATCCCCTAAGCAGTAGCCCTGCTGCAACATCCCTTAATTGTACATAAAGCTTTGCTGCAGCTTTCCTTAGATATCCTCAACCCTGCTGCAACATATTTAAAATATCCCCAGCCTTTCTTCAACATCTGCTAAATACCTCCAGCTCTACTGCAACATCCCCTAAACTACAGCTGTGTTGCAGCATCCCCTAATTGTACATACACATTTGCTGCTACATTCCCTAAATACCTCCAGCTCTACTGCAACATCAAAAGAACCACCCGGCTACAGCATCGTCTAATTATACATACAGCTTTCCTGCAACAATATCTAAATATTCCCAGCCCTGCTTCAACATGATCTAAATATCTGCAGCTGTACTGCAACATCCCCTAAATATCTCAAGCTGTACTGCAACTTCCCCTAAACAAAAGCCCTGCTGCAGCATCCCCTAATCATACATACAGCTTTGCTGTGGCATTTTCAAAATATCCCCAGCTCTGCTGCAACATCCCCAAAATATCTCCGGCTCTACTGCAATATCCCCCAAACTACAACCTGCTGCAGCATCTCCTAATCATTTATACAGCTTTGTTGTGGAATTCTCTATATATCACCAGCCCTGCTACAACATCCCCTAAATATCCCCAGCTCTACTGCAATATCTCCTAAACAACAGCCCTGCTGCAGCATCCTCTAATTATTTATACAGCTTTGCTGTGGAATTATCTATATATCCCCAGCCCTGCTGCAACATCCCCTAAATATCTTCAGCTCTACTGCAATATCCCCTAAAAACAGCCCTGCTGCAGCATCACCTAATCATACATATAGCTTTGGTGCAGCATTCTCTAAATATCCCAACCCTGAATCAACATCCCCTAAGTATCTCCAGCACTGCTGCAACATCACCTAAATATCTTCAGCACTACTGTAACATCCCCTGAACAACAGCTGTGCTGCAGCATCCCCTAATTGCACATACAGCTTTGCAGCAGCATTCTCTAAATATCCCCAGCCCTGATTCAACATCCCCTAAATATCTCCACCTCTACTGCAATGTCTCCTAAACAGCAGCCCTGCTGCAGCATTCCCTAATTCTACATACAGCTTTGCTGTGGCATTTTCTAAATATCCTGAGCCCTGCTGCAACATCCCCTAAATATCTCCAGCTCTACTGCAATATCCCCTAAAAACAGCACTGCTGCTGCATCACCTAATCATACATACAGCTTTGGTGCAGCATTCTCTAAATATCCCAGCCCTGAATCAATATCCCGTAAGTATCTCCAGCACTGCTGCAACATCACCTAAATATCTTTAGCTCTACTATAACATCCCCTGAACAACAGCTGTGCTGCAGCATCCCCTAATTGTACATACAGCTTTGTGGCAGCATTCTCTAAATATCCTGAGCCCTGCTGCAACATCCCCAAAATATCCCCAGCTCTACTGCAACATCCACTAAACAACAGCTCTGCTGTAGCATCACCTAATCATACATACAGCTTTGCTATGGCATTCTTAAAATATCCCAAGCCCTGCTGCAACATCCATTAAATATTTCTAGCTCTACCGCAACATCTCTTAAAAAACAGTTTGGCTGCAGCACCCCTAATCATACATACAGCTTTGCTGCAGCATTCTTTAAGTATTCCTAGCTCAGCTTCATCATCCCCTGAATACCTCCAGCGCCACTGCAAAATCCCCTGAACAACAGCCCTCCTGCAGCATCCCCTAATTGTACATACAGCTTTGCTATCGCGTTCTCTAAATATCCCCAGCCCTGCCTCAATATTCCATAAATATCTCCAACTGTACTGCAACGTCCCCTAAATAGCGAACCTGCTGCAGCATCCCCTAATCATACATACAGCTTTGCTGTGGCATTCTCTGAAATCCCCAGCCCTGCTGCTACATCCCTTAATTATGTCAAGCTGTACTGCATCATCCCCTAAACAACAGCACTGCTGCAGCATCCCCTAATCATACATATAGGCTTGCTGAGGCATTCTCTAAAAATCCCAAGCCCTGCTGCAACATCCCCTAAATGTCTCAAGTTCTGCTGCGGCATCCCTAAACAACAGCACTGCTGCAGCATTCCATAATCGTACATACCACTTTGCTGTGGCACTCTGTAAACATCCCCAGCCATGATTGAACTTTCGTTAAATATCTGCAACTCTACTGCAACATCCCTGAAACAACAGAAGTGCTGCAGCATCCCAAAATCATACATACAGCTTTGCTGTGGCATTCTCTAAATATTCCTAGCCTGCAGCAATATCCGCTATCTCCAGCTCTACTGCCACATCCCGTAAACAACAGCCCTGTTGCAGCATCCCCTTATCGTACATACAGCTTTGCTGTGGCATTCTTTAAATACCCCCAGCCCTGCTTCAACATCCTCTCAATATCTCCCACTCTTCCGCAACATCCCCTAAACAATAGCCTTGCTACAGCATCCTCTAGTTATACTGTACATACAGCTTTGCTGTGGCATTCTCTAAATATTTCCAGCCCAGCATCAAGTTCAACATTCCCTAGATATCCCCAGCTCCACTGGAACATTCCCTAAACAACAGCCCTGCTGCAGCATCTCCTGAAGAGCCCCAGCTCTGATGTGATGTTCTTTAAACATGTACCCCTTGCTGCAACATTCAAGATCTGAGGACCTTGAGAGAATTGATTTTGACCAGTTTAAGGATTTCCTTGATACTGGCAGTTTGTTAACACCTTACCAGCATGTTTTTTTAGATAATCACAGCACACTCACAGCTGTGCTTGAAGTCACTAATGATTTTGATGTGGTCTTGGACAATGGGGATACAGTTTGTGATCGCTACCTGGATCTTTCCAAAACATCTGATCTGGTGCACCCTGCCCATCTGTCTGCGAATCTTTGTGCCCTTGGTCTACATGTATCTGCAGTATGCTGGTTCCAGAATTACTTGACTGGCAGATCTCAATTAGTCTCTTTGAAATTTTTTTTCTTCACACCCCAGAAATCCCTCCACTCATCAAAATCACTACCAGAGTACTTGAGGGATCAGCCCTGGGACACATTTTGTTTAGTGCTTTCTTGGATTATCTAGCAGATATTTCACATAGCTCTGAATCCTGTATTATCATGTACAGGTATGTAGATGATACTGATTTGTGTAGAAGGTTAGTTAATATCAATGTCATAACCAGATCATTGCAGCCTGGCTTTGAATTGGTACAAAAATAGTTATTAAACAAGCATTTATCAATGGCCAATGTTGTCGCGCTGGCTTTGGCAGTGGTGGAGCTAGAGACGCATAGCGCTTTGATTTTGTTAATGTGTCGCAAAAGGTGATTTTGCACAGTGAGCACGCCATTATGTGCCACAGCTGCAGAAACGCGTTTTGGACAGGCTGTGAAAAATGGCAGCTGGACTGTTGATAAGGAGGTGTGCACAAATGCCAGTGGCAAAAAGGTGGCATGAAAATATTGCAGATTGACGAAGTTACAAGGGTGCATGGAAACTGTGCAATGCACGCTTGCAACACAGTCATTATATGGACTTTCGGCACCAAATTTTCAACATAAGCATTTTAGGACCTCTGCTCTTGAATAGTGTCACCGTCATTTCCTCAAACTATCACGAAAACTGATTTCGCACAGTGACCATGCAATTCTGCGCCGGACGTGAGAAAACACATTTCAGCCAGCTGTACTATTCATAAGGAGGCATGGAAAAATGCCAATGATGAACAGCTGGAATGAAACTATTACAAATTCACAAAGTCACTAGTGTGCATGCAAACTGCACAATGCACACTCATAAAACACTCATTTTATTGACTTTCATCCCCAAATTTTCAACGTAGGCATTTTAGGACATCTGCTAATGAACAGTGTCACTGCCATTTTCATAATGTGTCTCGAACACGGGCTTTCCACAGCGACCGTTCTATTCTGCGCCAGACCTGTGAAAACAGATTTGGTCAGGATGTGAAAAATGACAGCTGTACTGTTCATTAGGAGGTGCAGAACAATGGCACTGTTGAAAATCTGGAGTGAAAATATTATAAGTTTACAAACTTACGAACGTGCGTGCAAACTGTGCAATGCACGCTCGTAACACAGTCATTTTACAGAGTATTGTCACCAAATTTTCAACACAGGCATTTTAGGACCTCTGCTCATGAACAGTATCACTGTCATTTTCATAATGTGTCCCGACCACTGATTTCACACAGCGACCGCGCTATACTGCGCTGGAAGTGCAAAAACACATTTTGGTCAGGATGTGAAAAATGATAGCTATGCGGTTTACAAGAATGTGTGGTAAAATGCCAATGTTGAGAATATGGCATGAAAATATTGTGAATTCGCTAACTTATGAGTGTGCGTAGCAACTGTACAATGCATGCTCGTAAAACAGTAATTTTATGGATTTTTCCCACCAAATTTGCAACATATGCTTTTTGAGAGCCCCACTCATGAACAGTGGCACTGTCATTTTGTTACTCAGCCCTGAAAGGTGATTCTGCACAGTGACTGCGAAATCACCTTTTCGGGACAGAATAACGCCATGACAGTGCAAGAATTCATGAGGAGGAGTCCCAAAAACCCCATGTTGAAAATTTGGGGCCAAAATTCCCAAAAATGCCTGAGATATGCAGCAAAGTTGAAAACATTCTATTTATTCCATTATACAGCTTACTGGCATTTCTTCAGTTCGCGGTCGGCTTTGAAGAGTGCAGACGTGTTCCCGGTCCACCAAAGATCATCGCACTGGACTCCGGAGGTAAGTATGGGGTGAGGGGGGTGTGGGAAGGCAGGGTGCAGGTGAGGCACAGGGAGACTACAAGGGACTGTTTTCGTTTTATTTATTTATTAAATTTTGGTGACCGGGTAGGCCCACTGAGCCCCGAAGGTCCCTTTTTCAGGGGCGACCTGGGATAACAATACACGTTATAAGAATGAACAAGGACATAAGGAACACTTGAGGCATTGTGAGTTACATCATGAGGTGGCTACAGTAAAGAAAAATAGTGGATACAGGCATGGTTACAGGCATGGTAAAAGAAAAGCAGTGGATACAGGCATGGCTTACAGGCATGGTAAAAGAAAAGAAGTGGATGCAGGCATGGGTACAGGCATGGTTATCATCATGACATGTAAGCAATTGGTAGTACTTTGCATATAGTTTATTCAGGGGTTACATGTGGCCTCTGACGAGCAGTCTGTATAAGGCAGGTAGTAGGAAGGTTAAGCTAGGAGACAGGAGTTGGAGGAGGGAGTACCTTAGGAGCTTTAAGTGCCATGACAGTGGCATGCGCTTGAGGTCAGCAGATGGGACTTAAGCCTGGTGCGGAAGTTCATGACTGAGGAGGAGGCCTGGACCTGGGGAGGGAGCTTGTTCCATTGTCAGGCTGCTTGGGAGGAAAAGGATCTTCCGCCAGCATTTGTCCTTACCCTAGGGACTTCTAATAGCGTTCTATCTGAGGTCCGTAGGTTCCTTGGGTTGTGTTTGAGGGTTATGGTCCCAGCAATGCTTGGCAGAGTGTGGGGTTTGAGAAGCTTGTAGGCCTGGACAAGCAAGGGGTGTTGGAGGCAGGCGACCAATGTGGGCCAACGAAGATTGGCCAAAGTGTCACAGTGGTGATGTCTCGGGTGGTCTAAGGTTGTGAAACAAGCTATTTTATTATATAGGGTTTGCATCATGGTAATCTCTTGTTTAGCCATGCCCTGTATAATAGGGGCCGCAAAGGTCAGGTTGGGTAGAAGGACGCTGGTAGCTATGGAGAGCCTGACTTCAGGGATGAGTTGGTCCTTGAGTCGGTACAGGGTGCCAAGTTTCCGATGTAGGGTCCTGGTGACCTGGTCCACGTGTTCCTTGTATGTGATATTCTGATCCAACGTGAGGCCTAAGTATTTAAGGGCGGGGACTACATTAATGGCTTTACCAGAGAGTGAGGTTAAGGAGAGGGATGAGGACCTGTCAAATCCCAGGGATCTTGGCCCGAATAGCATTGCCTTGGTCTTGTTGGCATTTAGTACCATTCTGTTCTTACACAGCCAAGTCTCTAGTGAAGTGAGATCCTTTTGGAGTAGAGGGCCTAGGGCAACCACGTCACGCAGGGGTCAGAAGATAACAGTATCATCAGCGTACTGCACAACCGAGCTCTCCCCACAGTGGGTACGCAGGTCATTGGTAAACAAGGAAAACAGGAGGGGCCTGGAATTGAGCCCTGTGGTACACCCTGGTTTAGGGGTAGTGGGTCAGACATGGTCCCTTTCCATGAGACCCTCTGTGCCTGCCTGATAAGTAGCTCAAAACCACTTCAGGGCATGATTGTCTAGGCCTATATTTTTGCAGCTTCTGTAGCAGCAAGTTGTGGTCGGCAATTCGAGCGCCTTGGATAAGTCCATAAAGACTGCACCAGTGGGTATCCCTTTGTCCATTGCCCTGATAACTTCATCCATGAAGTTAATGAGGGCAGTGTCAGTACCATGGTTTGTTCTAAATCCATGTTGGGAGGGGGAAAGGAGCTGATGATCTTCCAGTTAGTCCCTGAGTTGATTGTAGATGACTCTTTCTTGCACCTTAGCAAGTGAGCAGAGGAAGGAGATGGGTCTGTAGTTGTTGAGTTTTTCCCTGAGCTCCCCTTTGTGAATAGGGACAACATTGGCATGTTTCCATGGGTCAGAGACTGCTCCTTCCCTCAGTGATCGATTGAGGAGCATGGTTATAGGCCAGGCTAAGGAGATAGATCCTGCCTTGAGTAGCCGAGGGTTGATACCGTCAGGTCCCCCGACCCTTTCGGTTTCAGGTTCCTTAGGAGGTTTAATACTTCAGTGCATTTAGCCAGTCTCAGGTGAAATGGGGGTCTTTCCATGTGAGGTGGTTCATCTGAGGTAGGGGTGAGAGTCTGGGGAGACAGGCAGGTCTTGTAGGCCTCGAGGTCTGAGAAGTGCCTGTTAAGGGCAGCCGATATTTGAGAAGGGTCAGTTGTGAGCTGACCATTAATCTCCATAGGACAGGACTCAGGCTTTTTGCTGCCCTTGATCAGGTCATTGATATGATTCCAGAATTGCTTGGGGTTGCCCAGGCTGGTTTTCTGGAGGTGTGTTAAGTAATCTCTCTTAGTGAGTTTTATAGGTCTCTTGGCTTCGTTCCTCAGGGCTTTGTATTCAGCGAGATCTGCCAGGAGGGAGAGAGGAGAGCCTAAACTTATTTCAGGCATTTTCCCTTTTACAGGTAAAAAAAAAAAATTAGACATCGTTGGACTTTTTTTTTTTTTGAGGGGAATTGGCACACTGGGATGGGCTCCCAGCGTGCCACCTAACTGTTGGGGGGGGACCTGTAGCCAACGGGGGATTGGGTACCCTTGTCAGCATACAACACAGGGAGGATGTTATGCCTACGGATTGGGCACCCCGTCGACACACAAAGCAAGCGGGGCGAGCCGAGGGAGATGGGCACCCTCCTAACTTTTAACAACAGAAGTTTATTTATACCAAAAGGTAGGCTCCCCGTTGGCACACAAAGAAAGTGGGGGGGCTGAGCCGAGGGAGATTGGGCACCCCCCCTCTGCATTTAACAATTGGGGGTGATTTATACCGATGGGGAGTGGGCTCCCCCATCGGCACATACAGAGAGGCAGGGGGAACTGATAGGGGGATTGGGCACCCCAGAAGTCAGCAGTTTGGCGGCCACTGCGCCACCATGCACATAATGTCAGCGAGCATGTCCAGGAAAGGTCCGCTGTGTCTGATGAGCTTTGCTCGGATTGCAGCAGACCTTTTCTTAGATGTGCTCACCACATTATGTATGCATGGTGTGGTGAGGCATGCAGGCTGATTGGGGAATGAGGGTCGCACCTACTGGTGCGTGCCATGCATTCGCCCAACAGCGACCGAGCCTCCAAAGCTGCACTACCCTAAGATGTTGGCTGCGCAAGTGCGCCAACATAAAATTGGGCTTCTACTGAATGTTGGTAAAACCAAGTACATGTTTTTTGGAACAAAACAAAAACTAAAGGTTTTACCCCCTCTGACTCAATTAAAGATCTGTGTGACATATTTGTTGAGAGAGGGGACAGTTTCAAGCAACTTGGTTTTGCTGTGGAACAGACTCTGTCTTTTAATGAATGTATCTCCACACTGGTTAAGTGAATACATGCTTGCCTTAGTCAGCTTTTTAGGCTAACAAATCATTTGTCCACTCACTCTAAAATAGTCTTGGCTCAGTTCTTTGTCCTGTCATCAGAGGACTATGGACTTCCAGTCTCTGCCACTGCTAATAGGACTGACTTGCAAAGAGTTAAAAATCTATACAATACCATAGGCAGATTTGCTGCCACCAGCCCCAGATGTTCACATCAGTGCACTCTTTACAAACACCTTTGCTGGCCTTCTCTTGACTAATGCTTAGTTACTTTACCCTCATCGGTTTCAGACATTTCCTAAAAGGCCCGTAAGATTTTTGTTTATGTCTGATGCTAGCCCCAATTAAGGATTCCTGAGTACGAGTTCTGCTCATACTCATTTCTGATGACTCCCACTCTACCATTTCTCCCTGGGCCAATGTTCTCTTATTTAAACAGCCATTACATTCTGGAATACATTATCTGCTTCATTACACTCTATCAGTTCACAGAACACATTTAAAATGCTTTTTAAACACTGTTTGGACTTGTCTGTGTGCAAGTGTAATGTCACCTGATTACTGCGTACATGGATGTATTGCATATTTATTCTGTATTGCTGCTTTTGTTCATATCTCTGGGTCCAGCTTAAAAATGGGCATCTAATGATTCTTGGGTCTTACCTGGTTAATAAACTACAAATACAATGAAACATCCTTTGAACACACATACACACAGCTCTGCTGCCACATCCTGTAGTCTAGGAGTGAGTGGATTGGCACGGATGCAGTACCGGAACCTCCCAGATTAGGCATACAGAGCCCTTTGTGGCTCTACCTGAGTTTTCGAGGTGTCCTGGTTAGGATGTGTGGGTCCAATCTGACTGAACAAATTGTAGTAAATCTTGCTGAGATAAATAAAACCCCTCAAATTTTTACTGTCTGAGAAAGAGTTCTCCTCTCTGTCCCCCCATGGCAGTCATCTGCTACGGTGCTCATGAGACACTGACTTCCATAGCAGATGGCTGCTGGGGGGGAGGGACTGTTTCAGTTTCAGACAGTCAAAACTAGTTAGTAAAATTTTACAATTATGTCCATTTTTATTATTACTATTATGAGTTAGACTAAATGATAGCTATTGGTCAGTGGTGTACCTGCTCCCCTGTACCACCTCTTAGTGTACTACATATACTCACTGCGTACACCCCCACAACATGACATTATTCAGAGGGTCCCTGGCATATTGGAGTGTGGAACGAGAGAGGTGAGATGAGAGAAAAAAATTCCAGCTCTTGGATCTCTATGGGAGCTAGCTTGAACTTAAGTTAAATTTTAACTTTTAAGTTTCTGGCTTGCTTACATGGAAATCCCAGTGCTGGGATTTTTTTCTATCATCTATTCTGGTCTCATCTCTCTGGACCCATCACTAAGGTTTCTTCTCATTCATTTTTCTTATTTTTCTCTCATTAATGATGACTGCTGTCTGTCGGGGGTGGGGGTCCAAGGCAATCTGCTGATGAGTCACTCACTGTCTCACTCTCAGCATGGGCACTCAGGCAGACAGTGCCACATCCCGCCACACCACTCAAATGGAGATGGTTCGGGCTGGGATGTGGGGCTGGACTCTGTATGGGTTAAATAATTGTTGGTGTGGTGTGGGAAATGACAATTACTTGGCAGTATAGCTTTTGCACTTGACATGGCTGGTGTATGGGGGAAGGGGGGTGCAACCGGAGGGGTGAGCATGATGCAGTGATTGAAAGTGGGGCAGGGCAGTCACAAAAATTTATGAATTATTTTTTTTTTAAACTGGGTCTGAAAATGGTAAACTGAAAGCCAGAATTTTAAAAAAAATTGGATAATTTTGAATTTGTAAATATTGAAAGACTTACAGGCCCAGATATTCAAAAGGGTTGTGCCATGCGCAATAGGGTTGCACCAGCACAAGTCCGAAAATGTGCCATTCTGCAATATTCAGCAGGAGGCAGTTGCACCCCCCAAATCATGCTGAGCAATAGCGCAATGATAATGAATGTGCGCGCAACTGAAGGGGAGGAACCATGATGTGCGCTGGCGCAGCGGCATATTCAACATGCGCCTATGCAATGGGGGCAAGCGGAAGTTGCGCGATAGCGGAAGTGAGCCAAAATAAAAAGGAACAAGGGAGAGGCTCAAGAACACTACAGGGAAGGCACATGTTGCTGGACTATAGCCAGCCACACAGGCAACACAGACACACAGGGCAGGACAGAGAAAGGGCACCTGGAACCCACAGGCTCAGGGAAGGTGTGGGGAGCCACAGCCACAGTGCAGAAGGAGGAAGTGCCACACAGCACTGAGGCCAGCACAGTTAGGTGTTCCCGGTGCAGGGGAAGTAGCAGCCAGGACAGCGGGGTGAACACAGAAATAGCTGCAGGGGGGGTGAACACAAGCCAGGGACATGGCCAGTGCCACCATCCAGATGGAGGCAGTAATGAGGGGAGTGAGAAGGTGGGCAGCAGGGGGACACGGCCACGGAAGGGCCTGTAGGCGGTATGCCCCGAACAGGCAATACCAAGTCCACACCAGTTTTGAGCTGTACAGTGATACTGAGATTGTGAGCCGGTACCACCTGAATCAGGCAATTCTAAGGCGGCTCTGTGAGCTGTGCAGTGATGTGATGCAGGCACCCACATGACGGAGCCATGCTCTGTCAGTGGAGACTAAAGTGACAGCTTGCATGTGCTTGCTCACCATGGGTACCTTCCAGAGACCAACAGGGGACACCACAGGCATAACCCAGTTGGCTGCATCATACCAACTCATCCAATTCCTCAGCACACTGCTGCCACATGCTGCGGAGTACATCCATTACCCCAGCACACCGGCGGAGCACACAGCAAACATACAGGAGTTCCACAGGGTAGCATGTATGCTTGGCATCCTAGGGGAAATAGACTGCACCCATGTGGCCATCTGCACACCACCTGGCCCCGAGGGGGGCCACATATATTAATCAGAATGGCCATGCTATCATCAACTGCCAGGTGGTGTGTGATGCCAGGGGGTGCATAATCAATGTCTGTGCCACGCACCCTGGGGGAGCACACGATGCCTTCATCTGGTACCAGTCAGCACTGTGCCACAGATTTGAGAGTGGGACATACCCACTGGCCACTTAGTGGGTGAGTATGAAAACCACATGGACAAACTTAGGGCTTGGGAGGGGCATGGTCAGAGGTGACATGGGTAGTGGCCTACATGACCCGGGGCAGGGCGATGATGATCACCAAACTAACCTCCACCCTCTACACACAGGTGACAGTGGATACCCACTCCGTCCCTGGCTGCTCACACCATACCGGCAGCCCATGACCCCATCGCAACAATGCTACAATGAGGCACATGCCACCACACGTAATGTAATCGAGTGGGTGTTCGGTATGCTGAAGGCACATTTCCATTGCCTGGACACCTCCGGCGGTGCCCTACAGTACAGCCCCTCAAAGGCCTGCGGGCTATTCCTGGCCTGTTGCATCCTGCACAACATGGCCAATGAATATGGGATAGCCATACAGGTCGAAGAGGGGGACAGCGATGGGGACGATGAGGACGCCAGTGACAATGGTGATGGGCAGCCCTCCCTTGGGTGACGGGACCCCTGACTGCTCTGGCTGGCACAGCTGCACCGGGACACCATCACAGAGGAGCACTTCAGCCAACCCAGGTAAGTCATGGGGCCATGTGCAACCACCAGTGGCAAAGGTACAACCCACAAACACACATGGACACACACCAGGGGTGCATGTCATCAAGGGAAGTGGCCAGGCATGGAACCACACACACCGCCAGGGATGGGCAAGGCCTAACATGGCACACGGTCAGACACACACACACACACACACACACACAACTCACCAGACATGCACAAAGGGTAGGAGGTACGGCGACCCAGAATGCCACCCCTAGCCACACACATGTCCACAGACCACCATGCCCACTGCCTGTCATTGTGCATGTGTCAGACGCTGGGCACCATTGCACAGTGGCATACAGCGCAATGCAGGCATCATCATGCACACACAACTGCGGACAGCAGCCAGGAGGGTGTGCAGATGGACTGTGTGTGTGCGTGCAGGGCCGGGTACCCACCCGTGCATTGCCCGCTGACTGACACAATGCACACAGGGCAGCATCAGACAGTAGCCACGCTGGGAGGCAGGTCGGTCATGTGCCACAGTGCCACGGCTGCCACGGATGCATGGGCTGCCCTGCCGAGACCCACCAGCAGTGACAGGCTGACCACTGGCCTCATGGGGTGGCGCCGATGGTCCCCCAGGGGTTCCACTGCATGAACGCGACCATGCTTGCACAGGGGTCTGCAGCACACTGAACATGCCTGCGCCAGGTGTGCTCGGGATGCCCACAGCTGAACCCGGTGTCAACAAGGATGGTGTTGCACGACGCCAGGAATGGGGGGGTGGACATTGCACTGCGCGGTGTCTGCGACGCATGGGCAAATAACTGTGTGCCCACTGTGGCCATGGCAGCTGTGATTGTCTGTGTCAGCCTGGCAATGGCAGCGGTCACATCCTCCCGCATCCGGTCCATCCCTGCCAGGAGCAGAGCGGTGTCTCTGCTGTGATGCTCCTCTGCCTGGTGCAGAGCTGCACTCGGTGCATCCACTGCCGTCACAAGCCATATCTGCTGATTGACTGATGCTTGCAGTATGCGGGTGTGCTCATCCAAGAGGTCATCTGCCTGATCGGCATGCTGTCCCTCAGGGTGTTCGCGGCCCTGATGCTCATCACCCCTTGAGGGTGGGCGCTGCACACCAGGGCCAGGCCTGGGCATGTCCACAGGTGGTGCACTGATGCCACCCACTGACACTGTACCCCAATGCCCATTGGCTGACTACTGATGCCGCCCCTCCGGCTGCTGCTCCCCAGGGCTCAATGGTGCCTCCGCAGTGGCCTCAACAGTCCCACTGTCCTGTACACATACCAGTGCTGCCCCACCAGTGCTGACAGGCACAGGCTGGGACTGTGATGACACGCAGACCTCCACGGTGGCACCACCCACAGCCATGGCCGTGATGTAACCTGCTGTGTGGCCATCCTGTGGCACACACGTGTCACTGCCCACGACGTTAGCAACATCATCATCGGTGACGGATCTGGCACCAGCCCGAGTCTCAGCATGCTGGCATTCGTGGACACTGGGACACGGGCAGGGCCTCCTCCATACCTGCTCCACCAACATCAGTCTGGACATCCAGGCATGCTCACTGTCACCCTGAGCCATGTATTCCTGTGGAGGTGGATGGGCCCTCCTCCATCTCCATCTGACCGGCCTCAGTGGAGAAGCCCACCACCACTGACCCATGCAGATGCTCAGAAGCTGTAAGGGAAAACAAAGTCACGTTACTGTATGTGACCTACCCTGTCCCCCCCCAATAGACAGACCATGACCTACCATGCAGTGATGGGCTACCACCCATCTGGAATCCACCACCCAGAACACCCTCAATGGCACAATGCTGCATGCTGCCAGCAACCCGCTCCTCCTGGGGGTCAGGCGTAGCACCTCCGGCTGTCCCCCACCTGTCGCAGACCATGCTGCCCTGATAGCAGCCACCTTCTCCTTAATCCTCCACCTGTCTGTGCCCATCTTCTTCTTGCACTCCTGCACAGAGCACTGGTGACTGCCATGCAGGTTTACAGCATGTGCCACCTCCTCCCATGCAGCAGCTTGGGTCTGTGGTGTTCCCTGGCATCCACTGAGAAGCGGCTCCTGGTCTAGGTGGGCCTCAAATAGGGAATCCGTTTCGGCCTTCATGAAATTTGGCCTCCTTCTCCTCCCACTACTCTGTTCCTCTTCCTCCACAACACGCTCGGTCATGATTCAGCCTGTGAGAATGACAGGTGTTACCTGTGACTGTGCAGTCCCATGCATGTCCCAAAATCCACAGTCCACACTCCCAAACAGCATGCAACTCACTGCAATAGACTGCAGTAACCGACTATGGCCAGTGCAGCCCAATGTCACACTTTTAAAGCGCAACCCATGCAAAAGAGGCGAGGCGCATCTTTAAGTGGATGCAAATTGCAGTGACTGTGCCATTGAATGGCTGATTAGCTGATTTGCATATGCCAGCTGAATATCACGCTGTTACGCTTTGCGCAATTGTGCTGAATGTGCTGAGCCAAGGGCGCAGTTCTGTGACATGCGCAGTACACACCGAACTGCGCATGCCCGGGTTGATGATGCAGGCACTTGCCGCACTGCTGATGTGCTGTGCACGGGAGGCAATGCAGGGCATGGCCACCATTATGCCAGTGGCGTTACAGCGCTGTTCACCTATATGGTGCTACAGCACTGTGGCGTCATAGATGCACTGGGGCAACTGCGCGGTAGGCCACTACAGGAGTGGCACACAGGCACCCAATTGCACTACATGCATTGGGTTCCAATCGCACTGTGGCTGTCCGTGCGCCAGAGACCCTTGACCCTGTACCCGACCTTTGCACCCTAGGTGCCATGCATCAGGCATGGGTGCACCACTATTGCACTGTTCGGTGACAGCACAATAGGGAATGGCAGCGCTGTACCGTGCAGCATCTGCATGTGGCAGAACCACACTGCAGAGTGCCATTTTGACTTAACTGAGCAGCAGAGATGGTGTGGAGGTGTGCTGTGCAGTGGAGCCAGGTGGAGCTGGCAAACCTGGTTGCCATTGTGGAGCCACATGTTGGCCCTCTATTTGGGGAGGCACCCCTGGACAGGGCCAGGAGTCAGGTGTGGCAGGAGGTGGCCAATGCCCTGGAGGAGGCCACCGGTATGGGGCGGATGGCAGAGCAGTGCAGCCACCGATATGGGGACCTGAGGCGGAGGGACCCGGACCTGCTTGCCCACCTGCGGGCATGTGCCAGGAGGGGCACGGTGCCACAGCCAGGTAGGTGCAACATCCATACACTTTTATCGTCCATATGGGTATCACGGTTGCATGTGTCCGGCACATGGGGGGGCATCTGGTGTTGGCTGTGGTGGTGTTATCAGGGTGTGAGGTGGGTGGGTCTGGCTGTGTGGGATTGCACACACATGGGGGAGGGGGGACTTTGCTACAGGATTGTACTGATGTTCCTCTCTCCATGTTTGCACCTTAGGCCCAGAACAGTGCAGGCTGGTGAGAGAGAGGAGGCACCGCCAGGAGGACCATCAGGCCAGGAGGGATGAAGGTCCGCAGAGGCGTAGGGACCAGCCTGATGATGGTGAGTGCCTTACATCCATGATTACTATTGCGTGCTGTGTAACAGGGCGGGCAGCGGGGCATGGCCACCATCCATTTACACCACTGCCATGCACGCAACTTGTTACAGTCAGCGCTGTCCAGTGGCACTGCATGTCTGGGAGTGCGTCAATGGTGGTCCATGCGTGCACCGGGCACATGGCTGTGCCACTGCCTTCACACCGCATAGCCAAGTCACTGTACAGCCACAGTGGTGCTGTGCAGGACATGGGCGGTGGGTGTGTGCAGTGGTAACACATGGCTGTGGCTGCCTGTGTAGGCAGATCTTGTGGGCACAGTCACTGTGGGTGGTCGTACACCATCACAGGGGTGTGGCACATGGCTGTATGCCATGCACAATGGGTTTGTTGCAGGGGGCTGGACAGTCACACGTATTGACTCTGCTCCCTTGTTCTAGGTGGACAATGCTGGATGGCCCTGGAATGGGCCATACAAGAGATTCTGTAGCTGGCATGGGTGTCCTTGGAAGTGCTGGAGCGAATGGAGTGGCATGGGTTCCGGAGGAGGAGAACCCGGAGGCACCACAGGAGTGGAGAGTGGGGCACAGAATAGGCCCTCCATGACCCCCTGACACTCATACCCCCTGGACCCACCCTCACACCCCTTCTTCTCTCTCACATTTGTACACCCCTGCCCCATGCCCGCCCCCACCTGGTTTGTGGCCCTTTCCCCCCACCCTTGTATATATTTGTACATATGTTTCAGAGTTCTTATATTTTAATACATAAATTTTTGTTATAACAACTGTGGTGATCTCTGATTTGCAGCGGGCTACAAGTGCTCAGCTGCAGTAGTGTGCATGGTGTCAGGGGTGATGCACGCATGGGTGCGTGTGTGTGTGTGTGTGTGCAGAGGTGAACTGCCTATGGTGTGGGCAGGGGGATCAGTCACTGTCTGTGGTTTGTGTGTTGTACTCTGTGCACTGGATGCCTGTGTGTGGTGGCCCGTGGGGCCTGCACTGTGTGCATGGCACCCTTGTCAGATCATCCATGGCCTGTGCAGCTGACAACCTTGCATGTCTGTGATATGCACGGTCTGCTGGCGTGTCAGTGGTGGCTGTTGTGGCCAGTGCTGGGATGGGATGTGTCCTTGGGAGGGTGTGCAGGGTGCTGTATCGCTGGAGGTGGGGTCCAGGGCATGCCCTGTCGCATGTGGGGTACCTCGTGTGCTGACACATGGTCGGTCTCTCAGTTGTACCTCAGGGGGGACGTGCAGGGTGGCACTGTGTATGCATCTGTTGCATCACTGTCTGCTGCCGCCCACTGCAGGGTGTCCATGGTGGGGTTGCCTTGCATGGCTCTATGGTGCACAGGGTTGCATTGTCACAGTGGGGGTGGTGGCATGCATGGGGTGTCCTGCACTGTTGGGTGCTACTCCTGGGCAGGGTGTATGGGGATCATGGTGCAGGGTGTGCTCTGCATTTGTGGGATTGTGTGGTATGGGGTGGTCGGCCATCCTTGTGTGCTGGTCACAGCTTGCCAGGGGGGTGTGATGGGGCACCATGGCCCGGCTGTGGGTTGGTTGCTGGTCTCCATGGGCCAGTGGTTATTCCAGCCCTCCCTATGATAAGGTATTTTTGGAGACTGGCAGTTATGTAAACCAATAGAATTTCTCCTTTACCACACAGATGCTTTTGAAAGCCTGCAGGCAGCTTATAAAGGAGTTTGATGTGCTGTGAGGTTGATGTGGTGTAGGAGTAGAGAAGCAACTCAAAGTGAAGCTGAAATTTAAAAGACATTAAATGTTAACCCTGTAGCAGTTTTAAAGTCTTCGGAAGAAGTGCTTGATTTATTATATAAAAGAACAAGAAGAAAATAAAATATATGGGGTTTTTTAGGCTTGAGAGATGCCTTGCCTAGCAGCATATCAGTGCCAGAGGTGACAGCTGAGCAGTCAGCAATTGAATGTCGAACACAACAAAGTTCTAATAACTGCTAGAAAAAAGGAAAAAAAAAACTTTTAAAAAAGTTTCTTTTTTGGAAAATAAGAAATCAGAGTTTACTTATTACATTTTTTTAACTTAGTTATCAAGAAGGGGAGCATAGTTAGTCTAGCTGGAGTTTTAGTGTCTCTCTGATTTTAGGCGTGGAACACATCTTAGTTAGCCTTGGTTTCACCAGTTCTGTGCTTTAATGTACTAGGTCACAGAGCCTCACTAACTTGGGGGTCACATGACATCTTGGACCCCGTATTCCCCATCTCTGTATCCAAACTACTATTAGGCAATAAGGCCTCACTGATTTTGAGAGGTGAGTGTCATGTCTTAGAGTTTGTGTTCCCTATATCTGCATCCAAATTATTTCTAGGCTATAGTGCCTCACTGATTTTTTTTTGGGGGGGGAGCTTCACATCTTGGTTTCTGTACTCCCCATATCTGCATCTGAACTACTACCAGTCCATAATGTCTCACTGATTTTGAGGGAGGATGTCATGTCTCAGATTTTGTGTTCCCCACATTTGCATGTAAACTACTACTATGTCATAGTGCCTCACTGATTTTGGATGAGGTCACATGATGTATCAGATTTTGTGTTCACCATCTCTGTATCCAGACTACTACTAGGTCACAGTGCTTCACCAGTTCTGAGGGGGCTTAACATCTCAGACTCTGTGTTCCCCACTTATGCATTCGAACTACTTATTTCTTTTGCAGTTTAATTTTCTGGAAACTGGGAGTGCCTTTTTTTTGGGGGGTCTTCAGTATTATGCATGACTGACAAACCCAAAAAGAAAACGGGCCATACAGGCTCTAAAATTGTGTTGTTTGTTTTCAGCTGTTGGAAAAAGCAGGCTGTCACAAGCTGTGTTTAAAATGCCTGGGTCCAGACCACACCTTTGTCAGCTGTGATCGCTGTAAAAAGTTTTGCCCTAAAACACAAAAGAAAAGGGCTAAAAAAATTAAAAGTACTTTTGGCTTCTCAGTGTGTCTCTACATCACCCCAAGGCTCAGGTGAGGGTCCAGAACTTCAGAGAAAGCAGCAAACACAAAGGGGACAGAAAAGAAGAAAAAAGCTGCTAAAGATGGTTCAGGACTCAGAGTGTCCAAAAGGGGAACCTTAAATCTGCAACAAATTAAAAATCCTTTGCGTACACACTGGAGACAGTACCTGCTAAGAAAAAAAATAAAAAGAAGACGTCACTGTTCCTCATCCTGAAGAAGGAAAGAAGCTGCCAGTGAATACAAAACAAATACCCTCACTGGAGGATAAGACAAAGGCATAGCGATTTCTCCAGGCATTCCAAGCAATGGGGAACTGTACAGTGATGGCTGCTGTTTTCCCCAGGCTCTGGTTCTATTTCCAGTGCCTGTGGTGGAGGAGGAAGCTGAAATGTACTATGAAGAGGAGGAGGGAGAACCCATTGAACCAGACAGTTCCCTGAGCAGGAATTTTGTTCTCCTCATAGGCCTTCAGAGGACTAGATCTTACACTTTATCTTTGTGATGCAGATGGTGAATACCCTCAACATTTCCTACCATGAAACTGAGGAGGATGATGAGGAGGTAGATTTTATGGATACCATGGGCTTAGCACCCACAAGGAGATTAATGCTGCCCATTTATAAATCCCTCAAGGAAGTCCCTTACAAAGTTATGTCAGCACCCACCTCAGCTGCTGGCATGGACAAGAAAACAGAAAAAATATCAGGTGAGTAGCAGGATGCTGAATATGTGTACTCCCACCTTGATCATGAGGGAGTGGTCCAGACTACCCCTGTGATAAGTTGAAATGCCTCTTTCTTCTCATCCTCTGAAAAAGATTCCAGGCATCTGTATAGTATGGATAAGAAGATTTACACATCAGCTTCCCTGATCTTGAGACAGGCAACTTATTTAGCTACACAGCCCAGCCCAGTACAGTGGAACCCTGTTATAAGCACATACTAAATGTCAGGCAAAACTGTTCTTATAACCGTGGTGTGCTTACAAGAGGCCTTCATTGAAAACCGGGAAAACCAATGTAAAATCTATGATCAACACAATGAAACTGGGCTCAAACTAGTTTTAAAGAACAGAGCAGTACACTATAACATTTTAAAAGAGCTCTTACCCAAACAAATAAAGTCTTTTTCTAAAGTTCATTCAGTGTAACAGGTAACCATGAAGGAATGTGTGCTGCCTTCTTCATAGGGCATCTTTCACACATCCATTCACTCCTTGAGTGACTGTTAATGGAAAACTAGATCACTGTTCAGCCCAGGCTTAGCACACTCAGAGGTAATTTTATTTTATTTATTATTTATTTATTTAGAAAATATTTCACCAGGAAAGACAACATGAGCTGTAAAAAGCTTGTTTCCAGAAGCATCTGGGGGGCAAGAATTGGGAGAACAGGCAAACACATAGCAATAACAGAGCAATACAAGTACAATTACTAAAACAAAACAGTGTAGTACAATTACAGAGCAGAACTAACCCAGACAAACTGGCCAGGGTAAACAAAACCATGTTTGGATATAACATACATTGCAATAACCCAAAAGCAGGTGATACAGTAGGGTGAAGGTTAGAAGATGGAAAACACATTTAAAGTGCTAGACATAGTAGGCTGAGCACACAATTCGAAGTGCTATTGTATACCCAAGGGAGGGCAGTTATAAGACAAGTGGGGAAGTGGACAGGCGAGTGGTAAAAGATGGGGGATGGAAGAGGGAGAGAGGCACAGCCAAGAGCTAACCCCTTCTGGATGCTGAGAACCCTGCAAGGGAAACAGAACCAGGCAGAAAGGGAGGGGAGAGGAGGGGAATGGGGAGGTAGAGAAGAGAGGGGCTGAGGAACAGGAGGGGAGGAGAGGGATAGGGAAGTAGGGAGGTGGGCGAGTGATTGATTTGAAAGTGGGGGGAGGAGAGAAGAGAGAGAGAGACAATCTATGCCTTTCAAGATGCAGAGAACCCTGCAAGAGGTCAGGATTAGAATGTGGGGGGAAAGGAAGAGGGGTAGAAGAGAGGGAGTCAGGATCTATAGTCCTTCAGCATGACAGAGAACCCTGCAAGGGGGACAGGACCAGGCAGAAAAGGAGGAGAGAGAGAAGATGAGCAAGGAGGAGGAGTGGAATGTGGCAGGTGACCAGAGGGGAAGAGAGGGATAATGAATTTGGAGGCTAAAGAAAATAGCTGTAAATTAGGGATGGAGAAAGGGAGAGCATCAGTGGCGGGGAGGGGGGAGTGAGGGGGAAGGACAGCAGTAGAGTGTCAAAATAGCACAGTAGGTTGTGAATGGTAGTAGAGTGTCAAAATGGCACAATAGGTTGTGGTAGGGGGTGGGAGGAGGGGGTATAATAGACATATAATAATGACCATCGACTACTATCTCTGGAAAAAAACTATTCTTATAAATGGGCTGACTGTTTTTATAAAGGAGCTTTGCTGCCATTGAAAATAATGGGCAAAAATCGGGACATCATAAAAAAATGTTCTTATAAATGGGATATTCTTCTATCTGATGTGCTGATAAGTGCACTCCACTGTACCAGAGGGCCCTATGGAGCTCTATATTAGCACTGAGCAATAAAGCAGCCAGTGATTTGTACAAGAAATGGCTGACACAGCAAGATCATCCATAGACGCCACAAAAAAAACATTTCCATGTGGCAGTGGACACAAATGATACTGCATCTAGGAAGGGAATTCACAGTTTGGTGACAAAACAGAGGCATACATAAAGAAGGTGGATGAAGGTGGATGAGTTCAAAACCATCTAAAAGAGCAATACTGAGAAAGAAAAGGTCTCCACTTCCTACAAGCCTTATGGAAGGGGAGGTAAGAGTCCTATGAGTATGCTTCACAAAGGTGCTACTGTAGAGGCAGGGGTAAGGGGGCACTAAAAGTGCAGCTGCAACACCAGCCCCCAAGCCCCAGTCAAAGAAAAAACCCTGACAAGTCTGTCTGGGTTGCCCATTCATTGCCAGTGGGGAGAAATGTGGCTCACTACTTCCAGGAATGGGCAAAAAGCCCCACAGACAAGTGCTTCCTGGATACAGTGCATTTGTCACTGCAGTTCAGAAAATTCCCTAAACTGCAGAATCCAAAGTCTTTCAAACCTTACAATCTAACAAAACAAATTCTGTTAGAGAAGGAAGTAGAGAAATTGTTGCAAGTAAATACAATGGAAAAAATGCCAGCCTCACAATGGGCCAAGGGGCTTTTTTCCAGATATGTCCTCTCCCACAAGAAAAATGGGGAGAAGCGGCCCATTTTAGACCTGAGATATCTGAGCAAGGATTTAAAGAAAGAAACATTCAAGATGGTAACACTGGGTTCAGTGATTCCCTGTCTACAAATAGAAGACTGGTTGTGGTCTTTGGATCTGAAGGATGCCTACTTTCACATGCCAGTGAAGTCAAGTCACAGAAGGTACCTCAGGTTCAGGTTAGGGAACTGTCAGTACCAGTTCACAGCCCTTCTCTTTGGCTTCACCTCAGCTCCAGGAGTATTCACAAAGTGCCTAGCTGTGACGGCAACACATTTGAGAAGGAAAGGGGTAGTGGTTTTTCCCTACTTTGACGACTAGTTAATCTCAGGAAAAACACAGCAGGAAGCAAAATCATATGTGCTGCTGACATAAAACACATTGGAGGACATAAGCTTCCACATAAACCTTCAAAAGTCCCAAACAGAACCTGTTCAAATTCTGGACTTTATCAGTGCAGAGTTGGATACCCTGCAAGGGAAGGCCTTTCTTACTCAAGCAAGGGTTGCAAATCTGATTTCAACAGCTGAATCCTTCAAAACTGGTCAGCCAAGACCTGCAAGGGATTTTCTGTGGTTACTGGGGTACATGTCCCCATCCACTGTAATGGGTACCAGGGGCCAATTCCAAATTAGAGACATCCAGTATCACCTAGGAGACCATTGGTCTCAGAGGTGGGATCCTCTGTCCAAACTGGTGCCTGTCACAAAAACCTTGCCAAAGGTACTGGAGTGGTGGAAGGAACAATGCAACCTCAGAGAGGGTGTCTCCTTCCTTCAGCAATCCCCTTTAGCCATTCCCACAACAGATGCTTCCCTCCTTGGTTGGGGCACCCACCTGGAGAACCTTACTGTGAGTGGAACCTGAAGCACACAGGAGACACAGGAACACATAAATCCCCTGGAGCTCAGGGCAGTGTACCTGGCAAAGCAGTCTTTTTCCTCCAAGATAAGAGGTCAGTCTATCCAGAGCAAAACAGACAACACCACAACTGTGTTCTACATAAACAAGCAGGGAGGAATACGATCTTCAAAGCTGAGCTCAGAAGCCATGAAGATCTGGAACCTAGCCTACCCTCTGGAGGTCCAGCTATCCACACTGTACACTTGCCAGGGAAAGACAATATACTGACAGACTCTCTGAATAGTATCAGCCAGGGAAACCACTAATAGATCCTGAACCAGCAGGTGCTGGCATCTCTGTCCAGGTGGTGGGGCACACATTGTTTTGTAGCAGACCCCTAGTACTGGGTTAAGTCCCAGAGTATGCTCTAGTCCTAAGTTGGTTGGGGAAGTTTCTATATACCTTCCCCTCATTCCCACTTCTGCTGAGAGTGTTGATAAAACTGAGGATGGAATCAGCAACAATGATTCTCATAGCTCCAGACTGGGCCACACATATCTGGTACCTCATGCTTCTGTCCCTCTCAAACAAGCCTCCAATCAGTCTGCCCCTGAGACCCAATCTGTTGACACTATACCAGGGCAGGATAGCATTCCCAGACCTGAGATTTCTGTAGCTCAGAGCATTATTACATAGATACATAGATACATAGACAGTGTCGGCAGATAAGGGCCTATGGCCCACCTAGTCTGCCCATTTGAGCTTGTAAGTTCAGTTTGTTTTCCTAGAAGTCTATTTCCCCTTACCCCTGACCTCTAGAATTCCTTTATGTCTATCCCATGCATTCTTAAATCCCGTGATTGTTTCAGCCCCCACCACTTCCTCTGGCAGGGTGTTCCACTTGTCCACCACCGTTCTGTGAAGAAATTCTTTCTCATGTTTCCTCTGAATCGTCTCCTCAACTTCATCCCATGCCCTCTAGTCCTGAAACCTCTTTTTCGCTTAAAAATAGTGTTTTCCTGCACTCTGTTCCTCCCTGTAAGATACTTGTATGTCTCTATCATATCCCCTCTCTCCCTCCTCTCCTCCAGGGAGTACATGTTCAGTTCCTTCAACCTGTCTTCATAGGACTTGTGATGCAACCCATGCACCATCTTTGTTGCATTATTCTTAAAGAGCTAGAGCTTTCTCGGTTAAGTCTTTGTGAAAAAGTAAAGGAGGTGCTGAATGTTTCTAGGAAACCAGCAACAAGGAAAACTTATGCTTCAAAATGGAAAAGATTTTCTATCTGGTGTACTCCTAGACAGATTAACCCTAGCCAGACAGGTCTGTCTACAATCTTGGACTACCAGGACCATCTTCAGCCTCTGGGTGAAAGAACTTTAATACTGATGGTACACTAGACACCAGTGTCAAATTACTCATCAGGATTCCACTCACTGATGCACTCCTAGCAAAGAAAGCACTGTTCAAATGTAGAGTACTACTACTTCATTGCTTCTTTACTGAGCATTGACAGAGGACAAGTGCTGCCACACACACACCAGGACCGCTCACCCCAGTGCTTTGCCATAAAGACTTCGTCAGGGGCCTTTCATCAGAGAGTCTGCATAGATCCTAACTATATAATCTTCCATATGGTCAAGATAATCCTGAGGACAAATAGGAAATTCCTTTCCAAAGTGGTATGTGAATTCCATCTGAATTAGTCAGTCACCCCTCTAGTCATCTTCACAGGAAAATCTAGATCGGGGAGCAAAAGCTCCACAGTCTGGATGTGAAAAGTTCACTCAGTTACTACCTGAATGGCATAACAGATGTCAGGTCCAATATTTCTCAACTGTTTGTCACTTTTGAAGAAGTGGGGAAAGGTAAACCTGCATCCAAGAGAACCATCTCTCACTGTATAGCCTCCTATATTCACTTCTGTTATGATAAAGCTGGTAAATTGCCACCTAGAGGCCTCAAGGCACACTCTCTACAAGAGATACTTCTGCTTCTGTGGCAGCATTAAAGGGTATCCCTCGGCCAGAAAGCTGTAAAGCAGCTACCTGGAAAAGAGTACACACTTTTACAAAGCACTACTGTCTGGACATGCTGTCCAGGAAGATATGCCAGCTTTGACACTGCTGTCTTGCAGAACCTTTTCTGCACCCAACCTCCCAAGATACTGCTATGGAGTATGCACTTGTTAAACTTCAGTGAGGGATTCTTGCGGTTTAAAGAAAAAAATACTGATGGTAGTAATGTTTCTTCCAAAGGAATCCCTCACTAAATTTGTCAATCCCTAATCTCTGCCTCCCCTCCTAGGAGGCAGTATAGTGCAGTGGTTTAAGGCTCTGAGCTGCAAACCTGGGTTTGAATCCCATTAGCCCCCACTTGCATACTGTGTGACCCTGAGCAAGTCATTTAACTTCCTTGTGCTCCCTGGTCACATCTTTTTTTTTTAAATTAAGTACACTTTATTGAAATTTTACAGTAAAACAATTACAACACAACAACAACAACAACATTAAACAACAACCAACCCCCCCCAAAAAAATAACCCATTCACCCACCTCCCATCCTTCCCAGATCCCAGAGTAGTAAGAACTCCACAGAGGGGTGTAGAGTGAGTCAAACTGGAATGAGAGGGCAAAGCGCATAATTAGAACAGGCTGGGTGGAGGCAATCAAAAATAACAAGGATACTTGAACACAAAACCATAAAAACGGTAAGGGCCCAATACTCTCAGAGGGCGACAGTGGTGTGGCAGACACTTAGGACCATTAAATCCTAGGACCCATTCCACTCCCAGCCAACAATCAAGTGTGCAGCATTTCCAAGCCCTGGGCATACATGCTCTCCTTAGGAGCCTTTTTCAAAATGTGCTTTTCAACAGCTATGGCTTGGAGAAGTTCTTTGAGCCACTCACCATAAGAAGGTGGATTGTTATCAAGCCAATGCCTCAAAGCCACATTTTTCATGGAAATCAAAATGAGAGCCATTTGGGCCTTACGCAAATTGGGAAAAATGGAGGAATAATCTAAAAAGCAGACCTCTGGAGTGAACACCTATTCCAGTCCAAGCAATGGGTCAAGGGAGTCCCGTATTCTACACCATATAGGCTGTATCTTGGGGCAATCCCAGAGCAGGTGGAACAGGTCCCCCATGGAACAGTAGCAGCCAGGACATAATTGGGTTGGCGATTTCCCCATCCAAAAAAGCTTTAGCGGGGTAAAATATAAATTCTGCAGTATCCAGAACTGTGTCCATCTATGTCTATCCCATCTTAGAAACTGGTATAGGTCACGCCAAATGCAGTGCCAGTGTTCAGGAGCATACCCCAAGGCCAATTTATGTTGCCCAGGATATGCAATCCTGATCAGGGCACTGGGGTCCTTGGACTGAAGAAAGGAGTATAGGCCAGAAGTTGCTTAGGGCTGCACCGAGGGTTGCAGTAGAGAGGATAGCAAGTCTCCATCTAGCAAGGGCCAGGGGGTTGGCCCTAGAAAGGCACTCAGGACCTTAGAGGGTTGTAAATACTGAAAACCATGAAAAAGTGGGATCTGAAAGGTCTCCTGAAGATCTACTAGGGAGAGAAGCCTACCCTTTCAGAAAAACTGCCGCACCAGGACACCCCACAGCTGGAGACAAAAGGTTCTTGGCAACGGATGACCAGCTATCAAGAAATGGAGGTTACCCAGTACTGGCTGAGATAACTCTTGCACCCAGTCACAACACATATAATTCCAAAGCTGTACACAGGCTTTCAGGGACCGAACTTGGGGAGAATAGTGAAGACTGGGGGGTAGAGAGCCAGGAGTGAGATATAAAAGGCTGGAAAGGTGCAAGCCCTCTCACCTGCACAGATTCTCCTCTAAGTGAAACCAGATGGGACAATATCTTCTCATAGCCACATCTGCTGAGGAATGGCCCAATTGAAGCCATTTAGAACTGTGCTGGGCTAGGTAATGGAGGAATCCCAGGTCATACCTATAAACAAGCTTCAGCTTAGTGTGTCTCCTGGTTAAAAAAATAAAATAAAATCTGGAAAAAGATTTAGACAATAATCAGTTCTTATCTACTTGCTTGGGCATAATTTGTTACAGTGCCTTATAATTGTTCCTAAGTGGTTCACTTTACTTTATTTTTCATATTAAATAAGTCTGTTCTGCCTTCTTTAATGATTTCTTAATTTTTGGTAAAAATTTTAAATAGATAGCCACTTATCTTGTTTTAGTGGTCACAGCTCACCCTAGCCTTAGAAATAAATCTGCAGGGGGTGAGTGTGACCACATAGATCAGAGATTTAATATAGTTCAAAATTCCATAATTGGCATGAATTCTAAAGCTGCGGGACTGCTCATTCCAGGGGATTGATTGCACCTGTTAAACTTTGTGAGGGATCCTTTTGGAAGAAACAACATTACTACGGTAACATTTTTCTTCTCCATCACAGAAAATGGTTGCAGGTCCTTGGCAATAAATTCAGCTATTAACTGATTCATTTTTAATGTTACGTGATGTGATCTTACTGTAGGCTGCTTTTGGTTTGAGCATTGCAGTAATGGTCTGTTGTTTAGTTCATGTTGGGGGTGGGACAAAAACCATGGGTAATGGCAGAACTGTAGCTTACCCAAATACTTTTGTTAGCACAGTTGAACATATTTGTTTTCTGCCCTGTCTCTTGGTCTGTTCACCATCACAATTGTCTGTAGCATTATTTTTATCACAGATATTTTCCCTTTCTCTGAACCACTGCCCAGTCGAATGGTTGGAAGTGCTCTTTGCAAATGCCTTTTTAATGATGTTGTCCCAAACTGACCCCTCACTTTCCCCCTGCTAACATCCCAATGACAAAAGGTGCAGACAGAAAAACATTAATATTTTGGCACTTACATGAAAATAGCTCCACACAACTGCAGTAGAATGTTTTGGTCTTCATGCCTGGAACTGCAGTAAGTTTGGTGGCTGGTGTTTCTGACTCTGATTCATGTACACTGTGGCTGTCTCCTCAACTAGTATGATTGCTATTATTTTTATTAATTTTTTTTATTACTGGATAGAGGTGGTACTTGCTGTATGTGTTTTTTCTGTTTTAGTCAGGGTACTCAGGTGGCACCCTGTACATCATCTGTATCACACTCTAATTCTAATTCGTCACCCTTGGATGAGCATAACTTTGATACATGGATCCAGATTTTTGAAGCTGTTGTTAGATTGATGCCAGCTGCAGCAAACAGCAGCTTGTGTCAATCTCCGGTGCCCCAGGGATCCTGCACCCAAATTTTATGTGTGTGTATGTTGGGGGGGGGGGGGCTGGAACCAATGTCATCAAATTTGTCACAATTGCTCCAGTGTGCCGAACAAGTGGTGCATGGGAGGGGTTTGATGGATGCACTGGTGCAACGTACTGGGTGTGCCAATGATGTTGCAAGACAGTCCAGGAAGGTGTCAGGACACTGTGTGGGCTTACTCACCTGAAAGCACATATGGCTAGTAGCTGTCCATGTACTTGTCCCTTCCGTTAGGTGACAGTGGTAATTGTCAAACAGTTTGTGCAGCTGTGGGACACTGCCATGCACATTTTGGAGCAGCTGTGCTTTGCCCCACCTGCCGGGCCATGGTCAGGTCAGCCAAGTTGGCGAGCAGGATTGAGATACTACAGAAATTGTGTAAGCGCACGGGTCAGATTGTGTGGCTTACAGATATACTGTAAGTGCACTGCCAGTTGCTTGCATGCATTTTTTCTGACTGTGTAGGCCAGTGTTGGTGATGAGGGGGTGACAGGGACCCATTGGCGTAACATTGCCGGTGGAGTGGGACACTGGGCATTAGACCAGCCCTGGGCTGGTCTAAGCCTAAGGGGTCAGGACCACATCAGGAATTCAGGATAAGGGGATGGTGTATCAGGGTCCTGGTGCAAGCCCCACTTATGCTATAGAACATTAGGGTGGGCAGCACCGGCATGGCACAAGGCACTTTGGTGCATGCCAATCTCAGTCTGCACGTCCCCTTTGAAAAGTGAAAATGCAAGGTGCAGTGCAATCAGTCACTTGTGTCAATTTTGTTTGATGCAAGCACCTTGTGTCATTCCCAGGGTTTGAAAATTGGGCCCATGATCTTGTACAAGTACAACCACTTCTTCAGAGGCACTGCTTTCTGATGAATGAGCCAGATATGCATGAGTAGCAAATCACGGAGTGCCACATCTTGTGGTACTACATAGTGTCTTTTCCTTAATCATTGACTTTCTAGGTCTAACTGTTTTTGCTACTTGCTTTTGTGTTTTATATGATTATCCTGGCAATGCTGACTGTTGCAGTACTTTCATCAGAGTGTTCCACAACATTCTTTTCTTTTTTTCTGGTTCTGTTCCTTCATTTTTATCAATTTTACTAGTTATATCTGCAGCAGTAGATGTCCCCTTTTCTTCTGAATGTCTTTGCTGAGAATATTTTTTGTTTAACAATTTCAGCAGTATTGCTGGTTGTGGCCAAATGTTTCACAACAGATTCCGAATCCATTCTTTTGGTCTTATATAATAGTAACTAGTAGTTCAGGTGCAGAGATGGGGAACAAAGAGTCTGAGACATGACGCCCCATGCTCAAAACCAGTGAAGCACTATGGCCTAGTTGTTCAGGACATGCACAGAGTTGGAGAACACAGAGTTAGAGACCTGATCATTACGCCCCTCCAAAATCAGTAAGGCACCCCTCATAGGGTGGGAAGGATGTCCGGGCCCCATTACATCTTCTGCTCGTGTTGCCTGTGTCCCACCAAAAAGCATGCCAGACACAAAGATACAGACACAAAATACTTTTTTTTAAAGTTCAGTTTTATTGTTTTATTTAATATAATAAAACTGAATGCATTTCTCATACTCAAATAGGCTAAAAACAGGTGCTGGGTAGTCTGCAATGAAATTTCTTAACATGCTATAAAATCCATTACAATATGTGATATGTGGCTTATTCAAGATTATAAATATTATGCAATATAATACAATTGGAGCTACACATTTATGCTTTATTTTTAAACTTCATGCATTTCAGTTAGGTTTGCACATATGGGTGATAGTTTTATATTTGCATACTAATTTGTGCAATGACCACTATAAATTGAGGGGCACTTCTAAGTGTAACAGATTACTCTGAATAAGCTTGGTCGTTACTAAGCAAATCAAAAGCAGTTAGCAGTGGTGGACGTGACGTCATATCTGTGCATTCAGTGGTATGGTACTGTGTCTGAGTGGGTGTTGGATTGTTGCTGCACTGTCTTTCTACAATAAAAGGTGAGTTTTTCAACATCAGTGATCGTTTCAGTGTGCCTTTTTGACTACGGGTGCTTTCTATCTAACTTTGCCTGCCTTGTGACATTTAGCACCATAGTGTTCAGTACTGGTGCTCTTTCTTTTGTTTGACCATATAAACAAATAGCCATGCAGATGCATCCTCTAAACACACACAGCTTTGCTGCAACATCCTGCCTCTAGCTCCAAAATCAAACAAAGGGGCAGAGGACACCGCAGAGCCAGACACTGCAGCACAGGAGCTAGCACAACAAAACTCACCCAAAACAGGGACCAAAACAAAAAAAAGGCAAAAACACTTCTGATCATAGGAGACTCCATGATTCAGGGAGTTGATACCTATCTCCAGCTGGGGGTAATGGTCAGATGTCTCCCAGGTACATCAGCGTGGAGAGACTCTGACCGCATTGCTAAAATTGTGCAGGAAGCAGGAGAAAACATCAACATCCTGGAACACATAGGGACTAACAATCTTTCCAGCCAGTCAGTTGTGAAGACCAAGGAACACCTGTGCAGGCTGGGAGACAAACTGTCATCCATTTCGTCTGGCATTTCCTTCTCTGAGATCCTGCTGGTCTGGGAGAGGGGGGCAGATGGATGGAAGGTCAGGGAAGGGGAGAGGAGATAGGGAAGCTAAACATGTGGCTCAAGGGCTGGTGCCAGGAAAAAGGACTCAAATTTGTAGGTAACTGGCAACAGCTTTAGGAGTGAAAGTTCTTTAAATTTGATGGACTGCATCTGACTAAGGAAGGAGTCAGTGCATTGGGGCAGAAGTTTGATGTCTTTGCAGAAAATTTAAACTAGCAAATGCGGAGAGAGGTGCAGCATTCGATACATCAAACGGGAAGAACACCCCTCCCCCCTCAGATAGTGATCAAACAGGGGTTCAGCATGTTTATAGTTCATTTGCATCACCAGGTAAGGGAAAAAGGTCTGGCTCCCCATACTACGTACAGGGGAAACACCGGATCTCGACCAACGACTAACACACTGAAATATGGCCAATGGAAAATCATGTACACAGTGCCCGCCGTCTGGTAGACAAGATCCCACACCTGCAGGCAACAATGACAGAGGCTAAACTGGACATAGTAGCCATTAGCTAGAAATGTGTAATGCCCCAAAGTTGGAGCACCATAGTAAAAATAATAGCAATAAAGCACAGGGGTTTACAGGTGCCCAGAGTACTTGCTGTAGGTGTGGGCTGCAGGGTACAATTACTAAGGAGCCCCTATGAGTAAAATTTCCCCTCCCTGAAAGTGGGAAATGCTGGTAAAATATAGAGAAAAGTGTCTTGTGCACTAAAATGTTGTCAAAAAATAGATTTTATTGCAACTGCAGCAATAATGGCTTGGATGGAATGCTGTGCTGAGCTGCTCATGCACAGCATTCCATCCCAACCATTCCAGAACCAGAAGTTTAGTTTTAAATAGTTTAACTATTTTTTGGGGTAGTTCCTGCTGGCTGTGAAGAGGAGAGGAGAGGACACAGAAGGTTAAGGGGAACCTGGAAAGGGCTTACCATGTGGTTGAAGCCATCCCCCGAGGGCCATTCTGTGTGCCTGCTCTGGCTCCTGTCAGTGAAGACTCCTGTAGAGCTCCGGTTCTGTCTATGGTGCCATCGGGGCACCATGAAGAAAGGAAACACACAGTTCAGACATTTTGGTCTGTGAGCCCCATCGTGTTTTTATTTTGACCCTTATTTATTAATTTAAAAAAGTAATTTTGCTCCCCTGTCAGCGGCTAGCCAGTGCCGAATCGCTGAGAAGCTGTTGTCCGTCTGAGGCCCCCTGCCATCCTCCCTGCTGACTGATCAGTTCCCTCCCACTGCCAGAATGCCTCCCATCTCCTGTTTACCTCCTTGATCTCCCGGTGGTGTGGATGAGTCGGCGGCAGCATGCTGAGATGTGATAACCGCCTTACTAACAGAGACTGTGTATTTATTTATTCGTTCATGCATAAGGCACTTGGAGAAGCGGCTGAGCACCGCGGGAAGGTCAGGAGCTAGAACCCTTCAAATTTAAATATTTGGGAGGGCAGGGAAGGTAGCGACACCCCAGGGAGGGGCCAGTACAGTAAGGCCACAGAGTAGGCCTCATACATATGCACGAGTGGTGGGATTAAGGGTGGCATCCTCAGCCAAGAGTGACAGCAGGCTCAGTGAGCCGAAGATATGAAGGGGAAACACCAGCCAAGGCCTGCAGTAATTTAAAGGGGCTACCAGGCCCAAAGTGAAGTGGGCACCAGGCACAAGATAGTAAAGTAGGACACCAGGCCCACAGTATAGATGGGCACCAGGCCCACAGTGATTAGGGCACCATGCCAAGTGCAGTAAAGGGCACCAGGCCAATAGTAGTAAAGGAGCACCAGGCCTATTTCAGAGAGGGCAGCCAGGCCCAGTTTAAAGAGGGCATCCAGACCTGTGATAATAAAGGGCACCAGGCTCGTGATAGTAAAAGGCACCAGGCCCAGTTCAGTAAAGGGCACCAGGCCCAGTAAAATGAGAGCAGTCAAGCCCATAGTAGTAAAGGGGCACCAGGCCCAGTACAGTAAAGGGCACCAGGACCCTGGTAGTAAAGGGCACCAGGCCCAGTAAAGAAAGGGCACCAGGCCCGTGGTAGTAAAGGGGCACCAGGCCCAGTACAGTAAAGGGCATCTCAGCCCATAGGGAAGAGGCAGCAGGCATAAGGGCAGTTAGTATAACCAGGCTAAATTGCTGGAGTAATTACAATAAAGTGCTCAGGGGTAGCCAGATCCTAACAAAGACTGACCCCAAGAGGAAAAGGGTCCATCTAAGGGATGCTTAGGCACACAACCTGTTATGAAGTGATTATCAGCTGTTGTACTGTTTCTTTGAACTGTCTATTCCTCCAGCATCTCAATGTGTTGTGTTTATTGCATGAAGCACCAAGAAGTATTGTATAATATTAGGAATGTGGTCATTTGCCCCTGCCAGTGAACAATTGTGTCGGATTGTTACAATGTGCCCCTGCTCCAGGCAAGTTGCCACTGTTAGTGAACAATTGCCCAGGATTGTTGCAATTTGCCCCTACTCCAGGTAAGTTGCCTCTGCTAGTGAACAATTACCCCAGATTGTTGCAATTGGCCCCTGCTCCAGGCAAGTTGCCCCTAACAGTGAACAATTGCCCTGGATTTTTGCAATTTGCCCCTGCTTCAGGCAAATTGCCCCTGAAAGTGAACTTTCTAGTGTATTGTGCTAAAAGAAGAACCATTGTGCAGCATCTGGTCTGTGATTCAATCTTCAGCCTCCATCAATTCTTCACCATAGCAATCTTCAGCCTCCATCGACTCTTCACCATATCCATCTTCAGCCATCAGAAGACTTCAGCAACTTCCTGCCCTTTCATCTGCCGTAGTCAAAACTGACATCCTCTGAAGAGTTGCGGCCTCTGGTTCCTGAACATCTTGGAAGAAAGATGACTGGAAAGTGCCTTGTCTGTCCCTCCTAGGCACCCACCAGTAGACGAGTCTGTCGTAGCCAAGTGTGGTCATGGCCACCATTTCTTATTTTGTTCTTCATCTTTGTGGAATCCGGATCTTCACCTTCTACTTCTCCCTGCTTGTTTCGTCCTGCATTGCCAGTGCAATCCTCAGGGTAGTAGTTCGAGTTTGGTGGTCCTCCAAGCGGATCTTTCACCAAAAGCAGCTCAGTAGTATCTTCTTCGTCTTTGGAAGTCCTTCTAGTGGATTCTTCACCAAGTCTGGTGTTTGTTTGGCAGCCTTAGTTGAGGGTAGGTACCTGGAAGACCCGTAGAAGTTCTTCTTTGTCCTTGGCAACCCTGGTTGAGGGTCGGTTCCGAGGAGAAAGAAGCAGATTCCTTCCCTTGTGGAAATCCTGCAGGTGGATTCCTTGCCATGTTTTGGTTCTTTACACATGGCAGCCCAGTTCAAGAGTTTTGTGCCAAGAAAGATCATTACCCCAAGTCAGTCATTTCATGCTCTTGTATTCCGGCAACCCTGGAGAGTGGGTTGGCCGATGCCTGTTGTCTGTTTACCAATCTCTCCATTCCCATTGTAACCTTTCATAGGTTTACTGATGAGCTTGTCGCCAAGCAGGAGGTCCCCTTTCTTTTGACCCCTACTCTTCAATTGTGCACGAAGATGATGGATGTTTGCATCTAATGGACTTTGAGAGTGTGAGACTGTTTGCTGGTTGTATATTGAATGCTTTTCACATGGTATGACAAAGTCATAAGTTAAACTCATGATGCATAGATCTCCGGGTAGGGTATTGTAAGAGGGATAAGAAGATAATAGAGTGGCCTTAGGCCACAGTACCTATAGAGTAATAACAGAGTTGAGTGATTAGAGTGACACTTGTTAGTTATTGTCCATAAGTAGGAGTTATTCTCTGACTTTCCCTTGTGACTGTGTTTGCCTTCCCTTGGTATAAATAAAAGCCTGATGGGCATCAAACTTCAGATTGTCTCCTGCCTCTCCATAAAGGGTGTTTCCTTTCACCGAACCTTATTCAGACCACAGCGTTGTCTCGCCAGTCCACCTGCGTGAGGCGATGCTGGGTGTGCAGCTGGGACAGGCGATCTTCTAGGACAGCACCCCAGTTGATAAGATCACCACACATGGTTCACTAGTAACCCCACTTGGGAGACTTCAGTACCTGGCTATGTACTGTTCACAGAGACTGAGGTGCAAAAAGGGGGGGGGGTGGCCCTTGGTGTTAATGAAAATATCAAAGCTACAGAAAATCAGAATACATGTAAGGAGCTAGAAGAACTGTGGGTTACCCTAGAAACAGAAAATGGTACAGCTATACGAACTGGGGTTGTCTACAGGCCTCCAGACCAGGGGGATGACATAGATATATTAATGTTAGAAGAAATACAAAACATGACAGCTAAAGGGGAGGTTCTGATAATGGGAGACTTCAACATGCCAGATACAGATTGGTCAATACCAGCAGGAACATCCACCAGAACTAGACACATGGTGGATTCCCTGCAGGGGAAGGGCCTCCAACAACTGGTAGAACAACCCACAAGAGACAGGGCTATCCTAGATCTAGTAGTGACTAACGGGGAAAGGATCACAGATCCCCAGGTAGAAGGTCACCTGGAGGCCCGTGACTATCTCATGGTATGGTTCAATTTGGCCGCTAGAACTAAATCATCCTATTCCAAGGCAAAAATATGGGACTTCAGAGGAGCTGACTTTGATAAGATGGCCAACAGAGTTAAGCTAGACCTGGCAAGAAGAAATACAGGTGAGGGGTTACAGGCAAAGTGGCAAGCATTAAGGATGCAATACCTGAAGCAACATCCCATTGTGTTAGAGAGAAAAGCAAGAGCAAAAGAAGGAGGAAACCACCTTGGTTCTCAAAAACAGTGGCAGAAAAGGTCAAAGCCAGAAGGCTGGCCTTCAGGAAATATAAGGGAATGTAACAGGATGAAGATAGGGAGGCATAGCAAACTTCCCTAAGGGAAACAGGGAAGGTAGTAAGGCAGGCAAAGGCCCAAACTGAGGAAACACTAGCACAAACAGTGAAAGAAGGGGACAAGACTTTCTATAGATACATTAGTGAAAGGAGAATGTCCAGAGGGGCTATTGCTAAAATCAAAGGGAATAAGGGGAGTGAGTGGAGGAGGACCAAGGAAAAGCATCTATCCTAAATAGATACTTCTGCTCAGTATTTACTGAGGAGAAGGTAGGCCAGGGCCCACAGCTCAGCACCATGGACACAAGGGGAAGGGAGGTGTGCACAAGTCCCTTCAAAAAAGAAAGGGTCCTACAAGAGCTCACTAAGCTCAGGGTGTACAAGGCAATGGAACCTGATAGCATACATCCTAGGGTACTAAAGGAGCTAAGAATGGAACTAGCAGAACAATTAGCAGAACTGTTTAGTGAGTTTCTGAGCACAGGAGAGGTCCCAGAAGACTGGAGAAGGGCTCATGTGATTCCACTCCACAAGAGTGGTAGGAGGGAGAAGGCAGGGAACTACAGACCAGTCAGTCTTACCTCAATAGTGGGCAAGATTATGGAGGCACTCCTTAAGGAAAGGATAATGTAACACCTGGAATTCATAGGAGCACAGGATCCAAGACAGCATGGGTTTTGTCACAGGGTGCCACTGTGAAGGGTTGAGGGACCCGAAATTATAATTGTAAAAATGTTGGATACCTGAAGGTCCGGCTGTTTACTGCCCTAAAGGTGCTTTCATAATGCGCATCGCCGCACAGGCAGGCTGTTTAGTTCAGGCTGACGTACGTCTTTGGATTGCTGGATTTATGTGCTCATGTTTGTTTAGTTGTAAGGCAACTGCTATTCTAGGGGGTGTCCTTTGAAATAATAAAAGAAGGGAACCTAGCAGCTGAGCCTTAAACTTGTTATAACCTTATAACTTAGTGTTTAAAAAAATTAAAAATAATGAGTGAAAGAGCTATGGGTATAGAACGGCATTTCTTAATGGTTTGCTGTAACATAGAATAATCCCGCCCCCCCCTTTCTGCATTATAGAAATAGGAAGGTAGCGCTTAGGAAAGAAGTGAGCACTTTAGGTGTTGCATTTCTAAAATAATTTAAAGAAACAGAAATTATATGGGAAGGAAATAAATAAGAAAACTGTGAGGCTTTAAATGCTATAAATATTGATGGGCTGATATGTTAACCGTTGGGGAAATTAATCCGGTTTGGTATTCTAGGTTAGTTAGTAATGAATAGAATCTCGCAGTTTGTCTTGTATTAAAAGTTGTTTCCAATAGCGCAGGCTACCTGCTTGTTTGTTTAGTAGTGAGGGTTTCTCTTTTGTGAGAAAACAGCCCTCCGTATTGCAAGGTGCTGCTAATTCTGTTTCAGCCCTATTTTGTCCTTGCTGTGCTTTCAAGGACCTAGCTGTGTAAATAAATAATAGTGAGAACCTGTTGGTTCTCTCCTGCTTTCCTTGTTAAAATACCTATTCGTAGCCTGGGTATATTCCCTTAAGCAAACACTCAGTTTTGTAAATTTAGGGCATTATTTTATACTGTACTATTATGGCTTTTTAAGCCTGTAAATACCCATTGCACTTATCAGGATATTACTTTTGGGTTTCCCCTAAAATGACATTTACTAAATAAAACATAACATTTTGTGCTCTACAAACCTTCTGAAGGGGGAATAAGGAGATTTGGTGGTGCAGCAGGGACCTCTTGAAAGCGAAGGTTTGTGCTGTTTTTCTTTTAGTGTTTCAAAGCCCCGAGTGGATCCTTTCTCAGCTACAATAGTTTTTCTTAGGAGTCAGCTGGCCATTTCCTGACTGCCTTTATACTGAATAACAAGGGGTGGTGCTTTCTGGGATTAGAGATTGAATTAAATATTTCACAGAAAGTCTGTATTTCACTTCTCTGTATGAGATTGAGTTGTTATGTCAATTAGACAATGTTTAGACATTCAATATAAAATATACAAGTTGTAAATAAAGAGATAATATTTGAAATGAAGTATAGGGGTGGGGTTAAGATGTCACCTGACCCCTGCAGTGTATAAATGCTGAACACTGAGTTTGGTAATCAGATTTGCTTGTGGGTCTGGAGGTACACTCCAGGATGTTATTTAAGGTGCTCTGTAAAGTTTCTATGTGAATATTTGCTGCTCCAAATGGAAGATTAAGATGCCAGATTACTCTGCTGTATTGAATTTGTCCTGATGTAAACAACTTCTGAAGAAGAATTAATTAAAACTGGAACTTTTAAGAAGAATTGGTGATGTATGTTTCTCTATGATTGCCCACTTACACCTGCACCCAACCACAGGTTTACAACAGGAAGGTCCTGCCAAACTAATCTCATAGATTTCTTTGACTGAGTAACCAGAGTGGTGGACCAAGGGGGTGCAGTTAATGTCCCCTACCTTGACTTCAGCAAAGCTTTCATACTGTTCCACATAGAAGATTAATTAATAAGCTGAGTAGGCTCAGGGTGGGTCAGACATTGTTCAACTGGGTGGCAAACTGGTTGGCGGGCAGAAAACAGAGAGTGGTGGTAAACAGTATACAGTCAAAAGAGATGCAAGTCACAAGTGGGGTACCTCAGGGATCAGTCCTGGGGCCAGTCCTCTTCAATATCTTCATTAGTGACATTGCAGATGGACTAGAGGGTAAGGTTTGTCTGTTTGCAGATGACACCAAGATCTGCAACAGAGTAGATGATCCAGATGGGGTGGGCAGAATGAGAAGAGATCTGGATAAACTGGCAAAATGGTTGGAAGAGTGGCAACTGGGGTTTAACACAAAGAAGTACAAGATCATGTACAGATGGAAAAGAAACCTGAAGCCACCTATGAGTTGGGAGGAGAGTTGCTGGCAATCACAAGGGAAGAAAGAGACTTGGGCATCATCATCACAGAGGACCTGAAATCATCCAAGCAGATCACTAAAGCAGTAGGTAAGGCTAGAGGGATGTTGGAGTGTATTAGTCGGGGTATCACAAGTCACAAGAGGGAGGTAATAATCCCTCTTTACAAGACACTGGTTAGGCCCCATCTGGAGTACTGCATGCAGTACTGGAGGCTGCACCTGCACAAGGACATTAATAAAATGGAGGCAGTCCAAAGAAGGGCAACCAGAATGGTACAGCGACTGCATCAGAAAACATACGAGGACAGATTAACAGAGCTCAGTATGTATACCCTAGAGCAAAGGATGGAGAGAGAGAGGTGATATGATTGAAAGATTCAAACATCTTAAGGACATTAACAAGGTGAAGGAGTCTAACATGTTTCAGTTTAAGAAAAATAGCAGGACAAGAGGACACAGCATAAGATTAGAGGGAGGCCGATTAAGGGGTAATGTGAGGAAGTTCTTTTTCACAGAAAGGGTGGTGGATGCATGGAACAGCCTACTTCAGGAAGTGGTGGATATGAATACAGTGCAGGGCTTCAGACAGGCATGGGATAGGCATAAGGGAGCAATACAGATGAGTATGAATAGATAGGCCATTGACAGAGTAAAGGCCTATGGCACATTCAAAAGGTAGAAAAAATGGTCAGACTGGATGGGTCTTGCAGTCCTTATCTGTTGTCAACTTATATGTTTCTATCTTTCCATTCTGTAAACAGCCCTGCTGAAGCATTCCCGGAACATGCACACATAGCTGTGCAGCAAAATGCTCTAAACATACAACCCTGATGTAGCAGACTTCAAACACATACAGTTCTGCTGCAACATCCTTTGAACATACAATCTTGCTGCCACATCCCCTGAATACACCCAGCTCTGATGCAACATCCTCTAAACATACAGCCCTGCTGCAGCATCCCCTAAACACACACACAGCTGTGTTGCGACATGCTGTAAGGTAAGGTAAACATTTTATTTGTTCGACTAAAAGCCATTTACAAAATAGTAACAATTTAACAAACGATTAAGATTTCTATTGCACATTAACTTAGTATCATGTAAATGAATACAACATTCTGTCTACAGTATTATAATTCATAAATACCTAATTATCTCATTACAAATGAACCGTTCTTAAAAAATTGACAAGAGATGACAATATACTCCTATCTCTTGTATTAAACAAGAAAATAATTAATTGTTCGGAGGGGAGACATAAGGAGGCCAATATTGGTGCCAACCATTTCTTTCTAGGAGCCTCAAATTTTGGACAATGCAAAGCTATATGCTTAAGGTCATCCTGAAAGCCTAAGAAACAATTGCATTCAGGAGTCACTATTCCAGGGCATTTCTGATCATGGAATATATAATTAGCTGCATATAGCTCAAACCTATACCTAGTAAGACGTCTTCTCTCCTGTGGATTGATCAAACAGTCAGATAAAATTCCAAATTATGTTTTTTTTTCATTATTTTAAGCCACTGAAAATGTCTTAATTTATCAATCCTTTCATGATCTATTGCTATAAAGTGATCTCTGACTCTTTTTTAAATTTGTTCCACTATCTTAGTGAAAGGACTTATATAAATCCTCATATAATAGATTTCCTAAACCCCATTGCAATATGTTTTTTTCCTTAATGGTTTTAATTATTCTGGATGTAAAATTTATATTATGATATCGTATCTGCTCATCCAGACACAATTTAGGAAGTCTGAAGTCTGGAAGTAAAAACAATTGCAATATAAAGGTGATTCTTCATTCAATTGCCAAGTTTAATAGGGAAAACTGGCCCAAATATTTTCTCAATATCTCAGCTGGAACAGATTGTAAAACTTTTAATATAAATCAATACATTTTGTTTATTAATATCTCCAATGGTTTTATGTCAGCAGGGGGTCCATATTTCTATACTGTATAAGATACTTGTTTTAATTTTTGTATTAATGACTTTTAAAAGTCCTAAAATTGAACTTTGGCCCATTTTTCCACTAAATTGTTAAAAGGCTCCAAATGCAGTCTTTAGTTTCTGTATCTTCATTTTAATGTGTGGATTCCAGGAAAGATCTGATGAAAATCTTAAACCTAAGTAATCATAGTAAGTTGCTTCCACTTTATTTTTCCCCATAAATAGTGTGGGCATCATTTTCCTGTTTTGGCCCAAAACAATCATTTTTGTTTTTTGAAGACTAATGTTTAATCCATCCATTTTACACAGATTGAAAAACACATTAACCATTCTCTGTAGCCCTAACAGAGATGTAGATATTAAGACTATGTCATCCGCGTACGCTAGAAGAGGGATTTTCTCTGCAAAAACAGCAAGAGAATGAAAGTCCAGACTATTTAGACTCTGTAAAATGGAGTTGATATATAAATTAAATAAGAGGGCAGCCAATAAACTCTCACATTGGTGTATGTTTATTTCGTTAAGTCCCCTTGTTGATTGTACTTTACTTTGAGACAAGTATTATTATGCAATTGTATAAGAATGTCTAAAAGGTCCTGGTCTGTATTGTAGTTTTCCAATTTTGACTATAATATTGTCCTGCTTATGGAGTCAAATGTGGTTTTAAGATCAATGAAATAACAGTATAATTTGCCTTTTTTATAGTTACATATTTCCAGATAATATGCTGTAACACAAAACAGTGCTGTACTGTTGATCGTCGTGCTCTGAAACCATTTTTAATTCTGTCATAATTTTGTTCTCTTCTACCCATTATTGTAATCTATTCAGTATTATTCTGGAGAATATTTTCTGAGAGTCATCTATTAAGCTAACAGGCTGATACATTGCAGGGTTATTAGTATTCCCTTTTTATGTATTGGTCAAATTATACTGCCATTCCATGAATCTGGGTATCGTACCCATTGAATACAATAATTAAATAGGGTCTGTAGAACTGGAGTCCACCATTCTTTGAAGGATCCATATAAATCTGCCAAAATTTGATCTGGACCAAGGGCTTTATTTATTGATATTTTATCTAAAGCTTCAGTAATTTCCAGAGCAGTTACATATATTGCATTAGGAAAGACTCTTTTATTGGTGTTTTTATTACAATTACGTGCAACTTCTGTTTATGAAAAATACAGATCTAAATAATATTGCTTCCGAATCTGGGGAGTAATCCCAACCTCAATGCAAACAGTATATTTGTCATAACCTTTACTGACCAGAGTACAGAATTGTTTAATATCCTTCTTGATGATGGAAATTCTAAGTTTTTCCCACATACTCTTTTGATATCTTAACCTCTCTTTGGATAATATTTCCTTTCTCTATTTATGATATTGTTTGTTATTTCAGGGTTCCCATTTTTATATTGTCTAATCATTTAATTTACTTTTTGTTTACCTTTCTTACATTTCATATTAAACCAAGTTTTATTTTTCATCCTTAGATCAAATTAGAAAAAGAAAGGTCTCAAATAGGAGGAGATGTTATCCCAAGCAATCATTAAATTTGTTGTGGGAACGATTTTTAATATCTCAAACCTGTATTTTTCCATACAAGAACCATTCAAAATTTCTAAACATTGAACAACACTTGTTTGTTGCCATCTTATTCTTTTTTTATTCAGAATTTCAATACAGAGCTGAGTCTGTTTTTCCCTTAGTATATTTGTCTCTTTTCCTAACTGTCATTTTGTCATGACAGGTAAATGTCCAGATTCTGGTCTTAAGATTACTTCTAAATCCATTATTTTACCAATTGGTTCTATATTTCCTCATACCTGATCAATTACATAAGACCCTTTAGGACTTATACATGTGTATTCACCTTGTGGGTCACTTTTTGTTCTTCCATTCAAAATTACATAATCCAATTCAGACATAATACTAAACAAATATCCTCCATTTTTATTACAAATCTTATCCTTTGAAAATTGTTGCCAAGATATGTTTGTATTTATTATGTTCACACCATCTATCAATTCTGAATTTATTATCCCTTTTCCTTTGTTCTTGCATTAAAGTCCTCTAAAACAATTATCATACTGCATTCATTTTCTTCTGTTAGTTTCTCGAGTGTTGTTTTAAAGACCTTCCAGTAATCCTCTAGAGATTTACCCTTGTTTAAGGGGTCATAAAAATTACAAATTAAGAAGACTTCCTCTACACTTTCCAATTTTTACACCTGGCAATTCAATAAGTCAACCTTTTGCTGTGTTATTTTGACATCTAAACTGGTTTTAACATAACTTGCTACTCCAGCCTTAGGTCTACCATTCTTTTTGACTTTTGTTGCTGGGAGCACACATCCAATATCTCCTATAATCATTGGAGGATTCTGTCTCAGTAATCACATCTCCTGAAAGCAGATAATATCCAAGCTATTCAAAAAGTTCTGGAAATCATTGTCTGCTAATCTGTTTTGCAACCATTCTATATTTCAAATAAGTATTTTTAACTCTTTGAAATCTTTAACCTCCCTGTATCTATCTATCTCACTATGGTCTGTTTGTCAATTTCTACTTATGTCTCTTAAAAGAGCAAATGAGTTAATTGTTTGTAGTGGTGTTTGATTAGCACCATTTTTTGGTTTTCCCATTTGATTTAATGTCTCAACATCTACAAAACAGATGCCATGAATATCCAACACTTTAGAAGTGTATAAGACCAGAGCTGCCAAGTTAAAGTGGACTAGAATGTAATATCAATTTGAGGTATCTTTGAATCCGAGTCACGTACATATATATATTTCATGGTTTTCCTAGTAATGTTCAAACCTAAGGCACAGGAAAGAAAAGATCATGTTTCTCTTTTTAAGGCGCCAATAGAATAACCTTTAGGGACTTCCCACCCAAAAAGGGTCAACGTTTTGTTTTTCCATTCAGTTCTTTTTGAAGAATTATAGTTAGAGATAGTTCTGTTGACTTCAATAAGACATTGGGAGTTTTCCAGAGCGTTCTTCTTTTTTTCTGGGGATTGGTCATTGTGAAGGATTGGGACAGCTTGTGGGGGAAGTATATAAATACCTCTTTTAAGTATATCATTCTGAGAATTCTAGATTTTCTCAGCTGTCACTTCCTTGGCACAATAGACAAGTACACAATTCTTGTAATCTAAATCTGGAGGCCTCATTATAAAAATCTCTCCATCATTACATGGAAATTGAAGTAATTTAAGTACCCACCCAGTTAATAACTGTGGAGTCTCATTGCTTAATCTACCAATCCCATACATCTCTATCAAAAAGTTCCTCTAAATTAGGTTGTGGAAGTTCTTTAGACTGATTCCTATTCTGTGACATATTGGGTTTTTGGGGCCCTTCATTATCTCCCTTGCTCTCCCCTCCAAAATCTTACAACACCTTATTAATAGAAAAATTTGCTTCAACATTAAATTCTACATCAGTTGATGATTCTACTATCAATATATGCTCTTTCAATTTCAAAGTTGAATCCATTGAGACATTTCTAGTGTATTTACTCTGAGTAGTTTGACTATTATTTTCTAACATTTCATCCAAAGGCACATTTAACAAGTGTTTTTTATTTCCCTTATCCCTTTTCTTTCTCATTCTCTTTGGTTGTCTTTTATATCTATATGTCCCTTGTCTGTTAATTTTTTCCCTTTAAAACCATCTGTTTTTTGAAGATGAGCATGAGTTTATTTACTTACTAACTCAGGTATGACTTCTCTGCCCTTCTGAAATGAGGGTGGTAAATTCATTTGTATTGCTTTGTTACTCATAGCAACAGGGGCCAGATTTGGATAGATCTGATTTTCTGCTAAGTAGTTTAAGTGGTCTATACTATTATTAGCTTTAGGACCTGATATCCTATCCAAAATGGCTCTGTTATAAGCAACATCACCTCTTAAGTTATCCAATTCTTGTTTAACTGCCCAAATATTTTCCAATATTTGCATAATACTGGTTCTTTATCATTTCCAATATTTGTGGAGATAACGGGGAATTGGAAGTAAAATCTTCTCTGTTTGCAAACAATTCTTTGTTGTAATTAATTTCCTCCCCTCGAGGTTCCATTTTATTTTTATTGTTCTGATTATGATCTACTGAAGAAGACGAAAAAGGAGGGGAGAATCTAAAAGAAGGATAACCTGAACTGTAGTCCCCTAAACTACCTATGTTTGGTTTGATCCTGATCCTGACTTGATTCTAGCTGTTTAAGCTTATATAGAGTATGGTTCAAATCCTTTTGCATTTGTGGAAGCAAGTATTCCTTAGATTCACAACCATTCAAGGACTTAGCTCTTTCATTATCTGACCTTACATGGAGCAATTCAGGGCTGGGATCAGTGTTCAACAACAAAGATGCATTCTGCCCCATCGGTTGACTTATAATCACCTCACTCAGTGCCTCTTTCATAAGGTGGGAGGTGTAGTCTCCCAGGATGATATTAAAGTTGGATCCAAGTCATCTCCTTTTGTTACATTCTGGCATGAAATGTATCCCGATCTAGATCATTCTGTCCAACTACTAATAGTGGAGTTATCTAGTTAAATAATTTCCTCATTATTTATATCAGATGAAACAATCTATCTATCATTGGAATTACATACCAGTTCATTTTTTTCAGAGTATTTATTAAACCCCTTATTTTTTGGCAAGAAAGGGAAGCAAAAACCCTACTTCTCAAATTTTGGTGTTGAAGTATCAGGTTCAATGTTTTTTAAAAAAGCAGTTATTTTGGGTAGATTCTCAAATTTTTACTTTTTACCCTTCATTACCTTATCTCTTCCCTTTGAGATGTCAAGTTGACCCATCAGTATTAGTTTGTCAGAGTCTCCTTCACTTTTTTCTTTTTCAATTTCTTGTTATTTTGGGCTGTCTATAGAATTCCAGACCTCCCACTCCTCCTAGTAATAACCATTATTCTCAGATCTCTATATAATTCTAATAAATTCACTCTCTTTACTTTAAATAACTTAATTAGTATACCCAATTAATTGTTCACTTAAGACAATGATCTAATTACCACCTTAACATTTCGATGGGCCTCTAATCAAATGATAAGCCGTGAAAGACAAGCAACCTAAACAGTTTTAGTTTACAAATGATTCCTGAATAAAAATAGGAGTTAATTAGAACACCCCTAAGTCCTTTTATTACCTTTGAATATAAAATCTCAATATAATCCTATGACATAAAAGGGAAATAAGAAAATAAGTGTAGTAATCATACAGGCTATCCACAAGATCCTAGTTGAGACAATCAAAATGGCCAAGTTAAAAGTCCAACATTCATTCAAGTCCAGCTACTTTATAAAATAATTTAGAGATTTGTTACTGAGATCGCCTTTAACTGATCTTTATTAACTTCGTTATTCAACAGCAACACCTTCGGCAGACACAAAAAAAGTCTTTCAAGTTTTGAATTTCCAAGGTTCAAAAGTTCCAAGCAATTTCTCTATGGACCAAGTCTTCAATAATAATAATAATAAACTGTATTTCTTTTACGCCTTTCAGACATCAAGGCGCATTACAAAATAACATCATAAAAATATCATAAAAACAGGTTAAAAACCAAACTAAAATATGCAACTTTAATTAAAATCCATATCATCACCAAATGCCTTTGTCCATAAAAAGGATTTAGGCCTTTTTTAAAACCCTCCACCATCGTGCACTCTCGAATCCCATGAGGTAGAGAATTCCAGAGAGTCGGCGCCACAAAACTAAAAGCACGGGCCCCAGAAGATTTTAAAACTACTCTCGGAATCTCCAGCAACCCCTCGTTGGCTGAGCGGAGCACTTGCATTGGAAGGTAAGGCACCAGAAGATCTTTCAGGTAATCTGGGCCCAAACCGTGTAGGGCTTTATAAGTCAGTAAACCGACTTTAAAGGTGATCCACCACTGAACTGGCAGCCAGTGCAGATCCCGCAGCACTGGTGTAATATGGGAGAGAGATGAGAGGTCCCCATTAACACCCAGGCCGCTGAGTTCTGCACTAGCTGCAAGCGGTGGATATCAACCCCAGGAAGTCCAAAGTAAAGGGAGTTGCAGTAGTCCAAGCGGGAGGTCACAAAGGCATGGATCAAGGTAGGCAGATAGCCAGATGGAACCAGGTGCTTGATTCTGGTGATGTTCCTAAAGTCCAATTGGAAACCCCTTTAAAATCCAGGGGAGAAAACCCACCGGATCCAAGATGTAATGCTATGGTTGCAAAAGTTTTCACCAGATCCTTATCCCTATGTTGGCCTTTTAAATCTTTAAAGTCCTTTCCCACTATGAAGAGATAATAAAAAAAGCACAGTTTGTAGTATCTGAATTAACTAAAACCAACGAAATCAACTAAAATGCTAAAATGCAGTTAGGATACAATACAGCTTCAATGCAGCTTAAGTACAGCCGCTAAACGATTACAGATACTACAAAAACTAAATACAGTAAATACAGTTTCCTTGCAGTTTAGATAAAGCTGCTGAGCACACACAAATACTATTAAGGCTAAAGAAATAGTTAATTAATAAAATTAATCAAATAATCATAAAAAGTAAAACAATATCGATATCCAAATTAAGGTTTTGGAATGGCATACTTTTTCCAAGGCTAGAGTGCTGGCACAAAAAAATGCTTCTTTCTAGTAAATCGAGAGCTACAGTTCTCAAAAGGAAGAAGCTGTTTTTCCAATGCGGTATACCAGAGTGTAACCTGCTGGTTTAGTTTTTAATTGGAGCCTCTTATAACCCACTTTAACACCATGCAAGTAACCATCTCACATACTAACTATGCTGCGATTACTCACTCGAGTGAACTACTGTGAAAATACAAGAAAAAAAGCAGAAACGTTCCTCAGAGCATGGCAAATATATGTGGTTACAGAAGAAAAAATGCGTGTGAGAGATACTGAATACAGACCCAGCAACTAAAAGTATCTGGCACGCTTAGACAAAAAGCTGTTCCAAATAAATCTAGATCTCATAGCAGCCTGGCTACATCAGGTTTGCACATGCACTTTCAAAGGAATATGCAGGTGTTACGCATTTACATATGGCGTAAAATACAAGAAAAATGTACAAATAAATAGCAAATATCCCCAAAAAGTTTTCTAATAATAAAATAACATAAAAGGCCACTGCTAACCAAAAACGAGTTAACAATAAGTCTGGAAAAGTCCAAAAAAGACTTTTTATAAAAGAAAAGCCGAAAAGAATTTAATGAAAGTCCTAGGCTGAAACTAAAACACTGAAATGCTGTAAATTCACTGATTATAAATAAGAAGCAAAAGAAGAATTATTCTGGCCGATATGCTCCTAATAGTCAAACTAAACGAGGTAGCAATACAGGACTGAACTCCCCTGGATCTTTACAGGGGACATTTCTTCTTCTTACAGGTGCAGCCTTCAACCCACTCCAAAGTCAGCCTGATGACTCCTTCTCCATGCTTGCAATCTGGCTCTGCAATGGGGAGAACCCCCAGGTCACCAGCAAGGCCTTCACCTGCAGAATGGGAGAAAGGAAGAGCAGGAGAGGTGCACAACAGGGACCAACAATAAGATCAGCTGGTAAGGAGATATAGCTAGACAGGCAATAGTGGCATATGTGTAATTAACATTTCTAAAGCAGAATCTCCCTGCTTCTCTACTGTCCTCCACAGAGTAGAGATTGCATAGTCGGCAGCCATTCCATCAGTCCTTGCTGAAAGTCTGCTGCAGCTATCAACATGCTGTAAACATACAGTCCTGCTACAGCATCGCCTGAACACACACAGTCCTACTGCAACATCCTCTAAATATACTGCCCTGCTGCAGCATCCACGGAACATGCACACATGTCTTTGTATCAGTCTCTAGACATTCAGACATGCTGCAGCAGCCCCTAAACACAAGCTTTGCTGCAACCTCCTATAGGTATAGCACAGCCCTGCTGCAGCATCCTATGAACATACATACTGCTCTGTAACAACATCCTCTAGATATACAGCCCTGATGTACTGTAGAATCCAATGAACACCCACACAGCTCTGCTGCAACATCCCCTGAACTCACACAGCACTGCTGTAGCATTCGCTGAACACACACATAGCTCTGCTACAGCATCTTCTAAATATACACAGCCCTATTGCAACATCCTCTAAACACACAACTCTGCTGCAACATCAGGACAAGATGAATACTGAAAAGTCCCCAGGGCATTTTCAAGCTGAAGACCCCCCCAAGAAATTGAAAGTATGAGATTCAAACCCTAGGAATCCCTCACTAATGCTTAACATCCACTTCATTTCACTGGAATGAGCCCCTTTGGAGCTTAGAATGTTATGCTGATTTAGAGAACCTTAGCATGAAATTCAAACTGTGCTGTGTGGTCATGCTCACTCTCACATTCTAACCACATATTTGTTTCTCCACCTGAAGAAAGCAGTCATCCCAAAGTCTTCTCTTTAAACTTCAGACCAATTACAGTTTATTGTTCTTATTTCTTTTAAGTTTTAGTTTATTCTGACTTGTTTACCTAATTCATGGATACTCTGCATTTGTTAGGGTATAGTTTGTATAAATTTGTCTATTTTCTCCAACTCCATATTGGTTCCAAGGAACTGGAGAAGGCCATTTTGTAGCATAGTTCATGCTTTAGGGAACCACTTTATTTTGAAAAAACAAAAAACATGAAAACAAACTTTGTTTTACTTTTATGCTTTGTGGTACTTCACTATAACTATCCTCAGTTCCTTGATTTCAGGAACCAAGATGATATTTGGCCTTATTTACTGTTTTTGACACCATTAGGTGTTACTGCACATAGCAATTCTGCTGTAAAGAGTGAACTGAATTGCATTTTCTTTTTTAACCCCCTACTGCTCACAAGGTTTTTTTACCACTGGAAATTTGTTTTTTGTGGGAAGCAGAATATCTTCCCTAGGTTGTCAGTGTTTGGCATAACTGATAGGGCTAAGAAGAAGATAGTATCAACAGGCTTTAAAAATGGCAAATTTTGCTTCCAGTTCCTCACTAAGGCAGACTGCCATTAGTTGTGTTTAAGGTGCCTGGGTCCAGATCATGATTTTGTCAATTGTGAGCTTTTTTGTATTAAGTTTTGTTATAAAACATAAAAGAAAAGGGCTAAAAAATTATTATGGCTTTGCAGTCTGTCTCCGCATCACCCTAAAGGTTGAGATGAGGGTCCAGCCCATTAAGGCAAGCAGCAGTCCATGTCAAAGGGGACACATAAGAAAGAAAAAGCTGCAAAAGATGGTTCAGAAATCAGGGTGTCTAAACAGGGGCACACTGAGTCCAATAAAAATAAAAGAACCTCTGAGCAGACACCGGAGATGGTGCCTGCAATGATAGCACACTGTTGTCCCTCCTCCTGAAGAAGGAAAGGAGCCACCAGTGGACACAAATAAGATGCCCTCAGTAGAGGAGATGTCAAAGGCATGGCAATTCCTCCAGGATTTCCAGGCTATGGGGAATTTTATGAATGTTTCTGCCCCCCTCTTGCGGTTCCTGTTCCTTTCCTAATGCCTGTTGATAGAGACATTGCATAATAAAATTTTGCTGGCGATATTGCAGCAAAATTGGCAGTTTTACTGCATGAAATTTTTCCCAAAATTGTGGCAGAATTTCACAATTTCACCCACCCCAAAAATTAATTCTCCCTGGTGTCTTGTGGCCCCCCCCCACCGAACACCAGCCCACAGTGAATAAATGAACCCCCCAGTTAACTCATTATTTTCCCCAATCCCCTGGACCCCCAAGTCTAAAAAGAATGTCAATCCCCACTCCCTGGTGCCTAGTGGACCCCCTGGCTGATCACCGGCCCAAAGTGAATAAAGCAAGCCCCCCTCCCCAATTAACTAATTATTTTCCCCAATCCCTTGGACCCCCAATCCTAAAAAAATGTAAATCCCCAATCCCTGGTGTCTAGTGGACCCCCCACCCTGTCATCAGATAGCGCCAACCCCGTTTCCCCCAGTACCCCAATCAGACCACCAGCACAGCCCTCCACTCACCTTCATGGCCGGCAGCCCGACTGAGTGCTTCAATGAATGTGCATGTGCATGCGCTCATTCACTGAAGTGCTCAGTCAGGCTGCTGGCTGTGGAGGTGAGTGGAGGGCTGTGCTCGTGGCCCGATTGGGGTACTTGGGGGCATTAGGGTGGGCACTATCTGATTATAGGGTGGGGGGTTCAAATAGATGCCAGGGAGTTGGGATTGACATTTTTTTAGGATTGGGAGTCCGGGGGATCAGGGAAAATAATGAGTTAACTTGGGAGGGGCTTCCTTTATTCACTTTGGGCCGGTGATCAGCCGGGGGGACTACTAGACACCAGGGAGAATTCATTTTAATGGGAATTTGGGCCGGTGAGTGGCCGGGGGGGGTGGACCACTATATACAAAAACCTCACCAACGGGTGGTGAAATTTCATCCAAGAGTGGTGAATGTCACTGGCTCGAGGGCAAAATTTTGCTCACTCCGTGGGCAAAAGTTTGCATTTCACTCACTCCGCGGGTGAATCTTTGCATTTCACCTCACAAAATATTTCGCAAAATGCACAAATTACGTGAAATATTTTGCCGGGGTTTCCAATTTCCACAACACTACCTGTGGAGAAGGAGGCTGAATTGTATTTTGAGGAGGAGGAGGAGGATGAAGGAGAACCCATAGAACCAGATGGTCTGCAGAACAAGAGTTTGGTTCCTCTCCTGGACCCTCAGATGACTATACCTCACACTATACTTCTGTGAGGCATATGGCAAACACCCTCAACATCACATCACAAGAAACTGAAGAGGATGAGAATGAGGTAGAATTTATGGATATGATGGATTTAACTCCCACAAAGAGGCTGCTATTGCCAATTTACAAGTCCCTCAAGAAGGCCACTTCAGTTGCTGGCATAGATAAGAAAATTGGAATATAGCAGGTGGATAAACAGGGTTCTTAATACCTGTATTCTCAACCTGATCATGAAGGAGTGGTCCAGGCTGCTGCCTGTGGCAAGACAACAGTGCCCCTTTCCTCTCAGCCTCCTGAAAAAAGATTCCAGGAAGCTGGGTAGTATGGACAAAAAAGTTTATACTTCAGCTTCCGCATTATTATGACAGGTAGCATACTTGGCCTACACAGCTCAATACCACAGGAGACTAAAGAGCACATAAATCTCCTGGAGCTCAGGGCAGTATACCTGGTAATGCAGGCTTTCTCCTCCCACATCAGAGGTCAGTCTATTCGGATCAGGACAGAAAATGCTACAACTATATATTACATAAACAAACCAGGAGGAACACAATCTTCAAAACCGTGCACAGAGACGATGAAGATCTGTAACTTAGCATACTCCCTGGAGGTCCAGCTTTCATCAATAAACCTGCCTGCCAGTGAAGGACAATGTGCTGGCAGATTGCACAAGTAGGATCAGTCAGTGAACTCATGTCTGGGCACTGAACCAGCAGGAGCTAACAACAGTGTTCAGAAGGTGGGTTACACCAGAAATAGACCTGTTTGGATTTTGGGAAAACTACCAGCTCCGACTGTTTTATTACAGACCCCTATTGGTGGGTACAGTCCCAGAGGACACTCTAGTCCTCAGCTGGTCAGGGAAGTTTCTTTATGCCTTTCCACTCCTCACACTTTGCTGAAAGTACTTCTAAAACTGAGAAGGCAGTCAGCAACAATAATTGTCATTGCTCCAGATTGGGCCAGGCACATTTGGTACTCCTTGTTTCTTCCCCTCTTCTTTCCCTCTGCAGCAGACATCCTGTCTACCAGCCCCTGAAATAAAATATGTTGACATTCTCTCAGTGCAGACTATCCTTCCCAGATCCAAGAACTCTGCATCTCAGAACATGGTACTTTTAAAGCTAGAGTCCTCTGGACTAGATCTTTCTGACAATGATAAGGAAGTGCTTAAGGTTTCCAGGAAACCAATAACAAGGTAAACCTATGCCTCAGGATTTTCCTTTTGGTGTTCTTCTAGACAGCTCAGCCCATTGTGGGCTAGTCTGGCTTCAATTCTGGACTATCAAATCCACCTTCAGTCCCTGGGTCTCAGTCCCTCAACCCTGAAGGTTAATTTGGAAGCAGCATACACCTCAGGCGGTAAGGTGAGATCAGTCTTTTGAGCCTACAGATACTGCTGCCTTGAAGTATGTCACCTGGAAAGCAGTTTCCCTGGTGGCACTGACATCTGCTAGGAGGGTCAGTAAGCTGCAATCCCTCTGCACAGATCCTCCACAGAGACAAGGTAGCCCAAAGGAATAACAGAAAGTTTCTCCCTAAAGTGATGTTTGAATTTCATCTGAATCAGTCAATTACACTTAGTTTTCATTCAGCAAAATCCAACTCAGGAGAATAAAAACTCCACAATCTGGATGTTAACAGAGCTCTGATCTACTAGTTAGACCACATAAAGGATATAAAGTCCACTAATTCACAACTATATGTCATCTATAGTGAAGTAGAGAGAAGTAAACTAGCATCCAAGACAGCCATTTTTTTGTTTGATAGTTTCCTGCATACAGTTCTGCTATAGCAAAGCTGGCAAGCAACTACCAGAAGGCCTTAGGGCCCATTCAACAAAGGCACCTCTGCTGCTGTGGCAGCACCAAGAGGTGTTTCCCTGCAGGAAATTTGTAAAGCAGCTACTTGGAAAACAGTACACACTTTCACAAAACACTACTGTCTGGACATACAGTCCAAAAGGGATGCCGGTTCTGGCACTGCTGCCTAGCAGAACCTTTTTCCTAAATAGGTTCTGTACCTAGCCTCCCAAGGTACTGCTATGGAGTCTGCAGTTGTTAATCATAAGTAAGGGATTCCTGGGGTATGAAAAAAATAATTTCTCAACTGATAATGCTGTTTCTTCCAAAGGGATCCCTCGCTATGCATAACAATCCCTAATCCCTACCTCCCCTTCCAGAACCTGGAAAAAAGTTCACACAAGAATCAATTCTTTCTGTTTGCTTGAGCATTACTTGTTACAGTGCCTTTACAACTGATACTCAGTGATCTCAACTATTTTGCTTTTCATAACATTTTAATATTGTTCTGACATTTTGTGGATAAAAAAATGAAAATTTGAGCACCCGTAGAGAAAGCACTAAAATTATTCACTGATTAAAGAGCTACATGGAGGCAGTATAGAGCAGTGGGTTAAAGCTCTGAGCTGCAGATCTGGAGACCTGGGTTTGAATTCCACATTCTCCTAGGTGCATACTGTGCGATCCTGAGCAAGTCACTTAACTTCCTTGTGCTCCCAGGTCTCATCTGGAAATAAGCTTCAGCTTAGTGTGCTACTCCTGGTTAAACAATGTTCCCTATAATGTTACTTTATTGTAGTGAAAATAACAAACTATGCAGTGGCCCACTACAATAAAATAACATTATGGCTCTTTAATCAGTGAGTCATTTTAGTGCTTTCTCTATGGGTGCTCAAGATTAGTTTATATGTAGCACTGTAGTTACTGTACCTGGTGCTCCTCCTCTTTGTCTCTGTAAATTTTGTGGATATATTTTTGGTAGCCATTTAGCTAGGTTAGTGGTGACTGCTCACCCAAGCTCTAGAAATAAATCTGCCATTACTATGCGAGGGTGAGCATGAGCCCACAGTAGAGTTTGAATTTCATTCCAAGATTCTCTAATTGGCATAAAATTCTCAGCTCTGGGGTGGCTTACTCCAGGGGAATGAAACAGTTGTTAAGCATACTGAAATAGCCCTTTCCAAGAAACAACATTATTATGGTGAGTAATTTGTTTTTTTCCTTTCTTTTACAGAACATGATTATACAAATGAAACACAGAAGCAAGCTGATGAAAAACAGTTAATGTAACTTAAAGTTTTATGAGATATTTTCAAAATGTGTTACACCTAGTTTCACTGTTTGTAAAATAGAAACATAATTCATCAGTAGATAAGGACTACTTGTTCCACCTAGCCTGCCTCTCTTTTCCCTGCCTAGTCTGCCACCACTGATCCTACCTGGTCTCCGTCCACTTCCTCCCCTCTGTTTTGATATCAGTTTCCTTTATAACTATCCCATGCATGCTTCAAGCCCACCACTGCTTTTGCCCCCACCACCCCAGCTAGAAGAGTGTTCTAGGCATTCACCGCCCTCTCAGTGAAGAAATACTTCCTCACATCCCTCCTAAACTTCCCCTTCTAGCTTCATTGCATGCCCCCTAGTTATTGGACAGCTTCTTTTCTGAAAAATGCTCCCTTCCTGTACCGTATTCCCCCACATAAGGTATTTAAAGGTCTCTATCGTGTCCTCCCTCTCCCTCCTGTATTCCAGGGTGTACATGTTTAGATCCCTCAGGCTCTCCTCATAGGGCATTTGGTGTAGCCACTGCACCATTTTTGTTGAATCTTTGAATGGCCTCTACCATGTCTATGTCCTTTCTAAGATGTGATTTCTAAAACTTGACACAGTACTCCAGGTGTAGTCTCACCAATGACCGATATGGTGATATAGTAAATTTTTGTATGCGACAGATAATACAACAATGAGATTGGCATGTTAACTGCCCCCCAATTTTTTTTTTAGTATTTAGTCAATACTAATGTGAACAAGAGCGTACTACTCTAGCCAGGTTACTGCTGCTTATGGGACAACTATAGCTGTGTGTACTGTGACATTACCTATCAAAACTGCATATGAGCCAGAAGCCTAAACAAGTTCCTGTGGTAGCAAAGAAAGGACAAACAGCAAGACGAAAACATGTAGACCTAGGAGCAGTTGCAGGTTGTGGGATTTGTTGACACTGGTGTTTTTTTTTATTTTTACTTAAAAGTTACACAGAATACAGGATAGGTTCCATGAGGAGCAAATCTCATTTACAGAATGTTCCAGGCCATTGTAAATATAACAAATTACAACACAAAATATATATAACTCTAATAACAGAGCTAGACAAATCAATTAGTAAAAACAGTTAGACAGATTGTTCCTGCAACAACAATTTTTTTAAGACATGTTTAAAAGTACTACAAGGGGATGAATCACTAAGCTGGGGGACAAATTATCCCAAGAAAAAGCGGCCCAATATGAGAAACATTCTTTAGCATAGCTAGTGTAAACTTTGGGTACAGAAAAAACATGCTGTGGTACATCTCTGAAACTGCATTTGTGAGCAAGAACAATTCACCTATCTGATAAATAAGAGGGACAGCCAGTGAGGATTATACTTGGAAGATGGAGATAGCCATTTCAGTTGATGTAGTACAGTACAGTAATGCAGAGGTACAGCTTGGTCCTACAGCTTTGCCAGGGCACTCCAGTCCACCCATACTTTTTCTCTACCTGACTGACATGAGCATCAACAGTGTCAGATGAGCATACTGTTAGCTGCATGCTACTTTTTTGTTTGCTTCTTCAACCAATACAGACTAGTCCTCAAACTCTTAGAGCTTGATTGCAGGCTACTTCTCTGCATTAATATTTGCAGCTATGCCTTGGCCTTCAGTCTCTCCATGAAAATTAAAAAAATCAATCTTACTAGCCCAGTCGGTCCTGAAAACTACCCTGACCTTCCTGCCCTTAAGCAGTGGCTACTTCATTGACTCTTTTCTGTTGCAGCCCTGGACATATATAGATATATAGTGCATGTGTTTTGCTGTCAGTATCACCTAACCTTCACAAGCAGAGAGTATACTTAAGTCCCACACACAAGTTTTACTGCATCACAACTCAAGTCAGTGTGATAAAATAAGGAGATCAAGACTCACTTGGCAGTTGGCTGCACTGAGGATGGACCTACTAAGTGCCAGTGGGGGGGGGTGTCTGACTCTCTGAGTAAGTCTACTAAGTAGGGAAGGGCAATCCTACCATGAAGGAAAGGGGATGGCTGACCCTGTCACAGTGGGAAAAAAATAAAAGGAAAAAGGAAAAAAGGGCCCAGGACTCTTGGATAGTTTTTAGGCTGCAACCAGAGAAAGGAGGCCTCAGATCGAGGAGGACACCAGCAGGAGACAGAGGTCTGCCAACAGAGAGTTAAGTGATTGTTGGCAGTAGATTTTGATATGGGGCTTTATTTGTGGGGAATGTAAATAAATGTTTTAAATAATTGTACTTTGGGGACTGTGTGGCTGGGAGGAAGGAAGGGGACACCAGAGGGAGGGCTGAGGGCAGGATTGCATGGAGACACCAGTGCAGTAGGAATCAGTGTGTGTTTGGTGGGCTGTGGTTCACAATTATGAGGGGTCTGATTGTCTCTCGAGAGCGTCAGTGGGTGGACCGAACCCTCCTTCCCCATCCCTCCCACCCCATGCTCCTCCACCTTTACTGGGGAGGTACAGCATCGGGATTGATGGAGAACACAGTCAGGTGCATCCTCTCAGGTGAACTGAGCATACCTGTGATTCATAGGGACAGACACTTTCTGTTTCAGTGAGGAAGAGGGTTTATGTTGAATAAGATGGAGATATATATGTATGTATATATACTGTATTAGAGCCAAAAAACTCTGTTTAATGCATCAGTTAGGGTTGTTCCACAGCGACAAAAGTGAGGAAATTTTGTGTTAGGGTTGAAATCCCCCCCTTGGACCCCTCCAGCCCCCCTCCCCAACTGGCATCGGGGTGTGCATTGGGATAATCGGCCCTAACTCTCACCCCATCACATGTGTAAAGAAGCTGAGGAATAGGAGAATGGGGTGAGAGTTAGGACCAACAACCCCAACGCGCACCCCGATGCTGGTTGGGAGGGTGGGCTGGAGGGGTCCAAGAGGGGCTTTCAACCCTAACACCAAATTTCCTCACTTTTGTCACTGTGGAACAACCCTAACTGATACATTAAATTGAGTTTTTTGCCTCTAATTTCCCTTCTTTTTGAGAATGATGATGAGAAATAATTAATGTAATGTGGCGGCGAAAGCAGGCCCTGTACTCCCACCACGTGATATCTTGTGACATAGTAACAGGAAAAGCAATGCAAACAGAAGCACCAACAGTGGTGCACATGATAACGCAAATGTAAATGGTAAAGGAAACGTTAATAGAAACGCAAGCGCAAAGTGACGCTGAAGCAAACAATGACACAAACGGACATTGAAGCGTGTACGAAAAAGCAACTGGTAACGTGAACAGTGATGGCAATGGTATTTTAAATGTAAATGTTAAGTGTCACAGCAAAAAGAATGCGAAAGGGAACAGAAACGGAAAAGTGAAAGCAAGCGCATACGTAAACGCAAACCGTAACATGCACAGGCATGCTACCATAATTGTAAATGCAAATGGTAAAGTTAACATGAAGAATAATGCCAAAGGAAACAGAAACACAAAAGGAAACCCAAGCGCATATGGAAACACAAACCGTAATGCACACGGGCACAGTAACGCAATTGCAAACGCAAATGGTAACAGTAACAGCAAGGAAGATGCAAAACAAAAGAGAAATGGAAATGCAAATGAAAGGGCTGCTGGAAAAGCAAATGGCAATGCGCATGGTGACGCAAACTAAAATGCAAACAGAAACAGTAGTGGAAACACAAATGGTAACATTAACGAAAACGCAAGCGCAAATGACAACGCAAAGGATAACACACACGGTGGCGTACACGGGAACGGTAACACAAACAGGGACATAAACGCAAGTGGAAACAGTAACTGTAACAGTAACGGAAGCGCATACCATGTTTTTGCCGAACAGGTGCATAGAGAAACACAGTGTGTACAAAGAATATATGCATTGTAATGGGCATCGAAGCTTAAAACGAGCATTGGAAGTATGTAATTGCTAATATCTCAGCAACTGCACAACATAGAAAAAAAAAAAATTCACAGAAAGCATGATTTTCCTGGCTAGGTTTTTGTTATTATTTGGGCTATGTAATTCACATCAAAAAATCTGTATCTCGCACCGTTTCTGAGATACGAGCCCCGAAAGGCGCGGCGTACGCCACCATGTTAGTCTATGGGAAAAAACACCAAATTCAGAGTACTGTAACTTGGCATCTGTGCAACATTTTTTCACCAAACTGCCAAAAGGCACATCTGTGAGATGTTGGCTGCCTTGCCTCCAAATTTCAGCTCGAAAGACCAAACCGTTCTTTCGCAGCAGGGTGGCAAAGAATTCCTGTCATTTTGGCAAAGTGTGAAAAAGTAGTGTCGCAATTTGCAGCAATTTTCACAAAAATTTGTGAAAGTGTCACGAGTGCAACACTACTTTTCGACACTACTGTTTCCAGAAATTTGAAAAACATATTTCTGGGGTGTTTTACTCCAAAATAAAGACATGGCTAGCATCCCCAGGGTCCGACTAGGTGAACACACAAAAATTGTGTCCCTACAGAGTCCCAATTTTAAATGCCAAGCATTTTTCTGATCACCAACTGAAAACAAAATGGTGGATTTGCAACACTACTAGGGCCATTTGCAACACTAAAAAGTGCATTTGCGACACTGTCAAACTTTTTAACTTTTCCCATTGACTTATAACAGGAACTTGTTTTTTGAATAACTTTTAAACCATTTAATATTTTTTCATGACGTCTTCAAAAGGCACATCGGGGACTCTGGCTGCATGTTCCCTGAAGTTTTCGGACCGGTCGCACAAACCGTGCAACCTGTAGGTGACAGCAAAGAATTCACAAAAAAGCGTAATTGCACATTTCGTTGTCACTTAATAACTCCGTAGCCGTATACCCAACCAGTACAAGACTTGGCAGATCCCAAGATCTGCCAAGTCCAATCATGCTTTCCAAATTTCAGATAAATCCGTTGAACAGTGACAAAGTTATTAAGTTGCAAAATTTGAGCCTTTAACCTTAAAAGTGCTATTCAACCCTAACTAAACTATCGTGCTACCATAATATATATATATATATATATATATATAATAGTTGTTTAAGGTTTGTTGTCTTAAATCTATTCCAGAATTTAAAAATTACAACAAAAGCTAGGAGGTACTCTCTTGCCTTACTTACGTCTAAGGAGAGTAAAGGAGTCTTAAGGTAAATCAAAAGGAACCATCTCACTATTGTCAGCTTTGTGGAGATTTAGGAGTAGTAGGTTGATACTTGGGAGAATAAGAATGGGGCATGCTATTAAAGGTTATATGAGGGGGGAAATTGGCCAGCATGGGGGGGTTGGTGGCAGGGCATGGAAGGAGGGTAGAGGGGACAGCAGGACATCAGGGGGACTAGGTTGGAGAGAATTGTGGGCTGAAGTGTATGTGGGCCAGCTGTTTGGATGAATATACTGTGGAAGCTAGGGGGGTGCCCACTTTGCCACAGGCTAAGGAGGCTGGAGGCTGAAGTGCGATGGCTTGCTAGGGAGGTGGAGAAGGCGGAGGAAAGGAGTGAAAAAAACAAGAGAAGGATGGTCACCTCCAAGGAGTAGCAAAAGTTCTGGTCCCTGGAGTAGTATAAGCACTGAACCAGGGATGGGGAGGCAGTTGGGGTGCAGGGCCAAGGAGTACAGGGAGGCTGGCAGGAAGGGGAGATCTCAGGACAGTAAGAAGGAACTAAGGCATAGAGGTACAGTGATGACAGGAAATAGGTTTCAGGTGCTGGCTACCATTGTGGGTGAGGTGGGAGGGGTCCTTTGAGAAGGGGAGGGAGGAGAAGGGGGTAAGAAATGCCCAGGGTACAGCACTAGGCCACAGAAAGGGGGCAAGGTTAAGGGGAAGGACGGTCCAGATGAAACGGGGCACATGGGATTTACTGCAGATGAGGGGGATGAGAAGGCCCAGTGCAAAAGGGAGGGATGGTATTGACGAGGGAAGAGCTCTAGGAGAGGAGGGAGACAAGTCAGACACAGAGATCATTAGGGGATGGGGCAAAACAGGGGAGGAGATTAGGGGTGGTATGGAGGGTGTAGTTAGAGACACGAATGTACAGGGCAGGGTGGACTCTCAGAACACATACAAGGAAAGATGGTTTGGTAGAGGAAAGAGAAATAAAGAAGGGAGTGTACTAGTGCTGGGAGATTTCATACTAAATGGGGTCAAATGGGGGAGTAAAGGAGAAAGACATAGTCGCATATGGGTAGAGTCAGTACCTGGGTTGATGGTGAGTAAGGCAGGACAAGCTATTCTCAAGTGTGCAAGAAGGGGAAGGCAAAAACCACATGTGGTGGTGCACATGGGTATGAACGACTTTGCGGGTGAAACAATAGAGGTGGTAAGCAAGAGGTCTGAGGAACTGGGAAAGTAGTGTGAGGAGATACAGGGATCAGGGGCCTTCTCTGTGGTACTCCCAGGGCAAGTACAGTGAGGAAGGGTAGAATAGTAGAGTTCAACATTTGGCTGAGTGAATGGTGTCGATCCAAGGTGTACGGGTTAGTGGGAGGGTGGGGCAAGGTCTGGGACAGGAGAGATCTGTACGCAGGGAACAGATTACATTTGAGCAGGGAAGGGCAGTGGGTGTTAAAGCAGATTATACAATGGCAAGAAAAAATCCTGGACTCTGATTGGTCAGTCTTGGGCTGGACCCGTGATGTTATCCCAGTACAACATCATGGGTCTTGTCTCAGCCTCACTGTGAACCTGCAGATGAGCATTTGATTGAGCTTTTGATTGATTGTTTTATTGAGCTTTTGATTGATTGTTTCATCTTCTCTTAAAAAAAATATATTTTTCCACACAAAAACATCTTTAAAATTATTTTTTTTATTCTGTGTAACAACGAGCCACTGTATAATAGCAATAATGCCCTCCAGGGTGTGTGTCGTTTGGGACAACGTCACACCTCAGTCATTGGACGCACTTGGCCTACGGCCTCATGCCCAACCACCTGAGGTGTGACATTATCCCAGCACGACACACACCCTGTCTGGCATTATTGCTTAAGGATAGAAGAGTACATAGCAACAAAGGTAAATATAAACTAGGCAGGGGGTGGTGAGTGGGAAGCTAGAATGACAGATCTCCAGAGAGTGGAGACAAACAAGCTTACTCCTCATACAAACAGGGTTGGAATCAGGGAGGGGTCGAAGGGAGGGGTTAAGAAGGGTAGGAAATGAGGCAAGGAGAGTAAGGGAAGATCTTACTAGTACTAGGAATACTAGGAATTTTGAAGACACAAGGGGGCTCAAGGCCCGTAGTATGTCCCCTACATATGTGGGTTAATCACACCATCAACTGATTATTATAATAAAGTACATCCAGTGTATTTTTAAAGGTAGTTAGACTAGTACAATTGACTACTGGCTGAGGTAGTTTATTCCATACCATTGGGGATCTGATCACGAAGAAGTGATCCCTCTTTACTGCCATAGTCTGTCGTATACAAATTTTTTTGCTATGAGAACACAAATTACCTCTTACATTACTGAACTGTAAATTATAGTCATTCATTTGTTCAATGTTCTGAGATAACTTCTATAATAACAGCAGATCACCCCTTTGTCTGCGAGCCTCCAGGGAGTAAACCAGTCCTATGTAGTCTAGTTGGATAATCAAAGTTTTTAATGTAGGAGCATGTTTAGTAATTATCTTCTGGACCCCTTCCACTATCTTAATATCCTTAAGAAGATACGGTGTCCTAAACTGTGATCCATAATCTAGTATGGGCCACACATAAGTGGTGTAGAGAGGTAAAATAAGTTGCTCTGTCTTATTCAAAACTGAACATCTGATTTTGGTTACCATAGGCTGAGCAGATTAACAATTCTCAAGCAATGATTAGAAGAGGAAAGGGAATCGTTTACTATTATACCCAAATCCCATACATTTAGGACTGACTTCAATATTGTTTGTTCTACTATATATGAATAATTTGGGTTATTTCTACCTATGTGAAGCACAACACATTTGTCTGTGTTAAAAATCATCCCATTTTCCATCTTGGAGGGTAGTCTCCTTAAATGCAAGAAGCCTGGGGAACAAAACAGCCGAACTACAGGCTCCATTGGCAGAGGGGATGGTGACCATAGCGGCCATCACTGAAACATGGGCCAACCAATACCAGGACCGGGACCTGATGATCCCAGGGTATAGGATTTACAGGAGGGATGGGACAAGGGGAAAGGGGAGGGATAGTGATGTATGTGAAGGAAGGGATAAAATGTGCAAGGGAGGGAGGAGGGTAGGACAGAGGCCTTGTGAATGCAATTCCAGGACATGAGGAATAGGATTCTCAGGATGGGGGTGGTATACAGGCCACCATCTCAAGGGGAAGACCTGGATAGAGAGCTGGCAGAGCAAATTAGAAAAGTGTGTGGGAAAGGTAACACTGTGATCGTGGGGGACTTCAATCTACCAAGAGTGGAATGGGGTACCCCAGCCACCTTGTGTGCTAGGGAGCAGATACTCCTGGATGTCTTCCAGGACTGTTTCCTGGCACAGATGGTCACTGAGCTGACTAGATTGGGAAATACACTGGATCTAGTACTGTTCAATGGGGAGGCTGTAAGGGAGGTGGGGCTAGAGGACCCGCTGGCTGGGAGTAACCACCACTCAGTGTGGTTCACACTAAACATGAGCAGAGAAGTGGTGGGTACAGGGACCTGGGTGGTTGACTTTAGACAGGCTGACTTTAGTAGGACGGGGTAAATCATAGAGGGGCACCTGAAAGGAATTCAATCACACTGGGATGCAAACCAGAAATAGGAAAAAATCAAATTGGGGCTTGTGGAGGCTACTGACATATGTACCAGATCACAGAGCAAAAACAGAAGGGCTAGGAAACCAAGCTGGATGAGTATAGAGGTCTTAGAATTGACGGGGGCAAAAAAGCAGCATTCAGGAGATACAGGAAATCTGGGACAGGGGGAGGATAGGGAAGAGTATGTGAAGAAGTCCAAAGAAATTAACTGGGGAGTCTGGGCAGCTAAGGCTTCCAATGAATTGAGGCTGGCACAGGGCATCAAGGGCAGGGAAAAGGAATTCTTCAGATGCTTATGGAACAGAAGGAGCTGCAAGGACCAGATAGTGAGGATCAGGAAAGATGAGGGGGTGGGCAGAGAAAGGGGTGGAACAGGCAGAGGCACTAAATGAGTACTTGTGTATTCATGAGCGAGAAGGGAAGACAAGGGTGGGCAGCGGGAAGGGGGTAACAGACAGGGTGATCACTGAGGGCAGGGTATTGGAAGGTCTAAGGGCTCTGAAACTACATAAGGCACAAGGACTGGATGGTATATATCCCAGGGTGCTGAAAGAGATGGCGGAAGTCCTGGCGGGACCACTGTCGGACCTATTCAATACCTACCTGGACACAGGGTGTGTACCACAGGACTCATAAAAGTGGCCCAATGGATGAACCGGGCAATTACAGACCGGCAAGCCTAACATCCATTGTGGGGAAGCTGATGGAGACAATACTTAAGGAGAGGCTGGTTTCCTTTCTGGAAGGCAATGGGCCCCAGGACGGTCATCAACGTGGGTTTATCTCTTGAAGATCTTGTCAAACTAACCTAGTGGAGTATTTATGATTGGGTTATGAGGGAGATGGACAGGGGCTATGCTGTGGATGTCATAAATTTGGACTTCAGTAAGTTCTTCGACTTGGTGCACATGGGAGGTTGGAAGGAAAGTTGAGATACGTGGGCATGGGGACTTAGGTGGTTAAATGGATTGAGAACTGGCTGCAAGGGAGATATAGCAGAAGGTAGTGGTGATGGTGGGGGTGAATTCTCATCTCCAAGGGCTGTGACTAGCAGAGTGCCACAGGGATCGGTAGTGGGGACAGTGCTGTTTGGGATATTCATAACGGACATCTCGTTTGGCGTCAGGAGCAAGAGCAGTCTGTTCACTGATGACACCAAGTTGGGGGTGGTGGTGGATGATATAGCAGGCTGGCAGAGGCTGCAGGAGAACCTGACCAAGCTGTTGGAGTGGTCGGAAGCGTGGCAGTTGGGGTTCAAATGCGAAAAAGTGCAAAGTACTGCACTTCGGAACAAAGACCCCAAGGAGGGGATACCAGCTGGGAGGGGCCAAGGAGGAAAAGGATCTAGAAGTGATTGTAATGGGGAAAAAATAACAATACAGAACAGTGCAGGAGGATGGCAACAAAGGCCAACAGGATGCTGGAATACATCACAAGAGGTATCTCCTCCAGGCAGGGAGGTAATCTTACCTATCTAAAAGTCACTAGTAAGGCCACACCTGGAGTACTGCATGCAGTACTGGTGCCCATATCTGAAAAAGGATGTGCGATTACTGGGAGGGGTACAATGCAGGGCAACAAGGATGAGCCAAGGATTGGAGGACAGGCCATATGAGGAGAGGCTGAGAGAGCTGAATATGTACTCCCTGGAGGTGAGAAGGAATAGGGGGAGATATGATTGAGACCTTTAAACACTTAAAGGGGATAAACAAAACAGGTACTGAAGGGATATTCAACCTAAGGAGGGGGAGCGACATGAGAGGGCATGGTCTTAGATTGGAGGGGGGTAGATATAGGAAGGAAATGAAGAGACACTTTTTCATGGAGAGGGTTGTGGCAGAATGGAATGCTATGCCGGAGGGGGTGGTATCATGTAAGACAGTGGGTAGTTTCAAAAGGGGAATGGAACAGGGTTGGGGGGGCACTGGGAAGGGAGGAGGGAGGTGGGGCAGCTGCCAGGCAAGGGTACTAGCTGCACACTTGAGCAGACTTGATAGATGAGGTGGCCCATTTCTGCTGGCAAAGTTGTATGTTCATATGAATGTTTGTTAAGGGAGCACTGGGGTTGAAACTAACTTTTTTCAGCCAGTAGCCGGCAGGGCTAGTGACTAGAAAAATCCATTGACCCAACAAGCTTTACACTAGCCCAGCACAAAAATTACCAAATGTTAAATAAAAGGTCGTAATACAAATTGTTTCTGTGTTTCCTTTTTTTACTCATTATGCTGTCATCCACAGACTCAGAACATGCACACACACACTGCAAAAACAAAGATCACCTCCTCAAAGAAAACATTAACATGTTTTTCTAGTTTTTGAGAACAACTTGTGCGGACATACATAATGGCTATCCTGGGTGCCCACATCAGCAACCACCTTGAGCGGTTCCATGTCATAACGGCGATTGCAGAATAGCGATCGCCGTTACGGCAAGTGCACAACGCTGAAAAAAAAAGTGATGTGCACTCTAGCAAAGAAAAATTGGCGAACCTAAACAGGTTTTTCTGTGGGGCTGTGCCCCCTGCATTTCCCCTACTTAAGGATTACTAATTCCGGGGGGGGGGTGCATGTCAGGGAGGGGGAATAACCTTAGAAAAATAAAATTTTATTTAGGGAGCACACATGGTAATAACAAATTGTATCCTGCCCAGCCCCAAACCCTGCACCCTTCCCACTGTAGCTTGCCACCCTCACCACTCCCCCATGATGCCAACTTGGCAGACTCCTGCCGCACAACCCCCTACATACCCTCCCCTCCTCTTCCACCCTCACTCCTGTACTTTCTGTTGCCTTCCCTTTCTTCCTGTTGCCCTGATCGCTAACCTTGTTCGGTAGCCTACATAACAGGCACTGTAACTGAGTTGCTCATATTCAAGTCACTCAACTGCAGTCACTGCCATGATGGTATACCCCTTGAGCAGCTTACAGTTACAAAGCCCATATAAGGGTCCCTGTCCCCTAATTCCCTAATGTGGGGAGGTTCTAGGTTACTTGTAGAAGGTTACACAGCAAGATGATGGCTGCGGTGGTACTCAAAATCAAACTTTGGGCCCCAGGATCACAATTCAGAGCTGTAACCATGAAATTATTGAACAAAACAAACTCCTCTTCTAATGTTTTGGGAGTACAATCATGGAGCAGGAGTGCTAAGAGACAGTGTTTGCTCTGCCCATAGAGCTCTCTGTGCTGTTATCCAGAACTCACTTATCACTAAGACACCAAAGGCTACATACAGCAAAAAAGCTAGTGCCATGTCTGCCATCAGGACGTTTTTATGTTTCCTTGTGTGTGCGCAAGAAACATCTTGCGGTAAAACAGCATTTCAGAGGTGTGCCAGGCATGAGTTCAATGCAGAGCACTCTACAGTGGGCTCATCCCTCACAGACCCATGACCATGCAACCAGACTGTGACATTAGCCAGAGTTTCACAGCTGGAAACCATTTTCTACTTGAAAGAAATGAAGCACTCCAATGACAGAGCGCTTCATTTCTTTCTTTTGCATAGTGCTGTAGGCCCCCACCCTCCATTCCCCAACCCAGCATCCAGCAAGCAACTGAACCCTCTCACTCCCGCACTCTCCATGCTATCCACCCCACACCCTCTATTCCCCATCCTGGCATCCAGTGAAACCCTCCGGCTTCCTCCCTCTATGTGCTGTCTGCCCTCCACCCTCCATTCTCCCACCGGTCCGGCATTCAGTTGAACCCTCCCGCTCCCACTCACTGCATGCTGCCTGTCCCGCACCCTCCATTCCCCCACTGAGCTGGCATTCAGTTAAGCACTCTCACTCCCTCCCACTGCATGCTGCCCACCCCGCACCTTCCATTCCCCATCCCAATTCGGGGGCCAGCAGAGCCATTTGAGGTAGATCTAAATCTATAACAACTGCCCTACTCTGCTCCTACTATTGCTGTGAAGTGGCTTAACTTAATAGCAGCTTCTTTGCTGCTCTGTCCTCTTTCAGCCTTTGGCTGCCTTCTTAAGTCCCGTAGGGCATCAACAATTAAAATTCTGCTGCCAGACCAGTGATCGGGAAGGTGGGGGGAGGCGCTCCATTTCATGCCTCCTCCACCTCCCACTGGCTTCTTCTTTCCCCCATCTCCCACCCGTGTGGAGCAGGCTGCAGCCTAAGTTCTGTGCAGGCTGGAAGTTTAGAGCACCCGCAGGTACTTTCAGTAAGGTGTGGTTGTGCTAATGGCAGGCTGCCTTGGCTGCATGGCAGCCCACACTCACTCTCCTGCTGCCACTTCTGCAAAATAACTCCCCACACTGCCTACACAATATGAGGGCTCATGGAGAAGGCTTAATTTATTTAAAAGAACACTAACCCCATACCTTGGGTGCTATCTCACTAGACCACCAGGGCATATCTTTTAACAGTGGCTCTCCCTCCAGGGCATTTCCAAGCTCCACTGGCCACCAATGCCTACTGCTATTTAAATAAAAGGGCTACTATCCCCCTACTAGCCCACATGGGCTATAACTAAATTACTGGCCACTGGGCCACCACTAGGGGCAAAGGGATTTTGCTGACCCCCCCCTTCTCCAAGCACACTTCCTTTCCTCTACCTATGCTTTCTTTTAAAGTTTTTTTCTTTTAACTAACGTATTCTCTCTTTTATTTCCACAGGTCTGACAGGATGAGGGCTCCTACCTTATCAGATAAGTATACTTTTATTTCCATCCTGTCCCTTTTGCCCTCCTGGACCCCCTTTGAGCTGTGGGTCCTTTGTGACCCCTTTTCTATCTTTATTTTACAGGTACACTGGAGTCACCCCTTCAGACTCCTACTCTGACATCCTGCGGCAGGTAAGTCCCTCTATTTTACATATTATTTTGGTGGGTTGACTGTAACGGGTGGCCATGCCTGTTACAAGTCTCACACTGTAACAGACAGCCACCTTACCCTCGGACTCTCCCAATCTATTTTCAGCTCCTCTCTAAAGTATTCCTGACTCCTTCCCTCTCTCCCAATCTCAGCTCATCTCTCTATGCCTTAGTTCCAAATAATTTAAAACAAAATCCACTCCAGACAAATTCAGGTCTCACTCTCAGGAATACCTTTTGATCACTCATAGTCTGTGAGCAATTGAAAGGTATTCCTGAGATAAACCTGAACCTGTCTGGAGTGGATTATGTTTTAATTATTGGCTTAATGTATTTCTGACTGAAACTGGGGTAGGGGCTATTGTTTGTGTGATGTGGCACCATATATTTTTGTTACTGTTTACATAATGAGGAGGGGGGGCCACAGTCTAGGTGTCAGTCTGAGTACAAGTTTAAAATTCCTGGCTATACCCCTTATCAACTTTTTGCCTTGCCACTCAATGCAAGTGGCCTATAATTCCTACCCATCTCTTCCATCTGCCACTCACCTCCCCCTGGACCCCCTGAACCCAGAGTCCTTCCATGGACTGATCCCCCCTCGGGCAGTGCTGGGAAGAGAGAGAGAGTTGTCCTCCCCCCACCAGATGACCCCCATCCAGAACTGGGTTGGGCCACTAGTTCATGTGGTGGTGAGTCGGGGGGGCACAGGTAGGTTGGCAGTGTGTCATGTAGCCTGCTTCAACTATTCTTCCATTTTCTCTCCTTGGATCTCCTGACATGTCACAGACCAGGCAAGGAAACATTCGGCATTGACAAATGCTTGTTTGTGAATAATAGTCAGCTAAAGATTAACATATAGAACTGCAAAAGGAAGTTGCTGAATTAAAAAAAAAAGCTTTCACCACTGAGGCTTTGAACAAGTTCAGATGTGCGAAACTTTAACCGAGTACAAATCAACAGAAGAATGGAAATGCTTGAAAATGCAGATAGATAGGCAGACCTTAAAACTCTAGGTCTGCCACTTACAGTACTTTGGATGCACAATTTTAAGTTTCAGGAATGGGATGTTTTAAAAGCCATTTTCAGAAGCCCAGGCCACAAGTCTTACAACGACAAGAGTAAAATCTGCCCTTCATTATAACCCAGGCAGTTTGCCTACTGCAGGTAATAGAGCAAAAACAACTGACTGCTGCACAATGAGTCAAGTAGGTACCTACGAACTTACAGTTTGCATCAAAATCCATTATCTATTCATATGCTCATTACCATTAGTCAATGAAGAAGATAAGTGATTTGAACTGTCCATTCCCAAGGTACCGTAGTTTGCAGACACAAGAAAAAAAGAACAAAATTTCTTTATTATAGAAACAAGGGGCTTATCAGAAATTGGTGCCATATCATGCCGTGTCTCTTCTCATTTTCCACTAACAGGCAAAATGTGTGACACACAGTCACAGACACTCTCAATTTGTCTGGCCCTGCCTCTGCAACTGTCATTACTGTCTGCCCTCTACAGAGTCGATCGAGTCTTACTGGTAGGCTCGATGCAGGCCTTACCCTTCTGTCTTTGCTTTAGTGAGTGGAATTGGAGATGATGTTGATCTTCAATCTGCTGCTGTGCCTCTGTCGACTCTGCTGAAGTTGAATTGATGCTTCTAATGGCTGCCAGGCATGGAAGAGTCAAGATGCATGTTCCCCTGCAACCTCCCTGTGATGACAAGCTGGATCAGGAAGGCAAGCAAGCAAACTCATATTATACACATTCAGTGCTACCGTTAAGTGAGGCAACTGCATATTCCTCCCTCCTGGCTTGTCATCATCGCCATCACCATTGCATGTCCTGGGCATGAGGGTCAGGGTCTTTGGGAACATTCAGAGTTCCCTTCGGCAATTTCTGCCATCCGGTAGCAGTATGTACCTAGTGGCAAAGCTGGAAACTGCAGCAAGTCAAAGTAATTACCTAAGGCTAAAAAAATAAGTAAACAAACTTCAAGGCACTCAATGGGTACATTTGGCGGGTGGCAGTTAAGCACTAATTTCAAACCCTAGGAGAGGAGAGTGGGGGGGGGGGCAGAACTCATCTCTAAAAACACAGCTCTGCTACAACATACTCTAAACATAAACAGCCCTGCTGCAACATCCACTAATCCTACAGCTCTTCTGAAAAATCCTCTATTCATAATATAGCTTGGCTACACATGTCTTGAACATACACACAGCTCTGTTGTAACAGCCTCTTAACACACACGGCCCTGCTGAGCATTCTTTAGATACAGGACATGCAGATCTTAAAAATTTCACTGCTATGCTGAACACGCAGAAACCCTGAATTTCCTAATACAGTATGCCTCTGCCTTGGAGGGACATTCAATGAGTGATGTGTCACTAGAACTGAACTGAGGCAGGTCATATATTTATTACATGAAAATGAGACAGGAAATGCTGCCAAGTTAATGTCACTAGGCATTGTTCATTTTTCCCCCTACAATACCAAAAGTAAGTTATCAATCAGAGACATAATTCTATATTTAGGTAATGTAAAACAAAAAAAGGCTATTTGTTTCTTTAATATCCTTTTGTGAATGCCAACCTAACAGAGTACTTTTGAATAAACGTGGTTAATTTTATGACCTTATATAATTTGTTATGGCTTGATATAAGGCCTTTCTCATTTATTTCATATTTTGTATTATAGGCTTGACTGTTGGTACCACTGATGCACTTGGACCTAGCTGAGGAACTAGTGCTGAATTATCGGCATGGAGTTCATTATCATTTGGTTCATTTCTTATTTTTGCAGACCTCAGTGTTGTTTTTCAGTTTTCAGTCTGAGAAGCATATCAAGGGGTACAGTCTACATTGTATCTGTAATGGCATTTATTTCTCCTATGGACAGCATCAACATATGTAAGATACAGAATGGACCCAGCTGAATAGATGAACTAAAATGCATACTTTAAGTAGTTTGACAAACGTCAGACCTAAGTTCCGCAGCAGGGCTTTTGAACTTTCACAGCAGATCTGTTTCATTTCTGTGCTGGGAATTATTTATGTCTGTGGCATATTTCTGTTCCGCTAATGGATAACATGCCATGGGATTTCACTGACGACATCAGATATTGAGCATGGGGGAAAACTAGTATCATTTAAATGGAAGTCACCATAAACTGTGAATTCTGCAGTCACATATGAGTCTGGTCTCAAAACCCCAGCATTCTGAGGCCCTTTAAAACAAGGGGAAAAAAAAGATGATCAAACTATCTGTTCAGATAAATAGGAAAAAATTAATATAGCTTAGTTATAAAACATCTGTTTTTGAACAAAAGGTGTTAAGGTCACATTGTCAGTTTGTCTATCTGTCTGTCTATCTATCTCTCTCTCTCTCTGTCCCACTTTTAATGATTTCAGGAATCCTTAAGAAGTGGATAGGTCGTACCTGAAAATAGGCATGTATTTATCTAGTGTATTTACCTGGTCAATAAAAACTAAATAAATACTTTTTTATAAATATTTGGCTAGAAAAGGCACACTCAGCTGAATCCCATTTCCTGGTGTAACCTCAGATCACAAGACAGTGAAGTATCTTGGTCTAGGTCACCCAGTATACAAGCGGCGAGTGTGCTTTGCAACCCCTGGTCTCTAGGTTCACAGTCTAATCTATAGGCTATACTGCCTCCTTTTGTACCTGAAGATGGGAGACAATGGTCTGCTTCATTGTTAAAAAAGTATCCAGGGTAGAGACAGGAAACTATAGACCAGTAAGCATGACATCAATACCACAAACAATAACTGAGACAGTAACAAGAAATATAATTGTAAAAAAATATTAAAAAAACTGAATCAACATCACAGTATGAATTCAGTAGAGTAAATTGTGCCACAAAAATGTCATTGCATTTATTTTGAGAAATGTGACTGAGAAACTACAAATGCAAAAAACCCACACACATTGGATTTCTCAGGGGGGGGTCTAACCTAAGGTCAACACTGTTTAATACATTCATAAGTGACCTAGAGGTGGCTAGAGGTGAGAGAAGGTGGCCAATGGTCAATCTGATTCTCTTTCAGTTCTGGGCCCTTTTTTATTAAGTTAGCTGTGTGGGCACGCAGAGCGAACTTCTTGAAATGAGTTGCTTTTGAAGGGTGTAGCACTCTCTATCCAATACAGAGTGGTCTGCAAAGGGCATGACTGTGCCACACCAATAATCAGGCAGGCTGATCATGATGGCTGTTTGCCTGAAAGGGTCTGCACTTGAAAAGAAAAAGCTGCACCAATCATGTGGCTTTTTCCTTTCATCTGCAGGACACCGCCCAACAAACAGCTGTTCGCGATCAGCCTTGCTGATGTTCACCCCCCCCCAACTCCCCAGGCTGCTAACAGTTTTCCTTTGTCTTATGTCCTGTAGCTTCCCCCTCACTTGTTTTCACCTGGAACAACTGGAATCTTTTTGATAAAGCAGTTGTACTATCCTCTCAGCACCAATAGAACCTATACCATTACTGTTAATATGCTCCCAGCAGTCTAGCATTACAATGTTTATATTAGGCAAGGTTGTGTAAGCCGTATTTGCCCGATAGAGGCAGTGGACTGTAAAACCATACCACCTTCAAAATGTCACAAAAGCCTGTCCCCTCCTAACCTACTGGCATCTTGAATCCAGACTCAACAGAGCACAGTTAGGAACACTTAGTAGAGCAGAGAGACACCAGGATTTGGAAAACCAGGAAAAAAATTCCTAGTTCACGCAGAGCATAGTCAGCAACACTTAGGAGCAGGGAGACACCAGGGAAACTGCCTAGTCCATGCAGCAACTGTAGTTCACAATGTAACTGGGCACTCATATGGGTCAAGATGATCACTGAGCAGTCATGCAGTAAGTGCCCAGGATCAGTTAGGCACCCCTCTCCAGACACATTTGCTGTGGGGGTGTGCAAATGAATGGGCTACTTCGCTTGCCCACAAATGAACGTAGTGAGTTAGCACCTTAAGCCCCTTCCACTGCTCCTCCACAGCCCTTTCAGTTCAGGAGAGAGCAGTGGGAGTGAAGTCCATGGCATGCAGTTGACAGCCACAAACAAGAGAAGGTGGGGCTGGGGGGAGCTGATGATATTACATACCAGGAGGTAAGCAATTAACCTGGGGGGGTGCAATAGAGTAGCATTCCTAATAAATGTTAAAATACATGCTTATACAGTTATTAAGCAACCGATGCAGCCTTCCTGTCACTTCCCCTGCCAGCTGCCAACTGACTAAGGTAATCTGTGTTTCTGCTTTGTGTTTTGAATAATCTGTCAGCAGTCAAAGAGGAGCTGAAAAAGGGGCTGTTTATCTGGCCTACTATTTTCTGTGAAAATATAATAACACTGACTGAGTAAGTGAGTAAATGGTCTGTTCTATGAGAGACAGAGGGTAGTAGCATCATAAGGATGTCAGAAGGCATATGCAGTGTACGCTAATGGAGGAGCCTGCAAGGTATCGCAGCAGGTGGGGCTTTGTCTGGGGGCATGGACAGAGACACCTGAACAAACAGTAGGGAACTCCCAGAAGGGTCTGGGGGGGATAGGGTTCCCAGGGGGAGGGAGCTTGTGGCCAGGGACAGAGAGGAGCCAGGCCCCTTAAGAGGGGCTGCACAGGAGGAATTCTTCCTCATTCCTCTTTGTCACAGGTCGTATTAGGTCGCAAGCTGAAGAAGAAGGTAGCCAGGATCAGAACAACTGCAAACCAGAGGTAAGGGCTTGGATTGGGCCTGTAGGCCACATGGCTTGGTGGGGGACCAGGCTTAGAGCCTAGGTTTGGGATATCTTGCAGGCCCCTCCAGCTGCTCAGATGTAAGAAAAGCTATATTGTTTATGGTGAAATTTGATGAAAAAGTTCACTGGGCTACCATTACTAGAAACTATGGCTCTGTAGCCTTGAGGTTGGTAGTCATTGGCTTTCTGGGCAGTTGCTGTACCCGGACTGCAGTTCAAATTGATGTTTCTCATAAATTTAACAATAATAAAAGAAAAGAAAGCTTGACTTTCCTGGGAACTTTTTGTCTTGGGAAGACAAACAAAAAGGTTCAAAGTCCCCGAGCTACAGACCGGGGTTAACTTGATGTAGTTGTTTTCCTGCTTGCTTGCTCCAAGGGCCTTGTGTCCTGGGAGGCTGAAGCTGAAATGGATAGGCTCTGAGTAGCAGACCAGGGAGAGTTGGGTTTGTATCCTGCAGCCACCACTATGGGAGAGGGGGCATGCAGGTGGCCTGTGCAGCCCCCTCCGTTTGCTCCCTGTTGCCAATGCCATCCATATTTAGCAACTGGGCCACAGCTGTTGGCTAGGATAGCTGGCACAAGCCTGGATGGTTGTGCCACCCAGTATAACAAAAAAAAAACAAAAGAAAACGGATGGAGCAGGCCCTTAGTGGGGCTTACCTGGTTAAAATGTGAGGTCGGGGTGATCCTGCTCCCCCAATGTGTGCCTCTAGCAAGTTGCTGGGTCCCACAGCCGGGCCACACCACCAAGGAGGCCAATGGGTGCATGGAGGGATGGGGGATAAGGAGGCCCTTAACCTGTTGTGGGGCCATGCACCTTGGAGCCCTCCCTGGCCCCTCACCTGCTGCAAGTAGGTACCGAGCCAGGCATGGAAAGCATCCCGGATGTGGGCAGGCCTGGGAGTTAGTGAGCAGGGATGCATTTGCTCCCGTTTTTGGTAGATGGTGTGGGGAAGACAGCAGCTCACCTGACAAAGAAAACTGTGCACCAAAGCACCATAGAGCTCCCCCCCAAGTGAATTTCCCCCTAACTAGGCAAGGGGGGGCTTACCTGAGGTCCGGTGAGGTGGTGCAGGAATGCAGCTGAGGTGCTCATGGCGGGCGTCCTGGGTCAGGCCAGGCAGGTCGGTTGCCATCTTGCTCCTTCCACGCGGTGATGATTAGGGCCTCTGGTGAGGGTGAGAATTCCAGGTCCCGGTGGGAAGACATAGGAGAAATGTGCGGGGAACCTAACCCCTGGAGTGCAAAGGCTAGGCCGAAAATACTGGCACATTCAGTGATTCCATGAGTACTCTACTCATGTTGGGCATAGGACACAGAGATTGGAGGCACGCATGCATGGGGGCATTAGGGCCTCGCCCATGCACAATGTATCGGTGGCTGCCATACTGAGGGTGGCTCAGAGGGGCCACTGAGTGGGAGAACAGGAGTGAGCATTCACTAACAAAAAAAAAAAATTTACAGAATAAGATGTAATGGCGATGGTGCCCAAGGCACAAGTACATGCTTAATTTGATCATAAGAATTTATATTTAACAAATGTATTAAATATAAAAATGTGTAATTTGTGAAAAGAAGGTCAGAGTGTTTCAGGCAGTACTAGTGAAGGGCAAAAGGCTGCCTCAACAGTTGGAGCCCAGAAAAGGTATAAGCGGAACTAATTGCTTGCGGGGGTTTCCTTATATAGACACACTGATGCTGGCTTGGTATGAGGTTGAACACAGTTCAGACACGTTGATGAGTGCGACAGTGGGTCATTTTCATTTAAAGCATGTGTAGTGGGCAGTTTTGGAGGCATTATATCACAGAGATTTAAGGTTCTAAAGGGCAAAATTGGGAGCCCTGGGTTTGAAGCCCAGAGCTCCCTCTGGCATACTGCAGGGGCCTGATCAAGTAATGTAATTCATGGTGCTCCTAGCTGGGCAGGTTTTCAGACATAGCAGGGCTCAAAAAACAAGCAAAAAAAACAAAACAAAACAAAATGAGGTGTCAAACTGTCCCACGGTCAATGAGCCATGTTGGGTGTAGCAGTGTCAGCTTAAGCACCAGCAAGGGGAAAGTGGCCGTAATTTGTTTGATTGCAGAGTACGAGCAGCATATTGTGAAGATGAGTGGAGACATGGAACATCAGCTAGCTGCCCTCATCTGAGGCAAGGGTAAGGCATGGTGGGAGGCACTGGTCAGGGAGCAGGGTGAAGGGGGGATGCAGGTCCTTTGGGACTGCTGGCCCCACCAGAACTCAAGAGCCCCGAGGAGGCCAACCCGGGGAAGCAGACGGTTAACCTGGCACCTCTGACCCTGCTGGCTGAACCTGTGACTCCGGCAGGGGTGCCGGGCACTTCAGAGCAAGAGCCAGACAAGCTGATGCCCAGTCCGGATGAGACACCGGTTCACCCTCCTCCTCCTCAGAAAAAAGCACGAAGGAAGAAGGTCAATCAAGGAGCAGCAGACCAAGTAGTGGGTATGTCAGAATTAGATCAGCTGTCAGCTGTGGAACTGAGGGCTCTGCTTAGGAGTGGGGGTGCCCCCAAAAGGAACAGGGGGCATCAGCTGAAATGGGGCAGAGAGTAGAAGGCCATGGAAAAGGTGCTGGTAAGGCACAGGATGGAAATGGAGGCATCAGCACCCATAAACCTGGGTCTGCCGGGGTGCCTTCCAGAGGGTCAGCCAGCACTGCCGCAGGCGAGCTTGCAGACTCTTGAGCAATTGGGGCATGGGCAACACATCCTGCCACAAGCAAACTCCTCATCTGGGAGTAACGGGCCATGGGTCCCACAAGAGATAGCCCTTGGGGGTTGGGTCAGCTAGCCAGTGGCAGGGCTCAGGGACGCAGCCACGGTGATACCCCAAGGGTTGGGGTAGCCTAGCATATGGCCTCCAGCAGAAAACTCTGGTCAATCAGGTGTGGAGCAGAAGCTCAACCAGCTGCTGGAATTACTGGTGGACCAGAATAGGGCTCAGCCAGGAGTGGTCCAGGTGGCCCCGGCCATATCAGGGATCGGGACACTGGAGCAGGAGTGATATTGGTGCCATCACCAATACCAGGGCAGCAAGGGGCAGTGAGCTTCCTTTCTCTGGCAGAACCCATTGGGTCACACTTGCTGGACAAGGCGACGCAACAAATAATCAACGGAGAATACATTGACATCTTTGTCCTTCTGAATCGGACAAGGATGGGGATGACGGGATCGAACAGAAGTAAAAAGCAACTGTGCAGTGGACAAGGGAGAACTGGGCAGCAGGATTCACAGTTTATGCAGGGATCCTCACCCAGGGCAGCCCGGGGAAAGTGGACGGGCTGTGGGTAAACTTTAATAGAATAATGACCATGCACGCTAGTAAGCCAGGTGGGAGGTGGTTAGAGTATGATGAGGAGTATCGGAGGAGAAAGCAGATGGACACAGCATGGTCATGGTCGGTCTAGGACCTCCCGCTGCTGTGGATGATCAATTTGGGGGAAAGGGTTCAACATACAGACATCGTTTTTCCTGTGAGGCACCCCCTGTCGCCAAGGTAAGGCTATCAAGGTGGTAATGGGGGGAAAGGGGGGGACGGGAAAGGGTGTTGTTTCAGCTACAACCAGGGATCATGCAAGACCGAGCATTATAGATACAAGCACGAGTGCATGGCATGCGGGAAACCACACTAGTTTCAACAGTGTGGGAAAGTGACAGAAGCGGGGGCAGGGAAGGTCAACAATTTTTGTCCCTTTCGGAAGTGAGGGACAAAGGCTGCCAACACCAGTCAAGGCCGAACAGGGTGGCCGCTCGCTCTTTGGCAGAAGGTTTCAGGAAGGGGTTTCATATACCTTATCAAGGCCCTAGGAGGGCATATGAGGCTGACAACCTGCATTCTGCCAAGGATTGACTGGAGGTCATACGGGGCAAGCTAAGGATAGAGCTGGCAGCGGGTTGGATCAACAGCCCCTTCACCTCTCCCCCTTGCCCACACTTCAGGGTGTCTCCCATTGGCCTAATCCCCAAAAAGGTGCTGGGTAAGTTCCGAATGATAAACCACCTGTCATACCCAGAAGGGGATTCAGTCAGTGCCTACACTGATCCAGTCAACACCACGGTGTATTACACATCATTCAACAGGGCAGTGGAGGTGGTGCAACAAGCGGGCTGGGGGCATTGCTGGGTAAGGCAAATATGGAAGCAGCATTCTGCCTGTTGCCGGTGTTCCTGGCAGATAGGGAGCTACTGGGCATGAAGTTTGATGGGTACTACTACATGGACAACTGCATGCCCATGGGGTGTGCGGTGGTGTGTGCAGTTTTTGAGCAATTCAGCACATTTCTGCACTAGGCCATGGCACAGAAAGCCAAAGTCGACCACATGGTTCACTATTTGGACTACTTTCTGTTTGTGGTGAGGGCCGACTCGGGGCGATGTGCACGTATCATGGCAGCATTCCACAAGGTGTGCACCGAGGTGGGGGTACCATTGGCCTAGGACAAGATGGAGGGGCCATGCTGAAGGTTTTCTTTCCTGGGGATCGAGATTGACACAAGGGAGCAAGTGTTCCGGCTCCCCCAAGACAAGTTGGCGGCCTTGCGCACCCAGCTGGATTCTGTAATGAGGGCACATAAAGTCATATTACGGGAGCTCCAGCAACTAGTGGGCCACCTCAACTTCACTTGTCGGGTAATGCCCATGGGCAGGACATTCATGAGGTGCCTGGCAGGCGATGGGGCAGGCTCTACACAATCGCACCATAGAATTTGGGTTACAACAGCAATGTGGAAGGACCTAAGCATTTGGCAGACACTTCTGCAATGCTTCAATGGGGTATTGATGTGGCCAGTTCAAGTGCCCAGTGTGGAATTAGAACTCTTCTCAGATGCCTCGGGGGGCCTGGGCTTCAGGGCTTACCTGCAAAGTAAATGGTGTGCAGGGCAGTGGCCTCCAGAGTGGATCAGACAAGGCATTACAAAGCAGATAATGGTGATGGAATTCTTCCCCATTGTCATGGCATTGGTGATCTGGGGGGATGTGCTGAGGGACAAGCACCTCACATTCAGATCTGACAACACCGGAGTGGTGTATGCAATAAACAAACAGTTGGGGGGCAATGTCCCGATGGGCAACCTCATGCGGGTGTTTGTCCTCAAGTGTCTGATGTTGAATATTACCTTTAGGGCAGTGCATGTACCAGGTATTGAAAATGGCATAGCTGACTCTCTTTCTCATTTACAGTGGCAGAGGGTCAGAGAATTGGCACCAGCTGCGGACTGACAGCCCAGGGAAGTCCGCCATTCCTATGGGAGTTGATAATCCAGAGGCCTAAGAGTTGACTGAGAATGCTCTGGCACCTAGGACATAAATAGAGTATCAGAGGGGGGTCAACTGTTTTTTGGAAGTGCAATACGCATGAGGGTGGTCAGCCATGTGGCTGATCCCACTGGTACAGATATGCGAATACGTACTGATCAAAAACTGGGCTGGGGCCACCCGGCCGACAGTCGAACAGCACATGGCTGGCATAGCCTGGTTTCAGAAATCCATGGGCTTCTCAGACTCTACAAGGGCATTTGCCCTCTAGAAGATGCTGAAAGGTTGGGCGCAGGCAGCCCCGAGGAGTACGGACAACAGACGCCCTATCAGCCCTACCATATTCAAGCAGATCTGGGATGAGTTGCCTAAGGTATGCTCATCCCCTGATGAGATAAGGCTGTTCTGGACAGTGTACTTGGTAGCATTTTGCAGGGCATTCCAGGTGTCAAAGCTCATGCAGCCCAGCAAAGCTACTGGGAGACCAGTAGTGCAGGCAGAGGCTGATGTGGAGGTCATAACGTCTGAAGTCTTTGTCCACATCCGAAAGAGCAAGACAGACCAACTTGGCCATGGGTGGTGGTGCTGGCTAGCAGTGCCACATGGGCTCCAGTGGGATGTGAGAGCATAGGTACAGGATTATATAACTCAGTGCCCAGCAATGGGGGGGGGCCTTCTTCCGTCATATGGGGGGGGTGGTCCCCTTAACAGTGTACCAGTTTAGGCACATGTTGCAAAAGAACTTGCGACAGCTGGGCATCCCTGCAGAACGCTATAACATGCACTTCTTTAGGATTGGCACAGCATTGCATGCCAGGGTGGAGGGCTTATCAGATAGGACAATACAGACATTGGGTAGATGGAAGTCACAGACTTTTGGAAGATACATAAGAACACACATGTTATAGCTCTCTTTTGCTTTGTTTGGACAGGTGTTGCGGCCTGAGCAGATCAGATCTGGATTTGTGGCCACTCATACATCCATTGGGCAGCCCTCATGGTGAGGCAGTATCCTGGAGGAGAAAACCTGTTCATGGCACCCGAGAGGGCAGAGGTGCATTGGTTGGGATGACGCGGGATGCAATGAAATGAGTTAATGACAACACTGCAAGCAAAAGCCCAGGAGAGGTTGCAGCCAAATGTTTTAGTCATTCATTTGGGGGGAAATGATTTAGGGGTTATGTATGCAAGGGAGCTTAAAGAGAGGGTCAGGCAGGACCTGGTAAGAGTGAAGCAATGGTGGTCCCAGGTGCATATAATTTGGTCCGATATGGTGCAGCGGCACCAGTGGCGGCATGCCTGGAACATTAGGGCAATTGAGAAGGTGTGCTGGCTGCAGAACGCGGCCATGGGACCAATTATGGACTCCGTGGGGTTGGGGGTCCATAGCAGTGCACCTGGGAGTGTCTGTGAAAAAGCCTGATCTGTATAGAAGAGATGGTGTACATCTATCAGAGGCAGGATTAGACCTATTTTTGAATGACATACAATGGACAGTGGCAAGAGTATTAGCATGAGGTGCTTGTGGGGGGTGAGTTGGTGAGAACTCACCTTGTGGCAGCTTGGTAGTCTTGGAATGCTGTGGGAGGGGGTAACAGGGGATCATGTGTCTTGACCTGCCAGATCTCCCTGAGGCTGACAGGAGGGCAGGCCTGACGGATGGAGTCTGGAGGGCACCCTCTTCGGGCAGTGTCCCACGGCATGATGGATCCTCTAATGGGGGAGGAGCTAGCCACAGCCAGTCACAGAGCCATCCCTCATGCCCCAGAAGGCTGTTGCCCTCTCGGGGTCCTGGTTGATGGTAAGGCAGCCCTCCCTTGGGGGATGGGTCGACCATAGTGCTCCATGGTGAGCTAGATTCCTTCCAAGGCTATCTAGCTGCACACATCACGCTGAAGCGAATGTATATATTGATAACTGGTTTTATTAATAAACACATCATTGTGGTCATGTCTCCAAAGTTTGTTGTTGTGTCAGTTTGTTCAGGTGAATAAGGCATATGCCCTCAAAAGACAATGTGTACATTTGTTTCTGGCCAAGGGCATCCTTTTACATACAGCAGCCATTTCTTTTACCGTATTCAAAAAGCTTGTTTGTCCTTTCTGCTGCAGCAACATAATCTGCTGCTCCTGGTGGTGTGGGGGAGGGGGAATAGGACCAGTGGAGGAGGTGGGAGCATGACATGCAAGCTCTACCTGTCTTTCACACCTGACCAGGTTGGAGCTGTCTCAGTTTTCAACAACTGTCTGAAAAAAATCCAGGAGTGGATGAGTGCCAGTTGGCTGAGGATGAACTCGAGAAAGACTGAGGTGTTGGTAGTGGATCCGGGCCACAAGAAAGTGGGGTCGGTGGCTGGTTTACCTTCGGGAATCTATCTCAATGGTATCCCACTCCCAGCCTCTGAATGGGTGCGTAATCTGGGGGTAATTTTTGATGAGGGGCTGACCCTGCATTCACAGGTGTTGGCTGTTGTCAAATCTTCCTTTTACCATCTTAGGAATATCGCCAGAATTAAACACCTGGTTCCGTCTGGGGATCTTCCTACCCTGATCCATGCCTTTGTATCATCATGCTTGGATTATTGCAACTCCCTTTACCTAGGGCTACCTGGGGTTGAAATCCGCTGTCTGCAGCTAGTACAGAACGCAGTAGCCTGGCTATTGATAGGGTCCCCTCGATCCCATCATATTTCTCCTGCTCTGCGCGAACTGCACTGGTTGCCTATTCAGTGGTGGATCACCTTTAAAGTCAGTTTACTGACTTTTAAAGCCCTACATGGACTGGGTCCTGACTACCTGAAAGAACTCTTGGTCTTTTACCATCCTGGACGATCTCTCCACTCAGCCGATGAGGGGCTGCTGGAGATTCCAAGGGTGTATTTGAAAACATCTGGGGCTAGAGCTTTTGAGTATGCTGCCCCTACCCTCTGGAATTCTCTACCCAGCCAGCTTCATGAGTGTGCAACTGTGGAGGGATTTAAACAATCCCTAAAAATGTATCTGTGGCTTCAGGCATTCAGGAATTGAATTAGGTGATTTTATTAATTGATGTTTGATATTTTTAATTATTATTTTAATTTCCTATGTTTGTATTTTAAAGTATGTGTATGTATCTATTGTAAGACACCTTGGTTCTTGGTAAGGTACCTAATAAATAAATTCTTCTTCTTATTATTATTATTATTATTATAAATGGCTAAGTGACCTGGAGTCTGAACTCGTGGGAGTTTTCAGTGGGCTCCAAGATCTGGATAGCTGCTTGTTTTGGGGGCACCGGCACTTTTCTCTGTTTGGATGGCTGCAGTGAGTCAGCAACTGGCAGCTCAGTGCTCTATGGCATCAGCAGAGATAACGCTTGAGAAGTTCAGAGGAGGAAGAAAGCAAGAGTCAGAGGCTCTATAGAAGCATTGAAGCTGAATTAGGTACTTCACTTTTTTCTACTGCTAAAACGTCTGTATGTACAGTATGTTATGTGTGTGCTGGGGTGTTGTTTCTCCATCCCAAACTCCACCCGAACTCCAAAAAAACAAATGCTCCATAAAAGTCAGCAGCATTTGTAAACACAGATGACCAGAATGGAGATGACTGTTATGGGATGCTGTGTGAATCAGTTACATTTCTTTTTTTTTCTTGCCATAAAACATCTGTAGGTGTGTGTGAGAGGTCTTTCTCTGTGTAACTTAAAATTGCTAACTTCCAGAAACAAACACTCAACAGAGGGCAGAGGTGCCGGAAAAAAAGGCAAAACTGGTAAGAAATAGCTTTCACTTTAAATAACTGCAGACACTTAAAGAAACAGTTTCTTAACTTTTGAAGTTATGAAAGCACAATACTGAGAGACAAAATGAGCAAAACAAAATACTGTATGTATATACTGTAAATATAGACAGAAATGTAGGTGACTACAAACCTTTAATGCAGTTTACACAATATACTAAATTTACCAGCATGAGTTTGGAATATATTGATGTGCTGTATATATGTATTTATATTTACACACATGCTTTGGGAATAGATGTCACCTGCACATTTTCTTTACAAAATTATTTTTAATTTAATTTAATTTAGTTATTTAATTCACACTTATTTAATTTAGTTATTTAATTCACACTCACTGTCATCTTTTTCTCTCTTTTAGCCGCTGCCTTTCGCCCCGTGAGGGCTAGCTGGGGACCAAGTGGCTAACGTGGAAGGGTCCTGGCTCTCACCGCGGCCCAACGTCGCCTCCTCTAGCCACCTCCCGACTCAAGACTACCGGTAAGGAGTCTCCTAGCCTGGGGAAGCTGAGATACACAGCGATTGGCCGACGGAGCTCTGTGCTGCGCTCTGATTGACCGCTGGCTCCAGACATCGTTTCAGATTGGTCTGGCTGACTTTGCTGCTTAGCTGGGCTGGGAGCCCATTGACTTTCAGTGATAAGTGCCGAAATTTTATGCCTGCCCCCCTCCCCCCCTCCAGCCTTTATTAAATAGTCTGCTTGACACCGCCCCCTGCTCTAATACCCACCCACTGCCTCACATCCTATTCTGAACCAGTAGCTTAACCACTCCCTCTCCTGAGCTCGCTCTGCTGCTGCTACCCCTCAGAGATCTCTGCAAGCTGCACCACCCGGTGTCATTCCTCTGTTTTTCTTTTTCTAGCTCTATAGACCACCTGGTTCCTTCCCCCCCTTCTCTCCTCCTGCTCTCCCTTTCTAGCTACTATGCCTCATTCCACTCATGTCTTTCTCTCCCTTCTAGTTCTGTCCGTGCTGCCAACCTTAACCCACCTACCCACCTTCTCCTATCCCTCACTACCCACTAAGCTGGTCCTCCTGGCTAATTACCCGACATCTGGCACGTTGGCAATCCCCCACCCTAAGCATAAATGGTGCCAGTTAATTATGGACTGTTTAATTATGATCAAGTGTGATGACTACAGGGGGGCAACCTGGCACCTATTCCTGATAGATACATTACATTGGGATGCAAGGCGCCTGCGCTGGTCTAAAACCCAAAAGATCACTAGGATGCCTACCACCTACTATGAAATACAACAATGGACCCTCAAACTCTTACTCCTCCTCCTCCTAATATCTGGAAGTGTCCACCCTAATCCTGGCCCAATTTCATACAATACAAAAAAGCCTGCCAGAACGGATGGGGGACTCACTTTTGTCACCTTAAATATTTGTAGTCTTCTACCGAAATTAGCCTCACTACAAACTTTTGTCAGTCAGCATAACCCTGATATTCTAGCCATTGTTGAAACCTGGCTGACACCAAACACCCCTGACCATGCTATTTGTCTGCAAGGCTACAAGATTTTCCGGCTGGACAGGATGACAAAGAGGGGTGGCGGCTGTGCCATCTACATAAAGGAATATCTCAACTGCCTCGCCATTACCCATACCATCACTAACTCTGCCTTACAGCTCCTCCCTATCAAACTTCTCCTTGGTGCCCATAACAAAGTCCTCATGGTTGCTGCTATCTACATCCCACCTAAAGATCCTGGGTCCGGCCTACAATCAGTACTAGATTTCGTCAGATACCAACCTCCTGATGCAGAGCTTCTCCTTCTAGGTGACTTCAATATCAACTGGCTTGCCCCAGACACAGGGACGACTAAAATGCAATCCTAGCAGCAAACCCTAACTCAGCTGGTCAACTCCCACTAGGAAAAATTATAAATCTGGGAAAAGTACATTAATAGACTGGATCCTCACCAATCACCAACCCGAATAAATAACATTGCTGTTCTCCCAGATTCTCTTAGCGACCACTCTCCTGTAATATGTACCTGGTCAAACAAGTTTAGAAAACCACCCTCTAGAACCATCACTAGCAGAGTACTACCATTTGGAAACCTTACTCCACTCAAGGAAAATCTTAGACAAAAAGACTGATCTCCCATCTATGCTATGCAAGACGTCGATGAGGCTCTAAACTACTTTCTACACCTTCAATGCTGCCTGTGACTTATATGCTCCTATAAAAAAGCGCAAAGTGAAAGCACACTCAACTCCATGGCTTACTGTTAAGCTAATGGCACTACACAAAGGAAGGGACCACCTATGGGCTATAGCAAGAGACTCTGGCTCTCCGGCCGACATTCTAAAATATAAACAAGCCCGAAACTTCTGCACCAAAGAGACCCGTTGAGTCAAGAGCGACTACTTCAAAACAGCTCTTTCTAACACCTGGGGTAAAGGAAAACCTTTCTGGGACAATCTAAGAAATATCACGAGTAAGCAGTCCAAATACTCTTCTACCGCAATGAATGTGGCAGGCACTACCACCCTTGACCCTATGATCATAGCAAACTCCTTAAATGAAACCTTTACCGACCTCAGTGGAGTCACTGCATCTGATTTCTTCGCCGCTGCAGACCCCTATATCTCTACATCCCCCACTACCTCCACAAACACTCCACCATTCCACCTAAAAATAGTGAAAGCACACGAAGTTTACAAATATGTAAAGAAGGCTATATCTAATACAAAGGCAAGCAGTGACTCTCTTGACCTTAAAATTCTATCCCTTACCCTGGATGTACTACTCCCCTCACCAGAATATTCAATCTCTCCCTCTGTTCTAGCAAATTCCTGGAATATGGAAGGCTGCCATAATCACCCCAGTGCACAAAAGTGGGCATAAGTCTCTGCCTGGCAACTATAGACCAACTTCAATACCACCCATTATCAAAGGCCCTTGAACGTATGGTAGCTGACCAGCTTACCGACTACCTGGAGAAATATAACATTCTCTGTGACCAGCAACATGGATTCAGACAAAGGCATAGCACCACCACTGCCCTGCTCGAATTCTCAGAAGTAATCCACAAGGCCTTGGATAAAGGACTCCTCACCGGAACTGTGTTTATAGATCTAACAAAGGCATTTCACACTGTCCACCATGGCCTACTAGTCAATCAACTACATTCACTTGGGCTCTCCTTAGGCTCTGGTGCCTGGATAAAAAGCTACCTTGCCCAACGCATCCAGGTGGTAAAAATATCTGGAATCCTCTCAGACCCTAAACCTGTCCTCTCAGTAGTTCCTCAAGGATCAATTCTAGGCCACTACTTTTCAGCCTTTTCTAAACTCCTACCTAAATCCTGCCGGAAAAATCATACTCTATGCTGATGATGCTGTGATTCTATCCTCCCACAGACACCCTAACTGCTTCATACAGCCTACAACAGGCGTTTACCAGTGTTGAGGAGTGGTTTGTTGGACACAAGCTAGTCCTTAACCAAAAAAAAAAACAAAATCTATGCTCTTCGCTAGTCCGTAGAACAAAAGCAAGCAAACACCACTTACTATCAACACCTCACTGGGAATTGCTCTTGAACAAGTGGCTATCTTTAAATATCTTGCAGTCACATTTGATCAAGGCCTTGTCTTTTCATCACATATTGATGGTATCTCCAAAACTATTAATCAGCGGCTCAGAATACTCTACTGTAACAGACAACTTTTCTCCCATCCAGCGCAGAAGCTAGCTATTCAATCCTCGATCATCTCAGTCATCGACTATGGTTTAGTTATTTATGGGTCCGCCCCCTCAAGTACATTGAAACGGGTCACAACCTCCCTAAACAAGGCATGTCGGCTGCTCTCTGGTGCTCATCGACTTACTCATACCTTTGAACTCTATGCTGATACTGGGTGGCTACAGCTATCAAACCGGTTCAAGTTCCTCACCTGCCTAATGGCCAATAAATCCATCATGGGCCTCACCCCTCCCTGCATACAAGGCCTGATATGTCAGAACCCAAGTGTATGATCCACGAGAAGATCAGAAACCCAGCTTCTGCAGGTCCCCCACTGTCGGACCACACATGGTCAATGATCTTTTGCCTATCGTGCCCCCGACTGGCTAAATACCCTCAGCACCTCTATTACTGCCTCTTGCTCGTTAGGAGTTTTTAAATCCAGACTATTCTCTTACCTAGCCACCACAAACTCCTGTGACTGTATCTGTTAATCTCATAATCTATTCTCACTCCTCCTCCTTGCCCTACTACTTGACAATGGCCTAGTAATGGGTCCTCATCCCCTACTAAGGTCTGCTCTTGTCCTCCTCACCATCCACCCCTTTTTTTTTCCTTTTTGTCTTTTCTCTTTACTCCACTGGCAATCCCTATGCTGCCTATCACCTCCCTCTCATATCTTTCCCCCCTCATGTGACCTCGATACTGATGATAGTGCTTAAGTTATTATCTGCTGTACAGTTATATCAATATTTTTAACTATTTGTGCAACTCTGTACCTTTGTCTGTTCTGTAAATGTTTTTTGACGTGGAACCTTTGTAAAAGAGCCTTGGCTCAAAGGTATTAATTCCTAGATTTTACAATAAACAGTAAAAACAAACAGGGTTGGAAACTGGACTGGGGCTGCCACTTCATCCCAGTCCTCATTTAAAATACTTTTCATAACCATAATTATTTTTTTTGCTCTAGTTTTTGTTGATAGGGAAAGGAGTGCTAGACAGTACTACCTGTTGTCAGCCTTGTTCTGGGGGGGGGGGGGAATAATGCAAACAAACATTTTAACCAGCTTAAGTTGGCGGCATTGTAGTGAATGGAGGAAATTAGGCCAAGTCACTGGGAAAGTTCCCTATAGTTTTTGAGAAGTGCTATGGGATATTTAATGCCCACCTTAACAACAACCACCACTAGAAAAGGCAGGCAGGGCCTCTGTTTTATGTCTCATCTGAAGGACAGCAAAATTCAACACTACAGCAACCCTTTAGTACTGCACTCAGGTGCCAACATTTTTATGATATGAGCCTAATTCCAGTGTGGGAGTAGAAGTCACACCCCTTTTTTGCCCAAAGATGGCTGTGCTACCAAGTGAGCCAAATGGACACCCATAGTAATTTAACTATAAGAAGGGATTCAAGTTCCACCGGCCTACCCCCCCAGCTATTAAGCAGGGACTAGCAAGTGTGCCATGCAAACATAGACTCATACAGATTACCCAGTCTCCTTACTGCACTGGGAACCCTGTGATTCCCTTGGTAAGCTGACATTTGTTCAGGCTTACATTTAAGGCCTGTACAGTCTTTATAACCACTGCCCCCCGTGGTAGAGTGTTGCATAGGTGCACCACTCTTTGGTAAAATGAGTGCCTTCTAATGTAACCCTGGAATTTATCACCTCTGAGCTTCAGGGCATGTCCCTGCTTCCTGTTGGAGCATACCAGTTTTGTTCTAGTGGTCAAGCTTCCAGAAAGTGAATGGTGTGCCTTCCCTTCCAAGATTTCCTTTTGTTTGGGGTTCCCTTGTACTAGTCTATCTAGAACCTCTCAAAAATAATTCAGGGAAAGTAGGCACTCTTGTTTTTATCTGTTCTCTCTGCCACCAGAAAGGTCACCAGGGTGGGGATTTCCCTAGCCTCCAGAAGCAAGGTGAGGCCTTTCATCTCTACACAGTCTCTGATCCTTCATGTCTCTGGAAAGCTCCTGCACAGATAAGTCAGAGTGGGTATTTACATTGGGGGCCTGGTGCCACGTCCTGCTAAAGATTATCTTTTCCATTCTGCCAGCAGGTTCTGAAGGATTGGGTACAGTAGTAGGCCAGTTTAATGTTAACAAGCAGGATACGGAGACTTTGAAATCCAGCCCTCTTGTAAACTTCTCTGGATAAGGGGGCGGGTGGTCAGTAGGACCAACAAACTCATATTAGGCAAGGTTGATCTGACTGGATGGTCCAGTGGACTTTTTCCTGACCTCATATTCAATATAGTGTATGAGTGGAACTTTATTATGTCCCAAATTTGGTTGAAAGACAACCTTGTTGTACTATCAATGTGACATAGTCTTGCTGTTGTACCATCTTGAGTACATCATATCGATGGTACAACAGCAGCGAATGTGCTTGCACATTTGTAAAGCACCGCACTTTGGGGACTGGCCATGGAGGTGAGTAAGGGACCTGGGAGTGAGGAAGATTGACTGGAGTAAGGGAAATTAAAACAGTATTTAGTCTTTTTTTTTTCAGGGGTCCATTTAGTCTGTGTGATTGGGACACCAGGATGGAGTTTGACTCCTTCTTTTGGGGGTTGAAACTTAAGTAATTTTTTTTTTTTTGTCGTTGGAGGACAAGGAACTAAAAAAAATAACACTCCAAGATGTGAATTCACTTTGTACAGTGCCCATACACTATATAAGATAATGGATGGGCATCAGGTAACAACAAGGCTGAATTCACTTCTCAAGTTTTCCATTACAATGGTAAACCTCTCGAGCTTCGCTCTCAGGGTTTACTTCATTGTCATGGCAACCTCTCAAAGTGAATACAGCCTTGTTGTTACCTGGTGCCCATCCATTATCCTCTATATTTCCATCTATAACAGGAAGGATCCTGCTCAATACTTGCTCAGTGTGTCAGGGAAGGGCTTTACTAAGAAGGTGAGCATGAATGATTTGGGACAGTACAATCTGGGTCTCTGACTGCAACAACAGAGTGCAGTACAATATGTACTGAAAATACATTGTTATCAACTGGCCATACAACAGGAAACCCATCAGTTAAACATGTCACATCATATACTGCACCTGTCCCTGTATCTCTTTCTATGTATTTATCATCTGTACAAATTCCGTATCTATGTGTATTTATTAGACATAAAGAAGCATGGAGAACACCAGGGGACACTCTCTCTTTTTTACTGTGTGTACCCAATGTAAAGGTTACAGAATAAAATAGGAGGTGAATCAGCTCTGTTTCTTATGGTTGGAGCACTGTATTTTTGCAGCAGCAATCCAGAAGGACCAGGCTTTGCCCAGGAATGCCTCTGGACTGGGCAGTTTACCATGCAGTGTCGCCATTGCTCTTCTTTCTTGTTGCTTTTCCTTTCCTTCGGTGGTGGTGGCAGGAAATGGCATGGGCATTTGAGAAGTGCTGACATCATCTTTGGAAAGTTCCAACACAGGAAACAGGAAATGGGACAGCCATAAGAACTGGGGTTGTCTACAGGCAACCAGACCAGGGAGAGAACATAGACACATTAATGTTAGAAGATATACAAAACATAACAGCTAAAGGAGAGGTTCTGATAATGGGAGACTTCAACATGCCGGATACAGATTGGTCAATACCAGCAGGAACATCTGCCAGAACTAGACACATGGTGGATTCACTGCAGGGGAAGGCCTCAATCAACTGGTACAACAACCCACAAGAGACAGTGCTATCCTAGATCTAGTACTGACTAACAGGGAAAGGATCACAGAACTCCATGTAGAAGGTCACCTGGGGGCCAGTGACCATCACATGGTATGGTTCAATTTGGCCACCACAACTAAATCATCCCATTCAAGGCAAAAATATGGGACTTCAGAGAAGCTGACTTTTATAAGATGACCAACAGAGTTAAGCAAGCCCTGGCAAAAAGAAATACAGGTGAGGGGGTACAGGCATAGTGGGCAAGCATTAAGAATACAATACTTGAAGCAACATCCCACTGTGTGTTAGAGAAAAAAGGAAGTGCAAAAGAAGAAGGAAACCACTTTGGTTCTCAAAAACTGTAACAGAAAAGGTCAGAGCCAAAAGGCTGGCCTTCAGGAAATATAAGGGAACACAGCAGGATGAAGATAGGGAGGCATCCCAAACTTCCCTAAGGGAAGCAGGGAAGGCACTAATGCTGGCAAAGGCCCAAACCGAGGAAACACTAGCACAGACAGTAAAAGAAGGTGACAAGACTTTCTATAGATACATTAGTGAAAGGAGAAAGTCCAGATGGGGTATTGCTAAGATCAAAGGAGATAAGGGTGTGTGTGTGAGGAGGAGGACCATGTAAAAGCATCTATCCTAAATAGATACTTCTGCTCAGTATTTACTGAAGAGAAGGTAGGGCAGGGCCCACAGCTCAGCACCATGGACATGGGAGAGGGAGGTGAGCACTAGTCCCTTCACAAAAGAAAGGGTCCTACAAGAGTTTGATAAGCTCAGGGTGATCAAGGCAATGGGACCTGATGGCATACATCCCAGTGTACTAAAGGCACTAACGGTGGAACTAGCAGAGCCATTAGCAGAACTGTTTAGTGAGTCTCTGAGCACAGGAGAGGTCCCAGAAGACTGAAGACTGGAGAAGGGCTCATGTGATCCTGCTCCACAAGAGTAGTAGTAGGGAGGAGGCAGGGAACTACAGACCAGTCAGTCTTACCTCAGTAGTGGGCAAGATTATGGAGGTACTCCTTAAGGAAAGGATAGTGCAACACCTGGAATCCATAGGAGCACAGGATCCAAGACAGCATGGGTTTACAAAAGGAAGGTCCTGTCAAACTAATCTCATAGATTTCTTTGACTGGGTAACCAGAGTGGTGGACCAAGGGGGAGCAGTTGATGTCACCTACCTTGACTTCAGCAAAGCTTTCGATATTGTTCCACATAGAAGATTAAGTAATAAGCTGGGTAGGCTTGGGGTGGGTCAGAAGTTGGTCAATTGGGTGGCAAACTGGTTGATGGGCAGAAAACAGAGAGTGGTGGTAAATGTTATACAGTCAGAAGAGATGCAAGTCACAAGTGAGGTACCTGAGGGATCAGTCCTGGGGCCAGTCCTCTTCAATATCTTCATCAGTGTCATTGCAGGTGGACTGGAGGGTAAGGTTTGTCTGTTTGCAGATGACACCAAGATCTGCAAAAGAGTAGATGATCCAGATGCGGTGAGCAGAATGAGAAGAGATCTGGATAAACTAGCAAAATGGTCTTAAGAGTGGCAACTGAGGGTTAATGCAAAGAAGTGCAAGATCATGCACATAGGGAAGAGAAACCCTGAAGCCACCTATAGGCTGGAAGGGGAGTTGCTGGCAGTCACAAGGGGAGAAAGAGACTTTGCATCATCATCACCGATGACCTGAAATCATCCAAGCAGACCACTAAAGCAGTAGGCAAGACTAGGGGGATGTTAGGGTGTATTAGTAGTGGTATCACAAGTCAGAAGAGGGAGGTAATAATCCCTCTTTAAAAGACACTGGTTAGGCCCCATCTGGAGTACTGCATGCAGTACTGGAGGCCACACCTTCACAAGGACATTAACCAAATTGAGGCAGTCCAGAGAAGGCCAACCAAAATGGTACAGGGACTGCATCAGAAAACATATGAGGACAGATTAATGGAGCTCAATATGTATACCCTAGAGCAAAGGAGGGAGAGAGGTGATATGATCGAAACATTCAAACACCTTAAGGGCATTAACAAGGTGAAAGAGTCTAACATGTTTCAATATAAGAAAAATAGCAGGACAAGAGGACACAGCAAGAGATTAGAGGGAGGCCGATTAAGGGGTAATGTGAGGAACTTCTTTTTCACAGAAAGGGTGGTGGATGCATGGAATGGCCTACCTCAGGAAGTGGTAGATATGAATACAGTGCAGGGCTTCAAACAGACATCAGATAGGCATAAGGGAGCAATACAGATGAGTATGAATAGGTAGGCCATTGACAGAGCAAAGGCCAATGACACATTTATAAGGTAGAAAAAGAAATGGGCAGACTGGATTTGCTTGTAGTCCTTATCTGCCATCAGCTTCTATGTTTCTATGTTATGGAGCTGAGAGTTCCACTCCAATCTACTGCTTCTCTCATCTCTGGCCACTCAGAACCAGAGTAAACAGCCTGAGTGGGTAGCATGGAGTTGAAACAATGAACGAGCCTGTAGAACCCTGTGTGATGTATCATGTCAACTGCATCATGAGCTGGAAGCGCAGAAGCTGTTGAACCTCCACGTACAGCTTTGTGACTGCCCACAACTGTTTTTAAACCTATGTAGTAGGCATGTACAGCTGCAATACCAACGGTGAACTTTTGGCATTGAAAAATGCTTGTTCAGCTTGACTTTGGTAATTTGGGCAACATACTTTTGCTCACAATATCATAACTGGCATGGAGGTAAAACCGACTATAAGTGGGTAGTATACAAGTCTTGAGGTCAGCAATGAATATTTAGTACTCTAGCTCAGACCCATTATTAGAACTAATGGTGCATCAGGCCGAAACCATTGATGTGCCCCCTTCTCCATTCCAATGATCCTCGCCTCTTCCTTCAGCCTGCCCCACATCCAAATTCTCTGAACACAAGGACGACAACAGCAGTTTTGTTTTTTATATTAACTTTTTTTTGGCATTTCAAGCTGATCACCTTATACATTCTACTTTAATGCACCCCTTCTTGGCTGACACCCTAAGCAGTCATTTGATTCACTTGTGCTCAACACTGCCTGTGCTCTAGTTTAACCATGGCAGGTGATCCTGGCAATGGGTGGGGCAGTGCTGGCTAATTGCTGTATTTATGTGCATGGAAGGATGACAAATGTTGTAACCCATGAAGGTCACAGCCCTCTGAGCCAGAGTAACACAGGAAATATGCCTTGCAGACTTCAATTCTCAAACTGCCCTGTACCCTGCTTACCTCCATATAATTTATTACTTTCTTTCTAGTCCCTCTGATTTCCAAATGATATATAATATCCCCAACAAAAAATATGCATCAATATACAAGCCAAAATAGAACAAACTAAATCTAGGGCATGCATATTGCCCTCTTACTGCTTCTCATTTACTTCACGAGATTGCGACATCCATCAATGCATATTTTCTTTATTATTTTAATCTGCATAGCTGATTGCTAGTGCTGGAACCATTTATTTTGCAGTCATACCAGAAAGTAGTTCCTGGTCACCCATTCCATCCTACAGAGGAGTAACATTAGCTCTCAGAGATTGACATTTAGCTGGTGTGCCTCCATAGGTGATCACACACCCCACTGACTGCCATTTGTGAGGTGCTAAGGAAACCTCTGAGCTATGATTTCCACATGTTCAATTAGTTTCCCTGTAATCTGTGAATTTAGTGATCTACAATGGCACCAGCCAGAATACAATGCAATACATTGCAGGAAACAATGTAATTCAATGGAAATTAAGCCTTTTTGTCATACAGTTTTTTGTAACACGTCATTTACTTTAAGATACTGTACTGCATCCTGGCTGGCTCCACTATTCAGATCTTCTTGGGTCTTTTGGACACAGGCCATATGGTGTTCACAAGCACAGTAGGAAGTATAACTGAGCTCAATTGAAATACAGTTTTAAAAATATAGCTGAAGTAAAAATCTAGAAATACAGCTAGGTTAGCTCATTGGACAGGTGATCCTTCATATGAGCAGCCTGCCACATCATGACATTGCGTTGTTTGCAGTGCAGTCTTGGGGGGCGAGCATAGGCATGGCAGAAAATGTTGCCTGCTGGGGGACCACGTGATGCAAGCTGCCGGATAGTCGCTCCTCTGTACAGCTCCAGCCTCCCATTTCTTTATTTTCGTTTTTTGGTATATTTTCTTGATCTCTAAACCTCTAATTTCGTGTTATTCTGGTTTCCTACAACTTTGTGCCCTTCAGGGCGATTTCGAGAGAGAATGGATGTTTACATGAAAAAACAACAGCAGAAACACACCCCGCCAGTTACACCAGAGAAGGCCTCAAAAAAATCCCAGGCCTCGAGTGGAGCAGAAAAGGGAGATGTTCTGAATCTAGGGGCGGATCAGGAGCAGCTCACATTGTCTAGATTTCTGGAGGAATTTAAACCATTCAGAGATGAGATTAAGGAGATGGCATCAGAAATGAAATCGCTCACGAGAAAAATAGAAGAGATTACCCTCGCTACCTCAGACAACACAACTAGGATCTTCTCTTTAGAGAAGCAAGTGGAGAGGTTCGGGCCTGAGATGGCAGCAATGCGCCAGAAACTGTCTAGATTTGAGGTCAAGCTTGAAGACATTGAAGGTCGTAGCCGGAGAAATAATGTTGTGATCCTTGGTTTACCAGAGGGAGAAGAGGACCAGAATACTATAGCTTTTACCCAGAAGTTGGTCGAGAAGATTGCAGGCCCTTCCCCATTTGGGGCTAAATATATTACTGAGAGAGCCTACAAGTCATTAGGGCCGAAGCCCCCTCCCGGAGCAATGCCCCGACCTATAATTTGTCATTTCTTAAATTTCTTAGAGGGACAACATTTCCTGTACAAAGTGAGAGAACTCCAAGAAGTTTGCTGGGAGCAAGCTAAGCTTAGAATAGCGCAAGATATTCCGGGTTCAGTCTGTTTGAAGTGTGCGGCTTTTCATCCTGTTTCAAAAATCATTGCGGCTGGACTTAAATTTCGTATGGGATACCCGGCCAGGCTACAGGTACAGGTGGCTGGTTCCTGGGCTACCTACGAAGATCCAGAGGCAGCATTTTCTGGTTTAAAATTAGCATTGTCAGATCTCTTCAGGAACACATGAAAGTCCTTAGGTCTCTCTCGACAAGACAAGAACCATTTTGAGAAGGCTGGGCGCTCATGCAAAGGGATCTTCTGGAAAGCAGCGGTTAAACATTCTTGGACTGTCACTTCAACCTGAATAAGGGGCAGAAAGGACTTTCTTTTTCCTTTTTATAGTGATCTAGCTGTGGATGCATGCTTTTATTTGTTTTGTCTGGGTCTGGGGTTTCAGGCCCTTCGGTTTAATAAGTGTTCCAATCACAGAAGTATATTCTTGGTTGTTTTGTCTGGGTCTGGGGTTTCAAGCAATCAAGCAATTTCTCGCTAGTTTTCATAGTGGCAGAAAACAATGCCTATTCAGCAACATCTGGTCTCCCCCTCTCCTGTGAGAGTTTGGTAAAGAGGGTTTGGTGGAAGGCTTTAGGCTTTTGGGAAATCTAATTACAAGGGCTGTGTTGTCCTTTCCCTTATAAGGCATCAGAGTGCAGTTACACACTCACAGCACAGAAGGGAGCTTGCGCTTCATGCGTGTTAAATGCTAAGGGTTGCTAAATCAGGAGATAAGCTGGGATTCACTGCGGCAAAGGCACAGCAACTGGGAGGAGAAGATCGGTGGCCTGTCCCTATAGGGCTGGAGAGCATGTTGAGACCAAGGTTAGCTCAGCGAATGTTATGTTTGACTGAGGCCGACTTCCCAATCTCGTACCATGAGGCGCCTTATCACACTCAACAAGCCATATGCCCTTGTAAGCCGTGATGTTACTGGGGGCAATGTTTTATCGATACTGGCTTACTCCCAATGGCCCTCATTAAGGGATAGGTGGTAGATACAAGGGCTTGTATTGTAGGGATGTTGCACTCTCTCTCTTTCTTTTATTACCAGCATCTCAAAAAAGGGGAATGTATTATAAAGAATACAGGGTTTGGGGGACGGTTCTTCGGGAGGCTGGGGGAGGAGTAGTAAATGGAGTATTGCTGAACGTTGTTAGCGATAAGAGGGGGGTTTGGGTGGATGGCTTTTTGGACTATGTTCTGGAGTTACTGATGATGTGGATTGTTCGAGGGGTAATCAGGGGGTTGGGGAGGGACAGGAGTTTAATGGGGGTGGGAGACCGGCACAGCAGATTCAGGAATAGAATCACCTGTTACATGACTGCAGTATATGTTAGATATCTTATCTGGATTATACCTGACATAATAGATGGCTCAGAATATTAATATTGCTACGTGGAATGTGAAGGGGATCAGGAAAAAACTGAAACAATATCAGGTACTTAAACACCTGAGTCTGTTGCGTGCCCAGATATCATTCATACAAGAATCTCATTTAGTGGATTCCGAAGTATTACAACTTCGGAGACAACAGATAGGTCAGGTTTTTTATGCTTCAGGGGAAACCAATAGTTGCGAGGTCATAATACTGATTAACAGAGATATCCCATTTGTTCCTTCTCAGGTATTTAAGGATGTGGAAGGCAGATATGTCTTAGTTCAGGGGACTATTTGGGCCATACCATTGGTTTTAGGTAGCACATACGATCCAAACACAGACGATCCCTCTTTTTTTATGAAATTGATTTCCACAATTCTTCCGATACTCCCTATTCCAATTATTTTAGGGGGAGATTTTAATTTGGTCTCGGATCCGAATCTGGATAGATCAAGCACTGGGTCGAGAGGACCGTCACCTGGACACAGGGCCTTTAAGGAAATGGTGGATCAGTGTGGATTGTGCGATGTCTGGAGGGTCACACATCCTAATATTAGGGAATATAACTATTGCTCGCCAGTGCATGGCACGCAATCTTGCATTGATTACCTATTAGTTTCTCACAAGCTCTTGCCAGGAGTACTATCCACCTCGATCCAACCGGGTCCAATATCAGATCATTCTTTAGTCTTGGGTAATTTGGCTTTTCTTAACATCCCCAAAAGAGAGACCAGATGGAAATTAAATGAACAATTATTAAAAGATGAAAAGTATCGAAGAGTGGTGAAAGAGCAGATAGAGTTTTTCTTTTCCACTAACCCAATAGATAGTGCAAGACCGGATATTTTAAGGGAAGCCTTTAAGGCTTATATAAGGGGCATTCTTATTAGTCTAGCTACAAAGAGGAAGAGGGCACAGGAAATGGAGTTACTCTTCTTATTGTCTCAGATACGAGTATTAGAGAATATACACCCAGAAAAAATTTCTCAAGAGGAGTCACAGAAGTTATTAACATATAAAGATAAATATTTGGGAATGTTAAGAGAAAAGGCTGAGTTGGCAATAATCAGTACAAAGGCACATTTTACAGATCTAGGAGAAAAAGCCGGGTGCCTGTTGGCTCTACATTTAAAACAACAAGAATCAGCTAGATTTATACCCCCAATAAGGTCTCAGTCTGATGGGACCCTGAAGGTATCGCCTTCAGAGATAGTCCAGGAATTTGCTACTTTTTACGAACAATTATATAGGGATATGGATAGTCCTCCGCCCATTCAAAAACTGGATGAGTATCTCCCGGGAAGCACATCTTCCATTACTCTCTGACTCTCAAAAGACATTTGTATCTTCCTCTTTATCACAGGAAGAGATAGCTACTGTTATAAAGGGTAAAGTCCCAGGTCCAGACAGGTTTTTGGCCTTATTTTATAAAGTTTTCATGGAGCAACTACTTCCCGTGTTGCATTGTCTCTATTTGCATATTTTGTCTGGAGAGATGGCAGATGCACATTTGTTTGAGGCATTGATAGTTTTGTTACCTAAACCGGACAAAGACCCAAAAATGGTTCAGAGCTATAGGCCAATATCTTTGCTGAATCAAGATGTCAAAATTCTCTCGAAGATAATGGCAGATAGACTAACCCTGGTTCTTCCAGATCTTGTGAGTAAGTCTCAAGTGGGATTTATGAGAGGATGTGCATCTTCAGATCACCTGCGTACTCTCTCACATGTCTTCTCGGAGCCCATGGATGCCATATATCCTGTGGGGTTGGTCTCCCTGGACGCCGAGAAGGCATTTGATCGGGTTAACTGGACTTTTCTATTTCAAGCCCTCAAGGCATTCAGATTCCCATCCATGTTCATAGATTGGATCAGGGCAATTTATCGATCTCCTACAGCGAGGATTTCAGGGAATGGGACCTTCTCCAAGTATTTTACACTGTGGTCAGGTACAAGGCAGGGATGCCCTCTTTCTCCATTACTTTTCAGTCTTTATCTGGAACCCCTTATTCAACATATTCTCAATAATAAAGGGATACAAGGTATTCCCATTAGGAATGAGGTAGTAAAAATAACAGTGTACGCTGATGACCTTGTCCTGCATTTGGCTAATCTGTTAATATCTATCCCGAATATGCTAAGGGAGGTTGATAGATTTAGTAGTTTCTTGAATTATAAGTTAAATCCCAATAAGACATCCTTTTTCCGTCTTAACCATAAAGTCTTTAAGACCAACATTATTTCTCTGGGACTGTGCTGGTCACCCCGAGCTATTAAATATTTAGGCATAAAATTAATGCGTAATCCCTCCTTGTGGTTTAAGGAAAACCTGGACCCCCTTCTGCAGGGGATCACTCAAGATTTAGAGAGATGGGATAAACTCCTGTTATCTTTATGGGGTAGTATTAATATAATTAAGATGAATGTGTTTCCCTGTTTATTTTATCCTTTGTCGCATCTTAATTCATTCATCCCACTAAGTTGGTTTCAGAAAATACATAAACTCTTTACCAAGTTTATTTGGTCGAGTAAGACCTCCAGGCTGGCATACCACAAATTAACTGCACCCAAGAATGAGGGGGGGTTGCAGATTCCTTACTTGCCCATCTACTACTGGGCTAGTCATTTGGTTAAATACCTGAGATGGGTAAGACCGGGTCCAGATAACATGAACCCGGTTTGGCTTAAGATTGAATTAGATTTTTTTCAATCTATGAACATGGACCCCCTGACTATGCTCTACCTAAAAATTTCTCAAATGCAAGATATTAATAAATGTCCCACTATCATGACCTTGCTAAGAGTACATTCTCAATTGTGCTCTTTCCTGTGTTACAATCAAAGTAAAGATCTCGCTCAATCTATTTGGAATTTCCCGCCTTTCACTATTAACAAGCAGAAAATTTCGCTCATGGTTGCCTCTAGTTAGAGAGGGATAGTATCCTCATTTCTGGATGAAGTTGGTGAGTGGCTCTCATTTTGTCAGTTCATATACAAGTTCAAAATACCAGAGTCTCAGATTTTTAAAGTGTTTCAACTGAGACACTTGTTAACCACGGTCTTTGGGGCCACCCAACCCCGTCCACCGACCTTTGCATTGGTATCTGAACTTTCCCATTTTCTTGTCTCTTCTGGTGCGATTTCTAAGATTTATCAAGTCTTGTTCCGATGGAGGTTTGGATGCAGTGGTGACCCCACCAACTTCTGGGTTTCATTTCTTCCTCATTATACTTTTAAATGGCCTGTCCTCTGGATGTACTGTCATAAATATGTATCCCAAGATAGATTACGTCTCATGCAGTTCCACACATTTTGCATAACTTACACTATACTCCAACTAAACTGGTGAAACGGGGCCTTCTTGATACCGATAGGTGTAATAAGTGTTTCCAGGACACAGGATCACTTTTTCATCTTTTCTGGTCATGCCCCCAGATAGCATCATTATGGGAGCATATAAAAAACAACCTGGATCCTTTATTGGGTTTACAAGACCATTTTACACCAGATATTTGCCTGTTGGGGGATCTGTCCTCCATAAAGGATAAAATCCGGAGATTTCACATACCTATGGTGGCGCTGTCGGTTAAAAAAGTCATTCTCAGGCGCTGGAAGGAAAGGACCGGTCCAACATATCAGGAGTGGCTGCTTGAGATCTTAGCAAATATACATAGAGAGAAGGCTATTGCTAGCCTTCAAAACAGACTACATAGGTTTAAGGATATCTGGGATCCCGTTCACACTTTAATTACGGTGGCTATGAAGTAGTGTGTAGTCAAGGTTACCACCTTAATTATTTTTGGTAAAGGTAGTTAGTGGGTGATAACAGTGTTAGAATGAACTGCTGTGCTGGGAGGGGAGGGATGAGTTGGGGCAGTATGATTTGTTTTTCGAATCCTATGTCAAAGTGTTCATTACTGCCTCCTGTAATGTGGAAAATGTGGTGAATAAACTTTGAATTATAAAAAAAAAAAGAAAATGCTGCCTGCTATGACATTTGTCACAGATTTTATGAGGGATCAAGCATGGATCTATTTAAATGAACATTGTACATGCAGGGGGAATCAGGTTACTGAAGCCATGATCTATGCAATAGTGGTTACTTTATCTATAGCAGGAGTTCTCCTTTAAATGTGTAATATCATTAACTAAGTCTCTCCAGCTTGCAAAAATAAGTTCCCCTCCACTTTCCTCTTATCCATCCCATTTATGTGTCACAGAAACCAACCTCACTTTATCACCCTTCTGTAGAATAACACACCTCCTACCCCAAACTCCAGTTTAAAACAGTAAATAGAGCTTGTAAAAGAAAAAGCTGGACACTGTGATCCCTTCCCCCAGCCACTAAAGCAAATTCACCCCTCATCCCCCTACCCATCCCTTTTTCTTTTCACAGAAACCCACCACTGTTACCACCCTTTTGCAAAAGAAAACTCCTCTCCCCATAGCCCTCAAAACCAGTTTAAGACAGTAGAACCTGAGAAAAAAAGACAAAAATCCCCTGTCACAGTGAGCATATCCTCACTCCTGAAAGTCTGTGATTGGAATGAACAGTGAGCGTCTTATATCTAAGTAATAATATCTAATTGGCTGACATTTTTTCTTTACAGGTTCTACTTACTGTTTTAAACTGGTGTTTGGGAGGCTTTAGAGGGTGGAGGAGGGATGTTTTTCTGCAAGAGGGTGGTAAATGGAGGGGGGTTTCTGTGACTACATAAATGGACAGGCAGGGGGAAAATGGTGGTAAACTTACTTTTGTGGGAAGGGAAAGTTAATTAACGGTATTCCAAATTTTGATCTTTATTTGTACATGATCTTTTTATGGAAGATGCGTGGAGAGGATAACAAGAGCAAAATGTAATGGTTAAAAAAAAAAGAAACAAGTTTCCAGCTGTCGCAGTATAAACAGGAAACTTAATGTGCTTTTGCACAATACGCTTTTCAATATGCTTTCTTTATGTTACGACAAATTCAGTGGAAGAATGAGAGAGGGTTAAACACTGCCATTGGTTAACAAAATACTGTATATGCCAATAGGCAAATCAAAGTACTGTGAAGAGTCACTTAGAAAAATCTCCATTTCAATGTAATTTGTTTTTAATGAAAGAGAGACCAGAGAGGATGAGTGACTATAAATGCTGACTACCAAATCATTAAAAAAGAGACTCTTTCAGTCATCTTCATTTTAATATGATTTATTTTTAAGAGGGACTCCGGCCAAAAGTGCTGCACTGCAGACTTAGAATAAGCATACCTCCAATAAATCTCATACCAAAAATTAGGCTTCTATGTTACTTCATTTTAAAGTTATGAGCAATTTTAACCCTCATTTCACTACCTATTCAAACAAGTCAGTTTTAGTGAAGAGCAACCGATTATGTCATATTCTGAACTCTCAGTCTAGTCCTCCCTATCAGCAACCTTATAGGATCTGTTTCTTCAACATTTAAGAAACTGCAGCTATAGTAATCATTTAAAAAAACACTGACATAGGGTTATCTGCAGTTCTTGCATTTCTACAATGTTCAGATGCATGATACTGTACTTTAGAACATGCCAGGAGGTGGTTTTGGAATGCAGTATTGAACCAAGGTATAGAATGTCATGGAGGTGCATAATTTTAAAATGTCGGGGGGGACATGCAATTTCAGAATGTGGCAGAGATGTGCCATCTTAAAATGTGGTGAGGCACTCAATCTCAGAATGTGACAAGGACACACACTGAGGAATTTGGTAGGGACTGGCAATTTCGGAATATAGTGGGGATGCATGCTGTTGGAATGTGACAGTACACACTATATTTTTCTAAAATTGCTTGTCCCTGACACATTGCAGAATTGTACTCACCGACCATATTTCAAAATTCAGCATCACATCCCCACCACATTTCAACAATGTGTGTCCCAGCCACATTCTAAAATTATGAATCTCTGCCACATTCCAAAATTGCACATCCCTGCCACATTCAAAAATTTTCACTGCCACATTCCCAAACTGTGTGTCACTGCCACATTCCAAAATTATGTGTCACTGCCACATTTTGAAATTGTGCATCACCTCTACACTCTGAACCTGTGCATCTCTGCAACATTCTGAAACTGTGTGGCACTGCCACATTCTGAAATTGTAGACCACTGCCACATTCCAAAATTGTGTGTCACTGCCACATTCTGAAACTATGTGTCCCAGCTACTTTCTGAGATTGTGCCATTGCCATATTCCACATTTGCAACCTGTTGACATTTCAAAGTCTCATACCTGCAGTATTATAAAAACTGCACACAAATTTGTCATTCTAAAGCCATGTTTGCCGCTACATTCTAACCTCCCATTGCATTCTTAAGTACTGTACCTTGCATCTACAAATTATGGAAGTGCATGTGCTGACCCACCCAGTGTCAGTTTTCCTTTTCAGATGTTTACTACAACTGCAGTTTTAATTAAGATGGGAGAAATAAGTTATTTAAGGTAGCATGCAGGGTGGACTAGGTTACGAGTTCAGGTTATGATATAATCAGTAGCTCTTCTCTGAAACTGGCTTTTTTGAACAGGCAGTGAATTAAGGGTTATAAAATGACTTGTAACTTTTAAACAAAGAAACTTAGAGATCTGATTTTTGGCATGAGGCTCATTGAGGATATCCTGATCCAAGTTCTGAATTAATAGATGCCAGAAATGTTGGTCTGAGTTTCTCTTTAATACAGAGAAAGGAGGGACCACATACAGGTGACTACCAGCTAAAAGTAAAAAAATTAATTATAGAAAACCCTTAAATATCAAAAAGAATAAGCTGTTTATTTGATGAGGTGCCCTATCCACAGAAGCTTCTCAGCCTGTCCACAAAAGACACAGAGTGTCCCCTATGGGCAGGATGTGCAATATTGGGGCACTTTGCAGCATTCGCAGCATTTATGAGTGCCCACTCAGCACCTGATCTCTGAACTACACTCATGGCTTTGTAGGTGAGAGGTATGGGAGCAGGCCAGAGGTGTAGGTGACTATCCTCCTGAACCTGAAGAAGAACTGTAAAGTACAAAGGACAAGCTGAGTTGGCAGTGTTATCTATAGCAGTCTAGGGGCAGCAGAAGCAGCTACAAACCCTCCTGCACCCAGCTACACACTCCAGTTACAGGCCTGTTTGGCCCTCTCTTCTCTAGCTCCCAGCCCTTGTAGTGCCTGCAGTGGGCTGGGGGCATCACCGGAACCAGTGTTTTTTACAATTTATTTTATGGGGGGTGTACACCCTTCCTCATATGCAGACTGGCACTCTAGTCACTGACCACTATGGGTATTGTGTAACTCTGCAATGGCAGAGTGCAGAGGCTGGGGAATGAAAATTCCATCTGGTGTGGACAGACATCTGGGGAAGGGGTCATAGTGCCACAGCTGTGATATACTCACTTCAGACTTTTTTGGATCAGCCCCTTAATATGATTACCTCTAAAAAGTACAGATACTGATCACAATCAACATTTCCACCACCCTAACACATCCCCTCATGTAGTCACAGAAACCCCTTTCCCTTTATCACCCTCTTGCAAAAAAAAAATACACACCTACTCCCACAAAGACCCAAACCCCCAATTTTAAAAAATATGTAGAAACTGTTATAAAACCAGAAGCTGTGATCCCCATTAGCATGTTTGGAAATAAAGACCGGACACCCACAATTTGAAGATTTTTCAATATATACATTTTTTTAATTAAAACACCTGCACATTGCACAGTGTGGTTCCAGTTGGATATAGACAGGGAAAGCATCCTGATTAAGACCAAACTCTTGGATTTTAGGAGGGCAGACTTCAGGAAGATGGGAGAAATGCTAAGGAGCCACCTTGCAGTCATCAGAGCAGATATGGGGTAGGACCCAAGGTGGTTCATCATTGAGGAAGGGATACTGGTTGCCCCAGAGGAGTGCGTTAGGCTCATGGGGAAGAACACGAGGCTAAAGTGCCCAGCTGATTCAGTTCTGGGATCACCCAGGCAGTAAGGAAAAAGAGGTTAGCCTATAGAAAATTCAGGAAGATCAGGAGAGAGGTGAATAGAGAAAATTACCTAAGGTTGGCTAGTGAGGCAAGTAAGGAAGTCCGGAAAGCTAAAGCACAGAAGGAGCTGTAGATATCTGAAGGAATTAAGAAGGGTAGAAGATCTTCTTTTGCTATATAAGTGAAAAAAGGGACAAGAAGGATGGAATTGTTAGGCTTCAGAAAGGGGATGAGTGGGTGATGAATAACGAGGGTAAAGCAGAGATACTAAATGAATACTTTTGTTTCATCTTCACCAGGGAGAAGGATGGACCAGTGCCTTCAGGAGGGACTAGAGCAGTGGGGGATAGGGAGAACACATATGTAGTGATAGAGGAGGATAGTGTGAGGGAGGGGCTGTTAGTATTGAAGGTGAACAAATCACCAGGCCTGGACAGAGTACATCCAAGGGTACTAAGGGAACTAGCTGAGGAGCTGACAGGGCCACTGGCAGGCTTACTTAATAGTTCACTGGATTAGGGCATGGTACCACAGGACTGGGGAAAAGCACATGTGGTGCCCCTCCACAAAAGTGGTCCAAACGATGACCCAGGGAATTACAGACCAGTCAATCTGACCTCAATTGTGTGCAGGCTCATGGAGACCATACTTAAGTAAAGTTTGGTAGAATATCTATAGGAGCATGGTCTCCAGGATGCGAGGCAGCATAGGTTCATGGGGGAGGGATTGTGTCAAAGAATCTGATTGATTTCTTTGACTGGGTCACTAAGACACTAGACAGAGGCCAAGTGGTAGACATCCTTTGTCTGGATTTCAGCAAGGCCTTTGACTCTATGCCCCACAAAAGGTTGATCAGGAAGTTGGTGGATCTTGGGGTTGGGGACAAGAGGTCCAGATGGGTGGAAAACTGGCTGAGGGACAGAACCCAGAGGGTGGTTGTTGAGGAGAGTTATCTGGCACCAGAGAGGCCACCAGTGGGTTCCCGCAAGGTTTGGTGCGGGGGCCGGTGTTGTTCAATGTCTTCATCAATGACATTGGGGATGGCATTAAGGGCAAAATGTGTCTATTTGCATACAACAGCAAGCTCTGCAGGAGAGTGGACACAGCTGATGGATACAGAACCTGCAGGATGATCTGGAAAAGATGTGGAGGTGGTCCAGGAAGTTAAGCATATTGGAGCTAAGAATCCCAGGATAGAGTTCTATGTGGGTGGAGTCCAGGTATCTACATCAGAGGAGGAGAAGGACCTGGGAGTGATGATCACTATTGACCTGAAGCACTCCACACAGTGCAAGAAAGCAGAAACAAGGGCAAAACAAGATGCTGTGATGCATAGCTAGGGGGATCCGTAGATGGAGAGAAGGGGTTATACTACTCTTGTACAGGTCACTAGTGAGGCCACATCTAGAGTATGGAGTTCAGTACTAGTGCCCACATGTCAAAAAGGACATTAACCTGCTGGAGAAGGTCCAGAGGGGGGCTACAAAGATGATAGAGGGTCAGCAGGTTAAGGCATACGAGGAGAGATAGAGGCAGTGAACATGTACTACTCGGAGGAAAGAGGAGAGAGGGGACATGATTGGGACCTTCAAGTATTTGAAATGGATAAATAAGGTGGCTAAGGAGGGTCTCATTAAGCTGAGTGGCAATGATAACATGAGGGGACACAATCTTAAGCTGGGGGGATTAGGAGGGAGGTCAGGAAGCACTTCTTCACAGAGAGAGGGTGGTGGGCACATGGAATGCATTACCAGAAGAGATGGCATCATTGAAGACAATGGACAGTTTCAAGAGAGGATGGGATAAGCGAGGGGGTAAGGTAAGTATCATAGTTAGGGAGGATGGGAGGAGTGGGAAGGGGGCAGGAACAGTAGCTCAAGCTGTGGACTCTGCAATATGAGCAGACTAGATAGATCAAATGGCCTTCTTCTGCTGGCTTTTTCATATGTTCAGATGTATGTAACAATGATTAAACTGCTAACACAAAAAATAAGTATGCAACCTTTGGCCTTGATCTTAAATTACACCCCTCCCCAAATTTAAGCCCCATACCCATCCCTTTTTCTTGTCACAGAAAACCCGCTATGTTTACCACCCTCTTGCAAAAAATAAAGACCCTTCCTTCACCCAAAGGACCCAAACTCTAGTTTCAAACAAGCAGAACATCTAATGAAAACAGCTGGCAGCTGTGATCCCTCCCCCCCTCACAAGTAAATTCACCTCCACCTCCCTCCTAACTGTCCCTTTATCTCATCACAGAACCATCCCTTTACCACCCTCTTGCAAACCAATGCCCTATCCTTCCCCTAAACCCCAGTATAAAACACTAAGTAGTACCTGTATAAAGCAAACTCTGGTCAGAGCCATTATGGCTGCTAATGCATTGAGTTGATGAGGCCATGTCATGGGCTTAAACATAAAGTTGAAGTCAGGTCCATGTGTAAACACATTTTTGGTAAATTTAGATAATTAATGTGGTTGATCCTGTGTTTCCCAAGTGTTTAAAATGTGAGCGGCAAGCGTATCATGTACTATATGGAAAGGAGAGGGGGCTCTGCATCAAGGCTTTCAAGTAATGGTAGAAGGAATGGTAGGAACTGTGAACCAACCTGGTTGCATAAGAGCCTACACTGAGGTGATGGCCTGCTTTCATTGAGGAGTGAACTATAGCCCTCAGTGCATGGTTTAAACATTACTTTGATGGAGATTTAAAGTAGCCAAGGGGGTGATGGAAGAAATAGGGGAGGTATAAAGTGGACCACCACCACAGGCTGAGATAGAGAGTAGGGAGATCTTGATGGGAGAGAGTCCCATCAGTATACAAGTTTATTCAAGGAAGCAGGGGGTTAGCAAAGGAGAAGGCGGGGAGGAACAGTCAAAGGAGAAGGGTGAGGAAGCAGAAGACAATTAGGAAAAGGAGAAAGTGACAAGAAAAGATCCAACAAAATATGGAAGGCCATGTGTGCCAATGCTAGAGTCTGGGAAATGAGATCCCAGACCTAGAGGCCATCATGTTGGAGGCAGACCTGGATACTGTAGCCAATACTGAATCACAGTGTACTGACAACTATGTCTGGGACATGGTCATACCAGGCTATACGATGTTTATAAGAGACAGGGTAGGGAAGAAAGGAGGAGGAGTAGTTCTTTATGTGAAGGAAAACTTGAAAGTGACGGAGGTACAGGGAATTCAGAAAGGGTCAAGGTGATGTGGGTCACTGTATAGTAGAGCTGGGTGGACTGTTCTGCAGAAGATCCAGACCCCCAGATCGAACCCACAATCCACGGACCCGGATAAATATGGACATCACCGCAGAAGTCCATTCTGGGTCTGTGGAAGTGCCATTTGTCCTATTTTGTGTATTGTTGCCATGGGGTTGCCATCAGTATGCTCACTTCATGTACAGGTGGCTGGCAGCATCCAATTGGGCAACAGATGGTGACATGAGTGCACAACGCAGCTCAGATGAGATGAGGATGGATGGAGGAGCACTTTGATCACTAACTGCAGCACAGAGCTGAAAGAAGAAGTTGCCAGAAAGGAAAAAAAATATATAAAAAAATACACATTTTTGGAGGAGAGGGAAGAGAAACTAAGAGAGAGAAAGGAGACTTACTGGGGTGAGTGGGAGAGAGAAACTGATCATCGGGGAGGGTGTTAGGTTGGGACTAGAGAAAAGAGAAATCTGGAAGGACTGGGGAGATAGTAGTAGCTTGGGTGTCTGCCATGAGTGTAGGCAAAAGGCAGGCAGTATGACTGTGTACATGAGCAAGGGCAGGCTGGCAAAATCTTTGACTTTTGCTTTTCCAGATCCAGAGGAGAGAGGGAAAGTCCACTAGGGGCCCAAGATAAATTTTACAGTTACAGAAAATCCCAAATAAAAGTTTTTTTTCTTTTCTTGGCCTCAGGCAGTGTGGCTTTGTACATGAGTAAGAGCAGGCTGACACAATCTTTGACTTGTGCCTTTCCAGATCCAGAGGAGAGAGGGAGAGACTACTTGGGGGCATGAGAGAAATTTTACACTTACAAAAAATCCCAAATAACATTATTTTCCTGGCTTCAGTGTGGCTGTGTGTACAGGGCAAGGGCAGCAGGCTGGAAATAAATCTCTGACTTGTGCCATTCAATTATGAATCACAATCGTTTGTTAATGTTCATTTATTATTTCATACAGAGGGCAGAGAGAGAGAGAGAGAGAGAGAGAGAGAAAGAGAGACTGCAGGGGAGCCCACAAGAAATGTAACAGTTCCAGAAATCCCAAATACATTTTTTTTCCTGGCTTCAGTGTGTCTGTGTGTACAGGGCAAGGGCATTAGGCTGGCAAAATAAATCTTTGACTTGTGCCATCTAGAGGTGAGAGATAGAGAGAGACTGCAGGGGGGCCCATGAGAAATTTTGCACGCCTAGAAAACCCAAATAACATTTTTTTCCTGGCTTTAGTGTGACTGTGTGTACAGGGCAAGGGCAGCAGGCTGGCAAAATAAATCTTTGACTTGTGCCATCCAGAGGGGGGAGAGAGAGAGAGAGAGAGAGAGAGAGAGAGAGACTGCAGGGGGGCCAACAAGAAATTAAACAGTCCCAGAAATCCAAAATACATTTTTTTCCCCTGGCTTCAGTATGGCTGTGTATACAGGGCAAGGGCAGCAGGCTGGAAAAATAAATCTTTTGACTTGTGCCATCCAATCACGAATCACAATCACTCATTAACGTTCATTCATGATTTCATGTATAAAAAAAAATACTGTTCAGACACACATCATGCAAGTTGATGCACCTGTGCTGCTGGCTGTGGGTGGTCCAGGGGATAGTCTGACTTTGTGACTCGTAGCAGGCTGTTTACACTACAACACAAGTAAAGTACAACTACTGTACACACAAGTGTCATCATCATCATCATCACTCATTCCCCATTATTCCTCCTTATTATCATTAGTTTTATAGTATATTTTGTTGCATTACATATTAGCATTAACCAATCCCCCAGTGTAGGACTGTGCTGCATGTGGCTATGCACCAGATGTATCTGCATCTCCAATTCAAATTCTGAGGCACACTTAACAGTTGCTGAATTTGGTCACTGAGCAATAACTAAATATACTGCAGGAGTCAGTCATTTAATCTTGGAAAGAAGTGATGGTGGACTGCTGTGCTGTTTGCGTGCTGTGTACAGTCATGAGTCATGATAGTAAATTTGTCCCTCGCCTGAGGGTGGGAGTCATCTGAAGAACATCACATTAGTTAGAGGGATCTTTTTTTACAGGTTAGAATACGAAGAAAAAATGGATCAAAGTGTTGACAGGGTGCATTCTATTTCTCAGGTAGGCAGTGGGACTGCAAAAGACAGTAATCAGCCTGAAAAGGGAAAGTGAAATCAAACATGCAAAAGTGATTTTTTCACATCTAAATTTTTGTCTTCCAGGCGAATGCTTGAATCCAAAAAAGGTGAATGTCTCGGATCATCATCAGTCCTAAGTAAAAAAAAAAGTTATGTAGTTAAAGAAACTAAAGACTTGATGGGTACCACCCGCAGAGGCACCCAACAGTATGGAACAATTGTATACTATGCTACTGCCAGTCCCTCACCCTAATCTGATTCTTCTGAGGCTGAACCTGAAGAGGGTAATAATAAAGATAAAGAGAAAAATCAGGCAGCTCAAGGTTTACTGGAGGGGGTGGAAATTGTAGATGAGGACGAAGCAGGCAGAAATGTTTTGGTTGTGGAGGGGGCACCAGGAATAAACCACAAGAGGAACAGGCCCAAGAAAAATCCAGGGGGGGGTGTGGGGGATCCTAAAAAAAGGTGACTGTGGTGCCTTGCCTTCCTGGGGAAAAAAAAAATCTTTTATTTGATCATATTTCTCCATTAGTGCTTTCAATGAATTGGTAGCAACATGAGCTATTTGTAAATGGCCAATCAGCAGGGGTAAAAAGAAAGGAGCATTGGGAACTTCAGCACTGAAAAGGCACCTAGACAGATGTCATAACATTACTGAGAACTCCAGTTGTGAGTCTTGAAGAGAAAGTGACAGTGATAGCTCACTACACTCAGGGGTCACTCCAATAGATGAAAGCAGTGGCAGACCCTGCCGCACTACTGAAACACTTCCACCACCACTTCCTCCCATTTAAAGGACTCCTCCTACTGTTACTGAAAGGGACCATGTGTACAAAAACCCTCCTCCTTCAAGGAGACAGCTTACTATCTCAGAAACATATGAGCGTAAAGCTTAGTATACCTCAACTCACCCTGATGGCTGTTACAATAACCAAAAAAATGTCAGAAATGATAGCTGTTGATTTATTACTATATGGCGTGCTTGAACATATAGGATTTAGGTGGCTGCTCGAGTACCTCAAACCTCGATATAGTATACCATTGTGGAAATACTTCTCGACAACAGTGATTCCAGATCTTTACAATGTTGTATGCAAAAAATTAAGACTGTCTTGTGCAATGCTGTTGGGAGGCTGGTGCATTTCACAATGGATTTCTGGACAAGTTGTCAGCCTGAACCCTTCAGGTCTCTCTTGGCATATTGGGCATGTTTTAATAATTCACGTGGGACTGGGGACAGTGAAGTACTGCAGTTTGCTGTTCTAAGAATGTTTTATTTTCCATCTGAACATACCTCATACAACATCAGTGAAGAGCTCCAAAAACCATTACAGAAATGGCTCACTTCACAGGGACTGTCAGTTGGCTTTATAGTTGCAGATAATGGATCCAACATAAGGAAGACCTTGGAGGAGGGGGGCTTTGTTCACATCTGCTGCTTTGCACATTTTTTAAATTTAATAGTTCATGGTTTTCTCGATGTCGACAGGGCGATTAAGGCTCTTGTTAGCACTGCTAAAAGAATATGCACGCATTTCAGTCACTCAATACAGCAGGAGCGCAGTTTACCTTTCCACAAGCTGATCCAAGACATTGCTACTCGATGGAATTTGACCTTTTATGTGTTTCAAAGAATGCTGGAACAAAAAAAAGGCAATGCACCTTAGAAAATAAAATTGGTGATGCAGATGTCTATATTACTTCACCTCAGTGGGCCATGCTGGAGTTTCTGATTTTCCTGCTCCAGCCATGTAAGGAAATCACCAGGAAGGTTAGTACAAAGACAATAACTCTCAGTCAGGTGATACCCCTAATAACATTTTTAAAATTCAGATTGAATCTGATTAGGGAAAAGTTAGAGAAGCATGACAGTTCCATGATCACACAGGCTGCCAGTGGTGCTGGTGACACATGCAGGTTGCCTCCCAGAATACAAGAAGATCTAATGAGATGTATGATCAAAAAAGTTGAAAAAGATGACAAACTATGTAAAATGCTTCATTCTGAGTACTGCATTAAAGCAACAATCCTGGACCCATGATACAAATTAAAGTAACTATTGAGTGATGATAATGACACTTGTTTCAAGATAAACAAACAAGAAATAATTGACAAGGTACATGCTGTCATGGAACAGAGTACAACAGCAGCACCATATTCAGAATCTTCTTCATGATACAGCACAGCATCAGGTGGCCCATCCTCTACTGCTGCGGCATTTTCTCCCTCTTCCTCCTCAGTCACTGCAGCTGAATCTTCTTCTTCACCACCAGCCAAACATAGCACTGTCCCACAGTCACTTGGTTCAACTTTATGTCTCTGGAGTCACTTAGAAGATGTAATTGTAAAATCTTCTTCATCTGCTTCTTGTAACACAGCCTCAGCACAGACCGTTGTTGAAATTTACCTGGCAGAGCCCAATATCAGCTGGAATGCTGATTCTTTGCAATACTGGAAAGCCAATCAAAATATGTGGCCTGCTTTAGTAAACATTGCAATGAAGTACAAGAATTGCCCTCCGACTAGCGTCTGTTCAGAATGATTGTTTAGTTCAGCTGGTAACATCATTACTGACACACAATCCTGTTTGACACCAACAAATGCTGAGCACCTCACAAAGTCAGTATTCCTCACTTTAATTTCAAATATGATACCTGAATAGAACATACACTGACTGATCTGAGCAGGCACTAGCCACAAAACACTTTCAAGAATTTGTGCCTGTGGTGAAATCTTTTGTGAATAGGGTCTACTGCATGAGGTAGCAATTAATTGCAACAAGTCAGGTCAGGATGGACTAGGCCATACCACTGCTACTGGAATGATCATATGAGCAGCATCAACAACAATAACATCAGTGGGTTCAGAGTCCAAATACAGCAAGCAACTGCATTTCATGTCACAAACTTACTTGGTCTATCTGGAAGATAGAGTAGTGCTGTCTACTACTACAGCTATCACTTTTTGTCCTCATGAGTTACAACTGCTACTTGTCACTTTTTGTCCTTACTCCAGCCCTTACTACTACTGCTTGTCACTTTTTTGCCCTCAGCAACTGATCCTGACTGCACTGTTTTAATTTTCATACAGTGCATGGCTTAGCAGACACCTGAAACCCAGAAACCGAATACTCTTTGTATATTTCTCATGTCCCCCATATTTGACTACAATTACGTCACAGAAAAAATGTTACTAAATTGAAAATTCATATAATTTCTTTATTGCTTGTGTGTACATGGTATGCTAGCCTGGTTGCAGCTCACTTACAGTAACTGGACTGAGATTATTATAATACTATATTATGTTTTTGATACTTAAATCACTTGGCACAGGCTGGCAGCAATTGTGGAATTAGGAGGGATGTAATTGTGTTGGGTGTCATCAGGTGTTCAGGTGGTAGTGGCAAACTTGTTTTATGACTGCACTGTACTTGTTTGATGTGATATGTGACTGGATGCCTGACTGGGTGGTGGTGATCACTATGTCTTTCATTTTTGTTCTTTTAAGGATTCAGTGTGTTGATCACATTCAGTAGAAGCAATTATAGTACTAGAAAGCATTACCACCTCTTGTACTAGGTAGTGTACCATATACCACAGTACACCAGGGCATGCAAAGCAGTTGCATAATTCACATGGGTAGGGTGGGTGGGTTCTCTTAGTGCTGCTCATTTTATCATTCATATCCATTTCTTTGGTCTGTTCAGCTCTGACTGGAACATCCATGAAAATAATACTCACATAGCACCATTAATAAAAAAAATCTTAGCTGCCTGGCAGTGCCTGCAGTACTTAGTGGTGCTATGATATAGAGGATAATCTATGGTCTTTGGTTAATAACCACGCTGTAAACACTTTGAGAGGTTGCCATGACAACATTGTAAACCTCAAGAGTGCAGCTTGAGAGATTTCTAGATGTCATGGCAACCTCAAGACATGTTTTCAGCTCAGTTGTTAACCAAAGACCATCCATTATATTTTATAGTGTATGGGCTACCATGGTTGTGTAATCGCAGATTGAATTACTTTACTTTACTGAATTATTTTACAGAACATTGATTGTGAGCATTCTGTTTTGTTATACCATTGATATCACATACTCAAGAAGAGTTAGCAACATAGTGATGTCATAATGATGGCATAACAAGGTTGTAATCTGCTTGATTTCAGTTAATAAAAAGGACTCTCCATACATCATATAGATATTTGCATCTGTCTGTCTGTCTCTCTCTGTCTGTCTCTGCCTCCCATCACACTCATGTCATGGACCCTAGCAGGATATGCCACCATTACAGACCAGCCATGAAGGGGCCAGTACTGAATGATTGCTTTTTTATTTAGCAGTTTTACATTAATTTTGATACCGATAGTCCGTTAAATTATTTCCTTTGGGCCTCTGTGTCAAATGTGAGCGACTTTGGCCACTTTTATGCATTTTTTCAAATTTTTCAAATATTTGTCGATAAATCAGAACTAATCAGAACAAATCAGAACTTCACCATGTTCTAGTTCTTATTTAATAAGGATCAGAACTTCACAGAGTTCTCCCAACTCTACTCTGCAGTCAAGAAACAGAGCTGCTGTTTGGACAGGTATGATATACAGGCCTCCGAAATAGGGGAGGTCTTAGATAAAGAAATATTAGAATCAATTGGCAAAAGGGATGAAAAGGAGTAGTGATGATGATGGAGCACTTCAATCTGCTGGATGCAATTTGGAGCCTTTCAGCTGTAGTGTCAGCTAGGAGCAGGGACATCCTGGACTCCCTGCAAGGGGTGCTCATCCGGCACATAGTCAGTGAACCTACTTGTGATGGGACAATACTGGACCTGGTTCTTACTAACAGGGGCAGTATTGCAGATAACAGGGTTGGAAGCCATCTGGGTAGCAGTGATCATCATACAGTGTAGTTCAACATAAAAACTGGGGCAGACTCCAACCACACATGGCAAGAATCCTGGTCTTCAGTAGGGCTGAGAGTACAAAGATTGTTGAATGCCTCAGGAATGACCTGGGAAGGGGGAGATGACCTGAGAGGACAGAGGAAAAGTGAGTCAAACTAAAAGAGGGCACAGTGAAGGCAACAAACATCAGTTTCAAGTAAGTAAGAAAAAGCAAAAGGAAGATGAGACCACTATGTTTCTTGAAAGAGGTGGCAAAAAAGGTAACGGTTGAAAGAGTAAAATTCAGAAGGTATAAGGAGACCCAGAAGGAGGAGGATAGAGAAGTGTATGAGGGAAAACAGAGAAGGGAAAGCAGTGAGGAGCACAAAGTGAGGAAAGAATAGCTCAGGCAGTATCAAAAGGGGACAAGATATTTTTGGGGTATGTTAGAGAGAAAAGGATGACTAAGAGAGGGATTGTATGGTTCAGTGGGGGGGCTTGTATGGAGGGGAATCAAGAAATGACAGACATCTTAAATAAATACTTCTGCTCAGTGTTCAGAGTAGACGGTGAAGGAAAGGGAACACAGAAAAGCACCAGAGGCATTGAGGGAAGGGAAATGGACAGTAGTTCCTTTTCTGAGGATAGAGTCCAGAAAGAACTCAGTAATCTGAAGGTGGACAAAGCTATGGGGCCAGAGGGAATGCATCCAAGGGTGCCAAGGGAGCTCAGAGAGGTACTAGCAGCATATCTGACAGACTTATTTAACAGAGAGGAGGAAGGTCATGGCAAACAAATCTGATAGATTTCTTTGACTGTGTAACCAAGCAGCTAGTTTGTAATGCAAAAAAAAGTGCAAAGTAATGCCTTTGGTCCACAGAAACCTGGGAGTGGAGTACAACATGGGGGTAGTGATATTGACAATGATCAAGCAAGAAAGACATATGAGGGGTAATAATATTGGATGACCTAAATGTGGCCAGGCAGTGTGACAAGTGACAAGGCAGTTGAGAGGGCTAGTGGGATGCTGGAGTGCATATGTAGAGGTATTGCAACAGGAAGAGGGATGTGGTATTGCCCCTATATAGGTCAATGCATAGCACCCCACCTAGAGTACTGTCTCCAGTTCTGGAGACCACATCTCTGGAAAGAGATAGGCAGAGTGGAGATGGACCAGAGGACAGCTGTCAAAATGGTACAAAGTCTGCATCAGAAGCCCTATGAGAAGATGCCAAAAGAGTTTAATATGTACACACTTCTTTTTAGCCTTTTTGTAAATTCCCTTCCACAATCCTGCTCAGAAAAAAATCATCCTGTATGCTGATGATGCAGTTGTTCTTTCTTCACACAAAGACCCTACACCACTACAACTCAGTCTACAACATGGCTTCACCTCTGGTGAGAATTGGTTTACTAATCATAAACTTGTCTTCAGTCACAAAAAAACAAAGTCTATACTTTTTAGCAGTTCTCACAACCAGCACAGGCTACACTCCCTGACTATCTCCATCAGCCAGGGAATACCCTTGAACAGGTCCAATCTTTCAAATACCTAGGGATCCTGCTTGACTTCAACCTATCCTATGGGGCCCACATTGACAGAGTAGCAAAAGCTGCTAATACATGACTAGGCTTATTGTTCAAGCACAGGCAATATCTCACCTCGGAAGCCTTAAACATTGCTGTCCAGAGTTCCATGATCTCCATCATTGATTACGGCCTAATCATTTATGGCTCAGCCACAACTACCCTCAGACGCATATCAACATCCCTCAGCAAGGCCTGTCGGCTTATCACTGGAGCCCACTGTCTCACTCATACCTGTGATCTTTACACTCAATCTGGATGGCTCCAACCATATTAGGTATCTGACCTGCACCATGGCGAAAAAAATTATCCTGGGCCTCGCCCCTCCTGGTGTCCAAGCTCTACTGTGCCCTAGCACTAATCCATGAAGCTCCAGGAGATCTGAATTGCAACTCTTGCAAGTTCCCTGCTGTTGCTCTACCCAGGATCAATGATCTTTTACCGACAGGGCTCCCTCATGGCTGAATGGACTCAGCACCACCATCTCCACTGCTCCCAAACTTGGCATGTTTAAAACCTGGCTCTGACTCCATCTTACTGCCTCCAGCTCCTGTGATTGCCTCACCTAATCAGAAATACTTACCACCACCAACAGCCTTGCCTTGCCACCCCCTCATAGCACTTAGCTCCTATTTTACCTCTGTTCCCACACCCCTCCCCTTCCCACCCCTTCCCTACCCACCCCTCCAGCACTTCTCCCAGTGATGTCTGACAATGCCTTCTGCTGCTACTACTCCCATCTTGCCATCCCGTTCCTCCTCCATTGTTCTTTACCCCTGTTCTAGTTAATGCTGCTCTGGGCCATTCTATGTACTGAGCTGTCTAATGTGTTGCCTCCTCCCTTAATTAATAACTGTATAATGTACTGTTTACCTGCAATGTTGTTATTTCTGTTGTATCCCCTGTATTGTACTTCAACTGATGTGGAATCTTTGTAAAAGAGCCTTGGCTCAAAGGTATTTGTAATCCTAGAACCAAATCAACAAAACAAAAAAAAATAAACCCTGGAGGACAGTAGGGATAGTGGAGATATGATAGAGACCTTTAAATACCTAATGGGTGTTAATAAGGTACAGGAAGGAGATATGTTTCAGAGAAAAAGGGTGCTCTAGAACAAGGGGTCAAGATATGAAGCTGGAAGGGCATAGATTCAGGAGAAATGTGAGGCAGTACTTCTCACAGAAAGGGTAGTGGATTCCTGGAACAGCCTTCCATTGGAGGCAGTGGTGGCAAAAGCAGTGGTAGGTTTCAAAAATACCTGGAATAGGCACAATGGAATTCTAGGAGGAAGGAAGGGAATGCAAGATGCTTTGCTGTAGATCAAGTAGAGTCTGCAGTAAATGTAACCACAATTAAAAATGGGCATAGCAGATGGGTCCAGTGGTCATTATCTGCCATCAGTTTCCATGACTGTATGTATAGCAGGTTATGTGGTCCAAACAGCTACTGTGTAAAATTATTAATATGTGCAGTGCCCATACTGTAAACTGTGTGGCACACATAATTCATGTTGTACTGTGCTACACATACACGATAATCCAATTGGCAATAATAAATGCATTGAACAAGGGAGAAAAAAATCAAGGGGGACACATGTGAAGCAATATACTACCCACAGAGTGGTGACACCATGGTTCACTTTGAATTTTAGAGACAGTAGAAGGCATGATGCCCACATGAGCTGACCCTTGTTAAGTTATAATAATCCTCTAAACCCTTCTCGGCCAAGAATTTGTCCAATTGATTCTTATACTCAGAGAAATTCCTGCTATGTACCACTTCAGAAGAAAATAATTACTTACCACAGTAATATTGTTTCCTCCAAGGGATCTCCCAGTATGATTAGACATATGCAGTCAGATCAGAATCTCTGACTGCTCCAGAGCTGTAGTGATGCAATGTGGAATGTATGCAAATAATGGAACTAGAATGCTACATTCAAACTGCTGCCTCTAGATGGACCATGTTCCATTTAACGGTCAGTTTTGTTTTTGTAGCTGAAAAAATACTAGACTATTGGAATTAGGTAATTCTAACCCAAACAACAATAGTAATAATAATAATATATACTCCCAGGTGAAGAAGACGGACCTCCAACAGGATAAAAACAACCCAAAGGGAGAGCTAGGTCCCCTAGTTATCCCAGTGTGCATCAAAAACAGCAAATTAAGCCAATGATTAGTGGCAACATTAAGAACTCCTATGAAAGTATTGCTGAACCTGATCAAGGTTATGTAAGGGGAGGTAGGGTGGAAGGTCTAATCATACTGGGAGATCCCTTGGAAGGAACAATATTAGTGTGGTAAGTAATTTTTTCTTCAAACCCCAGGAATCTTCCAGTATTTATTTATTTGAAATTTGATGACACGGTACTCCCACTGAGACAGACAAGTCCATTTTTCAGGGGCTACCCGGGGTACAGATACATTGCAGACATATTAAGAGATACAACATTGACCAATTAAATATACAAACAGATTCGCATCAAAGAAATTCAACATACAGTAAGTTATACATCATTTGGAAAATGTATGGGGTACAAGTGTGAGGCGAGGAGAGCCATAAAGCATATAACAAGTTGTAAAATCATAATCATATCTAAAGATACATTAGTAATGACAATTGGATTGGTTATAGGTGGAGCAAGGGGGGTCGAGAGGATCTAGGGTTAGGGTAGGGATGGAGTGGAGAGGGAGAGAGAGAGAGAGGATGGCTTAGGCATGATTAGACATATGCAGTATGGATTAGTATGATTAGACATATGCAGAATACCAAGCAGTGCTTTGGGAGTAGGCTACAGAACCTACTTGGGAAAAATGTTCTGCAATATTGCAGTGCCATACATTGCATCATTTCTGGACTGGATGTCCATGCAATAGTGCTTTGTGAAGGTCTGTACTATACTCCAAGCAGCTGCTTTACAGATTTCCAGTAAGGGAATGTCTGTTGCAGGAGCCACAGAGGCAGTAGTTCCACAAGTGGAATGTGCCCTGAAGCTCTGTTGTGGCTGTTTCTCATCCTTACTGTAACAAAATTGGATGCAGGATACTATCCAGCGTGCAACTGACCTCTTTGAGGCAGGCCTGCCATTCCAACCTCACTATAGGTGATAAACAGTTGTGAGTGAAAAACTCTGAGGTCTTCAGTATGACTGATGTAGTAGCTGAGAGACCTCTTTACATCCAGACAATGAAGCTTCAATTCCCCTGAACTGGACTTGGCTGTGAAAAATACAAGAAGGGTGATGGATTGGTTCAAAAGAAATTGAGATACCACATTGGGAAAAAATGTTCTGTTGGTCCTAAGGACCACCTTGTCCTTGTGGAAGATGATATAATTAGGATCAATGCAGAGAGGTTGGAGCTCACACACTCTTCTTGCTGAAGTAATTGTTACCTGAAAAACAGTTTTCCAGGTGACATATTTCAGATCAGCTGTAGCCATTGGCTCAAAGAGAGGTTCCATAAGTTTGGCTATGCACAAATTCAGATCCCAAGAAGGGACTGTTTTCATAACAGGAGGAAACAGATGTACCAAGCCTTTGAAAACTTTCTGAAAATAGGGTGTGAAGCTATTGTTCTCTGAGCACCTGCAGCCAAGTAAGCAGATACTACTGCTAAATGAACCCTGAGGGTTGCAGGCCTCAGGCCTAAGTCCTGTAGGTGTACAAGGTAGTCAAGTAATGTAGGTAAGCATGCCTTAAGAGGACTGATGTGCTTAGACTTGCACCAGATGAAAGATCTTTTCCATTTTGAAGCACAAGTCTTTCTGGTTTAACTTTTCCTGGAAACTTTCAGGACCTTAAGGACCTCTTCTGACAGTTTAAATTTCAGAAAAGTCTAGCTCCTCAAGAACCAGGTCTTCAGGTGAAGAGTCTTGAGTTTTGGGCATACTACCTGACCCTGAATGGCTGTTAGGAGATTGTATCACTGGCGAAGCCGGATGGGTTGCTTGGTGGACAGGGTGAGTAGTAGAGGGTAGCATGGCAGCCTGGCCTAGTCTGGAGTAACCAGAATCATTGTTGCAGACTGACTCCTGAGTTTGAGAAGGACTCTCACCAGCAATGGAAATGGAGGAAAAGCATATAGGAATTTCCCTGTCCAGTCCAGGGCTAAAACCTCCATGGGCCATTTGCCAATGAAGGGGGCTGGCAGCAATAAAGAGGAAGCTGGTAGTTTTCTTCTGAGGCAAACAGATCTATTTCTGGAGTGCCCCAACAGCTGAAACTGTGTCCAATACTTGCTTGTCCATTTGTGATGATCCTGACTGATTTTGCTGCATGAATCTGCCAATGTATTGTCCTACCCTGGAAGATGAATGATGGACAGATGCACCTCCAGGGTCGTTCACATATTTGGAACTGTCTAGTACAGTATGCCCCACAAGCCCATTGGTCCACACTGGGGACCAATGGGCTTACAGCCCATACTATACTTGTCATTCGGTGGGTGGCCAGGTGGTATGCGGGCAGGATACAGATGTCCGCTGATGACGGGGAGGGGGAGCGGGGTGGGCCAGGGGTTCTGTGTGGGTGGGAGGAGTGGATCACTGGATCACCAGGGCATTTCATTACAGAGTTTTACCGTGATCGCGGCAATAAGTGGGGGGTTCACTAGACCACAAAGGATGGTCCTATTGACATATATCGGGGACTTGGGTGGGAGGGGGACCACTAGACCACCAGGGATGGTCATGTATCATATTTATCAGGGCATCAGGGACTGGGGGGCACTAGACTGCAAAGTTGCTCGTTAGCCATATTCCATAGCGATCATGGCTAAAGGTGAGAGGTTCCCTAGACCCCAGGGTTGTGAGTGCTTGTAGATGGTGTTCTGGGTGGGCGGGTGGCCACCCACAGCTGGGCTGTTGTGTTGCACCCTGCAATACAGCAGCCCACCTGTGAGTGGTTGGGATTTGTTCCACCTCTGCCTGGGCTCAAATTTGAGTCTTCCTATGCGGCGCAGTGCAGGGGTGTGCCAGCATATGCACCGCACATCCTGGGCTGAATATCAGGATGTGCCACATATGCATGGGCATGCCCCCTGCACCTGCACTGCATACATTATCATTGTGCTCTGGCGCTTCAGGATTTATGCTATGCCAAGCAGCCTTCTCAGTATCACACTGGTGTGCAATGTGGGGTTGCGCCTGGTGCAACTGCATTGCACCAGATGCAACCCCTTTAAATATCCAGACCTTATATCTAAAAACACGAACTAGAGGCAGAGAAATGACAAAATAGTAAAATTACAACTTTTTTGAAAGAAATAAACAAACTTGAAGTGAAGTTGCTGAGGAAAACTCTTTGGGGCATCTAGTTGTCTGAACGGAGAAAATGAATCTGACTTAGAACACAGTCCAGCTAAAGACAGCAGTCTGAATATAGTATTCTAGTTCCATTATTTGCATACATTCCACATTATATCACATCACTACAGCTCCGAGGCAGTCAGAGATTCCAAGCTGACTGCATATATTTAATTACAGTATACTGGGAGATTCCTGAGGTTTGAAGGCAGATTATACCAAACGTTAACTATCCTTTGTGTATAACACATCTTATGCTTGCTTGTTTTAAAATTTGATTTTCATGTCTTCTTACTTTTTGTTCCGTTCTAAAATTTAAATTAAATCCTTTCATAATATCCTCCTTGTTAATGATTTTGTACTCCATCAACAAATCCACCCAATATGCTTGTTGTGCAGAGTATTTAGTCTGAGGAGTTTCAAATGTTCCTCATATGTCTTATTTTCCAAACCCTTAATTGTTCTTGTTGCTTTCCTCTGAATGCATTCAGTTTTCTTCTATCAGTAATATTTAAAGCTCCCCAGAACTGTGAGCAGTAAGCTATGATAAGTACATAATGTATGAAGTTATTGTATTATGATAGTACCTAGCTATATTACCAATGTTGAGTTATCTACATTATGGGATTTTATTTATCTTTGTTTTTTTTTTTTTTTTTATAATCCAGACATTGTCTACACACTAATAGACACATAGACTTTGATGGCAGATAAGGACTGCCTGGCCCACCCAGTCTGCCCATTTCCCTACCTTTTGGATAAGCTGCAGATCCTTGTTAAGCAACAGCCTACTTCCTCCTACCCCCCACTATAATTGCTTTATGTCTGTCCCAAGCATTCTTGAAATCCCCAACTGTTTTTGACCCCATGACCTCCTCGGGAAGGTGGTTCCATGCATCCACCACCCTCTCTGTGAAAAAATAATTCCTAATGTAGCCCCTGAACTGTCCCCTTTCTATCTTCAGATTGTCTAAAAGATGCTACCCTCTTGGACTTTGTTGATTCCCTTGAAGTATTTGAATGTTTCTATCATGTCCCCCTTCGCCCTCGTTTCCTTTAGGGTATACATATTAAGCTCATTTAGTCTCTTCATATGGCTTCTGTTGCAGGCCCTGCACCATTTTAGTTGCCCTCCTCTGGACTGTCTCCATCCTGTCTATATCCTTGCAGAGATGGGGTCTCCAGAACTGCATGTAGTACTCCAGATGGGGTCTTACCAACTGTCTGTACAGAGGGATAATTTCCTGTTTTCTACTGGTGATGCCTTTCCCTATGCATCCCAGTAACCCCCAGCCCTCCTTACTGCCTTCTCACATTGCTTGCCTACCTTTAGGTCATCTGATATGACTATCCCCAGGTCCCACTCCATTTTTGTTGTTGTTAGTAACACTGAGTTCATTTTTGGTAAATCACTTGCAACCTGGCATGTGCTATGTTTCATCAGATTAACAATGGGTTAACCGTATCAACTGAAAATTGATGGCTGCCCCCCCCTTCTGTCACTCTCTCTCTCTCTCCCTCCTCCACCACCCACTCCAGGAAGTGACCTAAGATACAAGAAATCACTGGGCTTCACTTGTAAGGCAAAATAAAGGAACTGAAAGAAAAAAAATCTCACTGAACTAATTGTTGTATTAGGTCTTTAATTGTAGACCTTTCTGCTTTGTGCCTCATTGATTTCCATCATCAACTTGAAGGTAGTTGGCATGAGAATGTCAGTGGGGAGTGGTAGGGGAGGTGTTTTCACTGGCCAGCTGCACTGTACAGCCGAAACAGAGTGTGCAGCACCAGCGATTCTAAAACACAAGGTCCTCATCCTAGAAAAGCTGCAAAGGGATTATTTGAATATAAAGGAGGAACAAATCAACAAAAGCCCATATAATCAGATACGTACAAGCAGCTAGATTCAGTACTTGCAGTTTAACTCACAATGTCTTAGCAGCTACCTTTGCATGAAACAAGCTGTTAGAATGCCACTATTAGATCAGTCCTGAAAGGGTTTATTAAAAGCAGTCAGGACTTGCAGCTGTTAGCCAGAGAACCCAAAGAAAATGATGGAGAGGACCTGTCTGTGACTCTGACATCAAAGGCTGCTTGTACCTCTGGAATTCCTTTGAAATGCATGCAGCACATAGTGCTCACTCAATACAATCATCACATAAGAGTCACTGCTAGAAAGGAAAGAAACAGTGCAGTGTAGTCCGGGCAGGAGTAGGGGAGCAGACAAAGGAACACCACTGTAATCAATGTGCAGGAAGTGGAGATATGTGATGTAGTTCCAGTTGAAGCACTCAGTGGATGAAAACAGTCTATGAATCCGGTCATGTGCTACAACAGTCCCTTCTCTCTTCTACATAACAGCAATACATCACCATGGCTCCACCCATGCAGCTGTAAAAAAGCTGGCTGTTGTGATCTACCCCTGGCAAAAGCAAGTTTGCCTCCACCTCCCTTCTACCTGTCCCTTAATCTGGTCAAAGAAACCCCTCACTTTACCATCCTCATACAAAAAAGACCCCATCTAGCTGGCCAGTTGGCACAGGGGTAGCACTCCCACCCATTACACTGGTGACCTGGGTTCAGGAACAGTCTTGGGTTGTTGGGGACCAGCTGGAGGGAGTAGGATTGAATATCCCAGAGGACACTGTCCTTCTCTGGGGTGGGAAGGAACCATCTTCTACCACAATACTGCCACCTGGGTGACCACAGGCAGCAGTGCAGATGGAAGGCTAGCAGGGAGGGAGGAGATGTCACTGACACTGCTGTTGAGATGCATGCATGGTGTGGGCAGGATCACCCCATGTCTGTGGCATATCCTGGGAAGGGAGAAAAAAAACATCAAAAAATGACCCCAGCACCTTCGTAATGATGGCCCATGGGAGCTCCCCGGGCTTCCACCTCTCTGCAGTTCATGGTGCACACCCGACAAAATGCTCAAGTTTGGGGGAAACACCCTCCACCTTGACCTCTGCCTGGGGAGTGAAGCCAGAGCTCCATGAAGGTGGGTGAACATGGCAAGGGAGGCTCGGAGGGCCTGAGGGATATGAAGGGGCTGGAGTGATGGGGACATAAACAGAAATTATAAAATAAAAGACCCCTTCTACCCCTCAAAGCATCCAAACCTCAGTTTAACATAGTAGAACCTGTAAAGAAAGAAATCCATCCCCCGGCAGAGCAAATGCATTCTCACTTTTCAAAGCCAGTGATAGGAATGAATTGTGAATGATGTATATTCAAGCAGTAACACCTATTTGACTGATTATGGCTGTGTAGCAGAAATGAAGTACAGCTTGTCTTCAAGTGATATGTTTCAGCATTGTAGCAGGTGCTCTTTCCAAAAACCCTACTCTTAGCAAGATGCACAGTTGTGCACGACCTCCCCCCCCCCCAGCAGCACTGGCACCAGTCAAACACATGTAAAATATATTCAGCAACCAAGGAAGGATGGGGCAGAACCAACATCTTATTTAGACAAGAAAGCTTTTGAATGTTCACACTTAAGATTGTTAAGCCCTTGTGGGAGGGGTGGTTCATTGACCTGTAGGATCTTTAACCCTTCCTTTAAAACTGAATATGTGTATAAGGGTCCCAATAATATGTCTTTTGTGCCCTCTGTTTATTGATGTTCCCGGATAGATTTTGTTTTTGTTTGGTTTAAAGATGTCCCTGAGCATTTTTTGTATAATGTTTCAGTTTGGATATTTTATTCTTTCCTGTTGTTTGCAAATGTTTATTGTAAATATTTATGCCTAATAGTTCAATGTTACTAAGATGTGCCTTAGTTTTATCTCTTTCAGGTTGTTCTCTCTCTGTTTCTCATCATGGAGAAGCCTGGTAAACAGCGGATCACAAACTTGTGATTCTTTTATCCTACCTTTCTTCTGTTTCCCTGTTTCATTCTTCTGTTCCATTTAATAGGCATAATCTATACATGAACACCTGGAGCTCCATCTGATTCCAGTTACATTTCTTTATTTTTCAGGCTCTCAGTATGTAACGATAACTGGTGTTTAATGATACTCAGCTATTTCAAAGTTGATTAGTTAGATGCTTCTGTTTTCAGCTCCTTTAAATTTGTATCTGCTTAGTCTGAGTTCCATTCAGTTGCACTACCTTGCTTCATAGATGTCACATTTTGTTTTGGCATAAATGCTTGTTAATTAGATTAAGTGTGTATATATTGAAACACTAGACTCCTGTTACCACGCCCCTGATGAATAGAGCCTATCTTGAAGCACCAGGGCTGTTAATGGTATGCAGTCAGCCTGCTTTCATTCCCTGTTAATATGCACAATAAATGCAGTTTAATTCAGAATTTTGTCAGAGTGTGGTGTCTGCTTACTCCTTCATGTAAAGGGATTGTTTGGGACTCAAGTGTTCAGTAGCTGGGTTGGCCATCCATTTTTCTTGCACCAGCCATGCATTGTGAGTTCTTCTGTTTGGAACTTTACTTCATTGCCATTTTGACCACAGAAATAGAGGCACTTAAAGTACTGTGGACTAGAGTTAACTGCAAGCTAATTATTGCATTTTGCTGGCACTGCTGATTTTCTCCAGCTTACTCTGCTTTATTGCCTTGTGGAATACAGATGTTCTGCTTCAACAACAGGAATGCAAGATCAGGCAGCAGCCACTACATTGAGACATGCAGTCAGTTTCAGCTGGGAGAAAGCTGAGACCCTAAATTTGAAGCTGAGAGCAAACAAGCTGCTAATGGGGGTTGACACTCAGCAATCCCCAGCAGACTATATTAAATCTTGTTTTCTGAAACTTGAAAAATTTCCATTAAAAGAAATTGATTTAACACATGACATTATGTTGATCCTTTCTTGTGGTTTGAATTTATTTGAATTCAGTGAGGGTGTGGAATGGATTGAAACGGCATGCAGCTGTTCTAAAAAAATTGTGGAATTAATTACTAAATTCTGATGTCAAAAAGCATGAGAAACCCACTGAAGAGCTTAAAAATGCCTCAGCTCTGGTGTTTTCATTTAAAGACAGAGAGGAGTATTGTGACTTGGACACAGCAGTGCAAAAGAAACTCTCAAAATATGAAAAACAGATTATGTTATGAAAACAAGCTAAACTAAATAGAGACTCAGAAGTTTATCAGAAGGGAGACATTGTAAATTGGGGATGAAAAAATGCCAGATCAAAAAGTAAGGGCAGAACTAGACTGTGTCTTCTTTCAAAAAGTAAGTCTCAAAGGCAAAAAGATAGTTCTAAAGAGATTTCACAAGAAAGTGGAGTAGAAGAATAAAGTGCATCAGAAGAAACTGAGATGTCAAAAATTGTTTTTTTTAGACAAAAACAAAAGAACTCTCAAAAGGAAAATAAAAATGAGGAGGAGCAAGAGGGAAGATGGAAAAAAATCAAGAAAGACCCCAGAGAGCAACACAGAATGCACCCAACTAAAAGTCCTAAATATTTCAAAACAACCCCTCACTGGTCCCCAGATCTCAGTACGCAAACGCAGACTCACTTTTATTCCAACTCCTAGAATAAATCATTTTCAAATGTTTGTGGACTTTAAAATAGTTCCTCAAAAACTATGCCTGAAGTTATTCTTTTCTGAAAAAAGAATCAGGAATCTCCTTCAACTTATCCAACATGGGTGTTATTGGAGAAACATTACCCACACCTATAGAAGACATTGACTTTTTACTGGCAGCTATCAGAGAGTAGAGCTATGGTGATGCTACACTCAGGGCCTGATTCACGAAAGATGACACAGGGCTTGGGCCAAGCCCTGCGTCTTCCACAATGTTTGGCACAATGCAGCCCAATTCAAGAAGGGCTGGTGCATTTGTGACCTTTTCCACATTTTATGGCAGCTTGCCCCAAATGTTTGGTGCAAGCCACATCAAACGGATCCTTCTTGGATGCAAGATTAGACTGGGGGGGAGCTGGTCTAACTGGCTGCATCTGCTGCACCTGACCCAGAATTGTGATCAGTGCCAAATGCCTGTTGCAAGCCCCCTGTGCCATATGTTCAGTGCACCATGGACTTGCAGCAGACACAACCATTTGTGAATCGGGCCCCCGGTCTTTTGAATCCTAATGTTAGGGACAACAGTGACAACCTTGGTGCTCTTAGCTTGGACACTTTGACAGCATTACTTGGGGATGATATGGACACAGGTATGGCAATGAGAAAAGAGCTGGCTATGCTTCTCCCAAGAATATGCCAAGCATCTAGGGACATCATAACTCAAAGGAAAATGCTTTTTAAAGGCAAGTCAACCTTTTGTCCTACTACCACAAATGCCATTATTTATTTGAAAAAAAAAATGTCATTAAACAAGTATAGGAAGTTTTGGCACAGGCTACACCACCCCAGCATTTAGTCTGTCTAAACAGGAATCTAGTGCCTTAAATGAACTGGCAAATAACAAAGAGTTAATTATAAAAACCAGTAGACAAAGGGAAAAATGTGGCCATGATAGACAGGAAAAAATATGTTGAAATTGTTATGTTACTGTTTAATGATAGAACTAATTATAGAGAATTGCTTACCAATCTTGCATCAGTGTTTAACAAAGAACTTCATAAAATACTTACTGATGCATTAGCCAATGGCAGTATTACAGAAAATGAATATAAATACATTTGGAATGAACACCCTGTAATTCCAGGCTTTTATATCCTACCTAAAATACATACAAATGTAACTAGGCTTCCTGGTATGCTTGTTGTCTCTGGCAATGTGTCAGTAAGTGAAAATCTTGGCCACTTTGTAGCTTTTTTCTGCAAAAATGTGTTACTGACTTACCAGCTTACATTAAAGACACTGAAGATGCTTTGAAGAAATTTTATAATCTGTTATTGAGGGACAATTTTGTCTGGCATGGGACAGACATAGAATCCCTATATAAAGTATATCTATTCAACACGAACAAGGCATATATGCCTGTTGATTCTTTTTGAAGAACTATATTGACAGAGATAACATACCAGTGGATTTCATTTTACAGGCTTTAGAGTTTATTCTAACCCATAATGTGTCTGAATTTGAAAAACGTTTCCCCTTAAAGACTTGTACTACAACCATGGGTATAGCTCCCAGCTATGACAGCCTTTTTCTGTGATGGTGGGAAATGCTGTACATTTTTCATAGCTGGTCTAATCCATTCCATAAAAACATTAAACATTGGTTCCAGTATATTGATGATTGTATTGGGAGGGGAACATTAAAGAAATTCCAGACTTTATAAATTGGCTCCATGACAATAATCTTAACCTGAGATTTACTTACAGTGCCAATAAAGATTAACTGAATTTCCTGAATTTTCAACTTTCTGCTAAAAGTGGTGACACTGTAGGGACAAAATGCTTTAGGAAACCTATTGCCACAAACACTGTCTTAAGAGCTGACAGTGCCCCCTCAATTGAAAAACTCCATACCATACAGTCAGTTTGCTAGGTTGCGTAGCAATTGTACCACTGAGCAAGATTTCTTGATGTAAGCAAATGAAATAGAACAATATATTGAGAGTAGACATACAGCAAAATTGAATTTCATCTGCGAAGTTCTAGTGATGTCGGGAATTTTGCCCCATGGAATATTTCGTAAAATTTGCGCATTTCATGAAATATTACATGGGTGAGAAATGTGAAATTTCACCTGCGAACAGTGGAAGTTTGCCTGCAAATGGTGAAATTTTACCCAGGAGTGGTGAAATTCCACTGTTTGTGTGCAAAATTATGCCATGCGTGGGAGAAATTCCACATTTCATGGGCAAAATGTTGCATTTCACTGGCGGAATTTTGCACTTTGCACCTGCGGAATATTTCACGAAATGCACAAATTTCATGAAATATTTTGCGGAGTGAAATTTATTGGACTTCGCTCATCTCTAATTGACAGGGGCTATCATAAGGAGCTTTTACTACAATCCAAAAACAAAGCATTTCAGTTAGACAGGAGAATATTATTATATGCCACAGATTCTTCCACACAGATGAATAACATCAATTTTGGGCTTGTAACATTTGTTACTGAATACAGCACATTGGTTTGGCTGGTAGAATAGGGGATATTGTACATCACAATTAGCCCATATTTATGAGTGACACTTTAGTCAGCACTGCATTAGGCATTAAACCAAGAGTTTAATTCAAAAGTGCCACCAACATCTGTGACCGTTTGGCACACAGTTGCTTGGCTGGTATTCCTGCAAATGTCATGGGTGACAACTGGTTACCACGGAGACGAAAAGGGTTTCATAAATGTCTCAAGTGCAATATTTGTAGATATACACATATACACAAGTTGGTATTCAGTTCTCCCATCCCAGAGAAAGTGACATCTGTGCAAAAATTAGAGAATGCCTCACTTGTGACTGTCCTTTCACCGTTTATGAGCTATGGTGTCCCTGCAGTCTTATCTGTGTAGGTCGTACTGTTCCACTACTTAAACAAATGATACAGGAACACATCAGATCCATTGTCAGTCTTAGGAAAGATACCCCTATAGGCCTTCACTTTTCAGACTGCCATAACTCTAACCCAGAATGTATTAGATTTAATAGGTTAGAATATATTCAGCAACCAAGGAAGGGTGGAGAGAGACCCATCATCTCATTAAGACAAGAAAGCTTTCCGATTTTCACACTTGAGTGTGTTAAACACTTGAGGTTGAATGACCAGTGGGATCTAAAGCCCTTCCTTTAAAATTTAATATATGCATAAGGGTCCCGATGCTATGTCTTTCTTACCCTCTGTTTGTTAATGTTCTTGGATAGATTTTGTTTTTGTTTGGTTTAAAGACATTCTTGAGAGTTTTTTTTTGTATAATGCTTCAGTTAGGGTCTTTTAGTCTTTCCTGGTAAACATTGGATCACAAACTTGTAATTTTTCTGTCTCTCCCTTCCCCTTTCTATTGTTTCCCTGTTTCTGTCTTCTGCTTCATTTAATAGGCATAATCTATGTATGATGACTTGGCGCTCATTCCAATCACAGTTACCGTTCTACATTTCTTTCTTTTTCAGGCTCTCAGTATATAGCAATAACTGGTACTTAATGATACTCAGCTATTTCAAAGTTGAGGCTTCTTTAAATTTGTATCTGCTTAGTCTGAGTTCCATTTAGTTGCACTACCTTGGTTCAAAGATGTCACATTTTGTGTTAGCATAATTGCATATGAATTTGATTAAGTGTGTATATATTGAGAAACTAAACTCCTGTTACCACACACCCTCACAAAGAGAGTCTGTCTCAAAGCGTCAGGGCTGTTAGTGGTACACAGTCAGCCTGCTTTCACTCTCTGTTAATATGCACAATAATTGCAGTTTAATGCAGAATTTAGTTTCTTACTCCTTCATGAGCAGGAATTGTTCAGGATGCAAGTGTTCACCAGCTGGGCTGGCCGCCCTTTTTTCCTGCATCGTCCCTGTACTGTGACTTCACAGTCTTCCGTTGGGAACTTTACAAAATATTACTCCTCCCTCATCTTATTCATGTTGTAGAAATTGATGTAATCCTAGAGCTGTAACCAGGTCACTATGCAGATGATAAAGCAGCTCTGGTCCAGTGAAGGAAATAAGGCTTATACCAAACAGTTTAAACAGTGTGTTCCTGTTAAATTTCAAGTGTGTCACCTTAGGCTATGCACTCTCGGATGTCTAAGCCTCTTCATCGAGCTTGTGCACTAGGCCTCCCAATACCCACACACAAGATTGCAACCAGGCCTACTGTACTGTAGGGCCTTCCATTACCCAGCAGATTTCCACAGCTTAAATTAATTTCAGGAAAGCACTTTCTCTAACTGCAGTTTAGTCCTAATTACAAGGTACCCAGATATATTAAGCACTGTTGCAGGCCTGGGATCTTACTTTGGTGCACTTACAGATACACAAGCTTGTTTTAACCCCACCTGACTGTTGACTAGCACCTTTGCATTAACAAAACAAATTGTAATCCAGCAGAGATACCAAAACAAATTGTAATTAACAGGGAATTTCAAACAACAGTAGCAGTTTTCTGGCTGGCAAGCCAGTACTCACGAGTAAGGAAAGCAGTCGTTGATGCTTGGGGATGGACGATGTCACAGCAGCAGGCAAATGGTAGTTGTAGGATCAGACTAGACCCGATCATTGCATCACAGCTCCCTCTCCTCTTAATCAGCATGTGGCATCGGGACAAGTTCAGAAGGAGCAAGACCGATGAGCTACCCTGCCTTAATCCAATGGATGCTGACATGATCAAGGATACAAGTACCCTGGTGACAAGCTCCTGACCACCTCCTCCCTCAAACATATCAGACAGGGCAGAATGGCTTGGTCTCACTTCTGATATCAGTAGTCTGCAGAGGGGATTCAGCAGATTCAGTCTCTCACAGCAGTGCAGAATTTACAGTATCTCATCAATGGTGGCAGCACAGAGAAAAGGCGGGGGGGGGGATAGATTCTGAGTTACTGGGGTAATAGCCTTCACTGCCCCACAGGGCCTGGACTCCACAGTCACTGTGGAGAGGATGGCAGTAGTAGCACTTCAATGTCACAAGGTAAGGGGGGCCTTGTTTAATATTTTGGTCATTGTGTTGACTTGTCCGCTAAGTTTTCTTTCACTGGGTGAGGACTGGGGGAAATTTTGATTTTTTTTGTGTTATGTATTTATCTCCCCTATGACTCCCCCTACCACTCCTTCTGGCCAATTGCCCATGGGCACTCACCTTTCGCTCGGTTCCGCTGCTGACTCAACCCCACATTACAGCCACCACAGGGTACCCCAATGTAACCCTTGTGTCGGGTGGGTCCTCCTCTTCTGAGGAGAAATGGCCTGTTGGCCTAAGCATTAGACCTGGATGCTGCTGTGGTCCTGTCGGCTGCCCCAGATCCCGAGGGGGCACTGGTCCACGTGGCCATCATCCGGCAGGAGGAGATGCTATTTTTTCATTTTTTTCCTCCGATTTCCCCCAGTCGCGCTGTCTCTGAGCTTCCCCTGGTCTCCATTGGGGGCCGCTGCAGAGCGACGCCAATCTCCAACCCACCCCAGGAGAGGAGAGCAGTCCTCTGGATGCTCAATCCTACTCCTTCCCCTTCTGACCCTCTGGCGCCCGAGTCCGTTCCCAAACTCGGGTCGCCAGCGTGGTGTGAGGTAAGGCACCAGCGCCTCAGCCCTCTGCACCACCAGGCTGGCTGAATAAGATTTCTTAATCATTGTGATTGGAATCAGATTCCAGTTCCACCCCTTTGTCAAAAATTCAGATTTTTTGCCCTTAATACCCAAAATCCAAATTCCAAAAGAAAGCCCAGAATCCAGTGCATCTAGTTCTGTCAGTTGGATTGTGAGCAACTCTAGTGCATACACACATGTCCCACAATTGGGAGAAAGCAAGTTTCTTTTTTTTTCAAAAAATGAGTTGTAGCTGTAAAAAAGCAATTGATGGTCATGATCACAAAACTGCAAGTCCAAGCTGCTGAAAACACCCCGATCCCCTTCTCTCCAGAGTGCAGTGGTCCATACCTTCTTCCACAACCAGAGAATGCCACTTTTGTTTTTAATATAGTCATCCAGGAAGAACCAAATACTTGTAAAAATCAACGTGATCAGATGCTCAGGTGTGCACACGAGGAGCTGGCAGCGCTGACAAAAAAAACCTCCACCACCACCATTCGGCTCTAGTCCTCTCTGCACTACAATAACAATGAATTAGAGTGACATACCGAATTAGGCACGGTTAAACAATATAACAAGAAAATTCAAACAACACAGAAGTAGCCAATGGGAGGAAAGAAGTGAACAAAAGGAACTGCATTTTTACATTTTTACCAATCTTTCATTTTTTTTAATTATTGCCCTTTTTTCTTTTTTAAAAATATGTGCTTGACAAACCCATTTTTTTTTTTTATAGAGGTGTTTTTCCACCTTGCGACCTGGTGGCATCCCTCAGCCTTTTCCTGCCAGTCTCCAACCACATTGCTTCCCTTGGTGCTCTGGGCCCTATGTCCCCCAGGGATTACCCCCGTGGCAGGGTGGAGAGAGGGAGGGCTGTCCTCCCCCTCTGAACAATATCTGGAGTGGGTCTGGAAGCACTGTGAAGCCACTGAGTCAGAGTACTCAGGAGGCTTCATCTAGCTGGCAGTCACTTTCTGCTGGTTTTCTGGTGTCCCTTCCCCCATGACTGAGAGCACACATGCATGGAGACGTGTGCGCACTCCGATATCACATTCTTGCATCTCCCGTTGTCTGGTACTGCCCATATCCTCCACCAAGAGGCAGCCAAGGAGTGGGATGATGGACCACCCACCCCCGGGAGAGAACTGTCATGGGATGCTCGATCCTCTCCCTCCCCTGCCAACCCCTGGTGGCTCAAGCTCATTCCCGAACATGGTTCACCGGCATGGCATGAGGTGTGGTGTCCAGCACCTCAACCCTCAGTGTCACTGGGCTGGCAAGACAAACCTATTTTATAAGATCACTAAGACACATCAGAGATGTGGGTTGCTGTCTAATAAATGCACTTCCTAGGTGCTGAAGGCACTCAGCACAAGAACCTTGTGCCTCACTACTCACCTGTGGTGTGCATTTATCAGACAACAACCCATACCCCATTGTGTCTTACTGTTTACATGCAGTACCTCTAATGACATTGCCCAGTCCATTAAATATTGAATTCTATTCCCTTTCCTGCCCCGCAAAACACAGTTTTTAACACTGAATTCTGGGGATGGATAAAATGTTTATATAAATGTCTGTACCTTTCATTCATTAAGCAATAAAGCATCACAAGGTGTGAACTGTGGTAGGATAAGGGTACACATCAGGTGTGTTGTGAGAAATAAGACATTACAGAGTGCATTCAACTACCCGAAAAGTGCTGTGATCCCACCACAAAGCACGCCCTGGATCAGGGCTCCCAGACAGACTGACAGGGATTCCTGTATTTTATGGGAAAATGGAGCCATTTGCAATGAAATAGTTTCCATGGACTTGCATTGGTTATATGGGAAAACAGAGCAATTCTGCATCCATGGAAAATAATGTAGCCTACAGGAAAACACAGGAAAATTGCTCTGAATTTACATGGAAAATTCTAAATCAGTCTGGGAGTATGGGAAGTATCTTATTTTAAGCACAACAAGTATTTGTCAATGCCAAATGTTGTCTTGCTGGCATTGGCATTGGTAGTGCAGGAATAAGAGAGTTGCATAATAGGAATGGCAGTGAAGTATTGAACTGATGCCAACCCCACCCCTATGCTGCAGAGACTAACAGGCACTGGGGTGTGCCTTTGGGTCATCAGCCATAATGCTCACACCATTTCACCTCACCCTACCTTGCAGTCACCGACAAGTGTGGTGGTGTGACTTGGGGTCTTCAGGCCTTACGCTCACCCCATTCCATAAAGAAATACGCTGAGATGGGTGCAGTATAGGAGAATGGGGTGAACTTTGGGGCCAAAGATGCCAAGGCATGCCTCAATGCCTGTCACTGTCTGCAGGGTGGGGTTGGGGTGGAATGGCGTGAGCATTACAGCCGATGATCCCAAGTCACACCCCTGATGCCTGTCAGTCTCTACAGGGTGGGGCGTTATGGTTGGAAACCCTAATGCCCTAGGCATTTGTCAATATTTTCACTCCAAATTTTCAACATGGGCTTTTTGTGATCCCACCTCATGAACAGTGGCACTATCAGTTTGTTAGCCGAAAGGTGATTTTGCACAGCAACTGTGCCATTTGGCGCTACTGGTGCGAAAACACATTTTGGACAGCATGTGAAAAATGACAGCTGTGCTGTTTATGAGGAGGTGTAAAAAAATGGCAATGTTAAAAATCTGGAGTGAAAATGTGAAAAATTTAAGTCACGAGCATGCGTAGAAACTGCACAACGCACACCTGTAACACAATAATTTTTTGGATTTTCTTAGCCAAATTTTCAACATAGGCATTGTGGTACCTCTGCTCATGAACCATGGCACTATGATTTTGTTAATCTGTCGAGAAAGCTGATTTCCCACAGCAACCGCGCCATTGTGCGCCAGATGTGCGAAAACATATTTCAGGCAGGATGTGAAAAATGACAGCTGTACTGTTCATAAAGCGGTGTGAAAAAATGTCAATGTTGAAAATCTGGAGTGAAAATATTAAAAATTGTCAAAGTTACGAGCGTGCGTGGAAACTGCACAATGTATGCTCATAATGCAGTCATCTTTTGGAACTGTTTCACCAAATTTGCAACATAGACTTTTTGGGACCCCACTGCATGAACAGTGGCACTGTCATTTCATTAATCAGTCCTGAAAGGCAATTCCATGTGGTGACCATGAAATCACCTTTCGGGACTGAATAACAAGATGACAGAGCATGTGTTCATGAGGTGGTGTTCCAAGAACCCCATGTTGAAAATCTGGAGACAAAATTCAAACAAATGGCTGAGATATCCATCTAAGTTGAACTTCCCTCATTAATGCCTTTATATAGCTTACTGGCATTTCTTCATTTTGCAGTTCGACTTTGAAGAGTCCAGATGTGTCCCGCTCCACAGACGATCGCAGCGCCAGACCTCCGGAGGTAAGTATGGGGTCAGGGGGGTGCAGGGAGGTTGGGTGTGCAGATGGTGGGTGCGGGTTGGGGGAGGGGATACTGGGGACTACGAGCGACCATTTTCTTGTTTACAGGGAAAAACAAAAAAATGGATATCAAAGGATGGTTTTCTTTCTTTACAGGTGAACTACAAAAAATGTTGGACACACTGGAGTTGGCTCCCAGTGTGCCCCATGAGTTTCAGGGGGGGATATTGGGCACACTGGGGTGGGCTCCCAGTGCACCCCATGAGTTTGGGGGGGGCTGATGCCAACAGAGATTGGATCCCATCGGCAAAGAAAGTGTGTGGGGTGAGGGAACATGCCAACATGGGGGATTGGCCACCCCCGATGTCAGTATGGGGATTGTTTGTGGCGGATAGCAAGAGCCACCATGTTTATTGAAAAGTTTCACCAGGAAAGGCACGTTGGGGAGGCATGTCATCTGCCACTGCATGATGAGCTTGTCTTTGATTGCAGTGGCAGATTTGTTTCAAGTTGGTGGCACATTCTATAATTTCTGCATCAGAGCTAGCATGCTCACTAATTGGGAAATGAGGGATGCACCTACTAAAGCATGCCCTGTATTCACCAACACTGACACACCTCTCAATGTGGTACTACTGCAAGATGTTGCTTGTGCCTGCACGCAAGACAACATAAAAACAAGCATTTGTCAATGCCGAATGTTGCTTTCTTATATGTGCTGTTTAGATATTTGGAAGTGATTGTACCATGCCTAAGAACTGTCATGTGCCCCCCCCCAAGACATCCACTGTGTATTTCTGTTCAGTATTCACAGAAGAAGGGGAGGATCAAGGGCCACAGCAGTACATAAGTTGCCAAGGTGGTCAAGAGGTGGACAATAGTCCATTCACAGGCAAAAGAGTCCTGCAGGAGCTGACTAAACTGAGGTGGAGAAAGCGATGGGACCAGATAGTATACACCCAAGGATATCAAGAGAACTGTGAAGGGAGATAGTAGTACCTCTGGCAGCCATAGTCATTGAGTCATTCAACAAAGGGGTGGTACAAGAGAATTGGAGGAGGGCACATGTGGTCCCTCTACACAAATCCAGCAGAAGGGAGGAGGTGGGGAACTATAGGCTGGTCAGCCTCACCTCAGTAGTGGGGAAGATCATGGAGACATTGCTTAAAGAAAGGATAGTGGGGCATCTAGAAGCCATCAGAGCCCAGGACCAAAGGCAACATGGATTCACAGTGGGGAGGTCATGTCAGACAAATCTAGTTAATTTCTTTGACTGGGTGACAAAGGAAGTAAATCAGGGTCAGGCAGTGGACAACGCTTACCTTGATTTCAGCAAAGCCTTTGACACCATCCCACATAGGAGGCTGATAAACTAGCTGGGTAGACTAGGCATGGGGGAAAGGGTGGTAAACTGGGTTAAAAACTGGTTAACAGACAGGAAGTAGAGAGTGGTGGTAAATGGGGTGCAGTCTGGGGAGAGAGGGTGACCAGTGGGGTGCTGCAGAGATCGGTCCTGAGGCCAGTCCTGTTCAATGTCTTCATTAGTGACATTGCAGAAGGGCTGAAGGGAAAGGTCTTCCTGTTTGCAGATGACACCAAGATCTGTAACACAGTGGATACCCCAGAGGGGGTGAAGAAAATGAGGAGGGACCTGGGGAAGCTTGAAAAATGGTCTGAGGACTGGCAACTGAAGTTTAGTTCAAAAAAGTGCAAAATTATGCACCTGGGACACAGAAACCCTGGGATGGGGGGGGGAGGGAGTTGCTGACAGTCACAAAGAAGGAAAGGGGCCAGATTTTTTTTATTTCAGACAACCTGAAAATATCAAAGTGCTAAGGCAGCTGGGAGGGCTAGTGACATGCTGGGGTGCATAGGCAGGGGTACCACCAGCATAAGGAGGGAGGTAGTGATGCTATTATATAAAACCAGGGTCAGGCCTCACATGGAGTACTGTGTGCAGTTCTGGAGGTCGCACCTTCGTAAGGATATTAACAGGCTGGAGATGGTCCAGAGAAGGGTGAATAAGATGATACAGGGCTTGCAACACCTGACTTAGGAGGAGAAATTAAGGGACCTCAATATATACTCACTGGAAGAGAGGAGGGAAAGAGGGGATATGATAGAAACATTCAAGTACCTCAAGGGTATAAACAATGTGCAGGGGGAGGCATTTTCCAATACAGGAGGAGCACAAGAACGAGGGGGCAAGACATGAAATAGAAAGGTGGGAGGTTAAGAGGGAATGTGAGGAAGTTCTTCTTCACAGAGAGGGTGGTGGACGTGTGGAGTGGTCTGCCTCAGGAGGTTGTGGGAGCAAGCACTGTGGATGATTCAAGCATGCTTGGAACAAGCATAGGTGAATCATAGGGGTACAGCAGCGAGTGGGTCAGAAGCAGTAATCCAGTACAAGGGCTTATGGGCAGACTAGATGGGTCAGGCAGTTCTTATCTGCTGACAATTTCTATGTTTCTATGTCTGTGTCTCTTTCTCTTATGAATTACAGACAGACCAGAGAGTGACATGCAAGCATATGCCGCTTGCATGTGCTGTTCCCCACTATGTCCTCCCTAACATATTACTATTCACAGACACACAGAAAGAGAATGCAGCACTCATTGTCTCTTCAGTGCTGCTCCCCGTGTCTCTGTCTCTCTCTCTCTCACTGTTGCTTTCTCTGTCTCACTTTCTCTATGTTGCTGTCTCTCTAAGCATCGAGCTCCATTCTTGAACATCAGGGAAAAAACTCAGTTGCGCTCTCTCATTCTCTCTCACTGGGATGGGAGGGTTGGCAGAATGGGACACAGAGAACTTGTTGTATGGGAGGTGGAAAAGCAGCACAGAGGTTCCCAAAGAAAGACATTGAGAGAGACAGAAAGAGAGAGAGAGAGAGACACACACACACAGCAAATACACAGGTCTCTCCTGCACACAAATTGTAGCACTGTTCTATACCGGGGAGCAAGGGGAGGCCATAGACAACAACATCCCAATGTTTTCTCTCTTGCTGTCTCACAGGACATTTCAGCCATGGTGCAGGTGTGGAAGAATGATGATGCAGTCTCTCACTCTCTCTATCGTCTGTGCACTGAGGGTGGGGAATGGGCAATGAGGCAGCCACAGTTGGGGGGAGTGGCAGGAAAGGAAATTCTGGGTGGCCACTCTCCTCTGCTCTCCTGTATTACAGCCTGTCAGAGGGCTCTATACTGCTGATCATTGCTTCCACTGTTTCTGTGGACAGAGACATAGACAGAGAGAGAGAGAGAGAGAGAGAGACGCAGCACATTGCCGCAACTTTCGTACCTACTGTCTCCCACTGTCTGTGTCTGTATCTTTCTCTCTCTCTCTGTCTTACAGGCCAGACCACATGGTCACTGTTGTTCTCAACTACCTCCTTGCCCACTCGAACTGCTGATTATCTGCAAACTGGACAGGGTAGTGGCAGGTGGAATGCACACAGATACTCTGTCTCTGAGCTCACAGGCTACACAGCTGCCATGCACATCTTGCTGTCTTGCACTGTGTTGTGTTTCTATGTTCCTGAGCCACAACTTGTCACACAGACACAAGATTGCTGTACCATCGCCTGACATTATCTCTGTCCCAGTCGCTCTCTTTCTCTGTCAGAGTGCACAGTAGGATCACTTCACCCGGCTTGCCCCCAGAGCACTTCACCAACTTGGGGACATAATCTGTCTGTGCCGCTGGACTGCAGTCTGAAAATGCAATCTGACTGCACACAGCATGGACTGGGGCCTCAGAAGCTACAAATTGTACAGGATGGTATTGATTTCACCATGGGCTCGGTGCTCAGAGGTCCGCAGGGTGGCTGAGTGTGTACACAGAAGTTCTTAACTGCTCTGGTTGCACAGAGGTCACATTATCGCACTGTCAGGTGCTGCCACACAGCCAATCAAAACCATTCAAAACAAGAATTGTACAGAGTCACTTTAAGAAAAAAAGTGTATTCTTAGAGCCATCGGACTATTTGGAGTGCTGCCGGAGTATTCTGCTGTTCACAAAATGCATGCACAGTCTGAATCGGCCATCCATTCTGGCTCTCGGAGCACATCAGGTTTCAGGTCTTACAGCAACGCTTGTCCCACGGTGCACTAGACAGTTTTATGGTGCTTTGTTTAAGCTAAAGCTTCTCTGGCTCCTCCCATAATTTGTGAGGCTGACAGCAGCACAGATTAGCCAGCCATGTTAGCATGGTCACTGGAGCCTGGCTTGAAGAAATGCCAGTGGTTAAAACATTTTTGGGGAGGCCATAAGTCCAGAGATTATGTTAGTTTTGGTCCATAAGTCCATGGCAGTCATTGGTAAATCACATTTGTTTTCACCTACATTTTTACCTAAGCAAATCAATTTTTTTTTCCATTTCTTATAGGAAGCAACAGGGACCCCTCTACAAGCCAAATTATTCACAGGTCACCATCTGGATATAAAATAAACCTTGTCTGACTCTAAATTAAGTTTCACAGTCATGTCCAGCACCCACCAGTGAACCTTCACTTTTCAGAAATCTTAATATTACTCTCCTTGGACTAGTTGAAGTCCTTTTTATATTAAGATAGCTGCTGCACTGCTGCAAGGCAGAGACACAGGGTCTCTGGGTCCATTCCAATACTTCATCATGTAAATATTTTTTTTTTTACTCAAAAGCCTTAGGCTCCCCTTTTTTTAAGCACACCACTGTTAATTCCTAAATACTGCTAAATCAAGGCACTAGGAAGCACAATTTCCATCCTGTTGCATTTGATTAGGCAAGCATTAGCATGATTAATTAAGATATAGTCATAGACACTGACTGACAGACTGATGCTGGTTTACAGATTCAGAATGCATTTTCAAGGCAGGTTTTACATGATCAACAGCGTCATCACTTTCACTTCAGTTACGTGCCCTCCTCCCCCAACACACACACACTGAAAACTTAGACTGAGCAGTTTTATTGGGCAATGGACTGGGCAGGGGACCGGCTGACCACAACAACAATCTACAACAGCAACAATCCATAATTGTTGCGGTCTCATGGAGTAGATAAGGGAGTGGAGAATGGACACAGTGACAACATCTATGTCTATTGAACTTTGAAGTTGCTCCTGATGCAGTGCACTGAGTGCTGAGGACCCCCCCTGTCACTAGTGACCTGTCCCTCCCAGACTCCCACGTCCCCTCCAGACCCACCCCAAGAAGACTAATCCCCTATCCCACCCTCACTGAGTCCCTGACATTCATGGGAACTGAGTGGAGTAAGCAGACTAAAGAAAGAATAGAAAGGAACAGACCCACGGGATGGGTCAATCACTAGGATGACTAGTGTTCCTTCCTAGTAATTCTTACCCAGGTAAGCCAGGCCACCAGCCATGAGATGGGACTTGGAGGCAGGGTCAGTGGCCACATCAGAAATGGTGCAAGACTGCGAATCTCAGAATCCAACTGGGCTGAGAGGCTAAACATGTTGTTACAGCTTGGGAAGAGGGAGGGATGATGGAGGGACTGTCTCAACTAGAGGCATCACTCGATCAACTCCTCTGGCCAAGCCAGGCAGGTACTCAGCCAGCCACAGACAGGAGGACAACTCCAGGATGGGGAATCAGCCAGCAAGATATTGGGAGGGGGCCAGGGCTCAGTCAGCCAGGGCCCAGGAACAACCACTGCTGGAGAATGTGCAGGGCAGGCTGCGTGGACTGTCTACACTGGCGCTGCAGCAGCCAACCCAGAAACTAAAGGGAGTTCAGAAGGGGATGGGTTGAAGAGTGGAGGACTCAAGTTGAGAATGGATTGCAGCACTTACTGGTGGGAAGGAACAAGGAATTGTGAAGCCAAGGAGCAGAGCAGCGGAGCCTGCAAATGGGAAGGAAACAATGAACGGTTCAACGGGAAGTTGGAGGAAGAGGAACCCCAGATAGACATTACAACACCGACCTGAGTGGCCAGGCCATGGTACCTCTTTTGTCCAGTGGTTCCTTGCATGGTCTCATAGACTGGAGTCGGACATTCCTGTCCTCTCTACACAATCACTCTCGCACATGTGCAGCCCACTGGTTCCCTCACGCCTAGAACAAATAGGTGCATGCCCACATTACTACTAAAGAATGGAGATAGGGTGTAATGGGTGCATATCTGAACTGTGCACCAATCACAGTTGGCCACTGCTTTGCAAGGGGAAAAAAAATTCACAAAGCCATTGGACCAATCGTCGACTTGCTGCTAAAAAAACACACCTTTCAAACAGCACAGTCAGCTCCGCATGTAAAGTAACTTAAATGCCTGCATTCAGAAAACTTGGTCAGGCTTCTTTATATGCAGAGTACCCCCTATTAACATAGATGAAAGTGAATCTTGATTTTTTTTTTACATGATTCATGTACATCTATGCATGAATGGGAACAGTCTGCTGCACATGCTCTCAAACAAGTGACTTTGCTCAGTAAGTCCATCAGACTTACATAGCCTAAAAAGTGAAAGTCCTCCTTTGTTGTTGGAGCATCCTGGACCTTGGACTTGGGGATTTCTCAGCCCCTGAATGCAAAACATGAGGAGACAGGAGGGTCAGATGGACAACAAGGGAGAAATGAGATATGGGGAACACGTGAGACAAAAGGTGTGTGCAGGGGAGGAGGGAGAGACAGCAAGGAAAATGGAGCAATGGAGGGGAGGGGGATGGCTTCATGTATATGAAACAGAAGAAGTGTTCTGTCATTGGAGCGCTTCATTTGTTTCAAGTACACAATGTTTCCGCCCATAAACCGTAAACCACTGCCATACTTAGCTTGCATGATAATTGGTCTGTCAAGGATGAGCCCAGTGCAGCTTGACCTGCAATGGGCTAGTCAGTGACACACCTCTGAATGCCGTTCTCTGTAGCAAAACATTTCTTGTGCAAGTGTAAGCAACTTAAAATTAACCCTTGTTTTTCCTTATTCTTCCCTCAATCTCTTACTACCCCCTTATTATTACTTCTTTATGTGACCGGGGCATCCGTGTCAGTAATCCAGAGCAAACACTTCCATAATTCCAGCAATTCTCTTTTTCCTAGTCTCACTTTTTCCTTTTTATATAATATTTGTGCATCCATTACAATTTTATTATGCAGCTTCAAGTGATTTCCTTCTTTTTGTTGAAGTGTGTATCCACACCTCATGAGCCATATGTTCCATTTAAAGATTACCATAAGAACCTGTAATGTACTCACATTCCATTTCTGCCAATCCTTATTGAATGTACCATAGATCTTATATTAAAGTGCTGAGCACCTTCTCATTCCACTGCAATGGCAAAAAATCCCAAAATCCTGTAATAAAAGAGCAAGTGAAAAATAAATGCTGTATGGTTTCCTCCTGATGCATACATTACTTCCTACTGCAAATCCTTTCCTGTGCTTTTTTGCGTTTTTGATTTCCCTTCACAGTAATTCTCTCATGACAGGCCAACCAGTGCAGATTTCACATATGATCTGGGATTTTTTTACTATTCATCAACTTTACTAGCTGTTCCCTATAGTTATCTAGACATTTTCCAAATACCACCATTTCCACACAAAGAGAGAATATTAAATTATGGTATAACTGTTTTCTAGGTGTTGTCATTATTTGCTGTGTGGAGATTGTCCACTGTTTTAGCCTCAAAAAGGTGTTCCTTATATATTCTAGTGTAGCTATCAATTTCTTCATCACCCTCAGTGAATTTGTATCTCATTGTCTGATCCACAAACTACATTCATCTTCCACCATCCATTCCCAGCCTTATGTTTGTTTCAGTAAAACTGGTTTAAAATTAGAATATAGAAAAAATTGTATTGAAGAAGAAAATCAGATTTGGCATGTTAAGCCCCTTTCCCTAAAGGGCATATACAATATGTTTCTTTTTACTGGATTCAACCTGCTCCCCCCAGAAAGCTTGAAAATCAAAAATACTCAGTAATGATATTTCCATGATTTTTGGGGGGGGGGGGTATATAACTAATGTATAGGAAAGTTGATATTAAGTTTTGATCAGATAAATCCTTTTTTTCTTGCTGTACTTCAATCTATTCCACTGCACCACTCTGTTTTTCCCTATTTCAATTTTTTGCTTCCAGTTTATTTCATCTAGGTTACCTGGACCATAGACAATTCCCAAGATGCTTATAGGGTCCAGCTGAATCTGAACCGGTCCCACCAATTCTTTTTCTTCAATTAAGTAGTTAAGTCTTTGCCCCATATATTTATTAACGTTTAACTCTGACCCTGACAATCTCCCGAACTCAGAGCACACTTCCATTACCCTCATCACTGCTGTTTTATCCCCTACTATCACATTCATGTCATCAGCATAGGCAATAACTTTAAATGGAAGCTGATGCCCTTTCATCATTATTGATGTTATCGTTCCATTTTCACTAATTATCTTTAGCAGCGGATCTATAAAAAAATTGTACAAGACAGGGCTTAGTGGATAGCCCTGTCTTACTCCTTTCTGAATTTTTATCATGGGACCCTTCCACCCATTCACTACTGAAACTGTCATAGCGGTTCTATAGATACATTTTAATCCACTCTATCATTCTACCTGGGATGCGATAGTGTTTCAATACTTCTCAGAGGAAAGAGTGAGTCACCTGATCAAAGGCCTTTTTCTGGTCTAGGGAGATTAAATACCCATCTACCTCCCCTATCTTCCCAAGTTCAACTAATTCTCTAATTAGCAATAACGGATTTTGTATGTGCCTCCCTGGCACTGTATGTGTTTGAGCAGGGGGTATTACTGTGTCTGCCACCGACATTAATCTTCTGGCCAAAATTCTTGTTAAAAGTTTACAATCTGAATTCAGGAGGCTTATTGGTCTCCAGTTGTTTAGGTCTTGTCTGTCCTCTTTTTTATATATGTAAGTTAACACCCCCATATTTATATGTAGAGGTACCTCTTTTGAACTTAACATTTGGTTTAATGTTTCTTGTAACTCTAACATCATCTCTTCTTCTGTTATCTTTAATAACTCATTGGGTATCCCAACTGGGCCTGGAGTTTTATTTTTGGACATGGATGAGAGCGCCTCCTGTAGTTCCTCTCCTGTAATTGGTTCTATGAGTGTTCCTAACTTGTCCATTTCTATCTCAGGAACATCCACAGATTCCAGGAAGTCTCTCAGCCCTTCCTGGGATGTCTCCAAAGGAGCATACATTTCCATAGTATACTCTGTGACTACCTGTGCCACTTCTCACTGAGATCTACATTCTTTTCCCCACTTATCTTTGAGCACTAATATTTCTTTTGCTTTTGCCTTCCTTATACAGTTCTCAAAGGGACATATAATTTCTGTCTTCACTATGGTCCCAAACCGTTGTTGTTGATATATCACTTTTACTCTTTCTTCATGATATTTCCTCATTTGTTGTTTCAAGTCACTAATCTGTGTCATCATGTTCTGACCAGTCTCATAAGAGATGAACAGTAGCTGTTGTAGTTTTTTCCTGTTCTGTAGAAAAATGAAGTATTGTTTTTTTACTTTCATGTCTACTTAATTGTTTGCACAGCTTCTGTAAATCGTGTTTGGTGTCTTCCCACCATCTTACTGCCAAGTTGAATATTATGAACACAGATTTCCTTGTCTGTATGAAGGATTTTATTGTTTTTAAAATATATAAATCTTCTACCAGAGAAATATTCCATTTCCAGAATCTTGGCCCTTTTTTTTAATACCACAGGTGACCCAGTTTTCATTCTAACTATATTGTGATCTGCGAATTCTGTTGGAATAATGTATGCGTATAGAATTGGCACATTTTCAGAAACAAATATATAATCAATCCTAGACCCTAGATGCCCTTTAAGAAATGTAAATGTCTCCATAGCCGTGTATGAAAAATAAGCATCTTTTAATTTTGCCTTTTTTGTAATTTGAGATAATAAATTTGAATCACAGTACTGTTTTGATGTTTTCACAAGAACTGGGCAATTAAAATCTCCCACCAGAATTATTTGTTATGCTGTGCATAAGTAAGGTTCTACTTGTTTCTGTAAATCACACCATGCAGCCTTGGTTTGTGGAGAATAGTAATTTATCAGTCTATATTGAACACTTTGTATTACTACATCCATAATTAAAATTCTCCCAGGCACTAGTTCAAATAATTTTAAAACTTTAGCTTCAGTCATTTTAAAAAGAAACCCTAAACCGGTGCATGCTTCTTGTCCAAGTGACCAGAATGAAAGACCTGAGTACCAGTCTTTGGTTGCCCCGTCAGTTCCTTTCATTGTGTGCAAACGAGTGTCTTGTAGAAAAAAGATCCCAAATTGCAAGTATGCCAGGCAAGAAAATACCATTTTCCTTTTCCCTATTCTTTTTATACTATTTACATTTATTGATTAAAAGGAAAATGGCTCATACATTATGACTTATTTGTACATCCCTCGTCTTCTATTTACCTATAAATGTTTTGTTTTTATTCTTGCTTTTCTTTTCTGAGGACCTTTGGGCCTTGTTTGTTTTTCTGTATCAGTCATGCCCTCAGAAACTAATGATGCTAATGAAGAGTTATCAGAATCCTTCTCTGAGTCCCCTGACTGCAAAATGTCATATTTATTCTCCAAGGCCACAGTATTCTGTTTAGTTGCCGACCTTGTGGAAAATGTTTTAATCTTTGGCTTCTCCCCTAAGGCCACTTTTCTGCTCCAGCATAGACACTGTGTGTGTGTGTGTGAGGGGATAGGCAGGGGTGGGCACAGGTGGGGGCCTTGTCTCTGTGCCCTTCTCTACCTCGCTGATAATATTCTGGACTACCTCTCTGGGTTTCTCACAAGGAGCATTCCCTTTCTCTCCCTGCTTCGACAAACCTTCCTCTTCAATGGAGGATTCCTTGATTCTTGAGTGTGTTTCCCTATTGGAGAAATTGGAGGAGGGGGAGGGAGGGACATGCAAGTGCGGAAGTGGGGCCTGTCTCTGTGCAACCTCGGGCTCAACTACTTCCTCTCTTCTCTGCTTTGCCAGCCTATTCTTTTGTATCAATGTAATCAGCAGCCTTTGCTCCTTCCCGTCAGACTCTTCTCCCATGTTATGTGCTGCCCATTTACAATTCTGAAAGGTATGACCCAATACATTGCACAGGTTACATTTGCATTCATTTAAACACTGTGCACCCATATGCCCCAATTCCCTGCATATTGTACACCTTTGTTAGTCACAAATACTGCTCAGGTGATTTACAGATCCACACTTATAGCACATTTTTGGCTGTCCAGGATAGAACAGTATGCCTCTATCCAATCCTAAAAAAAGGAGTTTGGCAGGTGTGCTACTCCAGTGCCCATTATTCGCAACATCACTTTCACCTTCCATCCCCCTGTTCAAATATTTTCCATATCTAGCATTTTCTCAGGGTCCTCTATTACAGTGCATTTTTGTTTTAACCAGTACACCAATTCATTGACACTGACACCTTCATTTCGAAATAATACTGTCACTGTTTTCTGTGCAGGCCTAGTCAGGGGAATGGCCACAAATGGAGCCCGTAACAATAATTTTTTCAGTGCTTTATATTTTATTCAGAACCTTTCCAGCCCCTGTAATATTTTAAAACTTATATCAAATGTTGTTTCCCCTGAAATGTGTATAAGTGCATAAATTTCATTTGAGAAGGATTTCGAGTCCTTAATCAGATTCCTAGCCACAAAGACACGAGCCGGGGGCTCAGGCATTCCCCCCACATAAGACAGTCTTACTGCATTATGCCTCTTTGCAGGATACAATGGCATTTTAAACAGTAAGGAATAAGTTCTGGACTCTGTTTTATTTGGAATATTCAAAGGTCTTTGTACAGAATTATTAATTGTTTTTTGATTTGCACTTGTTTCCCTATTGTGATTTGAAACCGAGGGCCCAGCCAGTGCAGATCTAAATGTTAAGCTAGGATTCTGAGTTAATTGTAATTCCATTGGTAATTCCAGAGGATTTTCTTTCTTCTTAAGGTTTGTAACCTTTTTCCCAAATGTAGCAGTTCTGTCGGGGCACATTACATGTATAGGGGATGCCCCTGAAATCCACTGACCTGTTTCTTTATGCTGTTTCCATCCAGCTTCCTGCAAAGCATTATCCATAGTCCACAACTGTTCTCCATGCAGCATTGTGTCTTCTTGGTGTTTTAAGCTCTTTCTCTGACCTGTTTTCTCCATTCCAAATTCTTTAAACTGTAATTCCTACCACGGGTCTCTCTGTTTGCTTAAAACATCTACCACTGCACATTCTGCTTCCTTCACTTCATTCACCTAGCTTTTCAGCCTCTTCTTTGATGCTGGTGTGTAATTCCTTCTCAGCTGGGACTGTTTGACAGATTTCTTCCTTCTGTCAGATTGCAGGTCCAGCCACTGCTTTTCCAATTGCGCTCTCTTAAACATTAGCACTCTCTCCTCTCTCTCATGTTTTTTTCCCTCCTCAGAGTTAGTTTCTTGCAGGGTATCCTCCGTTTCCTCCATTCCCGGGTCTTCTTCACTTTGTTCAGTAATTTGTACAACTAGCCACTCTGGTATCTCCTCCATATTGGTTAAGATATTAGTTACTTCTTCGCATTACTTTCCTGGTTCAGTACATCTAATGAGACTTCTACTGTCTCCATTTTCTATCTCATTGTTATCCAACGTTACTTCAGGGATTTTAGTCTCCCTCAGCTCCATCTCCTTCTCCTTCCCCTTCCTCTCAGCCTCCTGATGTGCCATCTTTGTAGCCTACCAAGATGGACAGAGTCTCTCCCTACTGGCTAGTAGGGGAGATTTTTATTGAAACACATAAGAAACAATCACAATAAACAGTAAAACAATCATGTAAAAACTAAATATACAGAAAATGGTTGTAGAAAGGGGAAAAAAAGAAGAAGAAAAGGGAGGGAAAAAAAAGAAAATCACACATAAAAAGTTAATTACATTTCAGGCAAAATGACTATGTAACAAAACTCTATTTGTATTTAATAAAATAAGTGAAACCCTTCCACCAATTTAGCACCTGCTGTGAAGAATGTAATAAACAATCTGATTTGTAAATAGCCCAAAGCTCATTGTAAACTAGAATATTTAGACAATCATAAGACATCCTTTTTTGTTGCAAAACCCATTGACATTGGGCTTGCCATAAATAGAATCTAATGCAATGGAAAAAAACAATTAAAATGTCAGGATGATATTTTACTAAACCAGACCCATATTTTCCCACTACAAGAATATCAGAAGATAGAAATTGTAGCCAATCTAGATGCCATTTGTTTGCCAAAAAATCCCATAAAGCAGCAATGTAAGAGCAATGCAGTAAAAAATGTTCCATGGTTTCCATCTGTGCCACACATTCTATATAGGGACAATTTCTTTCAATTTTACTCTTATGTTTTGCATTTCCTCTTGTATTTAACCTCCCATAAACTGTAAGCCAGAGATTTCCCAACATTTTCTGTTGGATCCTCGGAAGTGTTAATTGATAAAGAATGAAATGATTATCGACTGAGGGACAATTCTTCAAATAAGGTTCTCTAGGGTAATGTCTAGACATTATGTCTTTATATAATACTTTGGTGGTATGCATAGTAATGCAGTCTTTCATGCTATCCCATTTATACAATTTCTGAGCTGCAGGTATAAAACAAGGGGGAATTTGAAGACCGTGATGTAATTTAGGTGCCATTTGTAGCCATGAGTTAAGATATATGAACTGGGCTGTCCGCATTCAGGCATTTGAAATAGTCTCAGTAATGTGTATCACAGTGCCAATGGAGTGTTTAAAAAATAATGTATGGAGGAACACCACAGTTTCTACCACGTTGAGACCTCCCATATTAATATGTTGATAAGTGTAGTGACTTTTAATGGGGTTTAATTTTGTGTCCCACAACATTTGGAAGCACAAATTATAAATTCTTGTTTCCAAGTTAATAGGTAAGGGGTATAACAATGCTACATATTGTAAGAGTGGCAGAATATTTTTTTTCATAATAGCAATCCACTTCAGTTTGGAAAACTTCCAATGTTTCCATCTGTTTACTTTTTGTTCTGCTTTAATGATAACCCATTCCCAATTTTTTTCAGGTAAATTTTGAGAACCAAAAATAATCCCCAATATTTCCAAAGGAGTGGAGGAAATTGAAAGTCCATACCATATAGTATCATAGTGTGTGCCAGGCCCAATGAACAGACCTTTACTTTTCTCCGTATTTAATTTGGCATTGGAAACCTTCTGATATTGTACAATTTCCTTCAAAAGAGAATTAATCTGCTCTGGATGCGAAAAAAAGGCACAAATGTAATCAGCATAGGCTTGTATGCACAAAGCGTGTGGGATACCAATCCCAATAAGCCCTGCCCATTTTGGGGGTGATATAATAGAGTGAAGTAATGGGTCAAAGGTAAAAATGTACAAGAAAGGGCTCAATGGGCACATCTGTTGGACTCCACAATGTACTTTAAAACTATGACCAACAACCCCTTTTAACAAAGGTCTGACAGTAAAAAATTAGTATAACAGCCGCAACTGATTTATAAATTGTAATGGTATCTTATAAGTTTATAATACTAAACATAAGTAATGATGTAAGACCCTGTCGAAAGCCTTCTCCTGGTCTACTGTTACCATATTCCTGTCCAGCAAACCATAATACTGAACTGGGGAAATCACCAAAGAGGCATAAGCCTTTAGGTGGGCATTTAAAATATGTGCAAGAACTTTATAGTCTGTATTGAGTAAAACTATGGGTATCCAGTTTTTAATTTGAGAGTGGTCTCCTTTTTTATAGAGGTAAAATAATAACCCTTCAGAAAAGGAAGTATGTATGGTATTGTTATGAAACCAGTAAGTGTAAATTATAAATAAGCTTTCTACCAATTGCAAACAAAACTGTTTATAAAATGTGCGAGGGATCCCATCTAAGCCAGGAGCAGTATGAGGTTGTAAAGCCTTAATGGCCTGTGTGATTTCTGCTTTGGTAATGGGGGATTGTAGTTTTAAGACTTCTAATGGAAAATCTGGAACTACAACTGACTTTAAAAAAATCTGTTATAACAGTAGATGAGATATTTGAATGTGGATTTAAAGATGCATAGTGCTGCTGAATCACCACTTATAGATCCTCCAGTGAAGACACTTTCTGTCCATCTGTGGAAGCTAAAGAATCCAGAGAAACTTTATTTTTAAAAGTTTTACAGGCCTCATAGGGGTCACCTATGGGGGAGGTTTTTGTACCATCTATCAAAAGTGACTTAATAGATTTTGCTCTAGCAGTTTCAAAGGTTTTCATGGCTTCCTGTACAGTAGAGATCTGAGAAGAATAATCATATTTAGTAAGATTCAACAGAGAAATTAATCTTTGTAACTGCTGTCTGAGGGATAAATAGTTTAACAACTCTTTATTTCCAATTCTTTTACCATATTTGGAAAACCAATTTCTAACATCAGTTTTTGTGCCCATCCACCATTCACCTTTGTCAGGGTACAGAAATTCAACTGACAATCTTGCTTGAAGCAAGGCTGTCATATCCTTAATGACCACAGTGTCTTTTAAAATAGAAACATTAAGTTTCCATCTACCGTGCAAAGTGGATCTAGTGACAAACTGATGTAATGAGAAAAATAGCAATAAATGATCCGAGAATGCAACAGGTATAATGGATAGAGACCCTTTAAGAGCATTTGAAGAAATAAAAATGTAGTCTATTATAGAGGTGTAATTATTACACTTATATGTGAAATAAGGACCTTTTGTATGGAGTAAATGACAGTTAAGCAAATCGGCAGTAGAAACCATCTGTGTCAATGCATTAGAGTCACAGTATACTTTTTTCCCTTCTTCTTTTTGCCTTTTTGTTTCCTGTGATCAAACTACAATTAAAATCCCCACATAAAAATGTTTTATAATGGGTAACCGAAAAGGGCTGAATTGTTTTTAAAAGGCTTACTTTTTCCGCCTTTATTTGTGAAGTATAAACAGAAATGAATCTACAGTTCATATAATTCCATAGACCATCCAAAATCAAGGCCCTCCCAGGTACTAAATCAAATAATTTGAGTAAAGTGAAATTAAAAGAATGAAAAAGTATCCCAACCCCATCAGCGGAATCTGGGCCAAAGGACCAATACGATGGTCCCCAGAACCATTCCCGCTGAAACTGTCAAACCTGATCTTCTGTATACATCCAGGTTTCCTGGATTAAGCAAACATCAATGGTCATATCATGGAAAAACTGAAACACAGCACCTCTTTTATCATAATTCAGCAGGCTATGCACATTTAGGGAACAAACCAGACCACTAACCATTCAACAAATTCCAGATGAACAACCAACTAAGTTTTTTTCCTTCATTTCTTCACTTTCCCTTTATAATCCCCATCCATAACCATCTGAGAACCTTGGTCATTAACTGATTTCTCAGAGTCAGAATCGCCCACCTCCATTTCAGAGTCCCCCCAAGAGTTAAACAAAGCTTCATATGAGCTTTTAGTTGCCACTGGGTTAGGAGGGTCAGAGGAAATGGATTTTGAAAACCTGGAAGATCTTTTATGGGGCAAAGGGTCAGGAATAGGTAGGTCAGAGCTTTCCATTGGGGAAGTAGTTATGTCTTCATAACAAACTGGAGTGAGCATGTCTGGGGTAGTGATCTGCTGTACATTGGCCTGTGGAGTGCCATCCTGTGATGTTGTATCATCAGAAATTACAATAGAAACTGCAGGAAGAGTTTCAGTGACTGAGAGGTGGAAAGAATCAAAGGGAGGGGCAGAGTTCTTGGGGTGGGGGAGGTAGGGAAGAGTTCTTGGGGGTGAGGGGAGGTGGGAGGGTCCTGAAGAGCACAATCAGGAGAACAGGGTTTTGGCACCACAGGTGTAGCCGAATCTTGTGACTGCTGGATAAGCAATTCTGGGCTTATGCAATTTGCTTTGTTTATTGCTGCCCAAGGGCAGTCACTAAAGATATGCTCATATTCCTCACAGAGGTCACAGCGAGTATGATTAGCACGTTGCATGGTGCTCTGACCTATCTCTCCACAATTGTTACACCTAGGTTTATCACAGGTACTATAGAGATGAGTATGAGATCCACACTTGTAGCAGGCCCGAGGCTGACCAATGTAGAAGCAGACCCCACGGTCTCTACCCAAAAGGAGAGAATTAGGAATATGTTCTACGCCAGTATCCCCTTGATGGAGTTTTACTTTGTATTTCCATCCCCCAGTCCAGAATAGTTCACTGTCAAGAATAGCCTCTGGTGCACTTAGTACCTCACATTTCTGTGATATCCAATATGTGATGTCATCAACATGAACCCCTTCATTACGAAACATAACTGTTACGTATTTTATCAATGGTTTTGTCAGGGGTACAATGACAAAAGGGGTCCATGCTGGAGACGTTTTAACCTGCCCATACCTTTCCCAGAACAGATCTAGTGCATAAGAGGTTCAAAAACTCACATCATAATTATCTTCTCAGAGATATTAATAAATGCATAGAACTCTCTTGGTGAAAAATGTAAAGAATCTTTCAGTAACACTTTTTACACATATCTACCTGGTCTATCTTCTAACCCTCCCTTATATCTGATGCGAACTGCATTCCTGCATGGAGCTTCTTCTTGTTTAGATTTAGAAAAAAGATCAGACAATATGGGTTTAGAGTCTTGTGAAGTTCCTGAATCCAAGGGAGGAGGATTCACTCTATCTGTATTTTTTTCAGGTTTCAAGGGTGGAAAGGAGTCAGTAGTGTCGATGTTTGAGGAAGTCATTTTAGGAGAAGGAACAGGAGGCAAAGTAATGGTCTGATGGTCAGTTTTTAAAGGACTGTCCAATAAAGGGCTGGAAGCAATCCTGGGCTTCCATTCTGCTGAAGCTTGAGAGAGTGAAATGTCCCAGAAGGGGTCAGGAATCCAAATCCCTTCTGTCGATCATGCCCATCCTGCACCTGAAAGTGCTTTTTGAGGAGTCCATGTATCGGTGGGCTGAGTACCTGATGGATCAACATTAATGGAAGTGGAGACAGTAGGTTTATTTGAAGGGGTAGAATTAGAGTGAAAAATTTTTGTGTTCTTATTATCTGTCTCCTTTCCCTCTTGTTCTGTCCCTTCCTGTAATATCTTCTGCTGTGCTGCCCCATTTGATAATTTATGTCCAAATATAAAATTTGTAGTGTCCTCCTGAAAGTTGGGCCGAGTTTAGTAAACAATATTGGACTCAGGTTCCACAGGTTTTGGGTGTTTAAAAACAAAACTTGCCAATTTGGAAAGAGTAATTACAGGGGAAGGCAGTGCAGGAGTTGTATCCTGCAAGTCTTTGCAGTGCGAGTGTTGCTTGTTTTATAAAGCAGAAACAGAGACAACATCAAGAGACTTTCTACAGGATTCAGACTGTAGGCACGCACTACGAGTAGTGCTACTACTGCCAGTCTGACCTGAAGTCTTAGTAGAATTTCCAGGTTTAGTCACGAGAGTCTGTGCTGTTGTAAAGGACTGTGCTGTGCTAACGAGGAGCTGTGAGTTTGAATGCGAGTGAAACTCGCGGTTTTCAGCAAGAGGGAGAATTTCATTCGTGGGCAAAAATAAAGTGTTTGTTGAACAACTAGGCTCTAGGCACACACCAGAAGGGGTATTTTTGCTGCCAGCCTTATGTATCGCTGAAACAATGTAAACAGTCTCTGACTCACCCGGCCGCACTGGGGTATTATCAGGAGCAGCTGTGTCATCAGGGTGTTTGACAGGCCCAGGGTTTGGGATGACAGAAGCCTTTTCAGACTGTAAAACAACTAGTTGCTCTGTCAAATGCTTTTTTTCCAACATATGACATTCTTCTTCGAACCAGACCAATTTCAAAATTTCTTGCTGCATCACATTCAAGTTTTCAGTTAATTCTTGCTCTTTAGACACTGCTGGTTCCTTACTCAAATCTTGTGCAGAGACATAAATATCAGTGATATCCTCATCAGAAGCAGTAGGAACATTGACCAAATTTTCCACTTCAGCCTCTGGCAAACTTAGATTAGGAGTGGAGGCCTGCTCTCCCATCCGCAATACATCTGCACCCTCCGGTGCTCCAGTCAAAGTGCCCATCATGCAGTCAGATGACCTGTCCCCCTACTGATGAGTAGGGGAATTTCCACGGTGTCCTGGTCAAATTTCCCCCCATTCACTAAAAATACCACCAACAGCATAATCTGGTTCAAGGTCAGTTGGCATTCATCTGTTTCCCCCTCCTCCAGGTCGTGCCTGAAAATAAGCAGAATTTGTCTAGTGCTCTTAGCTGGTCAACAAAAACTAAATAAACAAATTTGTGCACATTAACGCCCTATATCAGTGTTTCAACAACAGCACCCCTTTCCTTTATGTTGACGATGTAATCTTTATCAGCCATGCCCCTGACATAACCAGCATCAATATTGCACTTTTCTCTGACCTCCATGTAGTCCAATCTTGGTTGTCTGTAAATAAACTCTTAATGAACCTATCCAAGATTCAGGCAATGCTCTTTAGCTCATCTTCCTGGTTACATACCAACAACACACCCCTACTAATATCCTGTGCAAATGGCTCCCTCCTAGACACAGTTACTTCCTTCAAATACTATGATTAGGGTTCACCCTGGACCCCTTTTAGACGTCACCTTGCATATCTCCTCCATATGTAAGGCCACAAACTCTACTCTTGGTCTTGCATACACAGCCTGCAAAAACTTTTCTCTCCCAGCCAGGTATACCGTAGCACATACCCTGCTGCTCCCAAGGCTCATGTATAGCCTTTCAGTCTTCGCCAATGCCTCCAACTCTGTCATGCATAAATGGACAGTGGGATATAATATTTTCCACTTCGCACTCGGTTGTCACCATCTCACCCATCACTGCCTTCTGTATGAAAAATTAGATTGGTCCTCCCCCTCTGCTCAAATGAACATAATGCCGAGGAAACTTGTTTATAAAGTATTAAAGACTAATAAACCCCTCTCCCTTGCTTCATGCCTCTAGATTTGCACGAGCCATTATACTAGGTTTCATAATAGGAGTAGTAGACAGAAGAAGAACAAAAGTGCCCAACAAGTCTGTCCACCCACATTAGTGGGAACCATTTCCCTCTCTAGAAAGTAGGTAGTCATCCAATCTCTTTTTAAATGCAGCCATGTAGGTCAGCCTGATGGTGTTGAGGGTTGAGGTGCTGGACACCACAACTCACACCACGCCAGTGACCTGGGTTCGGAAACAGAATTGGGTCATTGGCAGGGGAGGGATGGGATTGAGCATCCAGAGGACTGCTCTCCCCTCCTGGGGTGGGTACTGGGACATGCCTTGCTACCCAGTGGTCCCTGGTTGAAATTGAGGACCCTGTATGGAGTGACGCTGTTGTCATTGCATGTCCGTGCTATGAAGGGGAATCAATATGGCAAACACCCCAGAGGACCAGGGAGGCAACAGAGACCGATGGGACCGAGGCCCACATCCCATCACTGGACCAGCCCTCCCCTGGCTTTCCAAAGCTCCCCAACCTGGCTCAGGGACTGTTTCTCTAATTACAGACAAGCTGCCAGGTAGGTGGGGCAGGGCCTCCCCCGGGGGGGGGGTGATCTGGGGGGGCTGAACGAGTCCATGGTCCAGGGCAGGGTTGTTCAGCAATGTGTCTCCTGAGGAGGATGGTATCAGGCTGGGAGTAGAGGCTGAGGTCGAGTGAGTACTCCCAAGACATGCCCTGGCCTCCCCGGAGAAGAAATAGAATGTACAAGACAGATAGATAGATAGATAGATAGACAGACAGACAGACAGACAGACAGACAGACAGACAGACAGATAGATAGATAGATAGATAAATAAATAAATGCAGCCATAATACAACTCTGGACCACAGCTTCTGGCAGTGTATTCCACACTCTACCTGTTCTCTGGATAAAAGAGAAAAACTGCCCCTTTTTCCTAGCAATTTCTATATTTGCATTTTATGTGTTCTCAGGCCAGCTGGTTTTGATTGTATTTCAATCCCCATTTCTTCCACAAATTCCCTGTCACGTAAGATTTTGTACATCATAAGAAGATCGCCTCATACATGCCTTTGCTCTAATGAATGCAATCCTAAAGTCTTAAGCCTATATTCATAGGACATATGATGCACACAGAAGACCATTTTTATGTTTGCTTGCACGCATGTGCAAGAAACATAGTGCCATCATCCGAGTTTTCCAGAGGTGTGTCAGCCTCTTCCAATTCAGTCAGTGTGTTTGCAGGCACGGTCGCAGTTCGCCAATCACTGCTCCAGCTGTCTGTGACAGCTGAAAATGCAGTGGCATACAGTTGAAAGGGAGAGCTCCACTTCAGTGAGCAGAGCTCCCCCCCAACACGCACGCATATTGCGAGCTGTGATGCAGTCCCCCCCCACGCACATACAGTATAGCCGACAGGGTGCCAAATACCTATCGGCTCCAGCTCCTACTCCAAACAGTGTTACAGCTGCCACGCTGAGAGCCTCACCCCAGCATGGCACATCACAGTATGGCCGACGTAAGCCCAACTCGTCAGCTCCAGCTCCCCCAAACAGCCTTTACAGCTGCTACTGGGAGCCCACCTCAGTGTGGCACTAGCCAGTATGGCAGACAGGGGTGCCCAATCCCCCATTGGCTCCAGCCCCCCCAAACATCCTTTCCAGCTGCCATGCTGGGAGCCCATCCCAGCGTGGCAACGTCCCGTGTCGTCTTAATCATTAAAAAAAAACAAACCTGTAAATAAAAAAATGGTCCCTCGCAGTCTCCCTGCCCCCACCCGCACACACCCACTGCACACCCTGCCTCCCCACACACACACCCTCACCCCATACTTACCTCCGGAGTCCGGCGCAACGATCTTCGGTGGACCGGGAACATGTCTGCACTCTTCAAAGCCGACCGCGAACTGAGGAAATGCCGGTAAGCTGTATAATGTAATAGATAGGGTTTTTTCAACTTTGCTGCATATCTCGGGCATTTTTTGGAATTTTTGCACCAAATTTTCAACATGGGGTTTTTGGGACCCCTTCTCATGAATGCTGTCACTGTCATGGCGTTATTTGGGCCCGAAGGGTGATTTCGCAGTCACTGTGTGAAATCACCTTTCGGGACTGATTAATGAAATGACACTGCCAGAGTTCATAAGGTGGGCTCTCAAGAAGCCTATTTTGAAAATTTGGTGAAAACATTCCTAAAAATGACTGTTTTACGAGTGTGCATTGCGCAGTTCCTACGCACGCTTGTAAGTTCGCAAATTTTCAATATTTTCACTCCAGATTTTCAACATTGCCATTTTACCATACCTCCTTATGAGCAGTACAGCTGTCATTTTTCACATCTCACCCAAAATGTGTTTCCGCCCATGTAGCGCACAATGGCGCAGTCGGTGTGTGAAATTAATGTACGGGACACATTAAGAAAATCACAGTGACACTGTTTATGAGCAGAGGTCTTAAAATGGCTATGTTGAAAATTTGGTGAAAATATTCCTAAAATGACTGTTTTACGAGCATCGTTGCAGAGTTCTAAGACCGTAAGTTCTCAAATTTTTCAGTATTTTCACTCCAGATTTTCAACATTGCCTATTTTACCACACCTCCTTATGAGCAGTACAGCTGTCATTTTCACATCTTGCCCACAACGTGTTTTCCACCCATGTAGCGCACAATGGCGCAGTCGGTGTGCGAAATCAATGTATGGGACACATTAAGAAAATCACAGTGACACTGGTCATGAGCAGAGGTGTTAAAATGGCTATGTTGAAAATTTGGTGAAAAAATTCCCAAAAATGACTGTTCTAGGAGCGCACGTTGCGCAGTTCCTACACACACTGGCAAATTTGTGAATTTGTAATATTTGCACACCAGATTTTCAACAGTGCCATTATCCTTATGAGCAGTACAGCTACCATTTTTCATAACTCGCCCAAAATTTGTTTCCGCACATGTAGCGCACAATGGTACAGTCGGCGTGCAAAATCAATGTTTGGGACAGATTAAGAAAATCACAGTGACACTAGTCATGAGCAGAGGTCTTAAAATGACTATGTTGAAAATTTGGTGACAAAACTCCATAAAATGACTGTGTTACGAGTGAGTATTACTCAGTTTCCACGCACCCTCGTAAGTTCATGAATTTGTAATATTATCAGTCCAGATTTTCACCAGTGGCATTTTTCCACACCTCCTTATGAATAGTACGGCTGTCATTTTCCACAACATGGCCGAAATGTGTTTTCACACTTTAAGCGCAGAAATGCGTGGTTGCTGTGGGAAATCATTGTTCGGGACAGATAAAAAAAATCACACAGACACTGTTCATGATCGGAGGTCCCAAAATGCCTGTGTTAACAATCTGCTGCAAAACCCTAAAACTAGTTACATACGGGTGTGCGTTGCACAGCTCTCTATGCACGCCTGTGACCTCACCAGTTTTTAAGATTACACCAGATTTTCAACATTGCCATTTTTACACCTCCCTACCTAACAGTACCGCTGTCATTTTTCACATCCTATTCGGAATGTGTTTTTGCACCTGTGGTGCCAAATGCCGTAGTCAGTGTGCAAAAGCAGTTTTTGGCTAACAAACTGATATTGCCACTGTTCATGTGGTGGGGGTCACAAAAAACCATGTTGAAAATTTGGAGTGAAAATACCAACGAATGCCCAAGGCGTTATGGTTTCCGACCATAACGCCCCACCCTGTAGAGAATGACAGGCATCAGGGGTGTGACTTGGGATTCTTGCCTGTAATGCTCATACCATTCCACCCCCACCCGCACCCTGCAGCCAGTGAGAGGCATCAAGGTGTGCCTCGGACTCTTTGGGCCCAAACGTCACCCCATTCTCCTATACCGCACCCATCTCACCGTATTCCCTGATGGAATGGTGTGCACATAAGGGCCAAAGACTCCAAGGCACACTGTGACACTTGTCAGTGTCTGCAGGGTAGGGTGTGGTGAAATGGCGTGGTTGTTATGCCTGACGACCCAAAGGCACACCCCAATGCCTGTCACTCTCTGCAGGGTGGTGGTGGGGTTGGCTTCAGTGCAATACTTCACTGCCATTCCTATTATGCAGCTCTGCAACTTCTACACTACCAATGCCAATGCCAGCAAGCAAACATTCGGCATTGACAAATGCTTGTTATTTGTCTCTGTACCCTTTCAATTCTATCAGCATCTCCTCTAAGATATGGGTTCCACAACTAAGTGCAATAGTCCAGGCGTGGTCTTATATACTGTATGTTTGATAGACCAGAATTATACACTGCCTGTTCCTGGTCAGTAAGGATGCTTACTTCCTGAGATTTTTTTAATTTTTTGTTTTATTCTTTTGTTAAACAGGTAAGACTCACTATGCATAGATGCCTGTTTTCAGGGATGACCCGGGAGCACTGGGGAGGTTAAGTGGCTTGCTCAGAGTCATACAGTATGCAAGTGGAGGTTGTGGGAATCAAACCCAGGTCTGTCTGCTAGATGTACTAAGCTCATGCACAGCTCATTACTCTAACCTCTAGCCTATATTGCCAGCCCCTCAGATACTGAAAGATCATCAGATACTGCTACACTGACTATCCCCCCGTCCCGTACCAGCTTTGTTGAGATGTCCTTCTCATCCACAGCCCCCAAACTGTGGAACAGCCTCCCCCCTCTCTGTGACTGGACCAAAGAGCGGCCTTTTTCAGCTGCCAACTACTCTCTTATCTTATTCAGTGTCACCAATGCAATTGCACCTATTTCACGAAATTTCTGTGATAATTCCAGAAATATCTAATGGTTTTTGCATTTAAGCAGTAGGGGCAGCAGAGAGAAACTCTTCAGAAATTTCACAAAATATCTGGAAATAGCTGACAATGTCTGTGGCTATCACTGTATCACCAAACTTGTACCACTCCTCCCTAGGTACCAACTTTATTTCCCTTCCATCACCAGTCCTCCTAAATCAGGGGCTAGGGGAAAAAATGTTAACCTGTATATGTCTCTCTACCTTAAGCAGATCTTAGATCATGTGAAGTTATCAAACTTTGTGCCTTGACTTTTGTTAATCAATCCTTTACCATGACTAGTGTAGCTTTCTAAAATATTTATCTTTACTGAGCCCTGTTCACTGTTATCCTTCTAATGTATGCTGCTTGTCTTTATGATATCCTGTCTGTAACTGTATTGTAAACCGTGAACTGCGTACTGTAATGTCTTTACCGTTCCTGCATTGTAACCTCCCGGGTTCATGCCTGAAAATAGGCATTCACCTGCCTAGTGCACCCCACCCAGTTACCAAAAACTAAATAAATAAATAAATCCTGAGCGCAAATGATTGCAATGCCCAACATTCGCTTTATTCACACAAGTTCTCAGCATGCCCTGAACTTGTTTGAATACAGCTCACCTACAGTGCAGCCGTAACAAAGACACTAACAGGTAAGCTTAGTAGTAAGCATAACCCCCTGCTGGCCAGAGAGAGGTATGTGGCTATACTAAATATAGGCTGCCAAGGAGCAAAAGCTGTTAGAGCATCACAGAAGCATTATTAGCACTCTTGCATTTGCTGGCACTTTTCCAGTGATGTGCTGAATTTTCTCTTTTAAAAATGCTCCATTCCTTCCACCCTTTTGAAGCCTTCCTGAACCTTGCTTCACCTTGTTTGAATATAACATGATTACCCTCATCCTTCCCACCCACTGTGACCACATACACCACCACCATTGTCCACCACACACCACTTGCAACTTCCCCCACCCACTCGCAATAACCAGTCTCAACCTTCTCCAGCTCAGCCACCATAGCCAAATTAGACATCACCCTTAAAATGTTCCCACTACCGCACCGATTCAGCATCCACATTCTCATGCCATCTCAAGAAAAAAGAATATGCCATAGATGAAGGATATTGACTGGTATAGACCTTGCTTTCACCACCTCAGTGACCCACCAGCCAAATAAAGGAGAGGCAGCATGCACTAATAATAATCAGCTGTTTCTACTATGAGCACACACTGCCTTCCATTCAGTCAGACAGTGGCTGGCCGAGGTTGTGAGAGGAGGGTCTGTGTCTGTAGCCCCTTCTCTTCTTTGTCAATGTTCTTTTCCTTTTTTCTTTGGGTGGCATGGGGAGTGAAGGTGGGTGCTGCAGTGGGTAGTGGAGTATAACATTTTGCCATGGTATCTGGGGGAGAAAGGAGATTGGTACTGGGTGTTCTGAGTGGCTGGGTGAAGGGTTCTTTCTTGCCTTGGCTGGGTTGGTGGTAGTGGTGGTGGTGGTGGTAGTGGTGGTGGTGATGTGTGTATGCTGTCAGTAGGTGGGAGGAAGGGAGGTTATTTTATATTCAAACTGGGTTTGGCTGGGTGCATGTTTGAGGCTGGTGTGGAGTGGTTCAAGAGGGTGGAAGGAAAGCAAGCTACAAAATGTCACTTTACTGATGAAGGGCCACTTTGAGCAGTCTTCACCTGGTGAAGTTGACACTTTGATACATGGTACACTACACGAAGGGCTATGTGACATTGAGGCACTTCGCATAGTGTTCTGCTTAGTAGAGTTAATTTACTTTGCACATACCTACTGGAGCAATGGAGACTAAATTCACAGAAGAAGGCACAGAGAGAATACTGGCATCAGGCAGTGATGGTAAGAAATGGGAATGTCTTGAACTGGAGGAGGAGGTACGCAAAGTCTGGGACTGGAGCAGCAACACAGCAAAGTGTAAGTGCAGCAAAAAGCAAATAGGCTGGATAAGATAAATGATGCTCAACAGGCAGTCACAATTTTAACTCTGTTTTGAAGCTAGCTAGAGATCATCATAGGAATCATAGGAAGCTTCAAGTCCAGTAGCATTAGGCATATTGACTTGGTTATGTCTTCCCCCCTTCTTCCATGACCCTATCTAATGATCCCTTAAATTGGGACATATTTGTACTATGGACAGTGTGGTTAGGTAAATTATTCTAAATTGAGACCACTCTCTGGTTAAATCATTGGACCCTTGCATTTTTCTTTATTATGTTCTCTCTTTAGTTGTAAGTTGTGTCCCCTGATGTCCCTAGCCTTTTTCTTAGATACTAGACCAAACATTCCCATAAATCCATGTTCCTGTGTGCACTGTGTACTAAGCATTAATCCCCCATATTCTCCTATAGTGCAATGATTACATGCCCAATTCCCTGAGTCTATCCTCATGGCCCAAGTTCTTTACTATATGTTTGACATCAGTCTGGTTGCCCTTCTCTGCACACCCTCCAATCTCTTAACAACTCCTTTCCTTTGTGGCACCCAAAACTGGACACAGTACTCGATGTGAGGCCTCATAAGGGCAGCATACAAGGACTTTAGGAATTCTCTTTCCCCGACCTTAATATTTCTATTTATGCATCCAAGTAGTCTGTTCCCTTTACAAGGTATGACTTTACAGTGTTGGGAAAATTTCAGTGTATTGCTAACCAACACTCCCAGATCCTTCTCTAAATCTGACAGTTGTAATTTCCTTCCATTCATAAAATACCTGGCCTTTGCATTCTTTGGACCAGAATGCATCACCTTGCATTTATTTATGTTGAATTTAAGTTTTTTACTAGCAACCCTGTTGATTACCATGTCTATGTCTTTTTGAAATTTTTGTGCCTCCTCTTTATTATTCACTATGGCCCCCATTTTGGTGACATCAGTGAATTTGCACATCCATGCATAATTCATTGGAAATAAAAACATATTAAATAGTACCGGACCCAACACTGAGCCTTGAGGCAATCCACTAGTCACCTCAGACCAGCTTGAAAGATGACCTCTTAAACTCACTCTCTGCTTTCTACTTTTTAACCAGGAGCTCATCAAACCTGTCACATTTTTATTTATTCCAAAATGAGACACAGCATTAAGTAGCTTGTAGTGGGAAACTGAGTCAAATGCTTTGGTGACATCTAGATACACTACATCCACTGAAACATTTTTATCCATTGCCAGACTGACAGGTTCAAAGAAATACATTAAGTTCATCAGACATGATCTGCCTTTCCTGAATTCACGTTGCAGTGCATCATTCTGCCCCGAGTTCTCCAGGTGCTGTTCTAGACTATCTTTAATAATGGCCTCTAATATCTTCCTTAGTATAGATGTTATACTCACTGAAAGATAATTCTCACATTTTGCTCTGTCTCTTTTCTTATAAATAGGCATTACGTGAGCCACCATCCGATCCTCCACTACTCTTTTCTCATCAAGAGATTTCTGGACGCTGTCTATTATAAGTTCTGCTATCAACTCTGCTACATTCCTTTAATAACCTAGGGTGGAGACCATCAGGGCCTGGTGACTTTGTTGGGTCAAGTTTCCTTAATCTTAGCACAATCTTAGAGGGTTCTATTTTTATAATACTTTCATGTGTATATCCTCCCTGCCAGGGCTGGGCATTGGGTCAGATCACAAGTTCGGGCCGTTTAGGTTTGGCAGTGTTTGGAATTAATGGTCCAAATTGGGTTTCACACTACCAAACCCAAAACAGAAATCCAAAACTTCAGAAAGCAGTTGCATATGTATTTAATAACAACAACAACAAAAAGATCCAGAGCATTTTTTACTCTGAATGCAGCCACTCCAGCTCCCAATGTGTGTGTGTGTGGGGGGGGGTATCACCACTGTGAGGAGACTTCACAGGGGACACAATGAAAGACATGCAGTAAATCCAGTAATGGCATTTAATTTCGGGCCACGTTTTGCCCAGCCAGGCACAAAATTGGCCTGTCAGGTCAAATTTGCCAACTAGCATGGCCCTATTAGTTTGTTTCTCTTCTTTTAGGTGCACAGTTATAAAGAACTTAGTGATGCAACAAAGTAAAACTTCATCAGTGAAGGTTATGTGAAGCCAGCATCTTCATGCTACCTGTAATGGGGCTAACTTTTCCAACTTCACCCCAACTTCATGTTGCAATGTTCTAATTTGTGTTTCCTTTGTACATTATTTATGATTAATAATAAGTTACTCCTATTAATTGCCCCTACAGACAGAGCCTAGGAATGTCCAGTTGCTGTTGGGGGGGACACAGATACTGGAGAGGAGGTCTGGCACAGGAATATATATATCCCACCCCTATTCAGACACACATATGCACACTTCCAAAGCAGGGTTTGGATTACATCTGACAAAATCAGATTAATCGGATTCCGAGCTTTTTTTTTTGAATTTTTGAATTTTCGTATCAAAGGCAGAAAAATCTGAATTGGAAAAGATTTGATTGGATGCAGAATTGGAATCAGCTTCAGAATCTGCGTCCGACTGCAATACAAACAGTCTGTGACTCTAAAATCCCTTGCCCCCTTGTACCTTGAATTGACTTGAGTGCTGCTGTCATCCACTGTGGGTAGTGGTGGGCATGTCCACATAGACTAGTTTGGCTCCATCTCATGCATCTCAAAACTTTCCAGCCTGGTTGCTCTCCAGTGAAGTAGGTACAGTGGTCAACAGGGAATCTTTCCCCAATAATTCTGGTAGTCCGGTAGTGACTCCAACAACACCTGACTTGGTCCCTCCAGTCCCCAACCTGCCAGCCACTACATTTCTGATCTCTCAGTGGTCACTGACTGACCTGACATTGACACTTAGTCTCTCTTTGGCCCTGTTGGGCTCGGACCTTGTCCTCCTATTGCCAGCCATGCATTGCCCATTTCTGCCGGGTGCTGTGGAGGTCTGGAATTGGATTGTTTTGTTTTGAGCATGCTGGATTACTAATTGTGGGAGTGGACTACTACTGGTGGGAGCGGGAGGTGGCCTACCAGCACCAATTCCTAGGTTGATGGCTTGGCATGTCCTAGTCAAAGATGCAGAATTGGGAGCTGGGAACCCCAGGGTTTAGAACAGTTTGACCACCCCAATACCTAGAAGGCACCTCAGCTAAAGCTTACTTTGGTTCAGCAGCAGAGTGTTAGACTGTGAGTGGAAAAACTGTAATGGGCTGGAGGAAGACATCACCATCTGCTACACACCATCATGGATTTGTTTTTAGCTATGCTTCCACCGGGACTTGGGAACAGGATACATAGATACATAGATACATAGACAGTGTCGGCAGATAAGGGCCTATGGCCCACCCAGTCTGCCCATTTGAGCTTGTAAGTTCAGTTTGTTTTCCTAGAAGTCTGTTGCCCCTTACCCCTGACCTCCAGAATTCCTTTATGTCTATCCCATGCATTCTTAAATCCCGTGATTGTTTCAGCCCCCACCACTTCCTCTGGCAGGGTGTTCCACTTGTCCAACACCCATTTTGTGAAGAAATTCTTCCTCATGTTTCCTCTGAATCGTCCTCCCTCTAACTTCATCCCATGCCCTGTAGTCCTGGAACATCTTTTTCACTTAAAAATAGTGTATTCCTGCACCCTGTTCCTCCCTGTAAGATACTTGTATGTCTCTATCATATCCCCTCTCTCCCTTCTCTCCTCCAGGGAGTACATGTTCAGTTCCTTCAACCTGTCTTCATAGGACTTGTGATGCAATCCATGCACCATCTTTGTTGCCTCCTCTGAACCTTCTCTACCCTGTCTATGTCCTTACATAGGTATGGTCTCCAGAACTGTACACTGTACTCCAGGTGGGGCCTCACTAGTGTCTTGTATAGCGGAATTATGACCTCCCTTTTCCTGCTGGTGATGCCCTGCCTGTTCATCCCAGCATCCTATTTGCTTTACCTGCTGCCTTGTCCACTGTTTCCCTACCTTGGGGTCATCAGAGATGATAACCCCAAGATCCCTTTCCTGCTTGATGCATGCTATATCCTCACCCCCAACTGATATATTGTGCCAGGGTTTTGTGCCCCATATGCATTATTTTGCACTTCCTTGCATTGAATTTCAACTGCCAAACCCTGACCATTCTTCAAGTTTCTGCAGGTCCCTTCTCATTCTGTCTACACCCTCTGGTGTGTCTACTCTGTTACAGAGCTTTGTGTCATCAGCGAACAGTGAAATTCTGCCTTCTAGGTCCTGCGCAATGTCACTGATGAAGATGTTGAATAGGACCGGTCCCAGCACTGATCCCTGTGGTACCCCACTGGTCACTCTTCCCTCTGTGGAATGACAGCTATTTACCACCACCCTCTGTGTCCTGCCACCAAGCCAGTTACCTACCCACCACACTACTGTCCTGCCCACACCCATATTCCCCAGTTTGTGTAATAGTCTTCTATGTGGCACAGTGTCAAAGGCCTTGCTGAAGTCCAGATAAGCCATGTCCACTGCCCTCCCCTGATCCACCTCCCTAGTCACCCAGTCAAAAAATTCAACGAGGTTGGTCTGACATGACCTCCCCTTGGTGAAACCATGCTGCCTTGGGTCCTGTAGTCCATTGACAACCAGATGTTCCACCAATCTCTCCTTCAGTAGTGCTTCCATGATCTTCCCCACTACTGAGGTGAGGCTGACTGGTCTGTAGTTCCCTGCTTCCTCTTTGTTCCCACTTTTGTATAAGGGGACTACATCTGCTGTCCTCCAGTCTTTGGGTACCTCCCCTGTTTCCAGTGATCGGCTAAACAGGATAGCCAGAGGTTCAGCCACCACCTCTCTTAGTTCTTTAAGGACCCTGGGGTGCACCCCATCTGGCCCCATTGCTTTATCAACTCTTATTACTTCCAGTTCTTCGGACCCTTTCTCGTGTAAAGGGACTTGTGTCCATTTCTGCACCATTCTCACCCCTTGTACTCCCTTCAGACCCATTACCCTCCTCTTCCTCAGTAAAGACTGAGCAGAAATACCTGTTCAGTATATCATCTTTACTGTTGTCATCCTCCACGCGGCCCCCATCCTCCCCCTTCAGTCTCACTATCCCTCCCTTTGTCTTTCTTTTTTCACTTATGTGAATGGAAGGATGGAAGGGACAGGAGTGATGTCAGATTGTTGTTGCTTCAGCTGCATTTGGGGTGGGGGCATTGACTAACTTCTGGGAGATGGACTGGAGCTGGAGGGGTAGGAATGCCTGGCAAGCAAATGGTGGGGGTCAATTTGGTGGCAGTGAGTTGATGGCAACTTGGAGGCAAGTCTAAGAGACAAGAGGAGTTGGATGGAGCAGCACTATCGTTGCAAGACCCCACACACACCAGTGACTGGCTGTCTACAGTTGAACAGTACAGTACAGTATAGTACAGTAAAGTCCAGCTCAGAACCAGCTCAAAGGTATGCTGCTTGTGTGACTGTATGGAGGGAAGTGAGATGACTTGGAGAGCAGACTTAAATGTGTGTCATTATGATACTGTCTTTTGTTTTGTAAGGTGGTATTTTACTATTTATTGTGATACACTGGCATAGGGGGAGGTTTACTTTTAGGTGCGGATGAGGAATTAGAAAATCGGATTCCATTTTTGATTCCATTCTGATCTGGTAAATGGACTCGGATTCGAATCAGAGGTGGAATTGGAATTTCTGTAATTCTTATCAAGTGTAGGCAGAATGGATTCTATGGGAATCCAATCACCCCAGCTCCAAAGCTTACACAGACACACACACCTCCTCTTGAGATGCACACAGACACAGACAGACAGACAAACACACACACACGCACATGCACATGCGCACACACACTCATACATGGGCCCTACCACATCACTACTCAGTGGTAGACCTGCTGTTTGTTTCTACAGGTGCACTGCAGACCAGAATAACTGTACTAGTTCCCACAGCCAGCCCCTGGTTGTCAGGGAAAGTTATGGGAGTGAGGCCCAACAAGGGAAGGGATAACACCCACATATACACATAGTGGTACCTGCCTCCCTGTCACACAGACAGATAGCAGCTCCCTTCCCCCACACACACTAAAAGCACAGCCTACCAGTAATCCTCCTGTCATTTCCTACAAAAATGACCACTGGGAACATAGGGCTTTGTGTGCAAGAAGAGGCAGCTTGGCCAGGCTGACTAGTAGTTTTCATGACCTTGTTTTTCATACAGACATGATAGTAGGGCAAAATAAAGGAATGGATAATTACCCCAAACACACACACACATACACACACACACACCCCCACCCTATCATGGCACCACCCATTGACACACCCACTGACAATTCCTGCAGGAGCCACCACCAGGAAGGAAGGGCTTTGCATGCAAGCACCAATGGCTTTGTCAGGCCATCTGCAGTATTTTCCATCACTCTAACTGTCTGCAGATACCTATAATAGTAGTACTGGAATAAGTGCCAAAGGGTTTGTGTTTGCATATGTGTGTGTGTGTGTGTGTGTGTGTGCGCGCACGCGTGTGTCTGTGTATGTGTGCGTGCTCACAGCATGCAAGACTTCTGTTTCTGCTAGAACCTGCTGTAGATGACAATGGCTGCTTCTTTTTAACCTTAATGTGTAAGGTCCTGCTGTCTTACAGCAAACATCAAATGCAATACAACCTTAAATATGCTAATGTTAAGCCAACAAATTCTAGCAAGAGCCAATATGACTGCAGCTAAGGTCTGGTAGAACATGGCACTGTCCACCATGTCCAAGATGGCTGCCGGAGTTCTCTTCACATGTATGTTGGGACCTGCACAAAATGAGATAAATACAATATTGGAGTGAGTCCTGACCCAATGTATGGGCCTAGCAGGCCCCAGCACACATGTCGATACATTGTGGGTGAGGTTTCCTGACTCACCACATGGTGTGGCATCTGTGCCAAAACACTGCTCTGTCCCTACCCAGGCTGGGGCTGGTGCTGCATGCTGCAGCACCTACCCCATCAGCCTTGTAGCAGTAAACCAGCTCACTGAGTTCACACCTGAATTCAGCTCACTGGCACGGTAAGGCAACGTGTTCCCCAGTGGTGCAACAGACATCTCTGAAAGCAATGTTACTTAATAAATTCTTTGTTTTTTTAACATTTTGACCCCAATCTTTCAAAATAATCTTCTTATGACACCACCTCATAAACCCCATAGGTGACAATTTTCAAATCTGTGCCGAAACGCCATTCTGTGCCTCATGTGCGAAAACAAGTTTCAGACAGGATGTGAAAAATGACAGCTGTACTGTTCATGAGGTGTTGTGAAAAAATGACTATGTTGAAAATTTGTAGTCAAAATATTGAAAATTACCAAAGTTATGGGCATGCTTAGAAAAGTTCAATGAATGCTTGTAACTCAGTCATTCTTAGGAAATTGTTTACCAGATTTTCAACAAGGCCTTTTTAGAACCCCACCTCATGAACTCTGCAGGTGAAATTTTGTTATTCAGTCCCGAAAGGTGAATTTGTGCAGTGACCGTGAAATCACCTTCCAGGCCCAATTAACAAAATCACATTGACAGTGTTCATGATGTGGGGTTCCAAAAAGGTTATGTTGAAAATTTGGTGAAAAATGTTCTAAAAATGCCAAAGTTATGAACATAAGTTGAAAAGGTCACTGAAATACATTACGCAGCACTTACCTTGATTCCTCAGTTCATGGTTCGGCTTTGAAGAGTGCAGATGTGTCTTGGTCCACAAAGGATGGCAGCGTACAACCTTGGCAGGTAAGTATAGGGTAAGGGGGAGGTGTCGGGTGGTAGCTACTCAGTGGGATGGTCGTGATGGGGGGATGGGGATGGTGCTGATGACAAGGTACAGTTTTCTTTATTTCAGGCTAACAAAAAGACAGGACTGTTTTTTAGTTTCAGGAGTTACTTGCTGCTTTTGGTGTCATTAACTTGCCCAATCCCCATTCCTCAGGACACATCTGTAAACAAGATTTCAATGTAGCTTTGTTTTCTCCAGGATTAAATAAGTAAATAAATGAATAAACATAACCACCTTGTGTTTCCAGTATGCATCTTTTGCTTATTTCACAATTAATTGCTTTGTGCTCAATCAGTCAAATACTGTCTCCATTGTATCTGACTACAAGAAATGTTTGACAGGTTGCACAAATTGAGCCAATAAAACTTTTAAAAGAAATACTTTAAAAACATTAACTGACTATAAAGGCTTTGGTGTTATACGCAATCAGTCCCTGCATATTTCTTTCCATATGCGGTCATTGGTATCAAATGCATGCTGAAAACCTGGTACCTTTTACACAGTAATTGATTGTCTCTCTCAAGATATGAGGAAGTTCCTTGTCATATGCATGATCTTGCCAATGATTGGCTTAGGGGATGTAATCTATGTCATTGCCAGAAAATGACACTTTCAAAACTGGATACTGGGTGAAATGCTCGCTGTTCATTTATCATTTATTTGTTTATTTGTTTATTTCAGAATTTGGAAAATACCTTTGAGTCAAAGACTCCTTTACAAAGGTTCCACGTCACATATAATAGATACAGACACACATTACCGTAATTGTTACAGAGCAAAAGTTAAGTTTGTCACAGGAACAGTTAGGCTAACATTCAGGAACTAGTGCTGTTTAAGACAGTTAAAAAAACTGGATGCTTAACAATCCCAGGGAGAACAGAACTAAGAGCTATGAGCAGGAGGTGGGCCCGAGGCCATTGTCAGTGGTAGAGGGAAGGGGGACCCGGTTCAGGTACAGTCGCAGCCGCTTGTGGACTGGAGGTGGGCCCTAAGGTGAGTCTTAAATTGACCAATTCTTTGTTCATAAAGCAAGGAGGAGGGTAGGTTATTCATCTACAAGGGGGCCCTATAGCAAAAGGATCTTTGGAATTGAGCTTTGAGACATGAAGGGATGGAGAAGAGATGCGTATCAGAGCTACGGGTGTGTTTAACTTTTGAGTCTGTGGTGATTAAAGGGGCGAGTGCTGAGGGCGAGAGGCCAATGGTGATTTTTTTTTGCCAGAACATAGGTGTGGAACCTGATTCTGTTGTCAAGATTAAGCCAATTGGTGTCCTTATATAAAGAACAGGTATGGGTGAGTCTATCACACCCCAATATCAGATGACAGGCCTTGTTTAGGACAAGTTGAAGTCTACCGAGGGCTGAGGTGCTTGCCCCTCCAAAAGTCAGTAGGTCATAGTCGAGCAGGGAGAGTACCAAGGAGGAGACAGCAAGCCTAAGGACATCAAGGGTAAGGCAATGTTTAAAGCGGTGCAAGAGCCCTAGCCTAATATTTAGGGCCTTAGATAGTTGATGTATATGCTCATAATAGGTAAGGCCAGTGTCCAAGGTGATGCCCAGATATTTAAAGGAATCCACAAGTTCCAGGGGAGTCTGGGTCGCAGATAGTATTTGTGGGAAAAGCCCTATCCTGGCATTCTGCAGATGTGCGAATAGCATACCTTTGTTTTTTTTATAGTTAATAATAAGGCGTTGTGAGGAGAACCAGCTTTCGACAGCGTTGAAGGAGGACTGGAGGGACTGGTGGAGTTGAAGGGGGTCTGAGCTGGAGGAGAAGATGATAGCATCATCTGCATATAGTAATAGGTTGGAGGGGCAGGATGTGGGGAGGGAGTTTAGGAAGAGGCTGAATAGAAGGGGACCCAAAATGGACCCTTTTGGAACACCTGAGAGGACAGGAGATTTGGTGGATAGGGTATTGCCAATTTTGACTTGAAGGGTCCGTTCGCAAGGTAGTCAGAGAACCATCCCACAGCTTCCTGAGAGAGACCCAGGTTGATCAAGGAGGTTTGGAGAAGAGAATGGTGAATGGTATCAAAGGCCTTTGTGAGGTCTATGAAGATCGCACCAGTGATGTGGCCTTTATCCAGTGCAGTATGGATGTGCGATGTAAGTTCAAGCAAGGCAGTAGTCGTGCTGTGACCTTTATGGAAACCATGTTGTTGTTTGCAGAGAAGGTTATATTTATTGAGGTGGTCAGTGAGCTGATCCAAAACAATCCTCTCTAAGGCCTTGGAGAGGGGAGGAAGTATGGAGATAGGGCAGTAATTGTTAGCAGAGGAGCGGTCACCACCTTTAAATATAGGCGTGATAGAGGCAGATTTCCATATGGCAGGAAATTTACCTAGAGAAAGGGAGAGGTTTAAAATGTGGGTGAGAGGAACCAGGACTTCCTTAAGGGTGAGCTGAAGAATTCTGAGATCAAGGGAGTCGGCGCTGGAGGAGGCGTGGCTAAGGGCAGTAGTAAGGTACAGTTCAGCTGACTTAGAGATGCAGCGCAGATAAAAGGGGGGGAGCACCGGAGTGGGGAGAAGGTGTGCTAGGAGCTGGAGGATTGTAGAAATTCGGGGGAAGAACATTGCTAAGGTTGGAGAAGGCATCGCTGAAAACTGCAGCAATGTGAGTGGGTCAGTGGTCAAGGACCCGTTTGACATGACTTGAGTGGGAACCGGGTTAGGGACCTTACCGCATATTTCCTTAATGTTGTTCCAGAACTTGCGGCCAGAGCCCCAGGACGAGGTTAAGGTGGATTTATAGTATTCTACTTTGGCTTTGCGAATGGCCCAAGTGCACTTGTTCCGAGCCATTCTATAATTCTGCCTATCATGGGGGAGGCCGGACTCAATGGAGGGCTGCCACAATGAGTCTCTGGTTCGCATTAAAGTCTTGAGCTGTTCAGTGAACTAAGATACATGATTGCCTTTAACCGTTCTTTTAGTGAAAGGTGCATAGAGGTTGCATATACTATTGTAGGACAGGGTAAATAGGTCCAAGGCACTATCAAGGTTTATGGTGTTTGAAATGATGGACCAATCCAAGGCCCTAAGGTGAGCTTTTAATTGTGCCAGTTTACCAGGACCAACTTTATGTTGCTCAATTATTTTGGGAGGGGATCTTGGGGTTTTACAGGACCAGAAGCAGAGAACTGGTGAGTGGTCATGAGGGCATTTGGTAGGATGGAGACATTAATGATCTTGTGTGGACAATTGGAGAAGATGAGGTCCAGTAGGGAGGAGGATCCAACCCGCGGGTCCAAGCGGGTAGGGGAAGTGACCAGTTGAGTTAGGTCTTGGGCTGTGGCAATATCAACGAGAGGGATGACATCCTTAATTAGCCAATTGATATTAAAATCTCCAAGTACAAGTAATTCCAACTGTGATGGTAGTGTGTCCAGATATGATAATAACGCTTGGAAGGCTGATTTTTGATCCCTTGGGGGAATGTATACTGTTGTTATATATAAAGGGTTTTGGGCTCGTCCCAATGACAGTTTGACAGTGAGGGCCTGTGGGCCAGCCCCCAGCTGAGGGGAGTGGAGTAGGTGACCTTGCAAGGTGTCCTTAGTATAGAGGGCACAGCCACCCCCATGCTTACCTTGTCGATCCGCACTGTAAAGGGTAAACCTGGGCAGGGATACAGAAGAATCAGGGTTCCGAGGGGTGAGCCAGGTTTCACACACTGCTATGACATCCAGTTGATGCTGTAGTACCCAGCCCTGGAAGGAGCCCCACTTTTTTAGGATGCTACAAATATTGAGAGAGGCAATGTGCAGCGGACCCAGTGTATGTTGTGGAGGCACCATGACTATTGGTGGTCCAGGATTAGGATTGATATTCCCTGACAAGAGGAGGAGGAGAAGAAGGAACCTTGAGATGGGATTCCAGGAGCACTTCCTCTTTTTATAGAGGGATAGCTGGGTAGGTGGCATAGTAGAGGAAACGGTAGGAATGGGTAGTGCCTGTGCCTTGAGGTAGGCCTGAAGGAGGTAATGAAAGTCTGGGGTGGATGACAGTGTTACATGCTGTGGTAACTGGGTGTGGACAGCTCCAAGAGGCGAAGCCAGGATTGAAAGCCTAGGCAGGCATTCATAGTGAGTGTCAGGAGTGTAAGCTGTATGCCCAGCCCCTTTAATGGGGTCATGGGGGGGGGGAAGAGCGGCTACCCATATATTAACTAGCTGCCATGAGTCCAGACTGAGGTCAATTGCAGAGGGGGGGGTGCATCAGGGTACGACAGGGAGGGGAACTGAGCAGAGGGAAAAAAATGACAAAGCAGCAGAATTATAGCAATCATCCTAACACTAAAAGTGGAAAGATCAAGGGTGAACAGTGACACAGGATAGCTAGCAGTAGAGCAGCCTCTAGTGGTTGAACAGTATAAGCTGCTAACGGAGATCTAGGCTGATTGGTTAAAGCTGCCTATAAAAGGGAGTGCTCAGCAAGGCTGGTGGCGGGGGTGGTGGGGAGCAGATGCCCTGTGTCGGCGGGGCCAAAATGCAGGTAGCAGAGACCTTCTCCATAGCTCGGTAGCTCAGTGCACTCCACTCCGGCATACCTTGTGTGCGATTCGGGGGTGGGGAGGCGCCTTAACCACTAGCCCTCTCAACCTCCTGAAAGCCTGTGGAGAAAGTAAAGGACAGGTAAGGGATTTAAGAAGTTGAGATAGAGAACAAGGGGGAGGGATATAGAAGCGAGTGAGCATGTAATGAAATCAGAGTAACTCACAGAGCGGAGTAAACGCTTGCTTGGCTGCTCAACTTATTTTCTTTAATCTCTAAAGTCCTTAAGTAAATTTAATCTCTAAAAGCCCTTAAACTCTTTAAATATGCAAGGTACAGTTATTAAGGCACCCGCCTTTGCTCCGAGGGAAATTTAAACACTAAAAGCCCTTAAACTCTTTTAAATATGCAAGGTACAGTTGTTAAGGCACCCGCCTTTGCTCCGAGGTAAATTTAAACACTAAAAGCCCTTAAACTCTTTTAAATATGCCAGGTACAGTTGTTAAGGCACCCGCCTTTGCTCCAAGGGATATTTAAACACTAAAAGCCCTTAAATAAATCTTGGAACAGTTCTTAAGTCACCAGTCTGTTGGTACCAATAACACTGAATCTTTCTTAATGAATCCCACAGCAGGAAACTATCTCCATATGTACACCGACAGTAAAATGGTGCCAAGATTTAAAAAATGAAAATGCAGGCAGCAGAGTCCTCCTCCATAGCTCAGTAGCTCAGTGCACTCCACTCCGATGTACCTTGTGTTGCGATTCGGGGGGTGGGGGTCGAGGAGGCACCATAACCACCTAGCCCTCTTGACCTCCTGAAAGCCCCGTATTGCGATTCGGGGGGTGGGGAGGGCGCCATAACCACTAGCCCGCCGACCTCCTGAAAGCCTTGTGTTGCGATTCGGGGTGGGGGGTGGGAGGCGCTGTAATCACTAGCCCTCGACCTCCTGAAAGCCTTGTGTTGCGATTCAGGGGTGGGGGTGAGGAGGCACCATAACCACTAGCCCTCTTGACCTCCTGAAAGTCTTGTGTTGTGATTCGGGGGGTGGGGTGGGGGAGGCACCATAACCACTAGCCCTCTCGTTCAGTGGCATACCCAGATATTTTTATGGAGGATTTTTTTTATAACTTAGGTCACTACCTGTTTAAACATTTTTTTTGAAAGAATACAGGTCCAGACCCTGATAATTTAAACCCCAGATTTTTATTAGAAACTCCAAAGCCTTAGCTATCCCTCTGACAATTATCTTTAACAAATCCTTATCTCAAGGTATGGTTCCATAGGACTGGCAAAAGGCCATAGTTAGACCCATCTTCAAATAAGGTTCTCAATCAAATACTGAGAACTATCGTCATATTAGTCTGACCTCGGTCATCTGCAAGTTAATGGAAAAAATAATTAAATCCCTATTAGAAAAAGAAATGGAAATCCTTAACATTGTAGATTTGTCCCAGCATGGCTTTAAGCAATGCCACTCATGTACTTCTAATCTTATAGCATTTTACAATCATATAAGTCAAAGTCTCAACTCTCAGCCCCCCATGGATGTAATCTTGCTAGACTACAGTTGTGCTTTTGACAGGGTATCTCATGGCAAACTCATTGATAAGCTCAACATGCTTGGATTTTCCATTCACTTAGTCCAATGGGTAAATAGCTGGTTATCTAACAGATCCCAACAAGTAAAAATCAATGGAACCCAATCGGACATGGGATTTCTGAGTAAACACTAAATTGGGGGAGTTGACTGTATTGGAAATAGAATTACATTGGCAGAAGACTTATGGATTATTGAACAATGGGCTCATACCAATGATATGTCATTCAACATAGAAAAATGTATTGTCCTGCACTTTGGTAGAGATAACCCCAAACTGACTTATATCCTAAATAACATCCCCTTGAAATCCTCAGGTAGTGAGAGAGACCTGGGCATAATAGTTAATAATAAACTTTCCTTCACACAACAATGTACAAAAATTGCTAAACTATCCAAATCGACTTCTTAAATGCATAAACCGCACCTTTATTTCTAAGATAGAAGAATGCCTAATACCACTATATAGGACTCATGTTAGACCATATTCAGACTATGGTTCTCTGTTTTGGAGTCCCTATCTTATTAAGGACATTGAAAGGATGGAGTAAATACAGAGACAGGCAACCAGGATAGTCCCACATTTAGCTTCAAAAAATTACACTGAGAGACTGCATGCCACAGACCTCCACTCCCTACAACAAAGAAGATGCGGAGATGACCTCCTGTTTCTTTTTAAACTTCAGCGTTCACCTACACTACTGCAGCAGTGTGTTGTCCACAATGAACAACTTGAAGTTAGCAAGGTAAAAACTCATAAAAGACTTAACTTTTTCACAGTTAGAACACTTAGAGTTTGGAAAAGGCTTCCACAAGAACTCATAGATCTCAACAACTTCATTGCCTTTAAGAAAGGCTTAGATAGCTGGCCAACTGTTAACCAAATTTGGGAATATTGACCCACAATGTAGTGGGAGACAATCTTGATGGGCTTCAGCCTTCTTTTGTCCTGTCCTACCAAGTAACCAAGTAACTAAATAAATAAAAATTGTAACTGCAAGCAGGCAGCAGTACAACTAGGAGGAGACACTGGTATAATTAGGCAGACACAAAACTATAACTGTGAAACTACAATAACTGGTATCATATACAACTTTGGTAGAACTGTGAATAGACATTGGTATACCTGGGAGTAGATGCTTCTATTACTGACATACTGAGAACTTGGTGTAACTGGCAGTAGACCCTGGGAAAACTGGTATGCCTGTGTTGTAACTTGGAGGAGATACTGGCATAACTAGATAACTTAGAGAAGACACTGGTAGAACGTGATGAGACTTCTGTAGTAACTGAGAGGAAACACTGGTGTACTGGTAAAAATGGGAGAATATGTCCTTTCCCACAAGGATTTCTGGAATTACCTCCAACTAGCAGTACAATAGATACTGCACTCTGTAGTACACAATTTCGGATCACACTTCTATCATCAAAACTGTTGTGTTTGTGGCTCATAGTCAGCAAAGGGAAAGTAGGGACCATGTACAACACCACTGTAGACAACATCAAGGACCCAATGGCAAAAGCTAGACATAAGTGGGAACATGCCCAGAGTATTACTATCACAGAAGACTGATGGGCCCAGATTGGTATGGCGGCACCCCGTTGCCCACATTGCCAGTAGAGTGTCCATTCCCATAGCTCCACATCCCTGCCAAACTAACAATATGACTTAAACTAAACTTATCAGTTTACAGGGAGCACCAGTCTAGCTTGGTATAGCACCAGCAGCCCTTCCCCGAGGACACTGGGTGTTGTAGTTGTCATTATAGTCAGCAGCTGCCTATATCACCCTGTAGAATTACAAATCCCAGCCAAGAAACCCAGGACACTGTTGCAGATGGCACATCCCTCATTAATTATTTCAGTTTCATAAACGTATATGAAATGAGCCATGGGCACTCTTTGAGAGCTTACAGCTGAAATTGAACTCCCCTTCCTTTGTTCCAGAATATACATATTGAGGTCATTTTATTCTCTCCTCTTTGGGCATTTGATAGAGACCTTTCACCTTTTAGTAGTTCTCCTCTGGACTGCTTCCACTCTGGCTATGTCCTTCCAGGGATGTGGTCTCCAAAACTGGACACTATACTCTAGGTGGGGTCTTCCCAGTGATTCCAGTGATCTATAAAGAGGGAACACCACCTCCCTCTTTCTGCTGGTGACACCTTTCCCTATGCACCCCAGTATCCCGCTAGCCCCCCTGACTGCCTTGTCACATTGTCTTGCCACCTTTTGGTCATTTGATGTGATTACCCCCGGGTCTCATTCCTGCTTGGTGGTTGTCAATATGACTCCACCCCTTTGTATTCTTCTCCCAGGTTTCTGTGCCCTAAGTGCATTATTTTGCACTTTTTTGTTTTAAGACGCATCTGCCATATCCTTGACCACTCCTCTAGATTTCTTAGGCCTCTACTCATCCTTTCCACCCCTCTGGACAGTCCACCCTAAATACAGATGTTGGTGTCATCTACAAAGGGCAGACCTTCCTTTTCAGCTCCTCTGCAATGTCACATATAAAGACATTAAAGAGGACTGGTCCTAGTCCTGATCCCTGAGGCACCCAAGTGGTCACCCTTCCTTTCCTTGGAGTGAACTCAGAATTCACCAACCAAGCAGTATAATAAATGGCTTAAAATGAACTGCCTCATTGCCTCTGTAATTTATTTATGAGGTCACAGATAGTGAGGTCAAACATTGAAATGAAGAATGAACAGCAATAGTACTGCATACTGGAAGTCAGCCTCCAGGTAAAGTGCTGTTTCATACATTATACTGTACCTTGTACTTTAAAGCTGAAAATCTTCTGCGACAGCCCCAAACTTACCACTTAGCTTTTCTGGGACCTTTGGAGTCCACACTGCACTAACCTTCAAGGAGGCCAGCTTGGGTTCATGAATGGGTAAGCTATACTGGAGTAGAATGGCACAGTGTTTCCATCTGGGGAAGTGGTATGCGGTACCTAACAAATAAAACAAATGTTACCATCTCCAGGAAAAATACAATATCTGTTCACACACAACAACCTTTTCCCCACATAGCAATATTACCCTCCAAGCAATAACCAGGAATACCAAATTGTAACATAAACTAACTTCAGATGTATTATAGCGGAGGGATAAAATGGAGGAAACAGCTTAACAATCAACAACTTTTGTTCAACAGTTGTACCCTCACACAGTCCCAGTACCCTCCCTGCGGGAGCACATGGCTTTCCTTCCAAATGAAATTTCATGCCACTCCCTGATGACGTGCTGAGGGAAACCAGTTAGAGTTTAGTGTGAGGGGCTTCTGCTGGTAAGAGGTTACTTTTACCTATTGTGGCTGTTTGCAATGGAATACAATTTTTGAACCTGCTTTGTTACTAAAAAGTGTTTCACTGCATTTAGGAGGTTGGAGGGTGGTGCTGAATTCTTGTTCTCAGTTCGTGTTTTTTGTTGCTCACCCAGGCCATGGGGCAGCTCTTGTGTGCTTTGGAATTGATACTTTTAAGTTCACCTATGGTAGCCACCTCTTGAGCAACCAGATTATTTGTGTTCTCAGCCACATGGTATTAGTGCCTTAGTTCCTGGTTTATGACAATAAGTCAACGGGAGCTAGGATGTTGACTAACCTTGGTGAAATCCATATTAACAACACAAAAAACAGTGGGGGAATTCAAGAATGCTTGGGACAAATATAAGGCAATTCTTGTGGGGGGGTAGAAAGAAATAGGCTGCTGGTTAACTAGGATCTGCAGCTTATCCAGTAGGTAGGGAAATGGGGAGACTAGGTGGGCCAAGCGGTCCTTATCTTCTGTCAAAGTCTATATTTTTATGTTTCTATGGCACGAGCACCTGGTATTGTACTGGCCTTTCAACAACTCGAACAGGTAGCCTTAAAAGCAAGGAGAAATTATTGGCATGGAACCATTTTGTAGACCTATGTTAAAGCTGATAAAGTGCTGTGTGGATTGTGGGTAATTAAATGGCCCAGATAGGGTGAGGATCAATCCACATTAAAGGACGATTGGAAAAATTGAATGCAAGCAGACTTCATGTTTTGTACACTGCCTGATTAGAGATTATATGGCACAAGAAGAAGCACTTGAGACTCAGTTAAAGGAATGTGAGGAAAAGGTGACCACACTTAAACAACATCCTGATTTTAAGAACTTTGAGGCAGAGTTGATACAAATTATTGAAACTGAGGATAAGAGACCAAATTTGAACGTGATTAACAGGATTATTTACTGGACATGGTTTTTATATAGAAACAGAAGGGCAGTAAAAGTAAACAAAAATATAGAAAGAACAACAGCGTGAATCATCTGGTCCTACTGATGCTGCTTAATGCCCTTCTAGTACTCCTTGGTCAATTTTGAAACCCACCACTGTGTCTAACATATTCCAGGATCACTACGCTTCTGAATCAGTTAATGATTCATCTGAAGATTTTTTCGACCAGGAGGAGAGATTAGAAGTACCACATTGCATGATTTCCACCCCCAGATGCAGCCCATGGACACACATTGATGAAGGGTTATGACCCGAAGCACTGGGTCATAGTGGTGTGCGGTGAACGCCAGTAGCACACTCAATATCTAGTAATATCGCTTTGAAAATCTTACTGGTCTGTGATTGAGCTTGTGAGACTTAGGAGTGCAGATTCTCTCTGGATGTTTGTTACTATTGGGCTGGCTGCTCCTGATCTGCACCCCTCAATTTGAGAGTGAATCGTGGTTCTCCTTGGAACTGCATTCCCAAACAGGACAAAGGCAAGAAATCATACAAGGGGAGAAAATGAATGTTATCAGTCTTTCCTCTTTCAAGCTGACATCTGCACAAAATAGAGGCCTGCAGAAAGGTTTGACTTTTATTCCTACCTGTACAATTATCATTTCGATTTATTCATTGATGACAAAACATTTTCAAGGAAATTGAATCGTAAGGTACATTTTGTTAAATATTCTGTTGGCAATGTTTCTGAAATTGCAAATGACTTATCAGATGACTCACTGACATCAGCAGATGTTACTGTATCTTTCAAAAAGCTGTCAACTTTTGTACCGCATTGTTTCCCTGCTGTACTAACTTTTGAGGAAGCTTTATTTATTGAGTTGGAAAAATGGAATTGGGAATTTTCAACTTTGGATTATGTCAATATTAATATAGCAGAGTGAGAGGTGATTCACACATTATTGTGAAATCAGTGTACAAGGGTGGCTCCATAATTGTTCTAAACATGGAGGCATATCAACAAGAAATATTCAAACAACTTGCAGATACAAACTTTTGTACAGGACTTAAGTCAGATCCTACTAATATGTTCAAACAAGAGATTGATGTTTATTTTCTGCAGACATTTGAGGATGGTCTGATTTCTGAGCAGACTTTGGATTTTCTGACAGTGCAATAACTGGTCAGGCAAACTATTTATGTTTTGCCAAAGATCCTCAAGAGCTTGATTAATACCCCAGGAAGTCCAATTGTATCTGGAATTGGTTCTTTAACAGAGTCACTCACTATCTCAATATGTAGATAAACATGTTAATTCTATTGTCCCATGACCTCCCGCTTTTATCAGGGATACAACCCAGATCTGGACATCCTGGGGGAGGGGGACTTACAGTTAGAACCTGGCTGGATGTTTGTCATGTTAGATATATAGCCTCTGTATACTAATGTGCCACATAGCGGTGGTCTAGAAGAATTACACTATTGGTTGGAAAGCTCTACAATGTATGACTCACCAGCATTGATTTTCTTTGTACCATGTCCAGATTTGTTTTAACCGTGAATTATTTCATATTCCAGGGTCAGAATTTCCTGCAGGTGGTCAAGAGGATGGCAATGGGGACAACCTTTGCCTCCACATATGTCAAGTTATACCTTGGCCTGTGGGAGAAAAGGGTCATTTATGACCTTGATTTAAATTAATTTTTTCCATAGTTTGGATTTATGGCAATGTTATTTGGATGATATACTGGTGGTGTGGGACTGCTGAGTTATTAGATTTTGTTGAATATTTGGAAATGTTGGATCTCAATTTGACATTTACAGTACACTACATTATGGATTGTATGCAGTTTTTGGATCTAAACATTATCTGGAATTTGGATGGTACCATAGAAACAGACTTAATTCGGAAGCCCACGGATTGTAACAATTCCTTAATAGCCAGCAGTTGCCATCCCTGCCACACCATCAGTAACATCTCTCAATCCCAGTTTATATGTAACAAGAAGAATTGCTCACAGCAAAAAAACATATGTTAAATGGAGTGCAGAATTAAAACAATGGTTGTTGTGCAGAGGTTACAGTGCACAATTGATAGAACAAGCTCAGGAAAAAGTGGATGACATTCCAAGACAGTAATTGTTGCAATATAAAGTTAGGAATGTATCAACCATAGGAAGTACAGTGTTTGTTACACAATATTGTTAAAAAGTGATAATCATCACAAATTGTCAAGACAAGTGTTGGCATATCCTTGAAACTGAACCTTCCTTGGTTGATCTGGCACGTTTCCCTCCCAGGGTTACCTAGAGAAGTGGGCCTAATCTAAAGACCTCCTTATCCAGATTGGATACCCTTTTCAACTCCTACTGTCACTTTACTCTGGACTCTCCCATTATCACTCTTTACTGTGCCCTTTACCATTCCCTTGCCTTTCCCTTACTAGACAACTGGCACCTCACCCATTGTGCCAAGTTTATTTCCAAATTCTGGTTCAGCTCACTTCCTTCCTACCTCTCCTCCTCATTTGGCATGCCTCCTCCCTTCTCACTCTCTCCGATCTCACGATACATGCACTCTAGCTAGTCAATGCCATGTTACCTCAGAAGGCCAGTTCGCATTCATGTATCACTTCCCCAAACTATGGAACCACCTGCCACCTCAAATTAGACATTCCTCCTCCCTGCACTCTCTCTCCACTGCCCTGCACAACTACCTCTCTGAGAACTGCTCCTGCTTCTAGTATGTTTTCCATCCTCTCCCTGCTCATCTCACTCATTCCTATCCTCAGACACCACTACACTGCTATATTCTGTTCCTACATAAACCTCCTAATTGCCAAAAATTAGCAATTACTCCTCACCATCGATATCCTTACCTTATCCCCCTCACACCTCTCACCCCCTCATATCTATCCCCTGCCCCCTCCCTCACACTACCTTATTATGTTCCTCCCTATTCTTTACTAAATCTAATGACCAGCACTTTTTCTTTACCTTAATAGTAATCCTTATCTATCCATTCTCTGCACTTCCTCTCCTTTTTTAAGCATTTCTGCTCCCTTTAGACACACCCATTCCTCAATCTTAGTCTGACTGCTGCTTATTTTGATGTGCTTAATTTACCTTTATCCCCTAAAATTTTGCCATATTGTACATTATGTACTGCCGATTATGCTGGGATCTATTGTATTATGTTTCATGCTTATTGTACACAATGTAACTGCTGCTGGATCTATTGTATTGTATTGTATGTTATCTTCCTTCTGTTCCCCCATCCCCCCAGGATGCACTGGGAGATGAGCAATTTGTTGCTCAGTGTGCCTTTCCTGGTGGAACATTTCAATAAATAAATAATCTAAAGGCTCTGTTGGTCCATAGCTAGTTACCTATGGACAGGCCACGTATATATGATTGGTTTCCTGTTACACCGAATGGTTGCCACACTTGTGGTAGGTGGGTGCATTGTACTCTCATGGTTAAATGAAAGATCATTTCCACTGTTAACAACTCTAGGGAGTATTTTTTATCAAACAATTCATTCATTGTAGCACACCTGGAGTTGTGTATCTTGCAACATGTACATACAAGGTCTTCTATGTGGGCAAACCCAGACGTCCCCATAAGGTTAGGGTAGGATAACATTTGAGTGCAATACACAATTCTGATACATGGAATGCCTTATCCTACCATTTACAAATGGGTGGTAACACTGGAATACATCAGTTTTCCTTTTGTGGTACTGAAAAAGTGACAGTCGGATCCGGGGAGGTGATTGGGGATAATTCTGATTTGTTGCTAAGTAAAAAGAGACTTTTTGGATATAAACCTTGAGAGCATTGAGCTCCCCAAGCCTTAATGAAGGGATTGAACTCTACATGTCTCTTAAAAAAGTCATAAAAAAATCTGGGATGCCTCCAAGGGTGGTATGATGAATTTGTCCTTACGTTTGTAATGAGCTAATCTTTATTGTTATTATACAGTAGGTGGTGTTTTATGAAAATAATTTTTGAATATGATATTTCAACCACCTTTTTGATAATTGCCATTCCAACTAAAATTCAGGAGCTGTTTTGGGGCTGTTTTACAATATTCATTTTTCCTGTATTTTTCATGAACCAATCTAATTGGCTGCATTTGTTAATGTTAAATGAAAGAAGAAAAGAAAAAAGTGTATTACATATGCCAGGTGATCGATTTTTAATCCATGAGTGTTTCTGTACCCTTTTCCTCCCTAGGTATTGTCACACATTTTTACACTTTCTTGCACTTTAAATATTGTATTAAGAATTGTTATGTTTCTTTAATTATCATTTAAGGGTGGAAATAAGGCTCATGCCACTTTCTGTTGACACGCTGAGCAAAACCGGTCAGAGTTTAGTGTGAGGTGCTCCTGCTGGCATCCCTGGTAAGAGGTTACTTTTACCTACTGTGGCTGTTTGCAATGGAATAAAATGTTGAACCTGCTTTGATACTATAAAGTATTTGGTTGCATTTATGAGATTGGTGGGTGGTGCTGAAATTTTGCTTGCGCTCAGTTTGTGTTTTTCATTGCACACCCAGGCCGTGGGGTGGCTTTTGCTTGCTTTGAAATTGATAGTCACTTGCACAGTTTTTAAACTTGAACTGTAGAATGTAACTTGAGTCGGGGCCCCCAATTTCAAAATACCACCACACGAATTTGTCTCACTCTTTTCTGCCTGGGCTTATCTTGTCAATTGCACAGTCCTACCCAGGATTTCACCCTCTTTACACTAACAATCTGACTAACTAAATGCAGACAGACTTCCCAGAGGTACTTACAGTTCAGAAAACTTCAGGGGGGTGTTGGAAAAAATGCAGTTGAGCTGTACCATTCTGGCAACAGCAAACAGTCTTGTGATGCCACATTAGGAGGACTGAGGACAAGCAGCTAACTGGACCTTCATCTGTTGGGCCTTTTGTTGTCTTCACCTGACAGGCCTCTCATCATCTTCGCCTCTTCTGGACTTTCATCAGTCTAGGGAGTCTGCATAGGCTGGGAGTCACCCTGGATGTCCCACTGGATGCATTTCTTTTCCTGGCACTGAAACATCAGCTGGGCACCTAGACAGCCCTGAGCCCAGCACAAATAACATTCCTCACAAAGTCCAATCAGCTTCAACAGTCTTTATTCATTTCAGGCAGCACAATGCAAAGCACAGTGCAGGTTCGATTCTCACACAGTGAATACACACTTAGCAGTTCCTTTATGCCTAGCTACAGAACAAATCTTGTAGGTGCTCAGCCTCCCACCCTCTCACTGGACTCAGAAAGGCCTTTGCACACCCTGGCTGCCTTTGGGCTTGAAGAAGCCCTGCTGCAGTCTCTCCTTCTCAGACCTCTCTGGGGATCTCTCTCTTTTGGTGGGCTGCAGCCTCTTTTTATAGAAGACTACCAGCTCCCACCTTACTGGCCAATTCATTCCTGGACTCAAAGGATGCCCTTTCTAACTATCTGAGTGGCCCCTGCTGCAGGAAAACTCATGGGGGCCACAATACTTGTTTAGAGTGTGCTGCCTGCTTGCGCAGCAGATTTATTTTTTAATACATCTGACTTTGGTGCAAATACACCCAATATGGCACCCAGAGGTGTCCACCAATTGATCTCCAGCTCTGCTGCCTGCTCTGGAGCCAGGAAACACCTTTTGACAGTGTCCAGACTAAAATACACTCTTTTGAAGCTGTGGCTCCTTTAAGGCTCCCACCACATAGTGGCCATATTTGTTTACATTCCGCAGTCTGCCCTTATGTTGCCCACTGAATCAGAAAATTGTCCTTCCAAAGTGCCCAGATTTGCAAAACAACAGCTGTTCCTTGATCCCGCTCTCACCATGGGGGCGTGGAACACACAATTCTGGCAGCCAGAGCCACCAAGATCAAGCAGGTGCCATAGCCCAAATCACCCCCAGAGCTACAGACCAAACCCACCAGTCCCACTTCCAGCAGTCCAGGGGACTGGAAGCAGAACAGGGATACCATGGGGTCATAACCCCAATAAGGTAAGCCCAGATTGGGGGGGGCTCATACACTCCCCTTGTCAAATACTTTTCATCCTCGACAAGTCATTACCCATATAGTCAGATTGCTCTGAAATAGAGCTCAACATGACATTCTATACATTTCAGTACATCTTTATATACATTTCTAACTAACATCTAATACCTGACTATCCAGATTAGTTAAATTTACCTGCGCAAAGGACATTTTCCTTACTAGGCAATAATATCTTTCTAGCAGCAATGGTTATTGGCATTCACATACAGTTTCCCACCCTGTCCATTTTGCAACACATTGGGGGGGGGGCTATATCACAGGGAGAATGTTCCTGTGAACCACATGAAGTGGGGTATTAGAGGAGGCACCAAGGATGTCATAGGTGAGCTTAATGATGGGTTTAGGTTCTTGGACAGACTTTACAGGCAATACTGTGTCATCCCTAGGACCAGACAGCACTGCCTCCTGTTCCTGCACAAGCACAATATCAGTAATATCAGCAATTGCATCAGTCTGTGGAACAGGATCATCACCATTGACGTCTATTTCACTGTCCATCATAGGCTGGGTAACTTGCTCAGTGGGCCTTTCTGTAGGTGTAAAAGGGTGTAAAAGAGGCAGCTTCAGGGTTCAATTAATATGTTGGCTCTATAGCCACAGACTCCTCAACTGGGGTGGTACTAGAGGATGGCACTGAATTTCACCAGTCCATTTGCAGGTCAGAAGCACATGGGACTAGATGAGGCACTGGGGCATAGTACAAGACATCATCATCACTATCCTCTGATTGATCAGGCACAGGTTCTGCAGCAGGCACTGCATTTGAGGTACTAGAGTCAGAGTGAGCCTTTTCAACTCTCTGCTGGGCAGTTTGACTTCTGGTCTTTCACCTCCTAGCCACTGGGCATCCATTTTCTAGTGCAGGGTCAGACAGTTTCTCCAATAGGTAACAGATGGTTTCTATGCACAGTCTTTTCCAGCCCTCTACCATTTTTCTAGAACATTTTGTAGGCTGGCAGTTCTGGCATTTGCTTCACCCCTATATAATCTTCAGGTACCCAGTGGTCCTGCATCTTATGATTGCCTTATAAACCCACATTTCTCAGAAGGACATGCTCTCCCATCTGTAGTACTGGTGTCAAACTCTTTTATCACACTGGGTCTTGTTTGCTTGGCTGCTTTTGGCTGTAGCTTCAGAAGCAAGTTTATAGGTTATTTGCAACTATTCCCATAATCTGTAGGTGTACTCTAGGTAGGTCTCCTCAGAGAATCCATCAGCTGAGACTCCAAAGCATAGGTCGACAAGCAAGTGTACTTTTCTCCCAAACATTAGATAGAAAGGTGATCATTACAATAACAGATAATTTAAAATTCAATTCTCATACCAACAAAACTGTCAGGAACTGTCATGTGATCTTAAGTAACATTTTGAGACATATTAAAAGTAGGAAACCAACTGTCTTTTGCCCCTGTATTGTAGCCTGGTCCATCCACATCTGGACTATTGTGCTTCATTTTATGCTCCAACTTCAATTGGTTATTTAAATATGACAGAAAGGGTGCAGTGTAGAGTAACAAAAAAGATTGACAATATGTCTGACATAGACTATGGATCAAGACTTAAAAATTACAGCTATATTCCTTGGAATATAGAGTACTAAGAGGTGACCTAATCTATATTTTTAATGCTTTTCAAAATGAATATCTGCTACATACAATTGGATTAGAAAAGCACATCACATATAGTCATACTAGATCACATAATTTGAAACTTAAAGCATCTTTATGCAAAACTGGTAAACGATCAAGATTTTTCACACAGAGAGTCCCTCCTATGTGGAACTCACTACCAGTTGACATCATCAATAGTAAAACGTAGAACAATTTAAGATAAGACTTGATAATTATATGGGTGACAGGAAGTTTTCCTCCCACTGCTAAACCAGTTGGTGGCGAGTTCACAAATGGGTGTTTCACCTTCTGAACTTGTACCTATGAATCTATGAATCTCGAGGTGGCGTCTATTTTCGCCCTGTGTGTCACAGTTTTGCCCAAAAATATTCAATAATACATTATATGCATATGAAAAGGTTGTGACTAAACAAGTATTTGATTTATTGCACGAAACTAGTGTACCTAAAAGATTTAACCTCAGCCAGAGAGGACGGGAAGCCCTTGAAGGTATTTGTAATGATAATACTATAGTATTAAAACCTGCAGACAAGGGGGGCAATATAGTTATTATGGATAGAGAGATTGATATGAAGATGGTACGAAATCTATTATTTGATGAAACTAATTACAAGCTACTCTCTAGTAACCCAATGTATGATTACAGGAAGAGTCTCAATGTACTTTTGAGACGAGCAGTGGCAGAGACCCATATTTCTGAGGCAGAATTTGGTTTTCTATGGAAAGAGTTTCCGGTTGTTCTGAGATTTTATGCATTACCAAAGGTGCATAAAAACAAGGAAATGCCCCCCCCGGACATCCGATTGTTGCAGGTATTGATTCTCTAACCCAGAACTTGGGCAAGTTCATTGACTTTTTCTTACAGCCATTTGTTTCTAACCTTCCTTCCTATATACAGGACAGTACTGATTTATTAAGGAAATTGAAAGAAATTGAATGGAATAGGGACTTTGGTTGGCTAGGGATTGATGTGGAGTCCCTATATACTAGCATACGCCATGATGATGGTATCAGAGCTGTGAGGGGAATATTTATGTTTATATGAAGCAGAAGATGTTTTGCCAATGGAGTTTACTTTGGAGTTACTGACATTTATCCTCACACACAATTTTTTTGAATTTGATGGGAGCTTTTATCAGCAACAACGTGGCACTGCTATGGGAGTCTCTATGGCTCCAAGTTATGCAAATTTGTTTTTGGGGAGCTGGGAAATGAAGCATGTATTTGATGGAAATCGGAACACCTTTTCAAAAAATATCGTAAAATGGTACTGCTTCATTGATGATATTATATGTATTTGGAGAGGAGATGAAAGGGAAGCTTGCTCCTTTATTGACTATTTGAACGATAACGAGTTAAATTTGAGATTTACTTATGTCTTCAGTTACGAGAGTGTTAATTTTTTGGATTTAAATCTTGCAAGTGAAGTTATTGGTAATAATGTTTTGGACATTACGTCAAGAATGTTTAGGAAGGAGATAGCCACAGACTCCTTATTACATGCGGACAGTGCCCACCCCCCTAAACTAAAAGAATCTATACCCTTCAGTCAATTTATGCGTGTTAGAAGGAATTGCAGTACAGATGCAGATTTTGAAGTTCAATCAAAGGAACTGTTATCTAGATTTTTGGATAGAGGCTATGATATGAAACTTCTTGTTGATACCTATGAAAAGGTCAGAGGGATGGATAGAGAGACAATCTTAGAAAAAAGAAACAACATTATTGAGTCTGAGATTTGTAGTTTTGTTACTGAATACAATAATATATCAGGACGTATAGGCAATATTATTTATCAGTATTGGCCTATATTGATGGGGGATGAACTAGTGGGACAAGCAGTGGGCTCAAAACCTCGTGTTTCATTTCGTAGGGCAATGAATATCAAAGACAAAGTGGTACATAGTAGGGAGAGGAAACTTGGTGGTTCTGACATTGCTTCCTGGATGCCTAAAAGAACAAATGGATTTTTTACTTGCAAGAGATGTAATATCTGCAAGTATGGTGTAATGGGAAAAACTTTTCAACATCCCAAAGAACAAGATGTTAAAATTAACATAAGGGAACTGATTACATGTGATACACCTTATGTGGTGTATGTATTGTGGTGCCCCTGTGGTTTTTTTATACATTGGCAAAACTGTAAGGCCTCTCAAACAGAGAATCCAGGAACATGTCAGGTCCATCCTCAACAAACGTCAGGATACACCTGTTGGTATGCACTTTGTCCTGTACCATAATTCCACTTCGAGTTATTTGAAATTTATGGGACTTGAACATGTTTTGAACTTACCTCTAGGAGGGGATAGAGCAAACAAATTACTTAAGAGGGAATGTATGTGGATCTTTAAAATGAATTCTATTAGGCCAAATGGCCTTAATGAAAAATGGGATATTAAACCATTTCTAAAAGATTAGGAAATTTCTATATATATTTTTCTGATCTCTTGAGTGTTAACAATACTAAGGTTGTTTATTTCTATTAGCCTTAGAATAATTGTCCCGTATTGAAAATATTAATTTTATTATATTTTTTCTCCTTTGTCTCCTTTACAACAGGATTTCAGTTAAACTCGGATCTACAATACCTGTTCTTTTCAAAAATCTATAAATGTGCCTTTAAAATATAAAAGAAATAAGGAATTCAAACGAATTTTGAAAATTACTATTAGGTTTTGTATGTTTATGTAAGTTCACTGATATAATCTTTATTGTTTGATATTATGTGTAACATGTCTCTTTAAATGATGCAGCTATAAGCTCATTAATTTTTAATTAATTCAACATTTATAAGTGCTTCAATCATTGGTTCAACTTTGAAGACTACGTGGAGTCGAGGTGCTAGGGGTGTTCTGTTTTTTGCAGCACTCTTCTTTTGCACCAGATGTAATATATACCTACCAGTAAAGACTGTATTTAAGTTTAAGTGTTTTTTCACTATAAAACGCCCCTTTGTGGCCTTTAGTCTTTACTTATACTTTACATTTATTTGGTGCTAAAGGTTCTTTTCTGCTCTCAATTTTGGATTTTTTTCTAAAGAAAGAAAGCCCACGTACACCAGCTCTTGCAGTCCACTTGTCTTTATGTTTTAGGGGAGAAGGGGAGGGGCAGTTGGGGGGGCAGGGTCATTGGCGTAAATTGTAAGGCCAAACTCTGCATCACTTACTAAGCAGATGCGACAGACCAGGTAGTTTTCTTCTGCTGGCACTTTTCGTATGTTCCCAAGGGGTGCAACTCTCTTAGGCAGAGTTTTTCTCTTTAGGCACCTGAAGCAGGTTTTATAATACTTCTCGATGTCTTTCATCATTCTTGGTCAATAAAACCGGGGTCTCACTAAGTTCAAAACTCCAAGTAACCCATGTCATCATGCAATGAGGTGATGATGGCTCTTTAGTACCTCGAGGGCAGCACCTGCTGTTTTCTGGGAATTTCAGGATGGTCATTATTATGGCTGTTACGTATCAAAAGTCCATCTTTTAATGACAACGTGCTCCATTCCCTCAGTAACAAGACACATCAGGATGAGTTATATGTATTTGTGCAGTGTCAAGTCCTTGCTCTAGTGCTTGAATTACTCCTCTCAACACATGGTCTTCCCTCTGGGCACGCTGAAATTCAGGCTTGCTCAGCTGGAGCAATGATGATAAGTCCAACCCAGTGAAATTTAGGTAGGCAGCAAGAATGGCATCTGGGGAAGCTCCCAGCATGTCAATGACTCTGTCAGGTTTGCTGGGGTGACAGTGATATCAAACTTGGCACACATGGCCTTCACTGGTACACTCATAAGCCGTACATTTGAAGCTGGCTGCTCTGGATGAGGGTGTCTGGATAGGGCATCAGCATCACTTTTGCTTTTGCCACTTTGATACTCCAAGCTGTAGCTGTATTTTGATAGTGCAGACAACCATTGATGTGCAGCTGCATCTAACTTGGTGGTAGTGTTCACTTACACAAGAGGATTATTGTCTGCCCTGACAGTGAAGTGGACACCATACAGATAGTCGTGAAACTTCTCAGTTACAGCCCACTTGAGGACCAATAACTCAAGCTTGTACACAGGATAGTGTTTCTCAAAAGGAGCTGACTGGCTAGCAAATGCTACAGGTGAAGTCCTTGGGGCATTCTCTCAAACTAATAGAACCCTAGAGGGCAGATGAAGGCTGTCTTTTTTTTTTTTTCCTCTGCCATGGAGATCTTGTAATAGCCACTGCAGAGATCCAGTACCGAAAACCATCCACTCCCTGAGAAGCTAGGCAAAGCATCCTCTACCTGAGGTACAGTATACTGGTCATGCACTGTCTTCTTGTTCAAAGTCCAGTAATCAATGTACATCTGAACAGAACCATTCTTCTTTCAGGCCACTACTATGGGTAATGCAAACGGACTCCTTGACTCCTTTATAATCCCTGCCACAAATAGTTCTGGAGGTGGCACCAGACATCCTCAATGTCCCCAGGGGTCAGACTCCAAAACCTCTCTCAAAAAGAACGGTTGTCTTTCAGTTGAATATGGTTAGGATGGAGCTGTCCCCGGCCTACCACATGCCTGAGGTATGCCACTTCTCCCATGGCCACCTGGCACTTCTCGGCTTTGACAGTGAGCCCGGCCCTCTGTATCCTGTCCAGCACTTCCCTGAGGTGTGACAGGTGTTCCTCCCAGCTGGTACTGAAGATGGCAATGTCATCCAGGTATGCCACGGTGTACTCCTCAGCACCATTTAAGACCTGGTTCACCAATCTTTGGAAAGTGGCCAGGGCGTTCTTCATTCCGAAAGGCATTACTTTTAACTCAAATAAGCCTATCAGAGTGATGAAGGCTGACCTCTCCCTGGCTCTGTCTATCAACTCTACCTGCCAATACCACTTTGCAGATCAATGGTCGTAAGGTAGGTTGACCTCCCAACTTGTCCAGGAGTTCGTCCGTCCGGGGCATCGGGTGGGCATTAGACTTCGTGACTGCATTCAGTCTATGATAGTCTACACAGAAACTAATTGAGCCATCTGGCTTGGGTACAAGGACTACGGGTGAGGCCCAGGGACTGTGGGATCTCTGGATTATCCCTAAATCCAGCATCTCCTCCACTTCCTGCCTAATGTCCTTTTGGACAGCCTCTGACACCTGATATGCTGTCCACTGTATGGGCATCTATGTCCCTGTCTCTACATCGTGTGTTGCTAAGGGGGTTAGTCCAGGCTTGGTGCTAATCAAGGGGGCAAAGTCTGCTAAAACCTCCCTCACTTTCTGGATCTGGTCCAGGGTCAGCTGGGGAGACAATTTTACTGCCTCCACAGAGGACTCCCACTTACTCTCTTCCAGCAAGTCCAGATGGGATCTCCTTCTTCCATCCTCTCCCCATGACTACACACTGCAAACACCATGTCAGCCCTATTTGTATATGGCTTCATCATGTTGACATGGCACATCCTTTCTGTCTGTCTATGGTCAGGTAACTCCACAATGTAATTTACATCATTTACCTTCCTAACCACTTTGTACGGTCCTGCCCACTCAGCTTGCAGCTTGTATTTCCGGACCGAAATAAGGACCATGACTTCCTGACCTGCCATGTATGAGCGAGATCTGGCTCTGCGGTCGTACCATACCTTTTGTTTCTGTTGGGCAGCTGCCAGGTTGCTCTGGGCTGTCCCCATAAGCTCCTTCAGCCTTTCCCTAAACCTAAGGATGTAATCCACAAGGGGAGTACCCTGGGTGGTGTGCTTGCCTTCCCAGTCCTCCCAGATCAAGTCTAGGGGCCCACATACCCGGCGTCCGCACAAGAGTTCAAAGGGGGAAAATCCTGTTGACTCTTGGGGCACCTCCCTGTATGCAAACAACAGGTGGGGAAGGTATTTCTCCAGTCCCTCCCATGCTGTTCAACAAATGCCCAGAGCATTGACTTTAGGGTACCATTGAATCATTCCACAAGTACATTGGCTTGAGCGTGATATGGTGTCGTGCATCCCTGCACCACCCCACACTTCTCCCATAAACATTTCATCAGGTCCAACGTGAAGGAACTCCCTCGATCAGTGATTACCACCAGCAGAAACCCAACATGGGAGAAAATCCCAAGCAAGGCATCTGCCACTTTGTCTGTCCTCAGTGAGGATAGGGTGACTGCCTTGGGGTACCGGGTGGCATAATCCACCACAGTCAGGAACAATCTCTTCCCTGAAGAGCTGGGGGTATTTAAAGGCCCCACACTATCCATTCCCACCCTCTGGAATGGCTCCTCCACTATGGGCAAGGAGAGTAGGGCAGCTTGGGTTTTCTTGCCCGCCGTCCCTATTTCTTGGCACCGGTGACAAGACCTGCAATACTCCTTCACCTGCTGGGTGAAGTTAGGCCAGTAGAAATTCTGGGCCAACAGCTGCGTTGTGCATGTGATTCCCAGATGACAAGACAAGGAATATCATGGGCAACCTTGAGCAACTGCTCACGATATCCCTGGGGAATGACAAGCTACCTGCCTAGCATCCCTCCCTCTGTCTGTACTGCCTGTGTATACATAAGTCCATTTTCCCAGTAAACCTTATGTCTGCCGTCACCTCCCTGTGTGCCCTCTAAGTCTGCCTAAGCCCTCAGCTTCTCTAAACTAGGGTCACCCCTCTGAGCAGCTGCAAACCCTTCACACAGTCCCAAGGCATGGGACAGGTCCCTTTCCATTGCTAAACTAGGGTCCCTAGCACTAGCATCAGGGCCCTCAGGATCACTGTTGATCCCAACCCTCAGACAAGGGGTCACCCCTCCCTCTTTGGAGTAACCCTCTGTAGCTGTGTGGTCACTTGCTACTGGGGAAATTTCTACCCCCTTTTTATCAGTCTCCCATCTGGAGACACAGGCTGGGGAACCAGCCTCTCAGTGGTTTCCACACTGGTTTCTGTGGGTTCAGGGAACTACTGTTTTCCCTTGCAGCTTGGCTATGGGTAACTGCACATACCACCCCTGTTGGAGATTGTTACCCAGGATCACATCCACTGCTAATGTGTTGGCTACAGCCACCTGTTGCACAGTCCCCCATGTTTCACCCCAATCCAGGAGAACACTAGTGAGTGGCAATGTTTTCTCTTCACCAGTAAACCCTTGTACAGTTATGTATTTATTGGGTATAAGCTGACCAGGTTGTACCAGATCCCCCTTTACCAATGACAGGGATGCCCCTGTGTCCATTAACCCCTGTGTCTGTATACCATTTACTATGACTGGGTGCATGTGTTCCCTCATGTTCACTGGCATGCTCTCAGGGACACATAAACAACCCACCTCTTTTCTAGCACCCTGTTGTGTGTTATGGCTCACCTTTTTGAGGCACTGTCTGGCAATATGCCATGTTTCCTTACACAGCCAACAGGCATTTCTTACTTCAGATAAATATTTTCATTGAAACCTGGGGCTAACTGGTTTTGGTGGAGGCAGTGAGGGTTTTAGCTGTCCTGAAGGTGCACTTTTCCCTTTCTGCACTGCCACGCCTGCCCCATTCATTCTTAGAGCAGGTCTGCTCTTGGCATAGCGGTCCGAGAGTTCAGTAGCTTCTTGCACTGTTTTAGGATCTCGGTCCTCTAGCCTGGTTTTTACCTCTGCTGGGCATGCTCAATAAAACTGTTCTAATAAAATCACATTTTCAATTTTATCAACAGTGTTTGCCTCAATTCCTTCCCACCAACATTTTAAAAACTGATGTTGCTTTGTGGCTAGCTCCTCATAGCTCATATCAGGGCTTTTCCTTAGCTTACAGAATTTAGCTCTGAATGATTCAGCAGTTAATTCAAAATTTTTTAACAGTGTGGCTTTTAACTTGCTATAATCATCACCGTCTTCATTGTTCATTTGACCCAATGCATCCCAAGCTTTCCGGGTAAGTAGTGGGGATAGCTGGAAGCTCCAGGACTCTCTAGGAATTTTAGCCTGAATACAAACTTTTTCAAAAGAATTTAAAAAGGTGTCCATGCCCTCCCCTTCCTTAAATTCAGCTATTAATTTGGAGTTCAATTTGCAACCCAGTCCTGCAGTCCCAGTTAAACCCAAGCCACTTACCTGCCCTGGTGCCACTTGTTGCAGTCGTAGCTTCTCCAGTTCGTGTTGCCACTGGCACTCCTCTCTCTTTTCCTCTGCAGCTCACTGGCACTCATGCTCCTCATGGTCTGCCTCCCTCTGTTGTTGCTCTACCTCATGGTCCACCTCCCTCTGTTCTCGCTCTCTCTCTTCTCCTCTGCAGCTCACTGGCACTCATGCTCCTCATGGTCTGCCTCCCTCTGTTGTCACACTGCCTCCAGTTCCATCCTGCACAACTCAATTTGCAGTTTGAGTACCTCTGGATTCAGGATACTGGTGACCATCCCCTGCTGCTGTGGCCCTTCACTGACAGTGGCCCTGCTGTCCTTTTCAGTCACGGTCGGTGACTCGCTGCTTTGGGTATCTGCTACCATCATGGCCTGTATGAGGTTCTGCTTTTTGGCTGTCACCTTGAACAGGACTCCCCTGTCCCTGCACAACTGCTTCAAATAATCTACAGTGTGCCTGCTGTAGTTGGTAGCCATCTTCTTCTTCCCTGACTACGCTAATCTGATTGGCACTTTAGAAAAAAAATAAAATGGGTAGGAACTTAACTGTAAGTCAAGGGATATAGTTCTGTTTCCTTTTAAAATAAAACACTGCCTTTCTTTTTTCCAAGTGAGCTGAATGGTTTCAAGCTAACCCACTAAACAATGAAGCTTATACCACCAAACTTTTTATGCCACCACTGCCAACCAATCTGTCACAAATTCGTTCAGCCGGTCAGCCCTCTACTCCCAAAGTGCCATCCTCTGAGTGTATGATTTGTGGACAGTGAACAGAACAAGGTAACCCTCTTGTCTGTTTTGTGGGTTCAAGTCACCTTAATCTCAAGCTCTGGAGGGATTCAAACTGATAACCTCTTGTTAACGTACCCAATTTTCAGGCTCAGATAATTCTGTCTTCGGGGGGGCCAGATATCTTTGCCTACGGGCACTAACCAGGTCTACAAAATGAACCTTTGGAACTCTATGCAAGACCCTCAGAGAACTCTATCCGTTTCCCAGTTTGGTATATCAATAAGCCCATACACAGTGATAACTATAACCTTTAAAAGCTTCACTTAAATAAAAAGAAATGTCGAGGCACTCCAGGCAGTTTCCATTTAAAATATATATTGTTACTTTAAGATAGGAAAACAGAAAATATTACAGAACAAAATATATCCCAACACATACAGCATTAAAACAAACAGGTTTAAAGTGCAAATTCCCACAAATAATAACTTCAGACTAATCTTTGTCTAAGGTCCTTACTTCAGTGCTTTGATGATCTCTCGTCTGTCAGTCAGATAATGAATGTGCGTATTTCAAGGTTTGCAGTAGGCTTAAGAAGAGTCTTGAGCCTGCCTTCTCTCTGAGGTCACCTAACTCCACCTTGGTGTAACAAAATCTATATTTTATAATACAGGATGTCCAAATAAAATATTTAAAAAAAACATAAGAGGTGACCTCACTGACTTTCCTTTCCACAGGTTAACCAGACAAAACCGGTTTGTGCTCTGCTACACATACATCTCAAAAGTTTATTTGATCTAAGTCACTTTATTCAAAGCAAAAGTGTATTTGCTGCTTTAATTTCATTTGGGCCTTGGAATCTACACACTAAAGGTCTCTCTGATGTAATTCAAGGGTTCCCTGGGAATGTATATTGGGACTTCCAAATTTGTCTGGGTCCTCCCTGGACCAGACATCAACCTCTCTTCAATGTCCATTCTGGCTTCCATCTGACACCCCTCCCAACACAGGTTCTTCCTGACAACTATTGCAAGTCAAAGGATTTCCCTGAGGGAATTATGAATGGCTAATCTTATTCCCTGGGATGAAAACAAATTGGCAAGGTAATTGCACCCCAGATATCTGCAGTTTAGCTATGTCCTGTCCTTTGAACTTATCCCTGGGGGGTCTTGATGTGTCAGTTCCAGTAAGACGGTATTTTCCTCTGACTCAGTCATCATACATTAATTTCTTATATTTACAACAAAAAATTATACAGGAATCAGAATCAGTGGTCCAAGTGTGACACCGAACTGTTACATAAACTAACTTCAAATTTATTATGGGGGGGCCAGGGTAAAATGGAGGAAACAGCTTAACAATCAACAACTTTTGTTCAACAGTTGTGCTCCCACACAGTCCCAGTACACTCCCTTGTTGTTAACAGTTTGTCGTGGTAGATACCTTACTGAGTTGCTGCTGGCCAACCAGTGTACGGAGGGTTGGTGCATCGAAGACTTGGGATACAGTCACTCGAACAGTTTTTAAACTTGAACTGTAGAATGTAACTTGAGTTGGGGCCCACAGTTTCAAAACAACACCACAAAACTTGTCTCCCTTTTGTTTTGCCTGGGGTTATCATGTTGATTGCACAGTCCTACCCAGGACTTCACCTCCTTTACAATAACTGTCTAGATAACTAAATGCAGAAAGACTTCTCAGAGCCACAGCCCAGAGGTACTTACAGTTCAGAAGACTTCAGGGGGGTGTTGGAAAATGCAGGTGAGCTGTACCATTGGGACAACAGCAAACAGTCTTGTTGCATCACAGTAGGCTGGCTAGGGACAAGCAACTAACTGGACTGTCACCTGTCAGGCTTTTCCTCAGCTTCACCCCTGGGGCCTTTCATTGTCTTCACCTGACAGGCCTCTTGTTGTCTTTGCCTCTTCTGGCCTTTCATCAGTTCAGGGAGTCTGGACAGGCTGTGAGTCACCCGAAAGGTCCACTGGCACACAGCTTTTCCTGGCACTGAAACACAGCTGGGTGCTTAGACAGCTCTGAGACCAGCATAAATAACATTTCTCACAAAGTTCAAACAGTTCAAACAGTCTTTATCCATTACACACAGGACAATACAAAGCACGGTGCAGGTTCGATTCTCACACAGAGAATACACACTCACCAGTTCCTTTATCCCCAGCTACAGAATGAATCTTGTAGGTGCTCAGCCTCCCACTGTCTCACTGGACTCAGAAGGGACTTTGCACACCCTGGCTACCTTTGAGATTGAGGAAGCCCTGCTGCAGCATCTCCTTCTCAGACCCCTTTGAGGATCTCTCTTTTTTGGTGGGCTGCAGGTTCTTTTTGTAGCAGTCTACTAGCTCCCACCTTATTGGCCAACTCATTCCTGGGCTCACAGAATGCCCTTTCACACTATCCCAGTGGCCCCTGCTGCACTGAAGCTCATGGGGGCCACAGTACTTGTTTATGTTGTGCTGCCTGCTTGCACAGTAGATTTTTTATAATATAGCCCACTTTGGTGCAAATACACCCAATTTGGTACCTGGAGGCATCTTCCAATTGATCTCCAGCTCCACTGCCTGCCCTTCAGCCAGGAAACACCTTTTAACAGTGCCAACACTAAAATAATTTTTTGGGAGTCATGGCTCATTTAAGGCTCTTGACCACACATGTGCAGACAGTACATGTTTACCATATTTGTTTACATTCCTCTGGTCCACCCTTATGCTACCAACCAAACTGGGAAATTGTCCTCCCAAAGCACCCGGAAGTGCAAAATGAAAGCTGTACCTCGGCCCCACTCCCACTATCGGGCTGGGGAACACAGGACTCTGGGAACTGCAGCAGTGAAGATCAAGCAGGCACCATGGCTGGATCCCCCCCTCTCAGAACCACTGACCCAACACTCTGGTCCCGCTTTTAGCAGTCCAGTGGACCAGAGGCAGAACAGGGATACCACAGGGCTGAAGTCCCAGTAAGGTAACCCAGATTGGGGGAGGGGCTTATACTTCTAAATGAGAAACATATTGCAGTTCATAAATAAAGAAAACATACTCAAAAAATAAAAGACAAAGAACCTTAGTGCACAAGCACTGAGGCAAGGGTTACCCCAATGGCCAATGGCCTGGAAGCCAAGTTTCAAAGAGATACAAAATCACACAAACTACCATAATGCAAATCACCACAAAATATTATGTTGTTTCAACTTTAAGCAGAAATGCATGGTGCCAAAAAGGCCTCTTGCACAGTCTGCAAAGGGTGTCAACAGAAGACAGACACATGTTTCATCCTACCAGGACTCATCAATATGCCTCGCCTGTATGACACCCCAGTGGAATGAACCAGCTATCCTAAGGTGGTCTATCTGGGTTGGGTTGTGGTGAGCCTAATAAAAACAAAAACAAGCTAAAAGACAAAGAACCTTAGTGCACAAGCACTGAGGTAAGGGTTACCCAAAAGTGCATTGGCCGGGAAACCAAATTTCAAAGAAATACAAAGTCACAGATAACACCATGATGCAAAGCATCATGGGCTGTATATGCAAATCACCACAACATATTATGCTGGTTCAACTTTAAGTAGAAATGCATGGTGCTTTTGAAATTTAGTACAATGTTTCTGTTGGTGAGTGAATCGGTGTCAGCTTGGTGGCGCCAACTCTACAAGCTAGGAAACACTTTTCAAAAATTAAAACTTACTTGTTTGCAGTTTCTTTTTTTGCAGGACTGGGAGCCGAAGTGCAGTACAAGGCAAGGGAGCTGCATGGAGGACCCACACTCCTATGCACTGTACAGATATGCTGTTCCTCCAGTAATGGCAATCACTACTCTCCCACCTGGTATCAGGCTTTTCCCCTAAATATTTATGGGAGCTCCCTCTAACACAGTTCCTGAGTACTCAAGGTTGAAGCCTTTGTGTAAAGCAAATCAACAAAACAAAATGAAGGAAAAAGCTACTATGGTTCTCAAAAGAGGTGGCAGGGAAGGTTAAAGAGAAAAGGATATCATTCAGGAAATATAAGGAAACACAGAAGGAGCAGGACAGAGAACTATATCAGTTAAAGCAGAAGGAGGCAGGGAAGGCAGTCAGAAGAGCAAAGGCCCAAATTGAGGAAAAGATAGCCATCTCTGTTAAGAAGAGGGATAAAACCTTTTATAGGTACATTAGGGAGTGAAGAAAGATCAAGGGAGGGATACTGAGGCTTAATAAAGGGGAGGACATGTGGGCAGATGGTGACAGTGAAAAGCAGGGATTCTGAATGAATATTTATGCTCAGTATTCACAAAAGAAGAGGAGGCAGAGGTACCTAAACCAAACAATAGAAACACTCTGGATAGGGGGGTCAATACCAGTCCATTCACAGAAGAAAGGGTTCTGAAAGAACTCTTAAAACTGAAGGTGGACAAAGCAATGGGGCCTGATGGGATTCACCTGAGAATTCTAAAAGAACTAAGCATAGAACTAGTGACACCACTGACTACCCTCTTTAACAAATCATGGGAGGATGGGGTCATACCTGAGGACTGGAGTAGGGTGGATGTGATTCCACGTCACAAAAATGGGAGCAGTGCAGAAGCAGGAAACTACAGACCAGTTAGTTTGACCTCGGTAGTAGGGAAAATGATGGAATCACTTCTGAAGGAAAGAATTGTTGAGTACCTAGAGGCCAGAGGGGCACAGGGCCCAAGGCAGCATGGATTCACAGTGGGAAGGTCATGTCAGATGAATCTAATAGAGCTAATAGAATCTAATAGATTTCTTTGACTGGATAACCATAAGGAAAAAATCTGAGATGGGTGCAGTATAGGAGAATGGGGTGAACGTTAGGGCTGAAGACCCCATGGCACATCTCGATGCCTGTCAGTGACTGCAGGGTGGGGGTGGGGGTGGAATGGGGTGAGCACTACGGCCAATGACCCCAAGTCACACCCCCAACACCTGTCAGTCTGTACAGGGTGGGTGTTACAGTTGAAAACCCTAACGCCCCAGGCTTTTGTTGGTATTTTTGCTCCAAATTTTCAACATGGCTTTTTGAGACCCCACCTCATGAACAGTAGCAGTATCATTTCATCACTCAATCCCAAAAGGTGATTTCACACAGCGAGTGTGCCATTCAGTGCCACTGGTGCAAAAACACATTTCAGGCAGCATTTGAAAAATGACAGCTGTACTGTTCATGAGGAGGTGTGAAGAAATGGTAATGCTGAAAATCTGGAGTGAAAATATGAAAAAGTGGTGAAGTTACAAGTGTGCGTAGAAACTGTGCAATGCACACTTGTAACACTGTCAATTTTTTGAATGCCTTCACCACATTTTCAACATGGCCTTTTTGGGACTTCCCCTCATGAACAGTGGCACTGGAATTTTGTTAATCTCTCCAAACATTGATTTCATACAGTGACCACGTCATTCTGCACTACAGGTACAAAAACACATTTTGGGAAGCATACAAAAAATGTCAGCTATACTGTTCATAAGGCAGTGTGAAAAAATGGCAATGTTGGAAATCTGGAGTGAAAATCTTAAAAACTGATGATGTTATGAGCGTGCATAGAAACTGCACAACAGGCACTCTTAATGCAGTTATTTTTGGGAGTTTTTCACCAAATTTGCAACAAAGGCTTTTTTGGACCCCACCTCATCTAAAGTGGCACTGTTATTGTGTTAATTGGTCCCAAAAGGTGATTCTGTGCAGCGACCACAAAATCACCTTTTGGGACAGAGAAACAAAATGGCAGTGACTATTTTCATGAGGCGGGGTCCCAAGACTCCCATGCTGAAAATTTGGGACCAAAATTCCAAAAAGTGGCAGAGATATCAACCTAAGTTGAACGCCCCCATTGATTACCATTATAGGGCTTACCACGATTTTCTTCAGTTTGCGGTTGGCTTTTGAAGAATGCAGACGTGTTCTCAGTCCACAGAAGATCAGTGCTCCAACCTTTGGTGATAAGTATGGGTGAAGGGGGGGTGTGGGGATGTGGGGTGCGCAGAGGGAGGGTGCAGGTTGGAGGAGGGGGGTCGGCAGAAATGATGAGGGACAGTTTTCTTTTTTTTCAGGTTTAAAAAAAAAGATGTGTGTCTGTTTTCTTTTTTACAGGTAAACTATTAATGGGGATGGGCTTCCAGTGTGCCAGAGTATTGTGGAGAGGGGGATCAATGCCGAACCAGGCATTGCGGCCCCCAAGGTCGGCTGAGAATATAGTGGCGGGGGGGCATATCCAACACTGGGAGTGAGCATCCTGGTGTTGGAAACACCAGAGGTAGTTTTTGGCACACTGCGTTGAGCTTCCAGTGTGCCACATTAAAGGGGGAGGGGGGGTACATGCTGACACAGGGATTGAGCACTCCAGTGTTGGCAGGTGGGGGGATCTGCTAGCATGATCATGCTTAGAGTAAAAGTGCCTTTAGGCACTAAATACTTCCAGTCTGTATGGACCTTAGGCTGTGGTCTACTCCACACAGGTGGGAGAAAATAAGCAAACGGAGAAAGCAGGATGCAAAGGAGGCAGGCAAGAAAAAGCGTCTCCTCCCACCTTCCAGGAAAGGACCGGTGAGGTGGCGAGGAGGGTGAAGGAAACATCAGCCAGGCTGATCGTGATGTGAACAGCTGTTTGCTGCACGGTGACCTGCAGATGAAAGGAAAAAGCCGCCACATGACTGGTGCAGCTTTTTCTTTTCAAGTGCAGACCACTTCATACAAATCAGCATCAGGAACAGTCTGACTGATGATTGGTGTGATGCTGTCAAGCCCCTTGCAGAGCACTCTGTATTGGACAGACAGTGTCACACCCCTCAAAAGTCACTGTCCGAAGGAGTTCGCAGCGATGCGTGAACTCAAAAATGAAATATAAGTGAGTATGACAAGGGAGTTAGAACGCAGTCTCAGTAAGAAATTAAAAGAAAAAAATGGAATGCAAGAGTGGGGTGGGGTGGTGGGTGATAGTTCAACTGCCAAGGAGGGACATACTGTACACAGCAGTAAGAAAATAGTAAAACAACAATGAAATGCTGCACTGCCCTCTACTGGTATGTATTGTTATGGATACCAGTAAATTGATTATTTTACTAGCAAAGCAACTACAAGTTAATATTTAGTCTTTTTAGAATTATTTTTTAAATTCTTAAATATTATAAAAGAAACAACTTTATTGATAACCCATTTTATAAGCGCAATAATACCCTCCAGGATGGGCAGTATGGGCAATACCAGAACTTCCAGGGGCTTGAAGTCCATCAACCTACAGTGTCGGGCCTCATTACACTCATGGACAGTTTGTTATTGACCAATACTGCCACCCTGTTGGGTAATATTCCTTGCATCGTGGCCTCATGACCAAAGGCAAAGAACTAATCCCACAACAAACAGGTCAATTCCCTTGGAGCAGGGTAAGTTCCGATCATACTCATGGTTCCCCAGTTGACTGACTCCTTCCTGCAGGCCTTGAGACCTTTGATCTCTCTTGCAGTATCTCTTGATCAGCCGGGCTCACATTCTGTTCTTGCTGCATATGCTTTCCGGTGCTGGCTTCACTGGCTCCTCCTTGAGGTTTGGCTGGCTCTCTCATTCCTTAGCTACTTCTGGTCTACACTGATTCAATTGTCCATGCCTTTGATCAATCTGGATGGTCATAGCCCAATCCTTGTTTGTAGTGCCTAGTAAGAGACCCCCCCAAGAAGTCTTACCTTACCTTCTTCAGACCACAGCTGAGCCCACTCACCCAACAGCCTGATGACTCCCAAAAGGGAATCTGCAACAACCAAGAAAGGTGAATACTCCCAAAGAAGTCCAGCATTAAAACATAGGTATGCTATCAAAACAATTTATTAGCAATTACAGAAAACATTACTGGCACATATCACCCAACTGATTGCCGTACACAAGTCCCAGTGCTTTGAAATGTATACCATCCCCTCAGATTCTCTGTTCTCTCTCTATCTGCACAGCTGTGCTCTGGAACCAGCATAGCCTTCATGATGACTAGCACATGATGGCCACTATTTTTCCATACCAGGAACATTGTGCATTAGGCACATTTTGGCTCTAGCAGAAGCCCAGTCTCTGATGGCACAGATCCAGTCCTCCTTCAGACCAAAATCTGGGCTCTCCAAGATCTCCATTAGATTTGCTCCAAGTCAGCACGGCCCCTGCTTCTTCAGTAGCAAAAATCTGGCTCCTATTGGCTTAGCCAGCTGTAAGTAAAGCCAGTCACTCCTGGAGGTTCACAGTCAATAGCCCACTGACTATGCAAAAATGTCCAAAATGCATAGACCTCTTGCATCCCAGAGGTCCTATGCATCATTCTTTATTTTCCTGTCTCCTGACTGGATGCCTGGTGAAGGTCAAGAGTCCCCAGTATGGTGGCAACCATACTTCTCAGGGGAACAGGCAATAAAGTTTATCCCATGAATGCTGCTGTCCTTTTCCAATGGCTTCTGCCCCCTTGTTCAGGTGGCATGGGTGAGTAGGGAGACTGATTGCAGTCAAGGTGGCAATTAAGTGAATGCACCATTGATAGTGGCCACCCACCTTTGCTATACAGCACAAGCCACAATACAGCATGACACAGGTGAAGCTGAAGAAGCCACGGCTCCTGCATCCCCCTGCACCTCCTGCCAGTCCCCTGTTAAGTGTCAGTGGCTCAGTAGGTAGCACACTCGCATCTGAGGCCAGGAGATCAGAGGGCTGTGGGTTCAGTTCCCACATCTGGCACTTGGTTTAATATCCCAGTACTGACACTGTAGTGCAGCATGAGAGGGTTGCTGCACTTCTGAGGTGCCATCTTTCAGATGAGACATTAAACCAAGGTCCCATCTGCCTGGATTGGTGGTAGTTCAGGTGGATGTTAAAGATCCCATGCACTTATGGAAAAAGAGAAGGGGAATTTCCCCAGTGTCCTGGCCAAATTTTCCTCATTCACTGAAAAAAATACCACCAACAGCTTAATCTGATTCAGGGTCAGTTGGCATTCATCTGTATCCCCCCTCCCCCCGGGTTGTGCTTGAAAATAGGCAGGATTTGTCTAGTGCACTTACCTGGTCAACAAAAACTAAATAAAAAAAAAAATAGTTTACGTCTGGGAGGCCATGGGAGGCAGAACTGAGGCAGCAACAGTCAGTCCTGTTTCTGGATCCTCAAGGTAAGCCCTACACATTTGGGGAAATACATATTAAAATTATTATATACTGCAGAACAGTCAACTGGGGAGATAACTCATTATTCACAGCAATATGTTGCTTGCAGTACCACCAAGGTGAACAAAATGTGAATGTAGAGTATTGCAAATGTTTTTACTTCTTTAATTTGAAAATATTGTAAATAAATAATCACTTGAGATATAGACTGTAGAAGGTGTAGGTTAAAATTAGGGATAGGCGAACCAGCTGTGCTGCACTTTTGAACCTCCCTGGACCAGGCTGACTCAGCTCTGTTTGGGAATACTGAGCCTTTTGTAGCTTGATGTGAGGTGCTGAGTTGCCCTGGTTTAGAAGTGCAGTCTGGTCTGGAAATAATACTCTCACTACCATTACTGCATGCAAGTCACGAAACAAGGGCAGGGCAGGGTACAGAAATTTAAAAAAGTGCATTTTTTCCCCATTCTCTAACAAATACTCCCAAGTCCTGGGACCATCACATGACCAACAAAGGCAAACACTTGTGATACTGGGGCACTGAAGGGAGCCAACCAATGAGGGTCTTTGTTCTGTGATTAACTTATGTTCTAGCCAATCCTGTGTGTCACCCACCACAGGACATCCCATGGGAAACAATGTATCGAGCTCATCTGGAGCTGTGCACTGAAAGGAGACAGGTGTGTGTGTGTGTGTGTGTGTGTGTGTGTGTGTACACGTGTGTACACAGAGAGATTCCAAATAAACCCACTTAAAATGAAATAACGTTTTTCATTTTCTTTCCTTAATTAGTAAGAGAGAGAGAGGGAGAGTAGACAGACCAATAAATTCAACAGCAGACAACAGCAGATTGCAGACATTGCAGCAGAGTACTAAAAATGAAATTTTTCATTAGAAAGAGAGAGCGCGAGAGAGAGAGAGAGCAGAGTGTGAGACCAACAAATTCAATAGCAGCCAGTAGACAACAGACAACAGCAGAGTGCAAACATTTTCTTTTCTTAGTCTTTGAAAAACTCAAGGAAACAAAAGGGATTTTCGCATACTACAAAAAGCATGGTCTGCAGTCTGAAGTGCAATGAAGCAGGCACAGTCCTCCAGCAACAAAAATGATATGGTAGTGTTTCAGTCTGTTTTTCTTGCAAAATAAAAAAAGTAGAAAAAAAAATTGTTTACAGCATCCAACAACTTAATAATTTTTTTCCTCTTTGAAAAACATGTTTTTGTAAAAAAAAAAAAATATTAAGAAGAGGATCAGATTCAGACAGGACGGGGGACTGAAGATAATGGTGCCTCACTAATTTTGAGGGGGGCTTATAGTGCCATACAGATTTTGAAGGGGAGTGTCACCCACATGTCAGACTGTGTTGCCCATATCTGCACCTGAACTAATACTAGGTCATAGAGCTGTAGACTGTATGTCACCCATCTCTGTGCTTGAACTACTACTAGGTCATAGTGCCATACAGATTTTGAAGGTGGGGGGTCACATCTCAATATCTGTGTTGCCTATCTCTGTGACTGAACTACTACTAGCTCATAGTGCCTCACATAAGTTGAGAGGGGGGTGTCATATTGCAGACTCTGTGTTTCCCATCTCTGTGACTGAATTACTACTAAGTGATATAGTGCCTCATGTATTTTGAGAGGAGGGTGTCATGTCTCAGACACTGTGTTGCCCATCTTTGTGTCTGAACAAATACAACAAATTAAGTAATTAAATAGGTCCCCAAAAAATTTATTCAGAATCAGAGTCTGTTATGGAAGTGGAACATGTGGCCAACATCAGCAGTATGGATGAAATTGGTACACGTAACAATAAAAAATATTTCCCGAAAACAAATTCTGAAAAAAAGGGAAATTCACTGCTAAAGATATAATTAATACAATTATTAACAATGAAGCAACACAAACAGAAAAATATGAAGCAACACAACCAGACAAAGAAAAGAATGTTAGTGAATACTCTGTTCAAATTAATGCAGCACTGTTGGCATTACCAGAAAAATCAGATAAAAGTAAAACACAAAAACAGGTAGCCAAAACAGTTAGTCCTAGAAAGTCAATGATTAAGGAAAAGGCTCTGTCCAGTACCACTAGATGTGGTACTCCACGATATGCCACTCATGCATATCAGGTTTCTTCATCAGAAAGCAGTGCCTCTGGTGAAGAAGAAGTTGTAAATGTACAAGATCACGATCACGGTTTATCACAGTTATGATCTTCCAAGGTGATGAATCAGAATGTGGTACCAATGAGGTAGAGAATGCCACCTGGGTTCCCCCACCCAAAAGAAAAAAACACAGCAAGCAACAGCACTAGCCACAGCCAGTAGTGGGGAAAAAATCAATCATCATAATAGTTCTTCAGGGAATAGCCACAGTGTGCATGAATCAGGGTGAGAAACAACTGCCAACAAAATTGTTGCAGTTTCTGGCATGATGACAAAACGTTCCATCTCTGCTCTGTGGAGCTATTTTCATGTAAGTCCCAAAAATGAATGTTTTGCTGTCTGCACCTTTTGTCATTGGGAAGTTAGCAGGGGAAAAGTGAGGGACCAGTCCAGGACAACATCACTAAAAAGACATTTGCAAAGAGCATATACAACCATTTGGCTGGGAGGGCAGCAGTCCTGAGTAAGGGAAAATATCTGTGATGAGAATAATTCTACAGACAATAACGATGGTGAAGAGACTGCAGAAAAAAAACGTTTGACTTCACTGACAAAAGCATTTGGACCAGCTACAGCTTCACCACTGCAATCCTATAGTTTTTGCCCCCTGCACGAACCAAACAGCAGACCAGTACTGCGATGCTTGAACAAAAAAACTGCCTACAGTAGATCACATTAAGTCACATTAAAAATGAATCAGTTAATAGCTGAATTCATTGCCAAGGACCTGTAATCATTTTCTGTGGTGGTGAATGATGGTTTTAGAGCCCTTGCAAAAATTTTGCTCCACGTTATAATATACCAAGCGGTAAATATTTTGCGACTGTGGCTGTTCCCAAAATGTACGAATGTACAGTGACCATGGTTGTGTGCACCTGACCAGACATGTGGATGAGTTCAAACCATTGATTATATGTGCATCACAGCACATTGGGTGTCACGATCATCTTTAAACATCACCACAAGCAGCAGTGTACAGGAAGGAAGACAAAGAATATCAGCTCTTTGTGTTAGCATGTTTGGTAAGCATCACACCATTGACAATATTTTGGAAGAATTGCATGACAAAATTACTGGGTAGTTAGAGTCTCTGGGACTCCATACTGAATTTGTGGTTTTAGACAATGGTGCCAATATTGTTAGTGTATTGAAATGTGGTGGTTTTACTCACATTCTGTAAATTGCACACTCATTAAATCTGTTAGTACAAGTTTTTCTTTCCAGTGATGACAGTATAGTGACACTAATGGGAGCTGCAAAGAAAAACTGTGGCCATTTTACTTTGAAAATCACATGTTATTTTGACTGACCTCCAGAAAAAAAAATGTAGCAGATGGTGTTGTAACAGATGGTGTTACGCTGAACGCTTCTAGTGGGGATCTTGCAGAATTTTACATTGTTCTTGACTCCATTTGAGGAAGCAGCTTGACAGAATAGCAGAGAATGCTACTCTAAACCAGTTTATTCCCATTATAAATTTACTGAACAAGGAACTCAGGAGGCTAGATAGAGGTTTTGACCAAAAAGGAGACAAATGTGGTGTATTCCTTACAGACCAACTGATACAGCAGTTCCAAATGTGCAGAAGACTTCACAGTATCACAACAGACAAAAATGTTCTTCTTTCGACTCTTCTTGACCCTCGGTTTAAGTTGCAACAGCTGCCTCCTTCAGATCTTGGTAACTCTTATTTCAAATACAAAAACATGCTGATTTTAGTAATCAAAGAACTGTGTTGACAAAACAAGTGAATCACGTGATGTGGATGCTGCATCTGATGATGCAACATGTATTGGTGGTGACAGCAATAGTTTCCATTTAGTGCCATGATGTACTCCTTCACCAACATACGGCAGTCCTGCACAAAGTCCCTTTGGCCCTTGAAAAAGGCATGTCGTGAAAAACACACTGATGACTCCCAAATTTTTTGGTCAAAATTCATGGAAATTGATAATTCAGATGTGTCTGTCGTGGAGCTGCCTTCTTTATCTTTTTCTGATATTGTGGAAGCCTATTTATGAGAACTGCTCATTAATATTCCTGATGACCCTTTTGAGTACTGGCTGGAAAAAAAAACATCTGGCCTGCACTAACTGCCTTTGCTATTAAGCTTCTTAGTTGCTCTCCCACTAGTGTTCATTGTGAGCGTATATTTAGCACAGCTGGAAATGTTGTCTCTGATGGCCACACAAGGCTTAATCCTGAAAATGTACAGTGCCTTACCTTCCTTAAAGTCAATCTCAACAAATTCTCTTACCAGTTCAGTAAAGAGCGGCAGGAACATAAAAGTGATGATGACAAACAGCTGCAACAGGTGTCTCCTAAAAAGGCTGCTTCATTGGTGGTGTTTAAAGATGATGGTGATGATGTTATTTAATTTAATGATTTATTTCTTTGAATTCAGAGAACGAAGTTCAGCAACCATAATAGAAAGATCAAATAAAAAACAAACAAACAAAAGAAACACTCTGAAGACGGGGGTCTATACCAGTCCATTTACAGAAGAAAGGTTTTGAAAGAACTAATAAAATTGAAGGTGGACAAAGCAATGGGGCCTGATGGGATTCACCCAAGAATTCTAAAAGATCTAAAGGTAGAACTAGTGACACCACTGACTACTCTCTTTAATAAATCATGGGAGGGCGGTGTACCTGAGGACTGGAGGAGGGCAGATGTGATTCCTCTTCACAAAAGTAGGAGTAGGACAGAGGCAGAAAACTACAGACCAGTTAGTTTGACCTCAGTGGTAGGGAAAATGATGGAATTACTTCTGAAGGAAAGAATTGTTGAGTACCTAGAGACCAGTGGTGCACAGGACCCAAGGCAGCATGAATTCATGATGGGAAGGTCACATTAGACGAATCTAATAGATTTCTTTGACTGAGTGACCAAAGTAGTAGACCAGGAAGGGGCTGTGGACATGGCCTACCTAGATTTTAACAAGACATTTGATACAGTCCCTCACAAAAGATTACTACACAAGTTGACCAGCCTTGGAGTGGGTCCCAAGGTGGTCGCCTGGATAAAAACTTGGCTAGACAACAGGACGCAAAGGGTAGTAGTAAACAGAGTCCACAGTGAGGAGAGGAGGGTTACTAGTGGGGTGCTGCAGGGTTTAATACTGGGACCAGTCCTTTTTAATGTCTTTATAAGTGACATTGCAGAGGAACTGGAAGGAAAGGTATGTCTCTTTGCAGACAACACAAAGATCTGCAACAGGGTTGATACACAAGATGGAGTGGAAAGGAAGAGAAGGGACTTGGCAAGGTTGGAGGAATGGTCAAATGTATGGCAGCTCAGATTCAGTGCAAAGAAGTACAAGGTAATGCACCTGGGAAACAAAAACCCAGGGGAAGAGTACACAATGGGGGTGAGATACTGACAACAGTAAAAATGGAAAGGGACCTGGGGGTAATTATATCAGATGACCTAAAGGTGGGCAAGCAATGTGAGAAGGCAGTAAGGAAGGCTGGGGGGATACTGGGTGCATAGGGAGAGGCATCAATAGTAGAAAACAGGAAGTTGTTATCCCTCTGTACAGACAGTTGGTGAGACCCCATCTGGAGTACTGTGTGCAGTTCTAGAGACCCCATCTCTGCAAAGATATAGACAGAGTTGAGGCTGTCCAGAGGAGGGCAACCAAAATGGTGTAGGGTCTGCACCAGAAGACATACAAAGAAAGACTAAAGGAGCTTAATATGTATACCCTTGAGGAAAGAAGGAAGAGAGAGGACATGATAGAAACTTTCAAGTACTTCAAGGGAATCAACAAAGTCCAAGAGGGTAGTATCTTTCAGAAAAAGAGATGGGCAAGAAAAAAAGGGGCACAGTTTGAAGATAGAGGGGGGACAGCTCAGAGGCAGTGGTGCTGGAACAGTTTGAAAAGTGGTAGGGTCAAGGACGTAAGGAGTAAATTTTCCCCTATTAAATACATTACCATGATAGCAAAAAGTGATAGGGCCACTTATGAAAGTGGTAGGGCCATGGCCCTAGTGGCCCCCCTGTTCCGGCACCTATGCTCAGAGGTAATGTGAGGAAGTATTTTTTCACAGAGAGGGTTATGGATGCATGGAACAGCCTCCCTGAGGAGGTTGTGGAGTCAAGAACAGTGGGAGAATTCAAGAATGCATGGGACAGACATAAGGCAGTCCTAGTGGGAGGTAGGAGGAAGTAAGCTGTTGGTTAACTAGGATCTGCAGCTTATCTGTTAGGAAGGAAAATGGGCAGACTAGGTGGGACAAGCGGTCCTTATCTGCCGTTAAATTCTATGTTTCTAAGTTTCTATGTTTCTATGTTTCTAATCCTTCTTGTGCAGTCACGGTGTATATTACAACATATGTATTGCTGTATGTGTTATTCAATTTGGGAACCCAGATGGAGTGTAATTTGTTTATTCCAGGCAGTGAATTGCTGGATGTCTGGGTGGAGGGTGGGACCAAGGGGCAAAACAAAATAAAAAAACCTATGTGCACACCTGGCCACCATGAGTGCTAGCCCCTGCAGTCCTTGGGTCCTGCAGTGTGTGGATCCCTGCCAGCTTGATGACGAGAGGGCAGTGATGGGGATGGGGACTGGCAGGTGGGCTTCATGGCAGGTGTAGGTAGCAGTCAGGGCCAAACAGTTCTATAAAACACACACACAGACACACACATACACACACACAAAAAGTATTTTTATACCATAATTGACTGCCCATGGCCACTGTGAGTATGAGCTTCTGCAGTCCTCGGGTCCCCAACCATATGGATCCCTGCCCACTTGATGGGGGAGTGGTAATGGGGCTGGGGACTGACAGGTGGGCCTCAAGATAGGAGTATGTGTCAATCAGGGCCAAACAGCACTATAAAAAATATATACATCATAACTGACTGCAATTATTAGTTGTGGAAGCTTGTAGGATCTATCCAGAAACTGCAATGCTGCGTGGGGTTTTGTGTGTGTGTGTGGGGGGGGACAAGGTCAACCAGATATAAAGTAAGTTAAAAAAACACAAGTGCTAAAAAATAATTGGCCAATCAGGCAGGAGTTTGGGGGATGGTTTGGGGCCTGTGATGCTTGCTATAACACCAAGAAGGCAAGCAAAATAATTACAAAAAAAGAAAAATAACATCTCAAGTCAAAAGGGTTGGAGGGATGGCTGGGGCCCCATCATATACCCTGTTCATGCTGCCTGTATCCCACCAAAAAGCATGCCAGACTCAGTGAAGGTCTGCTGTTGTCTTTCTGCTGTTGAATTTGTTGGTCTCGCTCTCTCTCTTTCTAACTAACATTTGATACACTGCCTCCTTTCACTACAAATCCCCAAATAAGCTACAAACACTGGGCTGGATTCACAAATGTTTTTGGGACTAAGTCCCACACCACAACTCCAGATGCAGATCAAAATCTCTGCAGCTGCAGAGAATGCTAAACATTTGCAGCAGTTGCGGAAGATGTTACGGCTGGTCCCTCTGGCCATAATATTTTTTCCGCAGCTGTGGGGATTTCCACAGCAACACCACCCTCAAGCTGCCATAAATTATGGAGCCAGTCATAAACCATTTCCAGTTTTGAGAATACCATAGCTGTGGGAGAAACTGCGGTTCTGCAAGTAGCAACCCACTTGTTCTGAGTTTTTCCTGTAGCTGCGGGATTTTCAAGAGTTTAGTGAATCTAGTACATTGTCTCCTACGAATGTCATGTGATGGCTGACACACAGGATTGGCAAGAACAACAGTCTATTTTTATGTTGTCTTGCGTGTGCGCAAGCAACTTCTACTGGTAGTAATGACACAGTGAGAGGTGTGTCAGTGTTGGCAAATGCAGGGCATGCATTAGTAGATGCTTGCCTCATTCTCCAATTAGCCAGCATGCTAGCACTGACACAAGAATTATGTAAAGTGCCACCAACTTGAAAGAAATCTGCTGCTGCAATCAGAGACAAGTTCATCATGCAGCAGCAGAGATGACACACCTCCCATATGTGCCTTTTCTGGTGAAACATTTCAATAAACATGACAATCCCCAAACAAAGCAGACATCGGGGGGCAATCCCCCTGTCAGCATGTCCCCCACCTCCCCACATTGTGACTGAGAGCCCACCCCAGTGTACCGCCACTCACACAAAGCCAACCATGTTGGCATGTTCACCCCCTATTGTGTGGCACACTGGGAGCACACCCCAGTGTGCCTGTGTCATGATGTCCTTTTTTTTTGTACCTGGAAAAAGAAAATGGTCCCTCGTTTATCCGTGGCACCCCTTCCCAACCTGCACCCACCCTGTGCACCTCACCTCACCTCCCAACCCCCCCACCCCATACCTACCTCCAGAGGGCTGGTGCTGTGATCTTTGGTGGAGCGGGAACACGTCTGGACTCTTCAAAGTCAAATTGCAAAATGAAGAACTGCCAGTAAGCTGTATAATGACATTAATGAGGGGGTTCAACTTAAGTGGGTATCTCAGCTCTTTTTTTGAATTTTGGCTCAAAGTTTTCAACATGGGGTTCATGGGGCCTCACCTCATGAACACATGCACTGTCATCTCGTTATTAAGTCCCGAAAAGTGATTTCATGGTCACTGCACGGAATCACCTTTCAGGACTGATTAATGAAATGACAGTGCCACTGTTCACAAGGTGGGGTCCCAAAAAGCCTCTATTGCAAATTTGGTGAAAAAATTCCAAAAAATGACTGTTACGAGTGTACATTGCTCAGTTTCCACACATGCTCGTAACTTTGAAAATTTTTAATATTTTCACTCCAGATTTTCAACATTGCCATTTTTCATACCTCCTTATGAACAGAACAGCTGTCATTTTTAAGATCCTGCCCAAAATGTGTTTTTGCACATCTGGCACACAATGGAACGGTCGCTGTGGGAAATCAACTTTTGAGACAGATTAGCAAAATCACAGTGCCACTCTTCATGAGTGGAGGTCCCAAAATGCCTATGTTGAAAATCTGGTTAAAAAAATCCCCAAAATAATTGTGTTACAGGCATGTGTTCCGGAGTTTCTATGCATGCTCGTGACTTCAATTTTTCATATTTTCACTCCATATTTTCAACATTGCCAGTTTTTTACACTTCCTCATGAACAGTACAGCTGTCATTTTTCACATCCTGCCCAAAATGTGTTTTCGCACCTGTGGCGCCAAATTGCGCAGTCGATGTGCAAAATCACCTTTCGGCTAATGAACTGATAGTGCCACTGTTCATGCGATGGGGTCACAAAAAGTCCATGTTAAAAATTTGGAGTGAAAATACCAAGAAATGCCTGGAACATTAGGGTTTCCAACCATAACGCCCCACCCTGTAGAGACTGGCCAGGGCATCAGAGGTGTGACTTGGGATTATAGGCTGTAGCGCTCACTCCATTCCATCCCCCCTCCCACCCACCCCTGCAGCCAGTGACAGACATCGAGGTGTGCCTTGGACTCTTCACCCCAAAGTTCACCCCATTCTCTTTACTGCACCCATCTCAGCGTATTTCCTTATGGAATGGGGTGAGCGTAAGGCCCAAAGACCCCAAGGTACACCGTGACTCTTGTCGGTGTCTGCAGGGTAGGGTGAGGTGAAATGGCATGAGCGTTATGGCAGACAACCCAAAGGCACACCCCAATGCCTGTCAGTCTATGGAGGGTGGGAGTGGGGTTAGCGTCAGTTCAATACTTCACTGCCATTCCTATTATGCATCTCTCTAACTCCTGCACTACCAATGCCAATGCCAGCAAGGCAACATTCAGCATTGACAAATGCATGTTTATTGCTGTTGGCTGCTTGCTGACTTTGAAACAACACAAAAATATAGACACAAATATGTTTCCTTAAATAGCTGAATTTTATTTATTTTTTTACAGAAGGCTCTAAAAGAATAATACTGATGCATTCCTCATACTCAAAAAGACTAAAAATAGGTACACAATTCATTAGAGTAAATCAGAAACTTTTGGAAATAAATCAGTGGCAGAATCAGAATGGGGTCACAGCCAACCCACCCATCCCTAGTTAAAATAGTAGTAACTTTATGGAGACTTGTTTTGTTAAATTGGGGGCAGTTGAACTATGGGTTCCTTTTTTGGTTTAAACAACCACATATAGTAGTAGCTTGATTAGTCATATTTGACCGTTGGGGGTTCAGTTTCTGTTTAAAGTTCACAGTCTGTAATAACACAAGCTCAACATGGCATGCACACTTCTAAATTCAGTCTCAGGAGATGAACAAAGGTTCATGCAGACATTGTAAACTGTATGTTAATGACCCACTATGGGTTTGAGTACGAGCAATCTTTGTAATTATTTTAGTTTTGTTGAATCTGCTGCACTTGTCTTCACCATTAAATATAATTTGAACCCATTATTCTCCCTTTCATTTCATACATCTGTGATTATCATGACCTTTCCATCTGTGTTCTCCAACAGGGCTTTTAGCTGTGTTAAAGTGCAGAAAAAAACACTGCTAATCCTACGCTTGGATGTCTACCAACCTACAGTACATATAATTTTTCACTACATAAACTCAGCCTTCATTTGCTCAGCATTTCTAATATTTGTAGAGGTGTGCTATGGGCTGTGTCAGAGATCCAGGACAGCTGGGTTTTGCCTAGTCTGTTTGAATGGGCCAGAACTGGCCACCAGTCAGTGCAACCTGTTTCAGACCAGACCACACTGCAAAAAAGGTTTTTTTTTTCCTTTCTGAAAAGCAGCAACAGCAGCATATTTACTGCTACTGTTAGTGTCCCATACAGGCAGCACATTTTGCAGAGAATGGGTCAGACTCTGTGGTGAGTGCCAGTCAGAGGAGAAGACTAGAAGCAGTTAGTACTGTTCAATTAGTGCGGCTGACAGGCCTTGCTTGGGTCCTATGGAGGGGATAAATGATGGCTTGGACTGAAGGCATGGTGTGCCAGCATGGTGCTCAAGATCTTTAGTGCCGGGGAGGTGGAGGATTGCTTAGGAGGAGGACATAATCTGCCGATTGGATTGGATTGGATTGCACCCCTTATATCAACAAACCACTCAACACCCCTTTTTTGTAATTGAGTCCATTAGTTTCATGTTGCTATGTGTTTGGGTGGAGATCAGTTGGAGTTAGAGGGAGCTTATTTTAATTGACTGCCAGCACTTGAGGGACTGGTACTAGGGATGAGTAGATTGCTGCTGCATCTTCTTCCTCATGGGGAGTTGAAGAGAGACTGAGAGAGAGAGAGAAAGAGTGAGATGGGACTGTCCATACTGACTGAGATTAAAAAAACAAAAAATACTCAAAAGAAAACAAGGACTATAGAAAAATAAGGGAGAATGATGGTCAAATAAGACAGACAGCAGACTATTGCAGTGGAGGGAGGACAGTGCGGAGCAGGGAGGGAGTGGGGTGCTGCATACTATTGCTCAGTGTAGGAGCTGGAGCTTTCTCACAACTTAATTGCATGCTGCTTTTAGAGTGCGTAGCTCAAATTCAAAGGCCTGGCCTTGAGGAGTTTTATAAGTAAGAGCTAATTTGGGACATAAAAGATGTGCCATTTGACATAAAGAAAGCTTCTTTAAGGGCTAATTCAAAGAGAGAAAGGGAGACAAAGAAATATCAGAAGAGAGAGAGAGAGAGACAGAAAAGCTCTTAATAAGGGCTATTTATGGAGAGAAAATGTAATAGGAAAGATCCAGTCCTAATAAAAGATAAATAATTGTAGGAGGGAGAGAATCTGATTTTAAAAAGTGCTTTTAGGGGCTATTGGTGGACGAGGAAAAGGGAAGAACTACACAGAAATAAATAAAATGTCTCCTGTCTTGCCACTCCAGCCACCAATTACCTGGCTGAGGCTGGCTAGTTGGTTGAGGGTTTTGTGTTCCAATTGTGTATTTTTTCCATTATCAAAGAAATATATTGACCAGTGTATTACGCCTCCGCCTGCCACTTAGAATGCCTTATCTCCTATTATGTACAACAGTGGTGTGATGTGGTGTGGTGCAGTGCCCTGCTGCTGTGCCTAATTGCCTTGATGGTCTAGTTATGTACTTGTGTATTTTTTCCATTTTCAAGGAAATACATTAAGCACTTAATAAGCAGTGTAATAACCCATGGGCTGCATGCCTCATCCCCAGTTATGCACTACCCCCATCAGTCACCAATGGTGTGCTGCAGTGCTCTACTGCTAAACCTGTTTGCCCTAAGGGCTTGTTGCCTTTTATATACTTGTGTATTTTTCCTGCAGCCCACTCCCTCACTGATGTTTAGCTGTATAAGGGTATGAGAGTAGGAGGAGGAATTGAGTCCTGGTGGGGAACTCCACAGTGAGGGGGCTACAGTTGGGGACAGTTACGGATGAGGAGAAGGAGGTTTGGTGTCTTTCAGGTGCCATGGCTCGCAGGGATAGAAAGAAGATCCAAAAGATTGCTGGGGCTAGACATCATTGCCCATCTAGAGACTAATGACCTGGCTAAGGATAAGCCAGCAATAGCTCAGGAGGAGTTTAGGGATTTAGGGAGGGGTCTTGGGCAGGTGGCATGATCTGTGACTGCAAGCCCCCCCCAATGCTGTTGGGCTTAGCCTATTTGTACAGTACATCCTGTCCCCTGTGTTATCACCACTACAGTCCCAGGTTCTGTGGAGCCCCAAACTCTCTGTCCAGCCCCTGATGTGTTTCTCCATTGTGAATGGGGCCAGAGGAGGAAGACCCAGAACCGTTGCACTGCTGCTGCATGAATTTGTGAACCAGCAGTCCACGCATGTGCATTGGAGTGCATTCATTTTCTCACCACCATTGCAGCAAGACAAAAATGTCTCCAATGCTCCTGGACCCCTAGATGTGTAAAACATGGTCCAGAGAAATGGAGGATGCACTGAAGGAGCTAAAATATGTATAATTTGAGAGCACCAATAAGCACTTTTGGAGCCAGTGCATAAATATTAATAAGGGGGCACATAAATATTAATGAGTCTGTCTTCTGAATGGAGTCTATGCTTTCAATGACAGGCAGGGAAAAGTGTCTGAATTTTGAACTCTGCCATTGAGAGAGAGGGCAGAGGGGATACTTTGGGAATATGGGGAACTTATTAAATAAAAGTATTTATTCTGACTGCATAAGGACTGAAAAGTTTGGACTCTGTTTTAGGACAGAGTAAGCTTTTTCCTATAGCAGCCATACCTGTCACCTTTAACTCCTGCACAGCCTATCTGTCTGAAAGACATGCTGCCAAGAGACTTATGGGACTGCCAAAGAGGACTTTGGGAGGAAAAGGAGGGACAATTCTTGGCACCCAAATAGCAACCAATAGGGTGTCAAGTGAACCCCTATTAATATTAATTTGCTCAGTTGGACAGTAGCTGCAGTCAATCAAAACAGGATTTAAGAGGCTGTTTGCCTGCCCAAAGGGGGATTCCTGGGATACCAGCCAGAGAGAAGAGAGACTGCAGTGGGCTTGCTAGCCCTGAAGACCTGCCTGTTTGCCAAAGACTTTGTCTGTCCACAGATTTGGACAAGCTGCAGAACACCTGGAAAAGAACATAGCCCCTGGGAAAAGAACTGGGCTGGGTGAGAAGTTTCCAGGGTGAGAGTTGAACCTGCGACTGAGTGTATTTGCATCTGATAATTTGGAATTTGCTGCTGAGAATCTGAAAACTGCTGCTGAGGACTGAACCTGTAACTGTGACAAGAAAGTTTAGACTCCACAGCTGGAGAGAGAGAGAGAGAGAGAGAGAGAGAGGACTGTGAGATTTGCTGCCAGGAAGGAGTGGACTGTCCTGCAGTGCAGAAAGTGCCATCAGGGTGTGACAGCTGGAGAGCAGAGAAGGTAAAGGCTTCAGCTTGAAAACCACAGTGTCTGCATCTGAAAGTAAAGTGACCTGCAAGCTGTGTTTTTCTCATGAGGCAAGTACATTAGAGACTGTTTTGCTGAAAAGCAAAGAACTGTGCTTGCTAGGCTGTAGACTGAGGCAAGTCCCAGCTCCTGTGCTGTATCAGAGAAAAGTGTGTGCAGTATGTAGTCTGGGGAATCACCAGCCTGTTCAGTACTCAGAGTGAAGAGGAGACCTCCGGCGAGAAAGACGTCGAGAGGGCTGCCAGGTGAACACCGCATACAAAGGCCCCAGTGGTGAAGATTTGGAAAAGCCTAGCAGGTATTAGGACCGGTCCTCTTCAATGTCTTTATAAGCGACATTGCAGTGGGACTGGGAAGGAACAGTATGTCTCTTTGCAGATGACACAAAGATCTGCAACAGAGTTAATGCACAAGGTGGGGTGGAAAGGATGAGAAGGGACTTGGCAAGGTTAGAGGAATGGTCAAATGTATGGCAGCTTAGATTCAATGCTAAGAAGTGCAGGTAATGCACCTGGAAACAAAACCCAGGGAAGAGTACACAATGGGGGTGAGATACTAACAGCAACAAAATGGAAAGGGACCTGGAGGTAGTCATATCAGATGACCTAAAGGTGGGCAAGCAATGTGAGAGGGCAGCAAGGAGGCTGGGGGATACTGGGGTGCATGGGAGAGGCATCACCAGTAGAAACAGGAAGTTATTATCCCTCTGTACAGACAGCTGGTGAGACCCCCATCTGGGTACTGCGTGCAGTTCTGGAGACCCAATCTCCACAAAGACATAGACAGGATGGAAGCTGTCCAGAGGAGGGCAACTAAAATGGTGCAGGGTCTGCACCAGAAGACATATGAAGAGAGACTTAGGAGCTTAATATGTATAGCCTCGAGGAAAGGAGGGAGAGGGGACATGATAGAAACTTTCAAATACCTCAAGGAATCAACAAAGTCCAAGAGGGTAGCATCTTTCAAAAAAGAGGTGTGCAAGAACAAGGGGCACAATTTGAAGATAGAGGCAGCTCAGAGGTAATTTAAGGAAGTATTTTTTCACAGAGAGGGTTGTGGATGCATGGAACGGCCTTCCGGAGGAGGTTGTGGAGTCAAAAACAGTGGTGGAATTCAAGCATGCATGGGACAGTCATAAGGCAATTCTAGGGGGTGGGGGTAGGAAGAAGTAGGCTGCTGGTTAACTAGGATCTGCAGCTTATCCATTATGTAGGGAAATGGGCAGACTGAGTGGGCCAAGCGGTCCTTATCTGCCGTCAAATTCTATAGGTGAAGACCAGCTGTCATAATTTCTTCAGTCAACTGCTGCTGTGGTTGACCAAAAACTCCTGATTCCAGTACAGTACCATGAACCAAGTTTCTGCTACCCCCTTTGAACTGCTGAACTGTAAGCACCCTGGCCTGCGACTTTGGGGAAGTCTTTCTTTAGCTAGTCATCATTAAGGAGGTTAAATCCTGGGCAGGACTGTGCCAATGTTAAAAATGCGCCCAGGCAACCAAGTTAAAGTTTGCATCTGTTTGAAGTTATTTGGGCCCCAACAAAAGATCCCCCGACCCTTCTGTGCAGTAGTGTGGTACCCACCCAAGGGACTTTATTGACTTTGTGGGTAACTGCCATTGAGAAGCCGGGTGCACCCATAGGTGGGAGGTGAGGACTGTGTGGGGTAAAAGTGCTGTAACATTTGTTGTTATTCTATTTTTCTCCTTTTTCCACTAAAATAAAAATTGTTAATTGTTAATGTCATATTCTGGTACTGCGACTCATTGTGAAAAGTGGGGATTGTTGTGTGGTGATGGTAGAGTGGGGGTAGTTACTATATTTTTCTGGGGGGTGTTAACCTGCAATCTATCTACATGTATTCCCTATCACTACCCCAGGTGGAGACACTACATGTACCTGTTTCCCGTACCACTTGTCTGCCAGAGAACCTAGGCCAACCTAGGCAGAAAGATGAAGAGAGACATAAACTGCCCCCTTCCAACAGGCAAATGAAGTTAGCAAGGGGAAACCCCCCGAAAGAACCATACAACAAAGGAATCCATGGGATAGAAGGCAAGAGTGATAATAAGATACAGTAGATAGTGGAGGAAACAAAGGGGGGCAGATGGAAAATAAGAGTGGTGGCAGCACAATTTGGAGAGCCATGTGTGCAAATGCTCAAAGTCTAGGCAATGAGATTGCAGACTTACGGGCCACCATGGCAGAAGCAGACCTGGATATGGTTGCAATTAATGAGTCCAGGTGCAATGAAAACCAGGATTGGGATGTGGCCATACCAGGGCATAGTCCGTTCAGAAAAGACAGGGTAGGTGAAAAAGGGGGAGGAGTGGCTGTTTATGTTAGGGACAAAATATAAGCCATGGAAATACAGGGAGAGCAAGGAAGAGCTGAAGTACTGTGGGTCGCCCTGGAAACATGTAAGGGGGGCACTATTCACATAGGAATGATCTACAGACCTCCAGCACACTGGGGGGAGAGGTGGATAAGGACATGATGGAATCCATCCAAAGGATGGCAAGCAAGGGGGAAGTGTTGCTGGTGGGGGACTTCAATCTACCAGACATGGATGGGAGCCTACCAGCTGCAGCAAAAGTCAGAAGTAGGGACATCCTGGACTCCCTGCAAGGGGCATTCCTCAGGCAACAAGTTAAGAAGCCCACTCATGGGAGTGCAATGCTGGACCTGGTACTGACAAATGGGAGCAGTGTTGGTGATGTGATGGTGGGTGACAACCTGGGGTCCAGCAATCACTGTACAGTGTGGTTCAAAATAAGGACTGGGACAGAACCAAGCCGCACTAAGATAAGGGTCCTCTACTTCAGGAGGGCCAGTTTCAGGAATATGGGAGAATGCCTCAGGGATGCCCCGGCAGGGATAGAGGATCTTGGGAGGAATCGAGGAACTATGGGCAACAATAAAGGGGAGTACTGAAAACACAACAAATCCCTGTGTCAGGCAGGTTAAAATGAGCAAGAGAAAAAAGAGACTGCTGTGGTTCTCTAAAGATGTAGCAGAAAAAGTAAGAGCAAAAAAACTAGCATTTAGAAAGTACAAAAAGACACAGAAGGAGGAGGAACAGGAAAACTACCAGGAGAAAAAGAAGCAGGCAGGGAAGACAATTAGATGCAAAAAGGCACAGACAGAGGAAGGTATTGCCCAATCAGTAAAAGAAGGGGATAAAACTTTCTTTAGATATATAAGCAAGAAGATGAAGATCAAAGGGGGACTAATAAGGATAAAAGGAGAAGAAGGGGTTCGTGTGGAGGAGGACCAAAAGAAGGCAGACACATTGAACAAATACTTTTGTTCAGTACTTACAGAAGAAGGGGTTGGTGATGGACCAACGATAAGGCACAAGGGCATAAATGTTAGGGAGGTGGACACCATTCATTCTACACAGGAGAAAATCCTCAAGGTACTAGCACAACTAAAAGCAGATGAGGCAATGGGACCTGATGAAGTGCACCCTTGTATACTGAGGGAGCTCAAAGAGGTACTGGCTGCACCCACCTATGACAACTCTGTTCAACTTATCATTAGAAACATGGGAGGTTCTGAGCAACTGGAAGAGGGAAGATGTGGTCCCACTTCATAAAAGAGGGAACAGGGTGGAGGCAGAAAATTACAGACCTGTCAGCCTGACTTCGCTAGTGGGCAAAGTAATGGAAACATCACTGAAGGAAAGGATGATGGAATACCTTGTAACCAGTGGATTACAGGATCCAAGGCAACATTGTTTCATGGAGGGAAGGTCTTGCCAGACAAACCTGATTGAGTTCTTTGACTGGGTGGCTAGGGTAATGGATCAATGAGGAGTGGTAGATTTGGCCTACCTGGATTTCACTAAGACCTTTGACACTATTCCACATAGAAGACTGGTAAACAAGCTGACCTATCTTGGAGTGGTCAAAAAGTTATAAACTGGGTAAGAAGTTAGTTAAGCTAAAGGAGTCAGAGGGTGATAGTAAATGGTGTCCACTCTGGAGAAGGCAAGGTGACCAGCAGGGTGCCTCAGTGATCAGTACTAAGCCCAGCCCTATTCAATGTGTTTATTATCAACATTGCAGATGGGCTAGAAGGGAAAGTATGTGTGTTTGTGGATGACACTAAAGTCTGCAACAGAGTAGACACACAGGGGAAGGGTAGAAAACATTAGGGATAATTTGAAAAAGTTGGAAGAATGGTCAAGGGTTTGGCAGTTGGGTTACAGTGCAAAAAAGTGCAAAATCATGCAACTGGGACACAGAAACCCAGGGACTAAGTACAAATTAGGAGGGGAAGTACTGGCAGCCACCAAACAGGAACGGGACCAGGGGCAATCATTTCTGATGACTTGAAGGTAGCCAAGCAGAGTGACGAGGCAGTGGGGAAGGCTAGCAGGATGCTCTAGTACATAGTGAGGGGTATCAGCAGTAGGAAGAAGGAGGTAATATTACTCCTGTACAGATCACTGGTATGATCCCACCTCGAGTATTGAGTCCAGTTCTGGAGGCCTCATCTCCAAAAGGACATTGATAAGGTGGAGGTACTACAAATGAGGGCCACCAAAATGACACAGGGCCTGCATCAGAAGCCCTATGAGGAGGGACTTAAGGAACTGAATATATACTCTCTGGAGGAGAGGAGGGAAAGCATGGATAAGATAGAAACATTCCAGTACCTAACAGGTATCAATAAGGTACAGGAAGGTAGCTTTTTCTATAGAAAAAGAATCTCAAGGACAAGGGATCATGTTAAGAAGTTGGGGGGGTGGTTTTCACGGAGACGGTGGTGGATGCCTGGAACTGCCTTCCAGTGGAGGTGGTGGGTGCCAAAACAGTAACGGGATTCAAGCATGCATGGGACAGATACAAGGGGACCTTTGTAGTAAGGCAAGGGGAGAAGAAGACCGGAGATTTGGTAGGTTTTGTGGTGGCACAGTACGCAGGGAAAACTGGGCAGAATCGGTGGGCCAAGAAGTCCTTATCTGCCCACAACTTCTATGTTTCTATGTTTTTATGAATGTTGGTAAAGTCCATATGGAGGGTGGAACACAACAGAAACTGCAAAAAAGATTACTTACATTTTTGATTCCTCAGGCCTGGGGTGCAGATTCCTTCCACGGGCACTGGGCTAGAAGGCAAACTTGATTAGCAACAGTTTAAAATCAGGAAGACATTGAAATAAAGTCCAAACACCAATTATAAACAACCTGGATCCTTTAATAAAATTTAATTTCTCCATGGAGTGATGGTAACTTGATAGCAAGCTATCATATTGGGGAAATGCTAAGGCATTGGGCCTAGGGGTTCCTTAAATCAACATCCACACATTGTCCACAAGTCCATAATATGTGTCCATCATCCACTGGGGTGTCCTGCTGATGACCCCTAAAATAGGGCTGCATTCAATTCACTTCTCATAGCTTTTTACACAGACACAACAGGCAGTACTTGTTCTCCCATGAGCAGCTTCAGTATCTAGCATCCCACACTGGCAATACTCTCTCTCTCTCTCTGCAAATTCTCTCAGGCGCTAATTGTTCAAGACCCTATCAAATTTACTGGCATTGCTACTGGCCTGTAGATCCTCATTCAGACTGTGGCCTTCTCCCACAAGACTCACAAAGCAGCTGTGCTCTGAAACATAGGGGCGGCATATACCCATGAGAATAGCTCATTGGGCTCTCCCAATGCTTCAGTGCAGCAGAACCTTTCACCCTCTGGCCTTACATATCCCCTTTAGGCCTGGGGGCTGCACTGATCCAGATTTGCTCAGCTGCCATTTAAAAGTTACAGGTACTCCCTCCATGACTATAAAATCCTACTAGTTCCTGTTTCCTTGGGTCCAGCATCCCTTCTCAGCTTGGGTTCAAATCCCATAGCAATTACTTCCAAGGCACATCATGCTTCTCCTCCAGATGGCTTCATCACTCCCCCCACCCGGGGGTCTTGTAAGTCAGGCCTATGCTACTTCAGCTGTGGGCTATCTTAGGCTATCCTTCAGAGAAAAAAATGGTTAGCTTGCAAGAGCCAGGCAGTGCTTGCCTTCTAATCCCCTTCTGCACTCTGCAAAACTGAAAGCAACTTCTTGCAACCTCTTAGCAACAAGCAGCTGCCCCTTCCCCCAGGAAGCCAGCATAACTAGCTCTTAGTTTCCTGAGGCTCCAAAGACTTAACCCTTTACAGGGTCACAGGCACGGAGTCCTTATATTTAACCCAGTGTAAAATCCAGTATACTAATCTAACTCTCTAACCCAAAGGGAGTAGGGGGTTACATCTGGAGTGCAGTTGTAACAACCCCAACTTACCATGTGGCTGTTCTGGGGCCCCCGGGTCTTCACTATATGCACTTCCCGAGGGGGCTGGCCTGGGTTCACTATTAGGTATGCTACACTGGAGTTGAATGGCATGGTGCCTCCACCTGGGGGAGTTATATGGGGCACCCAGTGGGTAAGACACAAGGTTACCATTACCACCCCCCAGGAAAAATACAATATCTACCCTTCCCACACAGTGACCTTTTCCCCACACAACAATAACACAGTCCCCCAAAAAATCATGAATATCAGGATAAAAAAGTTAAAATGAACTAACTTCAGATTTATTATTGAGAAAGTGTAAGGGAGAATAAAACAGCATAAACCAACAACTTTGTGCAACAGTTGTACCCCACACAGTCCCGGTATCTCCACCACAGGTGCACCCCTCTTTCTCCTCAAGTGGCCATACTGGTGTTAACAGTGTTCAATTTGCTTATGCAACTGGATGAGATGAGATGAGATGAGATGGTGCTTGTGTTACTTGATTTGCTTTGTGGGTTTCCGCCTCTCTATCCGTGGGATATACCACCCTGTAGGGGTACAACGTAAGGAACCCTAGAGGAGGGTTCCCCCTCACAGGTGCCATAGGAATGAATGCGTCAGCTAAAGGTAGGTTAGGAAGAAGCCCATGGGTAAGAGAGATAACCAGCTGGAGGAGGAGGGGTGGATGGTAGGCAACGAAAAAATGAATACTGGCAAGGCCCAGGATGTGTGACCTTTTAAGCCTGATGGGGGAGTGATGTTGCTCTGCCCATCGAACCTTGGGCTTAAAGCCCTCCCATTCAATGTGCTTATGCAACTGGATGAGATGAGATGAGATGATGCTTGTGTTACTTGATTTGCTTTGTGGCTTTCTGCCTCTCTAGCCATGGGATATACCACCCTATAGGAGTACGATGCAAGGAATCCTAGAGGAGGGTCCCCCTCCCATAGGTGCTATGGGAATGAATGCATCAGCTAAAGGTAGGTTAGGAAGAAGCCCAAAAAGAATACCCAAAGATGTCGACCTTCGAAGAGGCGAGGATGATGAATGAATTCTGAGAAGATGATAAGGGCTGAAGGAGAGAGGGGAAAGCCAGGGCCACCATCTGCCTCCATACAACAGTGGAACCTAACTAACTAACCAAAGAAAGCACTAACTCTAACTAATATTATGACCATTAGCATGGAGGAGAGGAAAAACCTCCTTTGAGGAGGAAACCTTTGGGGATCCAAGGCCTAGGTCGCCTTCCCTCTAGGCTGACAACGTTTGATTTGAGGACGTATGTCGATAAAGAGAATGGTTTATTAACGAGGGATATGAGTAGGGAGGATAATGACAGGATAGTGAAAAAACTCCAAAGAAGCAAAGATTGAAGAAGGAACATGAGGCAGCAGGGACCCGAGAAGGGTATGCTCGAGTAGTCAATGGGAGGGAGTAGCTCCATGTAGAAGTCAGAGGAGCAAGGGGTATCCAGATGTGCTCACGAGGAGACCGAGGATAATGCAGACTAGCTTGATTGAGCGATGTGAATGAGCAGACACTGGGGCTGGTGAGGCATGCTTGATTATGAGATGTGAACGATTAGACCCTGAGGTTGTAGTCGATGAGGCAGCATAAGACTCAATGATAGGAATGCTCGAGTAAGTGATGTAAATAGATAAACCTTGAAGTAAGGATGAGTGAATGATGACTGGATTTATGAACCCGATACATGCGGCAGAATGGCCGCAGGTCGATGAGGTGGCATAGGAGTCATGACAGGTATGCCCAAAAATAAATATTTGGTGGGAGGTGCTAATAAGATGCAGGAAATTTCAAGCCTCCCCCCACAAAACATGCCAGGTAGTAAGGTAAACACTGAGGTACAGTGCTCAACAGAGGACATGACAGGGGTAAATGGAAAAATAGACAAGGGCAAAAAGAGCAGGCATGGTGGAAAAAAGGATAAAGCCAACATTAAATGGAGGGCAATGAGTACCAATGCCCGTAGTCTGGGAAACAAGCTTCCTGAGCTAATAGCCTTGATGGAAGATGAACAATTGGATATTGTGGCATTCACGGAAACATGGTACACGGAGAACCATGACTGGGATGTCAACATACCGGGGTACAGTCTACGGAAGGGACAGGGAGGGGATAAAAGGAGGTGGAGTAGCTCTATACATAAGGGAAGGGATCAAAGCTACAGAACTAAAAAGTAAAGTGGGAGGACAAGAGGCACTCTGGGTCACTTTGGAGACAGGGAATGGCATCATAATCTGCACAGGGGTTGTATACAGACGCCCCGTCTCAAGAGGAGGAAATGGACAAGAAAATGATAGAGGACATTCTCAAAATGGCTGAAAAAGGGGAGATACTGTTGATAGGGGACCTGAATATGCCAGATGTTAACTGGATGACATGTACTGCAGCCACATCCAAGAGCAGGGTCATTCTCGATGCCCTGCAGGGGGCAGGTCTTAGACAGCTAGTGTTGGAACCCACTCAGGAGGGAGCAATACTAGACCTGGTACTCTCAAATGGAGAGAGGCTCACAAATTTAGAGGTCAGTAGACATTAGGGAACAAGCGACCACTGCACAGTGTGCTTCACAATAAGCACAACCATGGAGACGAGCCATACAAAAGCAAGCATGCTGGACTTTAGAAGGGCTGACTTTGGCAAAATGGGTGAATACCTGAGGAATACACTAGCAAATGGCCAAAAAGGAGGGGTGGAAGAACAATGGAGAAAAATCAAAACTGCCCTCATAGAGGCAACAAGCCTTTGTGTGAAACAGATAAAGAAAACAAAGCAAAGTAAAAAAACACTATGGTTCTCAAAAGAGGTGGCAGGGAAGGTTAAGGAGAAAAGGGCTGCATTCAAAAAGTATAAGGAATCACAGAAGGAGCATGACAGGGAACTGTATCAATTAAAGCAGAAAGAAGTGGGGAAGGCAGTCAGAATAGCAAAGCCCAAACCAAGGAAAAAATAGCCAATTCAGTTAAGAAGGGGGATAAAACCTTTTATAGGTACATTAGGGAGCATATAAAGGTTAAGGGAGGAATAGTGAAGATTAATAAGGGAGAGGGGAGGTGGGCAGAGGGAGACAGTGAAAAGGCAGAGATACTGAATGAATACTTTTACTCACTATTCACAAAAGAAGATAAGGAGGAGTTACCTAAACCAGACAATAGAAGCACTCTGGGTAGGGGGTTACACCAGTGCATTTACAGAAGAAAGAGTCCTGAAAGAACTCCTAAAACTCAAGGTGGACAAAGCAATGGGGCCTGATGGGATTCACCCCAGAATCCTAAAAGAACTAAGGGAGGACCTAGTGACACCACTGACCACACTTTTTAACAAATTATGGGAGGATGGGGTGGTACCTGAGGACTGGAGGAGGGTAGATGTGATTCCCCTTCACAAAAGTGGGAGCAAGGCAGAAGCAGGAAACTACAGACCTGTAAGTTTGACCTCAGTGGTAGGGAAAATGATGGAATCACTTCTGAAAGAAAGAATTGTTGAGTACCTAGAGGCCAGCGGGGCACAGGACCCAAAGCAGCATGGATTTACAGCAGGAAGGTCATGTCAGATGAATCTAATAGATTTCTTTGACTGGGTGACCAAAGTAATAGACCAGGGAGGGGCTGTGGATATGGTCTACCTAGACTTTAGCAAGGCATTTGACACAGTCCCGCACAAAAGATTAATAATGAAGTTAGCCAGCCTGAGAGTGGGTCCCAGGGTGGTAGCCTGCGTAGCAAACTGGCTGCAAAACAGGACACAGAAGGTAATAGTGAATGGAACACATTCCGAAGAAAGGGGGGTCACTAGTGGAGTACCTCAGGGCTCAGTACTGGGTCCAGTCCTCTTTAACATCTTTATAGATGACATTGCAGAGGGTCTGGAGGGAAAGGTATGCCTCTTTGCAGATGACACAAAGTTCTGTAACAGAGTTGATACACAAGGGGGGGTAGAAAGGATGAGAAGGGACTTGGCAAGGTTGGAGGAATGGTCAGACATATGGCAACTTAGATTCAATGCAAAGAAGTGCAAAGTAATGCACCTGGGAAACAAAAACCCAGGAGAAGAGTACACAATAGCAGGGGAGGTACTAACAACAACAAAAATGGAAAGGGACCTGGGGGTAGTCATATCAGATGATCTAAAGGTTGGTAAGCAATGTGAGAAGTCAGTAAGGAGAGCCAGGGGGATACTGGGATGCATAGGAAGGGGCATCACAAGTAGAAAATGGGAAGTGGTTATCCCTCTGTACAGACAGTTGGTGAGACCTCATCTGGAGTACTGTGTGCAGTTTTGGAGACCTCATCTATGCAAGGACATAGACAGGATGGAAGCAGTCCAGAAGAGGGCAACTAAAATGGTACAGGGTCTGCATCAGAAACCATATGAAGAGAGACTGAGAGAGCTTAGTATGTATACCCTTGATGAAAGGAGGGACAGGGGACATGATAGAAATGTTCAAGTACCTGAAGGATCTACAAAGTCCAGGAGGTACCATCTTTCAGAAAAGAGATGTGTAAGAACAAGGGCACAATTTAAAGATAGAGGACGGCTCAGGGGTAATGTGAGGAATTTTTTTTTCATGGAGAGAGTGGTGGATTCATGGAACCACCTTCCTGGGGAGGTTGTTGGGTCTAAAACAGTGGGGGAATTCAAACATGCATGGGACAGACATAAGGCAATTGTAGTGGGGGGTGGCAGGAAGTAGGCTGTTGGTTAACTAGAATCTGCAGCTTACCCAGTAGGAAGGGAATGGGCAGACTGGGTGGGCCAAGTGGTCCTTATCTGCCATCAAAGTCTGCATTTCTATGTTTCTATATTAATTGCAGGCCTCAATTGGAGTGAATTCTTGAGGGTTGGTACGGAATGTGAAGATGAGGAGACAGGAATGAACTTGAAAATGAACTTGTATGAAGGTAGTAGGAGTAAGTAGGCTCCTCAAATGGAGGTAGACTCCGAGGCCAAGAAGGCATGTCTGGAACCCGAGGGTATGTGAACCAGAAGGTATGCGAAGGAGGAGCATCAGAGGAGCGACTCAGTTTGAGTGATCGAGGAGCAAAATTGGACGATGTATGATGAGGAATGAAGCCAAGAGTGGAGTGAAGCCCTGATGGCTGGCACTAGAAAAGTCACTAGGACAAGGAAGGTTAAATTAGGAAACAGATGAGGTATGATGATGGATTGAAGCTATGGAGGCTGGTACAGGAAAGCAAGGTATGAAAGGAAAAGGATGGTAGGGAGGTCAATGGGGTAGCATAGGATCTAGCCGATACAGGATGAGAACTGCAGGAGGGTGAGCTGGATGAGGCGGCACATGAGGCAGGATAGGTATGCCTGGATGATGAAACAACTTAGTGAATATGCAATGTGAATGATGAAACCCTGAGGCTGGATTCAGTGAGGTAGGCGCCCAAAAGAAATAATGAGTGCAGGCCAGAAGGAGGTGGCCAGAGACAGCCAAAGGAGGAGAATGGAGTAAAAGGCAAATGACAGGGCCGAGTCCAGGTGAAGGAGGGCCTGCTTTGAATGGAATAAGTCCTAGAAGCGGTCGGACAATCGAAGGCAAGTGGAAGGAGTCGAGCAGCTGGAAGGCAGCCACGGGCAGGGCTAGCAGGAACGGCTGCAAAATGAGACTGGGAATGGAGCCCAGACAGGATAGGAGCCAGCTGACCCCCAGCAAAGAGGAGGAAAGAAGGAAGACAGGAACTGAGCTGCAGCGGGGGGGGGGACATGCACAGAGAACTCCCATGTCAGAAACGGCAGGTGCAGTTTCAGACCAGCACACACAGAAATACAATGGCAGCAGGAACAGAGTAAATGGCTCATGAGTCAGAATACCACAGATGTACAATGGCAAGGTAGGGAGAATCAGAACCTAGCACAGTGCCAAGTATGAGGACCTTGTCCCAAAGGGTAATACTGTACTAGCACTACAAGGGAGAAAAAGCCAGGTAGAAGGACAATTGAAGAGGACAGGAACTGGATACTTACTACAGAGGAGCCCCACATCTCATTTGTCCACATGTACAAAAGAACTGATCCTACATAATGGAAACAGCTGGGAACTGCAGATGAGATTGGAAAAGTCAGGCTCAGGAAAGAAGGCCGCTGCGTCAATGGGGAAGTGAGCTGGAGCTCAGGCTAGGAGTGAGTGCACACAACCCAGCAGGTCCCAGATTCCAGAAAATGAACAGTGCAGTTGAAAACCAGCTGCTGATGAAGCTGTAGGAAGGTAGGCACCCTATGTGCTGCAACCAGAAAGTCAGGGAGTCGAGCAATGACCATCGGGAAGATGCGGTCTGTGGTTTGCGTCTCAAGTACCGCAAAAGGGTTTCTGAACATGGAGTTCCAGTGTGGCACAAAAAATCAGAGGCAGGGCTACACAGAGCAGCAAGCTATAAAAAAATAATAATAAAATACAGGACCGTGGAAATAGGAAGGAGAGCCATGCAGGAAATGAACGCCAACTAGCAGAGCACAGGAGCGAGGGCAAGCGATGGGAAGACCCACACGGCAAAGGGAGGGAAGGTAAGGCAGCGGCGGCACACAGGGCAAGCCACAAAACTCACAGCTAGATGAAATGATGGAAACCAGGGAGAGAGAGCATGACAGGGTTGGGGGAGACAATAAGCAGAGAAATGAATGAAGAGTGGGGGAGGCATAGACAGACAGGAGGGGCAGAGGCAGAATGAGGAGAACGGAGAGCGAGGGAGAAATGCAGGGCAGCTGGAGGCAAGAGAAAGAAATAACAGGCTGAACAAATTAGACAACAGAACAGAGAGAAGGAGCATCCCACAGAACCTTCGGATGGGATGAAAAAATGAATCCTGGCGAGGACCAGGATGTGTGACCTTTTAAGCCTGATGGGGGAGTGACGTTGTTGCTCCGTCCATCGTACCTTGGGCTTAAAGCCCTCCCATTGTGGTGGGGACCTCACTGAGTTGCTGGCAGCCAACTAGTGGATGCAGGGTAGATGCACTGAAGACTTTGGGATACTGAGGTAACAACAGTTTTGAAAATAACTTGCAAAACTTTGTATGGGACCCAAACACAACACAGCAGAAATTTAGTTTCAGTTCTCCATCTGGACTTTTACTGCAGATTATGAATGTCTTGTCCAGGTCTTCACCCCATTTTCACCATCTAAACTAACTAAACAATTTGCAGCAGAACTTCTCGGGGCCACAGCCCAGAGGTACTTATAGTTTGTTGACAGTATCAGGGAGGTACTTATTTTGCTGTACCACCCTGAGTGCAACAGGCACTGAACCATTCACCAATAGCGTGTCTCTCATCATCTTTGCCTCTTCTAGCCTTTTTTCAGTTTGGGGTACAGGCAGGCCTGGAGTCACCCGGGACATTCACTGGATACACCACTTCATCTGGAACTGACATGCAGCTGGGCTCCTGTATAACCTCAAGCCCAGTACAAGTAACTTTTCTTCAGGTTAGCAAACAGTTCACAACATTTAGACACATTCACAGCCCCCACATTACAAAACAGCAGTCCAGACTTTCTTCTCCAGGGAACACAAACTAGCTGTACAATTTGTTCCCTGCATGATCGAATGTACTTGTAACCACTCTTCATAACTGGCATTGGTTTGGCTCAGAGGAGGCCACTGTGCACCATGACATGCCCTTTAGGCTGGTGCAGCCCTTATCTAGTCTCTCTCTCTCCCCATGGCAGAACAAACAAGCCCCTTTTTCATGGGCTCAGCTACTTTTTGTTAAAGCCCAGAGCTCCCACCTCATTGGCCAGTTCCTTCCTGGGCTCTGGGTTATGCCTTGTGATCTTTTCCTAGCAGCCCCAGCTACAGGGAAACTCAGGGTCTGCTTCCCATGTGCCCTAGCCTTACTTGCCCTCATGAAGCAAGGAAACTCTCCATTTGCTTCGGTGGGAGCCCCATTTGCCTATCAGGGCTCCCAAACCAAGAGGCGCCTGTTCTGCGCCTTTTCCCCTGTACTGAACTGGAGCCATGGCTGCTTTAAGATGTGGCCACATGTACGTAGACATCAAATGGTGACCATCTTTGTTTACATTCTCAGTCCATTCCTGAGGCTACCCCTGGACCAAGTAAATGTCCCCAAAAGCACCCGGAGATGCAAACCAACAGCGGACCCCACCCTCCAATCTAAACATAGGATGATGATCCAAAAAAATATGATGGCAGCTGCCATGAAGATATAGAAGGAGCCATGGCCCAAATACCTCTTGTGGCCACTGAACACAGCCTTCTGGTCCGGAGTCTGCAGGCCAGAGGATCAGAGGCAGAACAAAAACACTGTGGGGTTGTAGCCCCAATAAGGTAAGCCCCAGATTTGGGGGGCTGCTTACACACTCCCCTTGCCAAATGCTTGGTGCCCCTGGCAAGCAATTGTTCATACAGTATATGAGTCTGGATGGTACATGGAAACATAGACTTTGATGGCAGATAGGGACCGCTTGGCCCACCTAGTCTGCCCACCTTACTTGACTTTTACAGCGGTAAATGTCAAGTGAAATTATCTACATCTCTAACTAACACCAGATGCCTGACTATCCTTGCTATTTACACATACTTGTATATGCAGAATGAACATTTTATGAATAGAAAGTTGTTACCTATATAGTCACAGTTTACAGTCAGTAACATCATGTCACTATTTACAGTCAGTAACATCACTTCACCTTTCTTTACAGTTAACTGTACCTCTGGTCGGAATCCGGGAACACTGGGTAATGCATACACTTGGAGTACTATGGATTTATGGGCCACATAAATGGGGAGATCTGAGGAGGCACTGAGGGTGTCGTAAGTGAGCTTTAAGTGCTAGTATACTGACTAAAACTAATATTAGATTTTAAAAGCAGCCAGCCATTACTTTTTATATCTGAGGTACGTTTCCTTTTCCCTTTGTTTAATTAGACGACTGTTTACCTGATGTTAGTAGGTGTGATGTGTGGAACAGCTCTTAGCCTGGCAGCTGACATAACTTGCTCTACAGCCCCACACTAGCACTGTGACCTCACTGACTGTGACATCACTGCTACTTAGGAACAGCAAGTGAGTGAATGCCAGGTAATTCACATGTGATGTCACTGTCAGTAAAATCATAATGCTGATGATGTAGTGTGGAGCAGTAGAGTTAGACATGTCAGCTGCCAGACTAAGAGCTGTTCTAACCCTCCATCACAATATTATTACATAGAAGACTTTCTTATGAGCAAAAGGAAAAAGAAAAATACCTCAGAAATAAAAAGTGACAACTGACTACTACTTAAAATTTGTAGTATATTCCTGTCTGCCAGTTTTGGCTCCACTAGCTCTTTAATGATGGGCTTCAGTTCTCGGCCAGACCATCTGGGCAACAATGCATCTTCCCTAGGAACAAGGGTTGCGCATCCCTCTTCTGGCTCTGTGTCCACCACAGGGGCATTGTGAGGAATAACAGCACTTGCTTCAGTCTCTGGAAATGGCTGATCACAAGTTAATTCAATGGGCTTACACAACTGAGTATGGTGTCATGCTTGTGCAACTTGGAAAAGTCTTTGGCTGTTTGTCTCTCTATCAGTGGGATATACCACCTGTAGGAGTATGAAGACAAGGAACCCTAGAGTAGGATTTCTCCCCTACCCATGCTGTGGGAATGATTCCCTTGGCTGAAGGTACCTTAGAAAGGAGTCCTGGAAGAGAGAGGCGAGCTGCTGGAGGAGGAGGAGGAGGAGGGGAGGATGGTGGGGCAATGAGAAAAATGCTGAAGGAAGCAGTGGAAGGTGTGGCCTTTTATGGCTCGAGAAGGGTGAGTGGTTAGTTGCTCTGCCCATTGAACTTCAGGCACTGCCTTCCAATTCAATGGGCTTATGCAACTGAGTATAGTGTTATGCTTGTGCAACTTGGAAAAGTCTTTGTCGGTTCATCTCTCTATCAGTGGGATATACCACCTTGTAGGGGTATGAAGACAAGGAACCCTAGAGGAGGGTTCAACCCCTAAAGGTGCCACAGCAATGATTCCCTTGGCTAAAGGTACCTTAGGAAGGAGCCCAAAAAGAGTTTCGAGCAGAGCGTGTAAGGTGATGATTGCTTGTCTGAATTGCGGACCTGAATGAAGGTCAATAGGTGTAGTAGAGTCAGAAGCTTGAGGCCAAGTAGCAGGAGATGATGGATGAATGTGACTTACTGTAGGTATGAATGTAAAACGCACAGGCATGACTTCCTAAGGAGAGAGGGAGCAGCTACCAGGGCCACCATCCATCTCCATCCAACAGCGGAAACCTATCTACATGACCTAGGGAATTAAACTTATTTAAGTATTATGACCATTGGTACAGAGGAGAGGGGAAAAAAAACCTTTGAGGAGGAAACCTCTGGGGATCCAAGGCCTAGGTTGCCTTGCCTCCAGGCTTAAAGATGTTTTGTTTAGCGACAGCTCTGCTATTACAGTTTAGAGACCTGATTAAGGGAAGTGGAAAATATTCCAATTTTAAGAAAGCTCTCGCTCTTCCCCTCTAATGGGAATGCTTTTAAGGGTTGCGAGCAATGTCTCTGCAACTGGACACCCAAAAGCAAAGGAGGAGAGAATTGACCGCTGAGGTAATCAGCCGGCCTGTGCAATCCTAACAGCAGACCAGGTGAACCAGAGGTGATGGTAGGAAGATAGCTTAAAGGGTGCCTCTGAACCTGCTCGGACAGCTAAAGGGGCCCTGGTTGTGAGAGCCCCTCCCTTCACAGCTGAAGTTGTAAATTCTACATCTAGAGGAGCCACTGGTATGGTTGAAAGCTGAAGGTCCACCTGAAGTGAAGACATTCCCACTATGGTCCAGATGAGAAGGACACTGCTCCGATTTTTGCATGCTCAAGATGCAGACTTTGAGGATGCAGAGCAAGACCATCATCTACAGGCTAGCCCTGAGCCATGGAAGTACTGGGCATGACTGGCATGACTCCAAAGTAGAGAGAAGTAAGTCAAGATATAGCATGGGACCCACACGTGGGTCAGGCTCAGATATTCAGTCATGATAATTAGACCTTCACATAGGGTGTACTGAGCAATGGGGACCCTGATGTGGGTCCAGATAAGGCAGATAGCAATTTATAACCACAGGAGTGCATGCCAACCAGGTCCATTAAGAAGCCAAATTAGGAGTGATTTGAATATTGCATGAGTGTGAGAGATGGCAACAGCCGGGCAAAGCCTGCGGCTGATGGCGAGGAAGGAGGTGGCTGCAAAGTTGGTGTGTGAAGAAGTGAAGTTCGAGAATGAATAGATGCGCTATGCGGATTGTGTTAATGCCATGAAAGCTGGGATGTGCACAAGTACTGGTAGTGCTATGGGCTGCATCGAGCAATAGTAGGAGGGCTAGACTGAGCAGCAATAGAAAGCTAGGCCGAGCCAATAACTGAGTGAATGTAGGAAACTTATAAAGTTGCTCCGCTACCTGGAGTCACAATGCCTGCTGCAACAATGGAGTCACTTGCTGTGACAAAAACAGAGAAGCCACAAATTAGGCATCAGGACATCAGATAGCTAATTAAACATTAAGATATATGAAGTGAGACAGGGATTAAAACAGGGAGGTAACATGAATTGATTCAATGCCAGCAGCTGTAGCTGGGACGACCTACATTGGATTAGGCAAAATGAATGTTAAATGAGAAGAATATATGGAAGTCCTGTTGGAAGAATAAGACAGTAGATATAATGATAGGAAATGTGCTGGTTTGATTCAGGATAATACACGGGTATGAGTCCTGCAGGGAGGACTAGGATAACAGGAAATATATGAGGAGAGAAATGCGTATGGTAGGGTAGGACCCCAAAACAGAACACAGAGGTTGAGTATGACAAGCAAAATCAGAAATGTACCGGCATTGTGCGGGCGACCAAAGCCATGCTGACAGATGTGGAAGGAACAGAAGGTAAATACGATGCACAGGACATGCAGGAGGAAGTTGGCAGTGGAGAGTAGCTGCAAGCTGGCTGACCTACTAGAGACTGAATACACAGGAAGGCTGATATAAGAGGAGTTATGCCTGCACGGAGAGAAGTCCTCATGCGAGTAGGATGGAGGGAAGATGGCAGAACAGCACGAAATAGAAAGCATGTCATTGAAAACAATCAGGTGGGCAGGAGAGTGCCATTGGTAGGAGCTGAGCTAGGTCAACACCTGCCATCATGTTAAAATATAGGGAAAAGTAGTGCAGACATCCTAGCCAGCAAACCCTTGTGGAAGAAGCAGCAGCAGCAGAAGCCAGGAGATGCGGCCATGTCAGAAACCCAAAAGCAGCTGGAAAAATGGAGCAGCAGCTTTGAGGAGTGAAGGAGTGAGAAGGCCAAAAGAGCAGGGATAGAACAGAGAGAGCACCATGACTATGGGGGGGGGGAAGTGGGGAAACAGGGAGAGCACAGCCGCCCAGGAGCAAACAAAAACACAGAGTGAGCAGGAGGGAAGGAAAGGATAGGTGGAGAGCTGCAACACAAGCAACAACAAGATCTGAGGGGGAACAGCAAATGGAGGAAGGAGGGGTAGAACGAGAAGATGGCCACAAGATAAGCGACACAGAGGAGGGAGGGGCAGACAAGATGGAGACAGGAGAAAAGGAGCACAAACTGGAGAAATGGGAGTGGCAGTGCGGAGGGCCAAGCCTCCAGCTGCAATGAGAAAAACCCTGTAGGAAGCAGTGGAAGGTATGGCCTAAGTAGGAGTAGTGGTTAGTTTCTTCACCCATTAAACTTCAAGCACTGCCTTCCAAGTCTATGTCTTGGTCCATAATGGGCTCTACAGTTTGCTCAATGGGCCTTTCCTCAGGTTCAAAAGGTGTAGCTTCAGGGTTCAGGTGATATGGCTGGTCATTGTCAACAAAGTCCTCCACAGAGGCAGTACTTGTGGATGCACTTGAGTTTCTCTAGTTCATTTGCATGTTAGGAGCATGTTAGGTCAGATTTAACAGCAATGGGGTATAAGAGACATCATCACTGTCATCTGACTGATCTGGCACAGGTCCTGCAGCATGCAGGGCAGACAATGTACTAGATCCTGGGTGTGCATTTCATTTTGCTGTTGGGCAGTCTGACTTCTGGTCTTTGGTCTCCTTGCCACTGGCATTCATTGCCTGGTGTAGGATCAGGCATAATTTCTCCAATTGGTAGCAGATGGTACAGTCTTTTCTGGGTCACTACCATGTTCTGGGTGACTCTTGTAGACAGGGAGGTCTGGCATTTGTTCCACCACTATACAGGCTTCTGGCACCCAATGATCCAGTATCTTATGCTTCCCTTGCAGACTCAAGTTCCTCAGAAGTACATGATCTCCTACCTGTAGCACCTGGTGTTGAATCCTTTTATCATATCGGGTCTTATTCACTTGGCTGGTTTTGGCTGTAGCTTCATAAGCAAGTTTACAGACTCTTTGCAACTGTTCCTGTAATCTCCTAGTGTACACTAGGTAGGTTTCCTCAGAAGTTCCGTCAGCGGAGACCCCAGTGCATAAGTCTACAGGCAATTGTGCTTCTCATCCAAACATTAGGTAAAAATGTGACCTCTGAGTAGTCTCATTTTTTATACAGTTTGCTCATCCACCAATAAACTTACTTTCTGGTTCCAATTTGACTTGTCAGCAGGGTCCAAGGTACTTAACATGTCTAACAAAGTCTTGTTAAAATATTCATGTTGAGGATCCCCTTGTGAGTGGTATGGTGCAGTGAGTGACCTTTTAATACCATAGGCAGCAAGAAACTCTGACCAGTCTGCTTTCAAGGTCTCTCCTTTGGTCAGAATGGATCCTTTGGGGGATTCCATAGTGATTGACAAATTGCTGTAACACTTTCACCACGGCACTGGCTTTCTGGTCCTCAGTGGGACATGCCTGAGCCTAGTATTTGTAATGGTCAGCTATCACCAGGATACTGGACAAGTTTTCTCTGTCTGGCTCTAAGGAAAGAAAGTCCATGATTACTAATTCTAGTGGTCCACTCATTTTTATGTTCACAAGGGTGCAATGCTCTTAGGTAGGGCTTTTATTTTTATGCATCTGATACAGGTTTTACAGTACTTTTCAATGTGTCCCATCATTCATGGCCAATAGAATCTGGCTCTTGCTAAGTCCAAAGTGCATGCAAACCTCAGATGCCCAATGTCATCATGCAGTTAAGTAAGTGCAGCTTTCCAGTAGTTCCAGGGCAATACCAATTATTTTCTAGGGAACTCAGGATTGGCACTGTCACAGCTGGTGAGCATCAAGAGTCCATCCTTAAATAACAACTTGCTCCATTCCCTCAGCAACAAATGTACATCAGGGTTGGCTATACATACTTGATCTGTGTCATGTCCTTTCTCTAACGCTCTGATCACTCCTCACAGTACATAGTCTTCCCTTTTCGCACATTGCAATTTGGGCTTGCTCGGCTGCGGCAAAGACGACAGGTCCAACCTAGTGAAATTTACGTAGGCAGCAGGGATAGCATCTAGAGAGGCTCCCAGCATGTCAATAACTCAGTTGGGTTTTGCTAGGGGGGGGACACTTGTTAGGGGTATCAAACATGGCACACATGGCCTTCACCATAGTACTCGAAAGTTGAGCATTTGACTCTGCTCAGGGTGAGGGCACCTGGACCAGGCATCTGCATCAATATTACTTTTGCCACTGTGGTACTCCAAGCTGTAGTTGCATGTTGACAGAGTGGACAATCACTAATATCCAGCTGTATCCAATTTGGCAGTTGGGATCACATACGTGAGAGGATTATTGTCTGTTCTCACAGTGAAGTTGATGCCATACAAATAGTCATGAAACAGTTCAGTTATCGCCCACTTGAGGGCTAAGAACCCAAGCTTGTTAACAGGGTACAGTTTCTCAGAAGATCTCAGACTGTGATTGGCAAATGCTAGAGGATGAAGTCCATCATGGTACTTTTGGTGCAGGACAGCTTCCAACTCATTCAAACTGGCATCAGTATGCAATATATATGACTTGGTAGGGTCTGCAAAGGCCAACATTTTTTTTTTCATTCATAAAATGTTATTCAAATTTGTAAAAAGGATAGCTGTAACAATACTCCATTGAGCAAAGCTCATTTAAAAGGAGGTCCTCAATTTGTACACTTATCGCAAAAGGTCAGTTTGTACACTCATCTGAACAGATAATTTATACAAAAAAAATTAATAAATATAAACAAATAGTAACCAAACATTTAGCAAAAACTTACAAACCAATAAATACGAGACATAAAATGGCTATGCACATATTCAAGTTAACAGAGAATTACAACAGGGCTGTAGTTTTGAAACTTTCATATTCCCTGTTAACATATTCAAGTTAACGGAGAATTACAACAGGGTTGTGGTTTTGAAACATTATCATAGAACCATCTTCTAATTGGGCTTAGTTGTACAACCTGATTAGTCGGTCTAAGATAAATTGGCATATTATTCCAGAGGAAGATACCCGGCCCCTGAAAGGAATTCTTACCTACTTTTAAATAATGACAGGGTACTTCAAATTCTAATCCCTGTACTGACCTTAAGTTTACCCTAGGTTTCCTCGCTAAGAATCCATCTAAATATAGGAGGGCATCTTACCCTGAGGTACTTTATACATAAGATTTATAGTATGCCAATCTCTTCTATAGCTCAGACTCATCCACCCCTAGGATCTATACATGTATCAATGATGGCTTAGCCTTGAAGCATTCAGAATGAAATGAGCCAGTTTATTGTAAATGATGTCCAGTTTGTGGAAAAACACTTTTGAGGCACCTGCATATAACAAAATCCCCATAATCTAACATGGGTAATAGCATGGCATCTACAACTCTAGAGCGTACCTCCTGCGACATAAAATATTTAGCCCTATGTAACATTCCTAATTTTCTGCCCAGCTTAAGTAGCAAATTTTCCAGATGTGGACCCAGTTGAGTCTATAATCCAAAATCATCCCTAGATATGTATATTGTTCTACCTGTTTAATTTGAATACCCTGAATTGACTGGATATTTAAACTGTTTCCAGCACACCCCAATTGAATAAACAACATTGATTGAGTCTTTTTTATATTCAGACAAAGTCTGTGAATCCTAAAGAAGTCTTGTAAATACGAAAAAGCAACTTGTAGATTTTGTTGGATCTCTAGTAAATATTTACCCTCTGCATAAATGACAGTATCATCTGTATAGATATATTTTACAGAGGGATGAACATTGGTGCTTCACTTAAGCATTTGAGAATTTCTCTGAAAGCTGTTTCACATTGTTCTGTCCTTCTATCACCAATAGACTCATTCACTTTCAGGTACTCTTTTTGAGGACTGTTCCCCCTGGAAAAAGGCTTTCTTTTTGTTGGTAGGTGGGTACCCCTGGGTGAGACCATTCTTTGGACAGACAATAATTGAGTAATCTTTTAGAAAACTTCTCTAGTATTCACAAAATCTGAGGAATGATTGCAGAGCTTTGAGATTGTGTGGACTTGGCCTGGTAGTAAGGGCTTCCATCTTGGCTGGACCTGTCTATACAGCATTGGCTGAGGCAATCTGGCCAACATACTTCACAGAGGGCTGGCAAAACTGACACTTGCCAATGGACACTTTCAAACCAAACTCATCCAACCAGTTCAACACTTTCTTGAGTCAGGCTTCATGTTCCTCCAAAGTCTTTCCAAATGCAATTAAGTCATCTGGGCACATAGTTGCTTCCAGTATGTTCATATCATCCACTATTTTCTCCATCAGTCTCTGAAAAGTAGCTGGAGCTCCAGATATTCTCTGGGGCATTCTCTCAAACTGGTAAAACCCTAGAGGGCAGATGAAGGCTGCCTTTTCTTTATCCTCCTCTGCCATAAGAATCTGATAAGAGTCACTGCGCAGATCCAGTACCAAAAACCAATTGACTCCCTGACAGTCTAGCCAGGACATCTTCTACTCAAGGCACAGTATACTAATCAGGCACTGTCTTCTTGTTCAAAGTACGGTAGTTAATGCACATCTATATGGCACCATTCTTCTTTCAGATCACCACTGTAGGTGCTGCATAAGGGCTGCTTGACTCTTTTATGATCTCCATCACCAATACTTCCTGGAGATGGTGCTGGACATCTCCAGTGTCTCCATGGTCCAGCCTCCAGGACATATTTCAGAAAGGGTGGTTGTCTTTCAATGGAATATAGTGCTCTTCTCTATGGACACATCCCACATCTCACTCATGCAATGAGAATACTTTTCTACGTTTAGCCAACTTGTTACTTAGGCTTCACCGGTACAGATCTGATATGGGCGAGTCTCCAAAGTTAAATAATCCATGATTTAACTCAGTATCTGTGGCCACAGCAGGGTCCGCTCTTGTCACACTGTAGCAAAGAAAGTGAAAGCCAAAAAGACTGCATTCAGGTAATACAAAAAGACACAGGCAGAAGGGGATAGGGAGAAGTACCAGGAGAAACAAAGGGAGGCAGGGAAGTCAGTAAGGGAAGCCAAAGCTCAGACAGAAGAACACATTGCAAAATCAGTGGTTAAAGGGGACAAAACCTTTTACAGGTACATAAGTGAAAAAAGAAGGACAAAGGGAGGGATGAAGTTAGACTGAAGGGGAGGATGGAAGCAGCGTGGAGAATGACAACAGTAAAGCTGACATATTGAACAGGTATTTCTGCTCGGTCTTTACTAAGGAAGAGGGGTAATGGGTCTGAAGGGAGTACAAGGGGTGAGAATGGTGCAGAAATGGACACAAGTCCCTTTACGAGAAGGGTCCTGAAAGGAACTGGAAGTAATAGAGTTGACAAAGCAATGGGGCCAGATGGGGTGCACCCCAGGGTCCTTAAAGAACTAAGAGGGTGGTGGCTGAACCTCTGGCTATCCTGTTCAGCCAATCACTGGAAACAGGAGGTACCCAAAGACTGAGGACAGCAGATGTAGTCCCCTTATACAAAAGTGGGAACAAAGAGGAAGCAGGGAACTACAGACCAGTCAGCCTCACCTCGGTAGTGGGAAAGATCATGGAAGCACTACTGAAGGAGAGATTGGTGGAACATCTGGTTGTCAATGGACTACAGGACCCAAGGCAGCATGGTTTCACCAGGGAGGTCATGTTCAGACCAACCTCATTGAATTTTTGACTGGGTGACTAGGGAGGTGGATCAGGGAGGGCAGTGGACATGGCCTATCTGGACTTCAGCAAGGCCTTTGACACTGTGCACATAGAAGACTATTACACAAACTGGGGAATATGGGTGTGGGCAGGACAGTAGTGTGGTGGGTAGGTAACTGGCTGGGTGGCAGGACACAGAGGGTGGTGGTAAATGGCTGTCACTCCACAGAGGAAGAGTGACCAGTGGGGTACCACAGGGATCAGTGCTGGGACCGGTCCTATTCAACATCTTCATCAGTGACATTGCACAGGATATAGAGGCAGAATTTCACTGTTCGCTGATGACACAAAGCTCTGTAACAGAGTAGACACACCAGAGGGTGTAGACAGAATGAGAAGGGACCTGCAGAAACTTGAAGAATGGTCAAGGGTTTGGCAGTTGAAATTCAATGCAAAGAAGTGCAAGATAATGCATATGGGGCACAAAAACCCTGGCACAATATATCAGTTGGGGGGTGAGGATATAGCATGCACCAAGCAGGAAAGGGATCTTGGGGTTATCATCTCTGATGACCTCAAAGAAGGGAAACAATGTGACAAGGCAGCAGGTAAAGCAAATAGGATGCTGGGATGCATAGGCAGGGGCATCACCAGCAGGAAAAGGGAGGTCATAATTCCGCCATACAAGACACTAGTGAGGCCCCACCTGGAGTACAGTGTACAGTTCTGGAGACCATACCTACGTGAGACATAGACAGGGTAGAGAAGGTTCAGAGGAGGGCAACAAAGATGGTGCATGGGTTGCATCACAAATCCTATGAAGACAGGTTGAAGGAACTGAACATGTACTCCCTGGAGGAGAGGAGGGAGAGAGGGGATATGATAGAGACATACAAGTATCTTACAGGGAGGAACAGGGTGCAGGAAAACACTATTTTTAAGCGAAAAGATGTTTCAGGACTAGAGGGCATGGGATGAAGTTGGAGGGAGGACGATTCAGAGGAAACATGAGAAAGAATTTCTTCACAGAACGGGTGGTGGACAAGTGGAACACCCTGCCAGAGGAAGTGGTGGGGGCTGAAACAATCACGGGATTTAAGAATGCATGGGATAGACATAAAGGAATTCTAGAGGTCAGGGGTAAGGGGAAATAGACTTCTAGGAAAACAAACTGAACTTACAAGCTCAAATGGGCAGACTAGGTGGGCCATAGGCCCTTATCTGCCGACACTGTCTATGTATCTATGTAACCTGGAAGATGTGCAACAGAACTCGACCTTTCCTTATGGTTATGGGTTTCTCCATTTCATTCTTTACCCTTACAGTTACACTCCTGGCCTAGGGAGTCTCAGAGGGTGGCATCACTCCTCTCTGAAATATCAGTCCCTCAGGCAAACTATGTTGAGGGGGAGCATCAGTGATAAGCACCAGTCCAGGTGACTGACACGTGAACTCTGCAACACCAACTTCTCAGCACAGCGAATTGGGAAGCAGGACCATTTCTGTCCTCTCAGCTCTGCAAATTACTCCAATGGATTCCTCTACTGACACAGCTGCTGGGGCATCAAGTTTCAAACTCACTCACTTCACTGCTGTTTGCAAGGACTGACTTTGTAGGCTTTCAGCTCCTCCTCTCTCCTGGCACATTTTGGCCAGCCTGTTAAATATGTCAGCATTAGTTCTGATCATCACATGGGTATCATCCATGGCTTTGGACTTCAGACAGATCAATGACACAACATCAGTTTTGTGTGGCCCCTCCCTGCCTGTTCCAGGGAACTCAAACTGCACAACACAGTAACTATCATATGGATAGCTGGTGTCACTCTGGCCCCATAGGGAGAGTCCTGTCAATGGCTGCAGGGTAGGTGTCTCAAGTAGCTACTGTAGAAGGTATGGTGGATAATGGTAACTTGTGATCCACTGTCAAGCAATGCATTACATAGGATTCCTTCAACCAAAATCTGAACATCTGCTCGAGGGCCCAGTAGCCCTGATGGCAAGTCACTGTCTGGCAGGATCTTAGGTTCAGGCCATTTCATGGAGCATTGTATATTCAAAGGCCCAGGTTGTTCCCTCACTGGGCTCCGCTTATCATTTCCCTGTACAGTTTTGCACTTTCTCATGTTTTTGTCTACCAGTTGCAGATTCTCTGGATAACAACATCCACATGCTATATGTCCATCCTCTCCACAGCGATAACAAAATAGCCCTTCTCAAGGCAAGGTAGGGGGTCGAGGCCTGGCCCTTGGTACAGAGGCAGAACTCACCAGGCATTCCTTTCCAGACAGCACAGTGATGGGCTATGGTCAAGACTTGTGCCATCTGCAGTGCCTTCATACACTCTTTGATTTATTTAAGCTTAGCACCCAGATCAGGAATGGTACTAGGCTCTTTGCAGCTCTCTATATGGGGCTGTAGGGGTGCAGTTATTCTAGTGGGTGCCTGGAGAAAGTCGGCAATGTCTTCCTGTGCTTCCTCCTCCCCCCTCACCTCATCCAGTAACTGTCAAAATGTTGGTAGGGTCTGCCATGCGATCTATCAGGTTAAGGGATATCAGAGACCAATGGGAAAACACAGCACCTCTCAAAATCTGGTCAAGTTTCATCTGCACAGTTTGAGCAGGAGTAACTTCCTTGACTTCAGAAACTTTCTGTATCATTGTCTCCACTTGAGTGATGTAGTGGAACAACTTCTCTTCCTCTCCTTGTGTAGTGGCCTTCTATTGAATGATGAGGACTTCTTTCCTCTCGACAGCTCCAAACATACTTTTCAGCACAGCCAGGTGATCACTTGCAGTGCAGTTAGGCTGACTGGCACATAAGGAATGAATCACATCCAAGGCCTTGCCCCTCAAGCTTTCCACAATTGTTTTACATTTGTCATCATCTGAACACTTCCACACTTGCACCATCTGTGTAGCTTGGCTCATCCAACTCTCATAGTCATCTTCTCCAGCAGGGGTGAAAATGGCTGTTGAGAAGGTACGTAATCTCTTGAACTGCTCATAAGGCACAATCAAATAAGGGATCTTTCCTCTAGGCAGCACTATCTGAGTTTGATCTTCCTCTTTAAATAGGGCTGTACATCTTTAATAGTCTTTCCTTTGGCTGCCAACAACAAGTTAACTTTCTCCACCTAGTCTAGTTCTGGTGCTGGAGAGGTAGGGGGGTCAAACTGCATACTGTTCCTCTTGCCAAACAGGTTCCATACACCCTTGGATCCTTGGTAATTTGCTCACAACTATCTCCAAATCACCCTCTACTAAAGCAGTGTTGCTTTTATTTGTATGATCATACTTCATACCATGCACTTTCAGTTTCTATAAACATTTTAAAGCATCTAGGGACTCCAAAATAACAGTCCTTTCAGTACTCTCAGGGATCCCTGTGACCAGAATTGTTTTTTCCAGGTCCGGATGCTCCCCATGGCACTAGTCTTCTAACTCTTGTTGCACCATGCTGACTTTCACTATTTATTTAAAAATCAGGATGTGGGGAACACACTTGTGGGGTTGTAGATTCCAGCGGTGCCTCCAGTTGTAACAGCCCCAACTTACTACTTCACTATATATACCTCCAGAGCGGGCCGGCCTGGATTAACCATTAAGTATGCTACACTGAAATTGAATGGTGCAGTGCCTCCACCTGGGGAAGTGGTATGGGGTACCTAGCAGATAAGACACAAAGTTACCACCCACCCAGGAAAAATACAATATCTGCCCCCACTTAATGACCTTTTCCCCACTCAACAGTAACACAATCCCCCACAATAACCATGAATATCAGGAAAACAAAGTTAAAATGAACTAACTGCAGATTTATTATTGGGGAATGGGTAAGGGGGAATAAAATAGCATAAACCAACAACTTTGTTCAACAGTTGTACCTCACACAGTCCCAGTGCTTCCCCCATGGGATCACCTGGCTTTCTCCTCAAGCCACCATACTGGTGTCAACAGTCTGTTGTGGTGGGTGCATCACCAAGTTGCTGGTAGCCAACCAGTGGGTGCAGGGTAGGTGCACTGAAGACTTTGAGATACTGAGGTAACAACAGTTTTGAAAATAACTTGCAGAACTTTGTATGGGGCCCAAAACACAACACAGCAGAACTTTAGTTTCAGTTTTCCACCTGGGCTTTTCCTGCAGATTACAAAAGTCCTGTCCATGACTTCACCCCCTTTTCACTATCTAAACTAACTCAATAACCAATTTGCAGCAGAACTCCTCAGGGCCACATGCCAGAGGTACTCACAGTTTGTTGACAGTCTCAGAGGGGTGCTTATTTAGCAGTGCTGCTCTGAGTGCAACAGGCACTGGACCATACTGGGCCTTTCATTGTCTTCACCTCTTTTGGCCTTTCACTGGTCCAGAGGTACAGGCAGGCTTGGAGTCACCCTGGACATCCACTGGATACACTACCTCATCTGGAACTGACACACAGCTGGGCTCTGATACAGTCTCGAGCCTAGTACAAGTAACTTTTCTTCAGGTTAGCAAACAGTTCACAGCATCTAGATATGTTCACAGTCCCCACATTACAAAACAGCACTGCAGCCCAGATTTCCTACTCCAGAGAACACAAACTAGCTGTACAATTTTCCCCCTGCATGCTACAATGTACATGTAGGTGCTCTGCCTAATTGGCTTTGTTCTGGCTCAGAGGGGCCTTTGTGCACCAAGACATGCCCTTTAGGCTGGCGCAGCCCTTCTTCAATCTGTCTCTCCCCATGGCTGAAGAAACAAGCCCCTTTTTAAGGGCTGAACTCCTTTTTTATTGCAGCCCAGAGGTCCCACCTCATTGGCCAGTTCCTTCCCAGGCTGTGGATTATGCCCCCTGATCACTTCCCAGCAGCCTCTACTACAGGGAAACTCTTGGGGGCTGCCATTACTGTTTATGTTATGCTGTCCTGGCAGTAGCAGGCTATAGTTTTACTTTTAAGTCCATTCTGGGTCGAGGCTGGCCCACCAGTGCAGTGGCAAGGTGTCCGTCTGTGGTGCCAACAGCCCAGGTTCTGGGATGGACTCGGGAGTCAGAGGGCTAGCTGGGGGGAGATAGACTGAGCATCTCAGGGACTGCTCTCCTTCTCCAGGGGGAAGAGGGGAAGAGTGTCTGGTGCTATGCGGACCTCTGGCAGAGTCTGTGGGTACTGCCACTGTGGCAGCACACATCAGAAGGGGTGGGACAGATGCTGGTGTCATTGCACTTCCCTGCCCCAGGGAAAAAATTGCAAAGAAAAACACTGACTGCCACTTATGATGGCCCCTGACTCAGATCCCACTGTAGATAGAAGTCCCCTGGGGGGGTCCTGCTCCCATGACCCCACCCTGGGGGGCAAGCCAGGGCTTAGAAGACCATATTTCCTGGGAGGGGGGCACCCACCCAGTGACTCCGCCCAAGGGGCAAGCCTGGGGATGGGGTGGTGGCAAGTGGAGCGGGGAACTAGAACCCCAAGCAGGAAGAAGAATGCCAGCAGGGAGAAAAAGGAAAAAAAAAGACCATTCCGGGTCTGCTTCCCATATGCCCTTGCCTCATTTTTGCCCTGATGGGGCCAGAAAATTCTCCATTTGCTTTGGTTGGAGCCCCATTTGCCTACAGGATTCCCAAACCAAAAGGCACCCATTTCGTGCCTTTTCCCCTTGCACTAAACTGGAGCTGCTGCTCTTTTAAGACATTACTGTGCATGCACAGACTTTGCATGGTGGCCATCTTTGCTTACTTTCTTGGTCGATTTCTGAGGCTGCCCCCAGATTGAGTAAATGCCCCCAAAAGCACCTGGAGGTGCAAAGCAACAGTGGACTCCAGCCCCCCATCTAAACATGGGCTGAGGAACCCAAGGAATATGGTAGCAGCTGCCATGAAAATACAGGAGATGCCATGACCTGAATCCCTCCGGGGCCACTGAACACAGCCCTCTTGAGTCTGTAGGCCAGGGGACCGGAGGCAGAACAAGGACACCCCAAGGCCATAGTCCCAATAAGATAAGCCCCAGATTTGGGAAGGACTTACATTCCATTATTAAAGAAACATTGAACAGTGTAATAGCCCTCAGCCTGTCTCTTACTGTGCCTCATCTCCAGTTACATACCATTAGTAGCCTCCAGGGTTGTGGTGCAGTGCTCTCATGCTATGCTTAGTTGCCCTGAGGGCTAGTACAATTTAAGTACTTGTATATTTTCTTATTGTAACAGCACTAAAAATAACCAGCCACTTCTACAGGTCAGTAAAAGTAACAGTTACATTGCCCATTCCAGCTGCTAGCAAAAGAGCCTCAGTACTTCTTGGATGTCACCACTAGATGGAATTGCACACATTACATGGCAGACTGATCAGTGGAATAAAGGACGGCCATACATGCGATGGCTATGTCACATGACACTGGCAGAACAAGTCATCACTGGACAGACAACCATGGATCAACTTTGTCAAATTCTTACCACACGTGGCAGTGCTACCCAAGAACTCAGCAGCAGTGCCTCTATTAGTGAGGTAATTCCCATGGTGCATGTTCTCCTCAGCTTCACAGTGATGGCTACTCATCAGATTTGATACAACTGAAACAGACATTGAATAAAGAGCTCCACAGGTTATTTGACCCTGTATTGAAAGAATGCCATGGAACCAAGATTAGATACTCCTGGTTAAAGGTCAGTGCTATGCATGTTTAAATAAATATGTTCTGAGACGAACTTTTCCCAAGAACTTTATTAAACATTGTTAAACATGGTACAACAATAAAAACAGAAACAGTCTCACCCAGAAGGCAGTCCAAAAAGATGTTACAATGGAGTTCAGTCCAGAAAGTGCTTGCTTACTGCTAAAGATATTTGCGCTGTGTGTAGTGTGCCCAAAACAATCAGGATTCCTGGTAAAGTGGTATATATAGCTAACCTTGCAGGCCTGAAAAGGAAGAGCCAAAGAGCTCAGCTACAGACTACTTGCTGCATGTTGTGTCACAGTTAACACTGCTGGCATTTCCCTACAGGTGAAACAAAACAAAGTTCACATCTTGACATATAATCTGAAGTCTGTGGCCTGTACCAAAAGAAGAACTGTTCTTCCACATTTCCCCACAAACCACAGCACCAGGATAACACTTCTTCTATTTTTCAATATAAAAATTTCACCTCCGTACTCCACTGTGTGAGTCACTAACTGACAAAAATTAGCCAACACTTGCATTCATTCATTCATTCACAATTTGTCTTTCACCAATGTGACTGCAGCAGATTTTAACAACAAACTGCTATTTCAGCTCATTCTTCATTCGTAAACACAGGGAATGCATATGGGTGCTGAGCAGAGCAATCAGCTCAACTTCAAGTATAATGGACATACTGCAGCCACTACTATTAACTGGCCAACTATTAAAAAACAATAACAACTGAAAGACAGTTGCACGCTGAAGAGGACAGAGTCGGGGATTGAATGCAGTGGCCAGGATGAGACAAAACAGGCTAAAAATAAAAAAAAATTACTCAGTAAATGTAACCTGCTGATTGCCTTCATTTGTCACAGTAGCTCCATGCCTCAGCTCCTGCTGGGCAGCTTTGCAGAGGCAGTTTGTATTTCAGGAAGGGGGGTGTCTGCTCTTAGGTAGGTGCATCTCGAAGCAGGACTCTGTGCCAATGTGTGATTAATGACAGTTAAGTGTGTATGGTGGGGACAGAGAGCTTTTCTGTAGTGATGGCTTGAAGTGGGAGTGGAGGTCAGTTCTGTCAGCGATGCTTTGTACAGCGAGGGAGGATGGGACTCTTCAGTCAGTGAGATAAAGCAAGTCTCTTCTTTAAATGCTTCACTACAACAAAGGAGAAATAGTATAATATAGTGTATAAACATGAATAAGCAACAACAAAACAGTAGCAGAAGACACCATAAAGAAGAACTGAGAAAGTTGCCACACAGCCCCACATGGACATTTGCTTGAATTTTTTTTATTACATTGCAAGTTTTCATAAAAACAAATTATTTTCAGAAAATAACATTTTTTATTTTAATCAGAACAAGCCAACACAAGCCATTTTATGAGTGTGATAAGTCACTCCAGGGTGTGCATTAAAGGATGTTAATGCACTTCCCAGGGGTATAAGGACACTTGGCCTTCTGCCTCATGCCTTAGCACACCCCTGGGGCTTGCATTAAAATCCTTTAATGCACAGTCCTGTCATGGCTTACTATTTACATAAACAGCACTTATATACACAACAGAAAGTTTCAAGTGGCCCAAACCCTCTTGAAAGCTACACTTCTTCCAGTACCACAGAGAAGCTGACTTCAGTTCCAGGGTACAAAAGCCAGTTTACATACTGAACATCCAGTAGCATGCCTATCTCTAGCACAGCTGCAAGGGATGAGTGACCGACACAACAACACCATGCTCTGAATATCTGGACTTGTTTAAGTCAGATTTTAAAATGGCCTCATTTACCAAGCTTGTTGCAAGAGAAATTCACTGATGAAAGAATGCTCTCTGCATACCTAAATGAACCAAGTTTCCCCAACACCGATGCAGATCCTTTATTGTGGGGAAGAGGATGCACAGAGGAAAAGTCGTACCTCACCCCACAACTAATGTACCAAAATCTGGCCAATAGAAAATCATGCACACAAATGCCTGCAGTCTGGGAAACAAGGTCCCAGATCTGGAGGCAACAATGACAGAGGCTAAACTAGACATAGTAGTCATTAGTGAGACATGGTTCACCAGTAACCACACTTGGGAGAGTACCATTCTCAGCTAAGTACTGTTCAGAAGAGACCAAGGTGAACATTTTTGTCTTTTTTTTTATTTTATTCTTTTGTTAACTGGGTAAGGCCCACTATGCACAAGTGCCTGTTTTCAGGGTCGACCCGGGAGTACTAGGGAGGTTAAGTGACTTGCTCAGAGTCACACAGTATGTAAGTGAAGGTTGTGGGAATAAAACCCAGGTCTGTCTGCTGGATGTATCAAGCTCATTGCTGCAACCTCTAGACTCTACTGCCAGCTGGGGAGTGGAATGGCCCTTTATGTCAATGAAAATATCAAAGCTACAGAAATTTAGAATAAACATAAGGAGCCAGAAGAACTGTGGGTCACCCTGGAAACAGGACATGGGGCAGCCATACAAACTGGGATAGTCTACAGGCCTCCAGACCAGGGGGAGGGCATAGACACATTACTGTAAGAAGATATACAAAACATAAGAGCTAAAGGGGAGGGTCTGCTAATGGGAGACTTCAACATGTCAGATACAGATTGGTCAATACCAGCCAGAACATCTGCCAGAACTAGACACATAGTGGATTCCCTGCAGAGGGAGGGCCTCAAACAATTGGTACAACAACCCACAAGAGACAGGGCTATCCTGAATCTAGTACTGACTAATGGGGAAAGGGTCACAGATCTCCAGGTAGAGGGTCAACTGGGGGCCAGTGACTATCACATGGTATGGTTCAATTTGGCCACTAGAACTAAATCATACCATTCCAAGGCAAAAATATGGGACTTCAGAGGTGCTGACATAGATAAGATGGGCAACAGAGTTAAGCTAGCCCTGGCAAGAAGAAATACAGGTGAGGGGGTACAGGCAAAGTTGGCAAGCATTAAAGATGCAATACTTGAGGCAACATCCCATTGTGTTAGGGAGAAAAGCAAGAGCAAAAGATGGAGGAAACTACTTTGTTTCTCAAAAACAGGAGTAGAAAAGGTCAGAGCCAAAAGGTTGACCTTCAGGAAATTTAAGGGAATGCAGCAGGGCGAAGATAGTGAGGTATACCAAACTTTCCTAAGAGAAGCAGGGAAGGCAGTAAGGCAGGCAAAGGCCCAAACGGCAGAAACACTAGTATGAACAGTAAAAGAAGGAGACTAGACTTTCTATAGATACATCAGTGAAAGGAGAAAGTCCAGTGGGGGGTATTGCTAAGATCAAAGGGGATAAGGGGGAGTGTGTGGAGGAGGATCAAGGAAAAACACCTATCCTAAATAGATACTTCTGCTCAATATTTGCTGAGGAGCAGTTAGGGCAGGGCCCACAGCTCAGCACCATGGACACAGGGGGGAGGGAGGTGTGAAAAAGTCCCTTCACAAAAGAAAGGGTCCTACAAGAGCTCTCTAAGCTCAGGGTAGTCAAGGCAATGGGACAAGCAGGGCCATTAGCAGAACTGTTTAGTGAGTCTCTGAGCACAGGAGAGGTCCCAGAAGACTGGAGAAGGGCTCATGTGATCCTGCATCACTAGAGATGCAGCAGGGAGGAGGCAGGGAACTATAGACCAATCAGTGTTACCTCAGTAGTTGGCAAGATTATAGAGGCAATCCTTAAGGAAAGGATAGTGTAAACACCTGGAATCCATAGGAGCACAGGATCGAAGACAGCATGGGTTTACAACAGGAAGGTCCTGTCAAACTAATCTCATAGGTTTCTTTGACTGGGTAACCAGAGTGGTGGATCAAGGGGATGCAGTTGATGTCGCCTACCTTGACTTCAGCAAAGCTTTCAATACTGTTCCACATAGAAGATTGATTAATAAGCTGAGTAGGCTCAGGTTGGTCAGAAGTTGGACAACTGGGTGGCAAACTGGTTGGCGGTTAGAAAACAGAGAGTGGTAATAGACGATATACAGTCAGATGGGATGCAAGTTAGAAGTGGGGTACCTCAGGGATCAGTCATGGGGCCAGTCCTCTTCAATATCTTCATCAGTGACATTGTAGATGGACTGGAGGGTAAGGTTTACCTGTTTGCAGATGACACCAAGATCTGCAACAGAGTAGATAATCCATATGGGGTGGACAGAATGAGAAGAGATCTGGAAAAACTGGAAAAATGGTCTGAAGATTTGCAACTGGGGTTTAACGCAAAGAAGTGCAAGATCATGCACATAGGGAAGAGAAACCCTGAAGCTACCTATAGGTTGGGAGGGAAGATGCTGGCAATCACAAGGGAAGAAAGAGACTTGGGCATCATCATCATCATCACAGATGACCCGAAATCATCCAAGCAGACCACTAAAGCAGTAGGTAAGGCTAGAGGGATGTTGGAGTGTATTAGTCGGGGTATCACAAGTCGTAAGAGGGAGGTAATAATCCCTCTTTACAAGACACAGGTTAGGCCCCATCTAGAATGCTGCATGCAGTACTCGAGGCTACACCTGCACAAGGACATTAACAAAATGGAGACAGTCCAGAGAAGGGCAACTAAAATGGTGCAGGGACTGCATCAGAAAACATATCAGGACAGATTAATGGAGGTCAGTATGTATACCCTAGAGCAAAGGAGGAGAGAGGTGATATGATCGAAACATTCAAACATCTTAAGGGCATTAACATGGTGAAAAATAGCAGTACAAGAGGACACAGCATGAGATTAGAAGGAGGCTGATTAAGGGGTAATGTGAGGAAGTTCTTTTTTACAGAAAGGGTGGTAGATGCATGGAATGGCCTACCTTAGGAAGTGATGGCTATGAATACAGTTCAGGGCTTCAAACAGGCATGGGATAGGCATAAGGGAGAAATACAGATGAGTATGAATAAATAGGCCATTTACAGAGTAAAGGCCTATGGCACATTCATAAGATAGAAAATATGGGCAGACTGGATGTGCCTTGTGGTCCTTATCTGCCGTCAACTTCTATGTGTGTATGTTTCTATAATCACCATCATTGCTTCTGTGTTCAATTGTTGCTGTGCCCTGCAGGCTATGTCCAACATACCTTTTACAGTTTTATAGACATGTTTTATTTGAATGGCAAATTAAAGTTAATTAGTCTAACAATATGACAAGATATTTGAAAGATGTCACATTTTCAGTTACTAATCCATTATGGCTATAAATACACTTCTGATTCTGCCTACATGCAATCTCTGATTTTGTACTAAGCAGCGTGGCTTTTTTTTCTGTATGTTAATAACAAATTCACTTTTTCCAACCAATCATCAATAATTTCAAAATCAGAATTTAAATCATCATTTAAGTTAACCTAATTATTGGTATGCTTGTAAATAGTAGTGTCATCAGCATAAAGCAATAATTTACTTTTTAAATTTAAAGAAGGGAAAGCATTCATGACAAATAAAAAAATAGTAAAGGGCCCAGAATAGACCTGTCCATAATAGAAATAAATCAGAAATTATGCTATGAATTTTAACCAACTGGAACAATTGCTCAAATAATTTTGAAACTACATCAAGGCATCTTGGGAAATCCGCAGTTTTGATAACCTAAACAGTAAAAGGTCATGATTAACCAAATCAAAGTCCTTGCTCAGGTCCACAGAGATGGCACCAGTAAAATCATCATTATTTACGGCTGTGTTTACATCATTCATGAACTTAACCAAGGCTGTTGAAGTGCCGTGTTGGGACCTAAAGCCATGCTGCTTGGTACAAATCAAACTATAATTTGCAAGATTATTATTCAACTGTTCATAGACCAATTTTTCTAATATTTTCTCAAGAAGGGACAAAATAGAACTTGGTATAGTTATCCATACTGGTGACATTACCTTTTCTAAACAGTGGCGTCATCATTGCCACCTTCCATTTTGTGAGTATGATGCCAGTTATATGTGATCTACTAAATAAATGAGTCAACGGAGCAGAAACAACATCTGCTGACAAATTTAGCAACTTAGGTTTCATTCATCATTGATACCACTTTCAGGCAAGGGCTCACTATCCTCTACTGTTAACACAGAGAAAAAGTAGTCATTTAGAATAAACATAGAAACACAGACTGGGATAGGCATCAGGGAGCAATACAGATGAATGGCTGCCTTCTGCTCATCTTCTTCTATTACTGTACTCACCCTCCTCCATCATGCTAATAGTTTCTCATCTCATCTTCCCTTTTTCTCTAATTTCTCTAAAGAACTGTCCCCTCTTAACCCTTATGCTGCAGCTATATTTTTTCTACATTTGTTCCAGGTCAAAACACATGCTAGTATCTTACTGGACCACTGGCTTGCTCCAGCCGCAAGTTACAGCATTCTTATTTCTCTCCCTGTCCTTTTCACTCTGATTGACTTCACTAGCATATTGCAATGGCTGCTAGAGTTATCAAATTACCACATGCTACTGAAGGCAAAGTTGCTGTGTGAGTCAACCAGGAATCTGACACTCCCTACTATAGATTTTAGGAGCAGCATTTGCAAAAGAGAGGACACAGATGAAAATGCATTTGTGCCTGCATCCCTATATCCAGCCAAAAACATCTAAGCAGCCCTGCTGCTAGTTTCAAAAGATGTGTTTGCTTGAAACAAAAAATCAAATGTGGTTTATTTATTTTATGTATTTAAAATTTTGGTAACCAGGAAAGGCACACTGAGTTGAGGATCATTTCCAGGTGCGACCTAGGGGAAAGGGTAATGGGATTTACAATATTCATAGCAGCCAAACATCGAAAACATCTGGGTGAACTAATTAGAACAATATATTTGTTTGTTTATTTAAGGTTAAGACCATAGAACACAAGCTCATTTACAATGGTGACCTTATCAACAATATGTAACAGAATGTTACAAAATACATACAAATATAATATACACAAAAACATACAGTCAAGGCACATACAAAAAGTATTATCAGTTACAACTACAGGGCCTAGGGAGAGAAAGTAGATACTTATTCAAAGTAAAAATAGATGGGGGGAGGCTTGGTAATTATACATACAAGGTACATATCTGGAGTACATAGTTGGAGTAGCATAGATTTACAAGGTGCAGAGTGCAATAGGCAGTATAATACAGTGTAATCAATTATACATAGACAAAAATCAATATATACATAGGCAAGCCAGGTATACACAAGCAAAAAGTTAGGATGGCTCAGGAAAACACATAGGGGGGATTGAGGAGAAGTTAAAGGATCGGTGGGTAGTGTGGTTTCAGAAAAGATGCAGAGGAGTAGAGATGGGGGGGCACAGTGTACCAGGTGGAAGAGAAGGTAGGTGGAGGAGGTGGGGGGAGAAAGTAAGGGGAGGAAGAGGAGGAGGGGAGGAGTTGGGAAGGGGTCATCATGTTTTTACCACAGTTACATAGATTTTGTGCTAGAAAATTTGAATGCTTTCTGGTCATCTAATAGAGGGCCCAAAAATTCAGAATAATTTGCTTTTAGAAAATAGCAGCAGATGGCTCTCAGGTGGATCCTTTTGAAAATTGTGCCTTAAGTGTACCTTTCAATCTTGATAGCCTAAACATGGTGCATTGGAAGACTTTATTAAATTGCTGATGTAGAATAAACAGTGTGGAGCTACTGTACTACTGTAGGGGCAACAGACATCTAGAAAAATGTAACATGAACTCACAAGCTCAAATGGGCTGACTGGGTGGGCCATAGGCCCTTATCTGCTGACAGTGTCTATGTATCTATGTAATAATATGAGTCTGGCAAGTAATGGACCAGATTTAAAGAACAGGTATTCAGCTTGGTGCCAAGCAAACTGGAATGTCCTGGTTTCAGTGGAAGATATGAAATGAGGTAGCATAGTCATGTGTCAATTACCTACACAAGTATTGGTATACCGATGATGCCTTGCTCTGGGAATTCGGTTCAAGAACATGTATATGATTTGGAGAGATACGTAAAAGTCAAACAGTTTGGATATTTTTGCTTTCCTAGCCTTCTTTTATGGATTCCATACTCTGGTTTTCTGCAAACTACCTTTCTAGTGTGCTCACTCTGAGTGTCCTAAATGGACATAGCCACATGTTCAGTGTCACCCCTAAATTCACCCTTGCCAGACAGGACCTCTATTTATAGTGCTTCTGCCATTTTGCCATCAACTGCTATCCTCATACTTAGCATTGCTCCCTTTAAATTACTCTCTAAACATTGCTGAGGATTAATGCCACTTGAAGTGTATCTCCTTCCTTGATAAATTCTGGTTGTCCTTTCTTCCCTGTATTTCTCTGCACTCACCCCTTCCCTCATCATCACCCCATCTCCTGAATAGCCTCTCCATCCTTATCCACTGCTAGAGATGTTGCAAAGTTTTACTTCTCCAGTGAAGTTCCAGCAAAGTTGAGAAATTTGCCTCCTCAAATAACTTCACAAATAGCCCTCTTTGCCACTTCACATTAAGTTTGATATACAACAGTTTATTAATTGTAATACACAACGTGTTATATATTTAGCCACATGTTGTACAGCCTTTTATGTGTGAAAAACCAAACGCTTGTTTAAAAATAGGATTGGAGAACATTAAAGTTTGATTAGGTTGGCAGATGTGCATAATGCTTTGGCATTACATATTCAGGATAAAAGAGAGCTAAACATGAATTTCAGTTTCAAGAGATTGAAATAGTTCAATCTCTTGAAACATGAAGCATTTAGGATTTATACCTGGGGGCTATAAAATATCCAGGATTAAATGATGCCATTGATGTGTCTTTGTTTCTTAAGAAATCAAATAATAGCTTCTATTCTCCCCTCCCTCTCAAACCCACCAAGACCCCTTCAACAAACAATAACTTCCCTTCTTCCTTCCCCTAATCCCTCCCCCCGTGGCTACTCAAACATATAAATATATATATATATATTTTCTGTATTTTATAATATGGGAGCTAAAAGATATTTGATTGGGATCAAATTGTAAAAGTTTTGAGGTAAAAGCAAACTTATCTGTAGCTGACCATTTCTGAATATCTCTGATACCCTAGTTCACTGTGTTTTTTTAACACCTAGGAATGTACTTACCTTATATGAATACGATATACTATATATTTATATGTGTCATTTATTTTGGAAATAGATATAGATAGAATGCTATCAGAATGGATATGGATCAATTCAGTTTATTATGGGGTCAATAATTATTTTTTGAATAATGACTCAATATATATGTAAATGTCATGTTGGATCCTAATGCTATGTGTAATGAGTTTTCAAATCTTAGAGTATGTACAGTAGATACATTCTATAGACTGTAGAGGTGTTCTTTTTACTCTCAGGAGGTAGATTGTACACACTGGTTCTATGTCATGTTATTTATTTGGTGAATATTTTTGTATTTGTTCACTTCTGCATATCCCTGCATGGATAACTGATGCCATCTGTTATGGATTTGTCTGCTGTTTCTTTGTCCTTATTGTGTCTATCTATTTTGCATGCTGTACTCTCCTGGGTCATGCTTGAAAATAGGCAGGGTTATAGTTTAATGCACTTACCCAGTAACCAAAAGCTAATAAATAAATAAATCCATAAGCACTACTAGCATTTTTTATGTATGAGACATGTTTCACTAAGTAACACAGTTAGGTGTTTATACCTTTAAGGGGCACATATAAAGGTCTGTAACAGCGTAGCTGGGGCACTCCCTGATAATGCCTTAGGGGGAAACTGGTTGGATGTCTTTGCTGATAGATGTTTGCCGGCATCCTCATTTGAGAGGTAAGGTGTTCTTACTGACTTTTGTGGGCATATTTTGCACAATAAATGTCTGAATAAGCACTTTTTCACCTTGAATGTGGCCAAGAGTCTGCTTTATATTTGGTTAGTTGGTGGGCGGTGTTGATTTTTCTTGTTTGAATGTTTGCAATATAATTTAGCACATCCTGACCACTGGGGCAGTTTTTTTGTTTATACATAGATACATAGACAGTGTCGGCAAATAAGGGCCTATGGCCCACCCAGTCTGCCCATTTGAGCTTGAAAGTTCAGTTTATGTTTTCCTAGAAGTCTGTTGCCCCTTACCCCTGACCTCCAGAATTCCTTTATGTCTATCCCATGCATTCTTAAATCCCGTGATTGTTTCAGCCCCACCACTTCCTCTGGCAGGGTGTTCCACTTGTCCACCACCCATTTTGTGAAGAAATTCTTCCTCATGTTTCCTCTGAATCGTCCTCCCTCCAACTTCATCCCATGTCCTCTAGTCCTGGAACATCTTTTTCACTTAAAAATAGTATATTCCTGCATCCTGTTCCTCCCTGTAAGATACTTGTATGACTCTACCATATCTCCTCTCTCCCTCCTCTCCTCCAGGGAGTACATATTCAGTTCCTTCAACCTGTCCTCATAGGACTTGTGATGCAATCCATGTACCATCTTTGTTGCCCTCCTCTGAACCTTCTCTACCCTGTCTATGTCCTACGTGGTAAGGTCTCCAGAACTGTACACTGTACTCAGGTGGGAACTCACTAGTGTCTTGTATAGTGGAATTATGACCTCCCTTTTCCTGCTGGTGATGCCCCTGCCTATGCATCCCAGCATCCTATTCTTTACCTGCTGCTTTGTCACACTGTTCCCTACCTTGAGGTCATCAGAGATGATAACCCCAAGATCCTTTCCTGCTTGGTGCATGCTATATCCTCACCCCAACTGATATATTGTGCCAGGGTTTTTGTGCCCCATATGCATTATCTTGCACTTCTTTGCATTGAATTTCAACTGCCAAACCCCTGACCATTCTTCAAGTTTCTGCAGGTCCCTTCTTATTCTGTCTACACCCTCTGGTGTGTCTACTCTGTTACAGATCTTTGTGTCATCAGCGAACAGTGAAATTCTGCCTTCTAGGTCCTGCGCAATGTCACTGATGAAGATGTTGAATAGGACCGGTCCCAGCACTGATCCCTGGTACCCCACTGGTCACTCTTCCCTCTGTGGAGTGACAGCCATTACCACCCTCTGTGTCCTGCCGCCCAGCCAGTTACCTACCCACCACATTACTGTCCTGCCCAAACCCATATTCCCCAGTTTGTGTAATAGTCTTCTATGTGGCACAGTTTCAAAGGCCTTGCTGAAGTCCAGATAGGCCATGCCCACTGCCTTCCCCTGATCCACCTCCTTAATCACACAGTCAAAAAATTCAACGACGTTGGTCTGACATGACCGCCCCCTGGTGAAACCATGCTGCCTTGGGTCCTGTAGTCCATTGACAACCAGATGTTCCACCAGTCTCTCCTTCAGTAGTGCTTCCATGATCTTCCCCACTACCGAGGTGAAGCTGACTGGTCTGTAGTTTCCCTTCCTCTTTGTTCCCACTTTTGTATAAAGGGGACTACATCTGCTGTCCTCCAGTCTTTGGGTGCCTCCTGTTTCTAGTGATCGGCTAAACAGGATAGCCAGAGTTCAGCCACCACCTCTCTTAGCTCTTTAGGACCCTGGGTCCACCCCATCTAGCCCCATTGCTTATCAACTCTTATTACTTCCAGTTCCTTCAGGACCCTTTCTCGAGTAAAGGGACTTGTGTCCATTTCTGCACCATTCTCACCCTTGTACTCCCTTCGGACCCATTACCCTTCTCTTCCTCAGTAAAGACTGAGCAGAAATACCTGTTCAATATGTCAGCTTTACTGTTGTCATCCTCCACGTGGCCCCATCCTCCCCTTCAGTCTCACTACCCCTCCCTTTGCCTTTCTTTTTTCACTTATGTACCTGTAAAAGGTTTTGTCCCATCTACCCACTGATTTTGCAATGTGTTCTTCTGTCTGAGCTTTGGCTTCCCTTACTGACCTTCCTGCCTCCCTTTGCTTCTCCTGGTACTTCTCCTTATCCCCTTCTGCCTGTGTCTTTTTGTATTGCCTGAATGCAATCTTTTTGGCTTTCACTTTCTTTGCTACCTCTTTGGAAAACCATAATGGTATCCTCTTCCTTTTCCTCTTGCTAACCTACTTAATGCATAAATCTGTTGCTCTTGTAATCCCAATTTTAAATACTCCCCACTGTTCCTCAACCCCTGATTCCTGCCCCATTCCTCTTAATGCCTCTTTCAAGTATCTCCCCATTTTCCCAAAGTCTGCCCCCCTTAAATCCAGGGTACGTGTTTTTGTGTGGTTTGGTTCTGCTCTTTCTGTGATTTCAAACCACAATGACTGGTGGTCACTGTTCCCCAGGTGCTCCCCACTGTTACCGCCAATCACCTGTCCCTGTTTGTGAGCACAAGGTCCAGTATTGCCTTCTGCCAAGTTGGTTCCATGACCAGTTGCTTGAGGAAGGCACCCTGAAGGAGTTCAGGATAAATCTGCTCCTAGTTGATGCTGCTGCTGGGATGCTCCAGTCCACGTCTGGAATATTGAAGTCTCCAACCAGTACTACCTCACCCTTGTCTGCCATCCTTTGGATGGCTAGCATCAGCTCCCTATCTGTTTCTTCCTCCTGGGCTGGTGGTCTATAGACCACACCTGTGTGGATGGCTGGCCCCATTTTCCTTTCCAGCTTAACCCACAGTATCTCTGCCCCATTTTGTTCCTCCTGGATCTCTGTGGCACTTAAGTTATTTTTCACATACAGTGCCACTCCTCCTCCCTTTCTACCCGCCCTGTCTCTTCTGAATATGTTGTAGCCAGGTATGGCCATCTACCAGTCGTGGTTATCATTACACCAGGTTTCAGTGATGGCCACAATGTCCAGGTCTGACTGCACCATGACAGCCTCCAGATCTTCCATCTTGTTGCTCCTGGCATTGGCACACATGGCTTTCCATGATTTGACCTCCCTAGACTGTTTCACTGTTCTATTCCAGCCCCTTCCTTGGTTGTCCTTTATCCCTGGTTCTCCTTGCTGACTGCCCTTCTGTTGAATTTTGCTGCTTTTCTGCCGATCCACCTCTTGGGCACTAATCTCCATCTTTTGCACACTGCTTTGTAGAGATAGCCACTCCTCCGGTTCACTGGTTCCACTGCTAGCTGTGGGGGGTGAGCAAGTAGGTACCCTCTTGCTGGCCTTCCACCCCCCATTGCTAGTTTAAATGCTTGTCAATGTAGCATTTAAACTTATCATTGAGTGCTTGGATTCCCCTCCAGGATGGATGCAGGCCGTCAGGCTTGAACAAACCTCCATCCCTACAGGTGTGTCCCCAGTCACCAATGAATCCAAACCCTTCCTCCACAGCACCAGTTCTTCAACCATGAGTTAAAGTTCCTGGTGCATGCACCCATGCTCTCCTTGCCTCTCACAGGTAGTACTTGAGAAAGTGACAGAAGTAGCTACTTGCTTGAGACCCTCCCAATTTCCTAAACTCTTTCTGAACTTCCTTTGGCTCCCCATTTGCCAGGTCATTGAGTACCTAGGTGGATAATGACATCCAGCTCACCCTCCTGTCTTGCCTTCCCAGTGATCCCAGGATCTTCCTTCCATCCCTCCATGCCGTGGCACCTGGTGAGCACCTCACCTCCCTGTCCTCCCCTCCTGTGTTTGTAGCTGGACCCTGTTATGATGGGTCCCCACCAGGATTCACTTCCTCCTCCTCTGGGGTCCACTGCTCTCCCGCTGAGGTCACCTCCTTGGCTAACCTCCACATCCTTTCCTTCTACTTCTCTGGGTACCTCTATTTGGTTGTCCCCATTTGCCAGTGTGGCATATGAGTTCTTGAGTGGAATAGGATCTGGGATGTGCCTCTGCCTGACCGCTCTAACCCTCCCTGAGCCCACTGTCATCCAAGTGCTTCTCGTTCTCGGTATCCTTTGAGGCAGTTGCATTGGACTGGGTGGTCTCTGGATAGGGGTGATGGTACTCCTGACCCAGTTTATTTCCACTCTGAGTCTGGCTACCTCATCCCACAGTCCAGAGAGATGCATGCAGATAGGGCAGCACCTCAGTGTCCAGAAGGTCTGCCTGAATATGGCTGCCCCACAGCCACTGCATTGCACCACTCCCCGCATTATACTGCAATTCCACTACTTGTCTGTTACTGAAGCTCTCCTAGTTCCCTTTTTATTAATTTACTGTCCTAAAAATCCTGCCACTGATCCTCAGATACTTTTCTTTTTAAAAAAAGAAAATAAACCAATAAATAAATAAATGAGTCAAAACACTTGTCGTGCTAAGGGTGGGCTTCTTCCCCCTTATGCCCCTCCTACTCCACCCTTTACTATCCTCTGTGTTTAGCTCCTGTCAATAAGATTTAACAGGGCATATAATTAAGAGTTGGGGAAGGGAGGGAGGGAGGAGGAAAATTTGCAGCAATTAAAGACAGCAAAGAAATACACCACCCATAGCGTTTTAAATTTTCAACAGCCCAAAAACAATTCTAAGTAAAGACAGCAAATAAATTACAGTGTCACTAAAAGCCCACAATCTAAGTTTAAAAGAAAAATAGCAATTACCAGTTACTGTAAAGCACTGAATTGAATATGTTTCCTTCCCCTTCTGGCTTCTTCTGAGAGAAGAAAACTCACTTGCTACCTCAACTCTGACTAAGCCCCACCTCCAGTTATCATGTAGTTGAGGTCAGAGGCCAGACAATTAACACCCCTCACCCAAACTACAGGGCAAGTCAGACGAGCCAAGACTAAGTTTGCAGCAATTAAAGACAGCAAAGAAATACACCACCACTATGTTTTAATTTTCAACAGCCCAAAAACAATTCTAAGTAACGACAGCAAATAAATTACAGTGTCTCCTCCTGAAGATCCCTCATTCCAGGCTTTGCTCAGACAAATCCAGGATGTCATGGGCTTTGTGGGTAAAGGGGAAGACTCCAGTTAAAGAAATTGAATGTAGTTCTTGGATGTTCCAGCTACATCATCCATTGTGAAGCCTCCTATATATGTTACATTAGAGGATGCTACATTTGTTGCCTGACAAAGGCCTAATACATGCAAATCGCTCCATTCTTTTCTATGTACATTGCCTTACTCTGTAACATACGTTGTTTTTTTCCTTTGTTTGTACTTGTACCCCTTCCCCCAGGTTGCACCTGGAAAGGAGCTGTTGCAGTGCCTAGAGAGGCTGATAAACAGTACCCTGCTCAGTTTGTTAAGCCTTATTATGCTTCATAGTCTGAAATTGATTCAGTGGTTATCATGGCTGCTTGTGGTTACTCTAGAACTCTTAGACACATGAATTCTTTGTCTCCTGACAAACAATACAGGAGGCTGGATGTTATGGGCAAAATAACTTATGCATCTGCAACCTTAGGTCTAAGAATTGCAAACTACCAGGTCTACAGGATTAAATATCAGAATGACCTATGCAAATCGGCTAAGTCTAATACTCAGGTTTTGCCTGCTAGTCCTAAGAGAAGAGGTTCAGTCAGTCATTCACAAAAGAGCTGTTGAACCTGTACATCCCCATTAAAAACCAAAAGGTTCTATTCAAGATACTTCCTGGTTCCCAAGTGGACAGGAGATCTGCATCCTGTGCTAGATCTCAGAGACCTAAATCAGTTTATTGAATGCCAAAAGTTTTGAATGTTATTTCTTCAAGTTCTCCTTCCCCTGCTGCAAAAGAGGGATTGTCTCCATGCCCTAGACATGTTCCTCATCCCCGCATCCAGACTTCGCCTCGCTAGCTCTCTACTCCTACCCCTTACCGACTATGGATCTATTGTCTTCTCTCCCCCTACATCATCCCTCCTTTTCTCCAAACTTGTCACGTACTCTACAACAGCATAGCACATTCTGTCACTGGTCTCCCCTGGAAAACACAACACTGCTCACTTTATTCCTCCATGGAGTGGCCCACTCTAGAAGGGAGGTTCCATCTTAAGATGCTCTCCTTCCGTGCCGGCTCTGTGGCACTGAAGGTTTAGGTGCTGGACACCACACCTCACGCCATGCTGATGACCCGAGTTCGGGACCAAGCTTAGGTGTTGGGGGTGAGCAGGGAAGGAGATGGCTTGAGTGCCTAGGGGGCTGCTCTCCTCTCCCAGGGGGAGGGTATGGGATCGCTTGGCACTCTGGCAGCCCCTGGTGGAGACTGGGGCACCACAGAGTGCCAGAGCTGCATGTAAGGGAGTGTGGCTGATGCAGGCAGGGTTGTTGTGTGCTAGCGTCAGACGTGCACCACACATGGTGGAGGGCTCTGGACACCTACAAGAGGAGAAGGAGAGGAATACCCCTCCAGTTGAGATAGGCAATGGCCCTGCCAGTGCCACCACCATATGCCCAATGCTGGTTCCTCACCACTGCCCCCTGTGGTCTCCCCGGGTTGCCGTTCTCCCAACCTGGGGAACCATGACAAACTTGAAGATGGTGGAGGAACACAGCAAGGGCACATCGAGTCGGCGAGAGCAGTGGCCAAAAAGAGTTCCGAGCTGGAGGGCCAGAAAGAAAGTCGCAATAAAAAAAAAAATGCTCTCCTTCCTGCATAAGATATATCTCAATATCCCGCCTCCCCCCAGTGTTATCTCCCCATTCCCACTCTCAGCACCTGGGCAGTTGACTAGGGGGTGCCTCAAGTCTGGTTTTTGACACCTCTTTCTACAGGACTAAGCATGCCTAGAACTCCATTACCTTCAAGGGAATGGAGCATTACAATAATCTACCCCCCGACATCCAGACTTGTAGGTCTATATACTCTTTCAACTCCTCCCTAACGGAGCACATCCTCCTATTGTCCACCTGCAACTGCCCTGATAGGCCTTCTCCATGGCCCTCTCAGTAAATCCCAGCAGCTCTCTCTTCCCCGCATCACTTTTCTTCTCCACACTGAGTGCACTAAAACTTCTTGCCCTATACAATTCCTGAAAACATTTCTGTTTATCATTCTGCTTTATGGTCGACTCTTGTACAATTTTTCTCATGTAATATGCTAATTTTATTTTGCATTTGTTAGTTCCTTGTACTTCTGTACACCTGTATATATAATGTATTTACTTTGTTGTATGTCGTAGGTAGTTCATTGTATGTAACTATACACTCTATGTATTGCATTGGCTTATGTATTTGTTCATCTGTTACATTTCCTACACTGGACATTTGTGAAAATGAGCATTTTTGCTCCCATACCTTCCAGTATACAAATAAAATGGATTGATTGATAGATTGATTGATTGATTGATTGATTCACATGAAGGATGCATATCTTCATGTCAAGATTCTCAAGTGCCACAGGCAGTTCCTCCATATCATGCTGGAGGGTAGCCATTATCAATTCCAAATATTTTCCTTTGGCTTATCCTAAGCACCATGCATATTTACCAAATGTTTTGTGGTTTTGGCTGTGGCCCTTCAGAGGGCAGAGCTTTATTTTTTTCTGTATCTGGATGACTGGATCCTGAATACCCTATCCAGGGAAGTGGTTCAGTACACATTGTCCAAAAAAAAGCAATTGTTCAAGGAGCTGGGTATTACAAACAATGTACCAAAATCTATACTAGTTCCTTGTCAACACCCCCAATATAGTGGTGTAGTGCTAGACACAGCAGTGGTCAGTGCCTTCATGACTGCAAACATGTTGCAGGCCCTTGTTGCCCAGGCCCAGATGATACACAGAAGTCATTACTTATCTGCTTGGACAGTGCCACGTCTCTTGGGACTAATGGCTTGCTGCCACAGTGATAGTTCCTTTTGCCGAGTTCCATATATGCGTACTGCAATAGATTCTTTGAGGGCAATGAGGTCATCTGACAGACAAACTGGAACAAATGGTTCTCATCCCTCCTCAAAACTCTGGTCCAGTAGATGGACTGCCAGCCCTGTTGCAGGGTGTTACATTCTTTCCTCTGATTCCAGTGCAGATCCTAACAAAGGATACTTTGGGGTTGGATCGCGGTGTCAATCTCAGTTCCTTTCAGACCCAAGGGTCATGGACCGACCTGGATTCAGATCTCCATATAAGTGTTCTGGAGATAAGGACTGTTTTGCTAGGTCTCCAGGTTTTCAATGAATGCTTTAGCCCCAGTTACCTGCTAATACAGACAGACAATGTCAGTATAAGGCACTATATAAACAAGAAGAGGGCACTCACTGTTACTTCCTGTGCAGGGAAGCAATGAGAGTGGGGTATTGAGCAATGTCTCATGGCATTCTGATGTCAGTTGTGCTTCTTCCAGGTGTTCAAAATGTCTTGGCATAGAGGCTAGGTCAAAGTCCCTGGTACACGAATAGAAAATGCTGACCTCTGTTGTAAATGAATGCTTCAAAATATGGGGTCATCCAGCAATAGGCCTTTTTGTATTGCTACACTATGTAAAACTGTTATATTTCTGATCGCTTGCTCAATGGCCTGGAATTTTTGGGCAAGATGCGTTATCCCTCTCCTGGAAAGGGAGATTCCCTTATGCATTTCCTCTGATCATTCTAATTCAGAGGGTTCTGCTCCAACTATAGGCAGAATATGCTACCTTAATACTGTTAGCACCCTTCTGGCCTTGCCAGATCTTGTTTCCACTTCTTCAGCATATGGCAGTGGAGCCCCCTATTCAGCTCCCTCTTTGTCGGGGTCTGTTGTCTCAAGACAGGGAATCCCTGGTTCATCCAGACCTGCAGTCCCTGCTTGTGCATATGTAGCTCCTGAAGGCTAATCTTGCCCATTTCTTGGTTCCCCCCAGGTGGCTAATGTCAAGCTCAAGCTTGTAGCTAGAAAGTCTTTCACAAGACATACCTATTCTTTAAAATGAAAGTGCTTCTCCATATGGGGTGCTTCCCATTCAGAGGACCCTTTTACATTCCCTTTTAATACTGTACTAGCCTACCTCCTGTCGCTATCTGACTCTAGTCTCCAGTGCTCATTTATTAAGGTGCACTTGCCTGCTGTTTTGGCTTTCCATGCCTCTATTGACGGATACACGGTGGCCCAGCTGAAAGTGTTCCATACGTTCCTAAAGGGTATCCTGCACATGTGCCCGTCGATTCATGAACTGGTTCTGCCATGGGACCTCAATTTCATACATAAGAAGTTGACTCTGGCTCTATAGGAGCCTGCCATGACTTGTGAGATAGGTTTCCTTTCATGGAAAATACTATTTTTGGTTACCATAACTTCTACTCGTAAGATTTCTGAGCTTCAAGTTCTGATGCATGAATTTCCTCACCTGATTTTCCATATGCAAAAGGGTGTCCTTACAACCCAGTCTACACTTTCTACCAAATGTGGTCTCTAATTTCACCTTGAATCAGGCAATCAACCTTCCTGTGTATTATCCTGAGCATGCTAATAAGGGTGAAGCATTGTTCCACATTCTTGATGTACACAGAACAGTATGTTTCTATCTTGGTCACACTAAGGACTGCAGAAAGTTCTCTCAGCTGTTTTTCTCTTTCACCCTGGAAAATAGGGCACCCATGTGACTAAACAGTGCCTGTCTGAACAGCTAACTCACTGTACTGAATTTTGTTACAGGAAGTATGGTAAAGAATCTCCTGGTGCTGTGTGTAGCCACTGTACATGTGGCATGGCCACTTCTATTGCTTGCTTTCAGAATGCTTCTGCAGCTGACATACTGTATGTGCTGCTGCCACAGACAGCACTGTGCGTACTTCCACTAAGCAATACAGTCTAGGCATCATCTCTTGGGGACATGCTGGTTTTGGTCTTGCTGTTTTGCAAGGCCTTCTGTCCTGATTGCATGTCAGGCTGTGCCATCCTCCCTGGGTACATTGTGTACTGCTTGGAAATTGTTCCTAAGGTGTGGCCTAATGGAGGACAGATCCTTGATTAAGAGTAAGACAGAACAGTTATTTATCATAACAGTACTTCTTCAAAAGAATCTCCTCCATTGGGCCACAATGCACCCACCCACGTTCCCCTTTTTTCCTGAGGTGTTTGCTGATAGGTTTGTCTACTACCTTGTCAGGAGGTGCCTGTAAGTGTATTATGGGAGGACTTCAAGCCCATGGTTCAATGGGTAGAGCAACAAACGTCACTCCCCTATCGAGCTTAAAGTGTCATCACATCCTGGGCTTGCCAGGATTCTTTTTTCGATGTGGCCGGAAGCGCTGCTCCTAGTTCCTACCACCTGTCTTCCTGTCTCTCACTCATTTTGTATTTTTGCAGCACCTCTGACCTCCCACTCTGTTCCCTTCCCTGCTGCCTATCTTGCGGCTCACTCCCTCCTACAACTCCGTTGCTGCCTGCCCCATGGCTCATCTTTCCTGTGGCTGCTGGCTGGCTTTGCGGCTTTGCAGCTTTCATGCCATGTCTCCTTGCATGGCTCCTTCCTCCATCATTTTCCCTTCCCCTGTCTGCCACTTCTTCTGCCCTGTTCCTCCTCTGTTCCCCCTTCATTTCAGGCTCGACTGGCCCTTCTCATTTCCAGGCTTCTCTACCTTCCCTCACTTCCCTGCCCAGAGCTGGTGTCGGTTCCTTCTATTGCTGGGCTGTCTCTGGCAGCTCCTTCTTGGGAATCATTGTTCATTGCCAGGTGCTGCAGCATGCATAATTTGCTTTTGATATTTTGTCCAATCATATTTATTTTCTGTCCTTGTTCTCATTGCTCAGGTATGTCACCTTTACCCTCTGTCTCAATTGCAATTCATCCTAGCTCTGTTACAGTTGCAGTTCCATTTGGGCAGCCTGTTCAGTGGAGGATTAGATTTTATTTTAGTGGTCACCAATTGTGTATTTACATCATGTTCTTTGCCTCTCTCGCACAGCTCTGTTTTCAGATGCTTTACTGTTTGGGTTTCCACTGTGGTGGGGGGGGGGTACATTTGAAACTGTCTTTCCACTGATGTTTTCTCAGTATCCTGCTCTCTCCCCTCTCTAACGCATTGATTATTGCAAAGCCAATTGGAATAATGTTATGAAGAAATGACTTATGCTGTCATTTGAGGGATAGGGAAAATAAAAAAAAAATTTTAAAAAAATTTAAAAAGTACTGTACTGTCTTTTCCTCTGGATAGTTGGTCTGTCTGGCACCTGTGCTGCAGTCTCCCAGGCACCAGTACTGCACTCTCTCAGGCACAATTGACATGGAGGTTGTGGGAATCAAACCCAGATCTGCTGCTTGTGCCAGGTTCATTTACAGTTCATTGCTCCAGCCTCTAGGCTATACTGCCCGCTATGGTAACTACCATGACTATTACATTGTTCTTTGGTGTAATTGCCTTAGTACCCTATTTAGGATGTGCAGTGCTGAAGTTGATGTTATCTCTCTTGCTTGTCCACAGTAGTGGCTGTTTCCCAGTGCTGTCATTCCTCATGCAGCCCTCTCTGCAGAAGCACTTTTGTCTCTCTCAGGTGACAGTACTTTACTTTCTTGAGCTGCCCCCCTTATGTTAGCCATCTGTGTCCAGGTGCTGAGTTGAGCTTCCCTATCATGACTCATATGCCTCCTCCTCCGACTTGATATCCTGCAGTTCTCCTCCCATGCCAGCCATCATGGATTTGATCTGATCAAGGCCTGCTTTCATTATTTTTGGGCATATCTATCCTCGCTACTATGCCCTCTCATTGAACCACGGCCTTCCTGCCGCATCTGTTCTGGTTCCTGACTACCGTCTTCTCAACTGTTCTCAAGGATTCCCTCCAATCCAGGCCTTCAATCGATATTTACTCTTTCCGGCCTTCTTGGCTTCTCTCCATCATCGTCCATCATCCACTTCGCTCCCGTCACTCGCTCAAGCATTTGCTTCACTCATGCATACTTGTTATTGGGTCCTATCGTTGCCTGCTTGCTCTGCCATCCACATCATTTGGCCATCTCTGGCTGACTCTGTCTGGCCTTCAACTGAGTCTGGCTGCTATCAATATTTCTTTTGGCTTGTCTCAGGTTCCTGACTCCGGTCATCATTCACCATGCCTTATCTTGTGCCAGCTGCCTTTTCTCATACTGGCCATCAGGATTCAATCCACTCATGGCATCACCCCTCTTCATCCATCATCCGTTGCTTCCCTGCTACCTCAATTCGATTCTATCTCCACTCATGGCCATGCCCTTTCTGTCCATCGCCCTTTGATCATGGCTAGCTGGCTGCTCTCCATCATTATCCAAAGTTCCTGATATTTACTTGCTCAGTCTGGCCTGCTATTGATATTTCTTTCGGCATGCCTATCATGGATCATATGCTCATATGCCACCTCATCTGACTCACCTACTGCAGTTCTCATCCCATACTGACTGGGTCACACACTACCCCATTGACTTCCCTACCATCACTCGTCCTTTCATACCTCACTTTCCCGCACCAGCCTCCATGGTTTCAATCTATCATTGTCCCTCATCTGTTTCCTATTTTACCTTCCTTGCCCTAGAGCCTTTTCTCATCCCAGCCATCATGGATTCACCCCACTCATGGCTTCACCCCTCATCGTACATTGTCCAATTTTGCTCCTCTTGAACGATCGACCTGAGTGTACCCTCACGTTTGTATACCCTCTGGTTCCAGACATGCATTCTTGGCCTCGGAGTCTACCTCCTTTCGAGGAGCCTACTTACTCACATTGCTCCATTGAGCAGACTATCTTCGTACAAGTTCATCTTCAAGTTCATCCCTGTCTCCTCTTATTCACCTTCCATACTGGCCATCAAGGATTCACTCCAATCAAGGCCTGCAATCAATATTTCTTTTGGGCGTATCTATCATGACTCCTATGCTTAACCATATCATGACTCCTATGCCACCTCATGGACCCTCGGCCATCCTATCGCATGGATCAGGTTCATAACTCCGGTCATCATTCTCTCATCCTTACCTCAAGGTTTGTCTCTTTACATTGCTTTCTCGAGCAGTCCCATCATTGTATCCTATGCTCATCGACTCCGACATCCGGGTCTACTCGGTCACATCGCATAATCGAGCATGCCCTGTCGGCCTCAGCATCTACCTACTCACATCGCTCAATCAAGCATTCCTATTATTGGGTCTTAAGCTACCTCATCGACCTGCTGCCCTCCTGCGGCTATCATCATCATCAGTCTTCATCGTTGCCTCATGTTCCTTCTTCAATCCATGCTTTCTTTTGGGTTTTTTCCCTATCCCGTCATTGTCCCATCTCATATCTTTTGATAAGTTGTATAACTCCAGCATTTTGTATGGCTCTCTTTCCCTCTGCTGCCAGTGGTCTTGGTTGTCCCATACTCATCTATTTCCATTGACTCTGAGCTTAGTTTTTTCCTACCTCACTTTTCCCATCAACTACTCCTGCTTCGGCGTACCCTCTTTCTGCTCCCTCTCCTCAGCTCTTTCTGAACACTCAGCCATCCTGGTTTCAATCCAGTCATGGCTTCTATCTTATCATGCCACGACTTAACTATTCATTTACTTTGCCATTCATATCATCTGGCCTTTCATGGAGTCTACTTGTTCCATGTCGTCCGTAGTTGATCCCTTCGTCAGTGATCCTTCTTCTCCTTAACCCCTCAGTTCCATGATGCCTGGCCTCAACCTGCTCTTCTCCTTCAATTGCTCTCTTGGCATGCCTTGGCTTGGTTTGCTGCCAAGTCTGTGCTGTTCCTTTGCTCCATCTGGCTATGCCTATCCTGAATTGTGCAAGGCCTAATCCGACTCACCCTCATGCAGTTCTCCTCCCATACCGGCTGGATCCTATGCTACTCAATTACCCTCCCTATCATCCTCCGTCCTTTCGTACCTCACTGTCCAGTATCTGCCTTCATGGCGTCCTTCACTCATCATACCTTATCCATTCCTGTTCCCTTCCTCAGCCTAGTGCTTCTTCTCGTCCTGACCATCATGGATTCTTTCCACTCTTGGCTTCCCTCCTCCCTGTATTTCATCCGATTTGACTCCTCTTGATCGCCTTCCTGTGCTTGCTCTCTGGTTCACAGATCCTCTGGTTCCTGATGCGCCTTCTTGGCCTCGGTGTCCATCTCCTTTTGAGGAGCATCATCGTTTGTCTTGCTCCCCGGTGCCTGATACCTTCGTTCAAGTTCTGTTCCTGTTCATTCCCATCTCCTCTTCTTCCAGTTTAGTACCTACTCTTCAGGATTCAGTTATCATAAGCTTCCCTCCACTCTTCTCTTCGTTCATCATCATACTTCATCCAATTTCATTCACATCTCATTGTATCTCATCCAGTTTTGATCCTTGATCACTTCTTCTGAGTTGCCTCTGGTTCCGGATCTCCCTTCTTGGCCTCAGACTCTATCTCCTTTCAAGGTGCCTAATTGCTTTACTTCCTTCATGCCAGTTCATTTTTGGTTCTTTCCCATCTCCTCCTCTTCCAGTTCACCTCCGGCTATCCAGGCTTCCCTCCACTCTTGGCCTGCTCTCAACATTCTTTTTGGGCATACCTATCATAATTCCTATGCCACCTATCAGCCGTAGCCATCCTGCTGATTGTATCGAGTTCATAATTCCAGTCATATTGAGTTCATGAATCCAGTCATCTTTCACTCAGCATTACCTCAAAGCTCATCTATTTACATCGCTTACTCTAACGTTCCTATCATTCAATACCGTACTAGCTCATCGACTACAACCTCAGGGTCTAATCATTTACATTGCATAATTAAGAATGCCTCTTCAACCTCAGTGTCTGCTCACTTGCATCGCTCCAGCAAGCCAGCCTACAATATTATTCGTCTCCTCATTGGCTCATCTGGAATATTTTCATTAGCCCATCTGGATACCCCTTGCTGCTCTGACTCATAAATGAATTTACTCCCTCTCAACCTTGCTTCCCGATCTACTATCTCACATTGACTACTCAAGCATACCCTCCCTTAGTTCCAGCAAGGTTTATCTAGTTTCATCATTCCCTCGAGCATTCCGTCATTGACTCTGATGCTACTCATTGACCACAACAACAGGATCTAATTGTTCACATCACATAATCATGCCTTATCAATCTCAATTTCTACTTCCTTGCCTCACTCAATTGATCATACCTATTATCGATCTTATGTTACCTCATCGACCCGCCAACCTCATGCAGTGATCATCACCATCAGTATTCATTTTGCCTCATAGTCGCATTCAATCTGCGTGCAACCTCATGTTACATCTTTGATCTGTGCTTTCTTTTAGGGATCTTCAGTATTCCATCATCATCCTTACTACTTGTATTCCTCTAGTTACTGAACCCTTTCTTTTAAAAATATACATCCTCAATAAAAAATGTTGTCAGCCTGGAGGGAAGGCGAGCTAGACCTTGGATCCCCAGAGGTTTCCTCCTGAAAGGGGGTTTTTCCTCTCCTCCATGCCAATGGTCATAATGTTAGTTAGAGTTAGTGATTTCTTCTCGTTAGTTAGTTAGGTTCCGCTGTTGGATGGAGGCGGATGGTGGCCTGGCTTTCCCTTCTCTCCTCAGAAAATTGGCCCTTCTTCTTACAGAATTCATTCATCATCCTCGCCTCTTCAAAGCTTGACATCTTTGGGTATTCTTTTTGGGTTTCTTCCTAACCTACGTTTAGCCGATTCATTCATTCCCAGCACCTGTAGGGGGGAACTCTCCTCTAGGGTTCCTTGCATCGTACCCCTACAGGGTGGTATATCCCATGAATAGAGAGGCAGAAAGCCACAAAGCAAATCAAGTTACACAAGCATAATCTTATATTATCTCATTCAGTTGCATAAGCCGATTGAATGGGAGGAGCAACAAACGTCACTTATGATAGAGGACATTCTCAAAATGGCTGAAAAAGGGGACATACTGTTGATGGGGGACCTGACTATGCCAGATATTAACTGGATGACATGTACTGCAGCCACATCCAAGAACAGGGTCATTCTCGATGCCCTGAAGGGGGAAGGCCTTAGACAGCTAGTGTTGGAACCCACCCAGGAAGGAGCAATACTAGACCTGGTACTCTCAAATGGAGAGAGGATCACAAATTTAGAAGTCAGTAGACATCTGGGAACAAGAGGCAGAAAGTCACAAAGCAAATCCAATTACACAAGCATAATCTCATATTATCTCATTCAGTTGCATAAGCACATTGAATGGGAAGGCTTCAAGCCTGTGGTTTGATGGGTGGAGCAACAAATGTCACTTATGATAGAGGACATTCTCAAAATTGTTGAAAAAGGGGAGATACTGTTGATGGGGGACCTGAATATGCCAGATGTTAACTGGATGACATGTACTGCAGCCACATTCAAGAACAGGGTCATTCTCAATGCCCTGCAGGGGGCAGGTTTTAGACAGCTAGTGTTGGAACCCATTTGAGAGGGAGCAATACTAGACTTGGTACTCTCAAATGGAGAGAGGATCACAAATTTAGAAGTCAATAGACATCTGGGAACAAGTGACCGCTGCACAATGTGCTTCACAATAAGCACAGCCATGGAGACAAGCCATACAAAAACAAGGATACTGGACTTTAGAAGGGCTGACTTTGGCAAAATGGGTGAATACCTGAGGAATGTACTACCAAATGGCCAAAAAGGAGGGGTGGAAGAAAAATGGAGAAAAATCAAAACTGCTATCATAGAGGCAACAAGCCTTTGTGTGGGACAAATAAAGAAAACAAAGCGGAGTAAAAAAACACTATGGTTCTCAAAAGAAGTGGCAGGGAAGGTTAAGGAGAAAAAGGCTGCATTCAGAAAGTATAAGGAATCACAGAAGGAGCATGACAGGGAACTGTATCAATTAAAGCAGAAAGAAGTGGGGAAGGCAGTCAGAATAGCAAAGGCCCAAACCAAGGACAAAATAGCTAACTCAGTTAAGAAGGGGGATAAAACCTTTTATAGATACATTAGGGAGCATAGAAAGGTTAAGGGAGGAATGGTGAAGATTAGTAAAGGAGAGGTGAGGTGGGCAGAGGGAGACAGTGAAAAGGCAGAGATACTGAATGAATACTTTTACTCAGTATTCACCAAAGAAGATGAGGAGGAGTTACCTAAACCAGGCAATAGAAGCACTCTGGGTAGGGGGTTGACACCAGTCCATTTACAGAAGAAAGAGTCTTGAAAAACTCCTAAAACTCAAGGTGGACAAAGCAATGGGGCCTGATGGGATTCACCCAGAATCTAAAAGAACTAGGAAGGACCTAGTGACACCACTGACCACACTTTTAACAAATCATGGGAGGATGGAGTAGTACCTGAGGACTGGAGGAGGGCAGATGTGATTCCCCTTCACAAAAGTGGGAGCAAGGCAGAAGCAGGAAACTACAGACCTGTAAGTTTGACCTCAGTGGTACGGAAAATGATGGACTCACTTCTGAAAGAAACAATTGTTGAGTACCTAGAGGCCATCAGGGTACAGGACCCAAAGCAGCATGGATTTACAGCAGGAAGGTCATGTAAGATGATTCTAATTGATTTCTTTGACTGGGTGACCAAAGTAATAGACCAGGGAGGGGCTGTGGATATGGCCTACCTAGACTTTAGCAAGGCATTTAACACAGTCCCGCACAAAAGACTAATAATCAAGTTAGCCAGCCTGGGAGTGGGTTCCAGGGTAGTAGCCTGGCTAGCTAACTGGCTGCACAACAGGACACAGAAGGTAATAGTGAATGGAACACATTCTGAAGAAAGGGGGGTTACTAGTGGAGTACCTCAGGGCTCAGTACTGGGTCCAGTCCTCTTTAACATCTTTATAGGTGACATTGCAGAGGGTCTGGAGGAAAAGGTATGCCTCTTTGCAGATGACACAAAGATCTGAAACAGAGTTGATACACGGGGTTGGGTAGAAAGGATGAGAAGGGACTTGTCAAGGTTGAAGGAATGGTCCAACATATGCCAACTTAGATTTAATGTAAAGAAGTGCAAGGTAAAGTACCTGGGAAACAAAAACCCAGGAGAAGAGTACACAATAGCAGGGGAGGTAATAACAACAACAAAAATGGAAAGGGACTTAGGGGTAGTCATACCAAATGACTTAAAGGTGGATAAGCAATGTGAGAAGTCAGTAAGGAGAGCCAGGGGGATACTGGGATGCATAGGAAGGGGCATCATAAGTAGAAAAAGGGAAGTGGTTATCCCTCTGTACAGACAGTTGGTGAGACCCCATCTGGAATACTGTGTGCAGTTTTGGAGACCCCATCTACGCAAGGACATAGACAGGATGGAAGCAGTCCAGGGGAGGGCAACTAAAATGGTGCAGGGTCTGCATCAGAAACCATATGAAGAGAGGCTGAGAGAGCTTAATATGTATACCCTTCATGAAAGGAGGGATGGGGGGACATGATAGAAACTTTCAAGTACCTCATGGGAATCAACAAAGTCCAGGAGGGTAGCATCTTTCAGAAAAAGAGATGTTTAAGAACAAGGGGGCACAATTTAAAGATGGGGGGACAGCTCAGGGGTAATGTGAGGAAATTATTTTTCATGGAGAGAATGGTGGATGCATGGAACCGCCTTCCTGGGAAGGTTGTTGGGTCTAAAACAGTGGGGGAATTCAAACATGCATGGGACAGACATAAGGCAATTGTAGTGGGGGGTTGCAGGAAGTAGGCTGTTGGTTAACTAGAATCTGCAGCTTATCCAATAGGAAGGGAAATGGGCAGACTGGGTGGGCCAAGTGGTCCTTATCTGCCATCAAAGTCTATGTCAAAGTCTATGTTTCTATGTTTCCCCCATCAAGCTTAAAGCGTCATCACATCCTGGGCTTGCCAGGATTCTTTTTTCATTGCTCACCATCCACCCCTCCTCCTCTAACCGGTCATCTCTCTTCCCCATGTGCTTCTTCCTAACCTACCTTTAGCCAACTCATTCATTCCTGGCACCTGTAAGGGGGAGCCCTTCTAAGGGTATTATATCCCATGGATAGAGAGGCAGAAAGCCACAAAGCAAATCAAGTTACACAAGCATAATCTCATATTATCTCATTCACTTGCATAAGCACATTGAATGTATGTTATTTCTCAGTCCCATGCCTTGTCTTCTGCACCTAGTACTGGTTTGATCTCCTTGTTCCTCATGGTAAGAGGCCCATCAGGCTTGTCTCTTGGAGGGGGATGAGGAACTATGAGGCTGCCCACATTTTATTGGCAACAATGTTGCATATCATTGTGGGTGGCCCCTGGCTAGCACAAAGTTTTTGAGTAGTTCTGATGCTAGCGGCTTACAGTTCCAAAGATGTGTCTGGTAAGTAACTGTTCTTTCTCATTTCTTTTGCTTTGTTATGCTACATTTGTAATTTGCACCTTTACTGATACATAGATATATAGAAATTTTTGGCAGATGAGGACCACCAGGCCCATCCAGTCTGCCCATTTGATTGCTTGTAAAAGTGGCCCATGACTCTGCATGGTCATTGGATGTAGCTTTACATCCCCATCCCTAGTGTGCCTTTATTCCTGTCCCATGCATGTTTAAATCCTGCCACCGTACATGCAGCCACTACCTCCTGGGGCAGGCTATTCCATGCAACTTCCACCATCTCAGTGAAAAAGAACTTCTGCACATTTCCTCTTAATCAGCCTCCGTCTAGTTGCATACCATGTCCTCGGGCCCTGGCATTCTTTTTGAACTGTAAGATAGTTTCCCCTTTAACCTTGTTTATACCCTTGAGGTACTTGAATGTCTCAATCATATCACTCCTCTCCCTCCTGTGCTCAGGGTGTACATATTGAGGTCCCTCACTCTCCCCTCATAAGGCTTTTGCTGTAACCCTCTGACCATCTGCTTGTTTTCCTCCTGTAACCTCCTCCCCTAGACTGCATACAGAAATGAGTTCCAGCTCAATGTGTCTTCCTAGACAACAATGTTCAATAAATGCATAGATACATAAAGCAATCAGTCAGTCAGTTAATTAGTCAAACATGAATGGATCTGATGTTGTAATTTCTGCCATGTATTTTCTTTGTTCTAATGTTTATCCATTTTGGGTAGCTGATAAGGTACGTTAACGTGTTTATGTCTAAATATGAACATTTTTAGAATTATGTGTCCTTGTCCTTGGCCCTTATTTAAAATGAAATAGTAATTCACATGTGACCATTCCTTCCACTGCAGTTAATTACTAGTTAGTTAGTTTTGCCTCTTGTCATTATTGCTTTTAGAACTTGGTTGGATACTGCTGTAAGATACTGGCCCTAAGAGGATCATTGCTAATAAAAAGTACTTTACTACTGATATACAGTACGTGCATGTTTGCATTTGTTTGCAATAGGAAATACATGAAGCATATTCTTTTGTAATTAGGATGCTTTCTTTTGTGAGTGTTTGAGATGGCACTTATAAGACCATTAATTTATAAGTCATTTTCTCACTGTTGGCCTGCACTTTTTCATTTAATGAATAATCAGCATTTAAAACAGCTAAGTGGACATGGGAAAGAGAAATATGGTCACATAGAAACATTGAAGTCAGTGGCAGAAAAAAGCCTCTGTGACCCATCAACTCTGCCCATTCAAAAAATGATAAACAGTGTTTCTCAAATGGGGAAGCCAGCTTCCCTGGGGAGGACATGACAAATTTCAAAGGAGGCTCAAGCAAGCCACACAATTTACTGCACAAAAGCCCATCAAAAAAACAAGAGGGTGTTTAAATGAACAAACTTCTATTTTGCAAACATTTTTGTCCCAATGTGAGGTGTCAGTCATTTATCTGGGTAATATATATATATATATATATATATATATATATATATACACTGTATTATAGTAGTGTGGTAGTGCCACTATAGTTAGGGTTGAGTAGACTGTTTAATGTTAAACTCCTAACTTTGCACTTTAATAGCTTTGCACCTGTTCAAAAGATTTCCATGAAATTATGTGTGTGTGGCTTTAGGGTCAAGGTCTCTTGATGTGCCACATTTTGTTCTTGTCAGATGTGCAGATTCTGAGACTCAGATATTGAAAAAAACAGGATCTTTTGCTGTTTTTGTTTGTCATTGCCTAGCACTCAGAGTAGAAAAGGCTTGGTCCAGAGTGGTACATTGCATTGGTTTGGTGAAAAATATTAATCCGTTCCAGAATTATAAGGATTTGAAAGTTTGGTTCTAAACATGCTCAGTATGTTCTTTTGGATAGTTATTTCATACAAAAAAAGAATTTGACCATATGAAAAATATTCTGTTTCATATGGAGGATAGTCCTGATTCCATGAGAAAAAAATATTTTTTTGTATGGCCACCATGTTGTTTCTATTTTTTTCAAATTTTTAATTTTTTAAAACTCATAAAAATCATATCATAGAAAGACACCAACGCATGCATCTTGGTAATTGTTACCCCATTAGCTGGATTCTGCAGTTTTTGGAGAAATCTATTTTTGTGAGATGCTTTTATTTTTTTATATGGTCATACAAAACAAGAATAGGGCCATTCAAAAATCACCTTCCTAGGAAAAAAGAATTTGGACTTGTTTTTTTTTTTCATATTCTATTTTGTATGAAGGAATCGTTTTTCATATGAAGGAATCTGTTTTCATGAGAATGACACTATCTCTTGAAAAAGAATTCCATCATACGAAAAAAGAATTTGAACTTTGGTTTTTCTCACATTCTTTTTTTCATAAGAAGGAATCTTTTTTTGTGAGAATGACACAATGTCATGAAAAAAGATTCCTTCATACAAAAATAGAACTTGGATTTTTTTTTTAGCCACATTTCAACTTTAACAAGCTATAACTCTGTCAGTATTTGCAGTAAGTTCTTAATGAATAATATAACTCTGACACATAATTCCCCACAAAAGAATTCAGGGTCCATATAAAAAAAAAAACATGAATAAGAAAAAATTACAATTCCCATAAGACAACATTGCAACTTTAACAAGCCATAACTCCATCACTCTGTGGAGTTAATGGAGAATCTATGAATAAAAAAGAAGATCTCAGTGAGTACTACAGCAGTAACACATAATGATACCCTGAAATGTTTAGTGGCCATATAAAAAACAATAAAGATTAAAACATGAAAATTCCCTTAGGACAATGTTGCAAATTTAGTAAGCCATATCTCTGTCACTCTGTGGGGTTAATGGAGAATCTGTGTATCAAAAAAAGGTCTCAATGAGTACTACAACATTAACACATAGTATATCCCCAAATGTAGGATCCATTTAAAAAAACATAAAAAAAAAAAAATGAAAATTCCCGTAGGCTAACATTGTAATTTTAATAAGCCATAACTCTGTCACTCTGTGGAGACAAGATAGAATCTATCTATCTAAAAAAAGTCTCAATGAGTACTACAACACTAACACATAATATCCAACCCCCCCCAAAAAAAAAAATTAGGGCCATATAAAAAAAAACATTAAATGTGAAAATTCTCATAAGATAACATTGCAATTTTAACAAACCATATGTCCATCAATAATTGGAATTAAGGGACAATGTATATATCAAAAAAGGTGTCAGTGAGTAGTAAGACACTAACATATTATGTTTCACTAAACATTCATGGGGTACACACTGCACCCTAAAATTACCTCCCAATTTTCACTGTGGTGCCAGATCCACAATGGAAGTGCAATCATCATTAAAATGCATCAAAAGTGTATCTCGTCTTCCAATTTGACAATGACAAATTTCAGAGCAAACTGACACAAGTTTATTGACTTATGGGTAACAAAGCAAAAACCACATTTTTGCCCATATACAATGAACCACTGGCAGTTTAAAGAGATCCTTAATATATTTTTTCCTTTGAAGGGAACCCCACAAAAAACAATTACAACCAAGCACATACATTGCTTTTCTGTAGGCATGAAAGCGCAGGGTTGGGAGTGCCCTGCACTTCCACAGCCAGATGGATGTGTGCATCTATAGAGGGATGGATGTGCAGGGCACTCCAGGCCCTGTGCTTTCCTAGCCTAATGGATATGTTCATGTAGGGATGAGGATATGATTCTACTATCACCAAAAGTAAGGATGTTCTTTGCAAAAAACAGCATTAATGCATCACTTAGGGTACAGATTAAATCAACAAAGGTAGGGAAATATGGTTTTAGGGTTCCCATCCCTAACTTCCCACCTCCCTAACCAGGAAAATGAAAAAATATGTTTTTTTGCTGCCCTGCCTCTTGGCAAATTGGGATGGAGTGTTTCTTGGAGTTCTCAAATCTAACACTGACCCCATTCTATGACCAAATAATGTGATATGTTTACTTCAGGCAGGGCCTACAGGTTCTTAGCAACATGGGGGGGAGACACACTATAGGTTTAAAGTCTAATTCATAATGGGGTGAGCTTATAGACCCAAGGAAGACCCTACTCCTGATTTGTCAAGAGTCAGGACAGTGAAAAACATATTTTTCCTTTTCCTGCTTGGGTGGTGGAGTGGGGAGTTAGGGTTGGAAACCCTAATGCCACATTTCCCTACATTTATCAGTTAAATCTGAACCCTAACTGATACAGTACACAGTTTTTTTTTGCAGAACATATATCTATCTATCTATCTATCTATCTATCTATCTATCTATCTATCTATCTATCTATATCTGTTGCTAGCCTTGCTTGTAGATCAGAAAGTAGCTAACTAAAAGAAACAACATGTTCTTATTAATTTAAAACTTATATCTCAGCAGGAGTCAGTGTCTGTTGAGATTAAGTAGACAGATACTTTATTAGAAGTAGAAGGGGTCATATTTAGGGTTAAAAAAAGAAAGAAAAGAAAAGAAAGTCAGTGTGTGTTCTGTGCTGGGAAGGGTACTGTATCAGCTGACTTTGCTAAACCAGTAGGAGGAAAGAGAGCTTAATTGGGGTGTGGCTTAGACACTATAAAAGCAGGCGACTCAAATTACAACTTCCTGTTGCTAGCCTTGCTTGTAGAGCAGAAAGCAGCTAACTAAAAGAAGCTACATTTTCTTATTAATTTAAAACTTATATCTCAGCAGGAGTCAGTGTCTGTTGAGATTAAGTAGACAGATACTTTATTAGAAGTAGAAGGTTACCTATTTAGGGTTAAAAAAAGAAAGAAATGAAAGAAAGTCAGTGTGTGTTCTGTGCTGGAAAGGGTACTGTATCAGCTGACTTTGCTAAACCAGTAGGAGGAAAGAGAGTTTAATTGGGGGTGTGGCTTAGGCACTATAAAAGCAGGTGACTCAAATTACAACTTCCTGTTGCTAGCCTTTTTTCTTACTAATTGCCCTGCATCCCACCCTCCACCCACCCACCCACCCTAAGACAGTTCTACTTTTACCACTAGATTTGACTGTCAACAGGAACTTCCTGTTTGGTAGTAGGAAGGAAGGATCATAGAAACATTGGTTTTGTCAATCCTAAAGGAAAAAAGTAGCTCACTCCCTCCCCCAGCTGCTGGTGGTCTGACATTGAGCAAGAAAGAAGGAGGCTACTGAAGAAGACAGGAAGTTGCTGTCCCAGAACATAGAAACATAGAAACATAGACTTTGACGGCAGATAAGGACTGCTAGGCCCATCTAGTCTGCCCATTTCCCTACCTACAGGATAGGCCGCAGATCCTAGTTAACCAACAGCCTATATCTTCCTGCCCCCAACAAGAATTGCCTTATGTCTGTCCCATGCATTCTTGAATTTTCCCACAGTTTTAGACAGGAAGGGTGAGAGTTGTAAGGAGAGGAAAGAGTAAGCATACAGAGAAACAGTAGAGGGGACACAAAATTAGACATGATAGGAGTGGTGCAGTGCAATGGCTATGGGGTGGCAGTGTTCCGGGAGACATTCTGGAGGCTGCAATGCTGCCCTATTTGCAGGCACCTCTCTGGTCTGAGAGAGGAGGTTGCCCGTCTCCAGGCTGACCTGGCTAGGATTCATGAATCCTCCTCCCTCCCTCCCAGGGACCACCAGGGCCAATGCCACTACCTCAGAGGTTGCCAAGAAAGAGGAGAGGCTGGACCAGGGTGAGCTCAGGGAGGGAGAGGGTGGTGGAACAGAGTTGCATCCCTCTAGCTGTACCTCTCCACAATGCATTCACTCTTCAGGTGGATAGTGGTTCCTCTACGGAGGCACCTGCAGTGGAGACCAAGGAGGATGCTGGGAACCTTCACAAAGGAGACCCACAGGAGGGTGGCATGGAACCCCACAGGGGAAGGAAACAACTCCTGGTGGGGGACTCAATCATTAGGGGGTAGAAATGTGGGAGGAAGGGGAGATGGAGGTAAGGTGTCTTTCTGTCGCCGTGGCTTGGAGGGACAGGAAGTGAATCCTCAGGATCATGGGAGAAGCTGCACGAGAGAGGGAGCTGGATGTCATTGTCCACCTAGGGACAAATGACCTGGCTAGGAATGGGATCAGAACAGCACAAGAGGAGTTTGTAGAGTTGGGGAGGGGCCTTAGACAAGTAGCGCATATGGTAACCTTCTCAGAGGTGCTGTCTCTCTATGGCAAGGATGATGCTAGGGCACTTCTCACCAGGGAATTCAATGAGTGGTTGAAAAACTGGTGTGGAGATCAGGGGTTTGGCTTCATTGGGGACTGGGAAACCACCTGAAGGGATGCAGACCTATACTTGTGCGATGGTCTGCATCTGTCCAGGGGGGGAACCAGGATCCTAGGTGAGAGGTTTAAATGCTTCATTGGCAAGCATTTCAACTAGCCAAGGGGGGAGGCACTGAAAAGGAGCAGGGAAATCCCAGCATCCCCCCACAAAACATGGTAATTTGTGAGGTAAACACCAAGGTAGAGAAGTTATTAGGGAGCAGAACAGAGGTAAATGTAAAAAAAGGCAAAGGCAGTAAGGACAGAAATGTGGCTAAAAGGGGTAAGGCTATCAAAAAGTGGAGTGTGATGAGTACCAATGCCCATAGTCTGTGTAACAAGCTCCCTGAACTAGTGGCCTTGATGGAAGAGGGTTGCCTGGATATTGTGGCAGTCACAGAAACATGGTACACAGAGAACCATGACTGGGATGTCAACATACCAGGATACACAATCTACAGGAGAGACAGGGAGGGTAAAAGAGGAGGAGGAGTAAATCTCTATGTAAAGGAAGGGATCAAAGCAACAGAACTAAAGAGTAAACAGGAAGCAGATGAGGCACTCCGGGTCACCCTGGAGACAGGAAATGGCACCACAATCTGCATGGGGGTTGTATACAGACCCCCATCTCAGGGGGAGGGAATGGACAAGGAAATTATAGAAGGCTTCCTTAGAATGACAGAAAAAGGGGAGAAATTGTTGATGGGGGACCTGAATATGCCAGATGTTAACCGGAGCACCTTTGCTGCAGGCACACCCAAGAGCAGGGTCATTCTTGATGCCCTACAGGGGGCATGCCTCAGACAGCTAGTATTGGAACCCACTCAGGAGGGAGCAGTCTTAGACCTGGTACTCTCAAATGGGGATGGAGAAAGAATTTCAGATTTAGAAGTGGGTAGCCATCTGGGAACAAGCGACCACCAAACAGTGTGGTTCATGATAAACACAGCCATACAATCAAGCCATACAAAAGCAAGAGTATTGAACTTTAAGAGGGCTAACTTTAGGAAAATGAGAGAGTGCCTCAGAAAAGCACTAGCAAACAGGCAAGAAGGAGGGGTGGAGGAACAATGGGGAGTAATCAAAACAGCCATCACAGAGGCAACAAGCCTTTGTGTAAAGCAAATCAATAAAACACAATGAAGGAAAAAATGCTATGGGTCTCAAAAGAGGTGGCAGGGAAGGTTAAGGAGAAAAGGATAGCATTCAGGAAATATAAGAAACACAGAAGGAGCAGGACAGAGAACTTTATCAGTTAAAGCAGAAAGAGGCTGGGAAGGCAGTCAGAATAGCAAAGGCCCAAACCGAGGAAAGGATAGCCAATTCTGTTAAGAAGGGGGATAAGACCTTTTATAGGTACATTAGGGAGCGAAGAAAGACAAAAGGAGGGATACTGAGGCTTAATAAAGGGAAGGGAATGTGGGTAGAGGGTGACAGTGAAAAAGCAGGGATACTGAACGAGTATTTCTGCTCAGTATTCACAAAGGAAGAGAAAGGGAAGGTACCTAAACCAAACAAGAGAAACACTCTGAAGACGTGGGGTTGATACCAGTCCATTTATAGAAGAAAGGGTTCTGAAAGAACTAATAAAATTGAAGGTGGACAAAGCAATGGGGCCTAATGGGATTCACCCAAGAATTCTAAAAGAACTAAGGGTAGAACTAGTGACACCGTTGACTACTCTCTTTAACAAATCATGGGAGGATGGGGTGGTACCCAAGGACTGGAGGGGGGCAGATGTGATTCCTCTTTACAAAAGTGGGAGCAGGACAGAGGCAGGAAACTACAGACCAGTTAGTTTGACCTCAGTGGTAGGGAAAATGATGGAATCACTTCTGAAGGAAAGAATTGTTGAGTATCTAGAGGCCAATGGGGACTGGGACCCAAGGCAGCATGGATTCATGATGGGAAGGTCATGTAAGATGAATCTAATAGATTTCTTTGACTGGGTGACCAAAGTAGTAGACCAGGAAGGGGCTGTGGACATGGCCTACCTAGATTTTAGCAAGGCATTTGATACAGTCCCACACAAAAGATTAATACACAAGTTAGCCAGCCTTGGAGTGGGTCCCAAGGTGGTAGCCTGGATAAAAAATTGGCTAGACAACAGGATGCAAAGAATAGTAGTAAATGGAGTACACAGTGAAGAAAGGAGGGTTACTAGTGGGGTACCGCAGGGTTCAATACTGGGACCGGTCCTTTTTAATGTCTTTATAAGTGACATTGCAGAGGAACTGGAAGGAAAAGTATGTCTCTTTGCAAACGACACAAAGATCTGCAACAGGGTTGATACACAAGATGGAATGGAAAGGATGAGAAGGGACTTGGCAAGGTTGGAGGAATGGTCAAATGTATGGCAGCTCAGATTCAATGCAAAGAATTGCAAGGTAATGCACATGGGAAACAAAAACCCAGGGGAAGCATACACAATGGGGGGTGAGATACTGACAACAGTAAAAATGGAAACGGACCTGGGGGTAATTATATCAGATGACCTAAAGGTGGGCAAGCAATGTGAGAAGGCAGTAAGGAAGGCTGGGGAGTTACTGGGATGCATAGGAAGAGGCATCAATAGTAGAAAACAGGAAGTTGTTATCCCTCTGTACAGACAGTTGGTGAGACCCCATCTGGAGTACTGTGTGCAGTTCTGGGATCTCATCTCCAAGGACATAGACAGAGTGGAGGCTGTCCAGAGGAAGGCAACCAAAATGGTGCAGGGTCTGCACCAGAAGACATACGAAGAAAGACTAAAGGAGCTTAATATGTATACCCTTGAGGAAAGAAGGGAGAGAGGGGACATGACAGAAACTTTCAAGTACCTCAAGGGAATCAACAAAGTCCAAGAGGGTAGCATCTTTCAGAAAAAGAGATATGCAAGAACAAGCGAGCACAATTTGAAGATGAGGGTGGATGGCTCAGAGGTACTGTGAGGAAGTATTTTTTCACAGAGATGGTTGTGGATGCATGGTACAGCCTCCCTGAGGAGACTGTGGAGTCAAGAACAGTGGGGGAATTCAATAATGCATGGGACAGACATAAGGCAGTCCAAGTGGGGGGTAGGAGGAAGTAAGCTGTTGGTTAACTAGGATCTGCAGCTCATCAGTTAGGTAGGAAAATGGGTAGACTAAGTGGGCCAAGCGGTCCTTATCTGCCGTCAAATTCTATGTTTCTATGACTCTATCTATCTAGCCATCCACAGGATTTTTGTTACAGTAGTCTTCACCAAATATCTAAGTTTATATTTTTGATGCTTTTTGTGAAGAGATGGGGCAAAATTAAAGTAAATATTTCTGGGTGAATAAACTCAGCCAGTTACTCACAGGCATTGCTCTTTATTTCTTGAGTGCTGTGCAAACTGTATCTTGATAACTGAATATCACTTTACTCCATTATTTGGTTTGTACCAGGTTTTACTCTCACTCTTCCCGTTGTTGTCCCTCATCTGGGATGCACCTGGAAATTATCCTCAGCTCAGTGGGCCTTCCCCAGTCATCAATTTCTAAATAAATAAAAATAAATTATTATATGGTATTTTTGTATGGCAGGCTCGAGATTATTTCAACGGCTCAATATGACAAAGTTTAAGAACTAAGAACTAAAAGCCATAGGTGGTGGATACCCTCAAGGCTGGGGACAAATGTCAGAAGAATCTGAACAAGCTGGGTTATTAGTCAAACTGTTGGAATCTCAGCCTCAGTATAGTAAAATACAAGATGCTATGCTTAGGAAGAAAAAAAAAACAAACACAGAGGTAGGACCTACACACTCTGTGGGGCTCCTCTTGCTATCATAGAGGAGGAAAAAGACCTGGGAATCATAATAGACAGGGGGCTAAAATGTGAGAAACTGTGTGTGGCTACTGTCAAGGGGGCTGGCAGAATAATGGGGTACATCAAAAAAGGGAGGGATCAGCAGGGTAGGGGAAGTTATTTGGAGTATTGTGTGCAGTTCTGTGCTCCTTAGTACAAAAAGGATACTGCAGCAGTTGAGAAGGTGCAATGCAGGGCCCACAGAATGATCAGGGGTACAGAAGACAAAAACTATGATGAGAAGCAGGAGGCCCTTAACATGTTCATGCTAGTGATGCAGAGGCTCAAAGGGGACAAGGATACCAGTTTTCCACACTCTCAAGGGCATTGACAAGGTCAAATAGTCAGAGATATTTGATGTGGTATTTTTGGGAGAGTTGGTATGCAACCCAGACAGACCATGATGTTCTGTATTGAACCTCATCTTCTTTATTTAAAAATTTATTTTCTTCTTATAATTAATCAAAATGTCTGATTTCTTCAACTGGATCTATAATTCATGAACAAATGATGGTGGATGAGGGGAGGCCAAGATGGCTGGTCCATGCTACTCTCCATGAATGTGTTGAACTATGAATTAGAAATGTGCATCATAGCAATAAGACTAAAAAATAACTTTAATTGTACAAATTTACATTTTTGTGACATTTATAACACCTGTAAGCTAGAGCTCACTGCTCTGCAGGCTGGGTGAAATCCATGGGCAGTGAGAAGCCCCTCTCGACCAAACAGAACAATGGGAAGCAGCTTCATCTGTGTGCAAAAACTTTATTTGTGCAATGCAGCTCAGCATCCAATGTGCAAACTAGTTAAATGTTATAATATTTCCTCCAGGGAGTTTGTTGACCCGTCCTACTGATCCCCACAACATTTTGACAGCACTTATCTTCCTAAAGTGGTCAACCATTGTGGACAGTCTGTTAGCAATTTCTACAAGCAATTTAAACATTTTTTGCTCAGTTGCTGAAGGAATCTGTAGATGGAGAATTCTTCTGGCTTCTGTGGTATGCCCCTTTTAGATTTTGAAGAAACGGACAATACCATATGGAAAGTCAGTTTCTGACAAATTTATATTTTAAGTAGCAAATACAATCTTTATTAAAACACAATGCTCTGGAATTCAGGATAGTAGACTGTTTTAGGCTTTAGACAGAAAACACAGAATGACCCTGAGGTTACCCAAGTCTGATTTTTTATAAGGGGAATTCTGAATTGTTAAAAAGGGTAACAGATGTTTCAAGACCAGTTCTTCATCAGAGAGAACTTTGATGAAGAATTTGTAGCTCCATAACAGAGGCTTACAGTATGATTGTGACGCATCCATGATGTTTGCAGTCATAAGCAGGGCCACTGGAAAATTGCACCGGCAATTTTTTTGCGGTATCGGCAATTTTCACCATTCTATGCAAAAACTGACATGTTCCGCAATTTCTTGCAATTTGTGAGTTTTTATATTAAACTGTGTAAGAAGTATGAACATTTTTAATTAAATACTCCATATATTGACAATTTTGCATGCAGACTTGGGTTTGGCTGAAACAATGAAATGCAAGGTAGGGCAAGGGTTTTATGTGACACTGATTTCTTTTAAATCCTTGTCTTATTTGGTTTCAAAATCCACTGGCCAAGCATAAGTACACTTAAATACTTAACATTTGTTTTGTGTTGAAGCAGTCTATCAGAAAACTTTTTGTTGCCACACAGACAAACAAAATATGGGAGAAAAAGTGCAACTTATCCCATTCACTAAATGGGGTGCTAAATATGAAGCCTTTTTGTAAGTGGCAGGGCAAGTTTTTCCTTTGATCATACTTTCATTCAGACTAGTTTTGATTCAAACAGCTGAGGATTTTTTGAATGGCTCTGCCAATTTTAAACTTGAATAAGCTAGTTGCTAACAGTGATCTCACTCTTAGAAACTACCCCCTAGATGCTCACATGCAAGGACTGCAACAAAAGCCTGATTAAAGTCTAAAAACAAGCTTATAAAAAACAAAATGTATTTGAACATTTATCTTTAACTAAACAAAATCATTGCAGCCAGAGTAAAACAAAACTAAATTACAGGGTACCATGACTACTGTATGATGCAGTAAAAATGTATTGGTATTTTTTTACATTTTTTGGTAACTGCGTAAGGACTACTAGGCACAAGTGCCTGTTTTCAGGTACAACCCAGGAGCACTAGGAGGTTAAGTGACTTGCTCAGAATCACACAGTATACAAGTGGAGGTTATGAGAATCAAACCCAGGTCTGCTAGATGTAGTCAGCTCATTCACAGTTTGTTACTCTAACCTCTAGATTATACTGCCAGCCCCAAATAACCCACAGATTTAATGTTTAAATATGTGATTTCAAAAATAGTGTACAGTACCTACAGTACAAATGATGACTATTAAACACTTTAACATTCTACTAAAACTCAATTATTCACCAATCTATCTGCTTATTTTTTCTTGTACCAAAGTGGGTGAATAGCTGGCAGAGCATTGTAAACAGCTGTTGATTATGTGTCACTATTCTACAGCCGGAATCAAAAACTATATACTTCTTCTGGCTTTATTTAATATTGATTTGCTGTGGCTCACTTTATAGACTCTATTTAGCACTGTATGAGGTGCTTTTAAATTTTGGAATCTAGGCAACGCTTATGATAGCTTATCAGTTTAGTATTCTTTTTAGGAACATAAACTTTTCTTTATGTTTTAAAGATATTCAGATGTCAGTGTATTTGTTTAGCAATTTATACTGACTAATATAAGCTGCAGAAAACATTAAAAGATTTATTGTGAAGCACTCCGGGTGTATAGTAGAACCCCTGCAATTTCCCACAATTTTTTCAAAACACTCCGCAATTATTGGTAACCTTTTCCACAATTTTCCAGTGGCCCTGGTCATAAGTTAGACCACCTTTTAGGTGTTCTAATTTATGTACAAAAGTACAACAACCTGTGGCAATTCGGGTGACAATTGTGTCACAAAAGTGACATATGCAACACAAGCTGCCGTAAAAAGTGATATAAATGTGGCACTCTGTTAGAAAATAGGAGGCACAAGTTCTCATACATGTGAAGTGATGCAGGAGTGGCTATGCTGTGGCCACAAGTTCTGCCATGCAGTTTCTGAAAATCACTATCCTAGTCTCAAAATGTCAGTTTCTCTTTCTTCTATTATCATGCAGATTTTGTATGAATTGACCCAAGTTACCCCTGGGTTATTTGATGTTTTTTCTAGTTTTGCATGATTTATGAGGCCTATCTTACTTTGTGAATTTTGGGGGCTTTGTAATTTACTGATGGTAGTAAAGCACACCTTAACAACTTTATGCTTACTGAGTTGTTGCTGTAAGCTGGTTTAGTAGCTGCTTTGTCTCATTCTGATGGTTATCTGTTAGTTCCATGACCTGATGGGGGTGCAAAGGTTCAGTGCTACTTTCATTTTGCTTCAGAATTTGTTTTCTGTTGGGAATCATTTGAATACCAGTACTTATAAAGCAGTTTCAATACTGTCTACTGGAGGCCAAGCACAGGAGCTATTGCAATGCTCACATAACTTTGATGCCTCACTGGCCATCAACACAACATTTAAACGTTAACTGTATGGGTAATGGTGAGCAACTTGAACAGGCAAATGAACCCCATCAAGCTGGCAATATTGTAGGAGCATAGGAGGGGATATCATTTTTCAACCCCCTGTTCCTGCATACTGAAATTAATGGGTCATACTTGGAATCTAATTTTGGCAGTGAGGAAGCTCATGTAAACTTGGAATACCATAAAGAGGATGGGAAATTATTTCTTATTGGTAGCTGTTTATAATGTTCCTGTTTTCAGAAATAATATTGATACTCCCAAATAATTCATATTGAACTGTACCTCAATGAAACTTGATGTTGACGACTGAATTTTGCATTGTTTGGGTTTTTATGCGCAGTACTCTGTTAACAGTTCTCTGTATAGATCCAGTTACAGTAGCTAGAATACTTATGATTTGTGTACAGAACTCTGAGCTTAGTTCTGAAAGATTAGCATCTCATGCTTAATATTCTATACACAGATTGTGACATAGTAAACACTTTAAATTACTGGTTCCATGGAGAGAATTATATAGAATTTTGTCCACAAGAAGAAAACAATTGGAAACAGTTTTACACATCAGAATTTATTCAGCTACAATAAACTGTGGCTCAAGTGGAGGTATGCGCTTCATGTCTCAAAAAGGAACATTACTAACTGCTGCCTATTTGCACACATTTTCTGAGTCCTTTAAAGAGCTAGTATACTGCTTGAAATTAATATTTAACTTTTAAAAGTTGCCAACTATTACTTTTTACATCTGTGGTACTTTTTCTTTTCCATATGATGTGTGGAATGGCACTATGCCTGGAGGTTGACATACAGTACCTAGTTCTACTCCTCTTCATACCTCATCAGCATTGTAACTGCACTGACTATGACATTGCAACTGCTCAGGAAGAGCCAAACACCTGCTATCAGATCAGTCACTTGTGATGCCATAGTGAGGAAGGTAGCAATGCTGATGAGGTAGAAAGAGGAATACAACTAGATAGGTAAGCTGCCAGGAAAAGCACTGCTCTTCACATAACACCTATTACTATCAAGTAGAGACCTTATAATTAGAAAAAGGATAAGGATGAAGAAGATAACTTCAGGAATACAAAGCAGGAGCTGTCTACTTTTAAAACCTATTTACATTTTTTGCCTGCCATTTGTGATTCTGCTAACTCTTTAAACAACATGAAGATATATATTGGGGTAGGTAAGGTCCTTATTGGGTTTCTATAACTCTGCATGTAGAATTTCAAAAATTGTCTATTACCTGCAGTGGTTGCGTACACACACACACACACACACACACACACACACACGTGCACCCATATACACAAACACATTCACACACCCGTTATTGTTTTTTTTTTAATGTTTAATTTTTGGTTTCCATAGAAATATGGAATCAACACACAAAAACACAGATTATGATAATGGGCCAAAGGAAAACTGCTGGGACCTGGTACGCAGGTGAACAGAAATTGATTAACACAGATACATATACCTATCTGGGTTTCACCTTTACCTCAGCTACTGCCTGGGTTACACATCTGAAATCCATGACTGAACAGGCTGCTCGTACTGCTGAGAGATTAAATACATTTAATGTTTTATATGGAGGGAACATAGTAAGACCTTTGGTGATGGCGGTGAAAGCAAAATTCTTTTCACAGTTATTATATGGAGCAGAAATTTGGGAATGTAAAAAAACAGACAGGTTGACTAGCCCCATGTATAAAGTACTAAGAACTACCCCGGGTATAGGACATTCTTGTCCAGCTGCATACTGTATGTATGTTCTGAAGTAGGTCTTGTTAACATTCAAGCAATGATAGATACCAGAAAAATCAATTATTGGTTAAAAATAATAAGAATGCCTCATGAGCGGTTTCCTTATATATGTCTCCAGGAAAAAAATATTGGGCGGACAACAGATGTAATAGCAACAGCTGGTTTAGCAAAGTTAGTAAGGCTTTAGCAAAATGTGATCTGGGCAAATTAATGGAATATGTTAACAAAAATATTGCAGTAAGCGGGAAATATAAGGAGTATATCAAGAGTAAAATAAAACATTATTGGATAAAAAAGATGTAGATATCATTAATAACTCTAAATGCTTATATTGGCTTGTATTACATCCGGGTCCTTATGGTTTTAAATATTATTTGGATTGCCTTGCTGACCCAAAATTGAGAAAAATCGTTGCTAAATATAAGTTTGAATATTTTTAAAGTAATGTTCAGACATCAAGATTCAAGAAATTACCTGCTACATTAAAACAGTGTTACTATGTGATAGAAGAAAAGGAGGCTCTATATCACATTATGTGGGACTGCAAATGGTATAAAACTGTTACAAGTCATTGACTTTCTCTGATGGTGAGTAATCTGGATAAGAGTTTTCTGACAGAAATTCTTATTAATACAGAGGACAATTATACTATAGACAGAGGCCCAGATATTCAAACTGTGCCACAAAAGTGCGCAACAGCAGGAGCAAGTGCAAGTTCTCTGCGCCTATGCTCAATACGTGTGATAGTCAAACACTGCACAGGTCAAGATGTGCCTGTGGAACATGACTGAATATCACACCAACTGCACCATAGCACAACCAGGGATGTGCAGTGGTGCAGGTCAGATGCGCAATAGCAAAACAAGGGACGCCTAGTGGAGCAGGGCAGCAGCGCAACAGCACAACCAGGGATGCGCAGAGACAGGATGCAGGGGCCCACCACCCATGGTAGGGATAGGCAGAGGAGCACTCAGCAGAACAGAAATCGCCCTCCCCACACCCCATGCAATGCACAACTGGAGGAGAGCAGGAAGAAGCAATGGCCCAGGGACACCAGCAAGAAACCCATCGCTGTGGCACGGTGCACCAGCACACCCCCTTGCAAACTGGGACCATCACACATGGATGCTCATCCACACCATGCCACACCAACCCACCAATGCAGAGCACACCCTGCACCATGATCCCCATACACCCTGCCCAGGAGTAGCGCCCAACAGTACAGGACACCCCAAGCATGCCACCACCCCCACTGTGACAATACAACCCCTGTGCACCACAGAACCATGCAAGGCAGCCCCACCACAAGCACCCAACAGTGATAAGCAGCAGCATACAGCAAAGCAATGGCTGTAGACACAGTGCCACCATGCATGTCCCCCCCCAGGTAAAGCTGTGAGGCTGACATTGCATTAGCACACGAGGTACCACACACATGAAAGGGCATGCCCCAGAACACACCACCAGTGTCACAGCACCCTGCACACCCTCCCAAGGACACACCCCATCCCAGCACTGGCCACAACAGCCAGTGCAGACACCCACAGTGTTGCATGGAAGCATGCACCACACAGAATGCAACACAGCACACAGACAAATAACCACCCATACCCAAGGGCACACCAACACAGGGACACAGTAGCGGGTCAACCAAGCCCACAGGCATGTGACCATGGCAGCTGTGTACACATAGCCAGAACCCCTCCATGGCACAGGTGTGCCAGCAACCCTGTGCAGGCACCATGACACTGTACGCCACCAGCATGCAGCTGGAGCACAAGTAACAGACAGTGGAGCACATCCCCTGCAACAGGCACAGGTGACAGCATCGAGGTGAGACAACAACAGCAGAGGCAACAGTGCCACCTGAGGCAGACATGCACCACACCAGTGACAGGAGGTAACATGGCATCATGCTGGGTACAGTGGCAGTCCAGCATGGGCAGCCACCACTGACATGCCAGTGGACTGTGCAGATCACACACATGCAAGGGTGGCAGCTGCACAGGCCATGGACAGTCTGACAGGTGTGCCATGGACACAGTGCATGCACCATGTACCACTGCACACAGTCATCCATTGCACAGGGAACAACATACAAACCACAGACAGTGACTGAGTGCTATGCCCACACCACACTTGCCTCCCCTATGGACACACACACACACACACACACACACACACACACACATACACACACACACACACACCATGATTGCACCACCCCTGACATCATGCACACCACTGCAACTGAGCACCATTAGCCCACTGCAAATCAGAGACCACAATAGTAGGCATAACTAAACAAATATATTACAAAAATTGTAACAAAACTATACAAATATATACATTTGAAAGGGGTTAGGGCCACAAACTGGGTGGAGGTGGTTAAGGGGCAGGGGTTAACAAATAGGAGAGGGAAGAAGGGGTGTGAGATTGGGTCCATGGGGCTTTTGCAAGCTGTAACTGAGGTTCATCTTCAGTGGGAGCCCTGCTCCCCACTTCTATGGCACCTCCTGCCATGACGATGCCTCACACTGTGGCAATCCATCCGTTCGAGGATGGCCAGAGAGGCCCTGGCCACCTGTAACAGCTCCTGCAGCACCCGCTCCATAAGTACCATCCTCTGTCCACCTAGGACAAGGGAGAAGAGTCAATAGGAGTGAATGCACAGCCCCCTGCAGCCCACCCATTGTGCATGGTATACAGCCGTGGGACACGCCCCTGTGATTGTGTGTGACCACCCACAGTGATCATGTCCACAAGACCTGCCAACCCAGGCACACACAGCCATGTGGACTGCTGCACACACCCACCACCCAAGTCCCGAACAGCACCACCATGGCTGTACAGTGACATGGCTTTGTGGTGCGAAGGCAGTGGCACAGCCATGTACCCGGTGCAGGCATGGACCACCAGTGATGCAATCCCAGACATGCAGTGCCACTGGACAGTGCTGACTGTACTATGTTGTGTGCACAGCAGTGGTGTCAATGAATGGTGGCCATGCCCCGCCGCCCGCCCTGCTCCACAGCATGCACAAAAAATCCTGGATGTAAGGCACTCACCATCATCAGGCTGGTCCCAGCGCTGGGCTGGCATGGGTCCTCTGGCATTTTGATGTGCCTCACACTGCAGCCTCCCCTCCCTGGCATGCCGGTGCTCCTCAGGGCCTTGGGTGCAAACATGGAGAAAGGAACATCAGTACAATCTGGTAGCAAAGGCTCCCCGCCCCTGGGTGTGTGCAATCCCACACAGCCAAACCCATCTCCCCCAACCCCTATACCACCACCATCACCACCACCACCACGGCCCACACTGGACGGACCACCCACCGTGTACTGGACACATGCCCACTGCGATTCCCATATGAATGTAACCAGTGTATGGATGGGGCACCTACCAGGTCATGGAACTGTGCCTCTCCTGGATCGTGCCCGCAGGCGGGCAAGCCTGTCCGGGTCCCTCTGCTGGAGGCCCCCATACTGGTGCCTGTACTGCTCTGCTGTGCACTGGATCCCTGTCGCCTCCTCCAGGGCCACCGCCACCTCCTCCCACACAACACTCCTGGCCCTGTCCAGGGGTGCCTCCTCAAAGAGAGCACCAGCATGGGGCTCAACCAGAGACACAAGTTTAGCCAGTTCAACCTGGCTCCAGATTGGTGTCCATCTCTGTGCCATCTTTCAACCATTGAGTATCAAAATGGCGCTCCATAGCGCACATCCACCACATGCAGATGCTGCACAGTACTGTGCTGCCATTCCCCATTGCGCTGTCACCAAACAGCATGATAGAGGTGCACCCAGCATGGCGGCTAGGGGGCAGAGGTCAGCACAGGGTCACGGGTCCCTCGCGCATGGACCACCACAGCGTGATTGGTACTCATCACGTGTAGCATGGTAGGGCGCCTGTGTGGCACTTCCTGTAGTGGCCTACCATGCTGTGGCACCACGGCACCTATGGCGCCCCAGTGCAAGCATGCTGTACATGTGAACAGTGCACTAGTGCCACTGGCACAGTGGTGGATGCGCCCTGCATTGCCTCCTGCGCTCAGCATGTCAGCAGCTCAGCAGGAATCAGCACCCCGGGCATACACCATTCGGTGTCTACTGCGCACGTCACAGAGCTGCGCCCTTGCCTGAGCACATTCAATACAATTGTGCAAGGCGCAACAGCGTGATATTCAGCTGGCATATGCAAATCAGCTCATCAGCAATTCAAGGCTACTGCATTAGCATCCACTTAAAATTGAGCCACACCTCATTTGCATGTATTGCATTATATAAATGTGACATGGGGCTGCAGAGGCCATAGTCTGGTATTGCAGTCTATTGTGGTGAGTTGCATGCTGTTTGCCAGTGTGGACAGTGATGTGTGGGAGATGCATGGGACTGCACATTCAGAGGTAACACCTGTCATTCCCACAGGATCAATGATGACCGAACGTGAGGTGGAGGAGGAGGAACAGAGACGTGGGAGACGGAGGAGGCCCAACTTCACCAAGGCAGAATCAGATGCCCTGTTTGAGGCCTACCTTGACCAGGAACTGCTGCTCAGCAGACAGTGGGGAACACCACAGGCCCATGCTGAGGCATGGGGTGAGGTGGCACCTGCCATCAACCAGCATGGCAGCCACCAGTGGTCCATGCAGAAGTGCAAAAAGTAGGTGGGCACGGACAGGAGGAGGATTAAAGATAAGTTGGCTGCCTTCAGGGCAGCACGGGCTGCGATTGGTGGTGGACAGCCGGCCGTGCCATGCTTGATGCCACAGGAAGAGCAGGTTGCTGGCAGCATGCGGCATTGTGCCCTTGAGAGTATTCCAGGTGGTGGCTTCCAGATGGGTGGTAGCCCGTCACTGCATTGTAGGTCCTGATCTGTCACTGTGTGGGGGGTGGGGGGAATGCCACAGGGTAAGGCAGATACATTAATGCTACTGTGTCCCATTATAGCTCCTGAGCATCTACATTGGTCAGCGGTGGTGGGCTTGTCCACTGAGGGTGATACCCTGGACACAGAGGAGGGCCCATCCACCTCCACAGGTGTCCAAGGGTCAGGACGACAGTGGGCCCACCTGGATGTCCAAACTGAGGTTGGTGGAGCTGGTGTGGAGGAGGCCCTGCCCATGTCCCAGCGTGACAGCATCCATGGATGTCAGCAGGCTGAGACTCTGACTGGTGCCAGATCCATCACTGATGATGATGGAGCTCACATCATGGACTGTGATGCGTGTGGGCTGCAGGATGGCTGCACAGCAGGTAACAGCATGGGCATAGCCGTGGGTGGTGCTGCCGTGGAGGCCTGTGTGACATCACAGTCCTAGCCTGTGCCTGTCTGCACCAGTGGGGCAGCACTGGTGTGTGTCCAGGACAGTGGGGCTGTTGCGGCTGCTGTGGTGGCACCATTGAGCCCTGGTGAGTGGCGGCCGGAGGGGCAGTGTCAGCAGTTGGCCAATGGCGACGGGGGGACAGTGTCAGGGGCAGCATCAGTGCACCACCTGTGGACATGCCCAGGCATGGCCCTGGTGTGCAGTGCCCAACCTCAAGGGGTGCTGCCCAGCATGGCCACGAACACCATGAGGGACAGCATGCCGATCAGCCAGATGACCTCTTAGATGAGTATACCCGCATACTCCATGAATCAGTGGATCAGCAGTTGTGGATTGTGATGGCGGTGGATGCATTCAGTGCAGTCCTGTGCCAAGCAGAGGAGTAGTGCAGTAGGGACACCAGTCTGCTCCTGGCAGGGATGGACTTACTGCGGGAGGATGTGACCGCCACCACTGACAGGCAGACACAGGCATTCACAGGTGTCATGGCCACAGTGGGCACACAGTTATTTGCCCATGTGCCGCAGACACCGTGCAGTGCCATGTTCACCCCCCATTCCCGACGTTGTGTGACACCCTCCTTGTCGACACCGGGTTCAGCTGTGGGCATCCCGAGCACGCCTGGCACAGCCATGTTCAGTGAGTTACAGACCCCTGCTCGAGAACGGTCGCATTCCCGCAGCAGCACCCTTGGGGGACCGTCGTTGCCACCCCATGATGCCAATGGTCAGCCTGTCATGGCTGGCGGGTCTCGGCAGGGCCACCCACACATCTATGGTGGCTGTGGTACTGTGCCACGTGACTGACCTGTCTCCCACCATGGCTACTGTCTGACACTGCCCTGTTTGCAGTGTGTTGTTCAATGTGCAATGCACGGGTGGGGTACCTGGACCTGCGCACACACACACGATCCATGTGCACACCCTCCCGGCGGCTGGCTGCTGTGGCATGTGCATGATGATGCCTGCATTGTGCTGTCTGCCACTGTGCAATGGTGCCCAGTGTCTGAGACACGCACAATGATAAGCATTGGCTGTGGTGGTCTGTGGACGTGTGTGTGGCTAGGGGTGGTGGTTGGGGTCGGCGTGCCTCCTACCCTTTTTGCATGTCCTGTGGGGGGTGTGTCTATGTGTGTGTGACCATGTGCCGTGTTAGGCCTTGCCCATCCCTGATGACATGTATGGTTCCATGCTCAGCCAATTCTCTTTACGCCATGTGCCCCTGGGGTTTGTCCATGCATGTTTGTGGGTTGTGCCCTTGCCATTGGTGGTTGCACATGGCCCCATGACTTACCTGGGTTGGTTGAAGTGCTCCTCTGTGATGGTGTCCCGGTGCAGCTGCGACATCCGGACCAGTCAGGGGTCCCTTCAACCAAAATGGGTCTGCCCATCACCATCTGCACCAGCGTCCTCATCGTCCCCATCGCAGTCCCCCTCTTCGACCTCTACAGCTATCCCACAGTCATTGGTCATATTGTGCAGGATGCAACAGGCCAGGAATAGCCCACAGGCCTTTGAGGGGCTGTACTATAGGGCACCGCCAGACATGTCCAGGCAACGGAAATGTGCCTTCAGCATCCCGAACACCCGCTCTATGACATTGCATGTTGTGGCATGTGCCTCATTGTACCGTAGCTGCCATGGGGTTGCGGGCCACCAGTATGGTGTGAGCAGCCAGAGATGGAGTGGATAGCCACTGTCACCTGTATGTAGAGGGTGGACATTAGTTTGGTGATCAGTGTCACCCTGCCATGGGTCATCTAGGCCAGTACCCATGTCACCTCTGACTATGCCCCTCCCAAGATCCATGTCTTTCTGCATGATTTGCATACTCACCCACTAGGTGGCCAGTGGGGATGTCCCCACTCTTGAACCTGTGGCACAGTGTAGACTGGTGCTAGATGAAGGCATCATGTGCTCCCCTAGGGTGCATGGCACAGACATTGGCTATGCACCCCCTAGCATTGCACACCACCTGGCAGTTGATGCTAGCATAGTCCTTCTGATTAAGGTACGCAGCACCTTCCAGGCTAGGTGGCATGCGGATGGCCACATGGGTGCGGTCAATGGCCCCGAGCATGCCAAGCATACGTGCTACCCTGTGGAACTCTTGTATGTGTGCTGTGTGCTCCGCCAGTGTGCTGGGGAAATAGATGTACTCCGCATCATGTGGCAGCAGTGCGCTGAGGAAATGTGTGAGTAGGCATGATGTGGCCGACTGGGTTATGCCTGTTGTGTCCCCTGTTGGTCTCTGGAAGGTGCCCCTGGCAAGCAGGCACATGACAGCTGTTACTTTTTTCTCCACTGACAGAGCATGGTTCTGTCATGTGGGTGCCTGCATCTCATCACTGCACAGCTCACAGAGCCACCTCAGGATCACCTGGTTCAGGCGGTACCAGCTCACAATCTCGGTGTCACTGTAGTGCTAAAAGCTGGTGCAGGCTTGGTGCCACCTGCTGGGGGCATACCACCGACGGGCCCTTCCATGGCCACGCCCCCCCTGCTGCCTGCCTTCTCACACTCCTCATTACTGCCTCCATTTGAATGGTGGCACTGGGCATGTCCCTGGATTGTGTTTCCCCCCAGGCAGTTGTAATCCTGTTCCCCCCACTGCCCTTTGTGCTACTCCCCCTGCACCGGGAACACCTCCAAGCTTTGGCTGTCCTGCCCACTGCCACTGCCCTCAGTCCACTGAGGCACAGGCTCCCCCACTCCTGTCCTGTTGCCCTATATTCCCAGGTGTGCCCTGTCCTACTCTTTTCCAGTCCCACTCACTGCTTCCCTGTCTTTTGTGGCTGTCACCTTTCTCCCACCTCTGGCTTCCCTATAGTGTTCTTGCGCCTCTCTCTTGCTCCTTTTTATTTTGGATAATTTCCGCTATTGCGCAACTTCCACTTGCTCCCCTATTGTGCATGGTGCATGCTGTTGAATATCGCACTGCGCCATTTATTCATGGTTCCTCCCTCTTCAGTTGCGTATGCATTCATTACCATTGCGTTCTTGCACATTGCGATTTGGGGGGTGCAGCTGCCTCCTGCTGAATAACCCAGTATGGCGCATTTTTGGACTTGCGCTGGCGCATCTCTGTTGTGCATGGCGCAACACTTTTGAATATCTGGGCCCGAATGGTCAAATATTTTGCTCAATTAAGCAAAATAAGGCAGCAGAAAATAAAAGGGGTAGACACTACTAATATATAGTTATGTGGTTGTAAGCTCTCCCATGCGATGTTGATGACATTTTATATGTAATAAACTGATGGAGTGAAGAATGTATTCGTTTTTAGTGAAATATTGTAAGAGTCATTATGCTTCTATTTTTTTATTATGTGGATTGAGTCTTTTAGGAATATGAAATATCAAAGAAATGGATTTTGATACCTTAACTTATTGTAACATATGTCACATTAGGGGTTGGGGTAAATATGAACCATTGAAATATTGTATTGTAAGTGTTTTTAATGTTCATTGATTATAAAACCTTTTTAGTCAATCAGTAACGTTTGTACTATTACATAGAAATGTGATCTTGCTCTTGCAATCTAGTGTTGAGGGTAGATATCCACTGTGCAGATGGACCCCCTCCATGCCTCATTTACATTTGTGGCAGCCACAGTGCTTGCAAAATACAACAGGTTGCAAAAGTGTTGGAATTACATTTTAAGAGTTTTGGAAGTTAGGGGGCCTATGAGGGACCTATCTTTACACTGAGCCCCTCTTTCCATTATAAGTCAATGGTAGTGATGCCTGAGCTACTGGGGCTCATTTCAGAGCTAGGGGGCCTAAGCCCTGGCAAGCCCCCTGTAATTCCAACACTTGTCACACTTCAGTTCATGTGGTAAGAGTCCTTCTTGTCATAGTCCCAGTGGTCCTTCAATCCTCCTCTCCCCCATCCCTTTTGATGTTGTTTTTACTGCAAAAAGGTTGCAGATGAATGTGATAAAGAGGATCGGTCCAAGGACTGATCCCTGTGGCACATGAATAGTGACTATACTGATCTAAAGAGTTCCCCATTAATTATTACCCTCGGGGTTCTGCCACTCAACCAGTTTCCCACCCATCTTGTCACTCTGTCCCCTGCTCCAAGGTCATGCATCATCTTTGCCAACCGTCAATGTGGATAGAATGAAAGCTTTACTGAAGTCAAAGAACAGTATGTCTACCACCTGTTTCTTGTCCACTACTTTCATCATCCAATCAAATAAATATTTTTTTATAATAACATGTTTATTAAACTGTTATAAGCAAAATTCAAAAAACAGGAACAATATACAGTTACAAAAACTAAAGATAAAGTTACTCAGAATGAACAAGCACCTGCTATATTCCAGGTATAAAATATTTGAAGCCAATTATATCTACAAAAGAATTAACATATTTCATAATCTAGAATAAATAATACTAAACTAGAGGTCAGCAACAAAACTTGAGAACTGATACATCTAGCAACAAATTAAACATTCTAATCCAAGCTAAGTACACCTCTAGAGAAGGTAGCTGTAATGGGTGTGCAGCAACCCACCAAAAGGTTATACCTATAAACACTTACAACAAGCTTCCATGCCTCAAAAAAAGAACAGAAGGGACAAAAAAATCAAATTAATGAACAAAAGTAGTCTGTAACTGGTTCATGACCCAGCATTGCCAAATATTCTGGAAGGTTGGTAGTTGGTTCAAGCAAGGATAGGTACATTTCTTATACTAGTATATGGAATCTTCCAAGTGTATCCAAGGTTGAAACTGTGACAAGTGAGTCATCAACCAAAGGTTTGTAATAAGTTTATTGACGCATACCAAGAGAATTAACAACAATCAAATTAGTCTGCCTCATATAGATATGATCTCAGTAAAAATGTGAAATAATACTAATGAGGGATGCAGAGGAGAAGGAAGATCAAACAAAGAAGTAACCACCTGGATAACAGCATCCCAATAAGGCTGAAGGAGAAGACAAAGCCAAAATATATGGGCATGATCCACCATAGGTTCCATGCACCCCCTCCAGCAAGCACTTGAATATTGTTATTGACTTTGGCTGAACTAAGAGGAGTCCAGAAAAAATGCATATGGCATTTCATAGAAACATAGAAACAGAGACGTTGAGGGCAGATAAGGACCGCATGGCCCATCCAGTCTTCCCATTTTTCTGCCTTATGAATGTGCCATAGGACTGTACTCTGTCAATGGCCTATCTATTCGTACTCATCTGTATTGCTCCCTTATGCCTATCCCATGCCTGTCTGAAGACCTGCACTGTATTCATACCCACCACTTCCTGAGGTAGGCCATTCAATGCATCCACCACCCTTTCTGTGAAAAATAACTTTTTCACATTACCCCTTAATCAGCCTCCCTCTAATCTCATGCTGTGTCCTCTTGTTCTGCTATTCTTCTTATTTTGAAACATGTTAGACTCTTTCACCTTGTTAATGCCCTTAAGATGTTTGAATGTTTCAATCATATCACTTCTCTCCTTTCTTTGCTCTAGGGTATATATAGTGAGCTCCATTAATCAGTCCTCATATGTTTTCTGATGCAGTCCCTGCACCATTTTGGTTGTCCTTCTCTGGACCGCCTCTATTTTGTTAATGTCCTTGTGCAGGTGCAGCCTCCAGTACTGCATGCAGTACTCCAGATGGGGCCTAACCAGTATCTTGAAAAGAGGGATTATTATCTCCCTCTTACGACTTGTGATACCTCTACTAATACACCCCAACATCCCCCTAGCCTTACCTACTGCTTTAATGGTCTGCTTGGATGATTTCAGGCCATCTGTGATGATGATGCCCAAGTCTCTTTCTTCCCTTGTGATTGCCAGTAACTCTGTTCCCATTCTATAGGTGGCTTCAGGGTTTCTCTTCCCTATGTGAATGGTCTTGCACTTCTTTGAGTCAAATCCCATTTGCCACTCTTCCGACCATTTTGCCAGTTTATCCAGATCTCTTCTTATTCTGCCCACCCCATTTGGAACATCTACTCTGTTGCAGATCTTGGTGTCATTTGCAAACAGACAAACCTTACCCTCCTGTCTATCTGCAATGTCACTAATGAAGATACTGAAGAGGACTGGCCCCAGAACTGATCCCTGAGGTACTCCATGTGTGACTTACATCTCTTCTGATTGTATAACATTTACCACCACTCTCTGTTTTCTGTCAGCCAAAAGTTTGCCACCCCGTTGACCAACTCCTGATCCACCCCAGCCTACCCAGCTTATTAATCAATCTTCTGTGTGGAACACTATCAATAGCTTTGCTGAAGTCAAGGTAGGTGACATCAACTGTCTCCCCTTGGTTAACCACTCTGGTTGCCCAGTAAAAGAAATCTATGAGATTAGTTTGACAGGACCTTCCTGTTGTAAACCCATGCTGTCTTGGATCCTGTGCTCCTATTGATTCCAGGTGTTGCATTATCCTTTCCTTAAGGAGCGCCTCCATAATCTTGCCCACTACTGAGGTAAGATGACTGGTCTGCAGTTCTTTGCCTCCTCCCTGCTATCTCTCTTGTGGAGCGGTATCACATGAGCCTTTCTCCAGTCTTCTGGGACCTCTCCTGTGTTCAGAGACTCAGTGAACAGTTCTGATATTGGCACTGCTAGTTCCACCATTAGCTCCTTTAGTACCCTGGGATGCATGCCATCCAGTTCCATTGCCTTGTCCACCCTGAGCTTAGCGAGCTCTTGTATGACCCTTTCTTTTGTGAAGGGACTTGTACACACCTCCTTCCCCTCTGTGTCCATGGTGCTGAGCTATGGGCCCTGCCCTACCTTCTCCTCAATAAATACTGAGCAGAAGTGTCCATTTAGGATATATGGTTTTCCTTGGTCCTCCACCACACACTCCCCCTTATCCCCATTGATCTTAATAATACCCCCTTTGGACTTTTTCCTTTCACTAATGTATCTATAGGAAGTCTTGTCCATTTCTTTTACTGTTCGTGGTACTGTTTCCTCAGTTTGGGCCTTTGCCCGCCTTATTGCCTTCCCTGCTTCCCTTAGGGAAGTTTGGTATGCCTCCCTATCTTTGTCCCGCTGCTTTTCCTTATATTTCCTGAAGGCCAGCCTTTTGGCTCTTTCCTTTTCTGCTACTGTTTTTGAGAATCAAAGTGGTTTCCTCCTTTTCCATGCAAACTCTTTCAGGTAAAGCAAAATTTTCAATTTATTCTGTATGTCGATAAGGATTACTTTTCCCAAACCTCGAAAACAAAGGCAGTGTTGAGATCGGCATTCCAACATGCTAGTATAACAGAAGTAGAGTCATAGGAAAGGGAATGGAACATTGAATATACTATTCCAATTGGATGAGGTTGGAGGCCTCCCTTTTGATGAGTTATTATGAGGGTGGTGATTAGAGATAAAGAATTCAGGAGGTGTGCAGATGTCAGCAAGAAAGTTTGTATATTGTCTCATAATTGGAGATTGCAATAATAATCTGATTGTGGTAAATGATATGTACTACGGAGGTCTGAAAAAAGTCAAATCCACTTTGTATCTAAAACCTGATGATAGTATATGATACCAAGTTGAACCCAGCGATGCAGGAAAAATATCTGATGAGTTTAAAGGGTTCTGACGATCCCAGGCTAATGGTGTTAAATAAAACAATTTGCCATTTGTTATGCTACGGCATATAGTATGCCAGATATTAAGCGTAGCCCAAGTATGCAAAGAAAATTTAGTAAGAGGTACATAACCCAAGGGCAAGAAAAAAGGACATGGCTCACATCGTGTAAATCATAAAGAGTGAACTTGATATCCTTCCAATGGGCTTGGTAAGTAGGTGAAAGCCAGTAACAAATCATCTGTAATTGACATGCAAACACAAACCAGTGAAAATTGAGGAAGTCCAATCCACCTTGGGTGGTAGGTAGCTGTAAAAGTGATAAGCATATGGGCGCCCATTACCCCCCCCAAAAAAAAAATGTAATAGTATCCGATGCCAATCCCTGACATAAAAAGAATTAGGGTATAAAGGGAGAGTCTGCAGAAAAAAAGAATGCAAGGTAAAACATTAAGATGCATAACTCCTGTTTACTGAAAAAAAGACTAATGGAATGCCGACCAACTGGTAAGGTCCCCTGCAATAACTTGTGCAAGAGGTTCTAAATTAAAAAGTTCAAGATGGTCTAAATTTCTGGGAAGATAAACTCTGAGGTATTTTAATGAATTTCTATTCCAATAGATGGACAACAAGGCTCGGATATGAGGAGGGAGGTTATAATTGAAGACTAAAAGATCAGTTTTATCCATATTTAAGTGGAATCCCACCAAGGTTATAAACCATTCAATCATTGGAAGAGTTGAGAGAATAGAAAGTAAAAGGTCAGTAAGAGTTAGTAAAATATTGTCTGCAAAAAGGGCAATCTTATACTCCCAACCTCCCAATGGAATACCATGTATTGAAGAAGAATGCCTAATAAAAGAAGCAAATGGCTCGATATACAGGGCAAATAGGCCTGACGAAAAGGGGCAACCCTGCCAGGTACCCCTACTGAGAGAAAAAGAAGAAAGAAGCCCATCCACTCTTATCATTGCTAGAGTGGTATGATGCAACTGTTGTAACATATTTATAAATTCCAAAGGAAAACCAAAGAATTTAAGGGTGGACCATACAAAGGGCCATGAAACCTGATCAAAAGCCTTCTCTGCATTCAAGCTGGACAGGACCATAGGGATTGAATGCTGATTAATATAGTCCAATATGAGCAACATACAGTGTACATTGTCATGAGCTTGTTGAGCTCAGACAAAACACGCCTGGTCCTGGTCCAGCAAGGATGGGAGAAGGCTCTCCAGACATAATGCCCAAATTGACATGTAAAGTTTCTAGTCTGTATTTAAGATAGAAATCAAGTGGTAAGAAAGATGTGATGTGGGATCTTTGCCCACTTTTGGAAGGGGGGGTAATGACAGTGTAGTGCCAGGAAGGAGGTGGAATATGACCTTACTGAAGAGCTTGAAATAAGTGAAGTAGAAGAGATTGAACAAAGGGCTTTAGAATTGGGGATTTATAAAACTCAGCTGGGTAGCCATCAATACCTGGAGATTTTCCAGTTTTAGCCATTTGAATGACTATGGAACTTTCAGCCTCTGTGATTGGAAGCATTAGGGACTGAACCTATTTAGATGTAAGCTGAGGTAGACCTGCCTGAGATAAAAAAAAGAAGTAAATTGATGCTCAGAAGGGAAGGGGGTGTCCAAGGCATAAAGGATTGAATAATAGTCCTGCAAACAAGAAAGAATTTCTGAACTTTGATAAGTCAGGGTGCCCATAGCTGTGTGTCAAAGTTTAGTAATTTTGGCTGCCACCCAGTGGGCCTGGAGGTGCCTAGCTAGATGCCGAGCTCCTCTGGGACCACCCTCAAAAGCTTGTTGACGTAGATAAAACAATGCTTGCTCGATCTTTTGATCCATAAGTTTCTGAATTTGAGTCTGCTGCTTTAACATAGTAGGGCGTACCATTTTGTCACCCCGCATTCAGTGAGACTGCAACACCTGAAGTGAAGTATACAAATCCCGCAGTTTTCTTTCCTGATCACAATTTAGGGCAGTGGAATATGCAATTATTGTACATCGGAGAACTGAGTTAAGGGTGTCCCAAAGGATGCTGGGGGTAGTGTCACCTCTGTCATTATCCTCCCAAAATTGTGGAATCTGATTAACCAACTTGTTCAAGAGAGATTGATCACAAAGAAGGCCAGGGTGAAACTGACAAAAAGATTGGCATTCCAGGCACCGTAAAGAGAAATTTTCCAGAACTGGAGCATGGTTGGAAAGATGAAAGGGGCCATGAAAAACAGTCTGTATTCTATCTAAATGTTCCACAAATTAAAAAAAAATCATTAAAGTTTTGCTTGACATGACTACCACCTGTGAAGCTATGTTGTCTTTTGTTCTGAAGTCTGTCACCCTCTAGGAAACTTACCAGCCTCCCTTATTAAGGTGTCTACCTGCTCACCAATTCTAGATGTTAAACTGAAAAGTTTTTTTATTCCCTGGTTCATCTCTGCTCCTGCTCTTGTACAGCGAAATGACATTCACTGTCCTCCAGTCCTTGGGTATGATCCATGTCTCCTGTGAGCTGTTGAAGACCTCAGTCAACAGCTCTGCTTGGATCTGCCCCATCTTTTTAGCAGACAGGGATGCAGCCCATCCAGACCCATAGGCTAATCCACTTTCAATGTGCTGAAACCCTCTAGTACCCTTTTCACAGAAATGTGATCCTTTCTATCAGCTTCTCCCTTCCCCTTCTGCCCTGACGGCTCAGTCAGGCACCAGCCCCTTTTCCTCTACTATGAACACTGAACTTAAATATTTGTTTTGGATGTCCACCTTTCCTTTATCTTTCTCCTTGCATTCATCTCCCTTCTTCAGTCTAACCATTACTTTCTTAGTTTTTTCTTCTCTTTGTATGTAATAAAAGAAGGTCTTGTCTTACTTCTTCATCCCCTCAGCTGTCTTCAACTCCCTGTCAATCTTAGTCTTTCTCACAGCCTTGCTGACCTCTTTTGTCTTATTTTGAAATACTCTCCTATTGTCCTTCATTTATGTTTTTTTAATTTTAAATGCCTTTTGTCTTTGCCTTCACAGCTGTCCCCACCTCACTATTGAACCACAATAGTTGTAACCTCTCTTTTCTTCCTATTACCCTTACATATAGATTTGTGATTTCTGATATCCCATTTTGTATCACTTCCCCTTTGCTTCCACACCCACTGAAGGTATTACCCCTTTTAGTTTTCCTGGCAACAGCTCCCTTATCCTAACAAAATCAGCCTGCTAAAATCCGGGACTTTTGTCTGGGACTGATTTTTCTCCACTTCAAGTTTGATGTCAAACCATACAGTCTGGTGGTCATTGACTCTCAGAGAGTACAGCACTGTTACCTCTACTATAGTGTCCTTGTTCAGAAGGACTAAGTAAAGGGTGGCTGCCTCCCTTGTAGGTTCCTCCACCCAGAGTACTAGGAATGTTTTCTGAAAAACCTCTACTAGCTGTTGATTTCCTGCACTTGCCACTATTTGGATCCTCATCAGGCATGCTGAAGTCACATAGTAGCAGCACCCCCTGTCTTGCTGCCCCTTTACTCTCATCCCCCATTTCCCTATCCACAATCAACTTTTTTGATGGTGACCTATAAACCACCCCTTCCATCACCACCGGCACCCATATTGTCTCTGTGTATTCACTTTTCACCATATCCTGGATCTCTTTAGCCATATTTTCTCTCTTACATATAATGCCACCCCTTCCTCCTCCTTCCTCTCTCTATTCCCCTTGAACAGTGCATATCTAGGTATAGTCATGTCCTAGCATAATACTGGGTCTCTCCCATCTCTGTGCTCACCACCAGGTCTAAGTGTGCTTCTGCCTTTACTGCCTTCAATCCAGTGGTCTTGTCACCAAAGTCCCTAGCATTTATGCACATAGTCCACCTGGTTACCTGCTTCCTCCACTCTTTTGGCTCACTCTTTTCCTTCCCTGTGGCCTCTTCTTCAGTTTTCCCCTGCCTCCATTCTCTCCCCACCATCCTAGATCCCCTGCAACCCCTCTGCTGCAACTAGCCCCAGCCTCCCCGGTCTCAACATTCATTGTGGTCTGTTGTTCCTTCTGTGTCTTCTTACACTAGGGGAAATACATCTAAGCCTTCCTGAATTGAGTAGGTGCACCTACCAGTATGCCTCCCACTCTGCTAGTTTAAATGTGCCTCATTTAAACCTGTGCCCTAGCATCCTTGTGCCACCCTTGAAGGTCATCTCACTTCAATCGCATTCTATCCCTTTAAAGGTGGCCTCAATCGCACATGTACCCCATTCCTCATCTCTGCATCATTCCTTCAGCTATGCATTTAAGTGTGCTAATAGAAGAATCCTATCCCCACCCCAAATTGGCAGGACCTCAGGAAAAGCCAGTGAGGCTATTTCCAGCTTGAGCCTTCTCACTAGCATTCTAAAGCTATCCATAACCCTTCTAGGGGTGTACAAGCCAGGGAATTAGTCCTTAGGTGGACAATGACATCAAGACCACATTCCTTACTACTCACTTGACAATTATTTTTACCTTGTTAGCATCCCTACCAACAGAAACCCCTAGAAGGTACCTATCCATCCTGCCCCCTTCTTCCCTGTCAGGGGCTAGTTGTAGAAGAGTGGTTGCAGGGGATCCAGGAAGGTGGTGAGAGAATGGAGGCAGGGGAAAGGCTCAAGACGAGGTCACCAGGAGGGAAGGAAAGAAGTCAGAGCCAAAAGGGGAAGGGAACACTAGGAACTTGGGTGACAAGACCAGTGATCTGGAGGCAGTATAGTGCTGTGCCTTAAGGCACTAAGCTGCAAACCTAGAGACCTAGGTTTGAATCCCACAGCCCCCACTTGCATGCTGTGTGACCCAGAGCAAGTCACTTAACTTCATTGTGCTCACAGGTCACACCTGGAAACAGGCTTTGGCTTAGTGTGCTTTTCCTGGTTAAATAATTTCCCCTTCCCTTTCTTCTCCTGCCTTTTCCCCTTTTGTCAATCTTATCGGGTTTAAAATATGTAAAAATGGCAAAGTTATAAGTGTACATTGAATTGTTTCTATGCTTGTGTATAAATTTGGTAATTTTATAGATTTGGACTCCAAATTTTCAACATTGCCATTTTTTCACACCACCTCATAAATGTGGCAGCTGTCATTTTTCAAATCCTGGCTAAAATGTGTTTTTGTACCTGTAGTGTGGAATGATGTTTTGGCAGGGATTTGAAAATTGCCACCTACCGAGTTCATGAGCTGGGGTAATAAGAAGATTATGTTGAAAATTGGGTGCAAAATAATGATAAACTGACAAAGGTATGAGTGAACATTGAAATATTTCAGCGTTCACTCATAACATTGCTAATTTTCAGTATTTCTACACCAAACTCTAAACATCAGCGTTTTCTCACACCACCTCATAAATGTGACAGGTGTCATTTTTAAAATCTTGGATGAGATGAGTTTCCACAGTTGGGATGTGAAATGATGTTCTGACCAATACACTATAAATGCTTCATGCCATGTTTATAAGGGGCATCATAAAAAGACTGTCTTGAACATTTGGGAGCAAGAAAAAAAATATTAAGAAATCGTGTGTGTAGTGCCTGCCTTAACCCCAGCGGGTCATGCTTTGTGATCCTGTGCCAGAGAACTGCGTTCTGTGGGAAGCTCATTGAGCCAGATGGATGGGGTAAGGCTTGGGGTGTGGCACTGTTACATGACACCACCTCCCAACCAGGGAAGGAATAGTGCAGAGTTGTCCACATGGGCCTAGACACCATACAGTAAAGACAACTCTTCTCTTGGCAGAGGCACCTCTGTATCGGCTGAGAAAAGGACTATTTTCTCTGTGTGTCTGTATCTGTGGGAACATGGAAGATGGGCCTTGTGATTTGTCAGCCCACAAGACAACCCCATGAATTCTTGACATCTGTCACTGCACAGTGGACAAAGTCTTCCCTGGAGCAGGGCCTAGAAGGCCTGGCACATCTGCATCTGTTCACACAGGTCCCAAAGCGACCTGCATGAGAGAGAATCAGTTCCACTGTCTGAAAAAGAAAGGAAATTATTTGCAAAAACTATGTTAATGCACCAATTAGGGTTCAACTTAACACAACAAAAGTAGGGAAATGTAATGCTAGGGTTTCCAGCCATAACTCCTCATGTCCACCCCCCCACCCCCAAACAGCAAAAGAAAAAAATAAAATTAGGGTTTTGTTTCTCCAGTGTTTGGCAGATCAGTGCTGGGGTCTTCCTTAGGGTTGCCAACCCATATTCCCACTTCCTTGCCTGAGCAGAAAAGGTTAGACATGAACTCTTTTCCTCATACAGAGCCCACAGGCATAGGTCCCTGCATAAATAAAGCTACAACATATTGTGCTGGCAATATGTAACCAGACATATTTCTCTACCTTTAAAGAGTGTATCACTGTGAGACACTGGTTTGGACACTGGACATTGTACATTGTGCTTCAGACAGGAAGCTATGGGCTAGGGGAAGGGGTAAGCATTAAGGTTGACAACCCCAAGGAAGACCCCACCACTGTGTTTCCAAGGCTCCAGAGACCCTAAACCCTAATGTTTTTTTCCCTTTCTTGCTTGGGGGGAGAGGAGTTAGGGTTGGACACCATAATGCCACATTTCCTCACTTTCGTTGCATTAAACTGAACCCTAACTGGTGCATTAATGCAATTTTTTGCAAAGAATATATGTATATATATATATATATATATATATATATATATATGTGTGTGTGTGTGTGTGTATATATATATATATATATATATATATATATATTCATGGCAAAAAAATCCGTTTAATGCATCAGTTAGGGTTGTTCCACAGTGACAAAAGTGAGGAAATTCGCTGTTAGGGTTGAAAACCCTAACTCCGAATTCACCCCCCCCAGCACCACACACACACAGACACACACACACATTCAAGTATGGGGGAGGACCAAGTCAACACAACCAATGACAGACATCCAGCAGCAGGTGACAGAAATAACAAACAATTGTCTAAATGTACTACGAGACATCCCACCCACCTGACCAGGTACTGCATGCTCAGTGGAGATCAACAGCAAAACTGAGGCCATGTACACCAAATGTACACATCCCTGATTGCAGCTGCACACACGTACCACACTTAGTAGTTGCATGGCCTTACCTACCGATGCCCCACACCACACCACACCACTGTGGTGGGCCACCTGAGCAACAGAGTTAAGCAAAACCAAGGAGTTGTACAGGTATAATATCTCTGATTATAACAAGGGTTTGAGAAATGCAGCTTTTAATTGACTATAAACATTGTAACAGCCTTATGTTTAGTTTTATTAACATACATGTAGAGCCTAACCATATGATGAACATGGTTTAATGTTGTTTAAAAAACAGTTTTATTATGATAGCAATAAGCCACTCCCAGGTATTATGTCAATGGTCAGTTTATCACTGTCTAGCGACATGTGGCACTCGGCTATGCCTCATTCAACATTAAACCCCTACAAGGTGATTAACAGACCATTTAACATAACTGTTGGTCATGCCTCATTGCTTTATTGTCTTTATGAGTAGATACTCTCCCTCTGCTAGGAACTGCAGCACCTTTGCAACACACTGTCCCACCCAGTTACACCATACACTGTCTAGTTACTGGAGAATGGCTGTGAATATGAACTCATGAAGATGAACAGTGTAACTTGATCATTACAGTCATCTAAACCCTAGTGTGATTATGACTGACAGAGTCAGTGATAGAGGATAACCCCTGCTGTCCTAGTACACTTACCCCATTGTGAGTTAAATCAATACTAAAAGACATTCTGTTTATATCTACACCATACCGACTTGATTCCTGTTGTACCACAATTAACATAGTTATCACTTTGATAGCATCAGTGACAGAAGTGTAGCAAACCCAAACAGTAGGCATACAGCCTGAGTATGAAACAACTGTTAAATAAAATCACACTGTGTCCATAAGTGGCATAGATCACTCATTGCAACAATTGTAAATGTATTACTATTTGAATAAGTTAGTCATCACAGATGCAATGAGATTGTCTTTACCAGGTACAACATACTCAGTAAGTGCCTACAGGAAAATCTATCCTATATACATCTCCGATACAGGTACATCACTGTTGGCTCAGTAGTGCTATGATATTTAGAAGTTGCTTGGCCTGATCCATGCAATTACAATGTTTCTTACAAAGAATACTTACTGCATCTTTAGTATTGAAACACGCTGAAGGTCTATGTATGTACATCAGCAGTACACCTTCATCAGTAAGAATGCATGTGATACTGGCTGCACGAATTTCACAGCGTTGAACAGGCAATGTTTTCCATACGCTTACATAGTCGTCTCTATGTTGAGTAAACCATTGCAGTAAATATACTACTATGTAAATCACCTACTAAATGTATCACTACTTTTATCTTGAGAATGCTAGTGTCTTGTAGTTAATTTATGTGCTTCTCTTAATTAATGTATACTCACTAGTGTTAAAACCTTTCTACAACTGTCATCATGCACCTTCAGCATTTATATTGAATAACGGCACAGTACCAGTTGTGGTGTGGTGTGGGGCATCGGTAGGTAAGGCCATGCAACTACTAAGTGTGGTACGTTGTGTGCAGCTGCAATCAGGGATGTGTACGTTTGGTGTACATGGCCTCAGTTTTGCTGTTGATCTCCACTGAGCATGCAGTACCTGGTCAGGTGGGTGGGGATGTCTCGTAGTACATTTAGACAATTGTTTGTTATTTCTGTCACCTGCTGCTGGATGTCTGTCATTGGTTGTGTTGACTTGGTCCTCCCCCATACTTGAATGTGTGTGTGTCTGTGTGTGTGTGGTGCTGGGGGGGATTCGGAGTTAGGGTTTTCAACCCTAACAGCGAATTTCCTCACTTTTGTCGCTGTGGAACAACCCTAACTGATGCATTAAACGGAGTTTTTTGCCATGAATATCCTGTCTTTTTCAGAAGTATCACTCAGCATACTACATGATTTATAGTCCTAAGAATAGTGCATACATATAAAACAATGTTCCAGTATCAGAAATATTTAAACTGTTGTGGTTGCATTTACTGTCATTGTCTTAATTACTTTATTAATTGTAATTTGTCATTCTCGTTCCATGTATTAGTTTTTATGTTAAAGTGTCTTACTCATTTTGTTTGTGAGCACATATGTTAATTTAAAAATGTGCATAACTAAAAGACAATATGACATGACATGGACACTATTAGTTCATGTACTGAACAAATGGATATGCTGCTATAGTAACTTGAGATTTCATGGAGTGCTTCCACTACCAACTGAGGTGGAACCATCAAGCATGTGAACAGCGGTGGAAGAGGTTTGTTGTACTGAATACATATACTGGACCACCAGGGCTATGTTCGGGAGAGGGTTTACTGCTTACATCCCAAGAACAGGAGTTTCGGTCCACTGGACCACCAGGGCTATGTTCGGAGGTGGTTTACTGCTTACATCCCGCGAACAGGAGTTTTGGTACACTAGACCACCAGGGCTATGTTTGGGGGGCAGCTTTACTGCTTACATCCCACGAACGGGAGTTTCAGTCCACTACACCACCAGGGCTATGTTCGACAGGAGGGGGGGTTGTATTTTACACTGATACACCCTGCAATCAGCTTTTCAGTCCACTGAACCACCAGGGATGTATTCGGGGTGGTGGTTTTTAAACTAAAGCAGCCCGTGGTCAGGCTTGTGGGGGACATTTCTGCTGTTGCCCACAATAGGGCCAGTGGGGGGTGGTGTTGGGGATTGTCACTCTTTTGCCCACGATCAGGCTGCACAAGGGGCACATGGAGTGGGTTGGGTGCCAGCCACAGGTGTCAGCTGCCGTGTTGTGCCATGCAATGCAGCAGGTCACCTGTGGGTGATCGTCGAATTGAGCATTTTTTGGGGCTCAAAGTTGTGCAGGCGCAGGTTGTGGGTTGCGCCTTCACAACTCTGCACAGCCTTGCTGAATATCAGGCTGTGCAGTTTATGCATGGTTCCTCCCCCTGCAGTTCAGCATGCATTCATTTGCATTGCACTGTTACTCAGCATGTTTTCTGTGGTGGAACTGCCTCCTGCTGAATATCGCAGAATGGAGCAAGTTTTGACTTGCGCAGGCACTACTCTATTACACATGGCGCAACCCTTTGAATATCTGGACCATAAAGTATTATACTAATAGAATGAAGGCATTTGTCACACAGAGACTGGTGGCTCTCTTGAATGAGCTCCCTTGTCACTTATTTGTCTGAAATCAAAGATGCTTTTAAAACTCAGCTGGATAGACATTTTATGAAGGAAGCTAACATGACTACATAAGAGATACTGGCTGGAAACAGCTATGGCCTATTCTTTACTGTCTGGCCTCCTCCACTCCCTTGAACATTTGTATGAACCTTTCTATTAACTATCTTTATATTAGGGATTACAATACTACCACATATACCCAATGTTAAGATGATATGGTTATGACAATTGGCCCAAAAAATGTTGGGGCTTGAATGTCACACTTTATCTCTTGAATAGCAATAACACACCAAACACAAGAGAGTATAGTTCAACTATTTTTTACTATAAAAATAATTTCAATATAAAAAATTACTAACAAAAATATTTTTTTTTATAAATACAAAAATAGATTTTTACAAAATAATATATACATACACCGAAAAAAACATATAAAGTGTGTATTACATCATACACAAAATTAAAATAAAATAAAAATATTTTTTTCTTTATATTAATAAAAACATATAAAAATATATTCAAATGTTCTTTTAGTTTAGTTGAAGACTTGCGAGAGGTGTATGCACTGCTTGAGGCAATCCAGGCTGGAAACTGGATTCAATGTGGAGGCACAAAAAGAAGTGGAAACTGTTGCGCCCTCGGGGAGGAGATACTGGACCGCTATGAAGGGTGGCCAGTTTCACCCAGGGAAGCTGCAGGAACAGATGGTAGCTGTGGAGGTGAAGTACTGCTACTTGCAACAGCACCATCACCCACTGCTACGACCGGCTCAAGCACGAGGTTAACAGTCTGCTGCTGTGCATCCAAGAGAGACTGGATTTTGTCCAGCCTCTCAAGGATCACAGCATTTTCCTTCCGCAGACTGACAACCTCGCGCGTGAGCCATCTGTAGCAGCAGCAATGGCCTGTGCACCTTCGCAGTCGCCGTCGCCCTACAAAGATAAAAAACAGTTATGATGAATATATTACACAAATTCAACAATTACAACTTTGAAATATTTAACTTCAAATATTTCTTACCTAATGCAATATCAGAAATGCATTCATTAAAAAGTTATGATAATAGTTTTAAGTATGATGCAAAACTATTTAGTAACTAATTTGTCTCTCTGTCATACTTGACTATCTATATTATCTAATAAGCTCACAACATAAAAAAATGTATAGTTAGCTGTGGCTTAGAATGCTACTCTTACATTTTCTTTCACTACTCAGAAATATTCTGTATGTACATACTTTTGCATTATTGACACTATTATACCATAGAATTGAAATACATCCTCATCAAGTGTGAGAATTTTTACTTCACCATGCCTGCCTATAATGTGTAGTTATGTATTCAGTGAAATAAAAGTTCCTTGACAGTAGCAGTATAATAAAATACTTTTCATGTGTATACTATCATGATAAGTTTAATGATACTTTTAAACCAAACAGCTTTTTACCCATGTTTCAAGCTCTCAACACACATCACTACTTTAAATAATTAAGTCACTAATATAAGATGCGATGCAAAACCATGCCAGATATCGAGCCGAGCTGTGCAGAGTTGTGCAGGCGCAGCCCCAAAGCTGCGCCTGCACAACTTTGAGAAAAAATATCAAGTTGAGGGCCACCCACTAAGTGAGCTGCTGCATTGCAGGGACGCAACACAGCAGCTGCCACCTGTGGCTGCCCTCAACACTCTGTCTCATACGTCCTCAACTGTTTGTTCCCCAAATGTGTTACATTGCTTCTCAAAATGTTGAAAGAATAGGCAAAGCATGGAACACTTAATATTATTTTTAAATGAGAAGCCCACAACACTGTTAAAATGTTAGCATTTAAGTTCATAAAGTCTGCAATGTATCAAATGGATATATTTAGCATCATTTACTATAGAATTTTGCAAAAAATTTTAACACTGAATGTGTTACAAGTCCTCACAATGTGAAACAGGAAGCTTTAGTGAATTAAAATGAGTAACATTCCTCGCAATGTGGTATGCTTGAGAGATATGCACTCTACACCCCCTCATCAAGGCAATCACGGGCAGCAATGTCTGCCCCCCAACACTCATGTCTTTTGTTGCGGTGGGTTGCCAACTACATCCCACAATTGGGATTTTCAGGATATGATTGGGAGGTGGGGGGGGTTTCAATACTCAAGCCTGCAATTGGGCTTATCAGTCCACTGGATCACCAGGGATATATTCAGGAGGTAGGAGGTGTTTACATTCATTAATAGCATTGCGTTATTGGTCCACTGGACCTCCACGTCTGTGTTGAACGGGGAGACACATTGCTGCCCCCAACTGGGCTAGTGGGGGGGTATTAACAGTATGCCTGCAATCGGGCCAGTGGGGGGGGTTACGCTCTTTTGCCTGCAATTAGCCTGCACGGGGCATCCTTCCCCAATGGCTGTACCTGGTAAGGACCCAAGCGCAAGTCCTCGGGGATCACCACACCTGCATGCCAATGGGATGCAAATAGGGCCATAATCAGTTGAGAATGACCCCACCCCGTGCCTTGCCTGAATTACAACCACATGTGCATATTACCTTTTGAATATCAGGATTTTGTGACCACAAGTAAAATGCTGCAGTTTCTCAACTTGCGCTGCTGCAAGTTACACTGCACCATGCACAGTGGATGTGCTTAGGGGGTGATATTCAAAGTACTTCCTCAATACCACAACTCCTTTGAATATCACCCTGGACACACCCCTGCACAACAATTTTGCACACCAGAAGGGCTTGCGCCTATGATAGCATATAATGTTCATCTCAAAACAAATGTTTTAAATAGACATATTACCACCTTTTCTCACATACAGTCTCACAGTCATCTCCTTACACTGTCCCAAAAAGTAATTTTTCACAACAGCCACAGCATCATATAGTGACGTATTAAAAACACTGTTTTAAAGAATAGTTGCTCATTGAAAGTATGACACTGTCTGTCGCTAACCCATGCATCATTGAATTATTTAGCAATGTGATCTATGTGGCCCAATATTTAGCACAGTTTCACTACTCAGCAACTTCTTTTTCATAACACCCAACCCAGAAATACGCACCGTATAATGTAGTGGATTTTGCACCACTGCAACCTGTCATAGTACTGCATTTTAAGTAAGCAATAATGCCCGACAGGGTAGGCGGTATTGGGCAATACCGGACCGGCCAGGGGCGTAATGAGGTGGAAAGGGCAACAGTAACAGTAATGTAAGTGCACAGGCTGGTTTTCCCCAAAACCTGCATTGAAAAAGACAGTGAGTACAAATAATGTATGCAAAATAATGAGTATCGGTGCAGAAAATGAGATCTTGGAACATTATATCTCAGGAACCATATGACATAGAAAAAAAATGTAAAAGTCATATTATTTATAACTGTCCTGGCTAATTTGAATCTTAGCTCCATTAAGGGGCTGAGAAATTTTCCTACAAAAAGTCCGTATCTCGCACTGTTTCCGAGATACGGGCCCTGAAATTCGCGGTGAACGCCGTAATGTTATCCTATGGGAAAAAAAGAAAAGTTCAGAGCACCATAACTTTGCCTCCCTGTAATGTTTTTTCACCAAACAACTGAAAGGCACATCTGTGCACTGTTGGCTGTCTTCCCTCCAAATTTCAGGAAAAAAGACCAAACCGTTATTTTGCAGCAGGGCTCCAAATGATTTCTGTTAAGTGTCGGGCGCCGTAATGTTATCCTATGGGAAAAACCATCAGTTTTGGAGAGCCATAAGTTTGCCGCCATGTGATATTTTTTCACCAAACTACTGAAAGGCACATCTGTGTACTGTTGGCTGTCTTCCTTCCAAATTTCAGGAAAAAAGACCAAACCGTTATTTTGCAGCAGGGTGCCAAAGGATTCCTATAATGCTTCGGGCGCCGTAATGTTATCCTATGGGAAAAACTGTCAACTTTGGAGTGTCATAACTTTGCCGCCGTGTAATATTTTTTCAATACAACACTGAAAGGCACATCTGTGAGATGTCGGCTGCGTTCCTCAAATTTCATCCCAAAACTCCCAACGGTTATTTGCAGTGCACTGCCAAAGAATTGCTGTCATTTTCCCACAGACTAGAAAATTACTGTTGCAATTTAATGGCTTTGACAAAAAAAGTTCAACACTTTGTGAGCCACGAAAGTAATTTACTGAAAATGCTTTTTCCAGAAATTTGAAAAACATATTTTTGGGATGTTTTACCCCAAAATAAAGACATGGCTAGCATCCTCAGGGCCCGACTAGGTGAATACAAAAAGAATTACGTTGCTAGAGGGTCTCAAATTTAAATGCCAACCATTTTTCTGATCACCAACTGAAAACAAAATGGCGGATTTTCGAAAGTAACAAGCCCATCTGCGAAAGTAAAAATGCATTTGCGACACTGTCGAACTTTTTGTTAACTTTTTCCCATTGACTTATAATGGGAAACTGTTTTTTGAATAACTTTTGAACCGTTTAATATTTTTTCACAAAATCTTTGAAAGGCACATCGGGCACCCTGGCTGCACGTTCCCTGAAGATTTTGGGCCGGTCACGCAAACCGTACGACCTGTAGGCGCGACCATAGAATTCTAGAAAAGCGTAAAAGCGTGCATAGATCACACTTAATAACTCCGTAGCCATATATCTGACCAGTACAAAACTTGGCAGATCCCAAGGCCTATGGTTCTTGATCATAAATTCCAAATTTCAGGCAAATCCATCAAACGGTTGCAAAGTTATTAAGGTGCAAAGTTTTGGGGTTTAACATAGAAATGGCTCCTGAACCCTAACTATGGTAGCACTACCGTGCTACCATAATATATGTAGCAATGTATACAATATGACAGTTTTTGAAAACATTTTTAAACTGTCTATGAATTTTTGAAATAACAATGTATTTCATCAGGAACTGTGTAGTTTGAACCCTTCTACACATTTACCTCACATCTAGAGCTGGAAGATCAGAAGATCATGGGTTCTAGCCCCAGACCAGATACTTGGGTAATATCCATAATTGACACAGTAATGCAGTATGAGAAGATGCTGCAGTGGTGAGATGCTGTCTTTTGAATGAGGCATTATACCTAGGTCCCATCTGCCCATCTCTGATCACTGTTCAAGTGGAAGTAAAAGAGCCCATGTCACTTATAGAAGAAGAGAATACGATTCCACAAATTAATGACCACAGCCCAGTTTACTGTCAGTGGTTTGCTGCTAAGAGTTTGGGTCAGGATTCATCTACGAGCCCCTGTGGCTGAGGAACAAGTGCTGAACTGCACTTTGAACAGTTTGGCCCAACCACAGCAGAGCCCTGCCTGCTGCCTAGGGAACCTCTACAGGCTCCCTTGCTGCAACAGCCCAAGTTCAGGCCAGGATTCATCAACAAGTCCCTGCAGTTCAGGAACAAGCACTGAACCACATCGAGTGGTTCAGTCAAGCTGCAGTAGAGACCGCCTGTCCCCCAGGGAACCTCCACAGGCTCCCTTGCTGCAACAGACCAAGTTCTGGCCAGGATTCATCTACAAGCCTCTGCGGCTCAGGAACAAGCAACAAACTGCACCCCAAGCAGTTTGGCCAAGCCACAGCAGAGCACGCCTGCCACCCAGGGAACCTCCACAGGCTTCCTTGCTGCAACAGCCCAAGCTGGGGCCAGGATTCCTCTATGAGCCCCTGTGGGTCAAGAACAAGTGCTGAACAACACTCTGAGCAGTTTGGCCAAGCTGCAGTATAGCCTGTCTTCCGCCCAAGGAACCTCCACAGACTCCCTTGCTGCAACAGCCCAAGATGGGCCAGGATTCATCTGTGAGCCTCTACAGCTCAGGAACAAGCACAGAACCTACTCTGAGCTGTTCGGCCAAGCCACAGCAGAGCCCGCCTGCTGCCTAGGAAACCTTCACAGGCTCTCTTGTTGCAACAGCCCACTTTTGGGCTAGGATTCATCTACAAGACCCTGCGGCTCAGGAACAAATACTGAACCATACTCCAAGTGGTTTGGCCAAGCCACAGCAGATCTCACCTGCCACCCAGAGAATCTCCACAGGTATGGAGTGGCCAGCCAGAACTGTGTCACTGAACCATTTGAATTTTGGTGCCTCTGGGAAAGAAAAGCTTTCTTTTACTTATCCCTGCCAGCTCTGAGAGCAAGGGTTCCTTTAGCCACTTAGCTGTGCTAATTGTATCTCAGACTTGAATTTTTACTGGATTTTTAGCTGTTTGTAACATTAAGTATCAGTTAATGCCTATATTTTATATTTTAGTCAGTCTTTAGTCAGTTTAATTTGATTCAAAAGTAATCTATATTCGGTTAGCTTTGTTTAAGTTTCTGAGACTGCTGTTAATGAATTTAGAGATATAATATAATATAATATAATATCCCTGTTCTCAGTCCCCTGTTCTACCTGCTCTTTTAGTCCTTAACTGCTCTGCCTTCTTCCCCCTCACTCCTGTCAAATCCCACACCCTGATTGAGCTGCACAAAGATTTGCAGGCTTATAACTGATCTCCCCTTCCCCCTCAGGCTCCCTTACTGTAACAGCCCAAGTTCAGGCCAGGATTCATCTATGAGCCCTTGTGGCTCAGGAACAAGTGCCTAACCACACTCCGAGAGGTTTGGTCAAGCCGTAGCAGAGCCCACCTGCCACCCAGGGAAACAGAGCGGCCAGCCAGACCTTCACCACTGAACCTTTTGAATTTTGGCACCTCCTGGAAAAAAAGATGACTATTGGCCCTGCCAGCTCTGAGAGCGAAGGTTCCTTTAGCCACTTAGATGTGCAAATTGTATCTCAGACATGAATTTTCACCCCGACACTCTTTTAAATAGGCTTTTTCAACATCTCAGACTCCACCTCCTTCCCTTCCTAACATCCACTGGTGGCATTGCAGGCAGCATCCAACCCTTCTTAAAGCGCCTGTCTCTATGCAACCCTGATCAAGACCATACACTAACTGATCATCACCTTCTCCCCCCCAACACCACTGCAACTGTCATGCTCTATGTTGGCTCAAAGTGTGTGCTGTGTTAGCAACACTTGATTGTAGCCTGAACTGCACAATGAGTTCACTTCTAACCCTATGTACTCTCCTGATAGAGTTATCCTCTAACCAGGCATGAGGAATGCATCATTGCACAGATCAGTGCATGCAGCACCCAGGGTGACAAAACCTAGGCCTGTTTCACCAGCAACATTCGCAAGGTAGGTACATGACATGCATGTGGTAGCTGACACCAGGTGGCAACCACTAGCTGTGATAGTACCACAAGGTGGCGACACAAGGCTGCATGTACACAATGGACACATACCTACAGTAGACATGTGGCAACACAACACTAACAACGAACATGTGTCTGTACCCCCTGCAGGAAATCAACTGGTGCAGCCTGAAGAAAATGCCATAGCCATGCAGATGTCTGCGGGAAGGCAGCAACAAATATCTGATAGTGACACTGATGAGGACCAACAGCAATCCAGTGACAGTGACACCAATGGGAGCCAAAAGCAATGGAGTGATAGTGACACTGATGGGGACCAACAACAAGCAAGTGACAGGGATACTGATAGGGAGTCAATAGAGGGCTCCAGCAACACGGGACAAAACTGCAGCAGGCACAATGGTAAATGGTTGACAAACACCCATAGACAGTAAGCAGTAGACACAGTGAGGAATACACACCTGAAAAGACGCAGGCCGCCAGTACACACACCACCAGTGAGGGTGAGGAACCAGCACAGGAAGACAACAGATAGGTCAGTGGTGGTGCAGCAGCTGCAGAGCATCCAGTGATAATACGACTGCCACACTGGATTCAGACTCTACCAAAGACCTGAGCCTTTACTTCCAGGACATCATGTTCACCAGGGAAGCTGCACCGCGGGAGATAGTGGGTATCCAAAACAGTATACAGGAGCACACCACTGCCACAGTGGCCCACATGAGCAAGTTGCAGGTGTCAGTGATGGACATCCACTCCACTGTAATAACTGGGATACAAAAGGGGCAGGCCATCATGCACACATGTAGCAGTCCTGCAAGATATAAGCCTGCATGCCCAGCAGCAGACAGATGCCATTGAGAGGCAGATAAGCATCCTGGAATGCAACATAGCACTGCAGGCAAGACAGACAGAGGCCAGCACTGCAATGTCATCTGCACTGCAGGATATTGCACACTGCATGAGTCAGAATGTGGGTCACACAACACAGGTCCCACATGCAGATGTGGAACACACTGGGAGGAAGAAGAGATGGGATTCAAGACCTGGACAGCATGGGCCACAGCACAACACAGTTGAGACATGATGTGAGCACTCCAGAGTTAGCCAAATGGCAGTGGAGCAGGCCAATAGGGGACAGAAAGCAGCACATCATGCACTATGCACCATACCTCAGATAGGCACTGTGCCGCAGATGGATGTTGCAAGCAGTGCAGGCCAACACACAACAGAAGCAGGTGACACAGGCTGCCCGCAAATGGATGAACAGCCACCACAGCAGCTGGACGACTCTGCTACAGAACAGACACAGGTGGCCCACATAGACAACAAGGCAATGTCATAGGAACACAAGGAAGATGCTGGGCAGTGTGGTATGGCAACCGAGGTACACACACCTCATGCAGGCAGCAGTGTGTGGGACGTGGAGCACGTACCTGACATGATGCTGAGGTTCAAGGGTGAAGATGCGTATGGAGAGGCCGATGTGGACGGGCAACAGAGATACAAGATTCAAGCTGCGCAACAGGCAGACAAGGGAAGTGATCAGGTCATGGGCACGCTGGACACAACAATGCAGGTCATACCCTAAATGACCACACTGTCTGCTACTGAACAGGGGTCAGCACAAATGGAGACCAGCAGGTGTAGGGACCACAAGAGGAGGGCCGCCGGCGCAGTCGGCATGGACAGAGAGGAGTCCTCAACAAACCATATGAACACCACTGCTGAAACCGTGGCACAGACTACACAGCCGGTGACATGTACCGGACAGGACAAGAAAAACACCCTTGGGGCAGGCACAGATGCTGCAAAACATCAATCAGACAATGTGGCCACATGACACCGGTCACAGAAGCAAATGGTAGATGCACAGCAGACATCCACAGGGACACATGCCAACAGTGGAGACCAGCAGAAAGCAGCCAGCACATGGATGTCCCAAGTGAAAACCGGCAGTGGAGCAGGCCACAGATAACTACATCCCCTCCACTACATAGAGATATAAACGTACAAACAGACAGAGCCAGCAGAAGAATAACATCTGATCCATCGGGTTGCCCAGCATGTGATGCAGGGTATGGCCAGACATGTCACAACGACAACCCTGGCCACCTCCCAAAAGCACCTCCCACATCCCCCCACCCATGTACCATGTGTACTCAATGTGTATGTACCATGCCCTAAGGACTGCAGCCATCGCGCATGTCCATACCACCCCCCAAGGCAGTCCAATCCAGGCAGGCACCACCCCCTCCATAAAGGACTGCAGCCTACAACCTGTCAGAAACCTCACCACAGCATTTGCACTCTGTGGCCCCAAGTGGTGCCTGTGACATGCAATTAAAACAGCTCCCTCTCACTCTGGAACCACCCTCCCCTGTACTACCCATACCTGGTTTCCTGGCACATATGTGCTGCAGCATGGACAATGTGGCATTGAACCATGTAGTCATATCCCTGCCAACATTCACCCTGCCAGGGGCTTACACACCATCAACCACAACCCTTTGTGTTTTACAGGTCAATCGGTGTGCAGCCCACATTACCATATATGTTCCCACCCCTTGAACAACCATTGTCAGCTGCAATACTGTGTAGTACACCTGTGAAGGCCATGACACAGTACAGGTATGTGATGTCCTCTGCCTGGCCTGTGTCGATGTGTCACATGCCACACCAAATGACATGATCAGTGTTGTGCAACACAATCTACCACCCACACTATCATGGTGTATCCCAAACACTCCAGTGGCAGCACTCCCAATTCCAGTGTTATATTGAAAGGAACATGCAATGTCCCTGCCACAGTCCCCACCATCACGGGAAGCACACAGGGGTGCCATCTGACTGCCCTTGGTTGATCAACCACCTTCAGAGCCTACAGCTCCCCATCCCATCCCATGTTATCCTACATATACCCAACAATGCATGGACCCACCACAGGTGTAGCAATGTAGAATGCTACACACCTGCATGTCCAAACTGTGGGGTTCCACCTTGTCAAGTGGTGGTTTGGCTTACCCCCAGTGGCATGCGACTGTGAAACTAAGAGGATCCCAGTTACAGGTAGCATACCTAGTCATATGTCATAGAGGTGCCCTGAGAGTGCAACCCACACAATGTCACATGTGCGTATGGTGGTGCATGGTGCCACTGCGACATGCACAGCATGAGGCACGTGGTACATTACCACACATGTGCGGACAGGTGAACACAGTGTCAGGTAGGAACACATGTGGCTAACAATGAACCACACACTCCCAAGTCACTGGGACAGGCACGCATCTGTGTAAAGGAAACAGACAAGGTAATAACAGTTATTGGGGTGACTCTTCTACCCCATGCAACTGAATCCCATAACACACATGGTCAAAACAAAACTACTTCCCTTTCAAGAATAGAGAATGAGCTATTGATTAATCCTGCAGTCAAACCTCTGGTCCTGGTGTCACGTTAAATGTATTCATGTGGCCTGTGCCAATGGATTACAGAACTCCCCAGTTCTTCTAAACATGCTCATAATCCCAGGAAAAATGGCAAAAATAAAATGAGTACCTACATAAACTCACAGACCTTAAAATACCTAAAATATCAAGCAGTAAGGTTGGCCTGGTTATCTTTAATGTTGTGAGGTAACATTCACCCCAGCCCTGGTCCTACACCTATGCTAGGAACTTTGATTACTCTAAAGAAGTCAGGTGTATTAATGATCACTTCCATTAATATCTGCAGCTTGCTGGCCAAATATGACTCTCTACAGGTCTAGATAGCGCAACATAAACCAGATGTCCTATCTGTTGTAGAAACCTGGCTCACCCCGAGATCTCCTGACCTGGCAATCCAGTTCGAAGGGTACACCTCATTTAGGCTGGATAGAGCTAGTAAGGAAGGGGGAGGTTGTGTCATCTATATTAGGGACACTCTCCAGGGCAGAGCACTCCTGCACCCAACCAATGGTTGTAACACTCAATTTACTTGCAGTGAAGCTACAACTAGGAACAAATGGAAAGTGCCTCACACTAATATATGTGTATATCCCACCCAAAGAGCAGGTCACAGGATTTAAACATACCCTTGTCTACCTCATGAAACTCTGACACAACTTGGAGGTGCTAATGGTTGGGGATTTCAGCATCAATTGGTATCCCCTGAGACAGCACCCTATAAAGATGTCTTCTCAGCCATCAATATGTCACAACTAGTGGAATCCCCCACCTGGATAAATTATCGGACTGGCACCAGCACACTGATAGATTGTCTAATAACCAACCAGCCAGAAAGAATAACCAGCACACTTGTTCTACCAGATGCAATCAGTGACCATTCCCTAGTCCTCTGTACCTGGATGAATAGGACACCCATAACTCTCCCAAAAACATTCACCTCCAGAGTGTTAAAAAAGGGCAACTTGCCTCCCTCAAAATGCTCCTCAGCCAACAAGACTGGTCAGTAATTAAAGATGCTAATGATGTCAACACTGTGCTAGAGATCTTTGTGAGAATCTTTAATGCAGCATGCGACAGTTATGTCCCTTATAAAAAAAATAAAAAAAAAGGAAAATTAATGGCTCATGTAAATCCTGGGTCTCACCACTGCTTATTGTGCAGATGAAGGAAAGGGACAATTTGTGGCACAGGGCAAAAAGCACAGGGTCTCACATTGTCATCCAAATATATAAAGCTGCCCGCAATAAATGTACAAGTGACATCCGAAAAGCTAAACATCTCCACTTCAAAAACAAACTAAACAGCTCCTGGGTGGACAGCAGAAAATTCTGGGAAAATATCAAATCCCTCACAGGTAATGCTAGCAAAACACCTCCCACAATACCAAATGTATACAGAAACATTACCCAGGACCCTAACGAAATTGCCAGTTCCTTCAATAAGTATTCATGGACCTTACTAGAGTGCTTCCCCTGGGCTTCTTAGCACCCCAAAATGATAATACCTATGGGAACAAAGTAAACTAGCCTGTACTCACAACTGCCCCCTTCTACCTTAAGATAATCACCATGACAGAAGCAAAAAATATCTTATGCAAATTCTCAGAAAAATGAGAATCAGTGGTGACTCTGATGTCAAGTTTGTTGAGCTCACCCTTGGGGAACTCCTGTACCCACTAACTAGCATCCATAATCTATCATTCATCACCGGTCTGGAAAGCGGCAGTGGTCACTCCAATTTTCAAAAGTGGAGACAGGGCTAGCCTTTCCAACTATCGGCCAATTTCAATTCTCCCCCACTCTTGAAAGTCCTAGAGAAGATTGTCTATGATCAAACTGTAGACTATCTTGACAAGTACTTGATTCAATGTCAGCAACAGCATGGATTAAGGAAACAGCACAGCACAGCAACAGCACTCGTGGAGTTCACCTGCTACATCCATGAGGAACTTGCCCCGGGGCACTTGGTGGTGGCTACGTACATTGACCTCATCAAGGCTGTTGATATGGTTAATCGTGAGTTGCTACTTAGCCATCTGATCCACATTGGGCTATCCCCTGAATCTGTAGGCTGGTTCCAGAGCTACCTCGCTGGGTGAGTACAGCAAGTAAAAATACATGATGTTCTCTCAGATCATCGAAATGTCACCACAGGTGTTCCTCAAGGGTCAGTACTGGGTCCACTGTTGTTTAACCATTTCCTGAATGACCTCCTTAAAGTATGTCTCAACAAAGTTCTTTTGTATGCAGATCATGCTGTGCTGTACACCAGTCACACCAATCCAGAAGTCCTTGGAAAAACAGATGCTGGCCAACATCACTGCTGTGGAGGCCTGGTTCCTCAGTTCCAAGCGCCTGCTAAATTACAAAAAAACAAAGACTATGCTGTTTGCCTCTGCGTAAAACTGGCATAAGTCATACACCCTCAAGATCCTAAAAAACTGCAATGCTGAGCTTAAAATGGTAAATAGTTTTAAGTATCTTGGGATAACTTTGGACTACTCACTCTCATTTGGGCTACACATTGACCAGGTAGCCAAGGCAGCTAACTCGAGAATAGGCCAACTATATCGGCACAGACACTGTCTTACTGAGAATGCCATCAAACTTACGGTAAACAGCTTAGTACTGTCTATTATAGATTATGGACTGGTAGTCTATGGGTCGGGAACTAATACGACTCTCAAAAGAATAAAGGTTGTCCTAAATAAAGCCTGTAGGCTTGTCTGAGATGCCCACTGGTTAACCCATACATGCCAGCTCTAATCGCGCTTCAGTTGGCTCAGTCTTAATAGCAGGATCCAATTTCAGGTGTGCCTGTTTGCAAAGAAGGCCTCTCTAGGCCTCACACCCCAGGGGTCCAGGGCCTTATCTGCCCTTACACCAAACCCATGCTAACCAGGGGTACAAGCAATGCAGCACTACAAGTCCCCTTGCACCGCACTATACAAGGGCAATGGACATTTGGCTACAGAGCCCCCTCGTAGCTAAATACTCTCAACAAAGACCTGCAGATAGAATCTAAACTTGGACCTTTCAAGTCTAAACTGCGGGCTCATCTTGTCAAAAATAGCATGTGCTGTTGTGACAATTAGTCTATCACCTGCCTCATAAAAGTACTACTGTTCTACCTTTACGCTTACTCATAACCCCTCCCTCTGATCTCTCTTGCCAGCACTTCAGCACATCTACTGCCTCGCCCTCCTTCCCTCCTGGTCTCTACCAAACTTTCCTTAGTTGGGGCAACCAATTCTTCTGTTCCAGACAAAGCCCATTGGGCTGCTCCAATAAATCCCTCTCGCCATACTTCTGCCAACCTATCCTGCTCCTACTGCTACCTTACGACACACACTCTGTCTTCTAAACTTATGCTCTCCTCCCCAGCTCTCTTTCTGCTTCTTCTCCCTCCCCTCCTTTATCTTTTGATGCTAGTTTTAATGGAAATTTACAGTATTGTAAGGTTGTTTTCTATGTATCATTGTAACATAAGCCTGTTCTTTGACACTGTATTTACTGTTCTTTGTATTGTGTTTAATGTTTACTGTTATCTTGTATGTATTCCAACGACATGGAACCTCTGTAAAGGAACTGTCAGCTCAAAGGTATTAATCCAAGATAGCAATAATTAAATAAATAAAAAAACAAAAGATAAACCAGTGATCATTGAGACTCATAATATTAAACATTTGGATGTGGAGGTCTTAAATGAGGCACTGAGTAGGCAACAGTGGTCCTTTTTAGACTCAGCTATGGATATTAACTTAGCTCTTAAAGATCTGTCTGGAAGTGCTTGATATGGTGTGTGATAAATTGTTACCCTTAAACACAGAAACATAGACGCTGACGGCAGACAAGGACCGCAAGGCCCATCCAGTCTGCCCATTTCTTTTTCTACCTTATGAATGTGCTATCGGCCTTTGCTCTGTCAATGGCCTATATATTCATACTCATCTGTACTGCTCCCTTATGCCTATCCCATGCCTGTTTGAAGCCTTGCACTGTATTCATATCCACCACTTCCTGAGGTAGGCCGTTCCATGCATCCACCACCCTTTCCATGAAAAAGAACTTCCTCACATTACCCCTTACTCGGCCTTCCTCTAATCTCATGCTGTGTCCTCTTGTCCTGCTATTTTGCTTATATTGAAACATGTTGGACTCTTTCACCTTGTTAATACCCTTAGGGTGTTTGAATGTTTTGATCATATCACCTCTCTCCCTTTGCTCTAGGGTATACATATTGAGCTCCATTAATCTGTCCTCATATGTTTTCTGATGCAGTTCCTCTACCATTTTGATTGCTCTTCTCTGGACTGCCTCAATTTGGTTAATGTCCTTGTGAAGGTGTGGCCTCCAGTACTGCAGGTAGTACTCCAGATGGGGCCTAACCAGTGTCTTGTAAAGAGGGATTATTACCTCCCTCTTACAACTTGTGATACCCCTACTAATACACCCCAACATCCCCCTAGCCTTACCTACTGCTTTAGTGGTCTGGTTGGATGATTTCAGGTCATCTGTGATGATAATGCCCAAGTCTCTTTCTTCTATTGTGACTGCCAGCAACTCCCCTCCCAGTCTATAGGTGGCTTCAGGGTTTCTCTTCCCTATGTGCATGATCTTGCACTTCTTTGCGTTAAACCTCAGTTGTCACTCTTCTGACCATTTTGCCAGTTTATCCAGATCTCTTCTCATTCTGCCCACCCTATCTGGATCATCTACTCTGTTGCAGATCTTGGTGTCATCTTTAAACAGACAAACCTTACCCTCCAGTCCATCTGCAATGTCACTGATGAAGATATTGAAGAGGATTGGCCCCAGGACTGATCCCTAAGGTACCCCACTTGTGATTTGCATCTCTTCTGACTGTATACTGTTTACTACCATTCTCAGTTTTCTGCCCATCAACCAGTTTGCCACCCAGTTGACCAACTTCTGACCCACCCCAAGCCTACCCAGCTTATTAATCAATCTTCTATGTGGAACAGTATTGAAAGCTTTGCTGAAGTCAAGGTAGGTGACATCAACTGCTCCTCCTTGGCCCACCACTCTGGTTACCCAGTCAAAGAAATCTATGATATTAGTTTGACAGGACCTTCCTGTTGTAAACTTATGCAGTCTTGGATCCTGTGCTCCTATGGATTCCAGCTATTGTACTATTTTCTCCTTAAGGAGTACCTCCATAATCTTGCTCACTATTGAGGTAAGACTGACTGGTCTGTAGTTCTCTGCCTCCTCGCTGCTAACACTCTTGTGGAGCGGGATCACATGAGCCCTTCTCCAGTCTTCTGGGACCTCTCCTGTGCTCAGAGAATGTTTTTTAGACTAATAAGTGTAAATGGATCACCTCTGATATTTAGATGAAACTGAAAGAAAAAAAAAAAATGGGTTGAGTTGGTTGAGTTTTTAATGACTTGAAATAATGGGCCTGATTCTCAAAACAGCCTTAAAGCAGCGCATGGTGCCTGAATGCATCATACATCCATGCAGTTTGCATCAATGCCCATGTGACAAATTTAGACAGATAGCCCTGTGAATTAAACGTAGTTTGTATGACACAAGGACACATGGTACTCGAGATAAACAGCGCATGCAGGCCACACAGTACATGCAGCATCTGCAAGCAAGGACAGCAAAATGGCTGATCCACAGAGGATGCAGCAGGGACATAGGACGCAGGGAGGATAGACCTCACAGTGAACCACAAGGGGAAAACCAAGACATGCCAGGAAGAAAAATGTCACAGACCTAGAGACAGACTTCCTCATGGAGGTGATAGAGGCCAAGGTAGGTGGTAAGGGGGAGGCATATTGCAGAGGAGTACGGTGTGTAGTGTGGCAGTGGATGTGACATGTATGTGCCACCCAACAGACAGACCTGCTACTGTCCGGGGAGGGGACCCAAATTATGGAAATAGTGGCAGGAAGCATGGGAAGAAGTTGCCAAAAAAGTCAATGCAGTCGCCCCATGCAAGAGCAGCATAAGGGAGCACCAGAAGCACCACAATGACTTGAAACATCAGACCAATGAAAAGGCCACCCACAATAAACCATGCACTATGGGAACAGGCGGAGGCCCCACCCAAACACATCCTCTCACCAGACATGAGGAATGCGTCATTGCACGGATCAGTGCTTGCAGCACCCAGGGTGACAAAACCTAGGCCTGTTTCACCAGCAACATTCGCAAGGTAGGTATATGACATGCATGTGGTGGCTGACACCAGGTGGCAACCACTAGCTGTGATACTACTACAAGGTGGTGACACGGGGCTGCATGTACATACTGGACACATACCTACAGTAGACATGTGACAACACAGTACTAACACCGCACATGTGTCTGTACCCCCTGCAGGAAATCAACTGGTGCAGCCTGAAGCACATGCCATAGCCATGCAGATGTCTGTGGGAAAGCAGCAACAAACATCTGATAGTGACACAGATGGGGACCAACAGCAAACCACGGACAATGACACTGATGGGGACCAACAGCAATCCAGTGACAGTGACACCAATGGGAGCCAAGAGCAATGGAGTGATTGTGACACTGATGGGGACCAACAGCAAGCAAGTGACAGTGATACTGATGGGGAGTCAATAGAGGGCTCCAGCAACACAGGGGACAAAACTGCAGCAGGCACAATGGTAAATGGCTGACAAACACCCACAGGCTGAGCAGTAGACACAGTGAGGAACACACACCTGAAAAGACACAGGCTGCCAGTACACACACTACCAGTGAGGGTGATGAGCCAGCACAGGAAGACAACAGATAGGTCAGTGGTGGTGCAGCAGCTGCAGAGCATCCAGTGACAATACGACTGCCACTGGACTCAGACTCTGCCAAAGACCTGAGCCTTTACTTCCAGGACATCATGTTCACCAGGGAGGCTGCACTGCGGGAGCTAGCGGGTATCCAAAACAGTATACAGGAGCAGACCACTGCCACAGTGGCCCTCATGAGCAAGCTGCAGGTGTCAGTGATGGTCATCCACTCCACTGTAATAACTGGGATACAAAAGGGGCAGGCCATCATGCACACATGTAGCAGTCCTGCAAGATATAAGCCTGCATGCCCAGCAGCAGACAGATGCCATTGAGAGGCAGATAAGCATCCTGGAATGCAACATAGCACTGCAGGCAAGACAGACAGAGGCCAGCACTGCAATGCCATCTGCACTGCAGGATATTGCACACTGCATGAGTCAGAATGTGGGTCACACAACACAGGTCCCACGTACAGATGTGGAACACACTGGGAGGGAGGAGAGATGGGATTCAAGACCTGGACAGCATGGGCCACAGCACAACACAGTCGACACATGGTGTGAGCCACCCAGAGGTAGCCAAATGGCAGTGGAGCAGGACAATAGGGGACAGGAAGCAGCACAGCATGCACTATGCACCATACCCCAGATAGGCACTGTGCCGCAGATGGATGTTGCAAGCAGTGCAGGCCAACACACAACAGAAGCAGGTGACACAGGCTGCCCGCAAATGGATGAACAGCCACCACAGCAGCTGGAAGACACTGCCACAGAACAGACACAGGTGGCCCACATAGACAACATGGCAATGTCATAGGAACACAAGGAAGATACTGGGCAGTGTGGTATGGCAACCGAGGTACACACACCTCATGCGGGCAGCAGTGTGTGGGACGTGGAGCACATTCCTGACAACATGCTGAGGCTCAAGGGTGAAGATGCTTGTGGAGAGGCCGGTGTGGATGGGCAACAGAGATACAAGATTCAAGCTGCGCAACAGGCAGACAAGGGAAGTGATCAGGGCATGGGCACGCTGGACACAACAGTGCAGGTCATACCCTAAGTGACCACACTGTCTGCTACTAAACAGGGGCCAGCACAAATGGAGATGAGCAGGTGTAAGGGCCACAAGAGGAGGACAGCCGATGCAGTCGGCATGGACAGGGAGGAGTCCTCAACAAACCATATGAACACCACTGCTGAAACTGTGGCACAGACTGCACAGCCGGTGACATGTACCAGACAGGACAAGGACAACACCCTTGGGGCAGGCACAGATGCTGCAAAACATCAATCAGACAATGTGGCCACATCACACCAGTCACAGATGCAAATGGTAGATGCACAGCAGACATCCACAGGTGCACATGCCAACAGTGGAGACCAGCAGAATGTAGAGCATATCAGCAATGTGCAAAAGCAGCCAGCACATGGATGTCCCAAGTGAAAACCGGCAGTGGAGCAGGCCACACATAACTACATCCCCATCACTACGTAGAGATATGAACATACGAACAGACAGAGCCAGCAGAATAATAACACCTGGTCCATCGGGCTGCCCAGCATGTGATGCAGGGTATGGCCAGACATGTCTCAACGACGACCCTGGCCACCTCCTAAAAGCACCTCCCACATCCCCCCACCCATGTACCATGTGTCTCCTATGTGTATGTACCATGCCCTAAGGACTGCAGCCATTGCTAATGTCCATACCACCCCCCCAAGGCAGCCCAATCCAGGCGGGCACCACCCCATCCATATAGGACTGCAGCCTACAACCTGTCAGAAACCTCACCACAGCATGTGTGCTCTAAGGCCCCAAGTGGTGCCTGTGACACACAATTAAAACAGCCCCCTCCCACTCTGGAACCATCTGTCTGCAACTGCATGACACTAACATATCACATCACTGGCAACACACATCCAGTGTGTACAGACCCAGGGCCAACAGACATCTAAAAGAGAAAGTATCCTATAGCCCCTGATCATAATGGCCATACACTTCTGGACCACCTAGAATGCCTATGTCCTGTGTAAGGTCTGCATGCCAGCACGCCAACCCATAGTCACAATGTGTCCCAACCAATTGCCTGTACAATGGTAGTGCCACCACGCACTACCTATTACTGAGTCCCCTAGCAATACTCACCAGCATCCTGTCAGCCAGCACCACTACCCAGTCACACTGAGGGTGTGTGTGTGTCAGGTCACACATTGTCAATGCCCCTAGACTCATATCATGGTTGAATGAAGGTACCGGTACCAGTACCCTTCCCCTTAACTACCCGCACCTGGTGTCCTGGCACGTATGTGCTGCACAATGGATAATGTGGCATTGAACCATGTAGCCATATCCCTGCCAACAATCACCCTGCCAGGGGCCTACACACCATCAACCACAACCCTTTGTGTTTCACAAGTCAACCGGTGTGCATCCCACATTATCATATATGTTCCCACCCCTTGAACAACCATTGTCAGCTGCAATACTGTGTAGTACACCTGTGAAGGCCATGACACAGTACAGGTATGTGATGTCCTCTGCCTGGCCTGTGTCGATGTGTCACATGCCACACTAAATGACATGATCAGTGTGGCGCAACACAATCTGCCACCCACACTATCATGGTGTATCCCAAACACTCCAGTGGCAGCACTCCCAATTGCAGTGTTATATTGAAAGGGACATGCAATGTCCCTGCCACAGTCCCCACCCTCATGGGAAACACATGGGGTGCCATCTGACTGCCCATGGGTGGTCAACCACCTTCAGGACCTACAGCCCCCCATCCCATCCCATGTTTTCCTACATATACCCAACAATGCATGGACCCACCACAGGTGTAGCAATGTAGAATGCTACACACCTGCAGGTCCAAACTGTGGGGTTCCACCTTGTCAAGTGGTGGTTTGGCTTACCCCCCAGTGGCATGCCACTGTGAAACTAAGAGGATCCCAGTTACAGGTAGCATACCTAGTCATATGTCATAGAGGTGCCCTGAGAGTGCAACCCACACAATGTCACATGTGTGTATGGTGGTGCATGGTGCCACTGCGACATGCACAGCATGAGGCATGTGGTACATTACCACACATGTGCGGACAGGTGCACACAGTGTCAGGTAGGAACACATGTGGCTAACAATGAACTGCACACTCCCAAGTCACTGGGACAGGCATGCATGTGTGTAAAGGAAAACAGACAAGGTAATAACAGAAAAAACATATGTATTAACAAGAGTAACAAACAACAAAAAGTGGAATGAAAAATGGAATAATTGTAAAACATGGAACAACTGTGAAACATGGAACAACAGTATAATAACACACAACAATGTAGGACCCCAACAATTCCCATCTAAGGGCACACAGTGTGTCGTCAACAGTCACTAGTCCACATTGGGTGCCATGGGTGCTGTGGATGGTTATACCTGTCATTGTCTGGCAATACAGTCAAGGTATGCTAACAGGTCCTGAATGTGGGACTGTACCATGCTAAAATGCCAGGAGAGTGGCCTTAGGCACATGCTGAGTCCCTGTGTAAACACACATAGGTCCGGACTGTGTGGTGCACCTTCTGTGACCTCCATGACTGTATGTGCCTGTAGTGCATCTTCCCCATCCACCTGCTGACTAGCATCCTGGCCGTCGTCATCCACTGGTGCCGCAAGCATTGAACCACCCTCATCCTTACCATTGGTGGCCTCCTCCACCTAAGCCTGCTGCCCCTCCATGTCCACCGCACCCATATCATGTGACTCCTCCATGTCTGACTGGTCCACAGCAGCTCCATCATCTTCTGGTGGTGGCACTTGTGGCTGTACTACAGGTCCTTGGTCAGTGTCCAGGGTCTTGTCTTGTTCCTCATGATGTGCTTCCTGTGCAGTGGCCTGCATGGCCTCTGTCAGTCTTCTTGTCCTTACAGCATGTACCCTGGCCTCAGCCCTCTTGTGGCAATGCATGGCCCTCTCCAGGGCATGCCATCTTGCATCACGGCCTGGCTGTCCTCTATGTGCACCACCAACAGCACCTGCAACACAAAGTACAGGGCTGTGAGGTATTGCACAGCATGGTGGCACATCCATGTCAACATGACATGTGGCACAGACTGCTCCCTCAATAAGTTGCACGACATGGACATGGCTTGCTACCCTGTGGTACATATGTGTCAGGCAATGTCAGGGGATTGTTAGCCATGGCATCATGGTGGTGTACACAGTGCATGTAGCACATCACCATTGTGCCCACATGGAGTACAGTGTTGCCACTGCTGCTGTGTGCCAGTGTGTGTGCTGCAGCATGTGCTGACACTCTGTTGCCTCAAGTATAACACCTTGCAAGGTGTGTGTTACCAACGGTACATTGCATGCACATTCCCGTGCTGGCTCTGGTGTGTGTCCAGCTGTGGCAGTGCTGTGCCTATTGCCTGACATTGCACTGTGTACCCTCTGTCTGCCAACCTAGCTATCTTGCCTGCATGAGACCATGTGTGTGCATACACAACATGGGCATTAGGACATGTGGCCTGGACGCATGTCAAGGGGTGTTGTTGGCCTCTGCTTTGTGTGAAGGGTCACAAGTGGCCTGTGCCCAGATGCACACACAGCTACTGCAGTCATGTACATTATACTGGGATGTGTACTGCTGCAGACACACCTGCCTGGTACTGCAGCAACCATTGTGCAGTGTCTGTGCCCATTGGCATATCCGGGCCCACAATGTATGGTGGTTATCCCATTGCATGCATGCCTGACAGCATAATGACTCACCTGTGCACCTTAGGCCTGGTTGCCCATTCCTCTTTGCCATGGCCTCAGCATCCTGTTTGAGTTGTGTGGGCCTCCTGTCACCTAGCCTAGCTTGCTCTTTCCCATTGGAGACATAATTGTGGGAACACGCATCAGTACACATATAGTTGTGCCAGCAGTGCAATGTGTTGATGCGTGGCACTGCATTGTGTGTTGCTGTACATACCTGTCTGTCTGGGGCATCCTTCATGCATCTGCTCATCTGCGTCATGTGCCATGGTCCTTAGGTGTGTTAGGAGAGGGGTCTCCTTCCAGGCAAGGTCATTCCACCTATGCTTGAATTGCCGCATGGTCCTATGGATGCCTGACACCACTTGCATCCTTGCACATATTGTTGATCATACCCTCTCCTTCAGTGTGGGAGTGGACCTCTGTCTCCTCTGTGGGAACAGGACTCTGGACCACTGCACCACTAGACTTATGAGTATCAATGTCTCATCATCACTGACGTTGAGTGATCTGTTCCACCGTGACATATCTGTAGTGTACAATGTCTGGGATGCTGAAGGGTTTTAACATGGCTCCTACACCTGCTAGTAGTTGGTAGTGTTCTAGGTTGCTGTAGCAGTGTTGTTTTAAGCCATCAGCATGTGCCTCTGCATCTGTGGTCCATGGAGTGGCACGTGGCCCTGTATATCCTGGATATACGTGCAATGCAAGCAGCAACACACTTTTCTCGATGCAACGTGTGAGCGGCCACAATATTTCCCCAGACGCAACATGCAGCACTGTTGCTGTTCATCACACGGTGCATTACAGTGGCTACGTCAAAGTCCAGTGCCCAACACACGTTGCTTTAGGAGCACTATAATGGCAATTGAAACTGACCTGCATTGGGACTGGGGTGGTTGTGCTGCAGGCAGCTGTTCTTCAGTGTGTCTAAGCCTGCAGCATGTGTCTGTTCATCTATGGGCACATGGACCTATACCTGACCAGTGTGAGTCAGGCATGGCCTCCTACATGACACAACATGTTCTGCCACGTAGTGTGCATCATGAACTGTGCTCCGCATGTGTGGCGATTGGTGGTCAATGCATGCTGCGTTTGGTCCAGGTAATGTGGACAGTCAGAGCACTCTGTTTGAGGGGGGGTTTCTGTACATGTGTGTCCCCTACTCCCTGGTTGCTAGTGTTCCCTCTCCCCAGCCATTCACCAGCTGCATAGGTTCCTTAACACACAAGTGGTGACTGTGCCTCCCACCCTACCCACTGGTCAGTGATCACCACACCATGTTTGTATGTGACCCCCCTGGTGCATATTGGTCCACCCCCCCGTTGGTCACCAATCACCTCACCATGTATGATACAGGATCCCCCTGGTGGATAGTGATCCCTCCCCCCACCTAAGCACCATCCTGCCCTGTGTAGACACCCCATTCCAATGCTAGGTATGGCAAATACATCCGTGTCCTGGTGGTGGTCAGCAGAACACCACCCTCCCTAGCCCTGATCCCCACACAGCCCCTGCTGTGCTCCTTCAGTCCCTGGTGGTCTAGTGCACCCCCTTTCCCCCACCCCAGTGGGCAGGGTCCTACCACCATGCTCCCACCAGATCTCACACTCGAGCGGATGACCAGTGCAGCCCTCCACTCACCCCCATGGCTGGCTGCACACTGAGCCTTCAATGAATGTGAGTGTGCTCCTACATGCATGCACCTATCCACTGACAGCCCAGAGGGTGGCCGGCTGTGGAGGTGAGTGGAGGGCTGTACTGGTCATACATTTGGATGTGGGATTCGGGTGGGATTATAGGACACTGCCCACAGGGGTTGCGGGGGTGCACTAGACCACCAGGGACTGTAGGGGAATGGCAGGGACTGTCTGGGGATTGGGGATAGGGAGGGTGGCATTCCGCTGACACTACCAGAACACAGATGTATTTGCCATACCTGTCATTGGAATGGAGTATTTGCACAGGTGGGCCGGTGCTGAGGTGGGGGCAGGGACCACTATCCACCACGGGGGACCTGTATCATACATGGTTTGGTAATTGATGACCGGCAAAGAGATGGGGGCATAGTCACCAGGTATGTGCTATTGAATGTCTGCAACCAGGGAATGGGTGGGTGGAAGGACCACTAGGCATTAGGTGGGTCATATATCAAACATGGTGTTATGTTGCCGACTAGGGTGGGGGGGTTTGTGCACCATGTATGGATGCTGTTATTCAGTATGCAGCCAGTGATCAGTTGGGGGGGCTGCTAGCCACCATGGCATTACTTTGTCACAAATTGGGCAGTAATGGACTACCGGGGGGCTCTATACACTACAGGGCTGTGGGGATAGGGTCATAGAGACAGTGTCTCACAGGCTGCAGCATGCAATATGTTGCTTTATTTCTGCCCAAGTACCCTCATCCTGGAAACACACTGTAGTTCTTCATCTCCCCAAGGGTGGTGACACATCCACTCCTGGCAATTAATGCCCACTTTTCCTTCCTTCCTACCCTTGCCAAACTTCAAAAACATTTAATTCTCTCTCAACTATTACCCTTCCTGTCTGAGTCCTCCTTCTTCACCCCCTTCCAATCTGGTTTTCGGAAGAACCACTCAACAACCACCTCCCTCTTCAGGCATACTGACTCCATCCTTTCGGGGATGGACAATGGCCTAATCACCTCTGCCATCTTTGTCGACCTAGCCAAAGCTTTTGACACTGTTTCCCATCCCCTGCTTCTTGATTCATTCTCCTCAGCTGGCCTTGCTCCGTCAGCCACCAACTGGTTTAAATTTTACCATATTGGCAGGACCCAATCGGTGAGAATCCTGCATTTCATCTCCCCTCCACTCCCCATCAACACTAGTGTTCCTCAGGGCTCAGTGCTTGGTCCCCTCATCTTCTCCATTTTCCTTAATGATCTTCCCACAGCCTTTTCATCCTCTTCTATCCACATGTACACTAACGATACTGTTTTGTACAGTTCCGACAAAAACTCTGCTGCTGTGCAAACCAGCTTACAGCATGACTTCAACCAAGTTCATCTCTGGTTTGCTTCTCACTAGCTTTTTCTAAATGCCAGGAAGACAGTCTCAATGATCTTTTGCACCAAGCAGAGAATCTCTAGTCTCCCAGCCCTACCCACCTTCCACACCCTTGATGGGATCATCTTTGAGGACAACTCCTCATTTAGATATCTGGGGGTTTGGCTGGACCAGCACCTCATCTTCTCTGTGCATATCAATGCTACCCTGAAGAAAATGCACCCAAAGCTTGGTGCTCTGTACAGGAATTGCAGTTGCATCCTGCTGACTGCGAGGCACAAAATTGTCCAGAAGATGATACTCCCCATCTTTGACTACTGTGACATAGTCTATGTATGGAGCTGCTACAAAATTTTCCCTGACCAAGTTGGACACTCTCTTTAACTCATTCTGCCACTTTGCTATTGACTCCCCTTTCCACTTCTGCCACTGTGAACTCTATTGCTCTCTAACCTTCCTTCCACTATCTCACAGATGCATCTCTCACTGTGCCAAACTAGCCTCCAAATTCTGGTTCGAGGGGCTCCCCTCCTATCTCTTTTCCTCTCTCTCTCCACTCCACCTCCCTCCACCCAATCTCTAAGATCAAATGACGCCCGCACCTTGATGGTCCCTTGCCGCTCCACCCTCATCAATTAGACTGGTTTTGCCCATCGTTTCCCTAAAATCTGGAATTCCCTTCCCCCTGAAATATGACACTCCTCGTCCAACTACTCCCTTACCTCTGCCCTACAAAATTACCTTTCCCTCAGCTTTTCCTGCTTTAGCCCACCTTAATACCTATCCCCAGTTTCTGCCTTCCAACCATGTTCCCCCCTGGCAGGGTTCTCAGCATCCTGAAGGGGGAAATCAGGAAATGGCTACCCCTTCTCCTCATATTCAGTTCTTGCCTCTTCTCCTCCTCCTCTCTTCTCCACCTGCCCTTCTGGGTCACTAGTGTGCACAACCTAACCCCATCCTTTTTACTCCAGCAGCACTTGCGTACTAACTCGAGCCTGCTTCTGGGATACTCGTGCACTATAAATGGTTCTCTAGCATTATTACTGTTTCGTACATTTATGTTCTTTTGTATGATTTTGGACATGTATTGTAATTTACCCAGTGTTCCACTACTGTTTATTGTACAATACCTTGTGTTCCAACTGTTGCACAATCTTACAATGTTGTATTGTTTGTACTACCCACATAATATTGTAACTGATCATCCTTCACAACCCTATGCAACCCTTCTCCCTAGGTCGCACCATGAGACGAGTAACTTGTTGTTCAGTGTGCCCTCCTGGTGAAACATTTCAAAAAATAAACGTTGCCCGGACAGTGGCAAGGGATGTTCTATCCACCACAGGCACGATTTCAGAAGCTCTAGGCAATAGTTGTGCTATTTTGCTGACATGTAGCTTAGGGGAGCATCACAATCTCTGCCCACCTATGCAGGACCCACATTACTGGCCTTCCATGGGATTCCCCTGCCCACCCCAACCCACCAACAGCAGACGTCGAGCATGCCATGGCACCCCTGCACATGGTATGTGGGTGTCATTGTCATACTGCCACGCTGGTTAGGTGCCATCTGGGACTGCACACAGGCAATGAGCAGCTTTCAGACACCAGTGCTGCCATGGCCTGTCTGCAGCTCAGGCAACAATACCTCCTTATTGCCGCAGCTGGTCTGGTCCAATGGCATCTCATGGTCCCTCCGCCATGGGTCACAGGTGATTAGCACTTGTCCAAGGTTGCCTGCTGCATCCACATCTACAACATTGGCACCATGGCCAATGCTGTCCCAATGACTCAGTAGTGGGTACCATACATACAAGATTGTGGGATTCCTCCAGTCTTTGTGGGGCAGTACATGCCCTCCAGTCCATTACAGGGGTGTCACAGTGCATGTGGCTTGGCACACACCTCATGGGATGTGCCACACGCTGTTGTGTGGCTATCCAAAGTGTGTGACTATCAGGCTGGTATGCATACATTGTCTAGCCATGGTCTGTTGTAGTCCTTCATGACAGGGACATTCCATGGCTGGCTTCTTGTCCTCCTCCTTCCCAATGTCACCATCCTCTTACTGTGGCTTCTCAAGGTCTGGCATTTGTATGCTATGTTCAAGTGTGATGCTGTGCAGCACACATCATGCAATGAATATCCTGCATGCCATTTGTGGTGTATACTGCAATGCACCACCAGATCTGTCAAGACAGCGGAAATGCATCTTGAGTAGGCCAAAGGTTTACTCTATCATCCAACATGTTGATGCATGGGCCTCATTGTAGCATTCCTGTAGTATCATCACAGGGCATCTCACAGGCATCATGAGCCATGACTGTTGGGGGTATCCGCTGTCACCTATGGGGGGAATGTACACATTAAGGTTACTATTGTGTCCACAGACTCCACATACCATTGTGTCCTGCCTGCTGGCCACATGTCCCATGTGTGTCAGGGCCCCACCTGTTGGATCATGACACCTGGTTCTGAGGCCAGCCATGGGCTAGTAGGACACAACCACTGCATGCATGCAGCTGCATTGCCATTCCCTTGCCATGTCTGTATGATAGTTTTGTTTTTCAACATTCACTGTGGCATCCATATTGCTGATAGTCCTGGTCCATGCACCCTATCATACACGTCCCTGCCTCACCATGGCATGTTTGTGGTTGCCAACATGTCATGCAGCATGCCTGTGTTAGGCGTACATTCTCCATTGCAGCCAGTTTGGATTGTCTATGTGGTTTTGGGTGCCTTACCTATCAGCCAGCCATCCGTCAGTGTTCCATTTTTGAATGCCTCACTTAGTCCACTGTTTTTGAATATGTACGCTTCATGGCTGAACCACCTGAATGTTCATGGAATGGTACCCTTTGCGATTTACATACATGTCTGATTCTTCAAAAGGTGCCCATATGGCAAGATGTGTGCAGTCGATTACACCCAGGACATGTGGAAATCCTGCCATGCTGCAGAATCCCTCTTTTATCACAAGCTGCTCCTGGGCATCTATGGGGAAGTGGATGTAGTTGTGTGCCCTGTATAGGAAGGCACCCAAAAATAGCCTCAGGCACCATGGCACGGAGGACTGTGCTATGCCCACTGTTTTTCCTCTTGGGGTCTGGATTCCACTACTGGCAAGTACATGTAGGACTGCATAGACTTTCACCTCAGTTGGTATGGCATGGCCTCTGTGTGTCCTGCTTCTCATTTCAGCATCTAGCACCTGGCATAATAGGGTGATGGCAGCCTTGCCTAGTTGGTAACGGGTGATGCACTGCTCCTCTATGATGTCCATGTATGAGGTACGTGTTTGGTACACACACCTGGCATGCCTTATGTGTCTACATTCCTGCTGTCTGTCTTCCTGTTGCCTGTCTTCCTGGGGCTCCTCTGCAGTGCCACCCTGTTGGGTATGTTGACAGGCAAGTCTCCTGTGGTGTAGCATGACAAGTCATATGCCCAGTAGGGCCAGAGGTGCAATCCTGCTTTCTCTCCTGCTGCTGCTGCAGTCTTGCCTGTCAGTCAGTCCTCTGTAAGTCTGTCCTGTGTCAGTCTTTTATTTTCAAAGTCCCCTTTGATCAGTTGTGGCTGGTCTTACAGGTGTTTGTTATTTCCTGTTGGCTGCCCCTTTGTGAATTCCACTCCTTCGCCCTTTGCATCTTGCGCATGTCACAACAAACCTTGTGTCATGGCGCTGGCTACTTTTGGACACACCAGAGGCACAAGGGGCATTTGGTGCACCTGCCCTGACATTGACATGCCGTACATTTGTGAATCTCGTTTAGTGCATGTTATCGTGCATGGTGCTTCTTGCATCATTCTGATTGATGCTGGTGCCTTGCATCATATTCCTACCTTTGACAATTGGGTCCCATGAGTTTTTGGTTGAATATAAAAGGATTCATAATCTCTGTAAATCATTAATTAGGAAAGCTAAGATTACTTATTTTAAAAAACAGCAAACTCAGTCTGCTCAAAATAATAAAAATGTTGGCAAATGTTTAGAGAATTAATTAGAAATACCAAACATGGGGAGAGTCAAACTCTACAATTTAATAATACTTCTATTTGTGATGCAGATTTTTTATGTTTGCTTGCGCATATGCGCAAGAAACATTTCATCACAGCTTTGGAGAGAAGCGAGGCTTTGGAGGTGCATCACTGTGGAGGCCAATGCTCCCAGTGCCTTTTGAGGCTTGGCCCACTTTCCCCAATGCGGTGGCATGCTGCTGCTAACACTAGTTCAGTCAGCTTGCCACCACCTTGAAAGGAATCCGCTGCTGCAATGAGGGAATGACCCATCATTGTAGGGCAGTCCCTTGCCTGGTATAACATTTCTTGGAACATGGCGGTGGGCGGTGACTCTCGCCGCCCGCCTCATAGTCAACATTAAAGCTGACTTTGGGGTTCCCAAGCCTCCTGTTGGCATGTCCCCATCCCCAGTTCACTTGCCAATGGGGTAGCCCAATCCCCATCGGCATGATTTGCCCCCATTTGTTATGTGCTGAGGGGGTACCCAATCCCCCTCGGCCTATGTGCTCCCATTCCCCCCACCACACTGTATGGCAAATGGGGGTTCCCAATCCAAGTCGGCTCCAGTACCCACCTCCCCAACAAACATCTGGCCAGGTGGCAAGCTGGGAGCCCACCGCAGTGTGCCAAAAGTGTCTCACGATGTCTTTTAGTTTTTTGCATCCTGTAAAAAAAGAAAACAATCCCTCGTTGAGCCCCATGTCCCCTCCCCAACCACACCCACCCACTACGTACTCTACCTCCCAACACACCCCTCACCCCATACTTACCTCCGGAGCCCGGTACGACGGTCTTTGGTGGACCAAGAACATGTCTGCACTCTTCAAAGCAGACCACGAACTGAAGAATTGCCGGTAAGCTGTATAATGGCATAAATGTTTTTTTTTTCAAACTTTGGTGCATATCTAGACCATTTTTTCTAATTTTGGCACCAAATTTTTAGTCACTGTCATCTCCTTATTTTGTCTCGAAAGGTGATTTTTCCGTCACTGTGCAGAATCATCTTTCCAGACCGATTAACGAAACAACAGTGTCACTGTTCATGAGCTGGGCTCTCAAAAAGCCTATGTTGCAAATTTGGTGAAACAATTCCAAAAAATGACTGCATTATGAGCATGCATTGCGCAGTTTCTTTGCCTTCTCATAACTTCATGAATTTGTAATATTTTCACTCCAGGTTTTCAACATTGCCATTTTTCCACACCTCCTTATGAACAGTACAGCTGTCATTTTTCACATCTTGGCCGAAATGTTTTTTCGTACTCCCGGTGCAGAATAGCATGATTGCTTGTGGGAAATAAATGTTCAGGATAGATTAGGAGAAACACAGTGACACTGTTCATGAGCAGGGGTCCTAAAATGCCTATGTTGAAAATTTGGTGACAAAAGTCCATAAAATGACTGTGTTACAAGCGTGTGTTGCGGAGTTTCCATGCACCCTTGTAACTTCGCAAATTTGCAATATTTTCACTCCAGATTTCCAACATTGCCATTTTGCCACACCTCCTTATGAACTGTACAGCTGCCATTTTTCATATCCTGCCTGAAATATGCGTTTGCACATCTGGCGCACAATGGCGTGGTTGCTGTGGGAAATTAAAGTTTTGGACATAATAAGAAAATCATAGTGACAGTGTTCATGAGCAGAGGTCACAAAATGCCTATGCTGAAAATTTGGTGAAATGATTCCACTAAATGACTGCAGTACAAGCATGTATTGTGCAGTTTCCATGTACACTAGGAACTTTGAGCATTTTTAATATTTTCACTACAGATTTTCAACACTGCCAGCTCTTCACACCTCGCTATGCTGTCATTCTTCAAATCCTGCCTGATCTGTGTTTTTGCGTATATGGCATATGTCACGGTTGTTGTGGAACTCAAAGTTTGGGACACATTAACAAAATCAGTGCCACTGTTCATGAGAAGAGGTCCCAAATGCTTTCATGAGGTAGGGTCTAGGGTTGTCAGAACCCTCTGAGGTTCTGGGTTCTAGTTCTAGTCTAGAACTTTTGAAAAAGTTCTAGGGTACTAATCTTTTTTAGAACTTTTTAGAACTCGAACCCTATTTTTTTTATTGTGCTGCCAGTAATGAAGATAGTAATAAGATACATGTAAAGGAAAAACTGTTCAATATAAGGGGGAGAGAAATTATCATGTGTGATATTGATAGGACTACAACTAGGTTTATCTATGATTTCTTCTGTTTGCTAAAGCCAGCAACTTAGTATGTAACAGGCCCACCCACCCACCCATATTAAAAGTTTTCCTGCTTGAGCTGCATCACAGTTCCTTAGTGAAAGAAAGAGGCACATTAGCCATTTATGTACTCAGTTATATATAATCATTGTCATGAATTATGAGAAAAAATAACTGATATTACCTAATCTCAGCTATTTGCTGCTTTCTATTTTAAATGACTAAATCAAAAGTTGCTATGTTTAAAAGAAAGCTTTTATAACAAAGTCAAGCCAAGGTACTGTAGCAGCAGCACATGGAACTGTTGCAAAACATATCATGTCATAATGTAGTCAGTCAAGACATTTGAATAAAAAAAATGCCAGTCATTGTTGCTGGCAAAAAACGCATGCAATATTCAAGATAATGTATACATATACTAACATTCTTGTTGGCAAATTGAAGTAATACATACAGCTTTCTAAGATGATGCATTTTGCAGCTGATACGTCAATAAAATCTGTATTTCAGTTACATAAATAAAAAGTGGTTTCCTCACCACATACTAACTTAGGAACATTTAATGTAGCTGCAGCAGTTGGCATGTGATGTTTAAGGGACAATGTCTGTCAACCCATTATGTATCAAATTATCACTACTTGTAAACAAAAACACTTTATGATAGGTCACATTCTGTGAAAACTGCTGATGCAGATTTTCTTTTATTTCTGATTCTTTATTCTTTTTTAAAGGGACAGGACAATTGTGCTAGGTGGCAGCAGTTTGCAAAGTATTTAATAATAAATATATATATATATATATATATATATATATATATATATATATATATTATATGTAGTAGGTTCAGTCTGTCATCATCTTTTTCCTCACCATCCCCAGCTGATCACAAATCTGTAAATGAAAGGACTAAAACAATACCCACCTTTCACCCCATCACCCATTCCACTTTTCTTCCACCACCCTTATCTGTGCAGTAGCACCCATAATGCCCTTACACCAATGTTAAAACCAACCCACAACCCTCACCCCCCTCAAGCATGTATTCCACCCTCCTCCCTCACCCAAATGTTTAAACTACCCCCACACTTAGTCATGAACTACCATTCATGTTACCCTTCTCCATCCCTCACCCATGTTAAAACCCAGTCCCCCAACCATCACCCATGTACTAGCATCCATTTTGGTTTATGGCTAACATTTCTGTAATTGAAAAAATAATAAACAGCTACCAATTAGAACTCATTGTTTTGTCCTCTTTAAAATTGAAAAATAGACCACCCCGAGTCCCAGCCCATACTGATGCACCACAAAGTCACAGAAGGTAAATCCAAAAATATATGTTTGCACTTTAACTATAAATAATATGATACAGAAAGGATTGACGTGACAGTGTCCCTTTTATGCCAAATTTGGGCCTGTTCCCACTGATGTTAAAATTGCCCTGTATATAAAACTTGTTGACTTTAGTTTAGACCCTAGCTACAAAGCAGTTTGCCATGAAATGGTGAAAGTTTTGGGGGGTATATAGTCCAAGGTAGTAGATCGAGAAAGGAGAGAGACAACCAAAGTCATCACAGTCTGTAAAAGTTTCCTTTTTGGTGCAGAGAGACTCTGTCCCACACAGTATTTACCAGCCACCACCATCTGAGTTGTCATCACCATCAACATCCACAACATCAATCACTTCAGGATCAGTTTGTATACTCTTGTAGGGATACAAAATCTTGACTTATTAACTTTAATAAAAGTTAACGTGTGTACATTTTCTGGCAGCAACCTATTTCTGATGTCTGTCACAATATTGCCAGCTGTACTAAACATGCATTCTGAAAAGACACTTGTTGCAGGACAACCAAGATATTTACAGGCTTCATCATACAGCTCTGTCCAAATCAACTTTTTTGATCTCCAGTATTCAAAAGGGCATGCATCAATAGGAATATGCAGTTCTTGTAAGTAACTGTCTACCATGATGGACAGAGACCGCTCAGAAGAGGAATCAGCATAAGCTGGTATGGCAGCAATTTGGGAAAGGTTTGCCACAGATTTAGCTTGCTACTAAGGGTTGAAGAAGTGGCAGTTGTGGAACAACTACTGTTAATGTTTGGTGACTTTTCCAGTTCTGTATCCCTTTGTGAAGATGAACCTGCATGTTGTGGTGATGACAACCTGAGGGTACTGTGCGTGTCTGTGTTTGACTCCTGTGAGTGCTGCAGCTCATCTAGCAACAGACATTTGTACTGCTCTATATCATCTGTTTTTGGAAGATGTATAGCCTTGAACCTGGTATCTAAGAGAGTTGCAAGGATGTAAAGTTTTGATTTCGTCATTGCAACTAATTTGTCATTGGTTTTGAAGTGCTCACTCATTCTCTTTTTGAGATTCCCATGATACAGGTGACATGTAGTCTGAGCTTCAGATCTGCCTTTTTCTATTTGTAGATTTAGATCACTAAGATGATGTGAAATCAGCATTATGAGTGGGATAACCTGACTCACAGATGCGCCTTCAGAAGACATGTCCCTTACAGCTGTCTCAAAAGGAGCTAGGATGCAGCACACTGTCTCCATTAATTTCCACTGCAGCACAGACAGCATAATGCCATCTCCAATAATGTAACTGGCGCAATACTCATGTACAGCTTGCTTTTGCTCCAAGAGGTGCTGCAGCATATAAACGTTGAATTCCAATGAGTGGAAACATTTTGAATCAGCTTTTGCTGGGGTAGCTTGTGTTTTTTTTTTGCAATTTGGACAATGTCCGTATAGCCTTGCTTGAATGTGAAAAGTGAGTCACAATTTTTTTGCAAACAGCAATCATACCATCCACTTGTGTTTCATTGCTGAGAAATCCCGTGACAATTAAATGTAAGCAATGTGCAAAGCAAGAAGCATGCATAAATCCTCCATCCTGTACTGCTTTCAAGATGTTGGCTCCATTGTCACTTACTATGAAGCCACATTTTAGACCATGAGAATAAACCCATTCATCAAGGAGGTCATTTAGTTCCTGCAAGATGTTTGCAGCTGTATGACTTTGCCCAAACTTCTTTATATGCAGCAGCACCATCTTCTGGGGTGTCTTTGTTTTTGAAGAACCACAAGAAAATGTGATCCAATGAGCAGTAAGGGACATGTAATCTATGTTTTGCGTGCTGGTCCACATATCTGCTGTGACTTGAATAACCCCACCCTCTGCAGTTTTAAGTGCAAGCATCACTGTCACTTTTAAAGCCTGATAAATGTTTGGTATTTCAACATATGAAAAGTACCTTCGATGAGGAACTTTGTAACGAGGCTCTGCTAGTTTCAAGAGCTCCCTAAAATCCTCATGATCTACCAAAGATTATGGGAGAAGGGCTCCAGCTAACAGTTCACCAATTTTGTGATTAAGATGAAGGGTCTTTGGATGATTTTTAGTAAAGGTATTCCTTTCAAATGCTTGAGACAGTGTTAGCTGTTTACAACATGTCCCTGCTGGTTTATTATACACCGTGCTTTGATGGGCAGATGGACACTGGGATGGTGGACTAGGACCTATACATTCAGTGCCATCACTGGATGTGCAACTGGTACTAATGGTGCTGGCATTGATGGTAACAATGATCCTAGGGTTGGCAGTGGTTCTGTCTGCATCAAGTTCAGACAATTCAGTATCCATTTCAGATTCCTCCTCACCCTTCTCATGTGTGGTCTGGAAGATGGAGGACATAAGTTTTGGATGATCAAGCAAAACTGAATGCTTTTTCAGATGGCGTTTAAGAGCTGTAGTGCCAAGGCATGACACAACTTTACCACGGCTTACACTCTGTTTACACAGGGAACAAATTGCTCTGCATGGATCAGTTTTACTGACAGAGAAATAATTCTACACCTCAGATGTGACAGATTTTGTTTGAGCGCTAGGAAGATAGCTAAAGACTGTTTGTGTCTTTCACCTGTCTAAACAGAACCCGGGACATGCTCCTTGGTGCTAGAAGAGTGGGCAGAAGACTCTGATGGATTTTCATTGCTGGCCAACACAGAAGTGGTGGATTCAATGGGTATGTCCTTTTCATTGCCAACAGTGCTGGATGTATTTGCAAGTGCACTACCTGATTCATTGTTAGCAGCCTTGCTCATTTCACTTTATTGAGGAAGTAATGATACGTTGCGAGACACAACAGTGTCGGACTGAGACAAAGAGCTACTATTTGAGTCAGAGAGAGACTCACTGTCACTTGCATTATTGTTGCTAGTCACAGGGATCTTAACAGCATGAATGGCATACCTTATGGTGCCTCTCTGTGTGACCCCAGCAGCTGTACAGGTTTTCTTTTTTTTTTTTATAATTCATATTTTATTAGTAAATTTTCTTTACTAATACAGGGGGCAGAAAATTATCACATACAGTGCTTATACACAGAATAATACATGAGCTGTCCCCATCCCCCCTTCCCCCAACCCCATACAGCAGCAAGGTACTTACACAAATAGAAGGATACAATATAGTATCACAAAACAAAAAGCACTGAGTATACAGACTCATTTAGCAGCTCTGACCATAATTAACGTGTGAAGGGGATCCCAAGTGTTCTTGTACCACTGCAACTTATTGTGGAGGCTCACTATTGCTTTCTCAGTATGTAAGTTAGCCAAAATGTCATTAACCCATTCCTGATATGTTGGGCTTAATGAATCCTTCCAATGCCGAAGCACAATTTTCTTAACTGATAGTGCAATCATAGAAATATGAAATCTTCTGATTCTAACCTTGATAGAAGATAAATCCCCCAACAAACATACATCCGGAGTGAAGTATTCCTACAAACCCAGTATGGAGTCAAGGTTTTTCTGTATGGCCATCCATAATGACTTTATCTTAGAACATGACCAAAAGACGTGAAGAAGCGTACCTTCTTCTTCACATCCTCTGGTACAGGCCCCTGAACTTATAAGACCCCATTTCTTTAGCTTCACAGGGGTATAATACATGTTATGCAATGTATGAAATTGCATAAGGCAGAGTCTATCCTGAGAGACATATTTATGACAGAACTTCCATAAAGCTGACCAATAAGGAGTATATTGAAGAAAAAAAAGAAACCCAAAGCCTAGTAGGGCCTTTTGGTCTCCCGTATTTCCATTGATATATGACACAATATATTTTAGAAATAGTACCTGTGACCCCAATAAAGGGGCGAGATCTGATACAAACAGAAAAGCAGGAGGGCGAGGAGGGACATTACCAAATATTGTAGAGAGTAAATGTTTCAATTGGGCCACCCTGAAGTAAAAAGTTAAGGGGATATCAAACTTGCAGATGATATTGGAAACTGAGAGCCATTCCCCTGCGTCATCCAGAAAAGTAGAAATGATCCCATCCCCAATCTGGGGCAGCCATTTATGAGAAATTTTCTTTCTGTTTATTGAAAAAGACAGGAAATTCCAAATGGACTGGGACAGGTCCATTTCTGGGGAATACTGCAGAAATGAACAAAGCTGCATGTGGACTCTGAGGGACGTTTGGATAATAGGACAACTAATAGTGTCCGGAAGGAAGGCTATTTTTAGATAGAATAGAGGTTCAATGTTCTCAGATTGAATAAAGTCTAACTCAATTTTGAGCCAGACCAGTATATTCAGGACCTGGGTTAACCCACTGCAAATATTTTGCAATATGGCTAGCCCAGTAATAAATTGCTAGATGGGGAATCCACAGCCCTCCATCTATTTTTTGAGTGGCCAATTTATAATATGCTAACCTGGCTTGTTTATTAGACCAGATAAAATTTGTGAAAATTCCATGCATTTTATGAAACCATGATAACGGTGTAAAGGAGTTAAGAAGCTAGAGGGGATAAAATAAAATGAGGAAAAACATTCATTTTAATGATATTAATGTGACCCCAAAGAGAGAGAAGGAGTTTGGACCATCTATTGAGATCCTGAACTATCACTTGCGAGAGAGGCTCCAAGTTTTCCTTAAACCAGGAAGAGAGGTTACGCGACAAATTAATGCCAAGATATTTGAGAATGCGTGGAGACCAACCGAGACCAAAAGATGACAAATCATTTTTAAAAACCTTATGATTAAGAGGGAAAATGGAGGATTTGGTTATATTCAACTTATAATTTGATGAGAGCGCTGAACTTGGTGATTTCCCTCAACATGGTGGGGATTGAAGTTTTAGGATGAGATAGATGAAGAAGGAGATCATCAGCATAAGCTGTGATCTTCACCACCTGATTGCCAATCGGGATACTGCTTATCTCCAGATTATTGAGAATATTTAGAATAAGGGGCTCTAAGTATAAATTAAATAAAAATGGGGAGAGAGGGCAGACCTGCCGAGTACCAGAAAACAAAGGAAAGGGTTTGGAATATGCTCCGTTGCCAGAAACTCTGGCAGATGGAGTCTGATATAAGACCCAAATCCACTCAATAAATTTAGCCGGAAAACCATATACTTTAAGGGCCTGAAACAGGAAATTCCAATTAACACGATCAAATGCCTTCTCGGCGTCCAAGGAGCTCAATCCCGCAGGAAAGGCAGCATCCCTGGACACCGAGACTACGTGTGACAGGGTACGTAGACTATCAGCTGATGAGAGTCCTCTCATAAATCCTACCTGAGACATATTAATCATGTCAGGAAGAACTCGTGTTATTCTATCAGCCAATATCTTAGAGATAATTTTAACATCTTGATTCAGTAAGGATATTGGTCTGTAGCTTTGCACTAATTCCGGATCCTTATCAGGCTTAGGGAGAAGTACAATCAGGGCCTCAAACAAATGTGCATCTATTTTTGCGCCAGAAAGAATGTGACGATACAACTGGTGGAGAACTGGCAATAATTGTGGTCTAAAAGTTTTATAAAATAAGGTGTAAAACCCGCCTGGGCCTGGGACCTTGTCTGAGGGCAAAGCCCCAATGACCTCAGAAATTTCCTCTAGTGATATTGGTGAAGATAGTAAATGCCCCTGCGATTCCGATAGAGAGGGTAGAGAGGAATCCCTCAGGTAGATCTCAAGCTCTTCTAAGGAAGGAGGGTTGTCCATATCCCTGTATAGATCCTCATAATAAGAGGCAAACTCCTGCACAACCTCAGAAGGGGGTATCTTCAAGGATTCATCTGCCTGGGCCCTAATTGGAGGTATGAATCTAGCTGATTCTTGTTGCTTTACCCTTAAGGCTAGCAGGCGACCCACCTTTTCCCTCTGATCGGTATAGTTTGCTTTGGTACAAACAACAGATAATTCTGCTTTTTCCCTCAGTAGGTCTAAATATTTATCTTTAGCTACCGAGAGCTTTTTCATATCTTCTTCTGAGGCATTAGACGATAACCTGGTCTCCAAAGATCTAATTAGAGATAGTGAAGCTAATAATTCCGCTTCTTGAGTATTTTTCCTTTTTGTGGCTAAGCTAATAATAATCCCTCTCATATATGATTTGAAAGCACCCCACAAGATATCAGGAGTCGTGTCCTCAGAAGAATTAGTAGAGAAAAAGAAATCGATCTGCTCCTTTATTAGGTCACAGTATTTAGTATCTTTGAGCAATTGACCATTTAATTTCCATCGGGTTTCTTTATGGGGAATGTTAGGGAAGGCCAGCTTGGAAGTTACCAAAGAGTGATCAGATACTGAACCTGGCTGGATCGAGGCAATTAAGATCCCTGGCAAAAGGGCCTGAGAGAGGAAAAGATAGTCAATGCGAGACTGGGTTCTGTGCACCGGTGAGTTAAAGGTATACTCCCTATCCTTTGGGTGTAACATACGCCACACATCACTCAGTCTGCACTGGTCCAGAAAGTCCCTGAGAGCCCTCTGTCCAGGCGTCAAGCCCCTCAACCCAGTACCAGACTTGTCTACTTTGGGATCTAAAATCAGATTGAAATCCCCGCCTATTATTATACCAATGGGAAGCATGGGAAGGAGTATGGAAACAAGTTTCATGTAAAAGCCCGGATTATCTGCATTTGGCCCATAGATGCTACCAAGCAAAATAGGCATAGACCAGAGACTCCCTTGAACTAGGACATATCTGCCATCCGGGTCCCTGAAAACTTGTTGGGAAATAAAGGGAATATCTCTATTAATTAGAATCATAACCCCACAGCTATTAGTGGACCCTGAGGCACTAAAAACCTGCCCAATTTGTTGCCTCCTGAGTTGCAGAGATTCACTTTCCAGTAAATGAGGTTCTTGCAGGAATATAATCTGAGAAGATAATAAACGTAAGTGTTTTAACACTTGGTATTGTTTGACTCTTTTCCTTATCCCCTTCACGTTCCATGTAGCAATGTTTATACTTCTGGCCATTAATCCAGAAAAAGAAAAAGAACATTATATGAAATCCAGAAATTATAACAATCAGACATAAATTACCCGATCCTCTGTTTGCTGCTGTATACCCTACCCACCCAAATATCAACTTTCCTCCCCACCACCACCCCTCCTCCAAAATTTCCATCCATTCAGCTAACAAGTAATATGAAAACAATGAACACAGTATCGTGCTCCCTTCCCCAACTGTCCTGAGCAACGTTCAGCACAGTACCGCTTTCCTTCCTCCCCCTCCTACCCCCCATGGATGTACCAAAAAAACCCACCTTAAAATGTAAACCTTCTTATAGAATCAATAAGCAACAACATCACTTCAAAGATAAAAGTAATGTAGAGGATAATAGATGAGCACTGGACTCTAGCAATCAAGAACAAAAATAACAAGAATGAGAAAAAGAGATGAGAGCAATCCCTACTTGGTAGCAATCCAGAAACCCTGAAATCCTGAGAGAAAAAAAAAAAAAGAAAGAATACCCCATGTAAGGCACACTAGCCGAGTATGCTCTCATAACTGCTGCCATTAGTAAAATTTAAAACTTTCCCCAAAACGTAGAATCACTAGTAAACTTATTGCCCCCCGAGTAGTGGACCTCCATCTGTGTCCAAGCCCCCACGGCAATCTATATACGATAGAAGTAAATTCCAGAAACAGATAGGTGAATGGTGGTTGAACCACGAAAATTAGGGCAATAGCATCCTCTAGTGATAATACCTAGAAAACATTGAAACCCAAAGGACACTGCCATGAACCAAGCCCCAATAATTGAAAATATCAAACTTGAAGATTTTCATGATATAAACTATATTCTGGGAGGCAATCAAGTGTCCCTAGAGACGAGAAACCAGTAGATGTGATCTGTATGAGTAGAACGAGAATGCTTCAAACAAAACACAACCCCCCAGAGAAAAAGTCCTGAGATGTGAGGATGCTCCAAAACACTGAACACTGAGATGGAAAACGGTAAAGGTCAAGACTCCGCTGAAGGTAGTCGCCTCCGTTGCAAAATTCGAGAGTCCGCAAAACCAGAGCAGTATTCAGTCCCTCCTGGCATAACAACATGAAGGAAGTCTTCTCCTCTCCTCTCCAAAACAGAGTGGGGTAAAATCGACCAACGGATCAGGTGTCCCGAAACAGGTCAGGCAGGGCAGCCTTCAGTCCTGAGAGAGCAGCTTCAGGATTCTCATATGTTAACCAAGTACTGTCCACTAGTACTTGTAGTCTAGCCAGATACCCCATTTTGAAGCGAAGGCCTGCAGCTATAATTTTTGACACAACCGGATGAAAAGCAGTGCGCTTTGCCCTGACCGACCCCGGTAAATCTTGAGCAATTCTAAGCCTGGTACTTTCCCATTTCACTTCTTGTAATTCTCTCACTTTTCTCAGAAAGTGCTGTCACTCAAGGTAATTTAAAAAATGACAAATAATGGGACATGGCGTTGCTCCTGGGGATGGCTTGGATCGCAAGGATCTATGCGCTCTTTCAATGATATAGTTAGCCCCAAAGGGAGAGGGACCAGTGATCTTCTCAATCAGCTTCTGCACAAATCCCAGGATATTCAGGCCTTCTTCTCCTTCTAGAAGACCCAAAGACAACAACATTATTTCTTCGGCTGCGGCCCTCCAAATCTTCCAGTTTAGCTTCCAGGCTAGAGATCTTTTGCCGCATGGCTATGAGACCGGGGTCGAGTTTTTCCACTTGCTTCTCAAAAGATAAGATACGGGCTGCATTATCCGACGTTTTCATCGTGACCTCCTTTAGTTTCTTAGAAAGCGATTTAATTTCAGCTGAGATTTCTTTAATTTCTTCCCGGAAGTGTTTGAATTCTTCTAAAAATCTGCTCAGAGTTAGGGGCTCTTGTTCAGAGATCAAGCTTTGAAGTTCTGGCTTATCCACAACACTCAAGGCCCATGATTTTTTTGGGGCCTTCTCGGGAGTGACCGGCGGTGTATGCTTCTGTGGAGGCTTTTTCATATACACCTCCATCATCTCTGACAGCAAGCAAACAGGAGCCCAGAATGTTAAGAAGGCGATAGTCTATAAATGTTCTAGTTTTAAGGGGAAAATAGCCACCAAAATAGCAATAATCTGTGATTAGGAGGTTGGAGTTATGCAGAGGAGCTTCTACTCGGTATCCTGCATCACGTGATCCCCCTGTACAGTTTTCATAAAAGGTCCCCCTTTACCACACTTCACTGTTGCTCTTTTGCTGTTTCTTGAACTTTTATCACATGAAACATTTTGGTTATTTCTGCTAGCACCAGGATTACCACTACCACCAACACCTGCTCCAACACCATCACCAGATGCTTCATCTATGTTGGTGTCAGCCATAACAGTACCAGTATACTGCGGTGAACACACCCACACCCACACAATTCCTGTGTAAGAAAGCAATGTGATCTGTGCTGCTATATTCAACTCCAAAATTTTATCTTGGTTGTGTGACACTGATGCAGTGGACTGAAAGTAATTAAAGAATATGACGGTCTGCAACTAAAGGATCCCAGGTTCAAGGCTTACAGAATGATTGGGCTGCTGGGCATAGGCATACACACAGCAGTCAAGGGGCACACAGCAGCAGGATGATGGGCTGACCACAGGAGACAGAGTCACATACATAACACACAACTTAGGGAATGAGAATTATATTTCTATGCTTCTGTCATGTAAGGTTAATGCCACCACACAACTGGCCACTGGACTTCTCTCTGTAACACACACTGGGTAGGGTACAGTGCAGTCAAGGGGCATACAGCAGCAGGGTGATGGGCTGACCACAGGAGATGGAGTCACATACACAACTCGGGAAATGAGAATTATATTTCAAGTCCACTTCTGTCATGTAAAGTTAATGCCACCACACTACTGGCCACTGGGCTTCTCTCTGTAACACACACTGGGTAGGGTACAGTGCAGTGCAGTCAAGGGGCACACAGCAGCAGGGTGATGGTCTGACCACAGGAGACGGAGTCACATACACAACTCATGGAATGAGAATTTATATTTCTAGTCTGCTTCTTCATGTAAGGTTAATGCCACCACACAACTGGCCACTGGACTTCTCTCTCCCTTCCCCTTCGAACTTTTCAATTTGCTTAGCCCTTTTTTGCAGAAAAATGGATGATGGAATTTTTTAAATAATTCAATAAGCACTGCAGCAACTAGCAAGTGCTGCAGTCTGATTGTGGCCACACCGACCAACCTGGGCCCTGGCCTAGTAAGTGCATTGGGCAAGAATGCTGGCTGCGGTAGTAGCGGTACGCTACAGTTAAGTAGGTTGCTGCTGCCTCCTTAAATCCTCAGCAAATGGTGCTCTCGGCTTGCATCCGCCTAAATAAATACCCCCACAGATCCCGCGGTTTGCACAGCTTATTCGACCCCCACCTGACCACATAGTATTGGTCAGGTGATGAGGATGACTTCACTTGAGCGTATGTAAGTACGCTATGCAAGCACAAAGTGTGAGACAACTCGCGGTGGATCTGGCAGCCCCAACAACACTGCTGCTGCTGCACCCCCCACCACCACATCAGGGCTGCCACCTGTCTGCTGCTGCTGGGACGTGCCTCCTCCAGTCCTCACACATACCTCCAGACCTCCCCCCCTCCACATCGGGGCTGCCTACTGGGACATGCCTCCGCCCTCCTCCCCACACACAAGTCATCAGCTGGGCTGGGGCCAGGAAAAAGATGTCACGGGAGTTGGGAGGACTCAGATTCGAACCGTTTTGCGAACCTTTTAGTGTTCAAGTTCTAAGTTAGAACTTGAACACCAGGGTTCGAGAAGGGTTCGAATCTTTGACGAACTAGTTCTGACAACCCTAGTAGGGTCATGAAAAGTACATGTTGAAAATTTGTAGTGCAAATACCAACACATGCCTGGGGCATTAATGTTTCTAACCATAATGTCCCACCTTGTACAGACTAACAGGCATCAAAGGTGTAACTTTGAATCACCGGCTATAATGCTCATGCCATCCCACTCCAACTCTGAAGCCAGTGACAGGCATCGAGGTGCGCCTTGCACTCTTTAGCCTCAAGCTTCACACCATTCTCCTGTACTGCACCCATTTCAGTGTATGTCCGTATGAAATTTGGTGACTGTGAAGCTGAGTACCCAAGGCACACCTCAACACTTGTCGCTGTCTACAGGATAGGGAGAGGTGAAATGCTGTGTGCATTATAGGCAATGACCCACAGGCACACCCCAATGCCTGTCCATCTCTGCAGGGTGGAGGAGGTATTGGGGTGAATTCAATACTTCACTGCCACTCCTATTCTGCATCTGTCTAACTCCTGCACACTCAATGCTAATATTAACAAGCAAATATTTGGCATTGGCAAATGCTTGTTTATTTATTGAAATGTTTCGCCAGGAAGGCACACTGAATAACAAGTTGCTCATCTCCCAGTGGGACCTGGTGGAGGGGATACAATGGGGATGGAAACAGAGATTCATAACAATTTAACAGAAAATAAACAGTTACATCTGGTAGCAAAAATTAAGCAGTAGTGCACAGAGGTACAATTTTACAGGAACCAACTATCTGTGTTTGGTAAACAGCAGGTAGACAGCATTGTTAAACAATTAGAGTGCAGAGGGGAGGAAATGAAGGAGCAAGGCTTACAGGCATTAAGATTGATGAAATATATATATAGTACAGCAGCTGAGAAAGACTGGACTCAAAACAAGTAGTGCAGGCAGGATCATGAGACACAGTACATCAGAATGCAATAGAGTTTCAGAGTTAATACTCAGAGACAAAAAGACAAAAAGGTTAAGTGTGAGGTGAGGAGGAAGATGAGCAAGTACTTTATTTTGATGAGATCGTACTGTGGAGGAGGTTAAACCCATTCACCCCCTCGGAGGAACACGTGATGCAACCAGCCTAGAAGATGCTTTCTCCTGAGCTCCGACCCTTCCAGCGTTAAATCTACTTTTAAAGTTCCCCTTTTCTTGGTAATCAGGTCTGTTTTTAGGTCCCTAACTTACTCTTACCTGTAACACAGTGAGACAGGAGTTTTCTGAGCAGTATGGAGGTGGAAATGAAAAAAGCAGGACCTTGGCACATGCCAGCAATAATGCCCGAGAAGGCCCGGAAAAAACACAGGGCCCATACCGCTGCAGCTCCAACAGTAAAATCCACTGCTAAATCAGAGCTAGATCCGCTACCCTCGCAGACTTCCTCGCAAAATTTAGTCCGTTCCAGGATGAATTATGACGTATGGCTACAGAAATCAAGTCATTGTCATCGGCCATGGAGGACATGGCGAGAAGAGTTATGGATAATGAGGCCAGGGCGGTCTCCTTGGAAAAATGGGCAGATAATATGGAATTGGAGGTCACTGATCTGATCCAGAAGCTCAAAAAAATGGAGCAGAAGATTGAAGACTTAGAGGGGCGCAGCCAGCAGAATAACCTTGTCATTATCAGGCTTCCGGAGCTGGAAGAGGCTCCTGATGCGGTCCTGTTTGTTCAGAAGTTGGTCGACAAGGTGGCTGATCCTTCTCCCTATGGCTCCAATTACATTACCGAGAGGGCGCATAGAGCTCTGCGACCTATGCCCCGACTGGGCTCTCCCCTCAGACCGCTGATTCCCAGATTCCTGAACTACCTGGAAAGGCAATATTTTTTATAGAAAATACGTGATGTTCAGGATCCCCAATGGGAAGGGAAGAAGTTTAGAGTGACCCAGGACCTCCCCCTTTTGATCTGACAGCGTAGACAAGCCTTCCACCCTCATGTTTCCAAGATTATTGCTGTGGGTCTTCGGTTCCATATGAATTACCCTGCCAAGTTGCAAGTTTTGGTTTCGGGGGACTGGTTGTCCTTCAACAAGGTGGAAGCAGCTAGTGCAGGACTTAAGTCGGCCCTTCCAGATTTGTTTCAGGGCACCTGACATGTTCAGATTTTGAGGTAAGCTCCTAATGAAGCAATGCACTATATAATTGATCCTGGACTGAGAGATCTAATTTGTTTGTGGCCCGAAAGACTGCAGGCTGCTACGGGCGCTGCCGACTTTAATGACTATCTGGTTCCTGTACTTGGAACTCAGCAGAGTGCCTTTTCTCTCCACCTGTCAAAAAAGAAGATGGATTAAGGACCTTCCAAAGTCATGCTTTTTAGCAGACCCCCTTCTTCCTCTGGCGGTGTCTGTCTTTCTCCGTTGCTGATGTGTTTACAATAAGTTATTATTGTGCCTTGTTTTACCTAGGTTGAGTGAATCTCTGTTTTTTAGACAGCTGAGAGATCTGTATCAGAGGGGTTTTTCAATACTAATTTCAATTAGTGATTATAATACATGCAGATTTTCATTTTGTCCACATGAGGGGAGCAGAGTACAAGATACTGGAGGTTTCTTTACATTTCCTGTCAGTGGAACACTTCCCTGAGTGTCAGGGTGTTTTGTGTGATAGGGAATTACTTTTGCTGTGTCTACTGGGGGTTTCTTTTCTTTCTTAAATATGTTTCCATGAATTGACAGTTGGAAACCTATGTATAAATGGGAATTAGTTACCTAAGGATGGTTGGAGGGGAGTGGAGGGGACAAGGGAAGTTGCAGAACGTTTTGCTGGATAGAAAATAGAGTGGAGTAGGGTTGGAAAAAGTGGGTAAGTGAGGTTATTAATAGGATTAGTTGTTTGTTAATGGTTAAGAGGGTGTGGGGAAGGGGGTTGTACAACAGTATCCAGGGGATTGTGTTTATTTGCTAAATGTTGCATCATCACCTACCTGCTTCATGTTTGTTTTCTCTCTATAATGAACGATGGCTAATGAAATAACTTTTGCTACTTGGAATGTGAAAGGGATCAGGAGGAAGCCCAAGCAATATCAAATACTTAAACACTTGAATCTTTTACGGTCCCAGATTACCTTCTTACAGGAATCCCACTGATTAGAAACTGAAGCTTTACAACTGAGGAGACAGCAGATTGGGCAAGTTTTTGCTGCCCAAGGGTCCACTAACAGTTGCGGGATCATGATATTTATAAATAGAAATGTCCTCTTTACCCCCCACGCAGGTTCTTAGGGATCCTGATGGTAGATATATTATGGTCCAAGGTACACTTTTTTCTATGCCACATTTACTTTGTAGTATATATGGCTCCAACATAGTTAACCCCAGCTTCTTCATGAAGCTTATAACTCTTCTTTTACCCTTGCTCCCTATACTGATAGTAATGGGCGGGGATCTCAGTTTGATGTTGGACCCTCTTCTTGATAGGTCAGGATCTGTACTAAAGGGACTGTCTCCTGGGCAGAGAGCAGTTAGGAATTTATTGGACCAGTGTGGCTTATGCGACATGTGGAGAGTTTTGCACCCTAATATTAGAGAGTATACCTTTGTTTCCCCAGTCCACGGGTCGCACTCTCATATAGATTATGTACTAATATCCCAATTTCTCCTTCCAGGGGTGATATCATCCTCAATTCAACCAGGCCCTTTATCTGATTACTCTCTAGTGATGTGTCATCTAGCCTTATTCTCCCCCCACAAGTAAGAGAGTCGTTGGAAGCTAAATGACCAGTTACTTAAGGATTTATGTATCTCCAAACAGATTAAAGACCAGATAGATTTTTTCTTCTCAGTAAATTCTACAGAAGACATGACCCCAGACATCACATGGAGTGCCTTTAAGGCCTATTTGAGGGGTGTTTTGATTAGTTTAGCTACCAAGTGGAAAAAAGCCTGTGAAGCTGAGCTTCTTTCCCTATTATCACAAATTTGCACCCTGGAGGCTAACCTATCCCCTCAAACTCCAGAAGAATCTAAGAGGAAACTACTCACTGTCAAGGACAGGTGTTTAGATTTGTTGAGGAACAAAGCTGAACTGGTCATTATTCGCACCAAGGTTCTCTATACTGACCAAGGTGAAAAAGCTGGACGCCTATTGGCTTTAAGGATTAAGCAACAGGAATCTGTCAGGTTTATCCCACCTATCAGGTCTCATATAGATGGCTCCTTGAGATTGTCCCCCTCAGAGATTGTACAGGAGAGTGCGCATTATTATTAGCAATTATATAGCAACATGGACAACCCTCTTCATCGGAGACCCTAGATGCATATCTCAATGAGTCTTGCCTGCCCTCCCTCTCGGAAGCTCAAAAGGTGTTTCTTTTTTTTCCAGTACCCATAGCTGAAATTACTGAAGTGATAAAGGCTCTTCCTTCAGATAGGTCCCCGGGAACAGATGGTTTTTCATCATTATTTTACAAAAATTCCAGGATCAAATAGCCCCGGCCCTTTATTGACTGTTCCTTCACATCTTATCTGGGGCTGCTTCTGATCCCCACTTGTTTGAAGCCCTAATTATTCTTCTCCCTAAATCTGACAAGGACCCAGAGTTGGTACAGAGCTGCAGGCCCATATCCCTTCTGAATCAGGATAGTAAAATCCTTTCGAAGACCCTGGCTGACAGGCTTACCCTGGTTCTTCCTGATTTGATTGGAATGCCAAAGGTAGGGTTCATGAAGGACCTGTCTTCTTCGGACCATCTTCAAACTCTTTCTCATGTCTTCTTGGGGTCCAGGGATGCCTTATTTCTGGCTGTTCTGGTGTCCCTAGATGCAGAGAAGACATTTGACCGGGTGAATTGGAACTTTTTATTTCATACTCTCCATGCTTTTACATTTCCTTCTACGTTTATACATTGGATCCAAGCCCCCTACCAAGCTCCCTTTGCCAGGATTTCAGGGAATGGTGAATTCTCAGTGCCGTTTCTTTTACACTCTGGGACGAGGCAAGGTTGCCCCCTCTCCCCCTTATTATTTAATATCTATTTAGAGCTGCTCATTCGCAATCTTTTAACTAATTCAGACATCCAAGGTATACCGGTATGTAATACCACAGTTAAGGTTACAGCATATGCAGATTATATTCTTCTGCATTTGTCCTATCCTGACTCCTCTATCCCTGCTATGCTAGCCATGATCACGAAGTTCAGCACCCTTTTGAATTACAAATTAAATCCCAATAAATCATCCATTTTTTCTCTCAATCACAAGGTGTTTAAACATAATATTACTTCTTTAGGCCTATCTTGGTCATCAGTCTCCCTCAAATATCTTGGTATTATAGTTACACGTAACCCTTCCTCCTGGTTTAAAAAGAACCTGGGACTCCTGACTCAGATCATTATCCAGGATCTTGAAAGATGGTCGAAACTCCCTATTTCTTTATGGGGCCATATTAGTTTAATCAAAATGAACGTGTTTCTTCGCCTTTTTTTATCCCTTATCGCCTCTTAATTCATTCATTCCATTGTCCTGGTTTCAGAAAGTACATAGATTATTCACTAACTTTATACGGTCTAATAAACATCCCCGTTTAGCATACCACAAATTGGTAGCTCATAAACACAGTGGTGGTCTCTGTATTCCTCATATGGCCATATACTACTGGGCTAGACATTTATTGAAGTACATTAAATGGTTAGATCCAGATTCCTGTAGCCTGAGACCGATTTGGCTCAAAATAGAATTGGACTTTATCCAGTCTACAGGTATTGATCCCCCGACCTTGTTTTATGTCAAGACTTCTTCCTTGCAAGATATTCGGCAATGTCCAACGCTAGCAACTTCATTAAGAATACATGCTCAACTTTGTTCTTTTCTGCATTATAAACCTCATCTGGATTTATCTTAATCCATATGGAACTCGTCGTCTTTCTTAATAAACAAACAGATAATTCCCTCAAATTGGTTGCTTCTTCTTGGAGAAGGGATCTTATCTACCTTCCTTGAGGGTGAAGGGTCCTGGCTTTCTGTATCCAGGATTATTGTAAGACGTAATATTCCAGTATCTGGTCACTTCAAGGTCCTCCAACTTAAACACCGTCCTGCTAAAACTCTGGGCAACATCCCTCCCCATCCCCCCCCCCGCATTTTCTTCTATACTGAGCTTATTTAGCTGTTAAGTTCTCCCAAAGTATTTTGAAACTTTACCAAGCCCTTTTTCATTGGCAGATTGGAGGGTCCTATGGTCCCACTAAATATTGGTCCTCACTTTTCCCCCAGTATACCTTTGATTGGCTCGTATTATGGCGGTATTGCCATAAGCATGTGTGACAGGACAGATCATGGCTCATGCAATACCATATTTTACATAATCTTTACTATACTCCCCCAAAACTTGCTAGGTGGGGCCTTCTAGACTCAGATTTGTGTTCTAGATGCTCCCTAGACAAAGGGACACTGCTTCACAATTTTTGGCAATGCCCTAAGGTAACACCCTTGTGGAATTCTGTTAAGGTCAAGTTGGACCCCTTTTGGGTCTTCAGGAGTGCTTTACCCTGGAAATTTGTCTGCTAGGGGACTTATCCCCTGTTGATGTTTCCACCCAAAGATTTCATATTTCCATGATAGCTTTGTCTGTTAAAAAAGTCATCCTCAAGCAATGGAAGGATGATGTTTGCTCATCTTATCAGGAATGGCTTCATGAAATTCTAGCTAATCTCAGAACAGAGAAAGCTATTGCGGGCCTCTATAATAGACAATTGAAATATATGAGAATCTGGGATCCCTTACACACTCTACTTACTACTTGTGGTGATAATAATAGTATGCTTTAGTTAAAGGTCTGGGGTGTTTCTTGGTGATGCTATTGTACTGGGTGAGGGGATGGGGTGGTAGGGGGGATGGAATGTATTTCATGCTGTAACATTACTTTCTCAGTGTTTATGTTTCTGTCTCCTGCATTTCTGTAAAACTGTTAATAAAATTTGAATAAGAAAAAAAACGTTCACCCTCCAAGATGTTAGGACCCTGCAAGGGGACTGGAAGCAGGCAAGTTGGAGGAAAAAGAGGAAGTGAATAGGCAAGTTGGAGAAGAGGGTCAAAGATAGCAGGAAGAAATAGAAGGAGTATTTAGAAGGAAGGCTGGATACTTGGGGGACGTGGGGAGGTGGGGAGGGCAGTGGAGGAAAGGAGGAGTAAAGAAGGAATGATTAATATAGAACAGGAACTGAATAAAGAGAGACATTGGGGGATTATAACAGGAACAGCTAGAAGAGAAATAGTTATGGAGCAGAACTAAGGGAGTATGAGGAGGAAGAGTGATGTATTTGGGGGGGAGGGAGTTTCAGATTTTAAGGAACTGGTGGGAAAATCCAGACTGACCAATGACAGCAGAGCGATGGGGGATAGCCAAAGTGTGAGAGTCATAGGCTCTGAGAGAGTTGGAGGGTGGGGGAGGGATGGAAAGGGAGATGAGGAGAGGTAGGGAGGGAATTCACCAAGCCAGAATTTAGAGGTCAGTTTGACGCAATGGGAGAGGCATCTATTTGCCAATGTGGAAAAGGACAGAGCATGATAGAGATCACAGTGGTGAGAACAAGAGGGAGCATCAAGAGCAAAATGGCAGAAGGAGTTAAAGAGCGTGTCCAATCTGGCCAGGAAGGATTTGGGAGTGGCATCATAGACTATGTCACAGTAGTCAAAAATGGGGAGAATCATCTTTTGGACAAGTTCACGCCTAGCTGTAAGAGGGATGCTGCTACAGTTCCTGAACAAGGTGCCAAGCTTAGGGAGCTATTTTTTCTGGATGGCATTTATGTGTCCAGGGAAGTTGAGGTGTTGGTCCACCCAAACCCCAAGGTATCTAAATTAGGTAGTGTCCACAAGGATAGTTCCATCCAGGGTGTGGAAAGAGGGCAAGCCAGGTAGCCTTGAGAGTTTCTGCCTAGTGTCAAAAGTCATGGATACTGTCTTCTTGGTGTTAAGAAAGTGCTGATGGGAAGCAAACCAGAGCTGAACTTGGGCAAAATTATGCTGAAGACTGGATGCAACATCAGAGGTACATGTGCTGGATGCATACAAGACAGTATCATCAGCGTACATGTAGATGGAGGAAGAAGGAGAGCAGACTGAGGGAAGATCATTTAGGAAGATGAAGAAAAGCAAGGGACTGAGCACTGAGCCTTGGGGGGACTCCTATGTCGATATGGAGAGTGGGGAGATGGAGTCCACGATCCTGACTGATTGGGTTCAGCCATTTAGGTAAGCTCTGAACCAATTTGTGGCTGCGGTAAACAGGCCAGCAGCAGAAAAGCAGTCCAGAAGAAGGGTGTGGGAGATTGGTGTAATTCTTTAGCCTTTATTTTTAATGAATAGTTTGGGGATTTAACTAAATTTAAATCTGGATTTAATGATAGGGTAGGACAGAAAGGATCTGATTGTGCCTTGTTCAGTGGTTGTGTAAATGTCCGAAGTTTTTATTTGAAATATCTTTAGGAAGTAGAGGTACCCTATTATATTGAACAATATCTTCCTCAACTTGTTAATGGACCTGACAATATTGATTTTAGGGTTTTGAAGTAAGGGAAGCAAGCAATGGTTGTTCCTTTAATTAAGCTTTTTAATTATTCCCTTTGCAGTGGAAAATATCTGTCTTGTTGGAAGAAAGCAACTATACAGCCTTTTTTAAAGGTGGTTCAATCATGGAACCTGGTTAATTATAGACCGATAACGTTGTTAGCCCCTCTTTTAAAATATTGGAGTGAATCATTTTTAACCTAATTAATGAGTCTTTCACTAAGTATAATCTTCTTACACCTGCCCAGCATGGGTATAGACAAAAGCACAATACTCAGACTGCTTTGGTGAGATTGACAAACTATGTCCTCTGGGCCCTAGATATTGGGAACCTGGTGGCAGCTGTGTTTATGAATCTCACCAAGGCATTTGACCATGTAGATCATTCTCTACTATTAAAATCTCGATAGTAGTTTTCAAGAGAAGTAATTTATTTGTTTAGTAATTATCTGAAAATTATGAAGCACGGAACAATGGTTTGAGGGACTTTTTTGGATTACTGAAAGAATGATTGTAGGGTACCTCAAGGATTCATCTTGGGCCCACTGCTCTTTTCCCTGTTTTTGAATCAATTACTTCTTGCCTGTCTAGTGACTCAGATGATTATGTATGCTGGTGACACAGTGATTTTTAAACAGGGAAGAGACCCTGAAGAGCTTAAAAAAGTGGTTCGGGGGATTTTGATTTACTGCAGGAATGGTTTGTGAGGCATAAAATAGTACTTAATATATAAAAAATTACAAAGACTATGTTGTTTCATGGTCAAAAAAGGAAAATCAGTAATGATTTTCAGATTGTAACCTGGAGTGGTGATGTAGTTGAGACTGACAGAGTTTAAATACCTAGGGGTCACACTAGATAGCTCCCTTACCTATGAAGTACACATTACATAGAGAATAATGGCTATGTGAATGTGCATTATGTTTTTTTTTTACACACATGAGCTGCGTGATGACCCTGTAAACCTTAAGAGTGAAGCTCGAGAGGTTTACCTGGACATCACACAACGAGGGTGTGTAAAAAAAAAAAAAAAACATAACGCAAACTCGGCATAGCCAGTATTTTTTATAATTTGCTGATGCAAGGAGTTTAGACAACAGCAGAAGAGAAAATAAGAGACTTACTGGGATGGTATTTCCATTCTTCCAAGAGGCCCCTTCTTGTCTGAGTCATGGAGGTGCTGGTTCCGGTGCTATTCAGTGAGGAAACAAACCCAAAAAAATATAGGGAGGAGAAACGGAAGCTGCTGTCGAGTGAAAAGATAGTGATACTTGTTGCAATTGTTGAATGATCCATGGTACTAACAGCAGTTCCACTGCATCTGTGAGCTCAAGACAGCTGAGTGCTGGTAGGAATTCAGAACTAGCACAGAATGTCAACTGAACGCTGTAATAACCTGGCTGCCCAGTTATTATGGCATTTAAAACAGAAACTTGAGATAGTCATTAAAGGAGGTCACCAGTAATTATTAAATTATTAACAATACTAATCAAAAATTGTGTATGCTGTTTAGGATCAAGAATTCCTTAATGTTTGAGTCCTGAAAAACTGTTACCCTTAGTTACCTGTTTTCAGATATTAAGTTTGGAATTATTTGCTATTCTTCAACTGGCAAGGGATTGATATCTAGAGTTAAAACCCTTTATAATTCAGTTTGTCAATTTGTCACAAATCACATATCAGTGTGTGTTTTATGATAGAATAAATTGTTTATCCTTTAGGCATTATGTCAGATTCAAAAAGGCAATGTTTGTTAGTACGACTTTTCAGGGGAATGCACCGATATGCATTGAACAACTTTATTTTCTTTAACAAAACAACAATGGGTACTAGGTAATCACATCTTTTTGGTATTAGATCTCCTTTTATGCACAATTCATTAGCTCAGAGAGCTCTGGTTTATCAAGCTTTTAACATTTGCAACTACCTCTCCTCTCAAGTTACTGATTGTAGAACAATGTCATCATTTAAGAATACACTTTTTGATAATTTTAAATCTCGGTCTGTCTGTGACTGTTTTGAATGTATAATTGTTATTACTATATCTGTTTAATGTACTTGTTAAGTTGTTTTAAGTTTGTTAAATATATCTGGTCATGTGTGAAAACGGGCAATTATTTGATTACAAGATTTACTAGCATAATAAATTAAAGGAAATGAGATGAAGAGTAGGGGCATTTTTGTGGTATCATGGCCAGAATCCACCCCATCAATAAAACAGATCCATGCAATCGCCCCAGGGTGTACCTGGAAACCAGCTATTATAGGTCAGTGTGCCATTACAAATAAATGATTTATCTTCTGCCTTTAATTGCATTGTGAACATTTCATTCAAAAGCAGGGTGCAACCTGGCAACTGTAAAAAGTAACCATTAACTACAGCCAATACATGGGATTCCAGGATCAGACTTTAGTCAAGGATGTCTGGAGAACTGAAAACTCTTACCAACACAAGCTGAACTCCATACAGCTTGGATAGTTTCTCTTCCTTTAACTTGCTGGGACCATAAAACCAGACACAAACCTTTTATTATGCTTGGAGTGAGTGGAAATAGATAAATTAATGTAAATGATAAGAAGGAAAAAGAACAATAAGTAGGACGCTTAATGATAGTAGAAAAAATATACTTTCCGGTTTGTGTGGTTTTGGCAAGCATGTGCAATCTAAAGCATAATACCCAGTACAAAGATTTACAGATATGCAGATCAATAGGGGTAAGCAGAACAGGAAATGTTTGAACTGCTATTATATTTTGCTGATCATGTCACTGTGCAAACATGCACCATAACCAGCTCACACATAGTAAAAGATAATTTTAATCTTCTAGACATGCACAACCATTTTTCTCCCACTGAAACACACAAGAAGTTGTAGAGTGCCAGAGTTAGGAAACAAGCTGCAGCATTCAGCACCAGCTACGAATATCTGTTCTGGCCACAGAGTAGATCTTAGTAGAGTGCATTATACTACCTGAGGTAACATAGTGCTGACCATTGTTTTCTTTCAGGTCATCAGCTTCAAAAATGGGGTTAAATCAGGCAATAGTAAACACAGTCCAAAGCTGCAGCCAGCAATTGGAATTCTAGGGTTAGACTTTTGAGATTGACTGTTACTAAACTGCTGACACCTCCTTTTCACCACAAGCAGAATCTCATGCAAGACTGGAAACCTGTATTACTTCAGCTCACTGAGAACCTAGAATTAGACACATTATACTGTAACTTTTGCTGTGCTGTTAGCAATTGGAATGTGATTAAGGAATGTATGATAATAAGAAAGAAGAGAAATATGTAAGATTCATTAATTACAGTATACAAGAAGACGGATAGTTTCCTTTATGTAAACACATGTACAGTAAAATGACTCAAATCCAGTATAAATCACCATGGATATGAAAATTATTGGGTGGGCGTGGTATGCTGCTTAGGATATGGTCCAACTGCTGTTACAAAATAGGCTATTATTTCCTGGGCTCTGATTGGCTGTTACCCATTCCACAGGGGGTACATTAACTTTCAATAAATGCCCCAGGAAATAAAAAAGTTCCAGCCTGCCATGACCCAATGCCAAACTGGTATCCTTGTGCCAGGTTGTAATTCAAAATTCAGAAGTCACCATTTTTTTCCATTCTGTATGTGGACGACTGAGAGCCCCCCCCCCACAAATGAAGTACACTGTAAGCAAAGAAAACAGAACCTGCAGCAGAAATCAGTAAGTCATTCACTGATCAGCAGCTAGCCACTGGCTGAGGTTCCTTCAGAATTCAGAATTTTTCATTCAACATAGTTGCAGCAAACTGAGAGTGTGAGTGCTAAGGGTACAATGGTACAACTGACACTAAATTATTAAAACCTGCTGTCCCAACAACGGATCTTGTTTTTACCAGCATGGATCCTTCTATCAATCTTTTGGGTTCAATTTCCAACTGAAACTCACTGCCATCCACAAACGAACCCTGACCAAGCAGTTGGAAATGGAAAGAGCAACACGACACACAAAACAACAGTGCAGGTGTAGCAAGAGCTCAAGTTCACTGTTTTTGGTAGTTTGGGAGAAACAGAGGTCTCCCCAGCTCACCTCTGTGTAAAAATCAAGCCTAAAATAAGCAGAATGATTCCTACTTTATGAACTCACATCTCCCCCAATTTCCAGCTACAGGAGTTGAATCAACTGTTTGTCTCTTTGTGCGTTACCGTAAATGAACAATAACAACAGCCAGCAGAGAAACTCACTGTCTGATAGAGATTCCGAGAGTAACACAAATCATGAAAGTACTACTGCTCCCCTCCTACACGTAATGCTACACCAACATGATCACTGTTTACCTGATGTCATACAATTTCCTCCGTGCCTCTACAGGAGCTACTGCCACCACACAAGCTATAAGATCCCTGCTCCAGGTGCTGTGAAAGAAACAAAACAAAACAAAACAGTAGAAAAATGTAACCTGCAGTCTCTGATCCTCCACTGCTCACTCTTTCACTGACAGACAACGCTCCCCCTTTGCTTCCTGACCACAGTCACTGTACCAAGTGGTGGCATTCCATTGCGGTTAGCATTAATGAAAATAAGGTAAAACTGTCACTCTAGCAACTGAAAGCAGTAAAAGAAAGACATTGCTTTATGACACAATGAAAACAAACTCTGGCCAGAGCTGATATGGCTGCAGTTGAGGAATTGTAGTCACTGGGGAAATGGGGACCCATGTACAAGAAGGAGGGTGGTTTGCATGCCAGGGATGGCAGCAGGGAAGGTCTGTCCAGGAATCAGGGAAATAGTAACGGAGGATGGTGGGAAACCAAACTTAGTTATACACATGGGTACCAAAGACCTAGCTGCGGAGGAGGTGGAGGTACTGCTAGGTGGAGTCAGGGCAAGATCACTTGCTTTCTCAGAGGTGATACCAGTAACAAGGGCCAGAGTACTTGTGCTCAAATGTGTTTTCTGAATTATAAATAATTAAAATAAATAAATAAATAAATAAATAAATAAATAAATAAACTACTGAGGTGGAGCCACCAGATCTGAAGACCCAAAGACTCTGGGAGGAGAAGGTGGTCAATGGAACTTCCCTCATATAGTAGAAAAGGTCAGGATGATGGAAGAGAGGGGGAGCTAAGCAATTACCAAGAGGGGGGCAGTTGGGGGAGTGAACAGAGTGGAGAAGTGAGAAAAAAAGAAGAGCGGAAAGGGTAGGAGGCTCTGATTCTAGGTGGAAGGTGATATTTCTGAACATTAGAAGTCTTGAAATCAAGACAGACAACCTGCAGGCCTTATCTGCAGTAGAGAGAATAAGCACAGCAGCAGTAACTAAGACTTTGGTCACACTACACCATGACTGGGACCTCTTGATCCCTGGATATAAACTACATAGGAGGGACAGGGCAGCAGGGAAAGGATGGTGGTGGTTTATATCAGGGAGGGCATAACATGCATGAGGAAGAGGTCAGACCGGGGGGGAAGGTGGAAGCATTGTGAGTTCAGTTAAAGTCCAATGGAGGGAAAAAGGGAAGGTTGGGGGTTATTTACACACCACCCAACCAGGAACAGGAAAGGGACAAGGATCTGAGCTTGCAAATATTGGAAGTTGTTGGGAAAGGAGAGTTGATAATAGTAGGGGATTTTAACCTGCCAAGGCAGATTGGAATGTATCATCCACAACTTGTGCCAGGAGTCAGGTGATCCTAGCGGGGTCACAGAGTGGGTTTCTGACTCAGGGTGTCATAGAACCCACCAGGAAGGGGGAAATCCTTGATCTAGTGCTCACAAATGGGGAGCACTTACAAAAAATAATGGTCAAGGAGCCCCTGGATGGAGGTGACCATTGCACAGTGGTTTTCCAGTTGAATATGGGCAGGGAAAACAGCCCCATTAAGACCACAATCCTAAATTCTAGGAGTACGGACTTCGTGAAGATGGTTGAAGTGCTAAGGAGGCACCTGGTGGGCATCAGAGCAAATATGAAGGGCCAAAAGTGGTCCATCATTAAGGATGGAATAATGGTTGCCACAGAGGGTACATTGGGCTCAAGGACAAGAACTCAAGCACCATAGTACCCAGCTGGTTTAGTTTTGCGTTTGCTCAGGCAGTAAGGGACAAGAGGTTAGTGTACAGTTAGTTTTGAGTTTGCCCAGGCAGTAAGGGACAAGAGGTTAGTGTACAGGAAATTCAGAAAGATTCAGAGTGAGGTGGATAGGGAGACAGTCCAGAGTAGGGCAATGAAGATGATTATGGGGCAGCAGGGTAAAGCACAAGAAGAGAGTTTGGGGGCCCCTGAACATGTGCTTCCTGGAGGAGTGAAGGGAGAGTGGGGACATGATTGAGACCTTCAATTACTTGAAAGGGATAAATAGGGTGGACAAGAAGGGTCTCTTTAAGCTAAGTGGCAGCCAAAACATGAGGGTAAACAGTCTTAAGGTGAAGGGGGAGATTTAGGGGAAGTTTAGGAGAGCGGTTAGGAAGCACTTCTTCATAAAGAGGGTTGTGGTCATTTGGAATGAGGTGGTCTTGTTGCAGGTGGTGGGCAACTTCAAGAGAGGCTGTGATAGACCTAAGGGGAAAGTAAGGGTAATGATGGGGCAGTTGGAAAGGATGGGAGGGTTGGGGGTTGGGCAGGATTAGTAGCTAAGCACTGCATACTGCAATACAAGCAGACTAGACAGACCAAATTGCCTTATTTTGCTGTCTTCTTTGTATGTTCATATGAAAAGAGCACTGGACCCAATATGGTGCCCTGGGGAATTCCATCAGTAACCTCGTACATAGAGGATAGGCTATGGCCCCCTCACCAACTGACCATCTGACGGTGGCCATTCAGGTAATTTCTAAGTGGGTAGCAAGACAGATGATCAAAGTCCAATCGCCTTAGTTTGTACAATAGCAGTTTGTAATTAACCAGGTCAAATGCCTTAGTTTAATCAATGAAAATGGCACCTGTGGCTTGACCAACTTCCATGAAACTAAAAATGTCTATAGTTAGGTGAACAAGAACAGCATCAGTCTCATGGCGTTTTCTAAATCCATATAGGACTTCTGTTAACAAGGAGTTTAACATAATGGGGTCCTACATATTTTTACAAATTTTAATTAAAACATGTTCTTTTTTACTATTTCTTTAGTAATCCTAATGAACCCACTTTATAATTGCAATAATGTATTAGGGTCTGTTCACAAGAAGGGGTTACCAATGATGTCACCAAGTTTAAACCCTTATTTTCTGAAAATTCTAGATAGCAACTTTAGTAATAATGTGTGCTTTTTATAGAAGGGCATATCCATAGATAGATGACATAGTTTCAAAGCCCTAGCTGTAGTCATTAGTTTAGTTTTCAGCTGGCCATCTAGGAAAAGACACATTGTTTAGCTGCATATTGTGACATTCAGCATCACAGCATCTTCTGCTGATTATATGCAGCCTGTGCCTTACTTGTTTTGAATAAAAATGTCTGTGAAACATTGTGGTGTGTGTCTTTATTACCTCTGCATGCTTTGGTCCCGATTTAAACACCTGCTGAAAACGTTGCTTGCCTGGACAAATTGCTGTGGTGCACGCAACAAGTGGTGTCCTCTTTATGGACTATGCTTAATATGCCTCACAAATTTTTTTGGTTACAATTCTGTCCCTTACAGCATCCCTGCTGCTAAGCACTGGCAAGTCATTACACTGCTGTCAAGCACTTTTTCCATTCACGCGGTCTTCACTTGCCAGAGACGAGATTTATGGATTGTAGTCCCATTGGTGTCCTTATTCCCCGGATGTGTGTGTGCCACCCCCGACCCGACCCATCCAGCTACAGATAGCCCAGGCACCGAACTGCGCCATCATTAGCAGACCTGTTCCATCTGGCTATAAAAGCATGTGCACTGCACGCCTTCAGCCCTTTTCCCTATTTTCACTTCGGTGTTGTGGAAGAGCCATGTCCTCCCTCGCCTTCTCTGTGCACTGCGCCACGACAAGTTTTGCTGGGCCTGTTAGCTGCACCACAGTTTGTTGTTCGCTCAGGTGAGTGATTCTTTTTTGATACAGCAAGGTCAACAGTCCCTCTGGCTCTACTGATATCGCAAACTGTTACAGCAAGACAATATTTTTGTCAGATCTTTACTTTGTGGAGGTTAGCTGCATATGTGGTGTGCCCTAGAGTCATTCTGTGTGCTGCCCTATGATCACCACACAAGTGCACATGTTTGGTGTGTTGCTGACTGCTGCCATTTAGCTGGTGAGTGTGTAATGTGGGTTTATGTCTAATTCTTTAAGTGGTAGCTGGTGGGTCCAATTTTTTACTGCTTGGGAATGGATGTGAGACTTATTGCCAGGGAATGGCTGTGAGACTTATTGCCATTGTTTTAGCTGGACTTTATTCCCTGAATGCAAATCATTTGGGGGTGGGTTAAAATACACTGCTCCCTGTTGGTTGACTCCATTCTGACTGCACCTAGTTAGATGAAGTTGCCCATTATTGCCCATTATTCCACCACTGGTTAGGGTTTACTTCTCCCTGTTGGTTAGCTCCAAACCATTCTGCTAAGTTAACCTTTGTTTAAAGACCCTGGCTGGCTGGGGTTGATGAAGCAGAGATGCATTTTTACAGCCTGCGTAAGGTGAGATGCTGGGGGTTTAAAGTGCACAGGCAATACTGCTTTCCAGGTGTGCTTGTTCACAGAGGCCCTCTCAGCCATCTTGAGCATCATGGCTCGGTAAGTGGTGGATAAGCACACCTGGAAAGATGCTAAATTATGGGCTGAACTGTGATTGCTGGCTTTTTGTTTGACTTGAGGCCTGTGGTGGTGGGGGGCCCAGGAGATGCATTTTTTCAGGCCTGTGTAAGGGAAGAGGGGTGGGGGTGGAGGAAGGGTGTGGTCCGAGAAGCATGCCTGGAAATATGCATCGTCTGGGGCTTGTGCTGAATTTTGTGATTGCTGGCTTTTTGTTTGCCTCGAGGCATGTGGTTGGGGGGGGGCCCAGGAGATGCATTTTTTCCAGGCCTGCTTAGGGCTCGGCCATCTTAGGAGTGCCATGTGCTTTCTTGGATTGGGGTTGGGGGTTGGGTTGGGTGGAAAGGTGTAGGCTGAGAAGCACTCCTGGAAAGATGCATCGTCTGGGGCTGTTGTGTTGACGCTTAATGCCGAATTTTGTGATTGCTGCCTTGTGATGATATGTGGACCTTTTTTTTTTTTTTATTTAAAGTGAGACACTGGGAGTTTAAAGCTCACAGGCAATACTGCTTTCCAGGCATGCTTGTTCACAGAGGCCCTCTCAGCCATCTTGAGCACCATGGCTCGGTAAGTGGTGGATAAGCACACCTGGAAAGATGCTAAATTCTGTGCTGAACTGTGATTGCTGGCTTTTTGTTTGACTTGAGGCCTGTGGTTGGGGGGGCCCAGGAGATGCAGTTTTACAGGCCTGTTTAAGAAAAGGGGAGTGCGGGTGGAGGAAGGGGGTGGGCCGAGAAGCATGCCTGGAAATATGCATCGTCTGGGGATTCTGTGTTGAAATGATGTTTTGTCTGGATTATTCATGCTGAATTATTTTGTGATGGCTTTTTTGTTTAAAGCAAGACCTTCATATTTAAAGTGAGACCTTCATGTCCCTAGTGCACCCTACCGGCTTCCCTCCTGCCACTAACAAAAAACCCCACATTGCTGCCCCCCCCCCATTAACCAGACATTCTCTTCATCGGACACACACACCATTCCTCCACCCCTCCGCCAGTACTATGACACTGTTTTCCTCACCGCCATTTTGTTTGCAAGGAAAGTGCAGATGGGCCTCCATTTTGTTTGCAAGGAAAGTGCAGGCGGGCTTCCATTTTGTTTGCAGGCAAGTGCAGGCGGGCCTCCATTTTGTTTCCAGGCAGGTGCAGGCGGGCCTCCATTTTGTTTGCAAGGAAAGTGCAGGCGGGTCTCCATTTTGTTTTCAAGGAAAGTGCAGGCAGGCCTCCATTTTGTTTGTAGGCAAGTGCAGGTGGCCTCCATTTTGTTTGCAGGCAAGTGCGGGTGGGCCTCCATTTTGTTTCCAGGCAAGTGCAGGTGGGTCTCCATTTTGTATGCAAGGCAAGTGCGGGCAGGCCTCCATTTTATTTGCAGGCAAGTGCAGACAGGCCTCCATTTTGTTTGCAAGGCAAGTGCAGGCAGGCCTCTCTTTAGTTTGAAAGGAAAGTGCGGGCGGGCCTCCATTTTGTTTGCAAGGAAAGTACAGGCAGGCCTCCATTTTGTTTGCAGGCAAGTGCAGGTGGGCCTCCATTTTGTTTGCTGCTCTACTCTACTTCTTGCTGCATCACCATGTGTGCTGCTCTACTCTACCTCGTGCAGTGCTACTGATTTTCCCTGCGCCATCCTTGTTTTCTGTGAGTGAATTTTTTTAATATATTCTGTGTTTTTTATTATGGCATCATTTCTTTTTTTTTTATCTTGAATAGTTTTGGAAAGAAAAAGATGGATCAAAGTGAAACAAGAAGACGTCAAACACCATGTGTGTCTGCTGCTGACTTGCTTCGTGGGGCTTTGAATAATTGTTCTGTACCACTCACAATAAAAGAAAGAAGTCAGCGGTACTGAAATAACTTAAGAAAGGATCCACAACGCATCCAGGAGTATAAAGAAAAAGCAAAAGGATGTGCATGGAAGCACAGAGAGAAAATGACCAAAGAACAATGAACACTTGCTACAGAGAAGAGTCGGTTGCAAATGCAGGAAGCCAGGAAAAGGATGAGGGACATGACACCAGGTACTGTAAACCCTTCTGTAACTAAATCAACTAAACAAACAGCAGAACAGAAAAGAGAATATTGGAGAGAGAGAAAAAGAGAACAACGCATGATGATGATCTCGCAAAAAAGGAGAAGAATCAATGAAAAATGTCGACAAGGATACCATGAAGAAAAGAAGATTCGGACCACCAATTCTTTGACCACAGCCACTAACACCACAAACTCTATGGAAATGCAAGTGAGCATACCATCCAGCACAATGGACACACAAATGGTAACACCCTTCATTACCAGTACAACCATGACATCGAGTGCCTTGGATGAAACCACAACACCAGTGATGGATCCAAGATCAGAAAGCGCAATTAGAAAGGCTGTGCAGAGAGCACATGAAGGGCTGCCCAGGTCCCCAACCAGGTTTGCTGCAACAATCTCAAAAGTTATCTCTTTGGCCACTTTAAAAAAACAGGCTGCCCTCTCAATGTTCGGATGTCGCACCAAACTGGACAATAAGTTAGTGGAAGTCCTTCAACAAAAATTACATTTGTTTAAACAGTGCAACAGGAAGGCAGACAAAAAACTGAAAAAATAATTCATCAGTACGTTTCTTGTTCTGAAAAAGTACCGCCTACTACGAAGAGCAAGCATGTGCCTGCGGATCAGTTGGAGAAGAATGATGAGAGTATTGAAGAGCGCGCAAGTTAAAAGGAGCACTAGGCACAAGTTGGGAATATCTGCGGAGCTGCAGAAGAAAGTAGATGTTTTTTTCAATATATCAGCAACACCACTTCCACATAAGAAGGCATTTTCTAAGCGAACCGGAAAAGCAAGATCATTCTTAGACAAAACTCTGAAAAGGCTGCACCAAGAATTCCGTGAGCAGAACCCAGATGAGAAAATTGGACTAACTAAATTCAGCAGTCTCCGTCCAGATAATATTAAATTCGCACAGGATCAAAAACTGGACCAGTGTCTAGGCGAGTATTGCGCCAATGGGAAACTAAAGCTATTAACAATAAAGTGATTTGTCGAGCAGAAAAAAATGGAGTGCACAATTTCCAATATTTATGAAGCAGTAGAGCTGACAATGTGTCCAAAGAAGGAAGGTGAGAAATTCTTTAAAAAGCCCTGCATTGAAAAAAATTGCAAAACGTGTAGCACTTCTGCTATTGACAAATCACTGGAAGAACTTTTACAGGCACATGGAACTGAGGAGGTGAAATGGCAACAGTGGGACAGTGTGACCATTTCCAGGGTCATAAATGGATCAGAAAGTAAACAAATAAGAAAAGTCATGAAGAGAAAAGTGGCCACATTTCGATGTCTGGTTGAAGTCTTGAAGGAGGACCTCCAGTTTTTGGGTCGACATCTACACATAGCATCCTGGCAACAACACCAATTCAAATCACTTAAAGATAACCTTCCTGACAGCTGGGTATTGATGGTTCTAGACTTTGCAGAGAACTATGCATGCAAGTACCAGGATGAAATTCAGTCATGCCACTGGCACCATGAGCAAGCAACTGTTCACCCTGTAGTGACATACTACAGGTGTGAAAGGTGTACAGACTTAGTTACAGAGTCACTTGTCTTTATATCTAGTGATCTCAAACATGAACACCATGCAGTTCTGCATTTCGTGAACATGTCCAATTCCTACCTCAGAAACATCCGTGGCATCAATATTGAGAGACAGGTACACTTTACTGATGGGTGTGGGAGTCAGTACAAATCAAAAGGACCTTCCAGAACATATCATAGTCTCCTTCCCGACATGGATTCCCAATAGAGCAGGCATTTTTTTGATCCAGGCATGGAAAAGGACCCTCAGATGGTGAGAGTGCGGTGGTGAAGTCACGTGCAAGCCTAGCTGTGCAGTCCCGGCAGGCTATCATTTCAAATGCTGCACACCTCTTTCAGTACTGCAAGAGGAATTTAACAAAGGAACCTGCCATCGAAGGTTGCACTCATTACCGCAGAACATCCTTCTGGGTCGGTGATGGAAAAATTAGCAGAAATGCAGGACCAGAACTAAAAACAATAGCTGGCACATGAAAGGTTCAGAGTGTCTGACCAGTGGCAGACTACAGCTGTTTCTGCAGGCCATGCAGAAAGGATGATGGTCACTGTGAAAATGCAAGATATGTCAATGGATGGAAGAAGAGGATTATTCAGACTGCACCTGGCTATGTGTCTTCAGTGAAGGAAAAAGAAACTTCAGGGCCCCCTACATTGCCTATTCTGGTCTCCGGTGCAATCATTCGCACACCCTCTTCTCCTTCGGATATTAAGAATCCTGGGCCCCACTACATTGCCATTTCCTGTCTCCAATGCAATCACCAGCACACCCACTCCTGCTTCTGATATCACACCTCCAGTGATGACCAGTGCGTCTACTGTTGTGAACCAGATTAGTGAACATGCTGCCGCATTGACAGATTCTGCAGCCAGCACAACAACCAAATCTGTTTCCAGCACAGCCAGCACAACAGCCAATGCATCTGTTGCCAGCGCATCTACCAGAAAACAAAAGAACTATGACCACATATGGACAAGCCAGTTTTATGCCGTCTATTACTCTAACACATTTTACATTGGGCAAGTAACATCATTTGATGAAATGAAACAAGAATTTGAATGTAAATTTTTGAAATGGAGCAGGGATGGCAAATTCTATTGGCCACGGCATCCAGACATCGATGTCATAAAGGGAAGATGACTTTTTTATGGGCCAGCAACAGTGCAAGAACAAGGACAAGGAAAATTTGACATATCACCAGATGACCTAAAAACCATCTTCAACAAACATGAAAAACTGCAACAACGTTGGAATTAACACAGAATTTGAAGGAAGTATTATCTTAACATTTCTGAATGAAAAATCCACCTGAGCATGGCTGAAGACTCATAACTCATGTGGAAGCACAGAGTTACGAAGTAGAATACCAGTAAAGACTACCTGGCTGACCACATCACACAGACTTGTTAATGCTGTTTTTGTTTTATCAAATAAATGCATGGCAGCGGCCATTTCTCTGCAGTGCTTGGTGTGTGTCTCCATTTGTTTGGGCAGAACCGGGGGAACAGGGCAACACAGCATAAGACAATGGAAAAATAACAATACTTGAATATAAGGTTTTAGGGGTTGGCGGAATTGCACCCTAGAGCACTTCAAAATGGTTGAACGTAAATATGCTACTTATGCAATGCTTGGTGTTAAATGGTTTTAATATTATAATGATTACATGCTGAGAAGAACACTCTTTTGGTGTCCAATGTTGCACACACCACACTCTTTTGGTGTCCTATGTTGCACCTGCCACACTCTTTTGGTGTCCAATGTTGCACGCGCCACACTGTTTGGTGTCCCCTGTTGCACGCGCCACAATGAGTGGCTTTTATCTCAAGTTTCTGTTAGGCAATTGTCTCACTACATAGTTAGATTTTCAACTTTGGGAAAGAGTGTTCAGAAAAGCTTATCACAATTATTCTACTGTGAGGTTGAAAAAATTACCTCTATGTCACATTTTGATACCCCTTTCTTGTGAACAGACCCAAATTGGGGTTTACTAAAATGTCTTCTTGGGCTACCCAATGCCCAATGTCAGGATGATGTCCTGTGTCTGAAGTAGCTGTATGTGTCTGCATGAGCATGCTATAGAAAGCCTCCGTGCCTGTTTCTTTAAGAGAGTCATGTGTACCTGTAACCTTTTGCACTTTGTACCTTGTTAGCAGCTCTCTGTTACTATGCAATCCCTGCTGCTATTTTGTATTTTCTGTATTCATTTGCAACCATTCTGTAACCATTGTCTTTAATTACTATGTTAGTTGTTACTTTGTTCATGGTTGTCTCTTATGTACGACGTGGAACCTTTGTAAAGGAGTCTTTAGCTCAAAGGTGTTATCTGATATTTATCAAAAGACAAATAAACAATGCTGTGTTAGATATTAGTTTGGGCTGGGTCTGAATAGTTTAGGGCTCATGACCGGCCAGGTGAGTGGCATTTCTGCTCCATTCTGCAGCTGCAATATGCGCAGAGGGAGCTCTGTTAGGAACTGTTATAATTTACTGTTTATCTGTCTTATTAATAATAGTATAGAAGTTTGTTTAACCTGCCTTCTCTTGCAGGTTGGACATTTTGCATAAGAGCCACCTTTTTGGTTCTGCACTGGCAGGGTTGGACCAATTAAACCTCAGGGGATCTAAAATGGAGACTAGTCTCCAGAGGTTTTGTGGGGTTGGATTTCTGTAGGAATTGTAGTTTTTAAGGTCTGGAGCCTAAATGGACCTGGAGGGGGGTGCTCTTGCTCTGACCGACAGTTCCCTCAACCAACCAAACCTTTTGGATCTCAGAGAAAATCCCCGGAACTGCCTGCAGCACAGTCAGTTGTGAGCTGGAGTTCGGAGATTGAATAGCTTGAGCCATCAAGCAGCTGCTCCTGCTTAGAAGCACAGGAGAATTGGCAGGAAGGCTGCACTGGCCTGCCTGTCACATCTTTCAGTGAGAAATCCGGTGAATGAATGTTGGACTTTAATCTAATTCCTTTGCCTGAGATCTGAAGCCTGAAGAGAAAGAGAATGATCACTGACTGAATTTGGGACTGAAGACTTGCTGCAGAAGTGATCAGCCTGCCAGGTACTAAAATGAGTCACGGATTGAAAGGTTTGCACAGAACGTCTGCTAAATTGCAACTGGACTTTACCCGAACTGTGACTAAGAGTTGTTTTGCTTATACATGGCTGAATGTGCTGTGTGGGTCATGATTTGGTTCCCCACCTTCAAGTGCATTATGTTAGCTGGAAGCTGCTCCAGCACTTGCATGGACTAAATCCGAACTGCCTGCTCTGGTCTGGGCCCTGCCATCTCAGCCTAGACTGTTGCTCCTATCGCAGAGACATTTTCTGATGAAAGACCCACTCGGGGATTCAGCACCGTGCTCAACACCATCGAACATGTAGCGACCACCTCAGTGAGTCATGTGGGCCCTGCTTCCCCTGGCAAAGCAGAACGCCATCCAGAGGCCTTCATCTCGTCAGTCCTGCCTCCTGGTCAGGGTAACTCCCTACAACAAAGCTGCAATCATTGTGTGTCATTTGATTTATTTGTTTGGGTTTATTACAAAGAACTGAGCCATCTGGCTCTGGATTACAAATTCTGGGTTGATGTGCATGCTAATTGTTTTCTTTCCTAAGGGCCCTAACAACAGCTGCAACACTGGCCTACTCCGGACATCGCTTCAGGCTAGCCTGCTTACAGCTGGGTATCCAGGGTTGTGTGACTGTATACAAGGGACTCTTTATGCATGCGTTTTCAGCCTGAAATAATTAGATCTATAAGTCATCTGCTAGATTCATGCCCTACCCCGTTTACATTCCCCTGAATGAATCAGATTGTGTTGTTTTTGCATTTAATCTGGCTATTGTGTACCTTTTTGGTGGGGGCACTGTACTGCCATTGAACTGTTGTATTATAGATCTTATTTTACAGGGGATCTTCAGGGCAGCTGCAGACGATCCAGCCCTGGTGGTAAGTGCAAGGGGTGTGAGCAAGTCATTACTGCCATATGGTATATGTGAAGGTTTTGCTGCTATACTGTTTAGGCCACTAGAGGGGTTGGTGTGGGGTTATAGCATCCTGGAGGGCTATACCAACAGCAGTTACGCTACCCCAGAACCACTCCTCCTGGTGGAGGCACCCGTTCAACAAGCTCAGGCTCCTCAACCTGTGCATAGTCACACAGGCAGGGGTTACACTGGGTATGCTTTGTGCTGGGATAATTGCACTTCTCAGGCAGTGGACCGACCCACCTGAGGCATGGTGTTATCCCAGCACAAAGCACATGCTATCATGCCTCATTACTCAATTAATGCCCAAACCAGTGGTGCTGTTTGGTAGTTTGCTATAATGCCACATTCAATCGCAACACCCTCGTCCTGGGCCAGTGGGGCTAGGGCACAATGAAAAGGCATCACAAACTGACCACATATGGAGGGAATTTGCATGTCTGTTGCAATGGCGTCTCCTATGGAAGGACAGGTCATGGCACTGACAATGTAGGTAAACATCCAATATTGGCCACCCTATAAGATGGCACTGTGATCAAGGCCTGCACATTGAACTGCATTGTGGAGGGACCCACAGTGAAGGACACACCTCTTGCATGCATGATGGTGCCCCTGCCCCACCCATCCCCAGAGTGTAAGAACAGTTGAACATCCCTCCTTTCCAGCTTGCTGATTTAGATAGTTCCCCAGAGGCTGGTGGCATATGGGTGATTTGGTGGTGCCTGGCCACGTGGGTGGGGGGGGTGCAGGATCTCAACAGGTAATGGACAGGACTCATTCAATCAATTATTAATGAAGATTCCGGTCATTCCCGCATTAGACTGTCAAGCCTGGGGAAACAAAGAGAGAAAGAGAGAGAGAGACAGAGAGACAGAGAGAGAAGAGAAGAGAAGAGAAGAGAAGAGAAGAGAAGAGAAGAGAAGAGAAGAGAAGAGAAGAGAGAGAGAGACAGGAGTAAAATCAAAAAGGTAAAACTGTGTGGGGGAAAATCACTTTCTTCTTCATTTTATTAATATTTATTTTTTAAAAAGCACAAAGCAAGTCCCACTCATAGTCATAAGGTTGCAGATTTTGTGCGTGTGTGTGTGTGTGTGTGTGTGTGTGTGTGTGTGTGGGATAGTTTACTGAATTCAAAAAAACGACCAGTCAGTAATCCTTGTCCCGACAGGTATGCATCATACTGTCGATTTCTCAGAGCTGTCATGCTGTTTGTATTTTTTCCTGTTCAATCAATTACTAATGAAGACTCCTGTGATTCCTGCATTACACTGTCTTGCCTGGGGGCGGGGGAGAGGAGTGACTTTGACATTGTTATGTGGCTTGTGCTTTTAAAAATAAATAATTTGAAGAATAAAGTGATTTTATGCAATAGTTTTGCCTTTTTCTTTTGCATTGAAATGCACCATGCTCCATTTCTTGAATCACTCCAGAAATTAGCGTTACAGTTCAGACATTCTGTACTGAGTCATTTAATAAATCGGCATCAGGGAGCCGTGGTCCACTCGGAGCACCCGTGCAAGGTTAAACAACGCTGACTGCATTCAGCAACAGACATACTAATACTACTTGAGGGCACTGTTACTACATCTCTTTCTGACTAGGTTAATTGATGATTATTCACTACTTCAATGCTGTCAGGATGATCTCGTACTGAATGTTAACGATTTTATTAAATACATGTAAAGGCTGACTGCTCTTTAGTCCTGCCAATATATGGTCAAGACTTTTTTCACCCCCATCTTGACAATCTTGTTTTTGCCTCAACGTGATCTCTATCCTCCTACACTGTAAATCCTATTTGGTGTTATATTCTGACCTTCAGCTGCCCCCACTTTACATGTAATTTATCCCACTGTCTTCCTCAAGGTCTCTACACCATACTCCTTTACCTCTCTTTAATTTCATACCTATAACCTTCGACAGTGGGAAACTTTGGCTTGCTAGTTACCCTGCCCTGCATCTTTACTCCTCTGCTGCACAGATCATTTTATTGCTATATCTTCAAAGCATTCCCCTTGGGACAGTATTCATCCTGCACCATGTCACATTACTCCAGATCCTTTAAGCCTGTTTTTATGCATCCCGTGTCTTCCTGGGCCAGGTGCTGCCCTCCTTGGGCTCTGGCTCTGAAAATGGCTGAGTGTATCTATCCATCCAGCTGCTCTCTGTGTGCAGCTTCTTCATACTTCATTCTGGATTCGCATATCCGTTTTTCTCCTCTTAGTTTATGCGGGGGATATTGAGCTTAACCCCAGGCTCTCATGCTCCACCTCTATACTTGTCCCTACAATTGGTGCTCAACCCCCTCCCAAAGGCCTGAAAATAGCACATTTGAATGTACAGAGTCTACGCCTTAAAATGATTGAATTTGAAGCCTGGGTTGCTCAGAAGACTCCTGACATTCCATGCATCTAGGAATCTTGGCTTAAGCCCGCCATCAAGCAGCATGAGGTTACATTACCTGACTATAACTGCTTCAGGAAGGATAGGCTGGGTAAAAGGGGAGGAGGCGTTCTTATGTATACTCAGTTTGACTTGGATGCCACTGTCCTCCCTGAGCCTGACACTGGGTCTCCTGCCGTGGAATCCCTATTCCTCTCCCTGACTCTTGGCAATGTCAAAAAACTAATCATTGGATGTGCCTACCTGCCCCCCCCACCAAAAAAAGCCTCTATCTGTCTCTCCCCCCTTCATTACCTCTCTTGCCAATCTCCTTCGTCATGACCTTGTACTTTGTGGTGACTATAATGCTGATTGGCTAAACTCCTCCACTGACAAGGTGCATGCATCTCTTGCAGATTCTAACCTGGTTCAGCTCATTCATGACTCCACGTGTATTACTCCAAAGTCTGGAAAACACACTCTGCTTGACTGGGTGGTCCCTAACTAAACTGTTATGGATAAATCCAAGGGATTTCTCTTGATTGCATCAGTGACCATTCTCCTACTCTCTGCGTCTGGAGGAATAACTCCCCAACCCCCCTCCAAGATCACCCTGGTCAAGGATGTGTCCAGATTTGACACTAGTAGCTTTCTTGCCTGTATCGATGATACTGACTGGGGCCCAATTAACACTCTCCCTGACATCAACTTAGCCCTGGATTTCTTTATATTCACTTTCTCCCAAATAGTTGATAGTCATGCTCCCATAAGGAGCTGCGGGTCTAAGGGTATCAAGGTGCCTTGGCTCACTAAGGACCTTAGGAAACACATGTCCTCTCGTGATCATGCCTGGCAGACTTACAAAGGTAGTGGGCTGCGCTCTGTCTGACAAGTCTATAGGCAACTTAGAAATAACTGTAAAAACTCCTTCCAAAAAGCCAAATGCCTACACTACAAGACACTCCAAACTGAGCACCTCTGTAATCCCATGGAGTTCTGGAAGCAGGTTAATTCTCTTATCAAGGGGAAGGATGCTGAACTCCCTATCTCCCTCACTGCTGAGGGCTCTGTCCTAACAGCCCCTCCATCTATTGCCACTAGATTCAATGAATTTTTTACTGACCTCCACAAATACTCTTCGCTCTTTCCCAACTCATCTGTACCCCTCTCAACCCAACTGTCTCCTGGTGGCACTGGGGCTCAACCCACATTTCACCTGAAGTTGGCATTCCTGATGGCTTCTTGCAAAGCTGAAACCTGATAGCTCACTAGGTCACGGCACCCTTGAACCTAAGTTTCTCAAGTTGGGAGCTCCTGCCCTCTCAGCCCTGTTCATGATCGGTTCAACCCATCCTTCCTATCAAGCACTGTCCCAGACGAATGGAAGGTTGCTATGGTGGTGCCTGTTCATAAGGGTGGGCCTAACACTGCTGCTGAAAATTTTAGACCTGTCTCTATCCGCTGTCCATTGGCAAAAATCCAGGAACATATCATATACGATCACCTTCAGAACTACCTGGAACACCATAACCTGCTATCCCCTTACCAGCATGGGTTCAGAAAGAACCATAATACCCTTACTGCCTTAATCAAAGTCACTTCTGATCTGCTACAGGCTATGGACCAGGGCTTTGCAGCTGGTGCCATCTTCATTGACCTCACAAAGTCATTTGACCTGGTCAACCACAGTCTCCTGCTTCAACAGCTACAAGTTTTCAGCCTTGACACCAGTATCTCAGCATGGTTCCAAAAGTTATCCCACGCTCACAAAGGATCAAGTGGGCTGGTTTTCTTTATGTGTGTTATAATGTGATGATCAAGACTGTGACTGACATGATTTTTTTTCTGTTCAATAAATTATTATGTAAGACTTCTGTCATTCCTGCATTACACTGTCAACCATGTGGGGAACAAGGGAGAGAGAGAGAGGAGTGGCATTGATAATGCTGTCATGTGGATGGGTTTTTAAAAAAGTAATCACAATACATTGAAAAAAGTGATTTCCCCATATAGTTTTGCCTTGTTTTTTTAAGAAACAATAATAAATTTAAGAAACAGTTATTTCCCCACATAGTTTTGCCTTCTTTCATTTTACCTGCTCTGTGCTCCATTTCTTGAATCACTCCAGAAATGAACAATACAGTTCAGACAGTCTGTATTGTCAGCATCAGGGAGCAGTGGCTCCACTCAGAGCACCCCTTCAAGGTTAAACAACACTGACATTTCTACTATTAATCTTGGACATATACACTGAGACATGCACCTACACATTATTGCTGCATTAGTTCATTTTTAAACATGTTCATATCTTCTGATAAAATTATGCTGAAAACTTGTATAGCCTCAATTTGCATAGTATGGAGATAATTTATGATATTTTTAATCTCCATTACACAGTTAGCTTAAATCTCGGTATATTTAGAATTGGGAGGCAATATTAATGACATGACTGTCATTGTTCTGACCATGAGCATATTATTATTTCTATTAACAACTGATGAACTCCCTTATTAATGGTCTTTTATCTATTTTATCCTCACAACTTGGGATGCATGCCTTACTTCTCACTTTGTTACTTCTACAATCTGAATATATTGGTGGTAACTGCTATATAATGGTGCATATGCTCAGTACCTGAAACATTTGTGCACACAAGTGGAATTGCATAGAAACTGAATTTCTTTAAATATTGTTATTTGCTTTTTATCATTTTTATGCACACAAATTATTCCACATTTTCTACATTTGTAAGTATCTTATACTTTACACCCAGTGATAACATAACCCAAGTCTATGATTAACATCATCAAAACATAAGCCACAACACATGGGGGTGCTCATTACAGGGTCAATGAACAACTCGGCACAATGTAGGAAGGCAGCTGCAAAGGCCAACAAAATGCTGGGTTGTATTGCAAGGGGTATATCCTCGAGGAGGGAGGAGGTGATTCTGCCACTGTATAGGTCATTAGTTAGACCACAGCTGGAGTACTGCGTGCAGTACTGGCATCCGTATCTGAAGAGGGACATTAAGTTACTGGAGGGGGTGCAGCGCAGGGCAACAGAGATGATCAAGGGGCTGGGGGACTTATCATACCAGAGGAGGTTGAAGGAGTTGAACATGTACTCATTGGAGGAGAGGAGGGACAGGGGTGACATGATTGAAACCTTTAAATACATGAAAGGAATAAACAAGACCGATTACAGAGGGCTGTTCAAAGTAAGGGAGGGAGGGCCACCAGGGGTCATGATATGAGACTGGAGGAGGAAGGTTCAGGAGGAGATGAGAGACACTTTTTACAGAGAGGGTGTGGCTGGGTGGAATCGTTACCTGCAGAAGTGGTATCCAGTAGAACAGTGGACTGCTTCAAAAGGCGATGGGACAGGACAAGGAGGAGGGTTAATGAAGGAGAAGGGTGAAAGGGAGGTGCAGCTGCAGAATAAGGGGTGCTAGCTGCACATTCGAGCAGACTTGATAGATCTCTAGGCCTTTATCTGCTGGCAAATTTCATATGTTCGTATTTTCATAATTTAAGAATAGGGGGATGAATATGAGTGATTTCATTTCAGTTTGTAAACTTTTCCTCCATGCTACTGTCCAGTCTATCAGTAACATCAGAAATTCTTTTCTTCAGCAAATTCTCTCTAAATTTATGAAGCCAATCATTATGGTTCCATTCCCCCAGTTCTGGCCAGTTCCATTTTCCCAAAATGTGTCTCTTCAAGGTCATGGAAGCTAATGCATTTATTTGTTTCTCTGCTTTTCAAAATTTGTAACTACCATATTCATTTAGTATGAAAAAACTAGGTTCAAAAATTACTTTCTTATTCATAGTTAATTCTAACTCTGTATGCAACTTTCACCACCAGTTTTTAATTTTTGGGCAGCTCCAAAGCACATGACTATGATTACCTATGCCATCACAAAGATGCCAGCAAGACTTGCTCTTACCGTCTCCAAAATGTGCAATTGTAGAAGGAGTTAAGTATGCCCTATCTATTATTTTATATTGGATGCTTTTATTTTTTTTGCACAAAAATATAATTTATTTGCATCCATTTATATGTTGGACCATGTTTTAGATATGATAGTTTGTTCTATTTCGTTATTCCATTTCTGTTGAATAGCCTTAGTTTTTTTTGAGATACTGTCACTTTCTATAGATATTGAGCTATATAATTGTGCAATAATACTGGAATTTATATTTAGTCCAGAATTTGAATATATATCAGAATTGCAATATATATCATATTTTTGATAACTTTCTTTTATAGGGCCATAAATTTGGCTTTTAATACAGAATACAGTAACCCGTTCTCTTGTATACCATTTAATGAGTCCATTTCCTTAAACTTCTCATAAAAAATAAGATCTGTGTTGTCTAACAAGTCTAACCAGTTTATAATTTTTTGTTCTATTAAAGCTTTCCTCCATTCTCGCTTTAAATTGATTTGTTTGCTGAACAGGAAGCTACTTTGAAAAAGGTAATTTTTTTTATTTTTCTTTAAGCATTATCTACAAGCCAGGAAAACACCCTTAAGAATATGATTTATTTCTAATCTTAAAAATAGTTTATAATTGGTTACAATATCCTGTGTACATAATGTAGACTCATAATCATTAAGAAGTTCTTGTATGTATAATATATATTTACCTTTATTATCTATACTGTATTATGCCTTATCTGACCAAATAAAAGCTATCTTAATCTTTGTGGCAACACAGTACAAATATGGGTCTGGACACCCCATTCCACCTTTATTCCTTGGAATGGTCAACTTACATCATGCGATTTGGAAGGAGGCTCCATGCCATAAATTCACAAATGCATTCTTTACCTTAGAGAACCATGGTTCATGTATCTTTCCCTGCAAAGACTGAAATGGAAACATAAGATGAGGCATAACAGCCATTTTTTAAGTTTCAATTTTCCCCATAATTTTAATATATATCTATATACAGTGTATATATATATATATATATATATATATATATATATATATATATATATATATATGGCATTAGAGTTAATCTTTACTGTTTCTTCCATATTATTGGTCAATATCATTACTTGGTATTTCTATTACTATTTTAATTGGGGACAGGATGTTTTTATTTCTATACTTAAGTTTGTGGTGAGTAACACTAAAGATTTACCTTGATTTAATTCATATCCTGAGAATGATACTTAATGATACATTTATTTCAGTGCATTGGACCATGACTCACAAGAATTTGTTCAAATCAGTAGCATATCATCTGCATACACATTCATTTTATAGTACTTATTTGTGTAGGAATCCCCCTAATGTCCTTACTGCGGCCAATCTTCAATAGTAACATTCCAAACATAATATAAACAACAAGGGGGAAAGAGGTCACCCTTGTCCGACACCATTAGAATTTTTTATAGTGTCTGACAAGAATGAATTTATTTTTAATTTACTGGTGGCAAAAGGGAACATTTTACGTAACAATTGCAAAATTGTAGATTGAAACCCCCACTGTTCTAATACACAAAACATAAAATCTCTTGACAATAGACCAAATGCTTTTGTCGCATCTAATGCTATCATGACCTTTTCCTCCTCTTTGTGTACCACATTTTGTTTTGCATGTTTAAATATAATTTCTTGAGTTTGTTCCAAGCCCTGAAATATATTTCTCCCTTTGATGAACATAGAAACATAGACTTTGATGGCAGATAAGGACCACCTGGCCCACACTCTCTGTTCTCCCCCTATGAAATTTGTCACCTGCTCCTGAATCTGATTGACTATTAATTTCATGACTATCTTGTAATCTAAATTTAATAATGATATGGGCCAATAATTTTCTACTCTTTTTGGGTCTTTATTTTCTTTTAATATATAATAATTGTGCAAACATCAATAGACTGTGGCATACTGTCTGTCTCTATTATTTCTTCTATTACTAATTTAAGCCAGAGAATAAGCAAATCTTTAAACATCTGATACAATTCACATGTATATCAGTCTGGGCCTGGAGAGGAGCCTTTCTTTTGATCTATTATTGCTTAATGTATTTGTTTTTGATGTAAATGGTTCCTGATTAATATTTAATGTAGCTCTGATTGTCTCTTTGGTATATCTTTCCATATTAACAAAGTTATGAACATAGTCTTTGGTATAAATATTTTGAAAATATTTAACAAATTCTTTAATGATAAGTTTATTCGTATAAACCTCTTCTTGACCATTATTAATTTTTAATTTTTTTATTTTATTTTTCATTTGTTAACTGGGTAAGAAAACTGGACCAAAAGGCCCTTTTTCAGGTCTGACCCAGACTACAAGAAAAAAACAAATAACAACAACAAATACAAACATCAACATAAACAATTTAATCTGTTACAAATACAACGTAACTTATCAAATAAAAAGATTTATACAAAATGCATTAATAGTGGTTATGATATTCCAAACTTTTTGCTTTTTAAGGGCATAAGCAAGTTTCCCAGTTTTATCATCCTGAAAATATAATTTGTTTTTGCTTTTTCAAACATCTTTTTCCAAGGACTGCATAATTCATTTGTTCTTTTTATTTTTACGATCTGCTAAACTATTTCTTACTTTTTTGTCAAAATTAGATTCACTTGCAGTCTTTTCTAACTTCTTAATTTCTTCTATTTTCTGAAATTGTTTTCTATTTTGTCTCTGTTGTTTAATCTGGAATGAAATAATATGGCTCCTTATAGCAACTTTCCATGTAACCCATTTCACAGCCATCGCTAAGTCCGCAATATTGTTCAGCTTCCAATATTCCTCTAGTTGATGTTTAATCAGTGCTACCAATTCTGCATCATTTAACAAAGAATTGTCAAAATGCCATTATCTAATAAAAGACCTATCCCAAGTAGGAGTTAGTTGCAAGGACACCATTGCATGGTCAGATACCAGAATGCTGTGAATATGTACTGTATTAATCTTACTAGATATGTTTTTATTGATAAGAAAAAAGTCCAGCCTATTATACATTTTTAAATGTGAGGATTTATAAGTGTATTCCTTTTTTGTTGGGTTCCTCTCTCTCCAAATATCTATTAAATAGTTCCTATTAATAAACTATCTTAGTAATTTTGCATTATGTAACTTATTATTTATAACTGTAGATGTCTTATTAAACTTAGATTCCCCTAATACATTCCAGTCTCCTACAAGAATGGTGTCTTGGCAAGCCAACAAAACTAAGACTCTTTCAAGAGTGTTTAAGAATTTATCATATATTATAAAAGGCCCATAAATCTTTAATTACCAGTGAGCTATTAAAATTAATATCTTTGGAGATCAGGATTGCCATACATTGGCTATTATTCGTACCTGTTGAGTAAAATATTTGTCCTACCCATGACTTTTTTCATCTTTTAACTTTTTTTTCTAAAATGTGTGCCTCTTGTAAACACAACATTTTAATTTGGTTAAGTGTTGCATATTGTTAAATCTTGTTAAGTTTTTCAAAACTGTTTAAACCGTTTGCATTTAGTGATGCAATCCCGATATCCAGGTACTCGTCAACCATAACCATCTCCAAACATTATACATACCAATTTAATTCTGTCCCCATACTTTTTTATTAACTTCCTTCTCTTTTTAGACCAGAGACTAATATTGCCAATAATCCTATTATCATCGTACCTCAAACCACACACATAAGCATAAGTAGTAAAGAAAAAAAAACCTTCTTTCAATACATTTGTGTAAAATATACAAAAAAGCGGTATCCTGACCCACACAGATACCTAGCGTTCTCTTACTTTCAATGTAGATTCAGCATACCCCCATCCACATACACAGACACAACCTGGTAAACAATGCTCTTCAAATTAAAAGATCTGGTATTAATAATCTCAATTCTCTGTCTGCTTGTTCCACTGTAGAAAAAATGTGTGGTTTAAAGTTCACATTGACAAAAAGCTTAGTTGGAATTGACAAGGAGGATTTATATCCTTTTTCCCACAATGTTCTTCTCAAAAAATCTTTCTTTTTCATTTCTTCTATTGTCTCAAAAGGAATATCCTGATAGATTGTAGTGCTTGCTCCATCCAGTAGTATTCTTTTTTCTGGTACACTCCATTCGTAATTCACATTTTATCTTCAGTTTTGAAAGTTTGACAACTACAGAGCATGGTGGTAGTCAATCCTCTGGCCTAGCATTTAGAGCACAGTGTACCCTGTCAATTTCAATGTTGGCATCTTCTGTAGTAATATCTAAGTAGGCAGCAAATATTTTCAAAATTATTTCTTTTAAACTCAGTGTTTGCTCCAATGACTCAAGAATCCTGATTAAATGTAGCTTTTTCCTTCTAGCTCTTAATTCCATGTCTGTTATTTTGCTTGTTAAATCTGATATTGCTTTTTCATGAAAATGTATTTGCCTCTTATTGTGTAGAATTTTATCTACTGCTTCAAATATTCTATTTTCTATTTGTGGCATTTGTTGATTAATGTCCTTTACTGAAATACCCAAATGTTGAATTGTTGCTTTAATCATTTCCATTTCTGAAACAATTTTGTCCATCCCTTCTGATTTCACTTTAACACATTTTAAATCATCTTTTATTTTTCTTTAATATTCCCCATCAGGATCTTAGCCGAAGCAGGTATACTCTCTTCAGTTGTATTCTGTTCTTGTTGTTTTCCTACCCCTTCATTCATTGAGGGAGACTTCTTTAGTTCTGATGTTTGAACCCCAGTACCTTTTTGTTTTGCAAAGTCATTGCCACTTTTCTCCATTCTTTTAGGTGACCCTGTTTTACTTTCATCAAACTGAGGCTCCACATCAGTTTCTGCAGATATAAAATTGCCTTCCTGATTATTTACATTAAGGAGGTGATACTATCTTTTCCTGGGTTATTTGTTGTGTCATCTAATTTACCCTCTTCAATTTGTTGAAGGTCTGTTGTTAATTCCATATTCTGTTTTAACTGGTCTTGCACACTTATAAGTTTTTCATTAGGATTTTCTTCCACTATATTTCCCCATATTTCATCTGACTTTTCTCTAGCATGGAATTCAAAGGGAGAGGCAATAGGACTTAGAGGGTTTGTTATACTCAATGTGGGCACTTTCCCAAAAAAGTTCAGTAAATATTGCCTGAGGTTTTTGTTGCAGCTTACCGTTTATTTTGATGTCCCTTTGATCTTTTTACTGTTTAAGTTGTAAAGCATTTGATGCAATGTTTTTTTCATGTCTTTCCCTTCTTGATGATGTTCCAATGTAGTTGAAGAGGTGTTCTTGCCCTTTAAAGATTTTTCATTCAATTATCCAGGCATAAGAACCAGGACTATTTTTACAGTCTATCACATCCAGAGACTTTTTATTTAAAAGTAATAAATTTGTATTGCAATATAACTTGTTACTGCCTCTTGGAATTCAACAAAATAAATGTTGCATTCTCACACTTGGACAAAGAATTAACATAATTTTCCTAGCAATGACCAGGTGGTACAGAGAGAGTTTCAAATGTGGAGATGAACACCTTCCACCATATAGCCATTCAAATGTTACATGTTTCAAACAGGGCTTCAAAGACTTTTATAAGTGATGCTACAATATATTTCGGTTCATGTGATGGTCTCTTGCATGCCAAGACAGCTTAGATAATTCAGTGTCTTCAACAGTGTAACAACCCCTGCATTCAGACCTCTGTTACTACAAAAAATACACACCAGGCATTCTCACACATTCTTAGCATTGTAACAAGCAGAGAAGAAGGAGCCTTCTAACAATCTATATTAATGTCCATAACTTGAGCATGCACCATGTGAGGAATAATGCAGCCAGTTTCTTACTTTTGGCATCTTTGGGAGATAGATAAAAGTCCTGCATTCAGACCTTTGACTAGGAGTACTGTATTCCTTCCAAATATCGCACAAGGTCAATCATGCTGACAGCAGAGAAGATGATTGTTTGGCATCTTTGGGGAACTTAATAAGGCCCCACATTCAGACCTCTGACATTATCTTGCTGCCTTTTTACAACTGCCGCATTGTGCCAACTATGCCAGCAACAAGGAAAACTTTTTCAGGTCCAGCCCAGTAACTGCTGTCCAGTTGCAAAACTAAAGACTCAGTAGTGTCTTCCCATGCCATCTCATTCAGTTTGTTGCTAGGTTACATGCAGCAATTTAAAAAAAAAAGAAAATATGATTGTAATATCTGCAGGTCTCATGGCACTTAAGATTAGCATGGTTCCACAGGAGAGCTTGAGCCGAACACACACCTTCTGCACCTTCAGAACACTACTCTGTGCATGTTCCATCCTCTGTGGTGTCCAAAAGGTGAATTCATGCAGGGATTGCAAAATCACCTTTCAGGACACAGAAAAAAAACAGTTTGGGCATGTTTCAAAAAATGAAAGCTGTCACATTCATGAGGTGCTGTAATGATATGGCTATGTTGTAAATTTGAGGTAAAAATATTGAAAATTACCAAAGTTATGAGCTTGTTGTTGCAAAACTCAATGTAGGCTTCTTATGACCCCACCTCATGAATAAGGGCAAAGAAAATTTTCAACTTTTATCAAAAAGGTGATTTAATGCAGGGACCAAGAAATCACCTTTTGGGACAGATTTGCCTAATGTCAGTGCAATTATTCATGAGGTGGGTTGCCAAAAAGGCATGCTGAAAATCTGGGCCCAGAATATGCAAAAATGGGCAAGTTATGCCACCAAATTCATAACATCATTGAAATACATTGAACCTCATACCTGTTTCTTCAGTCCATGGTCCGACTTTGAAGAGTGAAGTCATGTTTGTATTCCAGAGAGGATTACATTGTTAAACCCTGATCAGTAAGTAAAGGCTTGGGTGGGGTGGGGTGGTGGGTGCTGAGTGGGAGGGTCGGGTGGGGAGTCTAATAGTGCAAAATACATTGATGGACAGTTTTCTTTTTATAGGTATATATATAAAAAATGACTGAGGATTCCTGCACTGGGGGATTGGGCACCCCCCCAGTGTCACTACTACATTTTTTGGAGGGGAGTGGGGTGGTGGATGCTGAGAGGGAGGGTCTGGTGCAGTGGGTAATTAAAAAAACAAACAAAAAAAATAACTGCGCATGTATGGTAGTGGAGGGGGTTCATAAAAAAAAAACAGGATTAGTGATCGCAACACTAGGGAATTAGGCACCCTCAGTGTTACAGTTATGTTTTGGGGGAGAGGGTGCTGAGAGGGAGAGTCTGGTGGGGGGAAGAAAAATCCTTGTTGTGACACTGAGGATTGGGTACCCCAGTGTCACTCTTATGTTTCTGGGGGTGGGTGGGTGGATGGTGGGTGCTGAGAGGAAGGGTCAGGTGGAGGGGGATATGTACAATTTAAAAAAAAAATGCAGTCACTGAAGAACACAGCACACTCCTCTGTGACCAAGATGGCCACCATACTTTACTGCGCATGCGCTAGTAGTTGCACATGCACAATCCAGTTTGGTGGCCATCTTGGACATGGCGGAGTGTGCTGAGTTCATGGCGACTGTGGACACAGTAAAAATAGTGCAGTGCTACTTCCAGTTGAGGCTACAAGTGGAGTGCCTCACTGACATGGCGGCAAATGTGGGACAACTTCAACATGTTCAGTCAGAAGGAATGCACTGAGTCCTTTTCTTTTAGCAAGAGGTCTGCAGGGCTATGCCCACTGCAGCCCTAAAAATGTTGCTTGATTTGTATCTCTTATTTGTTTTGTTTTGGGAGAGGTGATGCCATAAAAGTGCCAGCCAACAGCAGTCAGGCACATACAAGCTGCTAGATTGCACCCATTCACTGCCACTGCCCAGATCACATTACCATAATACAGCTTTCACACATAAAACCTCCAGAAATGTCAGGAAGTTACAAACATAAAGACTAGAGAAATGCAAATATTTGTATGTTTTTTTTCTTTTTTGGCTTTGATACCACAAAAGTGCCAGCTAGCAGCTGCCTGCACTGGCAGGCTGCTGGCTCACCCCACTTCCTGCCTGCTGCCCAGTCCCTTCCTAATTTAGCACAAGACCTCAAGGGTCTTCAATGCTTAATCTGCAAAAATGAAATCAGTGAGTCAGCAAAAAAGGACTCCTGTCTAGTTCTTATTCTTCCAGCACACAAAAAGGAAAGTATATTTTCTGTTGTGGGCAGTTGTGCATTGGCAGGATGCTGCTCCTGTTGCCTGCTGCCCCAGCAGAAACACACTCCTTCTCTCCTCAGTCCAACTACAGGTACTGGTCCAATAGTCCTGATGCAGCAGAGACAAAGCACAGCTCCAGCTGAAAGTTAAAACAGCATTTTTTCTCTCCTCCTTTCTCCTCAGCTATATGACCCTTTCTTCTACCTTTTTTTATTTCTTTTTCTCTGCTGTCATTAGGTTTCATTTCATCACAGGTTTTTGGTAGAAGGCAATGTTGTCTAGCTAAACTAGTTACAATTGTGAGTGCAGTAACTACTGTAAGCTACCTCTCTGACCGATGACAAACATGTAAGTGAGCTGTCTCACTGAATGCCAACTATGAGCTGACATCAAACTGAGACTTGTACAATGTGACTCCCGCTCTGCCAAGTTTGTATAAACTGTTTAGTATGGAAACTGTGGTTTGTCCATTTGACAGGTCCTCACCAAGCAGATCAACGCAAACCAGGCAAATGAAAAGTTTTCAAGTTTTCAAACAAGTTCATCAGAGTCTGCAAGAGATGAATGTTTGAAGTGTTCAATTCTTGGGTAGATTCCAATCAGCAGCTTTAGTCTAAATTTTCATAAAATAATATTATGAGGGAATTCTTGCAACAAATCAGAATTCAAGACTGAAAAGCAAACATATTAAGCAGAAGCAATAAAAACTGTTTAGGTTACCAGTACCTCTATTTTCCTGTCAGAAACCAAACAGTGTTGCTATATTGTCCATTCTTTTTCATTTTTATTTAGCACAATAACATATTAAAGATTGCAGTCTACTTTTGTATATTTTTTATCTGTGCTGGCCCAGTGGTGTTGAGGGTTGAGGCACTGGACACCACACCGGTGATCCAGGTTCAGAAATGAGCCCGTGTTGTTGGGGATTGGCAGGGGGAGAAGGCATGGAGCTGGATTGACTGCCGTGAGGCAGCTTTCCTCTCCCGGGGAGGGATGAGGGGTTTCCACTGCCCTTGGCTGCCATCTGGTGAAGGTTGTATGGCAGTTCAGGCAATGGGGAGTCCGGCAATTGCCTTGAGTGGGGTGGAAGGGGCTGATACAGTACCCGGAGTACATGCGCACCTCCACACACACACACACACACACACAGCCGTGTCTGCTGGGGTCTCTGGATCTTTGGGAGAAAACTGGGGGAAAATGCAAAAAGTACTGCTTAAAAAAATGGTTTATCTGTTTTTATCCTGTAATGCTTCACTTTGACTTCTGAAGAACCACAGGATAGAATTACTCAGCAGCCAAATGTAATATTTCCTCTGCATTGAGTGTGTTGCCAGTGCAAATATGAGTCTTTTTACATTACTGATAGAGTTCCATTTAATTATATGTCAGCTTCATGCTATCTGTTGGGGGCAAAATGAGTGCAGTAACACTTATTACAAGTCTGCTCACAAAATGGGTTTTTAACTGCTTGCAGAATTAGCACTTGAGTTTGGCACTGTGAGGTTCTCTCAGTCATTTACAGCAAGGTAAAATTACAAAACAGCAACCACTGCTCTTCATTATTCTAGTGTAAGAACATGTTACATGGCAAATGCTTTTTATGTTTCCTTCCGTAAGAAACATCTTGGGACAGTACCACATTTGAGAGGTGTGTCAGGGACGAGTCCAATGCACAACACTGTACAGTGGGCTCGACCCTGACACACCAATGACCACTGAAGCTGAGTGTGACGGCTGTCAGAATTTCACGGCGGGGAGATGACCACACTTGAGAGAAATGAACTGTACCAATCAGACAGTGCACTTCATTCTTCTCATTTGCATAGCTGGCTTTGCAGCTCTGCAGACCATCCTGCTCCCTCCCATTGCTGCAGTCTGTCCCACACCCACTATTCCCCCACTGGCCTGACATCTTTCATCAAATCCTCCTGCTCCCTGCCAGTGCTGCTTTCCTCTTTGCTCCTGTCCCATCTCCAGACATTTAATTAAATGCTCCCGCTCCCTTCCACTGTGTGCTGTCCACTTTGCACCCTCCTATCCCTATTCCAGTGTTGACATCAGGGTGCCCAATCCCCATGTCAGCATCATACACCCCCCCAACTCATGTGGCACACTGGGAGCCCACCCTAGTGTGCCCAAATTTATTTTTATTTATTGGTACTGGTAAACAAAGAAAACTGTCCCCCAACCTCTTTGTTTTTTAACCTGTAAAAAAAGAAAACAGGCCCTCATCATCTCCCCAGTCCCACTTCCCCCACCCCCACCCTCTCACTGAGCACCCATCTCCCCTTATCCCTCCCTTCCTTACCCCATACTTACCTCTGGAGGTCAGCGCTGTCACATTCTGAGGACCGGGACATGTCTGCAATCTTCAAAGTTGACAGGCAAACTGAAGAATCAAAGGTAAGCACCATATAATGGCTGTCAATGGAGTTTTCAGCTTAGGTTGATATCTCAAACATTTTTAGGAATTTTGGCCACAAATGTTCAACATGGGGTTCTTGGGACCCCATCTTATGAACACTGTCACTGTCATTCAGTCATGAAAGGTGATTTCGTGGTTGCTGCATGGTATCACCTTTCTTGATAGATTAACGAAACAACTGTGCCACTGTTCATGTGGTGGCGTCCCAAAAAGCCCATGTTGCAAATTTGGTAAAAAAATTCCCAAAAATGATTGTGTTACGAGTGTGCATTGCACAGTTTCTACGCACGCTCCTAACTTCACCAATTTTTTTATGTTTTCACTCCAGATTTTCAACATTGCCATTTTTTTACACTTCCTTATGAAGAGTACAGCCATCATTTTTCACATCCTGGCTGAAATGTGTTTTTTGCACATGTGGTGCAAGAATGGCATGGTCACTCTGCAAAATCCCCTTTCAGGATGAGTGAATGAAATGGCAGTGGCACTCTCCATGAGGTGGGGTCCCAAAAAGACCATGCTGAAAACTTGGTGGAGCAACTCCAAACAATGGCTGAGTTACACCCGGTTGTTTAACATTTTTCACATATGCATGTAACTTTGGTCATTTTCAATATTTTCACTCCAAATTTTCATTATAGTCTTTTTATCACACCACCTCATGAACAGTACAGCTGTCATTTTTCACATCCTGCCCATAATGCGTTTTCGCACCTGTGGCGTGGAATTCCATTTTCCCATGGATCTGAAAATCTTCACCTACAGGGTTCATGAGGTGGGGGTGATAAGAAGACTATCTTCAACACTGAGGGTCAAAATATGGAAAAATTGCAAAGTTATGCTGACTTGTTGCAGTTTTGGTATGCATGCTAGTAACTGTGGAAATCTTAAATATTTGCACTCCACATTTTTTTAATTATTTGTACTCCTGCTCCAAGGCCCTCTCTATCTGGAGGGAGCCCCAGTCCCAGCCCCGATGTCCACTAGCCAACACCGACCAGCTACCCCCAAGGCTTACCCCCCCGGTGGGGTTGGCAGGGGGGCCAACCCCCACCAATACCAGATCCAGTACAGGCATCAGTGCTATGACTGTTTGGGGGCAGGATCTGCGAGATCTCTCTATCATCTGCCTGTGAGCTTTTTACCTCCTGGTTTCTCCCTTTCAGTGGAGGAGTCTGCAAGGACACTGGCAATGGTGCACGCATCCTGTCAGGTGTCTGCCCCACCTCTGACCTGATGTCTGCAGTGTTGGTGTGCCAGCCCCCAGCAGCCAATAGGGGCCAGGCATGCACTGACAACTGGTCACCCCTCTCCCCAGAAAAGGAGAGCTATCCCTGGGATGCTCGATCCTTTTCCTCCCCTGCCAACCCCCAGCGGCCTGCTCTCACTCTCAAACATGGGTCACCAGCATGATGTGAGTTGTGGAGTCCAGCGCCTCAACCCTCAGAACCACCAGGCCTCAGATGCATCCCTCATTTTCAACATAGTCTTCTTATTACCCAAGCTTCTGAATTCAAATGCTGTCCTAAATGTGACAGCTTGTCAAAACATAGTTCAGGCAGGCTTTTCCTCCTGCCAAACAAAGGTATGCCCACTTCTTGCAATTCTGGTATGCATGCTAGTAACTACAGAACTCCTAAATATTTGCACCCCACATTTGTTTATAAATTATTTGTACTCCTGCTACATGGCCACTGTATCTGGAGGGAGCCCCAGCCCTGCCCCACGATGTCCACTAGCCGACTCCAACCAGCTACCCCAAGGGCTTACCCCCCTTGGCAAGGTCAGCAGGGGGGTCTACCCCCACCAAGATGGGGGGCCCACCCCCACCAAGATAGGGTCCAGTACAGGGGTTGGCACCATGACTATATGGGGGTGGGACCTGCAAGCTCACTCCATCATCAGCCATGAGCCTTTTTCCTCCTGGTTTCTCCCCTTCGGGGGTGGAGTGTGCAAGGATGCCAGCAATGGTGCTGCACATGCTCCTGTGCATACACCCCATCAGGCATCTGCCCCACCTCTGACCCGCTGTCTGCAGCACTGGTATGCCAACCCCGAGCTGCCACTAAGGTCCAGGCATGCACCGACAACTATTCCCCCTTCTCTCCAGAGAAGGAGAGCTGTCCCTGGGATGCTTGATCCTTTTCCTCCTGTACTGACCCCCAGAGGCCTGTGTTCCCTTCTGAACACAGGTCACTAGTGTGGTCAGAGGTGTGGCATCCAGTGCCTCAACCCTCAGTGCCATTGGCCCAGCAATGCACCCCACATTTTCAACATAGCCTTCTTTTTAACCCTAGTTTCTGTATTCAAATGCTGTCCAAACTATGACAACTTGGCAAAACATAGTTCAGGCAGGCTTTTTCTCCCACCAGAAGTTCAACTAACACAATACACACCTGCCACATAAACCATGCAAGGAAACATTCAGCATTGACAAATGCTTGTTTGAACTCGGTCTAGTACTCATTAACTGTTTGCATCTAGAGATAATGAAGTACTTATTATTTCAAACAATAAACCATTTTTCAATAATAGTGGACAAGTTAGACTACTTTTTTGTTTGCCATTATGATTCAGTCCAGTATTACATTTTTCACAGTTATTGGAAATATAGATTGGATTTATTTTGTTAACCAGGTTAGCTCACTTGAATATAAATTACTGTTACAGGAGTGACCTGGGACACATTTGATAGCATTACATATCAGAGTCATTATAACATGGAGAACAGTTATTCAGCCAAATACAAGAGATAACTTAATACAAGCAAATTATACAGATCATTCATACAGTAGATCACAGTCATAGTGCAGCTTTTCAGACAGATATGATTTCAACCCAGCTTTAAAGAGCAATAATTTATTCAGTGATTTCTGGCAATAAGGAAACACATTTCATACAGTAGAAGCACTAAAACAAAAGGAGTGATGAGCAATGTTCTTATGAAAATAAAACATTTGGAAGTACAAGTCATTTGAAGTCCTGGAGCAATAATTATTACTGTAAAATTGCAGATGATTGACCAGAGGTACCGGAATGGCATACAAAATGAGCTTGAGGATAAAACAAGCCAGATAATTTAAACAGCGAAGACTGAAAGAGGCTAAAGAAGACAATGCAATGGTGGTTATGGTTATGGAGAGCCTGCAAAGTATTGCAGCAAGTGAGAATTTTCTCAATGGCCCCTCCCCAGGCAACTTGAACTGGTAGGTAGCATAGGTTAGGCATCTTGTCACTTCAGGGGAAGTCCAGGTATGGCTGCCTACTGGAAGGAGGCATTGAAAAAAAGGAAGGAGATAGAAACTTAAGTAGCCCTGCTAGGGTTCAGCTCTCCCCTTTGCTTTCTCCCTTGAGTCAGAATAGTACTGAACCAAATACAGCAGCCTGGACTGGGGTCAGCTACAGCAATCAGCATTTGTAGCTTAGGTAAGCGGCAGTCAGCTAAACTAAAACTAGTACCAACCTGGCAGTTTCTATTTCATCTAGAGAGACCCTTCATTCTGATACTGAGATTTATAACTCTGAAACCTGTCATCAGGCTTCCATCTGTGACTGAGATATCTGAAGGGTTTCAGGAGTGTCAACATTTGAAAAGTGGATCGTGGTTGCAATCCTGTCTCAGAAAGTGCAGAAAGTGGATAAAACAGAATGCTAAAACACAGTAAACCATCATCCTATACTGTATCTTATACAGTCAGTCAGTAACTGTAGGCTATAGATCAGACAAAATGATTTGATGATTTTACAACATCTATCCTTTATATACAATTTTCAACAATTTCCTATAATAAAAACAGCAACAGTGTAAGTCTGAACTCCTGACTTTTTGTAAAGTGGCACATTACTACCATGCACTAGGTATGATTCTTCTCCATACAATGGATTAGTTCAGCATGATGAATTTTTTCAAATTTCCTCAAAATAAACAGAAGTATATCTTGCCATTTGTAAATGAATCAGATTAACTAAAGACAGTGTGAGGGCCAGTGAGAAATGTCATTCTGTTCTGTGCAGACTCGGAGTGCTGCTACTCAGTATAGCTCCCCGATGGTGACACTAATACAGTGACTTACCTCGCTGCCCACAGAATTGACAGTTCATCAACAGGTCACTGTATTGGTGTGCTAGAGACAGGGACACACTGTCTCCTGGTCCTGCACCTCCTCCCCGAATCAACTCTGACTCCGAGTTGATTATAATTCATAAGGGTGGTGCAGGGGGCAGAGCCCCCTGCATGGGGGGTTGGGGGAGCAAAGCCTCCCAATAGAAAAACAGACAGGGAATCCATCAGGATTTCTGTCAACTGCAACTTGTGGTCAACATAAATTCCATCGCTGGGACGCCTGTCGATGAAATTGTTGTCGAACTGGCATCATAGAACCCTGCTACTCAACTGAACATTATCTACAATGAAAAAAATTAAAACACATATTCAGCTACTATTAAAAGCACATAAACTGCCAGACACAGTCAAGTTAATTAATCTGTTTGAGCTGCAAGACAGCCTAACTATGGGGTGAGTCAGGAGTCAATGACATAAAGCCTGTTCTGCAGGCTTGTGGCTAAGATAAAAAAAAAAGGAGCTTCCGTTTTACAGATGACCTCATACTGTAAAGCTGCCTGCCAGTTAAAGGAATGCCTTACACACCATTAAACAAATGAAATAATTACACAGACAGGACCTTGTTGTTTTAAGATAATTATTACACTTACTGCTGTCTTATTGTAATAACTATTTTAAAACAGCAAGGTCCTGTCTGTGTCATTTTTTCATTTATTTGATGTTGTGTAAGGTGTTCCCTTAGCTAGCAGGCAGTTTTAGAGTCTGAGGTTGTCTGTAAAACGGGATCTCCATTTTTTTCTATCTCAGTCGTGAGCCTGCAGAACTGCCTTTATGTTATAGACTCCTGACTCATACTTTAGTTAGGCTGTCTCGTATCTCATACAGATGAATTAACTCAACTGTGGCTGGCAGTTTATGTGCTTTTTATAGTAACCGGGTATGTGTCCTTGTTTTGTTTATTGTAGATAATGTTCAGTATACAAGCTGCATGAACAGTACTGGTCTGGCACCTTTCTAAATAAAAAACAGTTGTGTACTGACATTGCATTAGGCTGAGTAGCAGCACTCCAAGTTTGCACAGAATAGAATGACAGTTGGAACATGTTCAGAAATGGTATACTGCTAGTTTCTTCACATCATTTATGTATATTACCTTGAATATTAGTGGCACTTACTATCAAAGGTGTAATGCACTCATCACTTTGATTTTTACACATCTGACCCAATTAAAAAAAAAATTCTAACTTGCGATCACACTGTCTTCAGTTAGTCTAATTCATTTACAAATGGAAAGATAGATTCCAATTTATTTTGTGGAAACAAAAAATTCTTCTTACTGAACTAATCCATTGTACGGAGAAGACTCTCATACTTAGTGTATGGTAGTAATGTAAAAAATCAAGAGTTCAAACTTACACTGTTGCTGTTTTTATTATTAAAAAAATGTTGAAAACTCCATATAAGAGATAAATGTTGTAAAATCTGTAATTCATTTTGACTGATCTATAGTCTACAGTCACTGACTGGCTGAATAAGATACCATATAGGATGACTCTTTACTATGTTTTCATGTTCTGTTTTATCCACGTTCTGCACTTTCTGAAACAGGATAGCTATCATAATCATTTTTCAAATGCTGACACTCCTGAAACCCTTCAGATATTTCAGTCACAGATGGAAGCCTGATGACAGGTTTCAGAGTTATAAATGTCAGTATCAGAATGATGGCTTGTGCTAGCTGAGATTGAAACTGCCAGACTGGTGCTAGTAACTGAAGAAATGACAGGTTAAAAAAAATAAAAAATAGTGTAGTGCCACTGCCTATGCAGACAGTGAGCAGAGTGCTTCACCGATGCGAAGGTGACTGTGTAGCAACTCCAACATGTTGTTCAGTTGGAAGGAATGTGCTGACTGCTTTTTTGATAGCAAGAGGTCTGCAGGGCTACACCCACTGCAGCCCTAAAGAACAACAACAACAAAAAAATCACAAAGCTCCCTTCACAGTACAACTCTAAAACAGCACAGTGCCCTCTACTGACTGGCAAGTATACCAGTAGAGGGAATACTTTTTCAAACAAACAATTTTGTATTCATGTTATTAATTTGTTAACTTTTTATTTATTTATTTTATGAATCCTTCACAAAATGCCACAAGTAGCTCATTTTCTAAGTGCAATAATACCCTCCAGGATGGGCGGTATTGAACAATACTGTACATTCCAGAAGATATAAGGCCCTCCACCTGTAGCGTCATGCCTCATTACATCCCTGGACAGTTCAGCATTGCCCAATACTGCTCACTCTGTTGGGTATTATTGATAACTTACATTCTGCTGACCATGTCATTATGGAGACCATATCATATGCACCATTAAAGGTGACCTTTTCTCCTGCTAAAACCCACACTAATAAGATGTGGAGTGCTGGGGTATCATGCTGTGATCTTTACAAGGAGCACAGCAACAGCATTATCCACTAGTTGTGGGTGTTGGATTTAGCCTCAAGGTAGCTCCCTTGCACAGAACACTACAGAAACACGAGGCAACAAATATCTTCACCAGTGCTTTCAGGTTATCACAAAAGCAGGGTACAGCCCGACAATGGTAAAAGCATGCCAGTCATACAGCAGACAGCTGGAATTTACAATGCCAGACTTCAACCAAGATCTTCTCCCAGATTGCTGATAACTGTTTCTACCACAAGCAGAATCCTATACTGTCATGATACACAGCTTGTACTGCTACAGCACACACTGGGAGCATAGAAGCAGACTTACTTTAACTTTTTCTTCTGTTTGTAGTGAGTGGAAAGATCCAAAGTTATTCAAATGATTGTAAAGAAAGAAAGAGAACAATATGCAGGATGCAGAAATTATGCAAGAAGGCAGATAGTATCCAATTTTCTGTCAACACACATACAATGAAAAGCCTGAATCCAGTACAATGCATCATGAGTATGCAAATACTGGGGGGGGGGGGAGCTGAAAAGGACATGACTAAAATGGACTGTATTCTACTGATTATGTGACAGTATATTGTTAGACTAAAACTTGGTTGCCTGACAGTCATAATCCCAATGCTGCAAGCCCAACATCGAAAATACCAACAGTGGGATTTTGCCCATGGCAGAGTTTGCTATAATAATCAATGGGGGTGTGGGGAGGGCAAAGCCCCCTAAAACATGAAAGAATCTGCCACCTCTGTTGGGATTTTCTGTGTTGGGCTCGCAGCGTTGGGATTATGACTGTCGGGCAACTGCCTGTCAGTGTTTCACAGTAAATCTGACTATGTCACTATGCAGACCACACCATTTGCACACTAAAATGTAACCTGTTTTCCACAAGAAATCCATATTAATAACATATGGAGCACCAGAGTGTCATGCTGTGACCTCCATGCACCAGCCATGAGTGCCAGACCTACCCACAAGGTCCACCCCTTGCACAGCACACTACAAAGACATGAGACAACATACTGCATATCTGTACCAGTGTTTCCAGGTTACTCTAAGCAGGGTTAAAAACAGACCATAGTAATAGATTATTGACAACCCTTTTTTTTTAATTCAGAGTTTATTGACATTTTCCATAAATGCTTTAACATGAAGGAATATGCAGCACTAGTACAAACATATATATTGTAGGCTCAACTTCATGCTAAAGCCCCCACCCACCCCAAGCTTGGGACACCCACATCCCTAAAAGAACCAGCAATATGGTAGATAGGAAGTACGTATCTACTAATATCAGGATGGCATAGTGGTGTAAAACTAACACAAAGAAAAGGTTCTCTAAAACCTGGCTCCTTATGATGGTGAGGGTACCAGTCTAGAGAAGATATAGGGTGTGAAGACCTTCCCATATTTTCTTATAAAGGAAAAGAGAGCCACCAAGACTCTCTTTCATTTGTTTAGTACAGAGATTAAATAAAATGTCCTGCAGCCATTCATCATTAGTGATGTCATGAGCATCAAGCCAATGACGTAGGATGAGTTTTTTAAGGGTAAGTGAGATCATGGCTGTATGATACCTGCGAGTCTTGACTAGGATTCTGGAGAGATCCCCCAGTAGACATAGCTCAGGCATAAATAATTCATCAGTTCCCAAGAGGGGGTCTGCCCTAGTCTGGATTAATTCCCATAGGGTCCTGATCGAAGGACAATCCCAGAATATATGAAGAAGGTCTCCATCATCACTTTTACATCTAAAGCAAAGAGCATCTGGTGATTTACCTATTCTTTTAAGTTTATTGGGGGTCCAATACATATCATTTAGTATTCAGTACTGTGTAAGCTTCAACCTACCTTGAGATACATATCTGTAAGAGTCTAGTCAGATAGATTCCAATTTCTCTGCAGAAGTTGGGAAACAGGAATTCCTGTATAGAAGGACCCCACTGAGTGTATCAAGCATATTTGTTCGTATACAGGAATATATCTGGGAAACTTCATGGGGCTTCCCATAAACTGGAATCAAGGAGTCCAACCAGGTACAGCTGCAGTCAGAGTTCCTTGTTCCAGGAAACAGCTTTATCAGAAGATGTCTAAGTTGCCCTACCTTAAAAATCTGTTTCCTATCAATGGAGTATTAAACCATGATAGAACCTGAGTCCATGCACAAACCCTCAGCAAACATGTCCCCCACCTGAACATTATTAATCGAGGGAAGCCAGTGCAGAGAAATGGTTTTACCCCAATTTTTCAGGTTCGGGTTGCCTGGGATCTTTAACATTCCAATATTTAAGGAATGTGCAAAGTTGATTATGTGCTTGAAGGGATAGTAACATGGGAGAACTGGACAATCCAGAGGGAAGATGCCTAATAGGGATGTATAAGAGAGCTTCTTTAGCAATATTCAGGGTGGCAATTAGTTATCATTCTAGAATTAACCATTCTGGTATATAGGAACAGGAGGCAATCTCTTCCTGGGGCGTAAACCATCCTAAGTAGTGAGTTGCCTGACTCACCCAATATTACATTCTGAAATGTGGGAGTTTAAGACCCCCAGCCTTTGTAGACGCTGCCAGTTTTAAGTAGGCCCGTCAAGGATGTTTCCCTAGCCATAAGAAAGAAGAAGAAATAATGGCATGCAGTTTCTTAAACCATACCAGGGGCAACCATAGGTTTAACTTATTTAGGGGGTAAAATATTCTAGGCAGTATATTCATTTTGACTATACTGATTCTCCCCCAAAGAGATATAGGAAGAGGCTGCCACCTTTGAAAATCCTGTTGAATCATATCTAAAAGAGAGTCGAAATTCAACTTTTTCATTAACCCCTTATTTCTAGACAACATTAGTCCCAAGTATTTTATACTCCTGGAACTCTACTGTACCCCCATTGACGAAATATCTTGTTTATGAAATCTGCGATTCGGGGGAAAATAGTAGTCTTGTTTAGGTTAATCTTGTAATTAGAAACAGCTCAGAATTCTGAAATAATAGAAAAAACAATTGGGAAGGATTTAGCTGGGTGAATCAGGTGAAAAGGCACATTATCAGCATAGGCAGATAACTTAAATGTGTGATTTCCTATGGGGATCCCTTGTACTCCGTCATTGGCGCACAGTCTATGCAATAATGGTTCCAAGTAAATATTAAACAATAGGGGAGAGAGGGGGAAACCCTGTTTAGTTCCCGAGTGTAAAGAGAATCTATCTCAAAAAAACCCATTGCAATATATTCTAGCCTGAGGATTTTGGTACAGGGATGCCACCCAGCTAACAAATTTAGCCGTAAAGCCAAATTTGCACATGGTTAAAACCAAGAATTGCCAATCAACATGGTCAAACACCTTCTCCACATCCAGAGACAGCAAACCAGCTGGCATATCAAAATCTCTGGACGTGGAGAAGATGTGTGCTAATTTCCTGAAGTGGTCCACCGAGTGTCGCTCCTGCATGAAGCCCACTTGGTCTGCGTGAATAATGTCTGGGAGTACCTCCTTCAATCTGTTAGCGAGGAGTTTCACTAAAAGTTTTATGTCACAGTTCAATAATGATATTGGATGGTAGCTGCTTGTCACCTCAAGGTCTTTGTCTGGCTTATGTAAAACAATTATAATGGCTACCAGCAGGGAGCTATCAAATGGGTTCCCTCCTAGTATCCACTCAAATAAATGGTTCAGCCATGGGGTTACCTGTTTACTAAACACTTTATAAAAGTTGGGAGAATATCCGTCCAGTCCTGGTGCTTTATCTACTGTCAATAAAGATATGGCAGATTGAATTTCCTTCTCTGAAATGGGTGCCACTAATAATTCTTGCTGAATTGGGGTAAGAGTCGAGAGAGCAAGTGGGTGGAGGTATTGATCTACCACTTCAGGGGTAGGTCTATTTAACATAGGCCTGAACAGTTCCTTGTAATATCCCACAAATTCAGCAGTAATTTCTTTGGGGGCAAGACACAGAACATCCTTCTGTTGGGATCTAATACCCTGGACTATGCGGGAGGATTCTGCCTTTTTTAGTCTTAATGCCAGAAGGTGGCCTGCTTTCTCTCCTTGGTCAATATAGTGCACTCCTGTTTTTAAAGTAGCATATTCTGCTTTCTCCCGAAGGAGTGAACCATATTGATCTCTCAGGCCCACCAGTAGTTCTCTGTCTGCCTTAGGGGTAGAAGGAGACAGTGAGGCCTCCAGAGTACGTATTCTGGATAGTAATGAGAGGCCTTTTTGTTCCCTTTCCCTTTTCCGACAAGATGCCACCTTAATAAACACTCCCTGTAATACGCACTTTAGGGCTCCCCATTCAAGGTCTGGCCTAGTTGTGGAATTCAGAGTCACCCTGTTAGATTCTTCAATTTCTTGTGTAATAGTATCCATAATTTTAGACTCATTGAGGAGTTGATTATTCAACTTCCACAACGAGTCAGGCATTGCATCTGTTATTAGAACCAGATTACAGAGCACCACTGAGTGGTCAGAAAACACTCCAGGGAGTTATACCTGCAGATACAACCTCCCACAGGAGTGACTGGCTGATTGAAAAGTAATCAATCTGGGAGGAGGACCCATGCACAGTGGACAGGAAAGTGAAATTTTTAAGGGGGGTATAATGTTCTCCAGGGATCGGTTAATCCCAGGTGATCTACCAGCTCTCTAAATGCACATTGTGCTGGAGAGAGGCCCTGCCTTTTGGGGTCTGATTTATCTAGATCAGGTGAAAAAGGTAAATTCCAGTCCACCCCTATGATACATGGATATGCCGTAAAGTGTGTCAAGGCTTGTAACAAATTAGTAAAGAATAGTGGGGAATCGGTATTAGGTCTGTATACACAGCCTAGTACCAGGGTAGTTCTCTCTAGAACTCCTTTTACAAGTATACAAGTATATAGCTCCTGTGGGTCTCTGATAATCTGTTCTGCCTTAAAAGGGATATACCTGACCACTAAAATGACCACTCCATGGCTCTGGGTACTATTACCTGTATTGAAAACTTGGCCTACATATTGCCTGTGGAGGAGGGTCCCCTCTGATTCCAGAAGATGGGTTTCTTGGAGAAACATAAGTCCTCTTTTAAGCAGAGTAATGTACTTCATCACCTGATACCATTTTATTTTAGAGCGGCGCCCACAAACATTCCAGGACACAAACTTTTTAACACCTGCCATTCCCATCCAGGAAAGGTATGAAAACCATTCAGTCCCATATAACTTGCTGCATGATGTATCCAAGATCCCATGTGCCAAGCTGTGCCCTCCTCCCCCATCCCTCTTGTGAAAGATCCTCTTCCTCCCAATAACTGTACCCACCCTTCACTAGCCCAAGAATCCATCCCCCCCTTTGAATTCACCCCTCAGAATCCTCCTTTTTTACAAACAAATGGTGCACTGTGGATCCAAAAGTAGGCCCCCCCTCCCCTGAACATTACAGTGCATGACTCCTTCCACTGCGCCACTTCTCCTTGCTCCTCTATTCTTTCCCCTTGCTCCCCACCATTAACTGGATTCAAAAGTACCCAGTTATGCAATGACTCCCAGAAAAAAATGTCTTCCCCTAAAACTGAATTTATATGTGAGACCTCCTACAAAAAAAGTAAAACAGGGGAGACCTGTAAACTTAGTCTGAAAAGAGCCCTTTAAGACAAACAGCTCTAATGTATGTAAAGGGACCATCCCCTGTGGACACTACCCACTATGATATCTGGCACCAAATGTCACCAGTAAGGAGAATTTAAATGAAGAGGGAGAGGGGAATCTCTCCAAACAACCTGCATCTCCCTCGTATCTTCTGGTGTCTCCCCTGACTCATTTTGTCACAACTTAACAATACCCAGTTAGACCTGATACTTATCTCATGCAAAATAAAAGGAACACTCCCTTAGCAGTGCCATACTGATGGCCCCTCAATATTATTTGCAGATTGATGATCATGGCTATTCAATATAAAGTAATTAAAAATGGAAAAAAAAGCAATACAAATAGCCAGGTGTTACATCTTTAAATCAGACCACAAAGTCACAACCTTCGCAGTGCATTCTAACGGTGCCATGCACCCCAAAAGGCCAAAATTATAATCCCCATGAAACCGGAGAGTTCCTGGGTTCCAGAAAATTTGGGGTGAGAGAAGTTAGTATATACTGTCCACTTGTAGCAGTTCTCCCCAGTACATCAAAAAGGATCACTAAAATGAAACGATGCTGCCGAGCAGCTTCCCTCAGAAAATGTTCTACAGGGTTGTTCATACATACGCACAATCCCTGTTAAACATACTGAAACATAGCATCCCTGAACAACATATTAGGGTCTCACCCATCTCAGAAGAGATTCAGAAGCAATTTCTTTAAGTCCAGTTCTGCAAACTTTGGATCTTCCAGTGGGATCCATTTTCCTTCTATGGAGACTTGCAAATTAGCAGGATACAGCATCTGAAAGCAAATGTTCGGTGATGGTGGTTTGGTCACCACAGCATGGTATTCAGCCCTCTTCTGTTGCACTGATGGGAGGAGGTCTTGGGTAATGAGAATTAGGGATCCCTCCCAAAGCATTTCTTTCAACTCCTTGACTTTTGCTAACAGGTGTTGGCATTCCTGGTAGTTAAGAAACTTAAAAATAAATGTCCTGGGTTGAGCCCCTGGAGCTGGCATTGGCCTCAAGGCCCAATGAGCCCTTTCCATAATGTATGCAGACCCGAAGGGAGAGGGGCCTGCTATTTTTTGGACCATTTTCTGAGCAAACAGGACAGCGTTGGAGCCTTCATCCCGCTCCAGGAGCCCAAGGACCACTACATTGTTGCGACGGCTTCTGCCCTCAAGGTCTTCGACTGTTGCTTCCAGATTAATCATTCGTTGTCTGACAAGTACCATTGCTGGGTCAACTTTGTCTAGTTTCCATTCCACAGATGTAATGAGTACCTTGCAGTTGCCGGTGCATTGTGCCACGTCCTCTAATTTATTGGTCACCGCTTTCATTTCCTCTGTTAATGATCGGGCCTCATCCCCAAAGGGATGAAATTCTTCCAGAAATCACTCCAGAGACAAAGGGGTAGCCTCCCCAGTTGTAGTTGTTCGTTAGGCCACAAAAGAAGTTTGGACCTTTGCTTTCTTTGCAGCTTTTTCAGGCGCGATCGGTGGAGTATGGTGCAGTGGGGCTAAGTGCATTTCCACCTCCATGGTAAGCCAAATCCTCAGATTTTCACTTGGTTTGTGCTATTAACAGCTGCAGCAGTCTAAATCCACCTGATTGAAAATAAATTAAATGAAAGATGAGGTTTTAATTGTGGGTTAGAGGAAGGGAACAACAGGAGTGTGCAAGAAAGCAGCTATTTAGTCCAAGGCATCACGTGATCTCCTCATTGACAACCCTTTTACCAAAAGCTGAATCCCAAACAAGATAGATACCTTACATGGCTTATGCTCACTGTAAGCATAGAAGCATACATTTAAACTGTTTTAGGCTTGCAGTGAGTGGAAACAAGTAGTTGTTAAATGCTGATAAGAAGAAAGAAAACAATATGTAGATGCATAAATGGAACAATACAGCAGACATTATCTAATTTGTTTTTTTTTTCTATAAACACACATGCAGTACAAAGCCTCATTTTAAGTACATATTATCATGGGTTTGCAAATATATGTGTATGTCAGTGGGGTGGGGTTGGGGATACGCTGACTTGAAAATGTTTCAGCTGGTGCTACATTCTGCGGACCATATCACTACACAGACCTCACCACAGCTGAATCACAAGCATTAAGCATAACTATATTCTTGACAATCTGCACAAAAATATAAGCATGGCAGTAATAAGTGCTCAAGCTATTGCCTGTCACCTAATCAATGTATTAATTGCCCCATAATCACATGCTACTAGAGAAAACACAGGTTTTCCAATAAAGTACCAATGGTACTGAGAGGTGCCAAGCTGTCCAACCAGAAGCAGGAAACCAGTGAAAATGAGAGATACTGTAGGATTTTAGCTCAGCTGTCTATGCAAATAAATTGCTTGTAAAGCAGTTTAAGATATGGGGCCAGATATTCAAACTGCACCATTTTGTGGAGCAAGCCCTTGAGCTGCACAAAATAGTTGTGCAGGGGTATGGCCAGAGCGATATTCAAAGGAGTTGCGCCATTGAGCAACTCCTTTGAATATCACCCCCGCCACAGCCACTGTGCATGGCGCAGTGGAACTCTGCGCCACCGCAAGTGGTCAGAGGAGCATTCAACCTGCGGTGGTGTAAGTACCATTGCGCCATCGCCAAACATCGATATTCAAGGTGACATGCAAATGGGCCATAATTCATGCAAAGGCACAGGGGGCCATTTCGTCTGATTAGCCCCCATTTGCTCTCATTAAGCGATGCAGGTCTGCGCGATCCCGAGGACTTGCGCCTGGCGCTGCCGCCAGCAGCCGCCGGGGGACCGATGCCCCTGCAACCCGATCGCAGGGCAAAAGAGTGTAAAATCCCACCACCACTCCCCACTGGCCCGATCACGGGCATAGCTTTAATTCCCCCCACCAGCCCGATCGCTGGCAGCAAAGTCGTCTCCGAACTTATCCCTGGTGGTCCAGTGGACCGAAAATCCCAATCGGGATGGAGTAGTAAACCCCACCTCCGAATATATCCCTGGTGGTCCAGTGGACCGAAAATCCCGATCGCTGGATTGAATAGTAACTCCCCCACCACCCGAATATATCCCTGGTGGTCCAGTGGACCAAGATCCCAATCGCTGATGGAGTTGTAAACACCCCCGAACACATCCCTGGTGACTGGTGTCCTCACCCACCCACCCATGAGCCCCACCACCGCTCCCCCACAGCCGGCGGGCGGTCAGCATCCCACCCCGCCGCCCACCTACTGCCACTGTGAGCTGCATGCCCATTGGTGCAGAGCAAGAGCCAATGGGCGCAGCCCATACCTACGAGGCAGTTCAGATTTGTGAATGACTCATTCACAAATCTGACTGTCTTGGACGGTATGGGCTGCACACCCATTGGCTTTTGCTCTGCACCAATGGGCGCGCAGCTTCACCGGCAGTCTGGGTCGGCGGGCGCGGGACAGCAGGCGGTAGGATGCTGCCGCCCGCCGCTGGGGGAGCGTGGTGGGGCTCGTGGGTGGGTGTGGGGGACACCCAGGTCACCAGGGATGTGTTTGGGGTTACTACTCAATCCCACGATTGGGCTTATCGTCCACTGACCACCAGGGTATGTCTGGGGAAGGGGTGTGTATTTATTTACCCAGCCCGCGATCGGGCTTATCGTCCACTGACAACCAGGGATATGTTCGGGACACTTTGCTGCCCACGATCGGGCTGGTGGGGGAATTAGCTATGCCCGCGATCGGGCCAGTGGGGGTGGTGGGGATTTACACTCTTTTGCCCATGATCGGGCTGCAGGGGGTACAGGAGTGGGTTGAGGCCAGCCACAGGTGGCAGCTGCTGTGTTGCGCCCCTGCAATGCAGCAGCTCACCTGTGGGTGGCCCTCAACTTGATCCTTTTTTGGCTCAAAGTTGTGCAGGCGCAGGTTGGCGGTTGCGCCTGCATAACTCTGCACAGCCCAGCTGAATATCGGGCTGTGCAGTTTATGCATGGTTCCTCCCCCTCCAGTTCAGCATGCATTCATTTGCATTGCGCTGTTGCTCAGCATGTTTTCAGTGGCGCAACTGCCTCCTGCTGAATACCGCAGAATGGAGCAATTTCGGACTTGCAGAGTCGCAACCCTATTGCGCATGGCGTAACCCTATTGCGCATGGCGCAACCCTTTTGAATATTTGGCCCATAGTGTATAAAAAGCACTACACAAAGGAAAATTCTATATTGTTTTACAGTCCATGCACTACCAGTATCTAGTCAAAATAACAATGGTACTGAAAGTTACCATATAAATACTTCTCACTTTCCTTCTATTTTGTGCTCGTTTTTTCTTTTTTTTTAATCCATCTCCTGGATTTAGTACCATGCAGAGCACCAATTATTTTGCTCAACAATGGCTTGTTAGGAGCCAAATACTGTAATTCGTTTGTTTAATCACTGCCAACTCCCAAGTGGACCGAGGGCAAGTATTCACACAGTGCAGTCTTTCCTTCAACGAAACAGCCAGTCCACTGATGACCACTGCAGGAAGCACCTTTTGTATTACAGACCGAGCAACATTACTGGCCATAAAAAAGTTCCCACTTACTGCAACACCTTGTAAATTACACAAGAAGACAGACCATTTCTATTCTTTTAAATAAACCACTCCAAGGCATAGGCATTCATTTTAAATACTAAAACTCAGTGCAACTCATCATGGGCATGCAAATCCCAGAGAGTAAGCTGTATAGAAAATTTCTGAGTGTGGTTCATCATCTCAAATCCCAAAGCTCTATCTCCACCCAGGGAGAATCTACAGTGCCTGTTTGTTTAGAAATGGCCCAGCCCAGAACCATATGCTGCAATAAGTGTGTTTAACCACTGTAGCCTAGTGTGAACCAAGGTAATGGTGCATACTATACAGTCATTCATTACAAAATCACACAGTCCACTTCAGACCACATGAGGCACCTAATATAGTTGGAGATACAGTGCTGGCCATAAAATGTTCCCTCTTATGTAGCATACTTTGTTTCATACTAAAGACTGGAAAAAGAGCAATATGTATTACACACAAGCAATACTAGAAGACTGATAATTTCCAAATTGTTTGGCTTTTGTAAATATTTCCAAGCCATGAGCATTCATTTGAAATCCTACAACCCCATGCAAAGCATCAGAGGTATGTAAATATTTGGAGGGAGAAAGTAAAGTTGTACAGGAAATTCTTAACTGGTACTATATTCTATTGACCATGTTACTAATCAGACCTTACCACAGCTGACTAAATCTTATAACCTTAATCTTTCTAAATCTTCAAACTCCTGCATGATGATAATACACATTTAAACTATTGCTTGATGCTTAAAAACTGCAGGAAAATGAAATATCTACATCTAAACACTAGTGCTTTCTTTTAGATCCTGCACTAAGCCCTTCAAATTTTATCAACACTTGCTGTGTGCAATCTAATTTTTCATAAAAATGTAGAGCAACTCCAGGAGGGGCTGCTCTGTCTCTCTCTCTCTCTCTCTCTTTTCTCACTGTTCTGTAGTCCAACTGCTGTTTCTGGCACAAATGTGCTAACAAAGAACATTTGTCATGGAAATGCATAAAGAAAGGCAAATGCCACCTCACAACCAAACCCCAGAGCCCTGCGATTAAAAATTTTAGGATAACAAGTAAACACTCAAAATATTATCTGGGGTCAGCATGAAACAGAACTCTGTTTAATCCTAACTGCTCCGGGAGAATGGAACAAATACACACTGCACTTCTCCAGCATGGTACCCAAAATTTTAAAGGACATCTCACTAACGAGAATTTTCATTTGTTATTGCAGGATCTACAATCAAAACAAACCTATCAACTCTTGGTTGAGAGTATTCCTCTTTGAGGGACATTGTAACTATTGTTTAAATAAATAATAGTTTTACAGTACAAAATTGTTGATTGTACTGTTTTTTATGTTCGTTGTGCATGCAAGCGCAGACAAACATGTTGATATGAGAGTTGCTATAGAGGAGTGGGGGGGGGTGCATCCAATGCAGAGTTCTGCTCAAGGGGCAGGTCTGTGGCAGGTGAATCAGTAGGGAAGCTGCTGATGACACACTTTCTGTTTTTGGGGTGGAGTGGGCAAGGATTTCAAATGACAGACCTGAACCAATAGTGGTGCAGCTCGGTCCTTTGATGTGTAGATAATCCCCGGTCCATGTCAGCAGCTGAGAGATCCTCATCAACCCAAGCCCCCAGCAGAAAATACAACCCTCCTGCTCCCTCCATTGTGTGCTGTCCTCCCTGCTTCTGTACCAGTCCCAAGGCAGCAAATAAATATAAAACAACCTGGCAAATTACAGAAACTGGAAATTACATTTAATCTTGCCGTGTACATGACCGTTCTGTTCACTAATCCCATAAACAAACAACGCAACATAAAGGCATCATTTTTTTTTCTTGCACACCTATAAAGTTGTGTTTTAGGACTAACTTACTGTGTCCACAGTGGTTTGCTTAGCTATAAAGCATTGCGTATGCCAATGTCATCATCCAGATGTAGTTGGAAACACCTTACTGATGGTAGTAGCGGCACATGCTATCTTTCTGGCCATAATCCACCTGCAGTAACACCATAAATCCCTCTCTCTCCCTCCCACTGTGTGCTGTCCAACCCATACCCTCTGGTATCCATCCCCACATTCAATCAAGCCTTCCCTCTCCCTCCCACTGCATGCTGCCCACCCCTCACCCTCTGTTTCCTGTCCCTGTGCTGACATCAGGGTGCCCAATCCCTGTGCTGGCATGTTCCCCCCACCACTATTGTGGCACATTGGGAGCCCACCCCAGTGTGCCTAAATAATTTTTTCCCCTGTAAAATAAAGAAAACTGTCCCTGAAGTCCTTTTTTTTACCTGTAAAAAGGAAAACGGTCCCTCATCATCTTCCCACTCCTGACCCCCATCCCCACCCTGTCCCTGAGCATGCTCCTCCCTACACCCCCCTTACACCATACCTACCTCTGGAGGCCAGGCGCTGTCATCTTCTCTGGACCGGGGACATGTCTGCATTCTTCAAAGCCGAACTCCAAACTGAGAAATCGAGGTAAGTGTTGTATAATGGGAGTAAATGGGGGGTTTCAACTTATGTTGGTATCTCAGCCATGTTTGGGAATTTTTGGCCCAAATGTTCAACATGGGGTTCTTGAGACTCCACCCCATGAACACTGTCACTGTCATTTTGTTACTCAGCCCGGAAAGGTGATTTTGCACTCACTGCACAGAATCACCTTTCAGGACTGATTAATGAAACAACAGTGCCACTGTTCATGAGGTGGGGTCCCAAAAAGCCCACGTTGCAAATTTGGTTACAAAATTCAAAAAAATTACCTCATTACGAGTGTGCGTTGCACAGTTTCTAGGCACGCTAGTACTGTAACTTCGCCAATTTTTAATAATTTCACTCCAGAATTTCAGCATTGCCATTTTTTCACGCCTCCTTATGAACGGCACAGCTATCATTTTTTTACAGCCTTCCCAAAAAATTTTTTTGCACCTATGGTGCAGAATGGTGCGGTCGCTCTGTGAAATCACCTTTCAGGACAAGTGAATAAAATGACAGTGGCACTTTTCATGAGGTGGGGTCCCAAAAAGGTCATGTTGACAATTTGGTGAAACAACATTAAAAACTGTCTGAGTTACACCCGGTGGTTCAAAATTTTCTACGCATGCATGTAGCTTTGATTATTTTCAATATTTTCACTCCAAAGTTTCAATATAGCCTTTTTATCACACCACCTCATGAACAGTACAGCTGTCATTTTTCATATACTGCCCATAATGTGTTTTTGCATCTGTGGCACGGTATGCCATTTTCCCACAGATTTAAAAATGTTCACCTACAGGGTTCATCAGGTGGGGTGATAAGAAGACTATGTTCAACATTTGGGGTCAAAATATGAAAAATGACAAAGTTATGGCTAGTACCTCATGAACATGACAGCTGTTATTTTTCAGATCCTGGTAAAAATGTGTTTTTGCATCCCGAAAGGTGATTTCGATGTTGCTGTGCAAAATGACCTTTTGAAACAGGAGTTGAAACTTTTCTCCACCTTTGTTCATGAGGTGGGGTCATAAGAATGCTACATTGAAAATCTGGTATGAAAATATTAACAAACAACAAAGCTACAAGCCTGCACTTAAATTAACAAATGCAGGCTAGTACCTTTGGTACTTTTCAATGTTTTGACCCCAAATTTTTAACATAACCATTTCTTCACAGCACCTTAAGAATGTGACAGCTGCCATTTTTTAGATCCTGGCCAAAATGTTTTTGCATCCTGAAAGGTAACTTTACAGCCACTGCGTGAAAGGTGATTTTGCAGCAACTGCATGAAATCACAGAAGTGAAAATGGCCAAATGGAGGATTCAACACCTAGAGGTGCCATGAAAAGGATTCTTTTAGGCTAAAGGTACCTTAGAAGGAGCTCTAAGGAGAGAGAAGCATGCCACTGGAGGAGAAAGGGAAGATGGTGGGGCAAAGAAAAAAGTGCTCCTGAGTGAGGCTAGAATGAACTGACTTATATAGCTCAGGCAGGAGGTGTGGCTGGTTGCTCCAACCCATTGAACTGCAGGCATAGCCTTTCAATTCGATAGGCTTATGTAACTTAGTGTGTAGTTATGCTTGTGAAACTGATGATAAACTTTGTCCATTTGCACTCTCTGTTCCATCAGTGTTGGGGTACCGAAAGGCAAGGAATCCTTGAGGAGGGTTCCACCCCAGAGGTTCTGCGGGAAGGATTCCCTTAGGCTAAAGGTACCTTAAGAAGGAGCCCCAAAAAGAAAGTAATGAGCAGCAAGTGCTGACCATGGAGACCGAGGAGCACTGGTTGATGGCAACCAGTGATGAGTGAAAATAGACACAGACTGAGATGCAAAACTGATAGATATAGAAAATGAAGCAAGGGGGCATGACTTCCAAAGGAGAGAGGGAACAGTAAAGAAGGAAAGCCACCATCCAACTCCATCCAACAGTGGAAACCTACCCTGTAAACCAATAGAAATATACTACAATATAGACTACCTAGCTTTTATGAACTTTGGCACAGAGGAGAGGAGAGAAAAAAAACCCTATGAAGAGGAAACCTCTGGGGATCCAAGGCCTATGTTGCCTTCCCTCCAGGCCTGTAATTCATTCAGTGATGGTTCAGCTACTGCAATTCAGAGACCCAATTCACGGTAAACAATTTGAAGGAAGGCTGTTACTCTATCCCTCTAATGGGAACATTGTGAGAGGGCTGCAAGTAAACTCTGCAGGAAAGAGAGACTCCTGCTTAGAAGGCCTTCAACCCTTGGTGGGAAGAGGACAGCAACAACCACTGAGAGGCATTCACCCAGACTTGATGAAGGAGCCTTAAAGATGAAGCTGAATGCTTGAAAGGTAGGGGAGGTGTAGAGGAGTATAAAAAATTACACATTTTTAAATTATCCATTACTGATGCTTAGAAAGGAGACGAACGGAGATGGTACTGATGGCGGAAGAATTTAATGTTTATAACAATAATCACAGTGAGAGATTACAAGTGGTGCATCTTTCATTCTTCATTCTTAATTTTTAATTCTTAATTCTTAGTTTTCAATTCTTCATTTTCAATTCTTCAAACTAACAGCGTATAGTGGCTTGCTTATATAGTGGAAGACAGTACTGTGGTTATGTATGATTGGTACAGAACAAGTATAAACATTATCTTACAAGGCAATGCTCTTTTTAGTTCTTGCATGACCTAATCCTTACTTAGCTCAAATGTATTGATACTGTAAATTATACTACTATATAAGGATAGCAATAGTACTCATTACCAGTTATTAAGATCTAGAAGGAAGAAATAGACTTGCACTTTAAGAATGTGCACACAAGCTTTTTAGTCTGTCCTGTCCTCCTGATAGTAATAGTCAAAAGGGTAACTTGAACACTATCCCTGTATTTCTGTCTTTACAGACACTTAAGACACCTGTTTTCTATTACTCAAATGATTAGTACAGATATCAAGACACTTGAATATTACAAATTGTGGATAGTTAAACCTGTAACTTCACAAATTTTGATATGATTCAGCTTCATATATCAACATTTGTCACACAAACACCTTATGTTTTAGACCAAAATAAGGTTTGCCTGCAATATTGGGACACATTTTTTTATCCCCTATTACAGGAGGGGAGAATGTGGAGACCAGGTGAACCTTAGGCAGTTATAGGGAGAATAGCTTTTGAAAGTTCTACTGACTTAGCCCACACAGCTAAAGGAGCCCCCTTGGGCTTAATGGCCTCACCCTTCAGCAGCTGAAGTCTTAAATTCTGCAACAAGAAGTGCTGTGGATATGTCTGCATGGCCAAAGCTCCTAACCGAGCAAGCACATTCGCATTGGGGGGGGAGAAGGACCATGCCCCGAGGTTCACATGTTCAAGATGCAGACATCATGGGTGCAGAGTGAGACCATTAACTACAGGGTGAGCCTTGAGCCATATGATGGGTGTGTGTGTGGCTGGCATGCATCAGATGAGGAGTAGTTGGAGGGTATTGCATGTAGGAGACCTGCACGTAGGCCTGGGTGATGAAAGTATGAATAGACAAGACCTCCACATAGGTCAAAGTTTGTATACTGATACCTCCACGTAGGTATAAGCAATCAATGTGAGTCTGAATTTGATTGGCTTATGCGCGAGACCCTCACATAGGTCTGAGGTAAGATTTGAGCTGTAATTTAGACAAAGGTTGAAGAGGCAAGCTCCTATGATAAATGGACTGTGTCTACTTTCATAATCTTTACATAGGTATGAGGAAGGAACTGAGTTCAACACTGCTGTTAAGCTGAGTTAAAATAAACCATTCAAACTGTCAGGAAAACAGGAGTAATGGAAACTGAAAATTAGGAAGCAGGCTGCTGGTGAACAACAACATAACACAGAAGGGGGATCCAGTTAAAAAAAGTGTGACAAAAATAGCCCGTGCAAAAATATCGCCGAATTAAAAGCGCAGAACATACTGCCGCTACTGCTATTACTGTATATCACCAACTGCATACAAGCACAAGTCTTAGTGTCACGTACATTAATTGATTTGGTAAGACTTACTATCTAACTATCTCTTATGTATCTAACTATAATTGAAATAGCATTGGCTGTTCAATTGGTGCTGTTCAATTAGTTAATTATCTGATCGTGGAGAGTACCCGGTGAGACCGGCTCTTCCATTAAGGAAGGTATATTAATGCAGACTTTTACTGCTTCTATCATTCCTGCTGTCTGTTCAGTTTAAATGGAAGTAAAAGTATTGCCTAGCCAGACGGGTGGTGAGCTTGCTCTGTGGCAAGGCTTCCTATTCCGGAGAGAACGTGTAATCATGGTCAAATCTTACTGGAAGTGTGTTAAGTACTCCACTGGGCACTGCTCTGCGAGGATTCATATAATTGGTGCTGAAGTAGTAAAATCATTAGATGACCATAACCATGTGCCTGATCCTGGTGTTGTGCTCATGAAAGCGGCTGTTGCCGAAATGAAGTCAAAGGCAGCATCTACCTCTGAAATCACACATCAGATTGTGGTTACTGGTCTGACACAACTTCCACCCAAAGTGGCTGCACAAGTACCTGCCCTGCATTTATTAAAGCACATGATATGCAGAACCAGGAGAATTACTACAAGGCCCCCAGCAGAACCATGGGATGAAATGTCATTAATCCTGCCCCCGGAGTACTGAGTCACATATTCAGGTGCAAAGTTCCTGTTCTACGATTCTGGACCAGTAAGTGAATGTTTTTATGTTGCTTGCACGCATGTGCAAGAAACATAGTGCCATCATCCGAGTTTTCGGAGGTGTGGCACCCCGTCTTCCAATTCAGTCAGTGAGTTTGCAGGCGCGGCCGCAGTTCTCCAATGACTGCTGCAGCTGTCTATGACAGCAGTCGAAAATTCAGTGGCATACAGTTGAAAGGGAGAGCTCCGTTTCAGTGAGCAGAACTCTTCCCCCCCACACACACACGCAAGCACTCATATTGTGTGCTGATGTGCTCCCTCCCCCGCACAAACACACTGTATGGCCGATGGGTGTGCCCAATTTCCCATCGGCTCCATGCCTCCCCCCACACTGAGCTGTCCAGGTTCCACACTGGGATCCCACCCCAGCGTGGCACAAAATGTTATAGCTGATGGGGGTGCCCAATCCCCCGTTGGCACCATGGCTGCACACCCCCCCCAAAGCTTTCCAGGTGCCACGCTGGGAGCCCACCCCAGCATGGCAAATCTTGTTATAGCTGAAGGGGGTGCCCAATCCCCTGTCAGTTTCAAACCCCCAAACAGCCTTTCCAGCTGCCATGCTGGGAGCCCACCCAAGTGTGGCAAACGTCCCGCATCGTCTGAATTAAAAAAAAAACCTGTAACCAAGAAAACGTTCACTCGCCGTCTCCCTGCTCCCCCCAAAACCCGCACCCACCCACTGTGCACCCTGCCTCCCCACACCCCCTCACCCCATACTTACCTCCGGAGCTCGGCGCGACGATCATCGGTGGACCGGGAACACGTCTGCACTCTTCAAAACTGACTGCGAACTGAGGAAATGCCAGTAAGCTGTATCATGGAATAAATAAGGGTTTTTCAACTTTGTTACATATCTCAGGCATTTTTGGGAATTTTGGGCCCAAATTTTCAACATGGGGTTTTTGGGACCCCTCCTCATGAATTCTTGCACTGTCGTGGCGTTAATCAGGCCCAAAGGGTGATTTCGCGGTCACTGTGTGAAATCACCTTCCGGGACTGGTTAATGAAATGACACTGCCAGTGTTCATTAGGTGGGTTCTCAAAAAGCCTATGTTGAAAATTTGGTGAAAAAATTCTTAAAAATGACTGCTTTACGAGCGTGCGTTGCGCAGTTCCTACGCGCCGTAAGTTCACAAATTTTCAATATTTTCACTCCAGATTTTCAACATTGCCATTTTACCACACCTCCTTATGAGCAGTACAGCTGTCATTTTTCACATCTCGCCCAAAACGTGTTTCCGCACATGTAGAGCACAATGGCAGTCGGTGTGCAAAATCAATGTATGGGACATATTAAGAAAATCACAGTGACACTGTTCATGAGCAGAGGTCTTAAAATGGCTATGTTGAAAATTTGGTGAAAGAATTCCTAAAATGACTGTTTCACGGCGATGCGTTGCGCAGTTCCTCATGCGCTTTCGTGAAATCAATTTTCAATATTTCCTCAGATTTTCAACATTGCCATTTTACTACACCTCCTTATGAGCAGTGCAGTTGTCATTTTTCACACTTGCCCAAAACATGTTTCCGCCCAGGTAGCGCACAATGGCGCAGTCGGTGTGCAAAATCAATGTATGGGACACATTAAGAAAATCACAGTGACACTGTTCATGAGCAGAGGTCTTAAAATGGCTATGTTGAAAATTTGGTGAAAACATTCCTAAAAATGACTGTTTTATGAGTGTGCATTGAGCAGTTCCTACTCACTCTCGTAAGTTCGCGAATTTTCAATATTTGCACTCCAATGACTTCCAAATACCTAAACAGCACATACAAGCAAGCAACATTCAGCATTGACAAATGCTTGTCTAATTTTCCCCACTGCAAAAGAACTGGAGATTCTTCAATCCTGTAGCCATATTTTTGCAGATGGCACATTCAAGTCTTGTCCATCGAGTTTAAGCCAAGTATACACCATTCATGTTATTAAAATGTGCACTGTTATTCCAGTTGCCTATGTGCTGATGAAGAGTCAAACAACAGCCGCCTACAATAAAATGTTGTCTGAACTTAAAAACCTATGCTCATCTCCAGCTCCTGAAACAGTCATGATTGATTTCGAACTTGCAGCCATTAAAGCCTTCAGACAAACTTTCCCAGAGTCAGTGATGAGTGGATTTTTTTTTCATCACTGCCAGGCAGTTTGGCGCAAGGTTCAAGAGAATGGAGAAATACAAGGACACTGCAAGACGCATAAAAGCGATTGTCTCAGAGTATGGTTCTCATTCTTATACGAATATGTGTCAGGCATTGCCTACAATTTCCAATTACAGGTATAGCAAATTCGTGAAATAGGCATAGAAACTGCACAAATGCAGCTGTGACATTGAAGCTGAAGTTTAACTGCTTTTACTGTATGAACTGTTGAGAAAGGTTTTTGCCATAAATGATGCTTACTGATACTAAATGTTTTACAGTTCTTTAAGTAAGTTTCAGTAATGGCACACACTAATAATGCTTAGCGCCATACACTGTTGGCGATTTTATATCACGTGCCATTAGATATGCACTATTAAGGTGAGCGCTAATCTTGTCACACTATTTTAACACTAAACCCACAGAAGGATATGGTTGCCTAGCTAGGAGTCAAGTGTAAACAGTCAGGGATTGTTGCTGTAATTGAGATTGCTGAAGATACTGTATGTGAAAAACAGTAAAATGGGGCCTGAATGGTACAAGGCAAAGTAACTGATGCAGGCAGGATGCAGGGGAAAACTAGAAAGCCATAACTGAGAAAGCACAAGAAACAGGGAAAACAGAGAGCTACAGAAACAGGAAACAGAGAGAAGCTTGTCTGCAGTCAGGAAGCAAAATACGACCTAAGAGCCGGAGAGGCATAAACAAGTAGAAGTCTAGCAAAAAACAAAGCAGAAATCCAGCACAAACCAAGCAGAAGCCCAAAGCACAGGGAAAACAGGAAAGAAACACTGGATGCAGCTTGGGGGAGAGCCCAGCAGAGCTTCCAGTTGCAAAGAAAAAAGTGCTTCTGAGTGAGGCTGGAATGAACTGACTTATATAGCTCAGGCAGGGGGCATGACTGGTTGCTCCAGCCAACTGAACTACAGGCATAGCCTTTCAGTAGAAGTCTCTTCTAACAATGATCTACATCAGAGATTCATACATTTCTGTATTGATATTTGTTGATTGATTGATTTAAAAACGTCACCAGGAATGACCTACTGGGCTGGTAACAGCTCATTTCCAGATGCATCGGGTGGGGGGGGGGAGAACAGTATAACTTTAAGAATAAGGTGTAACAAAAATAAAAAAAATAGCAAGTTCCCCTTGCTGTGCAAAAAAGGTAATATAAATACAGAGTAAACTTACAGCAGCCATGGGCAGAGGAACACATACATTGATTAACAGATAAGTCTTTGGGGTGCAAGATGGATCCCCAACATGTCCCGGATATCATGGCAGGGCTGCAAGTATGAGTTCAGACAGGGATCCCCTTGGTGTAACTTTAGGTTACATGTTTATTGCTTGACTTTTTGTCATAACAATCATTTAAATGGTTAGTAAAACAGAAAAAAAAACATATATAATTAGATATGACATTTAAAATACCTAAAATGCAATTTAAAAACTATATGTACTCATATTCTACAATAATCAAAGAAAAATATGGTTTCATCTCTCCTATACTGGTGTGGTAGCACCACTATAGTTAGGGTTGAGGAGGATGTTTATTTTTCAAATTGAACAAACTTTATTAAACCAAAGCCCTCAAGTAAATATGTGAGAAAACCAAGGTATACACAAATAAATGAGGCAGTGGTCACAGACAGAAAGAAGAGAACAAACAAACATTCATTTTACAATTTAAATATAATTCCAACTACTCCCATCACCCTCCGCCCAACCCAACTCTGCCACTGGAGGGAATAAAATAAAACCATACGTAGATATTAGACTCAAATTGCACCTAACCATCATGGAAAATTATAGGGAACACTGAATACATAATTACATAGTTAATAGAATGTACAAAGATTCCCAAATATATTTATATTTAGATAGCTTATTTGACATATTTGCTATGAGGCACTCTGCTTGTAATGCAAATAACATTTCTTTGTGCCATTCTAAATAACTCGGAGTGCACTGGTCAAAACAATGCCGAAGAATAACCTTTTTCGCACACACTGAAATCAAAGCCATATGTGACCTCTGGTTGCCAATCAGATTATCTGAATAGTCACCCAAAACACATATTTCAGGAAGGAAGGCATCAGATAGTCCCAACAGGGGATCAAGATTGGTTTCAATTGAAGTCCAGAAGGAGACCACTGTTTCGCATAACCACAAAATATAGAACAAGGTCCCAGGCTCTTTGCCATATCTGGAGCCGGTATTGGTGACTAGTTAGCCCATTCTATGCAATTTAACTGGAGTGTAATAAACATTATGGATGATCTGGAATTGCATAAAATGATATTGATCACACTATATCAGTGCATATGGATGCTTCCAGATGATCGACTAATTTCTAGAAAAGATAGAAACTGGAAGAACCTGGTCCCACCAATTTTATTTATTTATTTATTTGCTTTTGATGATTGTGTAAGTACACTAGGCAAAAACCCTGCCTATTTTCAGGAACGACCCGGGAGACTACAACTACAGGCATAAACAGTCAGGTAACATACACTCAAAGACATTACAGTAATGAGCAGATTCCATAATACCTTGGACCCTCCATGGTGACCAAAAAAGTTTGTAGAGATCAATAATAGTAGGAAATTAGATGGGTAGAGGGGGATGAGTGAAAAAAGGGAAGGACTGAAGTACAAAAGGGACTAAGCCACGTCCCATTACCAAAAAACTGTAAAAGCATGTGGGATAGTTGAAAAAATCGGAAAGCAGAGGTAATAGGCCAACAATGTAGGGCTTTTGCTTCCTGAAAGGAGAGTGAGACCTCCATCTATGTCCACTCCAATATCAGGCCAGAATCTTCTTGAATGCATACGTCCAGCTATCAGAAGTTTAGGATTCCCAAATAAGGGCTGGGATGTATCTTTGTATGGCTGGATCTTAAGAAGGGAGCAAAGCTGTGAGTGAACCTGAAGGGATGCCCCAAGGGGTGTATCCTGCAGAGGTACCTAGATTCAAGTATCTGGGGGTATGGCTCGATAATAAACTCTCCTTTCAAGGACATATAGAAGAACTGTAAAAGAAACTTAGACAGAGACTTGGTCTCTTCTTTAGAATAAAAAACCTCCTCACTAGGGAAGCCATGATGAGATTAGTGCAAACTACCTTTCTTTCCCTAGTAGACTATGTTGACTTTCTTTATAACCAGGGTCCTGCCAGTTCACTTATGAAATTTGATATGCTCTATCACAGAGCCCTAAGATTTACTGTATAACAGACCTCCCTTACATTACCCACCATTGTTTATTGTACTCAGCTGTAAGTTGGCCATCTCTCACCTTCCGACAACAGATGAACGCTGCAATCTAGATCTACAAAGTCCTCCTCAATAAACTGCCTGATTATATTTTGGACTGCTTACCACTATGCCTACAAAATAGTTATGCACTGCGAAGTGCTTCTTACATTTTGCTGAAGGTACTTAAGGCCAGATCCCACAGCGGTCAAGCCTCCATTAGCTATGTGCTACCTTAATTGTGGAACAAGCTGCAAAAAAAACATGAAAATAAGTAATCCCATTAGCCACCAAGCATTCAAAATGTGATACATTTTTTTTTTCAATTCTGTTTATCTCCCCCAGGTGCCGGAACTCTCTGAGGCCATCCGCTCACCTATGCTGCTCTACCGCCCACTGTGAACCCTGTCCTCTTCAAGGGCATTACTTTCTCCCTGAGCCCCAAGGATAATGAAGGGCCTAAGGAGTCTGAAAGGGCAGTGGCAGGGCTCCAGTGTTGGGCATGTGGTGGTTCAGCACTGGGATGGCCATCACCTATCTGGATGGAGGGCCTTTTTTACATAGTTTATGCCCCAGACATGGGACATGCAATGCTGTCCAGCCGATGAGATGGGTGCTGCCACTCATGTCCGGAAGGCAGCCACCCAGAGTATTCCCCGTTTGTAAGCCCCCTGTGTGCCGCAGTGCTACTGGTCTCCACCAGGGGCCACTGCTGCACTGGGCTACCCCTGGATCCCTCCCTGAGAGAGGAGAGCAGTGCTCTGGATGCTCGATCCTCTCTCTCCCCTGCTGACCCATGGCGGTCCAGGCTTATCCCCGAATCTGAGTTGCCGGCATGGCGCGAGGTGTGGTGTCCAGCACCTCAACCCTCAGCAACACCGGGCCGGCTCAAAATGCCATACTTGAGCCACAATAAGGAATCATGCGTCTGTTAGCCTTATCATGAGGGTCCTGTATTCCTTTCTACAATATCTGTTGCCTATGCTCTTAGGACCCATCCCTTTTCCCCATAGCACTCCTGTGTACTCCTGTGTCCCTCCCTTTTAACTACCCTAAAAATGGACTTGGCTTCTCTTAAGCTTTTATATACTACATATAGCATTGTTGTCCAGTTCTCTAATGCACTTGCACCGCACAAATTTGACTAACTGTATAACGTTCCTTGTATTGTATCCTGTACTTATTCTTGCACCTGTATCTACACATGCCTTTTGCTGTTATGTACCTGCATTGTATAAGCTGCTGTTCATTGTGTGTATTCTTCCTTTGTACGATCAACCCCAGGTTCACCTCAAAAATGAGCTTGCTTGATGGTGCCCACCTGGTTAAATAAAGATTTTGATTGATTGACTGATTGATTGATTGATTGAGAGGAATTTTCCTCCTGGGGAGATAGGAAAGTGATTTAATATCCAAACCATTCATAGAACACATGGAATGCTCTATATCTGCCCAATGTGGAGTGTATGGTCTAGAAATGAGGTGGCTGTTTAATGTTAAACAGCTAACTTTGCAGTTTAATAGCTTCACCCCTGTTCAATGAATTTGCACAAAATTTGGCATGCACAGTCCTGGAACAAGATCTTTTGATGTGCCAAGTTTTGTTTAGGTCAGATATGTGGATTGTAAGATCTGGATAGAGAAAAATGTGAAAAAAAAATATTTTTTTTGCTGTTTCTTTGCCATCAACTGGCATCCAGATGGTTTGAAATTTTGGTTCTGAAATTTCCAGGGTAGAAAGGGGTTGTCCCAGAATGGTGCTTTTCGTTGGTTTGGTGGGAAAAAAATATTAATCTGTTTCAGAAGTATAATGACTTGAAATGTCAGTTCTAAGCATGCTCAGTACACTCTTTTTGATTGATGTTTTATACGAAACAAGAATCTGGCTATATGAAACAAGATTCTGTTTAGAGGGGGCAATCCTGTTTTGTGAGAAAAAAAAATCTTGATTTGTAAGGTGGCCATCTCATTTCTGTTATTTTCAAAATATTTTTTAAAACCAATAAAAATCATATCCTTTCAAGACACCAACACATGTATCTTGCTAAATGGACCCCATTACCTGGATTCTGCAATTACTGTTTGGAAAAAGGAACCAGGAATGTGTTTTTAAACATTTTACAAATCTTTTTTGTGAGTCAATGTTCTTGTTTCATGTGGCTTCATGAAACAGAAATAGGGTCATACAAAAGAAGAATAGAGTCACATGAAACAATAATTCGGACTTAGTTTTTCATATTCTTTTTTCATATGAAGCAATCCTCTTTTGTGAGAATGACACCGTCTCACAAAACAGGGTTGGTTCATAAGAAACAAGACTTTGGACTTAGTTTTTTTCACATTCTTGTGTCATGTGAAGCAATCCTCTTTGGTGAGAATGACACAATTTCATGAAACAGGATTGTTTCATATGAAAGAAGAATTTTGGACTTAGGTTTTTGTTTTGCACATTTTTATTATCATTATTTGAAAAGTTTCACCAGGAAAGACATACTGAGCTGAGTAGCAGCTCATTTCCAGATGTATCCAGGGGAGGGTGAAAAGGGGGTACATGAGCAGTTAAGGCAAATAATCGCATATCAAAACAAACAAAGCAAGACATAGGAAAGGCAATTAAACAAATGTGTACATAGGCATAAGGATAAGTTACTTAAATGAAAATGCTGTTAAAGGTCAGCAACAAAAAATAATCAAAAGTAGACTGGCAGAGAAAAACAGGATCAACAAGGGGCTGCTAAGTGCAAGGTGCAGTAAAGCAGGGTAGTGTTAAGGGGAGGAGACAGCAGGGAGGAAGGATCAGGAGATAGGACTGGTAGGAGAGGGAGAAGGAAGCAGGAGAGGGAGGGAAAGAGCCATAACTCTGTCAATATTTAGAATTAAGGGGCACTCTATGTAGCAAAAGAAAGGTCTCAATGACTATTACAATACCAGTGCATAATATTCTCCAAAATAATTTAAACGCCATATTAAAAACAGAAAAATATAAAAATAAAAATTTCATAGGATAACATTGCGTAGTAAACGAAGGCACGGTACGGCAACAGTGCAGTAGTGCAGACAGGAATATCAATGAAGCACAACTGTCAGGAAAGACACTTCAAATGTCAAGCACAAAACTTTGTACAGTGCCCTCCATAAAAGGATCACAATGCAGTGATCAGCATATAACAGAGAATATTTTATTTTAAGTTACAAAAAACAGGTTCTGATTAGGAAGCTGCAAGAAAACATCATCCAACAACAAATGTTATGATCCTAAAAAGCAGCCTTAATAACAAGTATCTGCTTCATGTATGATAACAGACTGTTATAAATAATACTGTAAGTAAACACAGAAAAAATAAACACAATATTTAAGCACCAGAGGAGAGAGCTCTGGTGAAGACTGAGGAACAGCACTCAAAACAATGAATTTCATGCTGAAACGCTAGGGGCAGAGACATTGAGATCATTGAAAGGATCGGAAGTCTATGTCACTTGCGGTCCAGTGGTTGGAACAAAACCAGTGAAATTGATGTGTGTTTAGGAGGGGTTTCAAATCTGCTTTTTGGATAAATACTTGGATTAAAATGCAGAACGAGACAGAGGAAATACATAATGAGTGACAGGGCACTGAAGAGTAAGTGTGATTTGCATTATTGGAATTGCTGGAATCCCTCTTTAAACAAGCTGTAGCTCTGTCAATCTTTGGAGATAAGAGATAATCTCTATATCAAAGGAAAGTGTTAATGAGTACTACAATTTAAGCTCCTAACAAATACCAGCTGAAAGTAGACATATGAAAAACATTAAGGCCAACATACTCAAAGGAGATGCGCGGCCCAAAATGGAGATGTGCAGCGCATCCCAGAAAATGCACAGAAGTGCAACATTAAAAAGGGAGAGATGCATCATGCATTTCTGAATGCACGATAATGCAAAAATAATGTATGCAGTGCAAAAAAGGGGTCAGGCACCTGAATATGCCAAGCACGTATATATTCAGCCAAAATGTGTGGCACATGCATTGTATATCACAAAACTGTGACACGCAAAGTTAGGTATGTAAGGGGATGGCCTAAATTGGCCAGCCACCAACAGGCAGGCAGCAGAACTGCAGACAGGTGACACTGAGACAGCCCTCAGAGGTGCACCAGGATGTGTTCTAGGCACCCACACACAACTGTCATGCCAGGATGGTAGTACCCAATGCCACAGTCACGCTGTGCTAGGTCACCTGGCACCTGCTGGGTGCCACTGGGTGAAACCTCTGGCACCACCCAGTCAGCCCCTCCCATCACACCCAGGTAAGGGCCACCCAACTGCCATATGCTAGTCAGGTGCCCCCAGCACACAAGCAGAGCAGACAGCTAAAATGCGGCACATGTACAAGGTGCCATGGCCTGCACCCATGTGGCTGTCAGAGTGCCACCTGGTGGAGGCATGCAACCATGGTGGCATCTGGGACAATGGTGAGCAGGATGCAAGGCAGTAATTGTAACAACATGACATGGGTCAGGGACAGGTCAGTGGTACACGCCCATGGTAGAACACCATTGGTGCACACAACGTGCCCATGCCAGACCCATGCCACCTGGAACCACATACATGTCACCGATACTGTCCCTGCAGTGTGACAATGCCACAGGGGCCCTGGGTTCAAGTCACTGGAGTATACTGGTGGTGGACAGTGCACAACTGTGAGCAGCGCAAGGCATGGGGGTGGCACCACCTGTGGCCTGGATGTGGCAAGGGCATGCCCAAGGACACTGGACCCTTCCAGTGTTGTGTATGCTGCCATCAAGGGCATGGACAATAACATGGTCATGAGTAGTAGCACTGAAAACCTCTCAACTATCACACAGTGCAGGGTACAGCACTCATGTTATCACTCAGACACCCTTCGACCCATATAGAGTGGGTGACATTACACACCGACCACTGGGACTGTTACACAGAATTGTATAATAATATGAAATGCTAGGTATGAACACACTGTAGCAACATTGGTGCACTCTTTTCCTCAGTCTTCTGAGCATGCACTGTCCTGTTTGCTGCTGTGTCACACATTCTGACCAGTTGTCACACACCCTGGCACACATTTGGGTACAAAGGGGTTGGGGGGAATGTAACACTGTACTCAGGCCGATGCAGCCCACTCACAAACAACCGAGCATTCTCACCTGCCTGCTAGGCTGCAGTACCTTCTGGTCACCATTGTGGAGTGGTGGTGCTGCCCTGTAATGCTGCAACTGCACATGCCAATGGTATTCAAATGACCTTAATACATTCCAATAATGAGATGCAAATGTGCTGTTTGGGTGCTGACTGCTGACTGTGCAGTGAGGCCATTTGTATATCCTGGCTGAATATTGCAAATCTGCATGCCTTGCAAGTGCCTCTGCATCGCACACTTCCATATGCTCTGCACTGGGCTCTGGGTACCTGCCATTCCACGCATCTCCCACTGTGTGAAATCTAGATTTAGTAGTTGCCGTATTGGTCCTTGCAAGAATAGATCCAGAAGCAAATGATTTGATACCTTTTAATGGACCAACATAGATGTAACAACAAGAACAAAGTGCTCTAGCTTTTGGACCAACCAGTCCTTCTTCAGAAGCTCATGGCAGTTGTTTAGAAAATACAATACTTATAACAGCTAGATAATGCAGAGAAAAACAGAAAAAATTCCCCATTGGTTTAAAATACTCATTTTAAAAAAACAAACAAACAAAAAAAAAAAACAGAAGATGATGTCGGAGAAGTTTGACAGTACAATACTGCCCTCAGTCCGAAAGAACCTTGGGTTCAGATGTGCTTGGTGCAACACACATACAAAGAATCCTACTGCACATAAATTTAATTGACATAAGATAACACTGCTGAAGCAGATAACTCCCAAATCAAGCCATGAGTGTCACAGTCAGTATAAGGATGTGATTACTGAAAGGCAACCCCCAGCTTAAAGACAAACTAAGATAGTTATAGGGCTCATGAAATTACAATGTATGCATTAAAGACAAGAATTACCAGTAAAGTTGTCTAAAAAAACATCAGTGCACATTGTGTAATGTGTAAAACCTAGCTGGACATGTCACCCAGCTGTATTCTCAAGCTAAATAAAAGGCCCAAGAAATTACAAAAACCTCAGGACTATATAAATGATAATTTAAATAAAAATTGATAATATTAGCGTCAAACAAAAAACTCTAGTCGAGGAACCTCAAGGAATTAAGACCATGCAGCCTGATATGTACTGATGTCAATATATACTGAGAATGTAGCAACTTGATGTACCACAAGTGTCTAGGGAAGCTGAAAAAGAGATAAAAAAGTGGGCTCATTTCTACCTCAGACTGTGTGGTTACATCACAAAACAGACAATTCCAGGTGCATGGGAGTTATACATGCATGTCATGACATGTTGTTTATTTCATTCAGTGCAAGAGATGTCCACAAACAGGTTATATAGGAGAGACACGCCAACAGCTCCGTACTAGGATGAACTCACACAGACATACTATTACAGCAAGGAAGACTGAAAAACCAGTGAGGCATCACTTCTCCCAGCCTGACCACTCAGTCTCAGATATGTCAGTAATGGTCTTAAAAGGAAATCTCAAAAACACACAACAGAGACGAGCTTTTGAGATTAAACTTATTTTACATCTCAATATGGTAGCAGATGGGATGAACGTGGATCTTGGCTTTATGGGACACTACAGAAACTAACATCCACAGACCTTTTGTTCTTCAAACTGACATATTATAGGACTTCAGCATGTGTGAGATGTGGATGCGTGTGTGTATGTATCTGTGTGTGTGGGTATGTGTTGTGAGGTATGTGATATAACAGATGTGGGGCTTGCTGTCACATTGAGGTAAGTCTCTATTTAGCTATATGGAGTTATAATGTATTACTATTTTTATTTCACACACATAAAGAATTTCTCCTTACTTTTTATCTTTGCCTGTGGGGTGGGGGGTTGATTCCATTGCACCATATTCAGATTACCCAGCCTGCTAGTGTACATACAGGAGTGTTATCTTATACTGTTATATATAATTTTGTAACTCTGTACATATTGGGATGTGTGATCTCATTTGCTTGGGGTCCTGCACAGATCTTTTACATTAGGCTAATATTGTAGTAATTTACTCAGGATTTCATGACAAGTTGTATTCCTTTGGGGAACAACTGCAGTGACTGAAGTTAATATAGGTTCACTAGGAGAGAGAGTGAGTGTGTGTGTGTGTGTGTGTGTGTGTGTGTGTGTGTCTGTGAGAGAGAGAGAGAGAGAAAAGGAGGTGGGAGAGAGAGAGAGACAACATCTCCTTTGTTATGTATCTCCCCCACCCACATTATTGTGATGTGGGGTGGGTTAGGTTGTATTGTTTGTATGAACAGGAGGAGATAAATTACATTTTTATCTCTTTTTCAGCTTCCCTAGACACTTGTGGTACATCAAGTTGCTACATTCTCAGTATATATTGACATCAGTACATATCAGGCTGCATGGTCTTAATTCCTTGAGGTTCCTCGACTAGAGTTTTTTGTTTGACGCTAATATTATCAATTTATATTTAAATTATCTTTATATAGTCCTGAGGTTTTTGTAATTTCTTGGGCCTTTTATTTAGCTTGAGAATACAGCTGGGTGACATGTCCAGCTAGGTTTTACACATCACACAATGTGCACTGATGTTTTAGACAACTTTACTGGTAATTCTTGTCTTTAATGCATACATTGTAATTTCATGAGCCCTATAACTATCTTAGTTTGTCTTTAAGCTGGGGTTGTCAGTAATCACATCCTTATACTGACTGTGACACTCATGGCTTGATTTGGGAGTTATCTGCTTCAGCAGTGTTATCTTATGTCAATTAAATTTATGTGCAGTAGGATTCTTTGTATGTGTGTTGCACTACAACATCTGAACCCAAGGTTCTTTCGGACTGAGGGCAGTATTATACTGTCAAACTTCTCTGACATCATCTTCTGTTTTTTTTTTTTTTTTAAATGAGTATTTTAAACTAATGGGAATTTTTTTCTGTTTTTCTCTGCATTATCTAGCTGTTATAAGTATTGTATTTTCTAAACAACTGCCATGAGCTTCTGAAGAAGGACTGGTTGGTCCGAGAAAGCTAGAGCACTTTGTTCTTGTTGTTACATCTATGTTGGTCCATTAAAAGGTATCAAATCATTTGCTTCTGGATCTCCCACTGTGTGTAATCACGTATGTTTGGGATATTCAGCCACACATGCATGACTACATTTTATGGTGCAACTTCTGAATATATCATTATTTTATGCCAGCGCAGTTGAATTACGTGGCACAAGTACTTGGGCGATGCAACCTGCCACTTTTGACTATGGGGCCCTAAAATTAAAAAATTAAAATTCCCATAGGATAACACTGCAACTTTAACAACTCATAATTCCACCGACTCAAAAACAAATTACAATGAAGCAGATAACATGCTTTCTGGAGTAACGGAAGGGCAGGGGCCAGAGTGCCCTACACTTCCACACCAAGATACATATGTGCATCAGTGCAGACATGGAAATCACATGGATGTGTTCATGCAGGTCCAATGTTGATGCAATGCTACTATCTCAAAAAGTAAGGAAATGCTTTGCAACAAACTATGTTACTACACCAGTTAGGGTTCAAATTAAAATGAAAAAAGTAGGGAAATGTGGCATTAGGGTTTCTAATTCTAACCCCAAACTGCAAAAGGAAAAAACATTGCAGTTTTTTGCTGTTCTCGGTCTTGGTGAATCAGGGGTAGGATCTTCCTTGAGGTTCTCAGCCCTAACGTTCACCCCATTGCATCACTGAATAAGATCAGATGTGATCTGTTTTCTCCAGCCAGGGCCTACAGGTTGTTGGAAACATGAGGGGAGATACAGTTCTGTACATTTGAAGATTATATCACAGTGGGGTGAGCATTAGGGTTGAGAACCACAAGGAAGCCCCCATCCCTGGTTCGCCAAGACTCAGGACAGTGAAAACCATAATGTTTTCTCCTTTTGTTGCTTGGGAGGGGGTGGTGGTGGGGGGGAATTAGGACTGGCAACCCTAATGACACATTTCCCTACTTCTGTCACTTTAACCTATACCCTAACTGGTGCAATAACAGAGTTTCTTTGCAAAGAATATCTTGTACTATTCATTATATCATAATAAGTGGGCCTAAATGGAATTATCCTTAACAATGTCTAGAAATTCTTCTAGAATGTTAACAGGATGTCTAGACGTTCAGATCTAGTTATCAACACCCTGCTAGGTGCATTGTAGCATGTATTCACCAATCTCTTTGAAAAATGAAGGTTAGTTTAAAGACCTAAAAAAGGAACTCCACTTGTGTCCACATACTATTGAAATAATTCCATCGTAAACTTGCATATGGCGCTGGCAGAAATGACAGGTTGTTTACATAACACCATTACACTAAGAGAAAAAGGTTTACATATACAGAAACAACAGTTTATACATATCATATACCTTAATTTATATTTGAAAAAGTAGGAAAGACAATATCATCAGATCTTTTCAATAGTTTTAATTAAAATGTTCTTTTCATGGGGGATGGAGCCTGACATCCAAAAGTGGTGGCAGACTAAAACTGAGTAGAGAGACCCCTTGGCGTCTACCTTCCATCAACCAGCAGAACAGCTAACCCCTGGAAGGGATTAAGTAAAGGAATAAACAATTGGACCTCCGGAGCTATACCTTGCCACAAAAATCAAGAATATCGGACATCTAGCAGCTGAGAAAGACCTAAAGAGAAATTTAAGAGAAACTCTGTTAAGCTCCTTGAGGTGCCAGTAGCCAGGCCGGGTACAGCATCGCTCCTCCAGCTCACTCAGTACCCGACAAAAAGTTCCAGCTGCTAGCAGCCTGAAGGGGTGCCCACTGCACAGCATGGAAAGCTTCGCGCTCCCGCTGGACTTAGCCTTGGAGTTTGCAAACATTATGAGGATGTTAAATAAGGTACTTCAGAACACCACTGAACTGAAACTAACAACTACTAAAACCAATAAAGATCTACAGTTAGTTGCTTAATGGGTGTCCAACATGGAGGCAACAGTCCAGCAGCACAATTCACAATTGAACCATCACCATGCCCTATTACAGGAACAGCAGCAGCAAATACAATACCTATTAAATAAAGTGAATGATATTGAAAATTGTTCACTCAGAAATAATGCCAGGATTGTGGGAATCCAAGAAGAGATGGAAGGGAGGGATATGGTCGCGTTCCTCTGGACTGCCCTGCCAGACATGCTTCGCCCGAACAACATGGTCCCACCAGATCTTGAAAGGCACATTGGAGCTTAGCCCCCAGACCTCCCCCTGGTGAAAGACCCAGATCTATCGCAGTAAAATTTCTGAGGTACCCAGCTAAGGAGCAATGTCTAAGGATTGCCAGGGCGCTAAAGAACATAGAGTGGCATGGTCACTCAAAACAACTCTATCAAGACTTCTCTTACAAACTATCTAAGAAGTGGAGGGCTTATGCCAAAGTCTAAAGAAAAGATTTCTAGCTGAATGTTCTGGCTGCCTCCGCTACCCTGTAATGCTGTGAGTGACATACAATGGGGAATATATCACATTCATTTCCTGCTGAGACATGGACACGTTCTGGCAGATATTCAAGGGAATAAAGCAGTCCCGGGACAATCGCACAGCAAACCACAGAGTTCCCCTTGGCAACCCATTAAAATAGCACCTGAGGATCCAGAAGTGAATAGACCATCAGCACAGAAACATACTCTCCTGGAGGAACCCTGGCACAAAGTACAAAAGGGGCAGGACAAGGAACTCAAATAAACAGACTTCTACTACAAAAGTCTTGCCCTGTAGGAACAGGTTCCAGAGTTGCCAGCAGCTCCAAATGCAATCCAGTGCCAGTAGTGTACCACTGGGAGACACCCTGTTAAAACAGGCAACTGCTACTTTGCATTGCTGGAGCTTTCTCCGATTACCCTAAAACTTTCCACAGAGACATTGCAGGCAATTCCGAAATTGCAGAAGAAGCCTTGCCCAACTGGATCCCGCTGTGTCAAGAATGGGCAAGCTGTCTGAAGGAGCACAGGAGCCAGATGACTTAGGCATTCCAGCTGAGGCTGCAGCTGTCAGTGCGAGGTAATTACTTTTTATTTTTGTGCAAAGATCTCCCACTGCTCAAGATGGCTTACTGAAGAATTTAACTAACTCAGTGCTTTACACACAAATTGACAATCTGGGGGAATTTCCCTCCACTCAGCCATTACTGTGCACCTGAGCAGCTGCCACAAGGCTGAACTGTGACACATCAACATTTCGGTGCACCCATTTTGTTTTTTAGTGCACTCGGCTTTATTCAACATTGGTCCATGGCCCTTGGGGCACCTTGACTGACTGAGGATCAGAATATCCTTATCTTCTTTATGTCACATACATTTACTGTCAACACCTGAAGCATTACTGGAGAAATCTTGACTAAGCTGCATTGCTCAGAAACAGGCTGCTGCCTAGGCAACATATAGGGCACAAGATCTAATGGATATGCCACATTTGATGCCGTATTTGAGATACAAAGCTATTAAAGGAATATTAGCTCATGGTTAATGTGCCAACATACCGGGCACATGATTAAGGTCATAACTGATGTTGATTTGTCCCCCTCTGCCCACCTTCGAACGTCATTAAAGATCCATTACATCCCATCGCAGATTTATATGGGTTGTGTAATGAGGACTGTGGGATGAGGGCCCTAGACAGAATGGGGCCTCCAGCTCCTCCCCCATCACAGCACCAGCAGTGGATCAAATTTTACCCGGGGGGGGGATGTAGTATGTGCAAAGGGAATCCCAAATCCCCAGCTTTCCTAAGGGATACCAAGGCCTAAAAATGCAGTGACCCACCTATGCAAGGGCCCTTAGGTGGCTGAGCAAAATTGAAGCATCACCCCTTATTGGTAAGGGGGAGAGTGATGCCATGGGTGATGCCTGACCACAATTAGGAAAGCGAAGCAGATGCCCCCTCATCCTCAATAATGTCCAGATCACCCTCCCTCCAGCTGACACAGCTCCTGAACCTGAAATGTGAGGCTGTATACTTCTACTACTTACAGGGCAGGTGCACTGCTCCCACCCCAACCCCCCTCCTGGGAACAATAGCAGGTAGAGACCAAGGGCCTCAACCCAAATTACACCATTACTTCTGAGACTAGAAATATTTATGTTATTAATGCTGACTTATTTGTTGATTACTGTTACCACCTATGAGGGCTTTCCATGCCTTTGGTGTTGTCAATGTGGACTTGTCAGGCAGTATTGAACCGCACCTACTGAAAGTAACCTGAAACTAAACTTTTGCCCTATATTTGTTATAGGGATGTTGCACGCACAGTTAACCATGTTGATGGGTAAACAAAATGTTTTTTACTTGAGCACTCACCCTGTGCTGCCCCTTCAGAAAGGCACTGAAAGGGGAGCTAGGGGAACTCAAAATGGGGGAATCGAGAATAGACAGCTCATACTCATACTGAGGTTGGGCACTAACATGGTATGTGAACAGAAAAAAAGTATGAAAGGTTTGATTTCATGTTTACAAGGTCCCTCTACACACACCCATAAAACACCCCAATGGCTAATGCCGGAGTGGCCACGGCCTCCTCCTGGAATGTGAGGGACATAAATTCCTCTATAAAAAGGAAAAAGATTTTGAACAGACTAAAGCAATTTAACTCACAGATTGCCTTTACACAAGAAACCAAACTATCGCACCTTGAAGCTACCAAACTAGTGTGAGAATGGGTGGGATGGGAGGTTTACAGTTCGGCTAGGACTGCAAGATGTGGAGTTTCTATCCTTTGTCACAAAAAACTAAAATGGGCCTTGTTGGACCAGAAAAAGGATGAGGAAAGGTGATGGGTGATGGCGAAAGTATCCTCCCCCAAAGCTAAACTGGTTCTTGCAAACATTTATGCTCCAAATGATGACCTTCCTGACTTCTTCCATGGTATCTCACAAGCACTATCTGATTTCACGGACAATGAAATGGAGATCATCATGGGGGGAGACATGAACCTAACTTTGGATCACTTTGTAGACTGGTCCAATTCCAGATCTGAACCTCTCCCTAAATCACTACTCGCCCTTAAAGATTTAATTGATCTCCACAGGATGCAGGATATTCGGAGGCTCCAGCACCTGATCAAAAGAGACCACCTATTTTTCAGCTCCCAAAGAGATGGCTAGTAGGCTAGACTACTGGCTCACCTCTCCTCGGCTGTCTCAAAAAGTGGTACATATGAAAATTGCACCTTTATATCTGTCTGATCATGCCCCCTTGACAATAATACAATGTGTAAGTTTCAGGCAGGAAATGGAGTTTTTCTTTGTGGAATTCTCTAGCCCCTCCCCAACAGAGGGGGTAGTTTAAGTGATAAATTACTCAGTTCACAGATGACATATATATTTAACAGGCATACACTTGATAGAACTATTGGTTTGAAAGTTGAAACTAACTGGCATGTCTGCACTTAGATTGCAATATTGACTGACATTGTTGGATGGAAAGAAATGAATGGGTACTTTCATAGATATAACACTCAGTTCAGAGATGTGATGATGACCATAATTGAATAATTTTGGAATTTTTAGAAAAAAAGTTCAAAAAAACAAATTATCTTGACCTCCCACCACCCACTCCAGACCCTTCCAAAAAAACTTTGATATGGAGAGGAAACGTGAATGATATATTCTTATCAATGATAATATGTAAAGAACAGTTTAAAAACAAGCAATTTATGCAGTGAAACAAAAATCTATTTACATGCCCCCATCATTTTATTTCTGTGCTCAAAAGGGTCCATTTTGAAAAGCACAGACTGCACAACAGTGCAGTGGCCGATCTGATCAGGCAGGATGGAAATCATGTATGCGCGGTGGCATAGGTGTGACATCATGACATCAAACCTGTGGTGTAATTCAAAACAGACCAGAGAGGAAGGAGATTTAGATGCGTAGTAGCCACTTGGCCATTACAGAGAATGCCACAGTGAACTAATCTTCTCAAAAGTAGCAGTATTCGTAGAAAGGTAAGGGACTTTATCACAAATCAGACACCAAAGTGAAAAGTCATAGCAAAGAAAAAGCGAGCGGCTTTATAAAACAATGTTTGCATTTGATCTTTTTTAGAGTGAAGCAGAACGCTCACTAAAAACAGATTGGCTGTAACTGCTCAATTTAGAAGGTATGACACTAAATCAGTTAAAGAAGGGTGTCAAGCCCAGTTGGGCAGCAGTAAATAAATGAGCACATAAAAATGAACAGGAGGCACCCTAATATTGAAAACAGCTTATATTTGTCATTACAGATATAGAAAAGAAAACAAGGAACAATAGACTTATGATTAAAAAGCAAAATAACATAAAGGCTTGCTTCAGAGAAACTTATGTGGTATGTTTACAACTGAATAACAAAGACTATTTAAACCATATGGATGTAATGTAATTAAAAAGAATAACCAAATTAAATCTACATTTATGTTTCAACAGAATCTGATATAAAATAACCAAAATGAATCAAATACTCTATGAACAAGATCCCTGAAGGATCGAAGCGTAGGGGAAGAGAAAAATAAATCAAGATTGCACCTATAAGTGTTTGTTGACTTATTAAAGGGCCCCCCACTCAAAACCTTCACCTCCCCTTGACAATGGGTCTAATGCAAAACCCCTCCCCAAGAAATCCTTAGCATAGAGGTTTGACTCCCTAATGCTGCTGGATGCAGACTTTAAAGTCTGGGTATCAAAAGAAACTCAAAACTACTTTGCTGACAACTCCCAAGGGACAGCATCCTCTGCAACTATCTGGGAGGCCTTTATAGCCACTCTGCAAGGCAAGATAATTAGCTATGCCTCACACTGCAGAAAGAAAAGAGAAGAAGAGGCTGCTGAACTTGAGAAGCTGTTAGTAGCAAAGGAATCTCTATATAAAGCAGCTTCTGGAAAACTCAGCTCCCATGCCCTGATATATGAAATAATAACTGTTAGACTACAGTTGAATAACCTAGCAACTAGAAAAGCAGAGCTCCAGATCCAACGAATGCAACACAAGTACTGGGCACAAGGGGAGAAATCAGGGAAGCTCTTAGCATCTAGGCTGAAAAAACACCAGGCTGAAAGGCACATAATGCAACTACAAAACAAGGGTGGGGAACCTCAAACCTCAGAGGTGGGGATAAACCAAGCCATGCTAGAGTTCTATAAGCTAGCAATAATGCTTGACAAATTGTGGGTTATGTCCTGATAAGAGCACGCCCAAGTGTGTTATAAGACACGAGGCGCTTGCGCTGAAAAATGGTCACAACTGTTAATAAAAAATGTGAAGAAATATGATTATGATTTGAAAAAAATGGAAAAGATAGGCTCTCAATGCTTTGGGATGGAACTTTTACATTTAGTTACTAGAGGAGACTGGTGTCTCTAATGCCCCAACCCCCACACACACACACACAACACTGAAAAGCATGTGTTTTGTTTTTTCTTTTAATATTTATTACTTTGTTAATGAGTTTTACTTAAATACTGCTTTTCAGTTTCATTCACTGGTTGACTTGAGTGGGACCGAGCGTGTCAGTCAGCAGCCGCCATATTCTGTTGTTTCCAGGTTTGCGGAATCACAGGTGTTAAATTGTAGAAAGCGGAAATGTTGAAAGAAATCATCTGAAAATGGTCCAAAAGATATGGTGGCGATGTGAGAGATGATGGACTTGGGTCTGTTTAGTTGTGAAGTACCTGGGGGAGGAACGGTCTTGGATGTTGTTTGAAATCTGTCTTCTGGCGGCACGCATGTCACGCTCTCCGGATTGCAGTTGTTTTCAGCAGCTCAGGTCATACTTTTACTTTTTTTTTTTAAGTTTACAATGTGTAGATACAGTAGTATGTTGAAGGGTGCAGAATGGAGTCTCCAGGTTGGCTGAACTTGACAGAGCACTTATGAGTGAGTGTGTCACTTGCCGGCTGCCACTTTGTCCGATTGTCACTTTTATGCCACTTTGCCTGATCATCATTTTCAACAATCACTCGCTCACTGTCTCATTTAACAAAACATGGTATGAGTCCTTTAAAAAAAAGGTTTCATGTACCTAGAGGAGGAGCAGTGCAGGATGTTGTTTGAAAGCCATTCTGGTGGCACCCGTGTCACGCTCTCTGGATTACAGTTGGCAGACTGAGGGACAGTGATTTATTTGGTAATGCTTTCTGAGTGGCTGAAGAGGTGCTGGTTAGCAAAATATGCCATGATAAGGACCCAGTAACTGGCACCTCTTAGCCAATCAGGATGCAGAAATCTCCCGACCCATTTTACAAGACACTTTATAGCACTCACATACAATGGGATGCACAAAAATATGTGGATTTCATTTCCAGGCTGAAAATACCTCAGCTCTTTGGTACTCAAAGAGAATTTCTGGACTCCCCTCTGACAGCAGATGAGGTTAGAGAAGCAATAAGTAACATGGCTTAACACAAGGCCTTGGGAGGAGAAGGATTTCATTTAGATCTTTACAAGGTGGTCAAAGACACTGTCACCCTCCCTATGCTAAATGTGGCACAAGAGGCCTTAAAAAAAGGGGGGGGGGCTCCTGGACACTCTGAGGGAAGCTATCATAACTGTGCTCCCCAAGGAATGGAAGAACCCAACTCTCCCCACCAGCTACAGGCCCATTTCCCTAATAAATGCTGATAGAAAAACTCTGGCTAAGGCCCTGGCAACCCAGCTAGAAAAAGTGCTTGCACATTTGGTACATCCTTCCCAGGTGGGCTTTGTCAAGGGTTGAGTAAGTTCAGATCACCTCTGAGCTTTGGTAACATTACCGCAAGGAGCTGCAACAACTCCCACCCCAGCTGCAGCCATCACAGTTGATTTGAAAAAGCTTTCGACTCAGTGGAGTGGGAGTTCCTGCAGGTATCTCATGTATTCGGTGACCACGACTGAGCACTTTCAAAAAGGGCGACACTTTTACACAGGGCTACAGGGCAGGGAAGGCGAAAGGATAGGGGGTTTGGCGAGTATAGCGACAGGATGTCGCTATGTATACAAGTGCATGGGGTTGGGGTGGGGAGGGACCACACTGTGTGATGGGCAAAAGATGAGGAAGGGTTTGTGGGGCATATTGAGGTGGTGGGCTGCCGAGCTGGCCGTGTGGCGTAGTGGGTTAGTGGCAAGCTGGGGTTGGAGGGTGCTGGGTTTTGTTCTGTAAGAGCTCATTTTTTTCACCAGGTTGTGTTTTTTTGTTGTTGATTTTGCACCCCCTTAACATGCATCCCAGTGGAGTTAAGAATCCTTTAGTAGGGGGGTGCAGGGGGCAAAGCCATAAAATCTAACTGTCCGGCACCATCTTGCTATGTGCCGCAAGTCTACATCTCTGAAATTAATTTTCTGCATTGCAGACTCGCCCAAATGGTGATTGCTATTATGCCGTAGCCATTATCACATGGGACCATTTCTGCATGCTACCCTGCAGCACCTCAACTTTGGGCCCATCTTTAGTAGTTGGGTTAAAACGCTTTATTCAAATCCCACTACCTGGGTCCTCACCAATGACACCCTCTCTGAACCATTCTGCCATTACAGACTGATCTCGAACTTACCCTTTATAGGGAAAGTTATTGAGAAGGTGGTCACTTTGCAGCTGGAGAATCATTTATCCAACCACAATATCTATGACCCTCTCCAGTCTGGCTTCAGGAAAAGGCATAGCACCAAAACAGCCCTGGTACGGGTACTCCATGACCTTCTGATTGTGAGAGATCAGAGAACCTGTTCCATCTTGGTTCTCCTTGATCTCTCAGCAGCATTTGACACCGTAGATCATGGGGTGCTGCTCGAGCACCTGTGGTTCTTCTGTGGACTGAGGGTGGTGGTCCTCAGTTGGTTTTGATCTTTCCTTGGGGGCAGATCACAGAGAGTGGTGTCAGAGATTTATTCCTTGGCCCCTCACTGGCTGCCCTGTGGGGTTCCACAGGGTTCGGTGCTGTCCTCCATGTTATTTGCTGTGTACATGCTTCCATTGGGGGACATTGTAAGATGGTAGGGGTTGAGTTTTTATTGCTATGCTGATGATTCTCAACTGTACATGTCTTTTGTACCTGAACAGGAGTTAGACTCTGTTACGGTGTTTAATAACTGCCTGCTGGAGATTCAGAACTGGATGAGTGCCAGTTGGCTTCGGTTGTACTCAGGGGAAAAACAAAGGTATTGGTGGTGGACCCTGGTTACAGGATGACAGGGGCATGGGCAGGAAAACCCTCAGGATTAAATCTTGGTGGGACCTCGCTTATTGCCTTGGGCCAGGTGCATAACCTGGGTGTGGTATTTGATGAAGGCCTGACCCTGAGGGTGCAGGTTTTGGCTATTAATCAAATCTTCCTTTTACCATTAAGGAACATAGCACAGGTGAAGCACCTGGTCTAGCATGAAGATCTTCCTACCTTGGTCCATGCCTTTGTCACCAGTCATTTTGATTACTGCAATGCCCTCTACCTAGGGATTCTGGGGGTAGATATCCACCGCTTGCAGCTAGTGCAGAACGCGATGGCCAGGTTGTTCACTGGAACCCCTAGATCCAGTCATATAACACCTGTGCTGCGTGAAATGCACTGGCTGCCAATACAGTGGTGGCTCACCTTCAAGGTTGCATTGCTGACCTATAAAGCTCTACATGAGCATGGATCCCACTACCTGAAAGAAGTCTTATGTCCTTACTGTCCTACCCGCTCACTCCAATCCTCTGGCAAGGGATTACTAGAGATTTCCAGGGTATCCCTAAAAACATCAGTAGGAAGATCTTTTGCCTCTATGGCACCTTTCCTGTGGAACTCTCTACCGCACCAGATACAAGAGAGCCTGACCGTGGAAAGTTTTAAAAAGTAATTGAAGACATCTTTTTAACCAGGCATTTACAGGGACTTATTGAGTGTGTATTAATATGTTTTATTTGCTTTTAACTTGTAATATAATGACATTTTCTTTTTTGATGCATATTGTAAAAGCACCCTGAGCACTGGAAGGGCACCTTATACAAATAAAATGTTACTTACTTACTTTACCAGGCAGGGATGTCCGCTCTCTCCCATGCTCTTTGTTTTGGCAATCGAAACCCTGGCACGTGCAATTAGAGAACACCTGAGTATACAGGGATTAGAGTTGGGTGGGACTGAAACATAGAAACATAGAATTTGACAGCAGATAAGGACTGCTTTGCCCACCTAGTCTGCCCATTTCTGTACCTAACGGATAAGCTGCAGATCCTAGTTAACCAACAGCCTACTTCCTTCTACCACCCACTAGAATTGCCTTATGTCTGTCCCATGTATTCTTGAATTCCCCCACTGTTTTTGACTCTACGACCTCCTCAGGAAGGATGTTCCATGTATCCACAACCCTCCCTGTGAAGAAATACTTCCTCACATCACCTCTGAGCCATCCCCCCTTTAACTTCAAATTGTGCGCCCTTGTTTTTGCACATCTCTTTTTCTGAAAGATGCTACCCTCTTGGATTTTGTTGATTCCCTTGAGGTATTTGAAAGTTTCTATCATGCCCCCCTACTTTCTTCGAGGCTATACACGTTTAGTTCCTTTAGTCTTCCTTCAGATGTCTTCTGATGCAGACCCTGCATCATTTTGGTTGCCCTCCTCTGTACAGCCTCCACCCTGTCTATGTCTTTGTGGAAATGGGATCTCCAGAACTGTACACAGTACTCCAGATGTGGTCTTACCAACTGTCTGTACAGAGGGCCAACAGCTTCCTGTTTTCTACTGGTGATGCCTCTCCCTGTGCATCCCAGTATCCCCCAGCCCTCCTTACTGCCTTCTCACATTGCTGGCCCACCTTTAGGTCATCTGATATGACTACCCCCAGGTCCCTTTCCATTTTTGTTGTTGTTAGTATCTCACCCCCCATTGTGTACTCTTCCCCTGGGTTTTTGTTTCTCAGGTGCATTACTTTGCACTTTTTTGCTTTGAATCTAAGCTACCATACATTTGATCATTTCTCCAACCTTGCCAAGTCCATTTTCATCCTGTCCACCCCACCTTGTGTATCAACCCTTTTGCAGATCTTTGTGTCATCTGCAAAGAGACATACTTTCCCTTCCAGTCCCTCTGCAATGTCACTTATAAAGACATTAAAAAGGACTGGCCCTAGTACTGAACCCTGCATATACCCCACTAGTAACTCTCCTTTCTTCACTGTGGACTCCATTTACTATTACCTGCTGTGTCCTGTTGTCCAACCAGTGTTTTACCGAGGCTACCACCCTGGGACCACTCCCAGGCTGGCTAATTTGTTTATTAATCTTTTGTGCGAGACTGTGTCAAATGCCTTGCTAAAGTCTTGGTAGGCCATGTCCACAGCCCCTCCCTGGTTTACTGCTTTGGTCACCCAGTCAAAGAAATCAATTAGATTTGTCTGACATGACCATCCCACTGTGAATCCATGCTGTCTTGGGTCCTGTGCCCCACTGGCCTCTAGGTACTCAACAGTTCTTTCCTTCAGAAGTGATTCCATCATTTTCCCTACCACTGAGGTCAAACTGACAGGTCTGTAGTTTACTGCCTCTGTCTTGCTCCCATGTTTGTGAAGGGGAATCACATCCACCCTCCTCCAGTCCTCAGGTACCAATCCATCCTCCCATGATTTATTAAAAAGGGTAGTCAGTGGTGTTACTAGTTCTTCCCTTAGTTTTTTTTTAAATTCTGGGGTGAATCCCATCAGGCCCCATTGTTTTATCCACCTTCAGTTTTAAGAGTTCTTTCAGAACCCTTTCTTCTGTGAAAGGACTAATATCAACCCCCCCATCCAGAGTGCTTCTATTGACTGGATTAGGTATTTCCCCCCAGGGGCATCATTTAGGGGTCGCCAGGGGTCACATTCACGATCCCTATGAAAATTTTGCGACCCCTATGACAGGGCTTGTGACCCCTGCCTACCCTTGCCTTGCCATGGCTTTAATGGACTCTTGGTCTGGGTGCCACTCGCTGGCGGTCAAATTTAAAAAAGTCTTTTTTTTGCCTCCCAGTGTCCTGCCCCTTCCCGCCCGCTGGTGGGCACACTAAATGCACACTGGGACTGGGAAGCAACAACAACACAGTGACTGCCCTTTTTAAAACTCCAAGTCCCAGTGTGCATAGCATTGAGTCGAGGATGGTGGTACTACCGCGATTGGCTAGGAGGAAGGCCAGTGGGTGGGACAAGTAGTCATGACGTGGTGCGGTGGTAGATTAGGAACATCACGAAAAGTGGGAGAAGTGAGCCTGTCTAAGTGCGAGCAGACAACATCCCCATTTGAGAGTACCAGGTCTAAGATTGCTCTTTTCCGAGTGGGCTCCAAAACTAGCTGTCTGAGGCATGCCTCCTGTAGGGCATTGACAATGGCCCTGCTCTTGGATGTGGCTGCAGCAAAGGTGCTCCAGTTAACATCTGGCATATTCAGGTCCCCAATCAGCAATATCTCCCCTTTCTCTGCCATCCCAAGGATGCCTTCTATCATTTCCTTGTCCATTTCCTCCCCCTGAGATGGGGCTCTATATACAACCCCTGTGCAGATTGTGGAGCCATTTCCAGTCTCCAGGGTGACCCACAGTGCCTCCTCGCCTCCCTGTTTACCCTTTAGTTCTGTTGCTTTTATCCCTTCCCTTACATAGAGAGCTACTCCTCCTCCTCTTCTTCCTTCCCTGTCCCTTCTGTAGATTGTGTACCCTGGTATGTTGCCATCCCAGTCATGGTTCTCTGTGTACCATGTTTCTGTGACTGCCACAATATCCAGGCATCTCTCTTCCATCAAAGCCACCATTTCAGGAAGCTTTTTACCTACACTACAGGCATTGGTACTCATTACCCTCCATTTTTTATGGCTTTATTTCTTTTTGCCCCATCCCTGTCCCTACTGCCTTTGTCTTTTTCTCCATTTACCCCTGCCTTTCTCCCTATCGACTGCTCTATTTTGGTGTTTACCTCACTAATTACCCTGATTTTTTTGGGGGGCTAGGATTTCCCTTCTCCTCCTCTTCAGTGTCTCCCCCTTTGGCTAGTTTAAATGCTTACCACTGAAGCATTTAAACCTATCACCTAGGATCCTGGTTCCCCTCCATGATAGATGCAGACCATCGCGTCTGTATAGGCCTGTATCCCTCCAGGTGGAGCCCTAGTCCCCAGTGAAGCCAAATCCCTAAGCTCTGCACCAGCTTTTCAACCAGTCATTGAATCCCATGGTGCAGAGTGCCCTAGCCTCATCCATGCCATAGACAGGTAGTACTTCCGAGAAAGTTACCATGTGTGCTACTTGTCTATCTTGCATCTCATACCATGCTATATGAGGGCGACTGTCTCATCCTGATCAAAGACCTACAAGTTAGCTTATCCCACATAATGTCTCTACTTGAATCCTTTGCCAGAATTTCAGGCCTCTGCATCAGCACATGTAAAACTGAGATGATTCCCTTAAACTCCATCACCTCTCTATCTGTGCTTACAAACATTGGGCTAGCATGGGCCACAAAAGGTATAAAGTACTTAGGAGTGCTTATATCTCCAAATATGTAAACCCTCATGGATAAGAACCTCTACCCCTTAGTTGCCCACCTACAAACTAAAGTTCAGAGATGAAAACACCTCAATTTGGCCATGCCAGGAAAAATTGCAGCAGTGAAAATGATGGTAGCCTCAAGAATCTTTCATCTAATGTCTCATCTCCCACTAGAGTTCCCTGGCATGTGGATACAGAAAATAGACTTCCTGATAGGCAGTTTCCTGTGGGATACTTCTAAGCCCTGGTACAGCAGGGCAAAATTAAGGGCACCCTGGAACAAAGGGGGATGGGAGATCCCCAACTTTTGACTTTATGCTTATTCTTTTTCTGTATTTAGGACATGCAGGCTATTTCAGCATCTGGTCCCAAACAGACCTGTGTGGAGTGACCTAGAGCAAAATGTACTGGGAGGTAGGGATGTGTTGGCCTATCTAGGAGGGCCACCACCCAGCAACCTAAAAAAGTGGAAGGTTATTCAAGATGCACACAGAGCCTGGCATAAAGTCAGCCAAATCACTAAGTCTTGTCTCAGCCTAGGCAAACCGGTATGCTTTTGGAATAACCTCCACTGGTTAATTGAAGGTAGACCCATTAACTGGCATGGATGGAGGTGTAAACAGATTCTTAGACAAAGGGACATCCTTACTCCAGATGGCCTCACACTCGACTTCTTTACGTCCCTAAAAGACAGATATCTCTTACCTCAGCAAGACTTTTGGACTCACAAGGTTTGCTCATGCCAGGCATGCAGCTGGCAGAGGAAGAACCAATACCGTCCACTCCCCCTACTTAGCAGTCCCAGACCCTACCAATAAGGCCAAAGCCAAGTGGCAAGAAATGCTTAACAATCACCTATCAGATGAGGACTGGACTGCCTGCTGGACTTCTCCTAAAAAGGCATGCGCTGATCCACGCAGCCTCCTGATACAAAACAAAGTGCAGCATTTATGGTACTGCACCACAGCCCACTTAAAAGCATTGGGGTTGATTCCGAATAATGATTGCTGGAGATGAGGAGCACAGGGAGCAGATCATCTCCATATTATCTGCCACTGCCCACTGATTCACCCATTATGGGACAAGATCATTACATGCTGCTCCAAAATACAAAGTAAGCACCTGCCAAACTCCCTCTCACTGTGGATACTAGGGCTTCCCCCTAAGAGTTTAAGGATACTGTACCAGCACAGACTATGGCTAATACAGGCCTCAGTGGAGGTCAAGAGAACCCTTTTAAGGAAATGGTACTCAACTGAGATTCCCTCCTTTCTTGAATGGTTAATAGCCATGGAGAAATTGGCTAATTTCTCAAAAATGTCCCACTTTGCTGCATGTACCACTAACTTATTCTTAGAAAGATGGGTCCCCTTTTGCAGCTACATAGCCCCTAAAGGGCACCCAAACAGACCATTGCAGAGCAAAGACCTACTAAAACCCCCTTAAAGTCAAGCACCACAGGTCTTATTTGTCTTAGGCACAGTAAATCCCCACACTAACACCCTGCTCCTGACATAGATACCTCCTTCACCACCCTAATAACTATAACATTCTCTTGAATACATTCTAATGTTGTCCTCTGCTCAAGATCTGAAGTAAAATATACCCACTGTTTGAACTGAACATTGCTCTGCATGTATGTCACATAATGTTAGAAATGCAACATCCTTCTTGAATTGTCTAATATAAGTAAGTTCACCTGAAGAATGCTCTAATTGTTATTACTGTTACTGTATATGTTGTAAAACTGAAAAATTAATAAAAAGATTAACTGTAAAAAAAAAATGCTCTTTTCATGAATTAAAGGTTTCCCTGGATTGTTACCATTTTTAGGCACCAATAAGCATATATTGTAAGCAGCTATTGTGGTCATTCATACTCTTTTCTGCATTTTAGTCAAGTTTAAGGAGACCTATTGCATTAGTGATTTGCCCATGTGTCATTCTGAAAGAGTGATCTACCCAGATGCATGACACATTACTCATGCTCACTGATAGGGACTATAGCAGCAAAGACTAGAAACAAATCTGTGTTGCATGGAAAAAGCTGGTGCTACCACTTGTAGATTGTAGATTACCATGTACAGGACTCACTGCTGAACTACAGGTACACTTTCATCTTGGGATAGTTTTTAAAGTACAGACTCTGTGTACGGAACTGTGTGAATGAATGAATGAGCAGTAGGGAGGGTGGGACATGGGAAGATCTGTAGTGTACTGTTGTACAGGTCATTTTGGTACTGTATAGGAATATTAGATTTAGATTTAAGATTAGATTTTATTATTTGACCAAGGGGATAGGCAGTGCAGACACCAGACCAAACTTCTGCATTAAGTTTAGTGCAACCCAGACTGCTATTGTGCAAATGTCTGACAGCCATCAGCGCCTGTTTGGGGACTCACTGTTACTACCTTTACTACAGGTACGCATTTTTTCCAGAATGTCCTTATCTTGGGATAATCTTTACAGCACAATCTCTAAGTAAGGAACTGAGAGCCAGAGTGTGGAAACAGGAGTATCATACTCTGGTTTCCTTTCTCTGACTCTGGGTTCCTAGCCATGAGGTTTTGGTATCTGCCTCTCAACTTTTCTGATCAATGTAATTTCATTTGAGTATGTCAGGGCAGGATGATTCAGCAAGCAACTCGCTGTCTTCTTTCACTCCTTAACCTCTAGTAGGACACCATCTCTCTCATATCAAGGCATTCAGCCAGCCTTTCCTACCTCCAATCTAAGCCAAAATGTAAAAATCAATGCCGTCCTCTCACCTCTGTGTAATGGAACTCACAACATGCAACATACAAACAGGAAAAAAAAAACTTCTGTATACCTTGTGCAAACCTTTTCTGTTCCACTCATTTAATGGCAAAAAAAATGCAGTAGATTACAAAACCAAATCGCAACATTTCTGAAAGGGCAGCCGTGGTGTCACTAACATGAAACATCAAGCTAAGAGGATCAGAGAAAAGAACAGTGTGAGCATGCTGGCAGAGCAAAACAGCTCTGGGGAGCAAACGGCAGTGGGAATGAAGCGCTGATTCAAAATGATTTAAACAGCAGTGTGAGATACATGTTTTTCTTTTACAGCTGGAAAGTAGATAACAGACTTGGGGGAGTAGTTGTGATTCAAGGAGCTGGACAGTGGGGGATTGCAGTTTGCTCTGGAAAAAACATGACTGCTTTGAGGGGGCATGGCTTGGATGCCAAGGAATATGGCCATTTAAGCCATTAGCTCGGTCCCCAGCTATTTGAATCCAAGCCAATATGCCGACATCCAGAGACAATCTACCCCCTGAAGCAAGAATATGCCTCTCTAGCCTCTGTTTACTCGATCGGTGCGGGTTATATTGCCTTTTGGATCTAGCAAATCATCTTGTGGTGCTGGTCCTAATGGGACCCAGACTAGACCTGAACAAGCCTCAGAACCCTGACCTTGCATAGCGGACCTCTTGCTGTGTTAGCGCGGTGGTGGGCCCCCTACTTACTGTCATCCATAGCCTTTTAAGCGAGTGTGGTGCCCACCTATTTCCCTTGCCACCGAAACCTAAACACAGACTCACCCTAGTTGCCGCATGGCTTCCTCTAAGCATCCTCTGGCTGACCTGGTCACAACTGCCATGGAGCCCCCCCCCAACCGACGGACATGGGCAGCTCTCGCCAACATATTACAGCCCTACTAGAAACACTGCCCACAAGGGTGGACTCCATATCTGCAGCTTTGGCAGGCACAGTTGCTGAAGTCCATGTTCTAAATGATAAAATGAACATGGTAGAGCAAAAGATGGAGGACCTGGAATCAAGCCATGCTAGAATCCTGCAACACCTCCAAGAACATGAAGATACTCTTGCCACACTCTTGTGAAGGGCCGAGAATCAATAGAACCACGGGTGACGTAACAACATCAGGATCCTCGGTATTCCGGAAGAACTGGAAGGCCCAAACACCGAGCGCTTCCTAAATGAGGAAATTCCTAAGATGTTAGTGGACAGGTGGCAAGGTCCGATTGAAGTGGAAAGGGAACATTGTGTTCCCAGTGGCTCTTATTTTCTGAATTAATCACCAAGACCCATCATTGCCTATACACTTAAATACTCCACCAAAGAAAAAGTTTTAAGGGCAGCTCGGGATAGAGGAGAAATTCTGTGGCACGGGGTCAAGGTGTCCTTTTTCAGAGACTTCTCCACTGAAGTGGCAGCTCGTAGGAAAGCATTTCTTCCTATTAAAAAGTTTCTGGCACCACAAGGATTCAAATATGGCTTTTGCAACCTAGCATACCTGTATGTATCCTGTGATGGAAGGGACATAAAAACTGAGACACCTTATGAGATCGAAGTATGGATCTCCAAACACTGGCCTTGGATGCCTTTAAAAACTACCTCCCCCAAGAAGCTTTAGGGCCCAGGGCAGCATGAGCACAGGAGAGGGAACCATTCCTTTGGCAGCAGCTTCTAGGAGGAGCACAGTAATGGCTGGACGGTCCCACGAATAACTATGTCCCTCAGGTCTTCTTACTCCGCAACGTCAATGGGACCTGTAAATAATAACTTAAGTACACGGCCAAGGCCAGCCCACACCTCCTCCCTCTCTCTGCAACAGCAGGGCTCAGGCCAAACAACTCGGGTATGCCAACGCTCCCATAGCGATCATGACTCAGCCCCTGAAGGCCCAGAAACAGCTCCACCTGCTAAACAAACCAAAGATGAACTCTATACTGAAGACCAACTCGCAACTGCTGATATTCCGGACGATCTAACTATGGAAGTGGCGGACATAAACTCTTGGGCATATTTTCCTTCAGATGTGGATTATTATCAAGACTCTACAACTTTACCGGTCAAACGTGGACTGTTGACAATTACTGAGGTGCTTTCTAAAGACCCACCGTGCCCAACCACTTGTCCCACTTCCACTGGGGACCTGCTCCACTGGACTGATTTATTAGTGCCTCCTTGCAGTCCTCATTTTATTATTGTTCAGCCTCCTTCCTAATATTCTAATTAAGCTTACAGGCACCCAGGATGGTGTATGCAGTGGGTGGGACTTGTTACCCACCTACACCACATTGGGTCACTTTTGCTTGGTCCCCCATCTTAGGATGTCAAAGGGAACTCTTTTCATATACCCAGGGGAAATGTCCTGTATTGCACAGTGTGAAAGGGTCTCCCTAATACCATGCGATTGTACCTCTGCACACATGAGTTCTTCCCCTCCTGGGCAGATCACCATACCTCACTTTATTTAACCCCCCCATCGCCCCATGGCGTACTGCCCAACCTGGGGGGACTCTACAGGGTGCCAAGCTTAACCCTATAATTCTTTAGCAATATGCATAGTGCCTGATTTGCGGGTCAGGCTTGGAAATACGTTGAGGCAAAGAGTTATTTTTTCCTCCATCCCGCCCCTCTTCCCTCCTCCCTTCCTCCCCTTTTATTATCCTCTCAGTCCCCTCCTCCCCCAGCTTCTTCCTCTCTGGTGGCCCCGCCTCTTGTTCTTTTAGGCAGGGGAGACTGGTTAATGGTTGCAATGTTATAGCTGGAGCTTGGAGACACTTGTTGATTAAACTCCTTATTTCCCTATTCAGGTATTTGGCTAGCATGGCTGTGCAACCTTCTGCTTAACAGCAGAGGATAAGCACCCTTGTGCATATCCCGAATTACCTTAAGCTTGTTGCTTACTTAATCTCTTATTGATTTCATTCAGATTGTAATTAACAGATTTACAAACGTATTGTTTGGGTCACTTCTTAGTGGCCATATTTCTGAATTTGCAGATTACTACCAAATATAATTGTATTGATTGTTATTTGGTACCTTTCACTTATTTTCTCCTTTTTATTAATAGGTCAACTCTGCTACGTCCCTCTTTGGCTTGTTCACCTTGCTCTTTCTTCTCAACTGATTCTCCTTCCTATACCCCAGGCAATCTGTCTGCTCCCAACTATCTGTCCTTACTGGATCCTTGCGGTGAGTACCTACACATTTTTCGATTCCAGGCTAGAGATGCAGCATCCAGGACGGGGGTTAAACTCATATCATATAATATAAAGGGCCTGAACCATCTGTCCAAATGCTCAATGGTCCTTAAGCACTTACACTCCTTGCATGCGGATACTGCACTCATCCAGGAGACACACCTCACTGCAAGAACTGTACTGTGGCTCAAAAAGTCCTGGATGGAGTCAGTAATTGCTAGCTTGGCAGCGAATAAGTCCAAGGGGGTTGCCATCTTAGTTAGAAAATCATGTCCCTGGACAGAAGACAAAGTAGCTTCCGACACTCAAGGCCGCTGGATAGCGGCTAGGTTTTCCTACCCAAGGGGGCATGCCTTGTTAGCCAGTGCTTATGGATCCAACATGGATACACCAGAATTTTTCTTGGATCTTAATCAAGCCCTTGAATCTCTTACAGCAGGATACCCCAACATTCCCATTATGGTAGGTGAGGACTTTAACTGAGCCTTAGATGTATTTTTGCATAAATCCAAACCCACTCCCTAAACACACCCAAAGCGGTGTCAAATTTTACAAGATGTGATGAAGGATTGGGGAATGACCAACATATGGTGGAGAGATCATCCCTTGGGGAGGGATTACTTCTTCTTCTCCACGATGCACACAACCTATAGCCGAATAGACTTCTGGCTGGCTAATTCTCCCGCTGCCCAGGATATTGTTTCCTCAAGAATAGACAACATCATCATCTCTGATCATGCCCCTATCTCTTGCACTTACATACCCTCAGGACAAGGTAGTTTAGGTACCAGATGGCGTTGTATCCCCTTGCTACTTTGGGATCCCTCATTTCAGGCCATGGTATGGCGCACAGCCCAGGACTACTTCACTGACAACAATGCCACAAATACATCTGCTGCTGTAATTTGGGAAGCATTTAAGGCTGTCTTATGTGGGCATATTATTGCTTTCGTAGCTCAAAGAAATAAGGCTAGAAGGGCAGATCTGACTCACCTCCAGAATGAACTGTTGACTTTGGAGGCTAAGTTCAAGGCCTCCACAGCCTGTAATCCTGACCCGATGAGTCTCCGAGAGATAGTCAGCCTGAACTAACGCATTATTACAATGCTTCAACAGCAAGCTGAATGGCTGATGGCTAGGTCCAAACATGCCTATTGGGGGGGGGACAAAGGAGGTAAACTCCTGGCCTTTCACTTAAAGATGCAGCAAGCTGCCTCCTGTATCCATGCCCTCAAGAACTCTAGGGAGGAAGTGGTCACTGATCCTAAATAGATCAATGAATGTATGTATGCAACAGTTCTACCAGCAATTATACCAGTCGCATGCATACCTAGAGCAAAGCCAACTGGTGCACCTGCTGAGAGAATTCTGTTCCACAGCTAATATCCCTCAATTGGCGGAACCTACGAAGGCTGCACTAGATGAGCCCTTTGCTGAGACAGGGCTACAAGCTGCACTTTTCCAGCTCGCTAAAGACAAGTCCTCAGGGCTGGATGGCATGACTACAGAGCTGTATCAGCTCATGAGCTTGGAAATTAATCACCCCACTGCTATCAGCTCTTCAGGAGGCCCATGAGACTGGCATCCACCCACCCACTATGCGAGAGGCTCTGATCACTCTTCTTCCAAAAAAATCGGATGATCCATTTAATTGCGCCAATGACCGTCCCATCTCCCTTATATCTGTCGATAACAAGATTGCAGCTAAGATTTTTGCCAGCCGGATGATGGAGGTGCTATCCTCTATAGTACATCCATCTCAGGTTGGGTTTACCAAAGGCAGAGCCGCAGCTGATAACATCAGATTGATTCTCAATCTTAAATGGTTGGCCCTACACTCCCACAACCCCATTGCAGCAATGGCAGTGGACTTCTTGAAAGCTTTCAGTTCTGTAGAGTGGCCTTACCTGCATGCAGTACTCTGACTGTATGGGTTTGGCCCATACTTTAGACAGTGGATCCGTGTACTGTATAATGAGCCCCTAGCTAGAATCTTAACAAATAAGGACATCTCCCCGCCCTTCTCTCTACAGCGGGGCACTCGGCAAGGGTGCCCGCTCTCCCCTCTGTTATTTTTGGTGGCACTAGACCCCATCACCCGGAAACTACAGACCACCAAAGAGATCAAAGGCATGCAGGTGGGGGAACACTCATACCTGACTGCCTCCAATGTGAATGACTTATTCCTTACACTTGCCCATCCAAGGGAATCTCTCCATACAGTGTTGGAGACCCTGCAAGCATTTGCCCAAATGTCCGGGGTACAAATTAATTGAATAAAAAACAGTGTTGCCCCCCTGAATGTGGCTTGTTCCAAAGATTGTCTACAAGGCTTAGTGCTGTCCTGGACTCCCAACAGCTTATCCTATCTGGGTATTCTTATACTCTATGGCCCAGATATTCAAACTGCACTCAAAAGTAGTGCAATAGCAAGAGCAAGCACAAACCAGTTGCGCAAATGCGCAACAGGTGCGATATTCAAACATGGAGCAGAGCAAATTGCGCAAGCAACCAGCGTCTGAATATCGCACATACTGTGCCATCGCACAACCAGGAAGGAGAAGCTGAGCCAAAATGTTGCGCTATGGAGCAACCAGGGAAGCTCAGCTGAGCATTCCAGAGCTGCCATAGCGCAAGCACAGCCCCCAGAGCAATGGAACTGCACATCCAGGGAGGCAGGCTGGGGCCCACCGCCAGCCATGCCACACATGGGCACAGGAACACACTGCAGAACCCACACCACACCGGCACACCCCAAGCACAGCATCACTGGAGGTGGGACGGATGATCCACGTGCCCATGGGGACAAGCCAACAACGCATAGCAGAGCCCTGACACCCCAGCACAACCACTGGCAGGCGGAGAGTGCCACACACAGGGGGTTGACAACCACAGTGCACATCAGCCCCCCGTATGCACAGCACACCCTGCACTGTGACCCCAAGACACCACCCATGTTCAGTGACTGGCACTGCAGGAAACCATGCAGTCCCCCCAGCACACGTCAGCCCCGTGCAACACAGAAGCCTACAAGCCAGACACACCCTGTGCACCCAGCACTGGGTGGCAGCAGATGGCAAGACCAACCGAAAGTCACTGCCATGCTGGAGATACCTCCCCATGCACACACACACACACACACACACACACACACACACACACACATACCCAGGACCATACCACCCCAGATGGCATGTACACCCCTGCAACTGAGCACCCATAGCCAGCTGCAAATCAGAGACCAACACAGTATTCATATCAAAATATAAATGTATATTTAAATATCGAATAGTAAAGAAACAAAGCAATAACAACTATTTACAAGGGGGGGGACGGGTACAAGGTAGGGGTGTTCAAGGGATAGGGATGAACAACTTGGAGAGGGATGGCAGGGTGGTAGGGATGGGAGAAGTGGGAAGGGTAGCAGCCGCTATGGCCCAGCTGGCTGCTCATCCTCCACCTGGTCCTGCACCGTCCTGTGCTGCCTCCTCCGAAGGCCATGGCGTCTGATTGATTGGAGGATGGCCTGATTTCCTATCGACACCCGTGTGAGGCCCTGAATATCGTGGCGAATCCACCGGAGAACCTCGAGGCCTAGGAAAATGGGAACACAGTCAATGGCTGTGACTGACCACAACCCTGAACACCACCCAACCTGCAAGCCATATAGCCCAATGTCCCGCACCTGTGATGGCATGCACCCACCCACAGTGAACATGCACATGGCCATCACAAACAGGCGGCACCAGCTATGCGCACCACCGCCCACACACACTGCCCACGTCAATCACAGTACAAACTAGGCTGGCAAGTGATGTGGCAACGTGGTGCAATGTCAGTTACACAGCTATGTGCCCAGTGCATGCCTGGACCACCAGTGACACATACACAGACGTGCTGTGATACTGCACTGTGATGCATGTCACCTGTGTCATGCCTACATACATGGATACATAGACAGTGTCGGTAGATAAGGGCCTATGGGCCACCCAGTCTGGCCATTTGACCTTGTAAGTTCACTCTGTTTTCCTATAAGTCTGTTGCACCATACCCCTGACCTCCAGAATTCCTGTATGGCTATCCCATGCATTCTTAAATCCCGTGACCAAGTCAGCCCCCACCACTTCCTCTGGCAGGGTGTTCCATTTTTCCACCACCCGTTCTGTGAAGAAATTCTTTCTCATGTTTCCTCTGAATCGTCCCCCCTCCAACTTCATCCCATGCCCTCTAGTCCTGGAACATCTTTTACGCTTAAAAATAGTGTTTTCCTGCACTCTGTTCCCACCTGTAAGATACTTGTATGTCCCCATCATATCCCCCTCTCCCTCCCTCCTCCAGGGAGTACATGTTCAGTTCCTTCAACCTATCTTCATAGAACTTGTGATGCAATCCATGCACCATCCGTGTTGCCCTCCTCTGAACTCTCTCTACCCAGTCCATGTCCATACGTAGGTATGGTCTCCAGAACTGTACACTGTACTCCAGTGTGGGGCCTCACTAGTGTCTTGTATAGTGGAATTATGACCTCCCCTTTGGTTGTGTTGTGCATGGCTGGTGGTCTTGCCCCCCCCAGCATGCAATAGCATCCATGAAGTAATGATACTCACACTCCTCCAGCAGCTGGGTCTGCCGCTGCTGCTGCTGGTTGGGGCACAACACCCCCTGGCACCGGGGCCCTGGCATGGCCCACCTCACCCTCGCCCTGCGTCCTCAAAATCCGGCCTGTGGGAGACATATGTTGAGACAAACATCAGTGTGACTCAAAAGCAGAGTGCCCCCTGCCCCAGTGAGAGTGCCTGCCCACACAGCCATAACCATCCATCGCACAGCTGCACACACTGACACAGCCAACCGTGTCCGAGCCGGCACCTATGCACAGCCACCCAAGCACACACACACCCCCCTACAGAGAATATAGGTGCATAGATGGTACACTCACCCGGCCTAGGCACTACGCCCCACCTGGCACGTGACCACAGCCGCGACAAAAGTTCTGGCTCCCTCCGGCGGAGGTCACTGTACCGGTGCCGGCACTGCTCAGCAGACCGGCCCCGTCCAGTGATCTCCACCAGGTCAGTGGCCACTTGCTGCCACAGCTGAGTCCTGGCACTGGTGAGGGGCGCCTCACCATACAGGCCATCATAGTGTGGCTCAACTAGGGCCACCAGGTTGGCCAATTCAATCTGGCTCCAGGACACCGCCCTCCTCCTAGCCATGGCACCAACTTTACAGCAGGCAATATGGCACCCCGCTGCGCCGTAACCCCACGTGGAGTTGTTGCGCAATAGACCACCACAGGCTCCAATCGCGCTGTTCGAACAGCGCCATCACTTCACATGGTGCTGTCACCAGACAGCGCAATAGGGACGTACACATGGCATGCTAACAGCGCCAGGGGTCAGAGGGCATACACAAGGTCACGGCAATGACGCAAGGCTACGCACAGCGCCATCGGACATATAGGCATCCTGCGTGACTGCCAAGCTGTGCACCAGTGCCACAGTGGACTATCGCGCAGTAGTGCCACAGCGCCATATAGTGCCCAGTGCTGTTGCGCCACTGGCACAATGGTGGCCATGGTCTGAATCGCCTATCGCGCTCAGCAGGTCTGCAGCGCGATAGACGCATGCATAAGCTGTCTGGGCATGCGCAATGCAGTGTGGCACACAGCCACAAACCTGCGCCATTGGCTCAGCCGGACCTTCCGTATTGCGCAAAGCGCAAATACGCGATATTCCCGACATATGCAAATCATGCGATCAGCCATTCAAAGGCGCAGTGGCGCAATTAGCATGTCATTAAAGTTGCGCCACACCTCATTTGCATGTGTTGCACTATAAAAATGTGACAGTGGGTTGTGCTGGCCAGATTTGGTTACTGCAGGTGAGAGGTGAGTTACATGCTGTGTGATGCTCAGGACAATGCTCATGGGTGGAGGATGATAAAGGCTGAGGGGGCTGAACATGACAAGGGCACTTAGAAAGGGACAAACGGCACCCTTTCTATCAGTATCTGCCATGCGGAGAGGAAACGTGGGGGGCTTCCGCCCCCCCCGGGCCGGCAGCTATGCTCATGGGGAAATGCTGTCAACTGCACAGTGACAGGTGTCCACTTCCACCCATACAGATCACCAAGACTGACCAGAGCCAAGCTGAGGGTGTGGGACGGCGGTAGGAGGAGGCCGAACTTCACGCTGGCAGAGGCGGAGGCCTCTTCCAGGCCTACCTGGAGGATGAGCCACTAGTGAGTGGATGGAGGGCACCCCTGGGAGCGTGCAGCTGCATGGGAGGGGTAGCTCGGGCCGTCAACCTGCATGGAAGCCACCAGCGCTCCGTGCAGGAATGCAAGAAGAAGATGGGGACTGACCGGAGGAGGCTGAAGGAGAAGGTGGCAGCCTTCAGGGCGGCACGTGCTGGCACTGGTGGGGGCCCACCAGTGGTGTTGCAGCTGACCCCTACAGAGGAGACACTGATCGCGGCCATGCAGCCGAGTGCCATTGCGGGCGTACCAGGCGGAGGATTCCAGACAGGTGGAAGCCCATCACTGCACGGTATGACATGGTGGTGTTGTTGGGGGCTGTTGTTCACATGCACTCACATGTACTCTCTTTCTGTTACAGATCCTGTTCATCTTCAGGAGACGGTGGTGGTGGTGGGTCCAGACAGTGATGCAGACCTGCTGGACGTGGAGGAGGGACCATCCACCTCCGCCACCAGCCTGCAGGCACTGCAGCAGCATGCATGCTGGGCCAACAACTCCGGTGTCAGTGACACAGGTGCAGGGGGTGCACAGCCTGTGTCACAGCAGTCTGGCATGCAGGTATGCCAGCATGCTGTGCCTATGGCAGTGGCACGCACCTGCACCATTGATGATAGCAGGCCTGCAATGGGCAGTGATAGGTGTGTGTCCCATGACGGACACATGGCAGGCCAGCACGTGCCCCTGGGCCTTCCTGGTTCACACCTGTGTACCAGCATGCTGGCACAGTCCCAGGCTGTGCCTGTCAGCACCAGTGGGGCAGCACCGGTGGCTGTGCAGGTGTCTGGCACTGTTGTCAGCACGGAGGTGGAACAGGTGGACCTGGGGGCTCAGCAGTTGGAGGGGCGGCAGCAGCAGTCGCACACCAGGTCTGGGGGTACAGTGTCAAGCAGTGGCACATGTCCACCGCCCTGTGATCCGCCCATACCTGGTCCTGGCAAACAGCGCCCACCCTCAAGGGGTGCTGTGCACCAGGACCGTCCACACCCTGGGGGTCACGATGCCATTGGGGCACAGTACCCATTGGACGCGCACACCCACCTGCTGCAGGACTCGGTACAGCTGCAGGGGCGGGTTGCAAGGTCCGTGGAGGCACTGTCTGTGTCCGTGGAGTGGCATAACAGGGAGTGTGCTCGGGACCGAGCCGAGCTGGTCCTTATCCGGACGGATGTGACCGCTGCCATTGACAGGCTGACCCAGGCAGCGGTCTCTGTCGCGGACGCATTGGCCACACTGTCAGGTGCCCCTGTACCACACACCCCACACAGTGCGCTCTCCACTCCCCATTCCCGGCGTCGTGCGACACCAGGCCTGTCGATGCCAGGTTCTGCTGTGGGCATCCCGAGCACCCATGGTGCAAGTTTGTTTGGCAGGATGCAGACCCCAGTGCGGGCAAGGTCATGTTCGTGCAGTGGGACCCCTGGTGGTGCACCAGCGCCACCCGATGTGGCCCCTGCTCAGCCTGCCAGTGCTGCTGGGCCACGAGGGCCACCCACGCATCCGGTGGCCGTGGGACAGTGCTACCTGACTGAGCTGTCTCCCAGTGCAGGCCCTGTCTGGTGCTGCCCTGTGTGCAATGTGTGTCATGGTGGGCAGTGCACTGCTGGGTTCTGCTCACCACGCTGACACACGGACCACCTGCACACTCTCCCAACTGCTGTCCACAGGTGCATGTGCATGATGATGCCTGCATTGCACTGTACACCAAGGTGCAGGGTGCCCAGGTCCTGACACACGACGTGGACAGTCCAGGTGGTGGGTGGTTGGTGGTGCTGTGTGTTGGCAATGTCCTTCGCAGTGCTGTGCTGCTGCCCATGTACACTGCCTGGTGTGTGTGTGTGTCCATATGAGTGCTCACCCCTCTCTGATGGTGTGTTGGTATGCCTGGAACCTTCAACTCCCTGACCTTCATGCACGGTGTGTTCTCTGTGTGCCTGTGGTTTGCGCATGGACAGTGTTGCCTGCACATGTCCCTTGACTTACCTGTGTTGGGCGTAGTGCTCTTCTGCAATGGTGTCCCAGTGCAGCTGGGCCTGCCGGGTCAGTCGGGGTCCCTCCGTCCTGGGCTGCTCATCACTAACATCACCGCGCCACTGGTGTCCCCATCGCTGTCCCTCTTGACCTGTACGGCTATCCCATGGTCTTTGGCCATGTTGTGCAGGATGCAACAGGCCAGGAATATCCCACAGGCCTTTTGGGGGCTGTACTGTAGGGCTCCGCCGGAGGTGTCCGGCATCGGAAGCGTGCCTTGAGCATCCCATACACCCGCTATATGATGTTACATGTTGCGGCATGTGCCTCATTGAAGCATAGCTGTGCTGGGGTCGTGGGGCACCGCTACGGTGTGAGCAGCCAGGGACAGAGTGGGTATCCGCAGTCACCTGTGTGGAGATGGTGGAGATCAGTGTCATGTCAGGTCCATATTGCCCATATTCTTGTGTGCCACTACCATGGCACCTGTGTCATTCCCACCCTTGCCCAGAGTTTGCATTCCATACATGTGTACTCACCCACTAGATGACCCGTGGGGATGTCCCAACTCTCGAATCGATGGCACAGTGCAGACTGGTGCCATATGATGGCATCATGTGCTCCACCAGGGTGTGTGGCACAGACATTGATAATGCGCCCAGTGGCATCACACACCACCTGGCAGTTGACACTGGAAAACCCCTTTCGGTTCCAATATGCCTGGCCATCGGGGTCAGGTGGTGTGCAAATGGCCACATGGGTGCAGTCTATGGCCCCTAGCATGCCAGGCATACGTGCTACCCTGTGGAACTCCTGCATGTTTGTTGTACGCTCTGCCGCGGTGCTGGGGAAATGGATGTACTCCGCAGCATGAGGCAGCAGTGCGCTGAGGAATTGGGTGAGGATGCGTGACGTGGCCGACTGTGTAATGCCTGTGGTGTCCCCTGTTGGCCTCTGGAAGGTGCCCGTGGTGAGCAGGCACATGCAGGCTATCACCTTGGTCTCCACGGACAGAGCATGACTCCGTCGTGAGGGTGCCTGCATCACATCACTGCACAGCTCGCAGAGCCATCTCAGTATTGCCCTGTTCAGGCGGTACCGGCCCACAATCTCGATGTCTGTGTACAGCTCGAAGCTGATGCGGGCACGATACCACCTGTCGGGGGCATACCGCCGACGGGCCCCTCCGCGGCCACGCCCCCTGCAACATGGTGTCTCACCTCTCATTACAGCTTCCATGTGGAAGCTGGCACTGTCCATCTCCTGGCTTCTGCCCCTCTGGCTGCTGTTCCTGTGTTACCCCCGCTGCCCCCACTGCTGCTTCCACTGCACCGGGCACCCCCCACTGGCCTCTCTGTCCTCCTGGACCCACTGTCCCTCTCTGCCCTTCCAGCTCCTGTCTCTCTCTCTCTCTCTGTCTCTCTCCCCCAGTTTGCGGCCTGCTAGGGTTCTTGCGCTGCTTCCTTGAGCCTTTTGATTTTGGCTCAAATCCGGTACTGCGCAACTTCCAGCTGAGCCACTCTTGCGCATGCGCAAGTGTTCGAATATCGCATTGCGCACTTTATGCATGGACCCGCCCCCTTCGGTTGCGCATGCCTTCATTTCCATTGCGCTGTTGCTCAGCATGTTTTCGGTGGCGCAACTGTCCCCTTCTGAATATCGCAGAATGGCGCATTTTTGGAGTTACGCACGCGCAACCCTTTTGAATATCTGGGCCTATGACTGGAAGCAGATTGAATCCAGAAAATTCTCTCCCTTCATATCTCAACTATCAGTCGAAATATCTCATTGGCGTCAACTTAACCTCTCCCTCCTGGGTAAAGTTGCAGCGATCCAAATGCTCCTCCTAACTATAGTAGCATATCTCCTCAACAACTTACCTATCACCTTGTCATTTAAGGTTTTTCGTTCACTAGACAAGCTAATTTCATGCTTTCTTTGGGAGGGTAAAAAGCCGCGTTGGAGCATTTACAAATTAAGGGCCCATTGGTCTCAGGGAGGCTTTGGACTTTCCTGGCTACAGGGTTATCATTGGTCCTTTCTTTCAGCTCAGGCCACCAAATGGTTTGTCCCCTTGTCCTCCCCACCTGTGCTATGGGTACAGTTGAAAGCCCAAATCTTACAATGGATTCCCTTTAGTTTACTTCTAACTAACACCCCCATACCTATTAACAAGCTCACACCGGTCATGGTCGAAACTAAGAGAGCATGGTTCCAACTTATGGCTGCAGCCAAGACCAAGAAGCAGATGTACTCACTGCCTTTTTGGTACCTAAACCTATGGCACAATTGGCTCCTGGTGATGGACAACAATGCTTTTAATTGGCCGTCATGGGACAAGAAAGGGATTCGCATTGCCCAAGATCTGTATATGCCCAACCCAACCACACTCATGTCATTTGAGCAGCTCAAAACCTGCTACTCTCTTCAGTCAAAAAAGATTTTTGAAAATATTTGCAGCTCTGTAATGCAGTACAGTCTCTTAGCTGGTCTCAGGTAACTGATGTGAAATAGCACTGGCTGTCCACCTTACATCTAAAATCCTCCTCCCATGGTCTGGCTGGTAAGTTCTACAGCACCTGGCGTGAGGCGCAACCTGACCACACAATAAACTGTAGCACGGCATGGAGTCAAGACTTAAACTGACCCATTACACGAGAAGTATGGACTCACTGCTTACACAGGGCTCAATACACCTATAAAGATGTCAAGAGTCAACTAATCCAACTCAAGTTTCTTCTCCGCTGGTATTGCACTCCAGCGGCCCTTCACAAAAGAGGTATCCTCCTGCATGCAGAGTGCTGGAGATGCCGGCACAGCCCAACCAATATATTGCACCTCCTGTGGCAATGCCCTGCTCTGGTCTCCTTCTGGTCCGCGGTAGCAATGGATTGCTCTGGGGTGCTGGGGCAACTTACTGACCTCTCCAACCCTATGCTACTATTGGGTGATACTACTTCCTTGGGCCAACTTGCACCACAACACAGGAACTGGACCCTAGCAGCCCTCTTGGAAGCCAAACGACTTCTATTAATGACCTGGCGGCAACCCTCTTCTCCTGCCATCTCCCTATGGCACTCTGCCCTAGCTAGGCTTGCTACAGTAGTGGCCACAGACATTGTCAGTTATTTCCAGATATTTCACAAAATTTGTGAAGAGTTTCTCTCTGCTGCCCCTACTGTGGAAATGCAGAAAGCAGGAGATATTTCTGGAAATATCCCAGAAATTTGGGGAAATAGCTGGCAGTGTCTTTGGCTGCTACTGTACCTTCGAAAGGCTCACCTATGCTAGTACAGGACAACTTTCAGTTTACTACTGCAAATGGGAAGCATATCTTAACTCCTCACTTTGTCAAGTACCACTCCTCCCCAGAAACCCTCCCACTTAAAAAGCCCTCAAAGTGAGGCCTCCTGATGGTTAGTATGACCGCCAGAATATTGACATAAACTACCATGGACTATTCCTGCCTGCTGAAACTCCTCTATACCATCTCCCACTTTCATTCTCTTCTTTTCCTCCTGTAACCTACTGGTATTTATAGGTCATGCTATAAGTACTCAATTGAGAGACCTGTTCACAATGCTAGTTAGACCCTATGGCCTTCCCTCTATCTTCCTTGTAAGGACTCCTAGAGTAACGAGTAGTTGACCTTAGACTTGGTATACTAACTGTATGCAAGGATACGGGACTATAATCCCAAGTCTCTTAAATCCAAATGTACCACTGTGTATATTTCTCTCTAAAGATGTATGCACATGTACCTGTTTGTAATGGAAGTTTATTCTATGTCACCACAAGCATATATGCTCTTATGTTTATGGAGTACACTCACTGAATAATAACACAAATTGTTCTATGATAAAAAAAAAAACATGACTGCTTCTGTGGGGAAGGAGACATCTGCCAAAATATCAGAAAAGTGAATCTTTCTCTCTGTTGATGACTGATAAATAACTTTCTAATTTATTATCTTTGGTAGTGCTGAATCTTTTTAGGGGCCAACAAGAGTAGCTTGTAATTGTAAGTGCCTATTGTGATCTAGTGTGCTCTTTTCACATTTCAGTCAAGTTTAAGGTCTCTTTTTGTGTGAGTGATTTGCAGTACATCATTTTGTATGAGTGGTCCTGGACCCTGTTTGGCAAAAGGAGAGGCCTTTAGGCCCTTGAGTACCTTGTCAGCTTGAATTGCACCATCTGTGACTTCCCCACTCCCAGTCTCCACCCCCCTTGTTCCCTTGTGGTGCTGGTCTGTTACTCTTCTAAGTGAAGATTGAACAGAAGAATTTGCTAAGCACCTCTGCTTTTTCTTCACTACCCTCTGCCCAACCCTCCTCCTTTTTTTGACCTGACAATCTCATCCTTTATGTTTCTTTTCTACCATATGTATGTAACCCCCCCCTTGTGGGCTTATCTTGTTTGCCCCCGGGTCCTATTTCCTCCCGCTGCAGCTGGCATCCCATTCTGTTCCCCTCCTCTTGCCACTAAGTCCTTTGGTGCTCCCCAAGCAGCCCTTTAAAGTAATTTAACCCAGTTTGGGCTTAATCTTTAATCCGCGATCTCCTGCTGATGAAAATGCACCTTGATGAGAGCGGGAATCATGCAGGCATGAGTGGCACCTTTATTGCACCTACTGCTAAGTTTGCAGTTGGCTGAAGAGGAATTTCCTGGTCCTGGCACCTCTCTACTGTCAAGTGAGGGCTGGTAATCAGTAAGCTGCAGCTTAAATGCCATCTTGGGGGAAAAAATTAAAACCTTTGAGTGAGGGCTACTAGCGGGGCTCATTAATATGCATGAGCCCTACATGAATATCTATGAAGCTGTTGCTGCTGCCTAGGGGGTCTATGTTACGGTGGGAGTGACTCTAAAACTGCAGGGGGCATGGATATAAATATGGGCTCGTTTGAAAGAGCACTGTTGTGGCTATAAGTGTGCGGGGCTGTTAAATTAATAACATATATTTCCTGGCTGCACCAGACCAACAAACTTGTGGAACTGCATAATGGGGACAGTATATTTTATAGCAGCCACCATTTTGGGCATGCAACAGCCAATCACGAGCCAGGATTTCAGCCAGGGACTCATGGGACAAGACCAGTGATTTGTTGGGGATAAACAGTGTTTTTTTCCTGGTGCCAGATATGCAGCCAATTAAGAGACTGAAACTGTGATTGGCATTTTAGGTAGCCAATTGGATCCCTGGAAACCTGCCCTTTGCATTAAGAAGGACTGTTTAAAGTGACTCAGTGGTAGTTCAGCTCGAGACCATTGAGGAGAAGGGAACCTGTGTGACTCTGTGCTGCCTTTTCACTAGGAAGGCCCTGTGAATAATCCTTTCGGTACAAGGGATGACTGGAGCATTGGAACTGCCTGCCAGCAGACCAAAAAGAAGTGTTACCAGTGCCATTTGTGATTTGGACTGAAGACTTGCTTCTGAAGCGATTGGCACAGCTTGTATGTGGATCACTCTAGGAATTGAAAGGTTTGTACAGCAAAGCTATAATTTGTAACTGGACTGAATCTGAACTGTTGTTCAAAGTAATTTGTGATTTAAATGTGCTGAATGTGTTTCGTGGGTCAGGACTGGTTCCCCACGAGAGAAACTATTATGCCAGTTGGAGGTTTTACCCATAGAAGATCACAAACATTTGCCAGAACTGTTCATTCAGTCAATGCTGTGCCATCTTGGCCTAGGCCACTGTTCTTACTCCAGATACTCTCTTGTCATAAGACCGGCATGGGGATTCATCCCCCTGCCCAACACCATTGAGCAGGTTGCGACCACCTGGATGTGAGTCATGTCAGCCCTGCTTCCCCTGGCATCCTCAGTCATCACCACAAGGTCTTCATATCACCAGCAGTGTGTCCAGTTCCTGGCAGTGAGTAGAATCAGGGTAGTTTCCTGCAACAAATGCTTACATCAATTGTGGTACCATCTAATTGCTTCATTCTCACTGGGTTTTCAAGGGACTGAGCCCTCTGGCTTGGGATTACAAATAATTAGGTTGTTTGCATTGTTAACAGCTTTCTTTCCATCAAGGACCCCAACATCAGCTGTAATGCCGGCCACCACTGGGCAATACTTCAGGCCTGCCTGTATTCTACTCTGGGTACCCAGTAGTTGCACAGACTGATAAACTCAGGGACTGAAGTAAATGAAAAGTAATCTGGCTTGTTTTTAAAAAATAGTAATCGTTTACCTAAATTTTAGTCCCTTCCTTGTTCACGTTCCCCTTAATAAATCTGATTTACTGTTCTGATGTTAACCTGGCTTGTGAGCATATTATTGTCTGGTTTAAAGTCATTGAATGTACTACAAGGCAGACTAAAAGTGCATGCTGGTATTACTGAAACTGTTTCTTACAGGGGTCATAGGGTGCGAGCCAGAGTTCCAGACCCTGTTGGTGTGTGGGCTGAATGTGAGCATATTATTAGTGGTCAAACTGATATTGTGATTGTTGAACACTGTAATTGATCAGGGTTTTGTGAGAGGTCACTAGGCAGGATTACGGGTGGTATTAACTTCTCAGAGGGCTGTAACTGCTGTGATAGTTGCCCAAGTGATTTCTCCAGGTGGAGGCACCATAATATTAGCACTGCTATTGATAGGGGTCCCCCACCATCCTAGGTAGCTATGAATCCAGGTCCCCTAACCTGTTATTAGGGATACAGACAGGAGTAGTAGCCCTTAGAATAGCACCACTTGGGGGTTACATGTACCTGAAAAAAGCCTTCTCACCCACTTTCACCCCCTGAGCTAGCTGAACTGCTCTTGTGGCCTTTGTCTCCCTTATCGCTCTGCTCACCTCTCTTGACTTAGCAGCATAGTCCACTCTATCCCCCTTCTGAGTACACTTGTACCTTCTGAAGTCTGCCCTATTGTCCCCGACTGCTTTTTGTTTTTCAATTATTTAACCAGGAGAGACACACTAAACTGAAGGCTTGTTTACAGGTGCGACCTGGGAGCACAGGGAAGTTAAGTGACTTGTTTGGGGTCACACAGTATGCAAGTTGGGGCCATGTGATTCAAACCCAGGTCTCCAGATTTGCAGCTCAGAGCCTTAAACAACTGCACTACTACCTCCCTAGGTAGCTATGAATCCAGCTACCTAGTGAGAAAAAGAGAACATGACAAGGATACTTACTGAGAAAATTCAGCATACAGTTTTTACATTACATACAACGATACTAAGGAGTGAAGAATATCTTCTCATTTGGTATCACTTTTAGGAGGTGAATCAATAAACTTTTACTTTATACTGGATCATATTCACTATGGAGCTTTTGCAGTCAATGCCATCAAATTAAAATGAAGTACTAAAATAAAGAGTTTATTCTGAAACCCAACCAAGTGATCCTGAGCATTCTTGCCTTATTGTTCAAACAGCTGTTAAATGCATTTTTTGGGCTCCTCAGATCTGAGAAAAAGTACCAGCAGTAACCCAGTAAAATAGCACAAACTTAGTATTATGCATTCAAGACCAAAGAAAGAAAATATGTTAAGAATGTATAGTCTATGTGCTTATATATGTATCGGTAGTAGGATATGCCCCCCCTTCCCAGAAAGGAGTGAATTTCATAAGTCATCTGAGGGGTCTGGAGTTGGACCACCTGGGCTACCTTGTACGTGCCCCCCCCCCCAGTATTTTTGTATTATTTCAAAAGTTTTACCAGTAAAGACATTCTGAACTGATAGCAGATCCTTTTCAGATGCATCCTGGGGTGTTGGGGATAGAAAAACAGAGCAAAGGTAGAAAAATGCATATAATTAAAAGAATTACAAAACTAATAGTCATATACAAGCAATACAGTACATCAAAATTAGCATAATCACAAACACTGCAAGGCATAACAGTACAACAAGGTGAATGTGGTAGATAAACATTTTTTTTGAATAGCCAAGGGGAAACTACCCCTACATTCATAGTAGGTGGGGAATAGAGTAATATGGATAGGGCAATTTGAGGAGGGGGTAAGGCGATGAAAAAAGGGGTCGTGAACAGTTGTAGGTGGGAATAGAAAAATCACAAAGAAGAGACTTAAAGGAGAAGAAAGAAGAGGCAGAGAGGATTGACAGGGAAAGAATGGATAAGAGTTTAAGAAAGTGATATGAGAAGGCAGGTTGATCAACAGTAGATTTCCTAGTCGGAACAGAAAGGGAATGGGAAATATTGCTGCAGAGAGGGTAGAAGGAAGGAGAGGGGAGGATAGGAGGGAGGTAAGGTAGGAGGGAAGGGAACCCAACCAGAATTTGGATATAAAGGAGGCACAACAGAAAGAGAGCCTGACATCAAGAGAGGGAAGGGAAAGGGCAGAGTAGAACAAGTAGTGATGGGTATGAGGGGGAAAGACTATGGCAAAATAACAAAAGGAGTGAAAGAGGGGATCCAGTCTTGCAAGAGAGGAATTGGGAGCTCCACTGTAAGTTATGTCACCATTATAAAAAATAGGAAGGATCACCTTTAAATAATATCACAGTGAGTATGAAATGGCAGACTTGCTTTGTTCTTGTGCAGCTTTGAGTGATGCTTACAGTGAACTTTAGACTCAGACAGACTTCCTGGTGTCTGATTTAAACTCCCCTCACTGGAAATACCAGCCCGACTGTACCCTATTGAAGGAGAAAGGTCTCCGTTTTATCCTAAGCATGGCAAGCATTCAAGGTGGTAACACAAAATGCTGCAAGAAAGTGTGGCTCAATAGCTGATGACTCCAACTGGGTGCCAATATTGTACATCATCATAAGGGAGACTGTTGTGGCAGGTTGAACTATTAATGCATTTTTGTACCTCTCACAGCAGATATCAGCAAGATTTTTACCAACCGAACAGCCTGTAAGACACATTTTCTGTGGGTGTCTTTGGTTCATAAATTATAATAAAGACTCAAGACACAAATGATGACAATAAACTTCCTTATATTTCAGTTTGCACACAACTGACAGTACAAAGCATATGCTATAGCATCCTGTATGGAGTATGACCTAGCAGTTAGCTACAGAGAATAATAACTTTGTCCAACTAGTTACCTCTCTGGAAGATGAGGTGCAGTGGCGGTCTTCTACAAGTTGGATTCCCCATCTCAACTCTTTTCTGTGGGGCTACACTTATACGTGATATATCCAAGGACCCTTATGAAACTCAGACATCTTAATAACATTTCCAAGGCTGCTTGTCCACATTATGTCTCACATGTTGTCCTTGGATGACCAACCCTTCCCCTTAACAATAGATAACTAAGCAACCCTGGCCTCCTTTCCTAGAGACAGTAATAGTCTGGAATGTGTTAAACAGCTGGGTTCTCATAACAATCTGATATGGGTGTGTGTGTGTTGCCTCAGCAAGATTAATATGTGTTTAGGAGGCTGCTATATACAGCTGTTCCTGGGGTCCAGTGAGGCCTAGCAGTTTGGTTGTTGCAATCACTAATAGGCCCAATGTATTTTTTATTCTCAGTAATACTTAGCAGTTTGCATAATATAATAGCAGATGTAGTCTGATAATAATCTTAATAGTATACTAACACCAAATGCAATAAGCTGTATGACTACAATCCTAATAATATACATAATAAACTTTATTTCTTTCTACAATCCCCTTTTGACAATCTTGGCAAAATACCAAAGAAGTTTGCAAAGTGGTGTCACAAAAATAAAAAGAATATGATGTTACTTGAATTGGAGGACATGAGCATACTTTAATATACTTAATTATTTATAATGCCTGCACAAAATGTGCTTAAGGCAGCATAGCATGGTATATACAATAAGCACTAAAATAACTTGCAGCATTATTAACAATTTAAAAGTAATATCTACCCAGGTGTTCTATAGTGACAGATCATAATCACCATCATGCAATAAGGAATTTAAAGACTACTGACCATACTGCATGTCATTATTAATTCTAATTAAATGTTGATCTTTATGACTTAGCAAAAGTTTCAAATCTAGAGAGATTGGAGAAATATGCACATTCAACTTTGGAATGTCATTTATGACACCATTTTGATGGCCAGGCTCACAAGGGATGTATTCTTCCTCGTGGAGTGGTACCAGCAATATAAATGTTTGACGAATGACAGTGCAATCAGCAGGTATAAAACAGAAGATTGGAGTGGTCAGATGTGAGTGTCCCATAGGTATATAATTTATAATCTGTAACCAGGCAATACTGACCAGCCATATTATATGCCACTTATACCATGGGAAGGCTCCATTTGGTGAGCTGCATAGGGCATGTGCCATTCTAGACTGATCGGATGCTTATGTTCTACTAGGAGCCACCATCAAGGCTGCACACAAGTGTAACCACATCAAAGACATCGCAGCTACATATGTAGCATGTCCTCTTATTGAGCAGCAAGCAGTGTGGGAAACCTGCTAAGGCCGTGATGGGGTTTTACACTACCAAAGAATAGTTGTCTATCCATTCCTTGTAGATGTTACCTTGCAAGTAACCCACAGAATGGACTGTAGCCAATTTGTCAAAAAGAGCCACATTGGGGTCAAATACTAGTAGCATTTGCCTTGGTTAGGATGCAAGGTCACATAGCCAAGGTTTCTAGCTTTACAAAAAGAAAACTTCTGATAAGCCTCAAGGCACATCGTATGGATGTCCTGTGACCTGGTTATGCATGCTGGGCAATACCACTTGGTCAAATAGTTATCAGATATGAGATCTTGGAAACGCTCTTGTTTCTGCATATCATGACCAAATTATAAATCATTGTAAGAACATAGTTCCCATTGGCTGTGCATATTACTCCTTTACCTATGTAGTTGTGTCATTTGCAACTAATGCATTGATCTTAGATTGTGTTTCAGTAAACAAATGGGTAATACATACTTACATACTGGCATGAGATGATATACATATCATACATACTTTTCTTCTTTTGAGCAAGGCCTTGGATGCCATATCATATGTTTGGTGCTGGAAAAAAAACACACGTCTCTTTTGGTCTCCATTTCAGCCCTATCCCATATGGACAAGCCAGATGCAAATGAGCCTGAGATGGTGCTAGTTCATTTTTGCAGGTCTTGAACCTGTCTGGCATGTTAGACTCGATGTTGGGGTCTTCTGTCTTGCATAGCTATGGGATTTGGGGATCTAGCATGATATGAAACTTCAAAAGAGAAATAAACCTTTAAACCATCAAGACCATGTAGCACAGCCTTTTTACATTTTGTTTGGGTCTCAAAGTACACAATATGTTACCTTAAACTGGCCCTGTTCCAGATTGACGTCCCTAACCTAAATAGACCTGACACAGACCTAACAATTCCATCCAGCACTTCTAGATGACTAGTGCAGAATATGCCGTGCTGTGGGTAAGTTTCTTGCCTGGCTACAGGATCTTGTGCTCATGCCTGATAGGCAGCTATAACATTTATGCATTTGTAGGAGCACATGAATGACTATGTTCAGACATGAGCTAAATGAGAAGACTTTCAAAATCACAAAAGTATGCATAAACTTTCTTAGTACTTAATATCAGTTTATTTTGCTTGATTAATGGAAAACACATTTAAAAGTACATATGTTCCCACACAATGCCCATATTACATCATATCATAATGTAAGCAAATTCACATATGAAAAACAGCATATTTATACCATTAACAGTAGTTATTCAATAAAGTCCCCATGATACCATGAGACAGTGTTCATTGTCCTCAGACATTTGTGGCACTGGTGGTGAAGCATTACTGGAAAATGTCACAGTTCGATGCAGCTGATGCTTTGCACCACCACAGTATTGTATAACACTTTGGTTACCTTTGTATGTGTACTTAATTGTTAGTTTATAAGAGTTTGTATCTGAGTATTGCACTGGATCAACCACCAAGGAGGCATTGTCTGGAAAAATATGTATATAGGAGTACTGTGTAAGCAGAAACAATGCTGTCCAAATGTGTACCTTCTTCTCTTGGATTGCATTCAAAATTAGAGGAAAGTCTGAAATGTCTTAGTGAAGCTCTACATAGTCCAGTAGGACAGACTTTGAATAACATTATTCTTCATAATTATTAGGTAGTTTTTGCCATCACAGCACATATGAAAAAATGGGACAATCATGGATGTCAGGCAGCATAGCAGGCTATCCCTCACAGACTGTCACCACTTGGCCGTGCATCATTATTTGAAATCCCATAGCCAGATACCACCGTGTTATTAGGATCAGCATGGTCAGGAACATTGCTGTTTTTCTGTCAGCTTCTGAAAAACAAAAGAAATAGGAGGGCTTCGGCACCCTGCTTCATTAGTATGTTAGTGTTGTCCCTTAAAACAGTGATGCATTATTTTTCAATAGAGCTGGTATCTCCTTAATATGAGCCAACAAGGCACTCATGAAGAGTTCATGAATGTCCACCGTCTGTTGCCACCCAATTGTGGCTACTAGCCACACATCACTTGATTTCTGAAAAGGAAAAAACAAGCAAAAACAAAGGGGCGAACATCCCCTCTCTCACTCGATAGGTTAGTAAACAGTTTCAACTGATTTACATGAAATCATTTGTCCCTATGATGTTTTCTTGCTGCCCCCTGTAATCCTGACTTTGTACATAATGGGGCTGTACTGGTCTGTTACAGTGTAGGGCCCTCCCATGGTTTGGAGAAGGGTCCCTCGTAATCATAAATCATGACCAATACCATGTCTCCTGCTTCTAATTGCATTTCATGGCATTGTTTCTCTTTGTGCTTTTTATTTTCATGTCGAGTCACACCAATGTTGGTAGCAGCAGAAAGGTAATGGTTGTGACATTACATACACCCACCCTCTCACCTGGTGAACCATGAAAAAGCCTTCTACCAAAGTGAGTTTGTTTTTGTGGGAGTGGTATGCATAGGCCATCATATCTAAGGTGTTATTTTTTTTTTATTCATCTTTATTGAGTAACATGGGTACATAGATCTTTACACAACACCATAACTAAAAATTTATAGTTCAGCAGATTCCAAAAGCAAAACTTTAAAGTGATATGAATGGCACCACAGCCCAGCAATTTCTGTAAAAACCAAGAAAAGGGGGTTAAAGCTAAACTGGCTACTAAGAGTCATTGCACAGCAGCCAAAGCGTCCATCTTCAGACAAAAGCATGGATTTAAAGATTCATTTTATAAGTTAATTCTTCCATAGTCCGAATTTCATGGATTATAGTTAACCATGATTGATATGTCAGTGGATCTGTTGGAAGCCATTGTTGGGTAATGACTTTGTGTGCAGCAGTTAATAATATTTTCCAGAGATATATCTTGTCACATTCTACCAGGCCAACTGGGGGAGCCCAGTATTGCATTCTCAAAGGAGAGTGGGGTTTCAAGAACAAACAGAGCTGACATTATGGTAATATTCTGTGCCAAAAGTCCCCCAGTGCCAGACAGGTCCAAAAAATGTGTGTGTGATGAGCCTGGTTCTCCTCACATTTCCTCCAGTATGCCTAGGAAAAATGAGTGCCCCAGTTTTCCTGTATGGCAGGTGTGCAAAAAAAATGAGTCCTGACTTTCTAGGCAAATTACTGCCACAAAGGGAAACAAGTAGTTTTTAGTTTGACTCTTGGAAGCTGCATAGCAAGCAGAAGGCTACCTGTTCCAGCTTACCCCCCGCCCTGTACAGACTCTTGGAAGCTGCCTAGCAAGCAGAAGACTGCCTGTTCCAGCTAACCTCCCAACCTGCACAGACTCTTGGAAGCAGCATAGCAAGCAGAAGGTAGTGGACCCCTCTCTCATACTTAATTGTCTGCAGAGCTACACTGCTAGTTCTATTTTGAGACTTGACTGGCTGAATTTGTGCTGTTTATACCTAACAAAGAAACATAGAAACATAGAAGTTGATGGCAGATAAGGACCGTAAGGCCCATACAGTCTGCCCATTTGTTCTACCTTATGAATGCGCCATAGGTCTTTATTCTGTCAATGGAGTATCTATTCATACTCATCTGTATTGCTCCCTTATGCCTATCTCATGCCTGTTTGAAGCCCTGCATTGTATTCATATCCACCACTTCCTGAGGTAGGCTGTTCCATGAATCCACCGTCCTTTCTGTGAAAAAGAACTTCCTCACTTTACCCCTTAATCTGCTCCCTCTAATCTCATGCTGTGTCCTCTTCTCCTGCTATTTTCCTTATATTGAAGCATGTTAGACTCTTTCACCTTGTTAATGCACTTAAGATGTTTGAATGTTTTGTTCATATCATTCTCTCCCTCCTTTGCTCTAAAGTATACACATTGAGCTCTGTTAATCTGTCCTCATATGTTTTCTGATGCAGTCCCTGCACCATTTTGGTTGCCCGTCTCTGGTCTGCCTCCATTTTGATAATGTCCTTGTGCAGGTGTGGCCTCCAGTACTGTATGCACTACTCCAGATGGGGCCTAACCAGTGTCTTGCAAAGAGGGATTATTACCTCCCTCTTATGACTTGTGATACCCCTACTAATATACCCCAACATCCCTCTAGCCCTACCTACTCCTTCAGTGATCTGTTTGGATGATTTCAGGTCCTCTGTGATAATGATGCCCAAGTCTCTTTCTTCCTTTGTGATTGCCAGCAACTTCCCTCCCAACCTATAGGTAGCTTCAGGGTTTCTCTTCCTTATGTGCATGATATTACACTTCTTTGCGTTAACACCTAGTTGCTACTCTTTCAACCATTTTGACAGATTTTCCAGATCTCTTCTCATTCTGCCCACCCCATCTGGATCATCTACTCTGTTGCAGATCTTGGTGTCATCTGCAAACAGGCAAACATTACCCTCCAGTCCATCTGCAATGTTACTGATGAAGATATTGAAGAGGACTGGCCCCAGGACTGATCCCTGAGGTACCCCACTTGTGACTTGCATCTCTTCTGACTGTATACCATTTATTACCACTCTCTGTTTTATGTCCACTAACCAGTTTTCCACCCAGTTGACCAACCTATGACCCACTCTGAGCCTACCTAGCTTATTAATCAATCTTCTATGTGGAACAGTATTGAAAGCTTTGCTGAAGTCAAAGCAGGCAACATAAACTGCACCCCCACTGGTCCACCAGTCTGGTTACCCAGACAAAGAAATCTATAAGATTAGTTTGACAGGACATTCCTGTTGTAAATCCATGCTATCTTGGATCCTGCACTCCTATGAATTCCAGGTATTGCAATATCCTTTTCTTAAGGAGTGCCTCCATAATCTTGCCCACTACTGAGGTAAGACTGACTGGTCTGCAGTTCCCTGCCTCCTCTCTACTATTACTCTTGTGGAGCGGGATCACATGAGCCCTTTTCCAGTCTTCTGGGACCTCTCCTGTGCTCAGAGACTCACTAAACAGTTCTGCTAATTGCTCTGCTAGTTCAACCCTTAGCTCCTTTAGTACCCTGGGATGTATGCCATCAGGTCCCATTGCCTTGTCTTTTGTAGGACCCTTTCTTTTGTGAAGGAACTTCTGCACCCCTCCCCCCCCATGTCCATGGTGCTGAGCTGTGGGCTCTGCCCTACCTTCTCCTCAGTAAATACTGGGGATAAGAATCTATTTAGGATAGATGCTTTTCCCTGGTCCTCCTCCACACACTCTCCCTTATCCCCTTTGATCTTAGCAATACTCCCTCTGGACTTTCTCCATTCACTAATGTATCAATAGAAAGTCTTTTCCCCTTCTTTTACTGTGCGTGCTAGTGTTTCCTCAGTTTGGGTCTTTGCCTGCCTTACTGCCTTCCCTGCTTCCCTTATGGAAGTTTGGTATGCCACCCTATCTTCATCCTGCTGCGTTCCTTATATTTCCTGAAGGCCACGCTTTTGGCTCTGATCTTTTCTGCTACTGTTTTTGAGAACCAAAGTGATTTCCTCCTTCTTTTGCTCTTGCTTTTCTCCTTGACACAATGGGATGTTGCTTCAAGTGTCACATCCTTAATGCTTGCCCATTTTACCTGTACCCCCTCACTTGTATTTCATCTTGCCAGAGCTAGCTTAACTCCTTTGGCCATCTTATCAAAGTCAACTCCTCTGAAGTCCCATATTTTAGCCTTGGAATGGGATGATTTAGTTCTAGTGGCCAAATTAAGCCATACCATGTGATGGTCACTGGCCTCCAAGTGACCTTCTACCTGGAGGTCTGCGATCCTTCTCCCATTAGTCAGTACTAGATCCAGGATAGCCCTGTCTCTCATGGGTTGTTGAAACAATTGTTTGAGGCCCTCTCCCTGCAGGGAATCCACTATGTGTCTAGTTGTGGTGGATGTTCCTGGTGGTATTGACCGATCTATGTCCTGTTGGTTGCTGTTACTTTAATTCTGGTTTGCTCAATCACTTTTCTACAGTATAAACTTGTTGGCCTCACTCCTAGTCTAGCTTCTGGCAACTGTTAGGACTGAACAAGTAGCTTATTACTGCTTACTTATAGTATATCAGTAATTCTGCTTGCTGATGTATTCTAATTTGAATTGTGCCCTGTTCCTCTGTGCTGTTCTGAGCATGTGCAGTGCACTCTGCTTTCTCCCCCACCCCCCTCTGTTCTATTGATTTTGTGTTTCTGTAAACTGGATCAGCTGCCTTCAATTCATTTTGTGTCTTCTCCCTCAGGCTGCCTGTTATAGCTAACTGACCACCCTGCACAGACTCTTGGAAGCTGCATAACAAGCAGAAGGTAGTGGACCTTGGCCTCCTACTTAATTGTCTGCAAAGCTACACTGCCTGGCTTATTGAAGTATTCTACCCACCCCCTACCCAAAATTGTCTCTAGTTGTATACACTACCTAGCTTATTGCAGTAGCCCCCCGCGATCCCCACCCAGGATTGTCTCTAGTTTATAGTCTTATTGACCAATTAGGCCATTTTCCCCACTAGTTCCTTATACTGATCAATCACCAGGTGTCACTGTCTACTAACTCTCTGAACTCATCCATCACATGACTGGACATTTCTTAACCTATCTCACAATTTTACCAGCTGCAGCTTATACTCTGTGACCAGTAGAAGTCACTGCTGTGCCAGTAAATCACCCTACAGAAATAGATTAGTTGCCATATAGGTCCTTGTAAGAACAGATCCAGAAGCAAATGGTTTGATACCTTTTATTTGACCAACATAGATGGTACAAAAAGAAAACAATGTCTAAGCTTTCGGACCAACAAAGTCCTTCCTCAGAGACTTATGACAGTTGTTCAGAGAGTCACATTCTATGAACATCCAGATCATACAAAAAAACAGAAAAAGTTCTAATTGGTTTAAAGTCCCTTTTTCAAAAAAAAAATCACAGATGTAAATGGAATGAATAGCATTCCATTAACTTGCTACTAATGAGAATCTTTTCAGGGTCAAATGACATCCAAAGTAGATAAGCTGAGCACTTAAGTAGACAAAACATCTAACTGAAATTATTAATGAATCAGTGTGTTAGGACAATACATTCAAAATAAAAAGCAAGTCCTTTAGATTTGATACCACAAATGTCCAAGTTAAAACTTAATAGTATTGTATGATAAACTGTATAACAGAAATGTATGTATGGAAATAAGAGGGAATAAGAAAAATGTACCTTGTATGAACAACTGTTTAAAACATTCATACAGAATGAAACCTATCTGGAGATATTTTCTAAATTATACTTTAGTCAACACACTCCATAAACATTAAAACCTACAGTGCTGGACTTCCGGTGATGTCAGCAAGCTAATGGCTGCTTAGCCCTGAGGTTCTTTCCCCCTCAGCGACGAAATCTATGTCCATCACCAATAAAAACAATGTCTTCCCCAGCCAAAGCTACAAGAACAAAGACTGGAAAGCCTCCAAACACACCTGTGCAGAAATTAAAGGAACTTTTGCAGTCTCAGCAAGTGAATTCCGCAGAGGACCTCGAGGCTACGGTTGGCCTACTGATGGTGGTTCAGCATGGCATGGGGGCTCAGGCAGACCTAGTTTTAACTATCATGCAGACAGCGCACACTGTCAAGAAAATCAACCTAAACCTCTCAGAGCTCTGCTCCCATATTAATAGAATAGATCATAAGACCGAGCTTGAGCTCTGCCTCTCAGAGACTATCGAATAATCAGACAGGCATGATCACTTACTGTTATATCTCCTTGCTAGAGACAGAGAGTTAACCCATCATCTTGATGACTTGGAGGGCAGGAGCAGGCACCAAAATATTTGGGTATATGGCATACCTGAAGGGTTCAAAGATAAACACAAAGATACTTCATAATTTTTACAGGAAATGCAGCGGGACATGTTATCCCTCCCGGAGGATTTAGACATCTTGATGTACTATGTTTACAGATTCCTGGGGCTGAAACCTTCTAATCTAGATGCAAGACCACGGTCCCTAATAGCCTGCCTTACCTCATACCACTCTAAAGGAGAGATGATGCGGTGGGCCCTGGCACCAATGGGCACTTCACTAGGAGGGCCACCAAATTTCCATTGATAATGACCACACTACCTCTGTTCAGGAGGCTAGAAGAGCCTTGTGGCTGATTATCAAGCAACTCAGAGCCAAGAACATGAAGGCACAAGTCCTCTACCCAACCAGACCTAAGATCAAGATGGAGCAAGGCATGAAGGTGGTTTCTGACCTCCTAGCTGCCTCCCAGTTCCTCAGTTCCTCAAAAGTGTCGGTATTCCCACACCATCATTAAGTAAAGAAAAGTTGGAATGAGACTTACTTGTATCTGCATGGTCAGTGGCCCAGAAAGGCACTACTTGTCCAGGCTCCACACATAAGCTGCCCCTGACAAACCTGCTCTCGGATGTTGCAACACTGCTCCATAAGTACGGGGACTCCACCAAGATAAACAAGAAGGCAGTGCACCTGAGATAGGAGCCAGAGGAATTCGCCAGCACCGACTCTGACATGCCATTTGCCTTGACGACTTGAAAGAGGACTGCATGCAGATTATTTTCTCCTTTTCAGTGTGGTTCCTGGTCCCTGCTGCTTAACCCTCTACCTCTGGCCTCTCTCTGGTGCAGTCATTTTCCCTGCCCACCCTGTGGACCTTGGAGCGAGGGCCTTACTCTTGATCTTGAATGACTCCGGTAGGGTCTGGACCTTAACTCCCAATGATAAGTGATTACTTACAGCAGTTCTCTCCTTCTTCTGACCCAGACTGTTTTCTGGCTCTTCTCCTTCACTCTGGATGCCTGTGTCTTGGACTGGTGGGGGAGCGAGCGACTGCATGGCTGGAGTTGCTTTACTAACAGTCTACCAGGATACAGCCGTGTGGGGCTGTGGCGACTCAGGGGAGGTTTCTGGAGGTTTATAGGCCTCTGGGACTGTGGCCCAGGTTGCGGACACCCCAATTACAGCATTAGGGAACTGGGAGGGGGATGGGGATCTGGGGATTGTGGGATTCTTACTATATTACTGCATCATCAATTGCATTTTGGTCCCCTGGTTCCCCACTTCTCATTGGGCCTCAGGCCTGAGTAAACGAGATTATCTGGTTCTCTATTTCTGTTGGGGGCCTTTTCGCCTCAGGCTGAAGTTTAGGTAGCCCAAAGGTGAATCCTGCCTTCAATACTTTAATCTGGAGACTCACTTGGGGAAGGAAGAGCTCTGAAATCTCCTGCTTGGTAAAATGCGGCTCCTTCCCTGTTGCCCACTCACCTCGGAGTCACTAGTTATACAGCTTCAAGGGGAGTTGAATGCATGACCCCTCCGAGGAATATTTCCTCAGGTAAAGGGTTCCCCTCAGGAGGGCGGTTTGGAAAGCATGGGAAATGGGCCTCTTTCATGTTGGGAAAACTTGTTAAACAGTTTGCTTATTTCAGAAAAGTTGGGTAACGTTTCAAGGTTATTGTGCTGTGGAGTTGCTCTGAGGGGGGATGCCCATGAGAGCTGGTTTTTTCTCCTTGTTAATGTTTGCTGATGCTAAAGGACTTGGCCCTTCTGGGGAAAATTCCCTTGGGCTAATGGGTAATCTCATACTTTTTTTGAGATCCATGTCTCTCATCATTTATGTGATGACCCATAAGCTGGATATATCTCCGCTTAACAGTGGAAGTTGAGTTAACTTTATTGGGATGTGCTGGTCCCTAAGCTTTTATGCTTTGGGGTCACCCACACCTCATAAGCTCACAGCCTTCTCACAGAGTTGTATGGAGCTTTGAGTTTATGCCTTATTTGTGGCATTACTAGTTATGTTATACATATTTTTCTTGTTAATGTTATCAGTTTGCTTTTTATATGAGTACACTGGTGGAGATTCAGACTTAGTTTCTTGGTCACTGCACATCTACAGTTTTTTGCACCAAGTGTCAATGTATTTAAATGCACATTATAAAAATGATTAGTCAATATTCCAAGGTGTTTTCCTTCAATATAAACGGGAGCACAAATCCTGTTAAGAGGAAGCAGATTTCGAGATATTTGACAACCCAAAAATTATTGATGTAAATTTTTTTACAGGTGACACATTTGTCTCCTACTGAGACAGACAAATCTAATTGATTTCTTTGACTGGGTGACCAAGGTAGTAGACTGGGGAAGGGCTGTGGACGTGGCCTACCTAGACTTTAGTAAGGCATTTGACACAGTCATACACAAAAGATTAATAATCAAATTAATCAGCCTGGGAGTGGGTCCCAGGGTGGTAGCCTGGATAAAACATTGGCAGGACAACAAGACACAGAAGATAATTGTAAATGGAGTCCACTCTGAAGAAAGAGGTGTTACTAGTGGGATACTGCAGGGTTCAGTACTGGGTCCAGTCCTTTTTAATGTCTATATAAATGACATTGCAGATGGACTGGAAGGAAAGTATACCTCTCTGCAGATGATACAAAGATCTGCAACAGGATTGATACACAAGGAGGCATGGAAAGGATGAGAAGGGACTTGGCAAAGTTGGAGGAATGGTCAGAAGTATGGCAGCTAGGATTCATGCAAAGAAGTGCAAAATAATGCACCTGGGAAACAAAAACCCAGGGGAAGATTACACAATGGGGGGAGGATGTAACAACAACAAAAATGGAAAGGGACCAGGGGGTAATCATACCAGATGACCTTAAGGTTAGCAAGCAATGTGAGAAGGCAGTAGGGAGGGCTTGGGGAACACTGGGATGTATAGGCAGAGGCATCACCAGCAGAAAACAGGAAGTTGTTATCCCTCTGTACAGACAGTTGGTGAGACCTCAACTGGAGTAGTGTGTCCAGTTCTGGAGACCCCATCTCAGCAAGGACATAGACAGGATGGAGGCAGTCCAGAGGAGGGCAACTAAAATGGTGCAGGGTCTGCAAGAGAAGTCATATGAGGAGAGACTAAAAGAGCTTAATATCTATACCCTTGAGGAAAGTAGGGAGAGGGGGACATGATAGAAACTTTTAAGTACCTCAATGGAATCAACAAAGTCCAAGAAGGTAGCATCTTTCAGAAAAAGAGATGCACAAGAACAAGGGGACACAACTTGAAGATGGAGGGGGGACAGCTCAGAGGCAATGTGAGGAAGTATTTTTTCACAGAGATGGTGCTAGACGCATGGAACAGCCTTCCTGAGGAGGTTGTGGGGTCTAAAACTGTGGAAGAATTCAAGAATGCAAGGGACAGACATAAGACAATTCTTGTGGGGAGTAGGAAGAAATAGGCTGTTGATTAACTAGGATCTGCAGCTTATCTTGTAGGTAGGGAAATGGGCAGACTAGGTGGGCCAAATGGTCCTTTTCTGCAGTCAAAGTCTATTTTTCTACGTTTCTATGAGGCCTTAAAACTGAAGTCGAAGAATTTCTCCCAGGTATTTCATTCTTCACTGCCTACAGGCAGGAAGAGGGGAGTTGCTATTCTTTTGGCAGCTTCCTTCCCCTTCATACAGGAGGAGGTGGTGGAAGATCTCGGTGCAAGGTACATCTTAGTAATAGGCAGGGTCAAGGACACTCAGATAACCCTGACTAATGTATATGCCCCCCCTCCAGGTTCCTCTCTCTCCTTTTACTCTTCCCTTTCTTAACTGATAGCTGAGAAAACAAGAGGAATTTTAATAATGGGTGGGGACTGGAATATAGTATTTAACATAAATTTGGATACCACATCCCAAATTCCAAATCCCGACTTCTGAAATGAACGTTCTCTTAATAAAATCTTTTAACAGGTGGGATTGGTGAACATCTGGCAGGGAGAAATATCCTAGGGCCAGGGATTATACCTACTACTCCCCTAGATTTAAAATATTTTCCAGATTGGACACCTTTTTCACCTTTTCTAAAGATCTCTCTAGCTTTCCCTCTCTGTGGGTGGGGACTTCTTCCTTGTCAGACCATAACCCTATTTTCCTAGAAATTGAACTTAGTCTGCCTCGAAGAAACACACACTGGAGGCTTAACTGCTCCCTTCTCTGGGACCAGACTGTGACTAAGAGAGAGTGTGTTAAAGTATTATTCTGTAATGTACAATATTGTTGATGTTCTTGACAAAGTTCAGATCTCAACTACTTTCACTCTGACAACAACAAGCTTCTTATTAGGACCTGTATAGATACCTATGTGTATCGGCCTCATCCTTCTCATTGCTTGCACTCTTACCACCTGTATATATGTGTACTCTAATGGAGACCTGCAATCACATATGTACCTATTGATACTGTCCATACCCTGCTTCTGTGTTGTATACTGTTTTCTGCATAGTGGTGTTTATTGTGTCCAGACGTGGAGCCTTTGTAAATGAGTCTATGACTCAAAGGTTTGTAATTCCAATATTGTCAATAAATAAATAAATAAATAAGGAACTTAAACAACATATTAAAAAAATACTAGAAGAGAATGCCACAAAGGGAATAACCCCACAAATTCTCTGGGATACCCTAAAAACCAAAGTTAGGGGGAAACTTATAGCTATTGCCACATATAAAAAAAACTAGCAAAGCAAAAACAGCAGGAGCTTATTGCCCGAACCAAGGTCCTTGAGGATGTCCAGAAAGCTAAGTGGGAGAAACTTAGAGACCTAGAGCTAAAGGGCTGCAGAAATGATTTAAAGAAGTTACAGAAAGATGAGACTGAGAAGGTGCTTTTTCATTTAAAACAAAACTACTATGAGGGAGGCCCTCGAGGCTCCAGATTGTTAGCATTCCGTCTAAGACAGTATGCAGCCAGGGCCACCATCACCAAAATAATCTCTCCAAAATCTGGTCTCCCAGTTAATAAATTAAACCAGATTACAGAAGCTTTTGCCTTCTATTATTCTAATTTATATAAGCCCTAGATAGAAACAACCTCAGAGGAGAAACTAAAATTTCTTAACTCCCTTTCCCTCCCTAACCTGTCTCTGGAAAAAGGACAATCCCTGGTCAAGCCAATTACATAGCCTGAAATTTCAACTACGATCAAAAATCTAAAAACAGGTAAATGTCCTGGACCTGATGGCTTCAGTGCAGAATTTTACACGGTCTTTAAAGAAGAGACGGTCCCTCTCTTGTCATTGGTCTTTATAGGCATCTGGAGAGATGGAAATCCAGTGCCCCCATCATGGCAATATGCCACTATCTCCCTTTTACATAAAGAAAACAAAGAGCCTACTTGATGTGACTCTTATAAACCTATTTCCCTTCTTAATTCAGATTACAAAATTTTTACCTTCATTTTAGCATCCAGACTAAACTCCCTCCTGCTGGATCAGACGGGCTGTGTCTCTGGCCGTCAGGCCCCAGATAGTGTCCAATCTACATTAAAAACAATTGACTCCATCCACTGCTCCTGTATCCCTGCTTGCCTGATGAGCCTGGATGTGAAAAAGGCCTTTGACAAGATCTCATGGTTTCTATTTTGGTCCTTGAGACCATGGCCTTTCCGCAGGCTTTCATAGACAGCATAAAGGCATTATATACTGGCCCACAGACCTCTGACAGGGTAATTGGAGGTATTCCAACAGGTTCAGGTTGGGCAGGAGTTCCTGTCAGGGTTGTTCCCTTCCCCCCTCCTAGCCCCTAGCGGAAGCCTTCCTCAAATCAGAAGATATCCGGAGAATTGAGGTGAGGGGTCTCAATGGGAAATTTTCTTTGTATGTATATGATGTCTTGATCTGTTTATCTCACCCAGAGAAGTCCATCCCACAGGTCTGGTCGGTTTTGGAGGAGTTTGGGAAACACACTGGATATTCACTCAACAGGTCTAAGAAGGAGGTTCCCAGTTTTTATTACACACCTTTCCAATCCATATTGGATCTTCTTCCCTTAAATTGATCAGCTGAAAAGATGAAGTACCTGGGTACTTATATTACCAAACGCACCTCTTAACTCTTTAAGGCTAACTATATTCCCCCTAGAAAACCAAATGAAGAAAGACTTTGAATGGTGGTCCCTAATAAACCTTCCAATGTACTCTAGAATCCAATCAATTACCATGAATATACTTCCTAGATTTCTTTACTTGTTCCAGTGCCTCCCTCCTTTCATACGCAAGTCTCAGTTCCAGATCTGGCACCAGTTAACCTTGAAATTTGTTTGGAACAATAAAAGGCCTGGAATTAACCTTCATATTCTTCAGACACAAGAAAGTAAGGGCGGAAGATCCCTCTCTGATCTAGAAGATCATTATTTAGTGGCACAGCTGAAAATGGCCCTATACTGGTCTATCCTATCTTATTTCTCAAACTGGAAATTAATATAAATGGGTAAGGAGGAGGGTCGGAGTCCCCTCCTGGGGTCCAGAGTCATGTCCCCCTTCCACTCCCACAACAAACCTCCCCTCTTACTTACTACAGTCAGGGATACTTTAGCTGCAGTCCATAGAACTTGGCAGAAACATAAGCTGAGGAACTCTCTCTGGCCAGTTGATAGATTGGCCAAGGTCCCAGGTTTTGCATCAGCTCGCTGGACCACACCTTTAAGTTCTGGGACAGGCAGAGCTTAACATACCTTAGACAGTTCATTCAGAGCACTACAATGATGGACTTTGAGACCTTCAAAAACACTTAAGGACTGCAAAATTCTGACCACTTCAGATTCTTGCAGGCCTGAGCTTATATACATAAATGCCAAGGGACAGATTATGATCCCACATGGGCCACTCCATTCCTGGACTGCCTACAAGCAGTTTTGTCCTATCAAGTACAGAGGAGCCTTATATTGTTAATTCATAAGTCACTTGCTGGTCTAAAAAATGACCCTCTGGACAAAATTAAGTCTAAATGGCAGGGAGAGGGCAGGTCTGAACCGTTGGAAGTCAGTTGGGGTGTTTTCAATATCACCTCGAAAACCACCAGGTCTCCCCACTGGCAAGAATTTGAATGGAGAGTGAAATTGAGATTTTTCCTCACCCCATCAGTTCTTAATAAAAGGGATCCCTCCTGTTCACTTATATGCTGGAGGTTATGTTGGGAGGAGTTGACAAATCACCTACATATCTTTTGGAGATGTCCTGGGATAAGGTCCTTCTGGGACAGGGTTATCTCTGTTCTTGCTGATCTTTTTTCATTGAACTCACCATTGGATTGGCCGGATGTTATTCTAGGCAGCCCACCCCATGGTCTGAGGGGTGCTGACACTCTCTGTCTCTGGGCTATTTTACTGATTGCAGACCACAAAGCCATAACTCACTCCTGGCTGAAACCTGATCCACCTCATTTCAAGTCATGGATCCAGGTGATTCAAGATATCTCTGAACTCGAGTCGCTGACCCTTAAAATTAACCAAAAAATGCACAACTACATCTTAGGTGGACAAAGTGGCTGATTTTGCTGTACACACACCTGGATTCTGAGTCCCAGGTACTTGATCAGAGAGAACTTTTGAATCTCTCTACCTGAAATCCTAGGTCGGAGGGAGGCCAAAACCTGGGTGTCGTCTTGGTCAATCCAAAGTTGGTGCTTTACATTTTAGATGTTGTATAATCACCTAATGAAAAAATAAAGGATAATGCCTGATGTACAGGTGATAACCATGGTATAAACACCTCGAGTAATTGCTAGGGCATCAGTAAACCTCAAGAGCACAGCTCGAGAGGTTTTCAACTGCCCTAGCAACCATGAGAGATGATTATACCATGGTTATCACCTGTACATCAGGCATTGTCATTTATAATGTATGGGACCCGACATGAGAAGTTACCCCTCCCCCAACACAAGTAATTTAGCCTTACCATATTAATGAATCTGCACTACAGCCACATAATTGTGTAGGGAAATAACTTATTAGGAAACACGGACTGAATGACAGCGGGCCAAAATAGCACCAAAGTTAAAATCTCTATCAGACACAGAGATTGCTAGACTAAGTAACAGTAAACTGTGTCAACTGGAATGTTATTTGAATACTGTACTGAAGCTAACAATCACCTTCTGGGTGTGTAGAATACTGAATAACACTGGCATTCTGTTTTGTAAACCCACTAGTACGACATAGATGAGATAAGTTTATAAGGTTCTGACATCACAACAGTGGGATTACAAGGTTGTAATCTGTTTGATTTGAGTGGGTAATAAGGGCTATCCATACATTACTGAGTAATTACTGGTGCTGCTGTAATAATCTAAAAGTCTGTAGAAACTGAAATCATTTATGACCTGTATAAAATGTGAAGATTATAATTAACTGTAACTGTGCCTCTGCTTCATAAGTATGTGCCCAACTGATGTTAATAAACATGAATTAAAAAGGAAAAAAACTACAGTGCTATAACAATATTTTTTACAAGATAATATAAATTGTCAGTATTATCGTCAAATAAAAAAATAAATAAATCTCTCAAGGACCACCTAGAAAATGAATTCATGCATCTTAAAATGTTCCAAGTCCAATAAAAAGTTAGAATATAATCAATTAACTATATGAACAGAAAAAGTTTTAAGAATCTGAATAAAACCCCAATGGAATGAAACTCCCCCCCACCGGGAAAAGATAACTAGAAAGAAGTGTATATTCACTATGTATGTGAGCCAAGAGTCCTAACACCCTGTAGCATAATTAGGACATGTACCTGAATATAAGCCTACCTAAATATTTAAGTACAACCTCAACCCCTTCCCCCCACACACAATCCCATCCCCACAAAAAAACAAAACAAAACACCAGCCTCCTACCCACGAAACACACACAAAATTGCCCCCAAACACACACACACACACACACACACTAAATTCCCCCACATACACTCTCACCCATGACAACCCAACCTCCCTGAAACGCCCCACACACACATATGTATATTTGTTGAGAAACCAACATGTTGATAACCATTCAAAAACTACTCTGTGAAAATAAAAACAAAACCACAACACACTGAAGTCCTGTTAAATGTCCATCCTATGAAGTAAAAGTGTGTGTATGTTTGAGTGGGGTAATGTGTCATGAAACTCAAATCAATATTCATGCCATTTGCTACGATATTGAGAAGTAAAATAAGCTTAATCTAAAAAAATCAGTCTCTGTTGTGTATTTTTTAAATGTCTTTTTAAGACCATTACTGACGTAGCTAAGATTGAGTAGTCATTCTGAGAGAAGTGTCGCCCCACTGGTTTGTCAGTCATCTTCATATTAATGGTATGTCTGTGTGCATTCATCCTAGTGCAGAGGTTGGCTTGTCTCTGTTCATATAGTTAATTGATTATATACTGACTCATTATTAAACTTTGAGCTTTTTAAGATGCATGAACTCATTTTCCAGATGGCACTTGAGAGATTTATTTATTTTTATTTGGCAATAATGCTGAAAATTGATATCTTGTAAAACATATTGTTACAGCACTGTAGGTTTTAATATTTATGGATGTGTTAATTGGTTGAGAGTATAGTTTAGAACATATCTCCAGATCTATCTCCTATATCTATTGCCACCCTGCTCCATACTCTCACCCCAACTGATAATGCACAGAGGATCAGGCTAACCCACTGCAAACATACCTGCAGCCAGTGGGCTTACTGGAAGCACTCTTTCAGAAAACTAACAATCATCCTGCTCGTTGTGTCGGGGAACATACACCCAAACCCTGGCACCCCAGTGACTGTTGATACAAAAGAACCGGGCCACCTCACAATTGCCACAATCAACATAGGTAGCCTGCTATTTAAATTTCCCCAACTCCAGGCCTGTACCTGCACAAGCATGACATGATCTCACTCACAGAAACCTGGCTGTCCCCTAAGATCCCAGATGCCAACATGTTCCTTGATGGCTACACCACCTTCTGACAGGACAGACTGTCCAAACATGGGGGTGGATGCATGGTTTACTTGAGTAATAAAATAAAAGATCAGGTGCTGCCCAACAGTCTAATAACAAAAGAGGTGCATATATTGTCCATTAAGCTAACCATAGGCTGCCAGAACAAGACAATGGTGCTCTCCATGGTCTACATACCCCTGAGGAAACAAGCAACAGGCACAGAGCAGTTGATAGACCACATAAAACAGGTCAAGTGGACCTGAGAACTGGTTGTTGTTGGAGGCTTTAACACAAACTGGATGGATCAAGATACCTCCACCCTAAAAGACCAAATCTCTAGCCCCTATCTCACGCAAATGGTAACCCATGCCACTAGATGAAACTACCATACTGGCACAAGCTCCCTTATTGACTGGCTACTCTCCAATTGCCCTGAGCACATCACAGATGTATCTGTCCTACTGGACTTGCTAAGTGATCACTCCTCCGTGATGTGCTCATGGACAAATAAATCAATGAAGCACACCCCTAAACTCACAAAAAAACATTCAATAAGGAATGGACAGCTAGAGCCTTTTAAACAATATCTAAATAGGGCTGACAGAACCCCCCTTGACAGTGCTAGTGATGCAGGTCTGGCCCTAGCCTACTTCACTACTGTCTTCACCAATGCCTTTAACATCTTTGCCTCAATCAAATCAAAGAAAGTTAAAAGGAATATCAACCATTGGCTCTCAGGCTCCCTCACTGAGCTCATACATTACTGTGACAACCTCTGGCACAAGGCAAGGGTGACTAGTAAGCAAGCTGACTACAATGCATATAAGGCCACCAGAAATAAGTGCACCAAGCTAATTAAAAAGGCCAACATCACGTACTATGATAGAACTACTGGACAGGAGCTGGGGTAGCGGAAGAGATTTCTCGAACTCCATAAAAACACTAACCAGCAGGGACCCCTGAACCAAAAGAAATACAGATGCCTTCAAAGTTGCCTTTACTGACTTGAGCACTGTACTGTCCCCTGACTACCTATCAACTCATCTCCCTGTGAAACTCCCCAATGGGGACTCCCCCTCCCAAAACTCAAACATTCCCCCATTTTATTTCAAACAAATCTCCATGGCTGATGCTATAAAATACATTAAGCGAGTCTTAGAGGAAACTAGGATTGGAGGCTACCTATTTGACATTAAGCTTGTACCACTCACACTTGATGAACTAGCTTAACCCCTCACAAAAATTTTCAACCTATCCATAAGAACAGGATTATTCCCAAATAGGTGAAAGTCAGCACTTGTCATCCCGTATTCAAAAACGGAAACAGAACCAGCCTAGCAAACTACAGGTCTATATCCATATTACCCCCTCTCAAAAACCCTTCAGCAGATTGTAGACAATCAATTAACTGACTACTAGAATAAGTAAAATCTCCTACGTGCACAACAACATGGGTTTCAGAAAAATACATAGCACCATGACTGCATTGATAGAAACTTAGAAGCATAGAAGTTGATGGCAGATAAGGACCTCAAGGCCCATCCAGTCTGATAGACTTCGATAACCACATGTATGATGCACTGGACAATGGCATGGCAGTGGGGTCCATATTCATAGACTTCACTAAAGCATGTGATACAGTGACCCATCAGCTCCTCCTCGCTAACCTACTGAACCTTGGCCTGTCCCCTGAAACTGTATCTTGGTTTGGTAGCTATCTTTAACTCAGAATATAGTGCATGAAAATAAACAGAACATTATCTGACTCAAAGGAGGTGACCCTTGGAGTCCCCCAAGGGTCCATACTTGTCCCCCTACTTTTCAGCTTGCTCATAAACTCTCTATTCTCTGCCTGCCCAGCAAGCATGCTAATATATGCAGATGATACTGTGATCTCAGTTCCTGGCAAGCAACTGACCCAAATAACCATGGCACTACAGGGCTCCTTTCAAAAACTTAAAAAGTGATTCCTATAATACAGACTTCTACTTTATTACAAAAAGACTAAAGACATGCTGTTTACAATGACTCAGACAAAGAAAAAAATTGGTCCCTTGATCATTCTCAGCCATAAAGGGGAAACACTGAAATAAGTTAGCTCATTCAGATACGTAGGAATTCACCTGAATGACACCCTGTCCTTCACTTCACAAACAGACCACTTCATCAAAACTGCGAATGTAAAGCCTGGAATCCTTTACAGATACAGTCATGCAATGTCTCCTGAGGCCCTGCAATTGGTAACTAGCAACTCAGTACTGTCCACTATTGATTATGGGCAGGTAATCTACAGTGCTGACACTGACACTGTCCTGAAGAGGATAAAAGTGCTCTTAAACAAGGCCTGCAGGCTGGTCCTTGGGCAGACTCCCTGACACACAAACATGTAGACTCTACACTGATACCGGGTGGCTCCCACTTCATCTTAGGACTAGATACTAGGCTTGCCTGCTAGGTAAAAAGACTTTCCTAGGACTCACCCCTGACTCCATAGCAAGCATCTTCCAATGTGCCCAGTCCTCAAAAACAATGAGAAGTGAAGCCAAGGGTGTACTCTAAGTCCTGTTTAAGCACATCACATTTGCCCAGAGATCCCTATCCTACCGAGGACCTCAGTGGTTAAATGACCTCCCTGTCTCCTTCATCAACACTGGAAAGCTGGGCTCCTTTAAAAGAGAGCTCTGTATTCTCCTGTTGCAAGCAAATAACTGTGATTGCCCCACCTAGCCATGGTCAGCTCTGGCTCAATCACAGAGATGACCCCCTGCCAAGCTCATACCTAGATCCCCACCTCCCCTGACTACCACCTGGCTAATCACTGTCCCATTAGCTACCCTTCCTCCTGACAAAGTCATCTCCAGCTGCCACCACCCCCATTACTGAATCAGCCACCAGCACCCCTGATAAATCTCTCCTTCTGCAACTCCTAAGTCAACCCACCTAGTAATGGAATTTATACAATAGGGGTGTGTTGTATTCATTGACAATAATTTCAGGTATGTTCAACCCAGTAAGATAAATGGTTGATGACAAAGCTACTGTGGAAATATTTACATTTACACATATAGTAGCTATGTCATCAGCCGATATTCTTACTCCATCTCCAAATACCCAATGAAAGCTGGAACTTGTTTTAAATCTGAAAGTGAAATGTTTCAGGTACCTAATTAACCAGCTGGTGAGAATTCTTCACTCTGTGGTTGCAGTTTCAATAATGCCAGACGCCTGCAACAGTATACTACTGTCTGCACCTAACAGTAAGAAAAAAAACAATAGTTGTAACAGTACCTTAGCTTGTCATAATGACTTACTCTAAATTCATTCCTAGTGCTTCCAAAAGAACATGGATCAATAAGATGAGCAGCCTAGTACATCCAGAGGACCTTACAACTCCACATCATTTCAACCAACTGGAGAACATCCACAGAATAGCTGCACATTGCCACAAGGAATCTCAGCATGCTTCAGCAATCCCAGTATTTCTGCAAGACACTTTGGACAGGATTCACAAAGCCCGTCATAGTCTGTGGGAAAATGTTGGTGCAGAAGGGTTGCCACTTGTGGAGCCGCAGGACTCCCGCAGCAGTGGGTATTCACAAAGATGGAGCCAGATTACGACCAGCTCCATGACTTATGGCAGCGTTCGGGTGGTGTTGCCAGGGACATCACCGCAGCTGCTAAAAGCTGTAACGGCCAGTGGGAGCAGCCATAACACCCTCCGCAACTGCAGTGGCTGTGAATTGCACTTACGGCCGCTGCAGGGATTGTGAATGGTTAGTGAATCCTGCCCATAAACTTTAGTATAATACAAAGTTTGCAGCTTACATTTTTTTCCTTACATGTGTAACTGTATCACAGTAGTCAGAAAAATAAATACAAAATATTTCTTTTTACTTCACAGATCATTCCTGCAAAAGTCCAACTAAAAAGAGACCAAAGCAACTGTGCAGTGATTCAGACTCCGAGTCAATAGAAATAATCCTAAAAACACCATGTAACTGCTTTCTCTCCAGTATGTCACACTTCAGCCACGGTTGCACCATCCTTGATGTGTATCTCTCCTTTTCCACTCTCCAAGTTGATGACGGCAATACATTTGTAATACTGAAATATTGTTACACCAAGCACTACCCCCAACACCAAATAAACATTAAATCCCCACAAAAAATGTTAATTGTCAAATAAAAGCAAAATAAAATTCCACAATTTTACATGAAGCACGACGTTTTCACACTATAACCAGGAAGCTGTCACAACACACATACCCGGCCCACAAACTCCAATAAACTAATCAAAGAATGTTCTGCCCTGATAAACTGCTACACACACCAATCACAATACCTTGCAGCCTTCCCCTTGAACTAAACCCACAGATGACTACATAGTATTTCAACCAATAGCACAACAGTAAAAAACAACATCACCAATCACTGGCAGACACACCTCAAGAGTGACACACTCACATTAAGCTGCCAAATCACAGAACAAGCACTTCCACCTACAAAATAAACCAGAGAAAACGTTACTGTTTACCAAATGAAAAACACAGAACTACAGCAAAAAACACTCCTGCCCTATTGTATAAATTACACACATGATGGGCAGGAGTCGGCACGAGTGGGATAGCCATGGCTCACAATGCAGGAGTGAGAATATTTTCCATACTCCACTCCTGCCCATCATGTATCCCCTATGTACACTATCTGGTCCACATCTATATGGAATGTACTGCTCCTACTACTATATGAGTTTCACAACTCCTAATACTATGCTACTGCTTTATTTAACTAGCACCTATTTAACACACGAGTACCTAAACCAGCATTATACCACACACTATACTGCAATATCTTGCTGCTGTTATCTACCTTGCACTTTTAAGCTATGTACTGCACCTAACAAGCTTTGTACTGCACCTATTGTGGTGCTGCTGTATACCTCTTGCACTTTGTAACTGACAATGATCTGGATCTCTGCTTATTACTGTCTTGTTGTCCATGTGTACTTGCCTGTACCATATGTATTGTCCTGTGTTAAACTGACTTGGAACCTTTGTACAAGAACACCCTGGCTCAAAGGTGTAAATCTTAATCTTAAATAAATAAATAAACAAGCAAATAAATAAATGTCCTGAGTGGAAAATCTTAGCCCAATCAGATTCAGCAAGCACTTAATTGTTTTCTTGCTGCCACCTTTGTTTTACATGGAAAGCATGATCGTTGTGTAGGGATTTAAAAGCTTTACAGTGTATAAGGCAGACATTAACCCTGTTCTAAGAACGTGTTTCAAAATCGTGTCCATAACATCTAATAAAGGTTTTACTATCTGGTTATTTGGGGTTGCTGAGTACTGTTCTAGCATATAAGTATGCAGTTGAAGATATCTAAAATGATCAGAATTAGAGAGTTGAAAGGATTGCTGAAATGTGCAGAAATCTAAAGGGGTGTTTCTGTTACATACAAACATATGAAGAAGCCAGCAGAAGAAGGCCATTTGGCCTATCAAGTCAGCTCATTACAGGGTCCACAGCTTGAGCTAATGTCCCTTCCTCCCTCCCTCCCTCCCTCCCTACTCCTCCCATTCTCCTACCCATGATCCTTACCTTCCCCTAAGTCTATCCCATAACTTGATTTGGTGAACAAAGGCCCTGCATAGACTGTCTCCAAAATGGCAAGTCATGTTGAGTGGGCTGGAAATGGGCATCTCACACAAACCACTGAAAAGGCCACAGAAAGTGTCCAACATTAAACTTTTCCCAGAGATGATAAACCCCATTTAGAGTATTGTACAAAGAAAATAAAGAAAGACCTGTGGTAGTTTTCTGAAAAGATAAGTCCATGACCCCGGCAGCTAATGGAGGCCCTCCTGCCCTATTGTATAAATCACACACATGATGGGCAGGAGTGGAGTATGGAAAATATTCTCACTCCTGCATTGTGAGCCATGGCTAAGGGGGGTGAGTAGCTCTCTATGTAAGGGAAGGGATAAAAGCAACTGAACAAAAGAGTAAACAGGGAGGAGAGGAAGCACTGTGGGTCACCGTAGAGACTGGAAATGGCACCACAATCCGCACAGGGGATGTATATAGACCCCCATGTCAGGGGGAGGGAATGGACAAGGATATTATAGAAGGCAAACTTAGGATGGCAGATAAAGGGGAGATACTGTTGATGCGGGACCTTAACATGCCAGATGTTAACTGGAGCACCTTTACGGCAGCCACATCCAAAAGCAGGGCCATTCTTGATGCCCTTCAGGTGGCATGCCTCAAACAGCTAGTTTTGGAACCCACTCATGAGGGAGCAATCTTAGACCTCATACTCTCAAATGGGGACAGTGAGAGATTCTCAGATCTAGAAGTGGGTAGCCATTTGGGAACAAGTGACCACCAAACAGTGTGGTTCACGATAAACTCTGCTACAGAGTCAAGCCATACAAAAGTGAGGGTTTTGGACTTCAGGAGGGCTGACTTTGATAAGATGGGAGAGTGCCTTAGAAAAGCACTAGCAAACAGGCTAGAAGGAGGGGTGGAGCAACAGTGGGCAAATATCAAGATTGCCATCACAGAGGCAACAAGCCTTTGTGTGAAGCAAATAAACAAATCAAAATGAAAGAAAAAGCCACTATGGTTCTCAAAAGAGGTGGCGGTGAAGGTTTGGGAGAAAAAGATAGCATTTAGGAAGTATAAGGAAACACAGAAGGAGCAGGACAGAGAACTGTACCAGTTAAGGCAGAAGGAAGCCAGGAGGGTAGTCAGAATAGCAAAGGCACAAATTGAGGAAAAGATAGCTAACTCAGTTAAGAAGGGGGGGGATAAAACCTTTTATAGGTATATCAGGGAGCGCAGAAAGACAAAGGGAGGGATAGCGAGGCTGTATAGAATGGATGGTGGGTGGGCAGAGCTTGACAGTGATAAAGCAGAGATACTGAATGAATACTTCTGTTCAGTATTCACAAAAGAGGAAGTGGGGGAGGTGCCTAATCCAATTAACAGAAGCATTCTGGAGAGGGGGGTTGATCCCAGTCCTTTCACAGAAGAAAGGGTTCTGAAAGAACTCCTAAAACTGAAGGTGGACAAAGCAATGGGGCCAGATGAAATTCACCCCAGAATTCTAAAAGAATTAAGCAGAGAACTAGTGACACCACTGACTACGCTTTTTAACAAATCATGGGAGGATGGTGTGGTACCTGAGGACTGGAAGAAGGCGGATGTGATTCCCCCTTCACAAAAGTGGGACCAAGACAGAGGCAGGAAACTACAGACCTGTCAGTTTGACCTCTGTGGTAGGGAAAGTGATGGAATCACTTCTGAAGGAAAGAATTGTTGAGTACCTAGAGGCCAGTGGGGCACAGGACCCAAGGCAGCATGGGTTCACAGTGGGAAGGTCATGTCTGACGAATCTAATTGATTTCTTTTACTGAGTGACCAAAGTAGTAGACCAGGGAGGGGCTGTGGACATGGCCTACCTAGACTTTAGCAAGGCATTTGACACAGTCCCACACAAAAGATTAGTAGTCAAATTAACCAGCCTGGGAGTGGGTCCCAAGGTGGTAACCTGGGTAAAACATTGGCTGAACAACAGGACACAGAAGGTAATTGTAAATGGAGTCCAATCTGAAGAAAGAGGGGTTACTAGTGGGGTACCACAGGGTTCAGTACTGGGTCCAGTCCTTTTTAATGTCTTTATAAGTGACATTGCAGAGGGACTGGAAGGAAAAGTATGCCTCTTTGCAGATGACACAAAGATCTGCAACCGGGTTGATACACAAGGAGGCATGGAAAGGATGAGAAGGGACTTGGCAAGGTTGGAGGAATGGTCAGAAGTATGGCAGCTTGGATTCAATGCAAAGAAGTGCAAAGAAATGCACCTGGGAAACAAAAACCCACGGGAAGATTACACAATGGAGGGGGAGGTAATAACAACAACAAAAATGGAAAGAGACCTAGGGGTAATCATATCAGATGACCTTAAGGTTGGCAAGCAATGCGAGATGGTGGTAGGGAGGGCTGGGGGGATACTGGGATGTATGTGGAGAGGTATCACCAGCAGAAAACAGGAAGTTGGTATCCCCCTGTACAGACAGTTGGTGAGACCCCATCTGGAGTACTGCGTCCAATTCTGGAGACCTCATCTCCGCAAGGACATAGACAGGATGGAGGCAGTTCAGAGGAGGTCAACTAAAATGGTGCAGGGTCTGCAAGGGAAGCCATACGAGGAGAGACTAAAGGAGCTTAATATGTATACCCTTGAGAAAAGGAGGGAGGAGGACATGATAGAAACGTTTAAGTACCTCAGTGGGATCAACAAGGTCCAAGAGGGTGGCATCTTTCAGAAAAAGAGATGTGCAAGAACAAGGGGACAAAATTTGAAGATAGAGGGGGGACGGCTCAGGGGCAATGTGAGGAAGTATTTTTTCACAGAGAGGGTGGTGGACTCATGGAACAGCCTTCCTGAGGAGGTTGTGGGGTCTAAAACTGTGGGAGAATTCAAGAATGCATGGGACAGACATAAGGCAATTTTTTTTGGGGGTAGGAAGAAATAGGCTGTTGGTTAAACAGGATCTGCAGCTTATCCTCTTGGTAGGGAAATGGGCAGACTAGGTAGGCCAAGCGGTCCTTATCTGCTGTCAAAGTCTATGTTTCTATGTTTCTATTCCCTCAATTTCATCAGCTTCCAATTAGTGGAGTAATCAGGGACATGACACATAAGTGCATTTTTAAAGTGACTAGCAAGATAGTAGTCCTCAATGCCAGGTAGCTCTCTACCCCTAATGCTTTATACTGGGTGCTTATACTGGGTTTGGAATGGTAGTAGGCCTCTTCAGCCCATTATTACCGCTCTCCACATTAGTGAGACCATTTGTGCTTGTTTTATGTTAACCTGCTATTGACGCCTTCCTTGAAGCTTACTAGGGAATTACTACACACTAAGTGAATTGACAGTGCATTCCATAACCTGCCTGTTCTATTCAAAAACATATAATGTCTGCTGTTTTTTCTTGCAGTCTCTATTTTTATTTGCATTTTGTGCCATCTCAAGCCTAGAGGTTTACCCTGTGTAACTATTCCCATTTCTTTGATTAATTCTGGTTCTCTCATTATTTTATACATAGTTAGAAGATCGCCCTCAGTCTTCTTTGTTTTGCTGAAAACAGTCCCAGTCTTTGAAGTCTTTCCTAGTATTTGCATAGTCTTAGTGAACCTATAATTTTCGTATACCTCTTCTGGATTCTCTCCACTCTTGTTTTCTCCCACCTTATATGCACTCCATAGTGGTGACCCATAATCTACATGCGGCCTTACGTATGTTTTGTAAAGTGGAACTAGACAGCCAATAGATTTGTTAATGAAGCTTCTCCTTATGTTTTTAATCATACAATTGGCTCTCCTTATTACATGGCTTCTTTGTTGTTTAAAAAACAGCCTATTGTCAATAATAATACCACAGTCCGTCTCCTGTGCTGCTACTTGAAGTTATTTTCCATTTATCCTAAAGGTCTGTGTTACTTGCTGCCTACCCAAGTGCATCACTGCGCACTTTTCTATGCTGAAGGGCATCTTATTTCTAAATGACTGCTGTTAAATTTTCTCCAAATCTTCTTTCATCATTTTTTGTTGTTGTTCTTCAGTTTCTACAGGTCCACCCTGTTTTATATTGTCTGCAAACTTTACTACCATATTGTTTACATTATGGTGTAGATCACTTATATAAAGTGCAAACAATACCGGTCCCAACACAGAACCCTGTGGTACTCCACTTGACACCTCCATGCTTCCAGAATATTCCCCTAAAATTCATACTTTTTGCTTTCTATCCTTCAGCCAGTTTCTTGTCCATTTCATTATTCAGCTATCAATCCCCATTACTTCCATTTTCTCAATCAAACTATTGTGAGGAACCTTATTAAAGACCTTGGAAAAGTCTAAAAAATAGATGTCCATTGGTGTATTATCATTCAGTTTTTTATTTATATACTCATAAAGCAGAGCTGGTTTGTAGTACAACCCCTATTTTTCTTGAATCCATGTTGCTTCCTGTCCTCATATCCTATATGTCTCAGATTTTCTTCTATTTTTATCTTTAGGAGGCTTTCCACAATTTTACACAACATAGCCATCAGGCGTACACGTCTGTAGTTTGAAGATTTAGTTCCATCTCCTTTCTTGTATAGGGGAATGACAGTCGCCAACTTCCAATCTTCAGGAATTTCACCTGTGCTAAATGATAGATTGAACAAGTTCTCTAGGGGTTTTACTATGCGATCTGTGCTTTCCTTAATTAATCTTGGATTAAGAGAATCCGGCCCTGCTGATTTACGAAATTTTAATTTTGTTATCATGTCTAGGATGTTATCAGCACTTATAGTTAAATCTAAGTCTGGATATTTCATAGATTCTTTCCAATTTGTGTTCTGATCTTTCCCTTCAAACACCAAACTAAAGTAGCTATTAATCTTCTCTGCTATTTCCTTTGGATCTGTTATTTCTTTTCCATTTTTACTGTAGAGCCTATTTGATTGCTGTTCCAACTTTGTTTATTAATGTATGCATACAAACCTTTACAATTGTCATTTCTATGTGATATGTTAAACTCTAATTTGCATCTTTCTGATTTTATTGTAATTTTCAGTCTTTTTATCACACGTTTATAATTGATTTTGTGTAGTACTGTCCCAGTTTGTTTCTTTTTTTCGTACATCCTTTTCTTCTGTACTATTAGTTTAAGTACTTTGGTTGTGCACCAACCCAGTCTTTTCACCCTCTTATGTTATGCAGGATAAAATAGTATCCCCTATGTACTTATGGGCAGGGACCCTGGTTTTCCATTTTTACCGATAACACCGGTAACAATCACGAAATCCTGCTTGGTTTGCGGATTTTGAATTCTTGTATCAGTGCCTCACGGAAATTTCATGTTACTGCACAGAATCTCTAAGATTTCAGCATCTTTTAATTTTTTTTTTTTATTTTCTCTTTCTATGTCCCCTTCTCACAGCATCAGTCTCCACTTTTCAGAGATCCCTAGGCTGGGTATCCCCTAGCTTCACCCCCAGGTAATGCTCAGGAGCTCCTGTTTTCCTGTCCCTGTCCTGCCTAGATTGTACCCCCCAGGTGGGAAGGGAGATGACCCCAGGTCACCCCTCCACACTCCCTTAGTGTGTTTCGGGCAGCTCAGTGGGTCCCTCGTGGAGTCTGGTTATAAAGTCTGGGGCACCTGGGTCCCTTCTGCAGTGGCCTATGTAGAGTGATTGTTCCTGGTTTTCTGGTCTCTGTCCCTGAGGGAACCAGCACTGGAGGAGATCCAAGGAGGTAGGTCACATACAGACATACCACTGCTCCAGATCCTGGTTAGTGTCCTTCCCTTGATCACTCTGCAGCACCATTGCACCACCATCCATGATCACACAGGTGGTGGTAAAGCAGCAGGACCTGCAGCCCACCCTCCCCGGTGGAGGAGAGCAGTCCCCCAGGTGCTCGATCCTACTTCCCTGGCCAGACCTCCAGGAACCCAAGTTCGCTTCTGACCTTGGGTCACTGGCATTGCAAGCAATAGTGCTACCGCAGCGCCAGCGGGTCAACCCAGATTTCAGCATCTTAAAATTAATGCTGCTGTGCTTTGCATTCTTTCTGTTTTGCGGCATATAGAGTCAGTAAGGAAATCACTCGCAAGTGCTTTGTTGTAATCAATCATTCAGTTTAACCACCCATGCCTGGTGGTTAGAGAAACAAACAGTGATGGAACTGGGTACATCCAGCAGACTTGGGTTTGACTCCCACAACCTCCACTTGCATACTGTGTGACTCCAAGCAAGTCACTAACCTCCCCAGTGCTTCTAGGTCACTCCAGAAAACTGACAGTTCTGCCTAGTGGGCCTTACCTGCTTTACAAAGAATATAAAAAAAATACCAATATATGTTTACTACATCATAGAATAGTAGTCAGGGTACTGTGTAATTTACCTGAGTTTTACTTTGGCTGCAATGATTTTGTATAGGTAAAGATAAACATTCAGATACATTTTATGTGTTTTATAAGCTTGTTTTTAGATTTTAATCAGGTTGTTATTGTATTCTTTGCATATGAGAATCTAGGTTGTAGATTGCTAAACAAAGGATCGCTGTTACCAACTAGCTTATTCAAGTTTATAATCAGTAGGGCCATCCAAAATCCTCAGTTGTTTGAATGAAAACTAGTCTGACTGAAAGTATGTGCACAAGGAAGAAACGGCCTTACTACTTATGAAAAGACTTCACAGTTAGTACCCCATTTAGGTGAATGGGATCATTTGCACCTTTTCTCCCACCTGCTGTCTCAGTCTCTGTGATGACAAAAAGTTTTCTGATAGACTGCTTCAACAGGTTTGGTTAGTGGATTTTTAAAGCACAGTCAATGACACACAGAAGTTAAGATCCCAGGGGCTGTATGATGCTGGTGGGCAGAGTGCTGCTCAATTCACATCTGAACAAAGACATGAAAACTGGGAGATACCCTTTTCATGGATACCAAGTTAAAAAAAGGCATCTACATGTGTGGGAGATGCATGAATCAATCTGAAGGTCCTGCACTAATCACTTAAGGATTTTTTAGGTGAAGACACTTTATTTCAAAGAAGCAAATTCAAGCATTTTTTTTTTTTTTGGTGTCCTACCCCCTGTCCATCCACTCCTTCAAACCTGCCAAGGCCCTCTACCACCGCTGCCAAGTCCCAACCACCATCCGCTGCCCCTTACTGCTGTGCTACCAGGTAATCCAAAGTAACCCTTCATTGACTGGGCCCATAACCCTGTGGGAGGCGACCAGTGGAGGAGAATTGCCCCAAAGAGCTTCCTGTGTATCCTGGGCATGGCAGTGGTCAGAACAGACACATGTCTGGGACTTCCAGCTTATGGAGGGACCAACAGCCAGCCTTCTGTTGGCCAGTGGGTGTTTTCCCATTTTCTTGACATGCCACATGATGTCAAGGCACAAGCCGATGTCCATCACGCTCCCTCCTGCAGTGAGAGCTGACATGTTTTCATGCCTCTGGCCTCCACCAGGGGCCAGCGAATGCTGAGCCTTGAACCCACCCTCCCTCTCTCCCAGGAGAAGGTGAGTGGTCTTTGGACACTCAAGCCTTCACTCACCAGCTGATCCTTCAACACCCAAGTCTGTTCCCTAACCCTGGTCACCAGTGTCACAGGCAGAAATCCAATTCAGGCAGTTAAATTATAGGTAGGAAAAAACAAAGGTAGTCCACCTTAGCAGTGATGGTTCAGATTAATTCACATCTGAGTTCTAACAAAAAAAGAGACCAAGTCATTTGTAAGTTGTGCATGTGGGGTGTGGGTGTTGAAGAAAGGGGATCATAGTGCTGTCACTACTGCCATCACCCCAGAGGGATGTGGACTGCATTGTTGCTACTGCTATCACACCAAAGGGGTGGGGGCTGTAGTGCTTCTGCCATCACCACTGGCGGATGGGGAATGTAGTACTGCCGTCATCATACCTAAGGGATGGGGAGCCACAGTGCTGCTGCTTCTGTCACACCTGAGGGAGGGATGGAGGTTGTAGTGCTGTTGCTGCTGCCATCACACCAGAGGGATGGGGGCTGTAGTGCTGTTGGTGCTGCCATTACACCTGAGGGATGGAGCCGTAGTGCTGCTTCAATCACACCTTAGGGATGGGGGCTGTAGTGCTGCTGCTGCCATCACATATTGTACCTAAAATAACTTTAAACTGGTATAAGGATGGAAGGATGTGCAATAGTGGAGGTCAAAATTGCTAAAATGCATGTTAGCAGAGTTAAAAATTGTTAAATAAACTGCAGGGAACCAAATACCAGTAAAACCGGATTTTGACTTAGCAGACACTGGTGACTACCATTTTTTACAATGTGCAAAATGGAATATGCCCTTTCTCAATCCTGGTAAACCAGTGTCCCTGTTTATGGGAGATTATTAAATACACTTTATACACACAGTCATTGTTAGGCTACAGAACTGTAGCCCAATAATTCTATGGTGATATTCCAAATTAAAAGTTTGAAGATGTCTGTCACAGCGTGTGGGAATAAACTTCAGACAAGACAAATTTATAGGTTTAAAAACACACCATGGTGTGATATTTATTTTTCAAAAGTTTGAAAAATAATAAATGAAAACAAAAAAAAATGGCAAAGAAAATCACTACTTAACATCATTAGTTTCTCTCATATTACAGTCCAGGAACTTAGAACTCCTAGGACCCTTCTCATCTGCATTCAACAGCTTGTCTGTGCAAACAGTAGAACCTCTCCTACTCTATCGGGACTGAGCCCCACTGGACTGAACTGAAGTGAACTCTGAAGAGGTTTTATATATTTTGGTAGGGTCACCTAACTGAGTCCTTTCTATTTACATATCTGGACATGTTGTTTCAAAACCAAAGGGGGTTGTTGTTTCAGTGGACTTCCTGGTTCAGTTTAAGATACAGTGTATATCTCCACAAATATTGACTCTCTGTATCTCTGATCCACAGTAACTAAGCAGTTTTATAAAGCATGTCATTCAGCCTCATACATAAAACCTTACACAGTAACAGGTTTATAGTGTGAATTTATGAAAATAATGTAAGGATTTCTTATAACTGTACTAATCATGAAATTATTATTGTTTTATATGGCTTCTGAATCCTTTTTATTTAAACAGGCTTTATTAACTGTATGTCTTCCTATTTAAAAAAATCCTTCATTCCTTTACTTTTATGTCTCTCTCCTCTTTCTTCTTTCCTATCTTTATTTCTCCCTTCTCACTTCTTTCTGCTTTCTGTTACCCTTTTCTTAATGTTGTATTCCTTCTCCCATTCCTATCCTCCTACTATAGCTTATTAGTTGTACCCTTTCTTGAATCACCCTTTACTATTATTATTAGGCTAAACCTTAAATATTGTCTTGTATTGGCCTCATATATGAGGGATACCTCTAACACATTATTTATGTATAGTTCTGTATTAAGTCCTTACTACTCATTGGTATCATTGTTTCTTTTCTCCTTTTTTGGTAATAACCTGAATTTAGTTTAATTACTGGGGCCCTTCTCTTTTAAATGGAAAAATAATGAAAAGAGAGAACTGGTAGGAAGTCTAGCAGGGATAGTAAAGAGCTACGCTAGGTGGCTGGCCTAGAGTGGAAGGGGGAGAAGAAAAGCAAAAAGAAAACCATTAACTGTTGTGCAATAGAAGTTTTGGTAGCTAGGAAATAATGAGATAGAAAAGTGGTCCATCAGTCACAGCTGAGGGTGTAGCCTAACTCCACCACACACCTCAATCCTTAAGAAAAAACAGTTCTCAAAACTATACTGGTTTTTCCAAGAACTCCCTCTCAGCCATAAATGTTCTACCAAAACAGTAGAATGGGGGTTGGTTGAAACTTTCTCTCACTTACTATGAGAGCTTCACCCCAGGGTCCCTTAATTCATCTAATTTTAGTATTGTCCACCATAACAAGTTACTGTAGTACGACAATACTTTTACAACATTACCCTGGGGCTGTCACACAGTTCAGCACAGTACCCATTTATGCTCTCAGACAACTTCAGTCTGTAGTGACTGTCCACCCCTAACTATTTCACTCTGGTTACTACAACTAGGACATTTCATATGTAATATCAGGCACCCTTCAATAGGTATCATTTCAGAACCCTGCAAGAGGTAGCAGAGCTTGTCACTTGATTGGTTTTGGAGTTCCACAGATGGTTGATCCTGGGAAACTTCAGTGCCTGGGTAGATGATGAGCTCATCTTTTGGGCAAAACCTTCTCTAGTTGATGAAAGCACTGGGCCTGATATGGGTAGTTACTGCTGCCACCCACAGGGAGGGACACTCACTGGTCTTGGTAGTTCTCCTGGGGATGGAGATCACTGACATGGTGATGGATCCTGTTGGATGGTCTGACCATCACGCCCTGAGATTCCCCTTATTAGGTCTGTCCCAAAGGAAATGGTTCAGTACTGCCCCTTAAGAAGAGTTACCTCAGAGGGCCTAATGGTGGTGATGGACCTTTTGGGAATCCTGATTGATAGCAGTGACCCAGAGTCCCTTGTTCTTGCCTATAACAGGGCAGTAGAAGGGGCCCTGGATGTCATCACTCTGGTTCGTGTTTGTCCCCTGACCCATCGCACTGGGGATACATGGTATGATTGGTCCCTAAGGGAGTTGAATAGACGGGGATGAAGGTTGGAGAGACACTGATGGAAAGTTCACCTGGAGGAGGACAGGCTTAGATTGCTAGATCATTATAAAATCTACCAATCAGCAATCTCCAATAAGAAGGCAGAGTTCTTGTCTAAGGAGATTGCTGCAGCCCAAACAGGCCAGCTCAGCTGTTCTGCACTGTAAACAGATTGTGCAATCCAGTCTGTCTGCAATCTGGTCAAGCCTTGTCACAAGGAAAGTGTGGTGAGTTTACGCAGTTTTTTGCTGATAAGGTGGCCTCCATCAGGAGCGAGATCATCCAGTGCCTCCCGATTGGTCCTTACTCTGATCAACCGAATGGTACAGTTACCCAGGTGACCTGGTCTATCTTCAGCCTACCAGCAGTCATCGATATTGTGAGGATCATCCAGACTCAATGGCCAACTTGCTGGAGTCTAGACCCGGCCCAACTCACCTTCTTGTAGGGTGTGTTGAGGTCATTGGATCAGTCCTGACTGGGATAGTTAGGAGTTCTCTGGAGAGAGAGAGATCTTCCCAAACACCTTAAAAGAGGCGGTTGTTTGACCCCTCCTGAAAAAACCCTCATTAGACCCTGACTCACTGGCCAACTACAGACCAGTCTCTAACTTGTCTTTTATAGGTAAAGTTATTGAGAAGGTGGTCACCCTGCAACTGAAGCTTAACAAGTCACAATATCTATGACCCTTTCCAGCTGGTTTTCAGGAAAAGTCACAGCACTGAGACAGCCCTGGTAAGGGTAATAAATGATCTCATGATGGCCAGAGATCGGAGATGTCGAATCATTCTTGTTCTCCTTGCTCTCTCATCAGCATTTGACACTGTGGACCATGGGATATTCCTTGAGCACCTGTGGTTCTTCTGTGGACTGGGGGAGCAGTCCTCAAATGGTTTTGATCATTCCTTGAGGGCAGATCTCAGAGGGTGGTGTTGGGGATGCATTCCTTGGCCTCCCATGAGCTACCCTTTAGGGTGCCACAGGGCTCGGTGCTGTCCCCCATGTTGTTCACAGTGTACATGCTACCATTGGGAGACATTATAAGAGGGTATGGTCTGAGTTTTCACTGCTATGCAGATGATTCTCAGCTGTACATGTCTTTTGTGCATGGCCAGAAGAAAATTACTGTAGCAGTGTTTAACAACTATCTAGCTGAGATTTAGGACTGGATGAGTACCAGTTGCTGAGGCTAAATCCAGAAAAAACAGAGGTATTGGTAGTGGATCCAGATCATAGGTTGGCTGGGACATTAGTGGGACAGCCCTCTGGTTTAGAGCTGGGAGGGATACCATTAATTGCCTCCGACCAGGTGAGTAACTTTGGTGTAATTTTTGATGAGGGCCTGAACTTGAAGGCTCAGGTGTCGGCCATAGTCACATCTTCCTTTTACTGTCATAGGAATATAGCTAGGGTGAAACATCTAGTTCCAAATGAAGATCTTAACACCTTGGTCCATGTCTTTGTCACCACCCATCTTGATTATTGTAATACCCTCTGCCTAGGTTCTACCGGGGGTTGACATCCCCTTGCTTGCAGCTAGTGCAGAACGTGATAGCCTGGTTGTTGATTGGAGCCCCTAGATCCAGGCACATAACACCTGCATTGCATGAACTGCATTGTCTACCAGTACAGTGGTGAATAACCTCCATGGTTGCATTGTTGACTTACAAAGCCCTACACGGTCAGGGACAGCAGTACCTGCAAGAACTCCTGATCCCTTACTACCCCTATCACCCTCCAGTGAGGGACTGCTAGAGATTCCCAGGGTCTGTCTGAAGACATCTGGAGGAAGAGCATTTGCTTCTATGGCTCTGATCTTGTGGAATTCTCTACCTCATTGAATACGAGATAGCCTGATCGTAGAGGGTTTTAAAAAATCTTTAAAAACCCACCTATTTAATCAGGCTTTTTTGGGTCTATAATAGGAAAGGCTTTTATTAGGCAGTTGCTTATAAGAATTATGATATGTACTGATTTTATTAATATTTCAGTCATGTATGGTGTGAATCCATGTTTATGTGTATATGTTATTTTATGTTTTAATTGTAAGGGTGCCCTGAGCTCTGAAAGGACTCTCTTTGAAAAATAAAGTGATGATGATGATGATGACTTGGCATCATTTCAGCCCTGTACACCCAATATCATACTTTCATCAGTACATTAAAAAAGAGAAGTAATGCTCAGCAGTTTTATGCTGACTTCCAGCTTCCTCCATCTAGTTATCAGGGTGGCTGTAGGGGCCTATACCACAACGTTCTCCGGGGCGAGTTGTATCCAGCTCTATCCCCATTCTAACACATTGTTTCCACTCAGGGTCCCAGTCATAGGTTCCACCCCATACCTAGATCCTCCATGCCACTAGGTTACTCATTTTATATCATACAGTATAGATATTTCATTTATGTTATACATTTTTTATAATCATTTTGTACATCTCATTTATCCGTTTCCCTCTCATATGTTTTCTGGTAGACAAGAAATCTCCTCATGCTGAACATCAACCAGCCAGTTCCTAACTCCCCAAACCTTTGGGGTTTCCTTTAAACCCTTATTTGTAACATTCCAGGGGTTTCCTTTTGACCCATATTTGTAACATACCAGGAGTTTCCTTTCAACCCTTACACCATTCTGGTACCATCAACTGACTGTAATCAGCACCAGCCTTAAAAGCTATATTCATTTCAAACATTACATGTTTCATACATTTCATCCCATGTCACAGGGGGTTCAAAACATGGGAAAGTCCCTTCAGCCAACATGGTGTCTTCCCTGTTGCTTGTAGTCTTCACCCTAGTATGCATATGTCCTGAAACAGTCTTACCTGGGGCTTTCATCTCATCATCCTCCAAGTAGCAGCAGCCCATAAAAATAGGCACCAATGGGATCTCAAATGTGGCTGGCAACAAAGGTTCTATCAGGGAGTCCTACTCCTCTAGAACCCATGGATCATGGTCCTCTGCCATGAAATCCTCCAGTTGAGAACCCTCCATCAGCACTTGTCAGTAGTACTCCACCTCTGGTCTGCCTCCGAGTTCCATTAAACTCCAATCCAGGCAATAGCTCCTCTCCAGTTCTCCTCACTTGGACTCTGGTAAGCCTGTTCTCCTTCAACAGGTCCTTGGCATCCACGAGCTTCTGGAGGTATGCCATCCGTCTCTTTTCCCCCATGTCTGGATACCAGGGCTGGTATCTGAGTACCGATCTCCCCCTTGTTTCTCTGGGCAACCAGCATTATCCCACTCTGACACCAAGTTTGTCACAGCATGTGGGAATATACTTCAGACGAGGCAAATTTATAGGTTTAAAACACACCGTGGTGTGATATTTATTTTTCAAAAGCTAGAAAAATAATACATGAAAACAAAAAAAAAATTGCAAAGAAAATCACTACTTAACATCAGTAGTTTCTCACATATTACAGTCCTGGATCTTACAGCTCCTAAGACCCATCTCATCTGCATTCAACAGCTTGTCTGCACAAACAGTAGAACCTCTCCTCCTTTCTCAGGGCTGAGCCCCACAGGACTGAACTGAAGTGAACTCTGAAAAGGTTTTATATCTTTTGGTAGGGTCACCTGACTGAACCCTTTCTATTTACATGTCTAGACATTTTGTTTCAAAACCAAAGAGGGTGGGGTTTGTTTCAGGGGACTTTCTGGTTCAGTTAAAGGTACAGTACATATCTCCACAAATAGTTACTCTCCATATCTCTGATCTACGGTGACTAAGAACTTTTATAAAGCATATCATTCAGCCTCATACATAAAATCTTATAGAGTAACAGATTTATAGTGTGAATTTATGAAAATACCTTAAGCATTTCTTATAACTGTATTAATCATGAAATTATTATTGTTTTATATGGCTTCTTAATCCTCTTTATTTAACAAGGCATTATGAACTGTATGTATTCCTATGTAAAATATCCTTCATGTTTTGTTGTGCACAGAATGCATTTATGCACTTTTCGCAACACCTCTCTGGGTGTTTAGCATCATTTCAGGGACTGGATGGATGGAAATGGAAAAGAATGAAAAGAGAGAACTAGTAGGAAGTTTATTAGGGATAATAAAGATTTACGCTAGGTGGACGACCTAAGGCGGGGGGGGGAAGAAGAAAAGCAAAGAGAAAAGTGTTAACTGTTGCTCAACAGAAGTTTTGGTAGCTAGGAAATAAGGAGATAGAAAAGTGGTCCATCAGTCACAACTGAGGTTGTAGCCTAACTCCGTCACAATGCCCTTATATTCCAGTGCTCAAATGGGCAACAGGAACTATGCAATAACCACAGTAATTTGGAGCATTGCTAGAGTAACTGGTAGCCATCCCAGCTTTTTCCTCCCCTGTCAGACATAAATGATGAACTAGGAGTCTTAGAGGCACAGTTACACCTCACATACCCTTTATACTACAAGATGTAATGAATGTTTTAATTCAAAACTGACTAGACACTTGCAGCTCAGTATTTTATAACAGACATGAGAAATTGGCTTCTCTTAGGTAGGTAGAATCCACAGTTAGGCGAAGTCTTGTAATTGGAGCCAATTTTACTCATACTTGAGAAGTATTATTGAAAAAGAGAAGGAACTTGGCACTCTGCGTGTCTTAGCAATTAATACACACATTTTAACTTTATGATAAAAAGGAAAACATGGGTATTTAACTGTCTGCAACTGAATTATCATTACTTGTAGGAGCAGTCTCCTACGATTATAAAGAGAAAATGTTTTGCAGTCTCTTCAAGTATAGATATCCAAGTACATACAGTAGCAGCTGTTGGGGAACATTAATTCCATTGCACCCTCTACACTAAGAGGGCCATATCCTTTTGCCATCTTCAGAAGCTTGCCCCTCATTGCCACACTGTCCACAATCATCATCGTGATGTGGGGAAGATCACCAAGTTTTTTTTTCCCCAGGGCCTGATCCTGTAAGCCTTTAATACAGGAAAGTCTATATCAACCACATGTGGGTGAAACTGATTTTTCAGCCAGTCCCTTAGAAAGAGTACAGCATGGTCCCCCTCAGAGCCCTCTGGCAGTCCAAGGAGCCAGATATTATGGCTCTGAATTCAATGCTCCAAGATCTCAAGGTCCACATTCACATGATGCACCTCCTTTGTTCTCCGTGAATTGCACTTCTGCATGTCTTGGAATGACACTGAATGTCCTCTGTTTCATGCTGTGGAGAGCCTGATGACTTCTCCACTGTCACAATTCTGCAGTTGTTGCATCCAACTTCCCATGCATGGCTGACAAGGATGTCAGCAATCACTGCATTTTTTTTGCAAAAGGTTGCAGTGTTTCCTCTGGGCCATTGCCATCTGTACTAACCTGCTAATTGGCTGACCCAATCTGGTGCTAGGGTCTGATGTTACTCCTTTTTTTCCATCTTTCTTCCCTGCTCTGCGTTACTGGCCATGATTTGGCTTCATTTTTTTATGCAGGACACTTTCCTCTATCAAAGTAAGTAATTGGTTCTCAGTTGCAAAATGTAAAAATGATTTGTTTTGCAAAGTTAAAGTAAGAAGCCTGGGGAGCTGACGTGCCAGGTGACTTCACTGCTTGGGTTCCACAGTGACTCGCACATTAGTTTTTGTGTATTGATTCACATTTCTTATGTTATTGCTGGGCTCCACCATGCTGACTGGTACCTTGAGGCTACAGAAGGGGCATCACATATGCCCCAGGACAGGAACACAGTATACGATCCCAACTGGACCAAAGCCTTACCACCTGACATTTCCAGTGCTGCAACTATTGGTGTTTTCCAATACAAACTATGACAGCACCTTATCTCAACCAGCAGCTGTGGCTGCCTCCACTAACACTCCTCCTGTGCCTCAAGGGCACCCTAGCACTCTTATCTCATGTCTAACCTACTCATCTGACGTGACCTATCCTTAGCACTTCAGGTCACCACCCTACCTCACAACCTTTGCGACTTATACCCCACCCATTCTGGACACTTCCCCCATTCCCTATCCACCCTCTAGCACGCCTACCACTATCCTCCTACTATCATCTCCGCTCATGCAACCCAGTAGGGTGCCCTGACTTTGACTCCGGTAAATTTACTTGCTGCCTATGATCCTAAATTTGGTGTGTTCATTATAGGAACTCTGTTGAAAAACGTGCTACTATATTGCTGTATCTTACTGTTACCCTGTCTAAAACATGCACTACTGTTTTGTTGTACCTTTGTCCTTGTAACTGATGTGGAACCCAATAAATGAGCAACTGCTCATGGGTATAATCTAAGAACTCAATTAAAAAAATAAACCAAAAAAACGATCCCAGTGCTGATGGCTGGCCACCACCAGAAGGGAATGGCGCTGAGCCTGGAAAGGCTTCAGAGCCAGGGCAGAACAGCCTGAGATATATAAGTCATGGAGAGCAGTGTGAGAGTCAGGAGCTACAGGAGCAGTTGCTGTCGCTGCCAATTCACAAGTCCTAGATGTGTCAGGATGCCTAGTGTAGCATGAATGCCATAGATGTTATGTGATGGTCAGAGTATTATGATGCTGGCTGTGAGATGCCAAGGGGTGCTGGAGTAAACAACTGTGCAGGAACTGACCGGTGTGTGCCGCATTCACGAAGGACAAACATCCCTGATGACTATCAATGGGGCCCATAGCAGAATGTTATTTATTATATGGGAAAAGATCCCCTCTTAGTCAATCAGAATGCAGGGTTATTGTCTGGTTACTCTGTGATAACTGGACATTAGACTGAATAATGAGATAGTGGCTCTGCTTTCTGATTGGCTAAGAAAAATAATAGGAGAGTGGCTCTGCATTCTGACTGGCAGCTGCGTGCGTAATTAGCCAATCTGAGAGCAAGCCCAGTTTTCTTTCCACTTTAACACACAGCCAATCAGAGACATCTGCAAATGCTTCAATGCTTCTGTGGGAAATAGGCCATGCTTTCTTGTTTCTCATTAATGTTCTATAGTGCAAGGATTTAGCAGTTCACAATTTTTTTTTTAGTTTTCCAATATAATAGTGATAGCAGTAGTGGTCTGGGTTTTTTTTGATCTTCTGCCTCAGTATTTATTACCCCTGGTCTGATTATTACCTTGTAAAACTAGACCACTATGGTATTATCGCTATAATAAATATGCACCATTTGATGGATTGTAGTACTTGTACATGTCATTATGGGGCAGTGTCCAGGGTGTTTTTAGAGCTAGGAATTCTGTGTATGCACCATGACTGGCACACAAGATGTGCTGGTTAGGATGGGCTGCCACAGTCGGCTGTGTGCTGTGGTATTGGCTAGCATGCCAAATTTGACTTCTGCTATACACTGACATTCGGTGCTGTGGACACCACTATGGCAGCCCTTATGGATGTGTGTGCACTAACTCTGCTTTCCGCACATGCATATACTTTTCTGGGGCTGTGGATTAGTGTCCACACCTGGCCCACATGCATACCGCCTGGCATTCTCATTACCTGGGTTCCGTGTCTTTGCTGGGCAGTAGTGTCAGTATCTCACTTGCACACACTGTGTGCATCTTGCTGTGAATGTGCATTCACATCATGCATGCACAGTTTAAACAATAATGATCAAACTGGCAGTTGTTTCCTAGGGATTAATGACCAGGTGAGGGGTTGGGTTGCCCGAGGTGCAGCCAAGGGCCACCACCAGCCATCTGGTCGTTAATCCCCAGGAAATGACTATCAGTGAGGTTGTTATTACTCTCATGAGGCTAATTCTCTCTTGGAATAACTATATTTTTGGATTTTACTTATTTTTTTGGTTTTTCTCTCAACAGCCAGTGGAATGGGCCGCAACCTTTCTGACATCTCATATACGGTGTGCGTTATTAGGTCACATCATGATGACATGCGTGCACATCCACCAAGCTGGTGTGAAGTAGTGTGGCCAAGTAGTGTAGGACAAGTGGAACACCCTGCCAGAGGAAGTGGTGGGGGCTGAAACAATCACGGGATTTAAGAATGCATGGGATAAACATAAAGGAATTCTGGAGGTCAGGGGTAAGGGGCAACAGACTTCTAGGAAAACATAAACTGAACTTACAAGCTCAAATGGGCAGACTGGGTGGGCCATAGGCCCTTATCTGCCGACACTGTCTATGTATCTATGTATGTTATCAGGATATCAGCAGCTAGATTCCGGCAATCATACTAATGGATTTTAAGCTCTAAGATGAATGTGTGCATATGTTTATTTTATTTTATTTTTTTACTGTTGGGAACAAATCAGGTGCAGTTGAAAGAGTGTGTTTTGTGTACTTTGAGTTCACTGCCTGGTGAAACCATACCATTGATTACAGTCCAGGAAGCATACCAGTGCATTTGAATTGTAGTAAACCTCTGCATTTAGTTTTTTACTTTTTACTGCTGGGGACAAATCGGCTTCATTTTAACAAATGCATTTTGTCTGCTTCAGCCTTTTTTTTGGTGGGAACAAATACTTCACAACAGAACATGCTTCCATGGCTGCCATTAAGATGTTAGTCTGTGTAGTACATGTTATCCTTCTTTTTCCCTTTTTTATGGCAGATGAGGGTTGGTATCACTACTTGTGCTCTGTTTAGCTGTCACTATACCCTACCGGTGAATGTAATGACCTGTCAGTGAACTTGCTACATTTAGTCAGCAGACCTGGGCTTGATTCCTACAGCTTCCAATTTCATACTGTATAAAATTGACATACGAACATGCGAAATTTGCAGCAGATAAAGGCCTAGAGGTCTATCAAGTCTGCTCGAATGTGCAGCTAGCACCCCTTATTCTGCAGCTGCACCTCCCTTCCACCCTTCCCCTTCATTAACCCTCCCCCTTGTCCTGTCCCATCCTCGTTTGAAGCAGTCCACTGTTCTACTGCATATCACTTCAGCAGGTAACGCATTCCACCCAGCCACCACCCTCTCTGTAAAAAAGTGTCTCCTCATCTCCCTCCTGAACCTTCCTCACTCCAGTCTCATATCATGGCCCCTGGTGGCCCTCCCTTCCCTTACTTTGAACAGCCCCTCTGTACCATCTTGTTTATTCCTTTCATGTATTTAAAGGTTTCAATCATGTCACCCCTGTCTCTCCTCTCCTCCAGTGAGTACATGTTCAACTCCTTCAACCTCCTCTCGTATGATAAGTCCCCCAGCCCCTTGATCATCTTTGTCGCTCTGCGCTGCACCCCCTCCAGCAACTTAATGTCCCTCTTCAGATATGGATGCCAGTACTGCACGCAGTACTCCAGGTGTGGTCTAATGACCTATACAGTGGCAGAATAACCTCCTCCCTCCTCGAAGATATACCCCTTGCAATACAACCCACCATTTTGTTGGCCTTTGCAGCTGCCTTCTTACATTGTGCCGAGTTGTTCATTGACCCTGTAATGAGCACACCCAGATCCTTCTCCTCCTCTGTCTGGGCTAGCTGCACTCCCCCTAGCTGGTAACTCCTCCTTGGGTTATTCATCCCAAAATGCAGCACCTTGCACTTTTTGGCATTAAAGCCCAGTTGTCAGGTGTCTGACCAGGTTTCAAGCTTTGCCAGATCATCCTGCAACCCCTGCCATCCCCCTAGGTCATCCACCACCACGACTACCTTGGTATCATCAGAAAACAGACTGATCTTGCTCTTGATGTCCCATGACATGTCTGCAATGAATATCCCAAACAACACTGGTCCCAACACTGAGCCCTGTGGAACACCGCTAGTCACTGCCCTTGGGTGTAGAGGCTCCCCACCACCACCACCCTCTGTTGCCTTCCCTGCAGCCAGTTTCCTACCCATCTCACCAGCTTTACTGCCCCTGTGCTACAACTTCCTTCCAGCCTTCCATGTGGCACTGAGTGAATGCCTTACTGAAGTCCAGATACAGGACATCCACTGCATGGCCCCTGTCCAGCTGCCTAGTTACCCAGTCATAGAACTCGACCAGGTTGGTTTGGCAGGATCTGCCACGAATGAAGCCATGCTGTCGGCTGTCCTATAGTCCTTTGGCCTCTAGGAGGGCCACCAGCCTCCTTCAGTATAGTCTCCATTAGCTTACCAGCAGTGATGGATGTGAGGCTCACTGGTCTGGTTTCCGGTTCATCCTTGGGGCCACTCTTGTGGAGGGCACCACAAGCCATCCTCCAGTCCTGAGGTACACACCCCGAATGTAGTGAGGCATTAAATAGGTCTGCCAAAGGTCCTGCAAGGACCTCTGCCAGCTCCTTCAGTACCCTGAGGTGGATGACATCTGGGCCTGGTGCCTTGTCCACCCTCAGTGCCTTCAAACCCTCTCAAACTCTGCTCTCCATGATTTCCCCATCTGTCACCACTTCCCCCCTGCTTCTGCCATTTCTCCCACCTTGGGTGTCACCCCCCTCTTCTCTTTAGTAAATACTGAGCAGAAGTACTCATTTAGTGCTTCGGCCTTATCGCACCCTGCTTCCACCCAACCCCCCTCCTTCCTAATCCTTACTATGTGGTCCTTACAGCTCCTTTTCTCCCTGATGTACTTAAAGAAGTCCTTCTCCCCCTTCTTAATGCCTACTTAACCATTCTAGTGCTCCTGGGTCATCCCTGAAAATAGACAATTGTGCCTACTGACTCTTACCTGGTTACTAAACAATTAACAAAGATACAACATTGGGTGCTATAATAATATAGAAGCAACTAAAAATGTTGAATTACAAATACAGCATTTAGAGAATATGAGCAAAGCAGCATAAACTAGACTTTAATGAAACCAAATGCAAAGTGATGTATTTTGGTCACAATAATATTAAAGCTGAATATATAAAAAAAATAGTGTAACTGCAACACAGATAATGAAAGGGATCTTGAAGTAATAATTACCAGCACCTTACATTTTAAAAACCAAGCTAGACAAGTGGTAAAGAGAGGCAATAAGAGAGTGGGAAATATCCAGAGAAACAACTAGAAGGAGTAAATGGTTCAGCCAAAGAGTGGCTGATGCCTGGAACGTTCTGCCTGAATGTGTCGTAACATGTACAAGTATGAAGTCCTTCAAAAAGGCCTTAGACAAACATATGGGACAGGACAAAAATCTATTTTTCCACTGATATGTGGCGAGCCATAATAATGGCCAAATACTGCATGACTCGTACCTTAATCTATGAACCTATGAACAAAAATAACATCAATTTCATTAAAAACAGATTATGCATAGACAACTACTATTTTATTACATTTTGGAAATATTTGTGAAACACAATGAAACATTTCCAGCAGAATAACACCGGCAATTAGGGTTGGGCAAAAGTGCAGATTTCCACATTCGGAGAAATTCCACGAAATTTCAAAATTTTCGCGGAATCTTCTGCTGTTCTGCCCATGTCGGAATTTCAAACTTTTGCCTATTTACTGCAGAATTCTGCCTAGTACTGCATACAAGTTACTTGTAAACTGAGGACTTTTTGTTGATAACTGCGGAAATAATGTTTCTTGTTAATAATTTTGCTGTATTATGTATTTTTCCACGATTCAAATGTGATTATGCGTTCTTTTCCTGCCATTAATGTGTGCCCATATTTCATTTTCTGAAGGCAGTATCTTAATTGCAATTGTCACATACTGAATATAATCACCTTATCTGTTGAGCACCTTAACTGTGTTATCTTAAAGTAATCGTTTGTGTGTTTTTTTATTTGTAACGTTTTTTCACCGAAATGCTGTATATTGCACTTCTTAGAATTCCACAATATTGTAAAATATCCACAATTAGCACTGAAATGTCACAGAAATGTCCATTTTTCCTGCATGTACCTCTGATCACATGATTTTCAGTTCTGTAGTCACATGGTGTGCAGCCTGGTTAGTTAAAATTCTGCAGTTCAGTGCAAATTCCATTTTTAAGCACTGAAATCCTGCAGAAAGGTCAAATTACACTGCAACTAGTTCTGATCACATGTTTTTAAGCTCTGCAGCCACATGAGGTGCAGGGGAAGGGGGAGGAGGTAGCACACATTTCTTACTGTGTAGCTACTCACTCTGCAGTTGATATCTGAATAGGGCAGAGCTGTATTTGTTCTGCAGCACAGAACAGGCTTTTGGAGTGATTAAATCCCCCAGTTTTCTTCAGTAGAAGAAACATAAGATGCTGTTATCTGTACTTTGACTGCTGTGTCACAGATATTTCATAATTTTTTTGATCTTTTTGATAACACAATATCTTGTATTACTTTGTCTTCTGTAGTCTGTGTATTAGTGTCTCTTTTATAACTTTAATACTTTCTGGTATTTAAGGGTCCAGCAAAGTACAGACAGTAGAACATGTCTGGCAAAGGCAGTGGGAAGTGTGCAGGATGTGGAAAAAGTGTGATAGGTACTGCATCAGTCAGAAGGGTGTCACAAGGGCATGGATAGGGTTCTGTGGAAGGTGCTACTAGTAGCTGCACTGCAAGATCTACTGCTACTGCAGTGCCATCCATACCACATGCTGTGCCAGTGTTGGCATTGCAGGGAATCAAACACTCAAGCTTCTTTGGCACTCAGCGCAGTACTGCTACTCACAGTGCAGGAGTAGTGCATCGTTCTAAACAGCAGTTTAAAAAGACTGTATTTGACGTGGCCACACTATTATGTGGGTCCCATGGGTTTCAGGATGAGCCTGAAAATAGTCAATTATCTCAGTCCCAGGAGACCCATGATTTAACTCAGGAGCTGGTAGTGAATAAGAGCAAGGAGGGTTTTAGTGCAGTGGCAGGCAGTATGACAGATGATGACAGTAAGGGTGTTGCAGGAGCAGTTACTGTGGGTGGAGGAGATAATGAGCAGCAGCAGATACAGCTTTCAAATGTGTCTGAGAAGCACAAACATTCTTGTAGTGAACACACTGTTAGTGGCAGTGTTCATGTTGCACAGAATGTCACTGAGGAAGCAGATCTTGTATATAGTCAGCCTTTACTTTCTCCAATGGAAAAGACAGAAAGCATGGAGGGTAGTAGTGATTATGGTTGTGAGGGTGATGATCCAGTAGTAGACCCTAGTTGGCAGCCACCCCATCCACAAGCAGCAACCAAAAGTGTTACTGGCAAAGGGAAAGTAATCCCTCTTTCATCAATCCCGAAGCAGCAACCTGTCATGGGCAAGGGTCAGCAAGCAACAAAAATGGGATCTGTGAGAAAGCAGCAGCATGCAAAGAAAACAGTTTTGCCCACCCCTATGTCTGTGTCACCATCCCCATCTGCTCCGCCAGCCACAAAAATCCGGCGTGTGGGGGGACATTCATTGGTATGGGATTTCTTTGTAATTGATGATTCTGATGACAGTGTTGCAGTGTGCAACATCTGTCATTCCAAGATTAGCCGTGGCAAACCAGGTTCTCACTATAGGATGACTGGCATGCATAGTCATATGCAAAGTAACCACCTCATTAAGTGGACCCAACATATGAGGTTCCCATCCATGCTCACTTTTGCTACTTCTACTACTGAAAGCAAGGGTCCCCAGCCAGTAGATGATGTAACATTTGATCCCTTATTGTGTTCCACCTCTACACATGCAGATACAAGTGAAGGTAGTAGTCAAGGTGATCCATCTGTACCCATATGGAGGTTTCTGCAGCATGTTCCTGCTACCGCCGAAGTCAGCCAAAGCCGCACTACCATACTTGGCAAAGCCAAACCACAACCTACAGTTCTGTATACTCAGATGCTTAAGCAGCTAGATATCAAATCAGCATTAAGCAAGCACACAAAATATCATCGTAAACACCCATTGACAAAATAGCTCAGTACGGCTGTGGCCAAGATGCTGGCAAAACATCTTTTGCCATTTTCATTTGTAGAGAATGAGGGACTTAGAGAACTGATGGAGAAGGCTGTACCTAAATATAAAGTTCCTAGTCGAACGTATTTTAACACTAAGGCTATTCCAGCTATGTACAATAACCTTGCATGCATGGTGTCACATGCTCTGTCACACTCAACAGTAGCCAGCATTCACCTCACCACGGACATCTGGACCAGTGGCGCATCATCGGGTGTTAGTTTTATTTATTTATTCTAGGATTACAAGTACCTTTGAGCCAAGGCTCTTTTACAAAGGTTCCATGTCAGAAATAACAAACAACGAGGAAGCAACAGTGAAATAACAGTAAACAATTCATGTACAACAGTGCTATTGAAAGGGGTCAATTATAGAGTAAGGGGTAGAGGATGAGGAGAAGTATAGGTAATTAACAGAGGCAGCTATAGTAAGATGGTGAACACAGCTAGGATGCATATACCCACAAGGAATGGGTAGGGTCAGGCCCCCGAGGGTGGCACCGAAACAGGGATGAGAGGAGAGAGGGAGGATGAAGATGCAGCTGGAGGCATTTGTCAAAAAATAAATGGGAAGGAGTGACAGAAGAGAAAAAGGGGGCAGGGTGGGGGGATAAGTGCTGTAATGGGGCAAGGAGAGACTAATGTGGTGGTATGAAGACCTTAGATTTGAAGTGGCGCCTCAGGAGCTGGGGGATGGGGACTGGGGGCCTGGGGTTAAGCAGTATATAAGTTAGGATTTAAGCTGTGTAGGTCATCATCTAGGAGAGGCAGTCACAGGAGCTAGAGGCAATGAGATGGGCCCAGAGTCTGGTTTTGAACAGACCTAGTGTTGAGGCAGAGGAGATGGTGTGGCTGAGACCATTTATCCATAGAGGAGCCCTATAGGCAAAGGAACATTGGCCATGCATAGTTTGATGGTGAGGAACTTGTAGAATCTGGGTTGTTGAGCTCCTGGTGTTCTGTCGGTTGGTGTTTTCATGTAACAAGGCAGTAACACTGGGGGGTGTGAGGCCAAGATTGATTTTTCCCTCCATAGCACATGTGAGATACTTTATATGGTTGGAGAGCTGGAGCCATCTGGATTGTTCATAAAGGGCACAGGTGTGGGTGAGGTGGTGGGCACCAGGTGTGAGTTGGCATGCTTTGTTAAGAGCAGTTGTTATATGTCAGAGAGCGGACGTCGTGGAGGAGCCATAGATAATGAGGCCATAATCAATAATTGACACCACAGAGCTCTGGACGGCAATCTTTAGGGCCTCTGGGGTGAGGTGCTGCCTGTGCTTGTAGAGTAATCCAAGACATGTGCTGGCAGCTTTAGCCACGCTGTCAATGTGAGCCATATAGGAGAGATTGGGGTCAAGCAGAATCCCTAGGTATTTGAAAGAGTAAACTTGTTCGAGGACAGTCCTCTGCTTGGTGGAGATGGCAAGGGGGTGTTGCTTGTAACGGTTATGTGAACTGCAGAATAGCAAGGACTTGGTTTTCTTGTGATTGAGGACTAGTTTGTAATTGGAGAACCATGTTTCAATGGCACTGAATCTGAGTTGGAGACTGTGTTGTAATGATGAAAGGTCCTTGTGCATAGAAAAGACAACAGCATCATCCACATACAGGATGATTTGTTCCGAGCAGGATTGTGGTAGGGATTTTAAAAAGAGACTGAAAAGGAGAGGGCCCAATATGGACCCCTGAGGTACTCCGGAGCGGACAGACAAGGTGTCCAAGATAGCATTGGCAATTTTTACTCTTTGAGACCGGTTGTCAAGGTAGCATCTGAACCGGAGGGCTGAGTCCGGTGCGAGGCCGGCAAGGAGTAGTCAGTCATACAGCAGCCAATGATGGACCATGTCAAAAGCCTTCAAGAGGTCAATGAAGACAGCCCTTGTAAGAAGTCCTTTATCAAGGGAACAATGCACTGCAGCAGTAAATTCAAGCAGGGCAGTGGTGGTACTATGCCCTTTTCTAAAACCGTGCTGTTGTGTGCACAGAATGTTATATTTGTCCAAATAATCAGTGAGCTGGTCAGCAACAATGCGCTCTAGAGCCTTGGATAGTGGTGGCAATATGGAGATTGGGCGGTAGTTAGAGTGGCGGGTCTTATCCCCAGTTTTGTGGACCGGGGTCACAGTGGCAGTTTTCCATATTTCAGGGAATGTACTGGTGTGGAGAGAGAGAGGTTAAGAATTTTAGTTAGGGGACTGAGGACCTCGTCAAGTGTAAGTGATAGCAGTTTAAGGTCCAGGGTGTCACTGCGGATTCTGGAAGTGGAGATGGCTGAGGCGATGTGGCAGCGAGCTTCATTCATCTTAATCTCCCTGAAGTAGAAATGAGGGTGGTTTGACAGAGTGCAGGGTGAGTTAGAGAGGGTGTGAATGGCTGTGAAGAAATAAGGTGGTAGAACAGTACTGAGGGCAGTAAAAGCCATGTTAAAGATATTTGCAATGACCATGGGATCAAGGGTAGTGGACTCTTCAACAATTAACATGGCCGGAGGGGACTGTGGTTGTTTCCCAGTAATGTCCTTGATATAGTCCCAGAAAGCACGACCATTTCCCTAGATGTTGGTGAGGACATCCTTATAATATGAGCTTTTTGTGAGATGAATGGATTTTGTGCAGGCATTACAGGCATGTTTGTATTTTTGGATGTCAGATTGTTTGCCTGTGACTTTAGCCACTGTCCACAGGTGGTCCCTAGATTTCAGCTGTGAAAGGAGCTCCGCAGTTAACCAAGGGTTGCAGAGGGCTTTTGTTTTCCATTTTTTTTGAAGGAGCATTACTGCACACTGGGCTTTTTTCCCTCATGAATATGCTCTTCACCCCTGTCCCTCATCTACTTGTCCCCTGAGTACTGGTGGCAGTACTACTGGTTGTCGACAGCATGCCACATTAAGTATGGAGAGTATGCATGAGTCCCATACTTCAGACAGAATTCTCACCCACATCAATGAGGCCATTACACACTGGCTAAAGCCCCATGGATTCAATGAAGCATATATTGCCAGTGACAATGCCCTTAATGCCATCAGAGCCATCACTGATGGCTGCTTTTATCATGTCTGCTGTTTTGCGCATGTGCTGAATCTAATTGTGAGGTCCTTACTGGAGCATGAAGCAGTCAGTGTCATGTTGACTGTCAGACATAAAATCTGCAGCCATTTCAGTCATTCTGCACTGGCTAGAGCAGATCTTCGTGCTCTACAGAAGGCAAATAATGTACTATAGCACCTCTTGAAGCTCGATGTAGCAACTCGCTGGAATTCCAATCTCTATATGCTTGAGCGGCTGTAAGAATGGTACAAGCCACTCCATTAGTATATCATACACATGCAGGATCGGGAAGCACAGTCAGCCATGCTGCTGACTCCATCCCAGTAGTTTTTGATCGATAGAGTTATCCAGGTACTACGACCACTGGAACAGGCAACACAGGTGGTGAGCGCAGAAAACGCATGCTTGAGCCAGGTGATACCATTACTGCACATAGTATGCCATGCACTGTGCAATGTAAGGGGCCAATTTTCAGTGACTGCAGACTCAGCTGGAGTTAAGATTGCTGATCTCATCATGCATCTTTGTGATGATGATGATCCCCATGTCATTCATATTAACAACTCCAAGGCATTCATCCTGGCAACCTTGCTGGATCCCAGGTAGAAGCAGGGCATGACTTCACTTCTTCCTGGTGGGAAGGATGATCTGGATCATTATGTAGTCATCCTGAGTGGCAAGGTCAAAAACTGGATGAGTAAGTCTGAGGTAAGGGTGGAAAAAACAATAGCAGGAGACAAACATCAAGCATCAACCACCCCTGGCCCAGTATCCTTCTCTTTCACCAGTACAGTGTCTACTCCATCACCCTCATCATCATGAGTTAGTAGTGGTGGCACAAACCCTCTCTGGTCCATGCTGAAGGACATTGGTGTCTCCACACTACAGCCACCTAAGGGAAGCACAGAACTTCAGCTGTCTGCACACTATATGGTGCACTCTTATCTTGCTGACCCGCAGGTGCTATGTATTGAGGCTGAACCCCTTGAGTATTGGCAAAGCAAGCTCAAAATCTGGCATGCCTTTGCTGCTATTGCCACTAAGTACCTCAGCTGCCCCTGTGCCAGTGTAAGCTCAGAAAGAGTTTTTAGTGCTGCTGGTTCAATTGTTTCTGACCGCCAAATCTGCCTGTCAGAACATAATGTGAAGTACCTAACATTTGATAAAATGAACTCCCATTTCTTCCCAAAGCAGTACATGTTGTCAACAACCCCAAGATTCCATGATCCTGACGAAGAAGGTGGTGAGCAGCAGGAGTCATCAGAGGATGAAGATAGTTTTGCAGTGCCCTCCGGTGAAGACACAGCTGAGGGGTTTGAGTTCTCCTGAGTAGGACAGAGACATAGATCATGTGTCTGCAACCTGCAGGGATGTGCTGACTGCACCTGTATTATGAGTGGATGCCTATGCTGCTGAAATTTATTCATTCCAGTTTACGCCTGTTGTGACTGGCTATTGTACAAGTTGGCTGATGTTCCTGGCCCTCCCGCTCCACCCCAAGAAAAACATAAATAACAAAAAAATGGTGAGGACACATGTTTGCTTGTCCCTACTGTTAATGATGATTTCTGTGTTCTGTGGTACACCACTTGCTGGGGTCAACACTCGGAAGTCAGCTTCAAGTTACTCTTTTCCAAGTTGGCCATTGTTCATGGCCCTCCCCCCTATCCTTTAAAAAATAAATAAATACCAAAATAATTCCTAGGACATATGTTTCTTTGTCCCTACTGATAATGATGATTGCTGTGTTCTGTGGTGCACCACCTGCTGTGTTCAACAGTCAGTGTTCAGTTAGTCTCCAAGTTGGTTGATGTTCATAGGCCTCCCCAGTACCAAAAATATACACCCAACAATTGACTGGACGCATGTTGGGTTGTCTGTTGTCATTGTTCATGATATGGATCTTGTTGTGGTGTACACCACATGCTGAGGAAAACACTCCGCTACCTGTTAATGTTCCCAAGTTGGCCGATGTTGATGGCTCACCCTTCCCCCTCCCCCCAAAAAATAAATAGAAATAACAAAAATATTCACCAGACACATATTTCCTTGTTCCTTATTGGTTATTTGCAACTACTCATAATGTTTAGTAAACTGGTGCACCTCAAGCACCTTTCAAAGTTTTCCAACAACGTTCATGTCACTGCTCCCTCCGAAAACAAAACAAATATAATTATCTGCAAACAATGTTTTTAACAGTGTTTGAAGTGCTTAGCTGCATACAGTGATGTTACTGGAACTGCATAACTATTATTCATGTTGAAAACACTGTCTGCAGTACATTTCAAACTATTTACAGTTTTCTGCCACTGGCTTCTCCCAGTACTATGGCTGGAATAATAGAAAAACATGAATACCGCAAACTTTATGTGAGTGACAGTCGGGAAAACAAACTGATTAAGCACTGGTCCTTGACAATAAATAGTACTGCAGCTGATGCTGATACATTAACCAAATCTGCAACCACTGCGAGTCCTGCCATACCAAATAACAACATCCACAGGAATTACTGTGCGCTACTTAAATTCTGCTGATGACCCATTTCCTACAGACACCATACCCTTGGATCATGTTTCTCGTACCAAATAACAACATCCAAAGGAAGTAATATGCCACAGCAATAGCTGGTTGATGAACAATTTCCGGAACCCATCACCACCACCATGACGTGTACTATGATGCTGCACACAGAACTACAGAAAGAGTAAATAATAGGCCTGAAAAATACTTCATCCTGTACCGACACATTCCTTAATAATCATCAACTCTACCCACCAGCCTTTATCTTGTTATTGTGATAAGAAAGGGAAAGAGGAACTGCTGTACCATGGCCCAGTATTCCAGTAAAGCTGCTGAATCCAGATGCTACTGCTGATTCTGAATCCACAACAATACCACAGGATTGTATTATCGCTTTGACAGTTCATTCTTCTCACATCATGTTATGTAGTAGTTAAGTAATTTTGTTAATTACGGTAAATACTGTATTCTAAATGTTAGTCAAGTCATCTAAGACGTTATCCTATAGAAAATGCATTTTTGGTGTACTGTGGGGTGCAGACACTGACACCAGGGCCAGGGAGGGGAGAGCATCAGTACTACGGCACTCTGTTTCTGTATGCACAGTATGTCATAAAAGTCTTTTTGTAGAGAGCTGTGTGTAGCACTTACATAATATTTAAGCTGCTGTTAACCACTGCTATATTCAGTAATATCACTTCTTCCATAAAGTGATTTTTCCTTATTTATATTGTAGGTCATGATATGATCATTGATGCTGTTTCTGCCATACTGCTCCCATTTCATGTCCTGATTAGACCAACATTCAGTTTCAGACATTATGCGGCCCTTGAATGTGTTCTGTGGAAATGTCCATTGTTACGGTGTGGGATATAAAAGATGAACAGACGCTCCAGAATAAGGTGCAACCCACCTGGTTAAGTGGGAATTTTATTATAAAACAAAAATAAAATAAACAAAAAAAAACAATATAAATCACAGTCTTAGCTTTGGCACCTTCTTCAGCATTCACTTCCACTTGCACCAGTTTGTAGAACAAAATACGAACAAAATCATGAACAGAATATCCTCAAACCAGTAGAACCTTCCTCCACCACTGATCAGCAAGCACTGACCTTATCTAAAAAAAAGGCAGCTTACTAAAGGACAATTATATCCTCCCCCTGAATCATGTGACTTAGATTCATTATGTAACAAGCAATGAATTTCTTTAAAACGTATCTTCACATTTTAGAGTACACATGAAATGCTCTCCTTTTTGTAACCAATTTTGAAATACAAAGCCTAGGTATATTCAATCACCATGCATGACTTTGCAACAGTATAAATCTAGCCCACTAGGGGCCGCCATTCCCCTATAGCTCCCTGCCAGAATGACACAGCTAATCCTCAGAGCAGCTTCCATTTTGTATCTCTCCTGCCAAGCTTAAGGTACAATTTATTTATTCCTTTATTTTGGAATATACTCTACTACTGTGGTATAACTGAAGGGGACATTTCAAAAGTGTAGAGTGTAAAAGTAGGAGCCACACTACTAATATATTGCTCCAGGGGAAAGAAAAAACAAAGAAAAACTCTCACAGGGAACTGGGGCTTACACTTGTTTTAACAGTGCTTCCTGGGCTTCCTGCAAGGACAACACCCAGATATTAAGCCTACTCACATTCTGCTGCAACCAGGTCCATTTTATTGGGAAGCACAGACTCTCACAGGGAACTGGGGCTTATACCCGTTTTAACAGTGTTTCCTGGGCTTCCTGCAAGGACAACACCTCTGTATTAAGCCTGCTCAGATTCTGCTGCAACCAGGTCCATTTTATTGGGAAGCACAGACTCTCACAGGGAACTGGGGCTTATACCCGTTTTAACAGTGTTTCCTGAGCTTCCTGCAAGGACACCTCTGTATTAAGCCTGCTCACATTCTGCTGCAACCAGGTCCATTTTATTGGGAAGCAAAGACTCTCACAGGGAACTGGGACTTATACCTGTTTTAATAGTGTTTCCTGGGCTTCCTGCAAGGACAACACCTCTATATTAAGCCTGCTCACATTCTGCTGCAACCAGGTCCATTTTATTGGGAAGCACAGACTCTTGCAGCATGAAAACGGGAGGAAACCAAGTTTATTTAAACTACACAGCTGGCTTCAGCGCAGACTTGGCAGGCTAAGCCATTGGCAGCGTTGTTTCTAAACCCAAACAGATTTTATTACCCCTTTTGGCAACTTAAGAATCTTATAAACTGCAAGGCTCCCACAGTCTTTACCACAAAAGTACAGGGGATATGTCTTTCTTTATTTAGGGCATTATACCACTACATCAAATATTTTAGGGGAGCCATAACCATTTTCTACTCAGTATAAGGTGGATTTATGCTGGAAATTTGTGAATAATGTTTCAATGGAAGGAAGAGAATAAAAAAGAGGGGCAAAGAATATAGAATACTTAAAGGGGGGGTTACTTAATAAGGAGGTGGCCTGCCTCCTTATCAGGAAAATTAAAGGGATAGCTCTAGAAGACAAGAAGATAGATGGTTGCAACCAAGAGAAAGTATGAAACATTATTCTGCGGCAGGTATTAGCCCTGTCACATTTACCACCCCTTAAAGAAAAGAGGAGAATACTCCCTCTTTTAGATATAAACATCCTTCCTTGAGGAGGGTGGAACTCCCGCCCTCCCACTCTCAGGAGTTCCATCCCAGGGCCCCTTTTTTACTAGATACTGGCATCCATCATGCCATTATTTCCTTTCCGAACTTGCCCTGGGATAACAATAGCCATTTTATTCTTTTGCTACTATCTCATTTTTCTGAGAAATCATACAGTATCCATATGGTCCATCCCCTTTTTGTACTAAAAGGGATGGAGGAGCTCCGGCCCACCCTCTTCCAAGAAGCTCCATCTCAGGTACCCTGTCACAGTGATTAATCCAACATTAATCAGATCCTAATTTCACCATATATTATCTACTACATTCTCCCTGAGATCCATATGATACTATATTTTACATTTCTTGTAGACATTCATTCCTTTTCTAAGGGTCTGTTTTCTCCAGATGTATTTTCAACATCTGACCCATATCGAGATAGATAATCAGCGTTTTTGTGTTCACTCCCTTTCCTGTTGATAACTTTGAAATGGTATGGTTGTAAGGCCAAATACCATCTCATAATTCTGGGATTTTTCTCTCGCATTTGATGTAACCAGCACAAGGGATTATGGTCCGTAACAACCGTAAATTCTGAACCCCAGAGATAGTATTTCAAAGCTTCTATAGCCCACTTAAGGGCCAAACATTCTTTCTCTACAGTTGCATATTTCCGCTCTCTCACATGTAACTTCCTTCTCATATATACTATTGGGTGTTCTTCTCCCTCTATAACCTGCATAAGGACAGCTCCCAAACCTACTCCTGATGCATCGGTCTGTACATAAAAAGGTTTTTCAAAATCTGAACTTCTCAGGACTGGATAGGCGCATAAGGTAGCTTTAATCATTCTGAATGCTTCATCGCATTCCTTGGTCCATTCTACCTTATGTGAATATTTTTTCTTAGTTAACTCCATTAGGGGTCCTGCTATGGCTGAAAATCTGGGTATAAAGCGTCAGTAATAACCGGCCAACCCCAAAAAGGCACAAACTTGTTTTTTCATGCGGGGAATATCACAGTGGGATACTGCTTCCACTTTATTCACTTCAGGTCTAATAACCCCATTCCCAATCATGTACCCCAGGTACCTTCTTCCAGTCTGTCCCAGGCTACATTTGGTAGGATTTATAGTGACCCCTGCCCTTTTTAATGCCCTTATGATCTCTTCTAGGTGACTCAGGTGTGATTCCTAATCTGGACTAAACACCACCACATCATCCAGGTAGGCTGCAGAGAAGGATGTGTAGGGCTGTAGTACATGATCCATGAAGCGCTGGAACGCAGCCGGCGCTCCGTGCAGTCCAAAAGACATTGTTAGGAACTCGTATAGGCCTACCGGGGTACTAAAAGCAGTAATTTCCCTTGATTGAGGGGCAAGGGGAATCTGCCAGTACCCTTTTGTGAGATCAAGGGTGGATATGTACCTGGCACTTCCTAGGCAATCAATAATATCATCTATGCGAGGCATAGGATATCTATCAAGGAGGGAAGCAGCATTCACCTTTTGGAAATCCAAACAAATGCGAATACCCCCTCCATTTTATTCACTATCACCATAGGTGAAGACCAGGCACTATAGGAGGGCTGAATTATACCTAGTTGTTCCATAGCTCTTACCTCCTTTATTACCTCTGTTCTAACCTGTACTGGTAACTGGTATGGTTTCTGATGTATAGGATTATTTTGTGTTAATCTGATCTCATGCTGTATGCCCACCGCACAACCAGGTACACTGGTAAATATGTCAGTATATTTACTAAGCAATTGTTGCAACTGGGTATGCTGAGATGTAGATAGAGAGGGATTTATCTGCATTTCCTGTAGTCGGCCCCCATTTTCCAACCTTTCGTAGGCTATATCCAGTTCGGACTGTTGGGGTTCCATTTGTATATAGCCACCTACTTCTTCCTCTTTGGGCCTTGCATGCCATAGCTTAAGCAAGTTTGCATGGTATATCTGGTTTTTATTCTTTCTATGGGGCATCTGTATTTCATAAGTTACAGGGCCAACTTGCCTAACCACACTGTAAGGCCCCTGCCATTTCATCAGTAGTTTATTTTCGCTGGCAGGTAAAAGTAATAATACTTGGTCCCCTGGTACGAATTGTTTATGTCCTACCTCTACATCATAATGCTTCTTTTGTTGAGCCTGTTTATTGCTCAATGTCTGATGGGCTAAGGTAACATACCTTTTCAAACATTGTCTCAAAGCTACCATGTATTCTAGGACCCCCTTCTTTCCTACCTTAGTGTTTTCCTCCCAGGACTCTGACTACATCCAAAGGTCCTCTGGGGTTACGCCCATACAGGAGGGTAAAAGGGGAGTAGCCTATAGAGGCCTGTGGTACCTCTCTATATGAAAAAAAAGGGTAGGGCAGAAATAAGTCCCAGTTCCTGCCTTCTTCACTAACAAATTTCTTTAACATGTTCTTCAAGGTCTGGATGAATCTTTCTGTCAGCCCATCAGTTTGGGGATGATAAGGTGAAGTCTGAATACCCTGTATACCCAGTAGTCTATATAGTTCCGCCAATAGTACAGAAGTAAAGTTGGTTCCCTTATCTGTCAATACCACCTTAGGGATGCCAACTCTACAAAAAACTTTAGCCAATTCTTCAGCCACTCTTTGTGTTGTGACCGTTCGCATTGGAATTGCCTCTGGATAGTGGGTGGCATAGTCACAAATGACTAAGATGAACCAGTTACCTTTAGTGCTGGTCTCTAAAGGGCCCACTATATCCATGGTGATTCTTTCAAATGGCTGGTTAACTATGGGTATATTCTGGAGAGGTACCACCTCCTTTCTTCCTATCTTAGCAACTTTCTGGCAGTCAGGGCAAATCTGAACATAGTCAGCTACCATGTCACGTATTCTAGGCCAGAAAAAATGATCAAGTATTCGTTTTAAGGTGGTATCTCTCCCAGGACGCCCTGCTAGGGGTATATCGTGGGCCAATTGTATTATTTCTTTCCTAAACTTCTGTGGCACAATTAATTGCAAGACTTTATCCCCATTTTTAGGGTTGGTACATTCTCTATACAAGATGTTATTCAATAATAAGAACTTATGAGTCCCATCAGTCCCATCATCTTTGTTAACCTGTAAGAAAAACTGGTTTAGGGTTTCATCCTTTCTTTGTTCCTGAGCTATTGTCTCAGGATCTTGACTCATCAGTCCATTACTCTTTTGGTTTCACCAGTCCCTTTTTATTTTTCGTTTTTCTGCCTTCCCTTTAGGTGTTTTCCCTGGGGCCTCGAATAAGTCATCTGAAAAAGGAAACACAGACTCCATTGTTTCATTTGCCTGTTTTTGCCTGGTTTGTGAACGTGTTGTTACTACTACTACAGGTGTTAAATCATGTCTTTCCATTAATCTGGAGAAGTCTGGATGGTCTTGTCCTATTATCAGTGGAACAGGCAAATGAGGTACTACTCCTACTGCCAGGTCTTTAGTGCTTCCATTAATGGTGAGTCTCATTGGGGCAGTGGAGTAATAGTGGGTGTCCCCATGGATACATGTGACCCTGGTTCCTCCTTCCATCTTTGCTGTTTTCTCCACTAGGTCAGCTCTCACTAGCATTTGTCAACTCCCAGACTCCAACAATCCTATGATGTTATGGGGTCCCATTTTAACTGTGGTGATACAAGGAGCCCAATTGACCAAGGCCAAATGTCCAAAATCTTTTTTAGCTGTTGGGCAGTTTCTAATCATATGTCCTTCTTCTTACAGCCATGGCATACTACCTCTGACAGGGGTAATCTTTCTCTTCTCTCCATTCTCATTTCTGGTCTGTTTCTATATAAATCAGAAGAAAAGGTGTTTCTTACCAGAGTAGTGGCAGGTGTATGGATGGCTCCCCTGTGTATCGTCCCCGTGATGGTCTTGCTGCCAGGAAGTCTTCGGCTAGTTCAATGTTTTTTTCAGCTCCTTCAGGTTTATGTTCTCTAACCCAGAGCTGTACATCCTGGGGGAGAATTTTGATAAATTGCTCGATGGTGATGGCTTCCATTATTTGCTGAATGGTCTTACTATCAGGTTGTAGCCATTTGTCGCTAAGATCCTTCAAGCATGCATAAACCTCTCTGGGAGCATCTGCTGGCTGCATCTTTAAGGAACGAAACCGCTGCCGATAGGTCTCAGTGTTTATATCGTATCTCTGTACAATTAACTTTTTTACAAAGTCATAATCATCTGCCACTTGTATAGCTAGTCGGCTATATACGACCTGGGCTCTTCCCGTCAACTGGGGGGCTAGTCGCACAACCCATTGCTCCTTCGGCCATCCACATGTTTGTGCCACCCTTTCAAATGTGGTCAAATAGGCCTCAATGTCATCAGTCTCTTGTAGTCTAGCTAATTTAATGTCCCGGGGGCCTTGAGGATGATCAGCATGCTCTACTCTGATAGCCTGTAGAACCCGCATAGTATCTGCCCATTTGGCATCTTGACGCCTTCGATCCAGTTCTTGTTCCTTATCCAACTGGACTTGCCGAACACATAACCATTTTAAGAGTTCTCCCAAATCCTCCATGGGAGATTGTTCCATGTATGAAGCATCAACCTCCTTCTCAAGATCCTCTGATTCCAGTAGTTGTTCTGTTGGTAAACCAGCTCCAAGGTCACCTGGCTCCTCCTCTGACCTCTCAGAAGGTTGTCTCTTAACCTTGGGACGTACAACTGGTAAACCAGTCCATAATTGGGCCCCAGTCTTGGCTGCCATGTGTCTGGTAAGGGTGCCTTGTGGTTGTCCACCAGCCGCCATGTCCATCGTGGGTATCCAAACAAATACCCACCGCTTCAACTCTCTTCTTTACTCTGGTCACAGAAATGGCAATTATATCCCACTTCTAAAACCAAATGTTACAGTGTGGGATATAAAAGATGGACAGACGCTCCAGAATAAGGTACAACCCACCTGCCTAAGTGGGAATTTTATTATAAAACCAAAATAAAATAAGGAAAAAAAAACAATATAAATCACAGTCAGCTTTGGCACCTTCTTCAGCATTCACTTCCACTTGCACCAGATTGTAGAACAAAATACGAACAAAATCATGAACAGAATATCCTCAAACCAGTAGAACCTTCCTCCACCACTGATCAGCAAGCACTGACCTTATCTAAAAAAAAAAGGCAGCTTACTAAAGGACATTTATATCCTCCCCCTGAATCATGTGACTTAGATTCATTATGTAACAAGCAATGAATTTCTTTAAAACGTATGTTAACATTTTAGAGTACACATGAAATGCTGTACAATGCTTAAATGAATTGTAGAAGTCCTTTTTGTAACCAGTTTTGAAATACAAAGCCTAAGTATATTCAATCACCATGCATGACTTTGCAACAGTATAAATCTAGCCCACTAGGGGCCGCCATTCCCCTATAGCTCCCTGCCAGAATGACACAGCTAATCCTCAGAGCAGCTTCCATTTTGTATCTCTCCTGCCAAGCTTAAGGTACAATTTATTTATTCCTTTATTTTGGAATATACAATTTCTACTACTGTGGTATAACTGAAGGGGGACATTTCAAAAGTGCAGAGTGTAAAAGTAGGAGCCACACTACTAATATATTGCTCCAGGGGAAAGAAACAAACAAAGAAAAACTCTCACAGGGAATTAGGGCTTACACTTGTTTTAACAGTGTTTCCTGGGCTTCCTGCAAGGACAACACCTCTATATTAAGCCTGCTCACATTCTGCTGCAACCAGGTCCATTTTATTGGGAAGCACAGACTCTCTCACGGAACTGGGGCTTATACCTGTTTTAACAGTGTTTCCTGGGCTTCCTGCAAGGACAACACCTCTATATTAAGCTCGCTCACATTCTGCTGCAACCAGGTCCATTTTATTGGGAAGCACAGACTCTTGCAGCATGAAAATGGGAGGAAACCAAGTTTATTTAAACTACACAGCTGGCTTCAATGCAGACTTGGCAGGCTAAGCCATTGGCAGCGTTGTTTCTAAGCCCAAACAGATTTTATTACCCCTTTTGGCAACTTAAGAACCGTATAAACTGCAAGGCTCCCACAGTCTTTACCACAAAAGTACAGGGGATATGTCTTTCTTTATTTAGGGCATTATACCACTACATCAAATATTTCAGGGGAGCCTTAACCATTTTCTACTCAGTATAAGGTGGATTTAGGCTGGAAATTTGTGAATAATGTTTCAATGGAAGAAAGAGAATAAAAAAGAGGGGCAAAAAATGTAGAAGACTTAAAGGGGGGGCTTACTTGATAAGGAGGTGGCCTGCCTCCTTGTCAGGAAAATAAAAGGGATAGCTCTAGAAGACAAGAAGATAGATGGTTGCAACCAACAGAAAGTATGAAACATTATTCTGTGGCAGGTATTTGCCCTGTCACATCCATTGCCAGGTAAGTCTCACTGTGGTTTCTCAATAATGATTTTTCCAAAAATGAAAAACAGGCAATTAGGTAGGTATTGCATTATTATTATCCTAATTCTGTCATACTACAGGAATGTGTTATTATGGATAGTGAAGGAGGGTAGGAATATGCAAGGTGTAGGTCATACTATGATAGTCAGTGTGATAGGCAGTCATAGCTGGCAGGAATGGCAGGCATTGACAATGATAGTCAGGCTCGTATCTAAGAAATGTTTCATGAAGCCTGATAAGATGGCAATTTGGTATAGTCTTGGATATCAAAATTGCTTTTTTTCTGTAACTATCTAACCCTGACTTATTGCCTTTCCAGGCCTGTTACATGTTGCTGCTGCTGCTGTTGCTGCCTGGATCATACCTGATGCCGCTTTTGACTGTTTCTTCATGATGTGTCCATCACAACTGACCAGGTAAGATATATTGAATGGAAACCATTCTATTTAATACCTTTGATCTTTTTCTCTCCACGTCAGCCAGTGAAGCAGGTAAGTATTGCAGTGGTATTCCTACTGTCATTACTCAAGATGTGCAGTGTGTTTTAAGGGTAGCAGGTGGTTGTTTGGGGGGGGCACACATAAGGTAGAGGTTTTAGGAAGATTTAGGATAGTCGGTGGTAGGGTAGGTGCAGTAGGCATGCAATGATAGTACCGTATGTAAAAAACTGTTCATAAAGCCTGATAAGACAAGAGATCACAGTCTTGGCTAGTAAAATTGCCTTTGTTTCTTTAAGTATGTAACTGTGACTTATTTCCTTTCCAGGCCTGTCACATGCTGCTGCTGCTGTTGATGCCATGATCATATCTGATGCTGTTATCATGTTTCCTCATTATGTGTTCATCATCACAACTGACCAGGTAAGATACTTTTTGAAAACCTTTCTATTTTATACCCTTGATCTTTTTCTGTCAATGTCAGAGAGGGAATCAGGTCAGTATTGTAGTGGTGGTATTTCTACTGTCATTCCTCAAGAGGTCGAGGGTGTTATAGGGGTAGCAAGTGAGTGGTTGTTTGGGGGGGCAGGGGCACACACAAGGTGGAGGTTTGAGGAATTTTTAGGATAGTGGATGGGTTAGGCAGTCACTGTTGGCAGTCAAAGATAGTACTGTATGTATCTAAGAAAGTGTTTATAAAGCCTGATAAGAGGTCACAGTCTTGCCTAACAAAAGTGCCTGTGTGGCACCCCAGCAAACATGGCAACCTAAGCTTTTCTTAACCACCTTGAGATACAGTCAGTCAATAATCCAAAACTAAGACAAGCATGACTACAATGTTATGAAAAGATAACTTTTGATATTTTTCATTAAAACCACAACAAACTTAAACATTAAGAACAACACAATCGCACACTATTTACATTGTTAATAATAACAGTGAACAAACAAACACCTATAAAAAACAGAAGAAATTTTAAACTATTTACAGTAAAACTCAGACACAAGCTAGTGTTGTCTGCAATTGTGGCAGAGCACGCCCAAAGAAGTGTGCCTGAGAACACCTGCCTGCCTGCCTGCGATGGCAAGGCAGCTTTAATAATTGGTTGACCCCACACTCCATTTTTAGAATGTGGTCCTCCAGGGATGTTACTTTTTTTTTCAGATTTTTTATTTCTTTAACAAGTTTCTTTATTTGGACAGCCTGCTGCTCCTGGACATGCTGTCCTGGTGGTGGTGGTAGAGGAGTATGGGCCCACCATGAACAGTCCCAGTACTGATCAGTTGACTCATGTCTTGCTGCCCTTTCTGGGCATGCTGCTATGTGGCATCTTCTACTTCCTTCTCCTTTGCCACCATCCTTTCCAGCTCCTTCTGGATTTTACGTATTCTGTTGCTGAGACGTCATTTTTTTTGAGGCATGTCTGGCACCTACAACTTCCCCTCCTCTGCATGCTGTTCAGCCTGTTCTTCTTGTATGGCCATGTTTGCTGTCACAGGTGCTGCAATACTCAAACAAAGGATGGTGAGAGAATGGATAGGGTTTGGGTTCGGGCCAGTGTATGCCCCTCCCAAAACAGCAGGTAAGTGGTAACTGTGTCCAAAGGAACAGCCAGTCCACAGCCGAATTGAACATCCAAACACTGGCATCACATCTCCCAGATAACAACCACACCTATGTTTGGACATTGGGACCTTGCAGTGTCTCAGCCCCAGAATGCCCACCCACCAGCACCAGGTAAGTGGTAACTGTGTCCAGAAGAAACAGCCAGCCCACAGCTGAACTGAACACCCAAACATTAGTGTCACATCTCCCAGATAATAACCACACCTATGTTTGAACACTGAGACCTTGCAGTGTCTCGGCCCCGGAATGCCCAACCCCTCAACACCAGGTAAGTGGTAACTGTGTCCAGAAGGAACAGCCAGCTTGAACACCTGAACATTGCCGTCACATCTCCCAGATAATAACCACACCTATGTTTGAACACTGGGGCCTTGCAGTATCTCAGCCAGGAATGTCAACCCCCCCCCCAACACCAGGTAAGTGTTAACTGTGTCCAGAAGGAACAGCCAACCCACAGCTGAACTGAACACCCAAACATTGGTGTCACATCTCCCAGATAATAACCACACCTATGTTTGAACACTGGGACCTTGCAGTGTCTCAGCCAGAAATGTCAACCCCCCAACACCAGGTAAGTGGTAACTATGTCCAGAAGGAACAGCCAACCCACAGCTAAACTGAACACCCAAACATTGCTGTCACATCTCCCAGATAATAACCACACCTATGTTTGAACACTGGGACCTTGCAGTGTCTCAGCCAGGAATGTCAACCCCCCCCAACACCAGGTAAGTGTTAACTGTGTCCGGAAGGAACAGCCAGCCCACAGCTGAATTGAACACCTGAGCATTGCCATCACATCTCTCAGATAACACATGTCACAACACTGAGGAGTTGCACAGGAGGAGGGTGATGATGCTCAGAGAATCACCAAGAGTAGATATTTTTTAATGGCCTGGAGGTTGACACCAGCACATTCAAAATAACAGTATATCACGTACCATCAGATGGTATCTTCTCTATGCTGCTGCCTGCTCCCTTAACCTCTCCTGCTGGCACTGTGTTGCTGGATGCAACTTCAGGTTGTTCGGAATTGGTAGTAGCACTAACATTAGTTTTCAGATCACCACCTGTTCAAAATGAAAAAAGGAATACAATACTGTAGTTCAGAGCAGTTGTGGCAATTTTAATAGCAACACTTGCTGATTCACACTACAATTTTAGTTTGCTATACTGTCTCATAACTAAGTAAATATAAACATCTTACTGTGTCATACATTTTACAGTGCCACGACCAACTGTTGTAAAGACAATCACTTCACTTTACTATAATACTTAATCAATTAAGCATGATTAGTACTGCTTTAAGTGCAATACAAATACACTGTAACAGTTTATAACTAACTTCTTGCTTACTGCTGCCTGCTGTAAACATTATTCTATTTGTTTATCTGAGCATGTGACACACCTAACCAATGTAACAAGCTTCCAACAAAAACTTATTATTCAGATCATTCAATTAATAAATAAAAAAAAACAATATATTGTATATATACGAAAATTAAAGCGGCATGGCAAATCATGATCAGGCACAAGCTGGTACAACAATCATTCAGTACAGTGTGATGGAAAGAATATTTGATGACAGTTAATTGAAATATTTTAAGCAATATGCTTACCATCAGTGGTGCTGTGATCTGCCAGTACAGATCTACGTCTCTTTCACCCGGTCCTAGATTTGGCTCTGGTGGTTATGCTGTCTCTCTTGTCTACTGGGCCTGGCTCCTTAGATGAATCTTTGGATCTCTTGCCCTTGGTCTTCCGCCTTCTCCAAGGGTAATTTAGGGTCACTGCTCCACCCAGGGCCTCCAACAGTTCTGTGTCCCTATGTTGTATGCCATCCCATTTATGTTTTATTTGTTTTATGGTGCGGGACACAGCACCATCACCCTCTCTGTCCAGCATCAATTTGATGCCTTCCCAGATTTTGTCCCTGTCCTTTTTAGGGACTTTATCAGGCCCAAATAGTTGATTCACATGTGCTGTTACATCCCTGACAACTATTGCCATCTCTTTGTGGCTGAATGCAAGCACAAATGTTTTTTTCTGTTGACCGTCCTCATTCTCCCCAGTGCTGGAGGGACTGGCCTGCTGGTCCTGGTGCTGTCTTCCTACTTGCTGTTCCACCTCCACCATCTTGAACTGAACCTGCTGGGATCCCTCCACATTATCTCTCCCAACGCCAGAGGCAGACACACTGGCCTCATCTATTGTCCTGCTGCTCCCCACTACACCTAAATCTGCAGACTCAGAGGATGACATTTTTACCAAAAGTACCAGAAAACAAAATACTGTAGCTCTCTCACTCTTTCTCTAACTGGTGACCTGACCTGCACTCTCTACATCTCACGCTGTCCTCGCAATTGTGAAAATAAACCGGAAACAGTGAATTTCATTTCCACCTGTACAGATGCAGATTTTGTATTACACAATTCAACAAAACTAAAAAAAATTCCATGATTATGATTGGTACACTGCATAAAACATGTAGAATTATTTTTAACACTAAAAAAAATAAACGCGTATTAAATAATGTTACTTGAGAGTAGCTGTATTGTTGTGGGCCAGATTGAATAATTGGTGCATATTTCTGACAGGTTGGCACTTTTGCTCAATGTTTTCATCATGGAACCATGTGTGTTTTTACCAGCTAGCACACTGTCATACCATACTATGTATTTGTCAGCATCATGTGGTTTTAGTGCCTTGGGTCTCAGATAGAAACAGCATGGTGAAGTAGGTGGTTTGGACAAATATTTCTTATAGGACTGTAGAGGACAGTGTGGAGAGTTTGGTATAGAGTACATTGCACCCTTGTACATGTGACATCACATCTCAAAAGATATGCATGGTTCTTGTTTTTTTTCGTTGAATGTGAGAGTGACATATTCTCTGCCCTCTTCATCAATTTTTATTTCAAATGCATCTGCTGGTAACTCCCTTTGTCCTTCTCAATCCCTGCATGCAAAATACAGTTGGGCATCAAACCATACTTTGTTGAAAAGTCCCTTAGGGGTGTTATTGTCCACCATAGAACTTTGTCTTAGTTTTTGTAAGTCAGAAGCATTTATTGGTGGGCGAGCGAGTGCTTTGTCCTTTGCTGTTTTTTTTTTTAGTTTCTTATGAACTGAGATACAAATGTTGTTTGAAGATGTGAATGCCAGATGAGATATGATGTTCTTCAATTTAAGTGTCAGTTTATGCCAGATCTTGTCGATACAAAGCTTTCTATGGAGTGCATTTCCTCTTGAGTGTTCTGAACTGTTGCATAGAATTCTCTCAGCCGATTGTTAAGGGTTGATTCTGGCAACATTTCGAAAGCAGGGTCTTTGATGTTTTCAGCAAGCCAGTTCTTAAACAGTCTTATGACCCATTTTGTTTGACTTTGGGTTGTTAGTTCATTTCGTTCAGTTTCTAGTTGGTAAATATCTACATTGGTTAAGGGAAGGTGTTTTTTCTTAGTACTCTTAGGTGTCTCATACTTATTTTTGTAACTGGATTCTGTGCATCTCTCATCCACAGGCGTCCATATTCTGACATCTGAGCTTGCTACAGGGGCTGGTACTGCAGTAGCTATAGTGCTTACATGACTGCTACTATGCATGACTATTTCTGAAATACAGTGTCTTTCTGTTTCCTCTGTGCCCTTTCTGTAATAGCCTGCTTCTGATTTTCTTCTGACAAGTACTGTACAAGTGCATCTGACATCATTTCCCTTTCTGTCACAACACTCACACTTACAGTACTGTGTACTGTTAATTGGTCTTCTGCCTGATAGTCACCACTTTCTGAGATTTCATTGCACTCACTGTCTCTTTCAATGTCTCTGTACTTTGTGAGGTGCACAATGGTGATGTGTCATTTGTACCATTTTGCGGCAGTACTGGTGTTGAAGGCTCAGATTCAATGTTATTGGACTCACTCTGTGTTTCATTCCATGTGTGGTACCCATATCACCCTGTGACAGGCTCTCTGTCTACTGATACAGACATGTCATTCTCTGAAACTACTACAGTTTCAATGCTTTCCCCAGTACGTCCTGTCAGCATATTCCACTCTGATGAATTAATTATCAGACTGACTCTTTCTGACAAGGTCTGGTTGTCACTGTCATTCCATTTGTTCTCCTTACTTACTGATTCCATAAATGTCCCTGCTGTCACATAAGTAAACAGGGCAAAGCATGGCTCATTCCCTGGCATCATTTTTTTAAGGAGGCAATATAGTACAGTGGTTTAAGGTGCTGAGCTGCAAATCTGGAGACGGGGATTTGAATCCCACAGCCCCTACTTGCATACTGTGTGACCCTGAGCAAATCACTTAACTTCCTTGTGCTCCCAGTTTGCACCTGGAAACAAGCTTTGGCTTAGTGTGACTTTCCTGGTTAAACAATTCCCCCTTTCCCTTTTCTGCCACACAAAAGACTTTCACTGATTCTGGATTCTGCTGTGGTTCTGACTCACTACAATTTCTCTTTATTGCTGTCACTGCAAACTCTGGTTGACAGGGAAATCTGTCTCAGTGTGGTCCCTGCACCATGGTGTAGTACACCATGCTTCTGTGAGGGAGCCACTCATGCCACTGTCACAGCTGGATCGGTCATTAACAAACCATTAATGATCAGTCCAGTAGCCTAGCCAATCAGTAAGCAGAAACAGCTTATTAATATTTAATTAGCCTTACAATTATGTGTAATGCTCAGACTCTTGCCCTTGTGACATGGTAGGGGAGGCAGGCATTTTGTGAATCAAGCCCTAAGTTAGTAAGAATTACTATGACTCTTTTTCCCCTTATTTATATAAAGCGAGGTATACATTATATTATAAAAAAACAGCATGCCCCAAATATCTATCTCAAGCTAACATGGCATCACAGAACCCACTCAGCCTGTCCTTAAAAATTAGAGCTAATTATTACAGATAAATATTAATATTTACGATAGTAACAAGAAATATTGTAAGACTGAGTGTCAAGTAGCACAGTGTACAGTATATTATAAAGTAATGAACAGACAGGGAATGAAGTTCACATAATAAACATAATTAGTTAGTAATTCCCAGTCTGCAAAGAATTCCAGCAAAGGTGACTTTACTACTCGGTTTACCCCCTCCTTCACTGGATTTAGGTTAAGATTCCTTCCCGCAGTTGTCCAAGCAATGGGTTGTTCCTTGGGACTACGATGCAAACAATGAAATGGGCATTAACTGGAAAATGAGAACAGCTGCTGCAAACAAACCAATGTGAGTCAATAGTACATAAACGGAAGGTGCGTGCATACCATTTAAAACTATAAAAAAACACTCCACTGTCAGAATAGGTATAAAGTTGTGCTGTTTTTATTTGTAGTGGGAGCCAAGGTGAACAAAAACCATCACAAAAGTCCCTGGTGCTTTGAAGGTACCATTCCTCAATCCGTCCCCCATGCAACAAGCCCTGATTGCGTGGTTCCAGCACAACAACGGGACCACATGATTGAGGGTAAGGGTGCTCAAATACCTTACTTTGAATATTCAGCTGAGTATTTGTTTTTGGGGGCCCAGGTATTCGTTATTCATGCTTTGTTGTTCGTTATTTATCCAATAAATCTCACATCCATTCTGGGAAAGCTGATGGAGACAATCCTGAAGGAGAGACTGGTGTCCCTCCTAGAGGCTAATGGGCTACAGGACAGCAGACAGCATGGGTTTGTTTTAGGCAGATCCTGTCAGACCAACCTGGTGACATACTATGACTGGGCAACCAGACAATTAGACAGGAGCCATGCAGTGGATGTCCTGCACCTGGACTTCAGTAAAGCGTTTGATTCGGTGCCACATGGGAGGCTAGGAAGTAAGCTGCAAGGCACAGGGGTGGGGTGAAGATGGTGGGATGGGTAGTAAACTGTTTGCAAGGGAGTCCTACTGGGTCATAATGTCATATGCTTAATAGTGTACAACATTAGTGCTAACCCGGAATAGTGCTGTATGAGACAGCGAGTGGTGCAATACAACGAATACTGCTGTACATGGTATTGCACCACTTACAATATCCCAGGCAGAGAATAAGATCTGTGCTGGGATGGGGTTCCACCAAGCAGCTGCCAAGGCTCAATGGACTGAGCCACTATAGCAAGGAACCCAGGTGCTGCGTCTGGCACTCGGTTTGATTCCCGGTCCCAGAAACTTCTATTTTTTTTTCACACTTTGTGCGATTTCATGTTGACCCCCGAGTTGAGAATCTTTATTGGTGGGGGAGTGTGGGGCGGCGCAGCCCCCTGTAACAGTGGGTGGGGGTGGAGACCCCTGTAACAGTGGGTGGGGGCGGAGACCCCTGTAACAGTGGGTGGGGGCGGAGACCCCTGCAAAAAAAAAGAATTATGCCACATGCAAAAATCGCACTGTATTGGCAGCAGAATCTTTGCAAGCGGCATAATGTCTTACAACATTATGACCCCATGCCCAAAGGAGACAGTAGAGGCTGGTGGTGTGAGGGGAGCTCTCATCTCCCAGGGTGGTGACAAGCAGGGCACCGCAGGACTCCATACTGGGGCCAGTGTTGTTTGAGATCTCCATAGTAGACATCTCAATAGGCATCAACAGCTAGATCAGTCTGTTTGCAGAAGATACCAAGATGGGAGCAGTAGTGGATGACTTAGAAAGGTGGCAGAGGTTGCAAGATGATCTGGCAAAATTGGAGGCCTGGTCAGACCCTTGGCAGCTGGGGTTCAATGCCAAGAAATGCAAGGTGCTACATTCCGGTACCAAAAAACCTGAGGAGGAGCTACCAGCCTGGGGGGGGGGGGGTCAACTAGCCAAGACGGAGGAGGAAAAGGATCTGGTGGTGATCATAATGGGAGCAATGAACAACTCAGCACAATGTAGAAAGGCAGATGCAAAGGCCAACAGGATGCTGGGTTGTATTGCTAGATGCATATCCTCCAGGAGGGAGGGAGGTGGTGATCCTGCCGCTATATAGGTCACTGGTTAGAAAACACCTGGAGTACCGCATACAGTTCTGGTCCCCATACCTGAAGAAGGGCATTAGGTTACTGGAGGGGTGCAGTGCAGAGCAACAAAAATGATCCAGGGCTAGGGGACTTACCCTACAAGAGCAGGCTGAGGGAGTTGAACATTTACTCCCTGGAGGAGAGAAGGGATGGGGGGACATGATTGAAACCTTCAAGTACATGAAGGGAATAAATAAGATAGGTATGAAGGGGCTTTTCAAACTAAGGAGGGGGAGGGACACTCGAGAGCATGATCTGAGATTGGAAGGGGGACGTTTCAGGAGGGAAATGAGGAGACACTTTTTTTATGGAGAGGGTGGTGTTTGGGTGAAATGCATCACCAGAGGAAGTGGTATCCTGTAGAACAGTGGTCTGCTTCAAAAGGGGATGGGATAGAGTAAGGAGAAGATCGCTGGAGTGAGGTAGGGGCAGCTGCAGTATAAGGGCTGCTAGCTGAACAGTTCAGCAGACTTGATAGACCATAAGGCCTTTATCTGCTGACAATTTCGTATGTTCATTTGAAATAGCGTGTCAAACTTTTACATCTCCTGAGACTTCCTGTCCAATTAGAAGCTACTTTGGAAACTCACTGAAGGCAGCCCATGTGACCCAGCACTCACATAGAAACATAGACTTTGATGGCAGAAAAGGACTGCTTGGCCCACTTAGTCTGCCCATTTTCCTACCTAGAGGATAACCTGCAGATCCTATTTAACCAACAGCCTATTTCGTCCTACCCTCCACAAAAATTGCCTTATGTCTGTCTCATGCATTCTTGAATTCTCCCACAGTTTTAGATCCCACAACCTCCTCAGGAAGGCAGTTCCATACATCCACCACCCTCTGTGAAAAAATACTTCCTCACATTGCCCCTGAGCCGTCCACCCTCTATCTTAAAATTGTGTCCCCTTGTTCTTGCACATCTCTTTTCCTGAAAGATGCTACCCTCTTGGACTTTGTTGATTCCACTGAGGTACTTAAACGTTTCTATCATGTCCCCCCCTTTCCTCAAGGGTATACATATTAAGCTCCTTTAGCCTCTCCTCATATGGCTTCTCTTGCAGACCCTGCACCATTTTAGTTGCCCTCCTCTGAACTGCCTCCATCCTGTCTATGTCCTTGCGGAGATGGGGTCTCCAGAACTGGATGCAGTACTCCAGATGGGGTCTCACCAACTGTCTGTACAGGGGGATAACAACTTCCTGGTTTCTGCTGGTGATGCCTCACATAGAAGCTACAGGAAAGAGAGAGACAGATGTCAGAGCTGTGGTGAAAGAGCAAAATTTATTTCCATCTACTTGTTAAAATAAGGAAAAAAAAAACAGGCATCTTGACAATACTTATTTCCTTTCCAAATCCCAAGCAGTAAAGGATACTTTTTTCACTCTTCTGTGTAATAATGTTCAGTGTTTCTCAGGAGAATTGCAAGGAGTGTTTTTCCTAAAAGTGAAAAAGAACTAGTGCTAATACTAGACCTGTTTCTTCTCTGCAAGCAATTAGTCACAGGTGCCATTAAAGGAACATAGATTTTGACAGTTTTGTTTTGAGCACTTTTCTCTGCAAGCAGTCCATTAGAGGTACTCATTAAAATACACAGATTTTTTTGTACCCTTTCCTAGTAAGTGGCACGTGCCAAGCTAGAGTTTTGAAATAAATAAAATAGGCTGCTTTTTTTTTTTTTTTTTTTTAATTATTATCTATTTTTGATCCTCCCCTTTGTCTCGGCTGGCATCTCTTTTTGAGGCTGCCTAGGACCTCACCCCAGGAAACCGTGCTGCCAACTACCACCCCATACTGTAGAACCCCCAGTGTAACCCAACATATCCCTTTGTTGGGTGGTTCTTCTCCTTTTGGAGAGAATGAACTTCACAGCCTTACCTTCTTGGCCCTGGGTGTTGCTGGGGTTGGTCCTGGCTGTCTGGGGGCTCCATGGCATTGAGGGTCCGGCAGCCATCATCCAGCCAACTGAGATGCCATTTTTCTGTTTTCTTCCCCCCACCCCACCAAGTTCTTGGCCTTTGTGGGTGGCGTCCTTGGGTGGCGGCATGTAGGGTGCATGTCAATGCATCATGTCCCCCAAGCATGCACTCAATCTGCCCAGAGGTGTCCAGGCAGTACCCACCACCCTCGGGAGGGAAGCGTCCAATGAATGCTTGTGTATCCCCTCCCTGTCAGACTCTGCTCCTGGTACACGGGCTCGGGGAGCAAACCTGGGTCACCAGTGTGCCAAGTGAATCCCCTTCGCTCAGTGCCATGGAGCCAGCTATAGGCTGCTTTTTGTCAGACTTTTATATACTACATTCAGCAGTTTAAAGGAGTGTTTTTTTTTCTGTAAAGCTTTTTTCTCCCTGCCTCTGTGATGTTTGGCATCACTCCACCACCCAGCCCTATCACCGATCTTTTCACCAATTTGCAGATTATTAACTGCAGTTATCCAGACCAGGACCACCATATGGTGGGTGGCCACTGACCAGCTGTGTTGGTCATGTGAGAGCTTTCTGGGTGGGTGGGTGCCTATTTTTCTTCAAACTCCTGGTTTTCTCCCAGTGGTGTGGTATACAAAGTTGATCAGCTATAACCAGCCCGGGGAGATAGGAGAAGTGGATAAGAGTGGGCAGAACATTGGCACCAGTAAGATGCTGGTCTGTAAACATAATAGTGCAGTATAATAAGTTGCATACTGTGTGACCTTGAGCAAAGCAAGTCACTTAACTGCTCCGTAATCCTGGGACACAACTGAAACCAGTTTCATCTCAGGGTGCTTTTCCAGGCCACAAATTGTAAAATAAATACAAAAAGTGTAGACCCCTGCTGACAGACAGATGTGTCAGTTAGGCTTTCTTCTGTTGACAAAATACTACATTGTTTTGTATTTCTGACACAGAGCAGGGCAGGTGGTTGCAATTTTCCACCACTTGATGTCTGTCACTCTCATTCGTGAGTTCTCTTTTGGATTCTTGAGTTCCCTCTTTCTTGGATTCTGACGTTCTCTCTCTCTCTCCCTCCCTCTCCCTCTTTCTCTCCCTCTCTCCCTCTCTCTCGGTTTCCCTGCACTGTGTTTGGATTTGGTTCTGTCTCAATATGCTGCAGTTTTACTGTTTGCCTTCTTGATGACGTTGGGCTGTGTGTATCACATCAGTTCTGATCTGGGCCAGAACTACGCAATAACTGGATCTGTTGTCACCATGAGATTGGACCTGCAAGAAAAGAGACAGAAGAACAAACATGTTTAAGAGGCTGACAGGTGGGCTGTACAGTTACAGTAAAGCTTTCCCACCTGTAGCTCCACTCCTCCTAGTGAAAACATATGCTTTGAATACTTTTGCTGTTGGGACACTAAGGCTTTCTCACCTATGGCAGCACCCCAAAAAAAAGGCCCCACAAGCAATGCTTACCTTTGCTGATAGGATACAGTACAACATGGTATTCAAAGACCATCACCTGGTCCTGTCTGGGCATCTTTAAGATAGCAGCAGCACAGTTGTGGTGATTCAGTAACACTCATCTCATCATCAGTCACATCAGTGGTGGTGGGCTGGACTGACAGGGTAATCAGATGCAATTGAAATCATAAGTAATAGCAACGTGTGTGTAGCAGCGGGACTCAAGTCACGTCACTGCTAAAAAATACTGCAGTGACTCATACCGTGACCTTGAGCTTTGGCTGCCACTTCAGCTTTCTTAATTGTTGCTTTACTTTCCCTCGTCTAACCCCTAAGCCCTGCTTTTGGTTTTTCATGCTATTTAACATTATAGCATATACAGTATTAATAACAATACACAAAAATGTACACAACGACTATGGTGAGTGTGACAGGCCATACTGGCCTATGATAAAAATGCTTTTGACGTGCCAGTAATATAATGATGCTTTTCTTCAGTCAAGAGAAAGTGTTACTGTAGGTGGCACATTAAAAGGTTACTTGAACATGAATTAATGAGTATGACACACAGTAAATAAAGAAGCAAGTCAACAGTGGAAATAAGACAAGCTAGACTTGCAGATCCTTCTTATTTTAGTACAGTGATAAAGACAATCTCATTATGTGTAGCAGCGTAGGTGGCCACAGATTGAGAAGGTGCAGTCTGCACAAAGCCCCCCCCCCCCAAAAAAAAAAAAAAAAAAAAAATCAGAAAATTTTCAATATCAAGTTGTTTAATTTTGTTTCATTAAAACCGCACATATTGACCCCAGCATTTCACTGGTAGGGCTTGTTCAGGGGAGTCTTTTTACTATTGGCATCATTTTACTGTCTGCAAACATTGGAGCTATGTGGGTCTTTAAATAAAACAAGAACATTTGGGGAATGTTGTTGTATGATTTATGCAAAAGCGGAGTGGTGAGTGCACTGTGCAGTGCATATAGTTTCATAATCTCATTACTAGGAGTACATAATGTGAGAAGCAGGTACCCACTGGATTTTTACTTTAACTGGGGGCTATTATAGTTGTGTAGAGTTTAGCATCCTTGTTATTTCTAACATACATGATAATACGTATTAAAACATCAAGAAGAGAAGTTATATCTAGCTCATTCTATCCTATTGTCACTTAGAATGTTCAGGTACCATCTGCCTGCTGCTAGAACACCTGTGTTCCTGAAGGGATTTTAGATCTGCATCATTCATACAAACACACTGTGTTTAAACCTCCAGGTATGGATAGCTCAACATAAACCAGATGTCATCTCAGTCATGGAGACCTGGCTCACTTCTAGAACCCCTGACTCTGCTATCTAGCTTGAGGGCTACACAACTTTCAAGGTGGACAGGCGAGGGGAATGAGGGTGAGGATGTGTCATTTATGTTAATGATTCAATTCATTGCAGGGCATTCCCCATCCCACCCCAGGGTAGAAGATCACAAATTCTCTCCATCCAGGTTCAACTTGGATATCAGGGAAAGTGTTTAACTATAATCTTGGTGTACATACCCCCTAAAGATCAAGAGGGGACTTTAATATAAATTGGTTATCTCCAGGTGCTGCACCTTACTAGGATGCAATAGCAGCCATAGACATGGTCCAACTCGTTCAATCCACCACTCATGTAAACCATTGCACTGGTTCAAGTACTCTCATAGACTGGGTACTAACCAACTGGCCACAAAGAATGACTAGAACCACCGTGCTAGCCGACTCTATCATTGTCCACTCGCCAGTCTTATGCTCCTGGACAAACAAGACCCTGAACCCACCCCCCAAAACAACAATAACCTCCAGAATTATAAAAGCTGGACATCTTGCCTCACTAAACTCCTACCTCCGCCAGCTAGACTGGGAGGCGGTCTACGCTGCTGCCGATGTGAATGCTGCTCTTGAGTGCTTTATCAAAAAGTTTAACTCAGCCTGTAACATCTTTGCCCCTCTAAAAACAAGGAAAATCAAAGGAACCAGCAAATCATGGATTACGCTACAGCTCCTTGAGCTCATGGGGGTCAGGGATAACCTGTGGCATAGGGCTAAGAGTGCTGGGTCTCCCTCTGACATACAGAAATACAAAGCAGTATGTAATAAGTGCACTCAAGTCATCCGCCTTGCAAAAATATCTCACTTTAAAAGTGAACTTGACAACTCTTGGTGCGACAGCCGCAGATTCTGGGACAATATAAAAACTCTAACAGGCAGAGCAAGTAAATCACCAACATCACAAATAAACTTTGATGATGCAATTACCCAGGATCCCAAAACTATTACATATGGCTTCAACAAGGCCTTCACAGACCTTAGTGGGGTCCTTCCTCCAGACTATCTCCGACCTATGTCTAGCTCCACCATTAGTTGTACCGACATCCCTCCAACACACACAGCACCTCCCTTCTACCTGAAGGTAATCTCTACAACTGAGGCAAAAAAATACTTGGACAAAGTTCTCGGGAACGCAAGATCCAGTGGGGACTCGCTTGACCTAAAGATTGTGGCTCTCACCCTGGATGTGTTATTCTCCCCTCTAACCTGGATCTTAACTCTCTCACTAACCACTGACATTTTCCCTCAATGCTGGAAAGCTGCGGTGGTCACCCCAGTCTTTAAAAGTGGGGACAGAACCTGCCTGGCCAACTACAGGCCAATCTCAATTCTGCCCTCCCCAAGGCACTAGAGAGGATAGTATATGATCAGTTAGGTATGTACCTTGATAAGTACAACCTTCAATGCCAGGAACAGCATGGCTTTTGGAAGGCATATAGTACTTCAACAGCATTGGTTAAGTTTACCGGTCATATCCATGAAGCATTTGACTGAGGGCTCTTGGGGGGGGGGGCAGTTTCATCGACCTCAACAAGGCCTTTGACATGGTCAACCACGACTTGCTTCTCACACAACTCTCCAACATTGGTATAGCCTCTGTCTCTCTAGGCTGGTTCCAGAGTTACCTCTCTAACAGAACCCAGCAGGTCAAGATTCTTGACATTCTATCTGACCATCGGCATTTTAACATAGGGGTACCCCAAGGTTCCATTTTGGGCCCCCTGCTGTTCAGTCTGTTTCTAAATGAACTCCCCAAAGTCTGCCAGAATAAGATCCTTCTATATGTAGATGATGCTGTTCTCTACACGTCACTGTACTCCAGAAGAGCTAGAAAAAGGCATGCAAGATGACTTCACTGCTGTGGAAAAATGGTTCCTTCAGTCTAAGCTCTTGTGCAACTATACTAAGACTAAAACAATGTTGTTTGCCTCCCATCAAAACCATCATAAGTCACTTTACCTCAATATCTACAATAACAAGTACACTTGAAATGGTCACCACCTTTAAGTACCTTGGTGTCTACCTTGACAGCTCTCTGTCTCCTACAGCCAGCACATAGGCCATGTTGTCAAGGTGCCAGACTAGGTCAGCTCTAATGAGCATAGCTTCCACATCTGGAATCTCCTTGTGTTTCTCTGCATGGTTAATTTCAGGATATGCACTGCTGGTATCACCTGAATCAGGAGAGCAGTGGATGCACAGACCATGGGTGCTCCTCTCAAATGGCCCAGGTAGTCTCACCATTTGTGTCAGTCAGTGACTGCTCCCAGAACCCTAGGATTCCCCCCAAAGTCATGTTCCATTGATGTAACATGAAGTGTGTGCTTCGGAAGCACCAAGTTTTCTTATCAGCAAGACTGCTGACTTCCCCCACAGCGACAGCATAATACCGACACAGGTATTGCGCCACCTCTGAAACAGGTGTTTTCTGTGGGGGGCTGTGCCCCCACACCCCCCATGTGGGAGTTTCTGCCACCTGCATCCCCCAAACTTTAGGATTCCAACTCCAGGTCAGAGTTGGTCCGGGGAGGGGGCAGAACACTGGGGGAAGGCGAAACACGGAAAAAGGACCATTACCACGAATGTCGCCATAATGGTCCTTTTTCCAGTTTCGCCGTCGGGGTGTCAGTGAAAAGGGGTGCACCAGTGTGCTTCTGTTCTAGCAGTCTAGATAGCCTCAAGTATGATGAAATCCATCTGATACTCACATACTGTATCAAACAATGCTAAGACAGACCAAGACATGGTTGCACTTCTCTTAGTCAAGTGATGAAAGTGTGCACAGATGGAGCATGCTGTGTAGGCTATTTTGCTAACATTAAAACTGTGATCTAGCACAGATGTAACCACTAGATTCAAGGTATAGGCAAAGCAACAAATGCTGATGAAATTCCCATGACCAGCTGGTTTCACCATATTTGTCCCATTATCCATGATGAAAAACAAGTAAAATAGTACCAATTGTCCAAGACTGCAGCATCTCTTGAATAAATGCCAGTATGTTTGGTGACTTGTGATCTTTCCCCATGAGCCCCACATTATTAGAAGAGCAGACCTAGAGTGACTGCAAGACAATGGAGGTATGAAGCGAGAGCCAGTGACACAGGGACAGAAGGAAGAATCAGCAGCATAGAAAAATAGAATTTGTTGGCAGAAATGGATTGCTTGCCCCACCCAGCCTTTCTAGATGTTCTTTACCTAATCTGTCTCTGTAGACCCTTACTGGTGACCCTCGATCTTCTGTGTCTATTTTCTAATATACCTCTGTGTTTATTCCATGCATTCTTGAAGCCCCTTCAACACTTTTTTGTCCTCCACCATTTCTGCTGGCAGTCTATTACATGTGTCTATCATCCTTTCAGTGTTGAAGTATTTCCTTACACCTTTCTCAGACCCCCCCAGCTTCATTGCATGCCCCTGGTTCAGGTGCTCTTAGTCATGTGAAACAGACTCCACTTCTGCACTGCATTCAAACATGTGAGGTACTTGTAGGTCTCTAACATGTCACTTCTCACTCTCTTCTCTTCCAGGGTATACATGTTGAGATCTCTCAGTCTCTGCATGCAGGGTTTCTCATGCAACCCCTGCACCATTGTATTTGCCCTCCTCTGAATGCCTCCACTCTGTCTATGTACCTTTTGAGGTGCGGCCTCCAAATCTGTACACAGTACTCCAGGAAAGGTCTCACCAGTGGGCGATACAGTGACAACACCACCTCCCTTCTCCTGCTGGAGATACCCCTCCCTATGCACCCCAATATCCCAATAGGCCTACCCACTGCTTCTTCACACTGTTCTGCCACTTTAAGATCATTAGATATGATAGCTTCAAGGTTCCTTTCTTGTTTAGTGACTATCAATACCACTCATTCTATATTCAGCTAATGGGTTCCTATGTCCTAGGTGCATGATTTTGCCCTTTTGGCATTTAACCCCAACTGCCATGCTCTTGGCCACTTCTCAAACTTCTTAAGATCCCCTCCTGAGTGTCTACGTATTGTAGATTTTGGTATTATCTTCAAAAATGCATATCTTCAGTTTAAATTCTTTTGCAATGTCAGTTATGGAGACATTGAAGAGGACCAGTCCCAGTACAGAACCCTGTGGCACCCCACTGGTCACTGTCCCATCATTAGAGTGAGTGCCACTCATCTCTGTCTTTCATCTGTTGACCAGCTTCTAACCCAACTCACCACTTTGGAGCCTCCCCCTAGGTTGCTCATTTTCCTTATCAACCTCTTGTGCTTCACAGTGTCAGAGACCTTGCTAAAGTCCAGATAGGTCATGTCCAATGCCCTCCACTGATCTATTTCCCTGGTCAACCAGTCAGGGAAATCTATCAGATTTGTTTTGTGTGACCTCCCCCCCTGTGAATCCATGCTGTCTGTGACCTTGCAGCCCATTGGATTCAAGTTACTCTACCAGTCTTTCTTTCAGTAGGTTTCCATTAATTTCCCTGACACTGAAGTAAGACTGACCAGGAGACATAGGCTTTTGCGCACACCAGTGTGCAGTCAATGAGAGATTTGCACCAATGGAGTTTGTACTGCTCCAAATGTCTGAGGTGCAGTGGAAAACTCCCTCCCCCCAGCTTCTCAGAGTAGTGTAGCAATTGCCATTCTCATACCCTCATACAGTATATCTTTGGCACCACAGTACGTGAACATGTGGATCATGATGGGATCTGGTACCATGGCTACAAGTGCTGTGCAAGTCTCTGAAAGCCAGTGTCCAGCATAACAGAAATGGGTTGCAGATCCAACACCATCATGTCACCTACAAGCTGTGTTATGTGCTAAACTGTTAGATGGCAAGACCGGTACTTTGTTCTGGCTTGGAATGCTTCCACCACTGACATTGACCATGGGTGGCAGGATGTTCCATGTCTGCCAGATGGTGTGGAAATACCAGTAGACTGGTACCTGATGATGGTGGGACTGCTGGGGCTGCACAGACATTTTGGTGTTGAAGGGGAAAAGAGTGGTAACACCAGCAATTTTTTGGGGAGGCAGAATGGTCTATGGCATTGCCACCAGCACCACTGTCTGCATCATCACCACCACTCATGGATGGGTCTGATGGAACCGCTTCATTAGTACTGGTTCAGGTTGCCCCTTCATTCTTATTGTATTACAACAATTTTGGGTCATCCTAAATAAAGGCCATCTATCTGTACAACAAACTAAGTTAAGATGAACTCAACTGAGAATGTAATCTTTTAAGCAAAAAAGCTTTTTATTCTTGTTTTTTCACACTTAAAAAATCTGGGCAACAGTTTCATGGCCAAACACCACTTCCTCAGGCCCCAAATTACTGTGCTGTTCTCTCATTACATTAATTCATTCATCTTTCTGAAATATGATTACCATTTCTCTATTTCTATTGCATTCTCTGATTACTTTCTTTGCAAGCTTTGTGCTAGGCAGCCACTCCTAAGCGACTCCTTCCACTTTATTTTTCACTTGCCACTCAATCATGACTCTTCCAAAGATAGTCTCCCCTGCTATTTCACTCATTTGTCCTCTGCCTTCCTGATACAGAAGTGCAGATGATAGCAGTGACCTGCTCGCTCGTCGTTTCAGCAACACTCTAGGGGTACGGCTCACTTCCTTGTTGGTAGGAGATTGAGTGGCAAGTGAAAAATAGTGAAATGAGCCATGTAGGAGTGGTGTTTGGCCACAAAACTGTTGCCCAGATTTTTTAAGTGTGAAAAACAAGCATAAAAAGCTTTTTTGCTTAAAAGATTACATTCTCTGATGGAATCACAGCCACAGACCCTGATGCTTTAAAAACCTGTGGATGCTTTACCTTCAGGTGGATTATTAAAGAGGTGGTTTTTAAATCTGCCAGAGGCTCCCCCTGCTGATTGTCACTCTGCACAATGTGCACACTTCTTTTAGTAACAGGGTATGCAGCCATATTATGTTCCTACTGCCCCTGACACCACTCGTTCAGCTAGTGTCACCTCCAGTACAAACACCAGTCTTTTGGCCACATTAGACTTCCTTGATTGGACTTGCTGCTGCCACCAGTTTTCACAGACACAAACTCTGTGTGCTCTGGTGCTTTCTACTAGCTGATAAAACCGTACAGAAACACCTAAAAGCAGCACTCTACCAGGAAAAGAATTACCATAATGAAGGGTCACATGGAGACCTGAAGTGCAAGGATTTAGTGCCACTGTATCACCGGAACTCTGCTGAATAAACTGTGAGTACCATTTAAAACACTTGTTTGTATTTTGTTCCCAGTGGAGTGCTACTTTTGGGTGTTTCTGCACTGCCAATTGTCAGGAGGTCTAAACCTCACTCTCAGGTTCTTGGCAATAATAGGCATGCAAGAAATCACAGACACTTTGCATAAGAGTAATAAAGCTTGTTTATTACTACCAAAAGGAAAATCACAGCTACCCTAAGCAGTTCTTACCATTAGGAACTGGAAGCCAGTGCTAAGCTTTCCCTATACCTCAAGGAATCTGTGTGTCTCCTGGGGTCTCCAAGGTAGAAGACTTAATGTCTTACATTATATACCTAAGATAATTACCATGGTTACTGTAAGATAGAAACATTTCTAGTTGCAGAGATGAGCCCTATTGGCTAAATTAGAGGTGGCTCCTCAGTCCTAGATAACATTATACAATTTTGTTATAGTCATCACTTTGTGGAAACAAAGAAGTACAGTTTGTACATAGCCATGTAGTAATTCAAATCATCAGAAGATGGCAATGCTGACTCATATATCATAACACTACAAGGACACAGGTGTCCTAACATTTTGTAAGCAGGAAAATACATGTGTATATTGGAACGTAAAGTGTGTAGCAATTATGTGCATTCATATCCTGACATCTACTCATACAGTAGATGCCCTTAGCCCTATATGTTAGTATAACATATACCTAAATGCTAGCTGTCTGCGGTGTACCTCTAGGGGTACCAATTAGTGTGCAGGGACCTCGTGTAACATTCCCCCCTTGTTGCCTCAAAAGGGGCAACACAAACAAGAGTAAGGAAGTGGAGAGAGTGGGTGTCATTTACAGACCCGATGCACGAGCCTTGTAAAGGAATTCCAGCTGCTCATGGTGTTGGTGTAATGTGCGCTGGAGGCAGCAAAACATAATAATAAGGAAAAAGATCAAAAATGCTTGTATAATAGCAAAACCTTTAAAGGCAATCTCTAACCAAGTGTTAGTAAGTGCACTATTAAAATCACCATCATTAATAAGGTCAAATACTGCTTCATTAGCTCTGGAAATAATGTTGCTGATGTGGATGAGATGGGTATCCTTCCTGTCTAAAAGGGACTTTAAAGTTAAAGTTAAAGGATCAATGTATACATTAAAATAGGGTAAGTACTCTGAAAGAGTAAGCAGATAATCAGGGTTACCATTAATGATATCAGGTTCCACAAGGGCAACATGGGGTAATAACTGTGTGCCCAATAATAGTAGTCTGATGAAGGACAAAGCAGAAGCTAGAATCAGTAATAGTGCAGGTCTTTTCTCCGTAAGTAAACTGTTTAAAATTAGTTACCACACAAAAGTCACCATCCGAATTATACTGCATGTTAACAGTAGGCAGTCTCTATTTTTGTAGCTGTACTGGGCAAGTATAAGTCTGTTTAGAAATCCATGTTGACAGGTGATTAACCTCCTTCCGGGTAAGACTGGTACAATTGAGAAGCGTCTGGAGCACATGTTGAGTCCTGGTATTCTGTGCCATTGGTGGTGATGTCATCGTCCATGGAAAAGGACCGGTCAATACTGTCTGGGGAATATCCACATACAGGTTTAATAACATCAAATACATCACATCGACACAAATAAATATACCCTTTCTTTGCACAGCAGTCCGTGTGCGGAGCAACCCATGCGTCCAGAAGAGAATGGAAAAACAGTAAAGGAGGCAAGTCGAGGTGTTCTCTGAAGATGTCATCATCAAGGTGCCCAATGGAATATATGGATGCTAGTTTATCAAATATAGCCGTAGTAGTAGATCAAAACGTGGTAAAGAAACAGTAAAAGACGAAAACATAGTATCCTTAATAGAACATTTCTTAGAAGTAAAACAAGCAGCAGTATTAGGGTGCCTGGTCATAAATCCTAAATTCCTAGCAGTAGCAATATGAATAGTAAGAGACTGCATAATACACATGGCAACACAGGGGATTTGCACTGAGGACAATACCATTTAGAGATGAATCTATCATGTATGATATCAGGGATCCTTGCATATTCCAGATCATGGAAGAGATTGTTGATGGTAGTGATTATATATGATCCATAGGTGGAGCATAATATTTCATGGGCAATGTATTGCTTATCTGCTTCCTTATTGTTCTGTGCAATAAGGGGTTAATCTTATCTTTAGAATCTGTAAATGCCTTAGCAATGTCATGCATAATATATATGGCGTATCTTTCTTCCTGACTAAGGCCATCCACACCGTGCAATAATGGGGGTATGATGTCATTGATCATACCAGTTTCAAACTTATGTGAATGTGCTTTGATAGTAGCAATGTCCGCTTTATTCCAGATAGACTTTGCAGTACCAAAGACACCAGTGACGGTACCTGTGGCATCAGTGACATCAGATGTGTCACATGTATTTCTTTTATGATGTTGATCATCTGTTTGAGGTTTTCTTCAAAAATTGCCTCTATGCTCGGTGGTTTGTACCCCGGCAATAGGGTCTTGGTTACGAATCTGAAAAGCTGCTAAGCTATCAAGTAACAAGGTACTATAAAACAATGATGTGTTAGTAGTATGACACATACCAAATTATTTCATATTCTAGTAAGTCAAGTTAAACAAAACAGGTATATGCATATATTGTAAGTTGTCAATCAATGAGCCAGGTAAAGCAGTGGCTGTGAGACCACTATGAGGACCAGGGGTTTGTTTTGGTCATTCCAAAAGTTGTTTCTCAGTAGGGGGTAACACAGATAAATACATGGCAATGGAGGCCATGTTGTATACAGCACAAAATTTCCTGGCAGAATCTTTAGACAGTAAATCACAATATGAGTGGTCAATTAAGGCAGTGATATTATATAAACCAGAATGTCTAAGAGATGTCTGTTGCAAGGACAAAGTACTATTTGGGGATCGTTTTGCATTGGGCCATCCATGGAAAGTTCCCTTGAAGAGTTTGGCCACTGGGAGGATTTGTCCTTGAGACTTGGTTTGCCACTCAATTTGTAGGGTAGCTTTATCAGGAGCAACAACTGAGGCAGTGAGGTATGCATCTGAACCTTTCTGAACGGTAATCAAATTATTAGGGATCTGGGGTAGCTGCAGGTAGATCAAGGTGAGGAAGGAGGTGCTTTACCATGCCTAGGATTCAGGGGATAACTCCTGAGATGAGGAGAAAATGGAACAAGATAGCCATCTTGTCAGTGTATCTGAAAAGGAAAATCAAACATTAGCAAATTAGTACTATTCCACCCAATGGGGTGAGGGAAAGTAATTATACTCCTTTATACAGTTTCAACAGGTTTGCATATAACCATTTGTCAGTCAATTTGTTGTTTTACAAGAGTCTAACCTGATAGACTGCTGGACTGAGCTTGTTGACAATTGGATAGGGTCCTTCCCACTTATTGGAGAAAGAATGTGTTGGATGCGCAAATCTGAGAACCATTACCTGATTTCCGACTTGCCAATCCACTTCTTGTGAGTGTTTGTAAAACTGAATTTTGGACTGTTGCTGGGCCTTGCCCATGCAGCGTGAAGCATACAAATGAGTGTATACGAGGTCTTTTCTGAGTTTTTCCACATATTGGTCCAAAGACACATGGTCTGCAGTGGGGGTGTGCAGGTCAAATAACAGGTGTTCAGGTAATCTCATGTTTCTACCAGTCATCACCTCAAAGGGTGTCAACTGGGTGGTATCTGAGGGTGTGCCCCTAATTGCCATAAGGAGTAATGGCAATAGGGAATCCCAATCCTTGGGATTGTCCTCAATGAATTTGGAAAGTATTTGCTTAATCCGTCTGCTGGCCCTCTCTACTTGACCTGATGATTGTGGGTGGTATGGTATGTGGAACTTCTGATGCACTCCAAGGAGTTCAAGGGCTTCTTTCATCAACTCACCTGTAAAACTGGTTCCTTTGTTAGAGTCTACCTTGAGAGGTAGACCCCACCTGGAGAAAATCTGTTCCACCAGGATTTTGGCAGTGGCTTTTGCAGTGCATGTCTTGGTGGGGAAAGCTTCAATCCTCTTAGAGAATAGATCAGTTACCACAAGGGTGTATTTGTTGTTTCTACTGGTATTGGTTAGGGGACCAGTAAAATCAATCTGTAAGGCATGCCAAGGGCCGGAATGCCTTTGTGGTAGTAGTTTGGCTTTTCGTTTAGTAGGGATGGGGTTGTTTTGGGCACAGACAAGGCAGTTGTGTATGTACTGTTTAACATCTTTGGTGACACCAGGCCACCAGGCGGTGGTCTTAAGTCTCTGGAGTGTATTCTCCACTCTCTAGTGTCCACCAGTGGGGGTATCATGAACTTGGTGCAGAAATTCAGATCTGAGATGACAAGGGATCACCCACAATTTGGTGGGGGTGTCATGTGATTGGTACCAGATGAGCTTGTCATCCGGGGACAGGTGTAACTTACCTTCATGCCTTCGGTGGGTATTATGGGTAGGTAAATTCTTCTCAGTACCTTTGTCCAGTACCTTTGTCCAAAAATATGAACACATCTTTGGGTTCAGAGTAAGCATGCTGTGCTTCTGACAAATCCAAGGGGGAGAAGGGTTCAGGTTTCTTCCTGACTGCTGTGATGTGCACAGCTGCTGTGGCCTCTGGATGGTCCATCATCCAGGTGTCTCCCTGTATAGAGTGGGCCTTAGTGTTCCCACACCCAAGGTCCCAGAAGCTGATGCTGGTCAGGAGTCGAGGTCTTCCCCAGCATCTCATCCAACCCAGGCAGTGTTATGTAATGCTAGGTCCATTAAAAACAAGACCGCTGTCATAGCTGATCTTGTTAAAACAGTGGACCTGGCTTGCATCACTGAGACCAGGCTGGATGAAAATGCAGGCCCAGTATTGGCCTCTGCATTTCCAGCTGGGTTCTCTGTGATGCACCACCCGAGATTGGATCGTAGGCGTGGGGGTGTAGCCATCTTTTTTAATACTGAACTGGGCCTTGTGGATGTTCCAGTGGGGTCTACCAGATCCTTTGACTGTATCATGGGTGAGGGTGTAGGTTGCAGGATACTCCTCATTTACCATCCACCAGGAGATTGGGGGTGTTTTCCTGCAGGAGATTGCGAACTTCATCATTGACATGGTGTTGGAGTCCCCCAGATGGATAATTCTGGGGGACTTCAATGTCTGGGTCAATGATGAACTCTCACCATTTGGTCAAAATCTCCTCCAGCTAATGACAATGCTGGGCCTTACACAGGTAGTTACCTCCTCTACCCAAATAGGAGGGCACTCATTGGATCTGCTGTTCCTCCTGGGGATGAAGATCACTGATGTGGGGGTGGAACCTGTCAGTTGGTCTGACCATCACACCATAGGGTTCAGTTTCGGGGCCCTCCAATGGACCTACGCCTTTGGAGATTGTTCGGTACCGCCCTTTAAGGGGAGTTACCCCAAATGGTCTATCAGCAGTGCTGGATTTATCGGGATTGCTGGGTGAAAGCACAAGTGCAGGGGATCTCATACTAGCCTATAATAAGGCAGTGGGAGAGGCCTTGGACTTGATTACTCCTGTTCATGTTCGACCACTCACTCTTCGCCCAAGGTCCCCTTGGCATGATGGGTCCTTGAAGGAGATGAGTTGAGTTGGTTGAAGGCTGGAGAGAGCATGGCGGAAGTCTAGCCTGGATGCTGACAGACTTAGATTGATTGAACATTATAAAGGCTATCAATCAGAAATCACCCGTAAGAAGGCAGAGTTCCTGTCCAGGGAGATTTCTGCTGCGCAGAACCGACCGACTCAACTTTTTCGAACTGTTGACAGATTGTGCAATCCAATCTGTCTCCAGTCTGGAAGAGTCTTTTCACAAATTGAGTGTGGTGGGCTAGCTCAGTTTTTCACAGATAAGGCTGCCAGCATCAGGTCCAGAATTGGCCCGGCTCTTTCTAAGAGGGGTTGTGGAAGTCGATGGGAGGTGGTGAACATCCAGTCTGTCTGGATGGATTTCAGCCAGCTGGAATTCACAGACATTGTGAAGATTGTCCAGACTTTGCATCCAACCTGTTGTAGTTTGGATCCGGGCCCTACCTCCTTTTTAGTGGGTTGTGTAGATGTAATTTTGCCCGATCCTAGCTGAAATTGTATGGAGATCCTTGGATAGGGGTGTCTTTTCTGACCCCCTAAAGGAGGCAGTCATTTGACCATTCCTTAAAAAAAATCTTCCTTGGATACCGCCAATTCAGCTAACTACCAACCCGTCTCAAACCTTCCCTTTGTGGGGAAGGTTATTGAGAAGGTGGTTGCACTGCAGCTTGATGATCATTTGGTAACTCATAATGTCTATGAAGCTCTCCAGTCTGGTTTCAGGAAGAGGCATAGCACAGAGACTGCCCTTGTTCTCTTATTAAATGACATCCTAATGGCTAGAGATCGGAAGGCTCGTACCATCTTGGTCCTTCTCGATCTCTCTGCAGCTTTTGACACTGTGGACCATGAGGTGCTTTTGGAAACCCTGTGGTCTCTCTGTGGTCTGTCAGGTACAGTCCTTGAGTGGTTTCAATCTTTTCTCATAGGCAGGTCTCAAAAGGTAGTTACAGGAATTTATTCTTCCGACTCCCTCCTCCTGACCTGCAGTGTGCCACAGGGGTCCATGTTGGCTCCCATGTTGTTCGCAGTGTATATGCTGCCATTAGGAGATATCATCAGGCAATACGGCTTGAGTTTTCACTGCTATGCATATGATGCTCAGCTGTATACATCCTTTATGCCCGGACAGGATGATGCGATTCCAGTGCTAAATAGTTGCCTCTCCGAGATCAAAGACTGGATGAGCTCGAGTTGGTTGAGATTAAATTCAGATAAGATAGAGGTGTTGGTGGTGGATCCGGTCGCCCTGGGGCGGGTCTTGGAGCTGGGCTCAAGTCGGGCCTATGGCTTGATGGTGTCCTGCTCATTACCTCAGATCGGGTGCGTAACCTGGGCATTATTTTTTGATGATGGCTTGACCCTGAAGTCCCAGGTGTTATTGGTGGTCAAATCCTCATTTTACCATCTGAGGAATATCGCCCGGGTGAAACACCTGATTCCTCCGGGTGACTTTCCAACATTGATCCATGCCTTCATTACTACCCATCTTGACTACTGCAATGCCCTCTATCTAGGGCTGTCTGGGGTTGATATCCATTGCTTGCAGCTAGAGTAGAACGCTGTGACCAGGCTGTTGACTGGTACCTTTAGGACCAGTCATATTACACCTGTGCTGTGCGAACTGCACTGGCTGCCAGTTCAGTGGTGGATCACCTACAAGGTAGGCTTGCTTACCTTTAAAGCTCTACATGAACAGGGACCCAACTACCTGAAAGATCTCCTGATTCCCTACTCCCCCAATCGCCCTCTCCGTTCTGCCGGCGAGGGATTGCTAAAGATTCCCAGGGTTCATCTGAAAACATCTGGAGCTCGTGCTTTCTCATTTGTAGCACCGACTCTGTGGAATTCTCTACCTTGTCAGTTGAGAGAATGCCTGACTGTCAGCAGCTTTAACTCATTGCCTCCACAGGAGCTCTTTGAAGTTGCACCACTTGTCTCCTGTATACTGTTAATAGTAAGTCTTGGGCCTTTCTAAGCAAAATCAAGCTATAGACAGGATGCCACAAACAATTCCTAATAGCTCAAAAATCGTAAGTGCTAGACACAAAGTATGAATGGCAAAGTTATTCAGCACAAAATTACCTTTCCAACGGTGGTATGCAAAGAATAATGTGTAATTTTGTTTTTTTTCTATGCTGGTTGAACAGCAAAAACAAATATTTTTTCACTAAAACAGGCAACATAAGCCATACACACCATACCATAAACAAATACAAATAACTCCTAAAGTATACATGATATACACAGACTATCAGTGGCAAAGTTGTTCAGCACATTACCTTTCCAACAGTGCTATGCAGTCAAATACATATTATATTCAGTTACATTATATATTAAAATATATAAGTGATGCCTCCAGACGATGCCAGGGCACACAGGAAGTCAGTAGCTGATTTATGTACGCGTCCTCAGGACACACCAGTGTATTTTACTGACAACTACAGGCATCTGCTAGGAGACAATGAGTTAAATCAATGCTGAAAACATATTTATTTTCACTGGCCTTCCCTAATTAAGTATTAATTGATTGTTTTTAATTAGTATATTGCTTTTATTGTAATTTATATTATGTATAGCCCCTTGATTATGAAAGGTGCTATATAAGTAAAGTTGCTTTGCTTTGCTTTAACCTTGTGTACACAGAGTTTATGTGCAAACTTCTGTGCCAGTGAATGGATGTATATTACCAGTTACTTGTGTTTCACTAGGGTGCCATCAGAAGACGTAAAGGAGTTCTTCTGCCAGAAAGGAAGGAATTCTTTAATAGAGCAACAAGCCCAGTTAGAGTCTATGAAAATTATGGTATCCTCGGTTCCATGCTGGATGAACTTGAGGGCACAGGCCACCTCTGCCATTTCCGCATACTGTGATGATGCCACACGTCAATGTTTAGAAATCTTAACAGTGTTACCAAAAGGGTAAACTACCAATATGCCCATTCCTGCTATCTGCTCTCCCTGATAATAGGAAGCTGATCCATCTGTGAAGACATGACACAGTGAAGTGTTATCAAGTAGTTGTGGAGTAGCAGGAAGGAAAGGTCCCGGATCTGGTAGATCAGGTGCCTGCAGTGTACAGTCATGGGGTTCTCCTTGGAAAAGGAGGCCATGCACCAGAATGGATGGCATTCAGGTTAAGTGGACCTTGATGTCTGTGTCCTGGAGAAGGGGGGACCAGTGTGTCAGTCTGGTATTAGAGACTGACCCATCCTTTACTCTGTCTGATAGCAAAAAGGTTGTTGGGGTATGGTTTGTATTGATAATCAGGGGGAGTACCCAATGATATACAGAAAGTGCTTGACAACCTAGTAGGTGACTAGAAGGTTCATGTCACAAAGGCTGTACTTCTGTTCCACTGGGGTCAAGAGCTGTGATGCATATGCAATGGGTCTCAGGGTGCCATGTACCTTCTGGGCCAGCACTGCAGACATAGCAATGTCAGAGGTGGCAGATTCCAGATGGAATGGCAAGGCTGGATTGGGGTTGACCAAAGCTGGGGCTGATGCCAGGGCCTGCTTCAGTGACATCACAGCTTGGGTATGAATGGGGTCCCAAGTCCAGGAAACATCCTTTTTCGGTAGTTCATTCAGAGGGGCAGCCTTTTGAGCAAAATCACAAATAAAATCTCAAGACTCATTTACCATACCTAGAAACCCTTATTTATTTGTACATCAGTTTACAACCTTTGAGCCAGAGGCTCATTTCCAAAGGTACCTCATCACATAGAGGACAAATACATTACAACATTTTGTTACATCATTGAGGTTACTGATTTGGCAATCACATGCTGTTACATTTTTGTTACATCATTGAGGTTACAGGTTTGGCAATCACATGCTGTTACGGTTATTAGGATAGGGAGAAACAGGATAACATACATTTGCATATACTTACACGTGGTAGTGTGCAGAGACAGCAAGGTGGTAATAGTTCAGTGGGCTAAGGGATGTGGTTGGTGAGTGGTGGGGTGAGGAGCTGCTCAGATAGCTTTGTCAGTGCATAGTGAGCTACGTCACCTTAGAGACAGGTGCAGCTACGTGTGTTAGATAGCTGGCTCTGAAGTGCAGTTTTGAAGCAGGAGATCATGGGGGTATCAGAGATGGAGGTAGGGAGTGTGTTATACCAGGAGGGAGCTCTGTAACAGAAGGACCTCTGTCCATGGGTGGTCCTGGACCTAGGGACCAGTAGAGTGGCCTTGCAGGAGGTTAGAGTTTGAACTAAGGGTTGTGCTAGGTGGATGGAGGCTGTCAACCCAGGTGGGGATAGCCCAAGAAGAGTTTTTTTCATTATGAGGCAGGTTTGGTATCTGAGTTGTTGGTCCAGGTTAAGCAACATTGCCATGTCATAGAGCTGGCAAGTATGTGTTAGCCTGGGGGCCCCTATAATTAGCCTACAAGCCTTATTCATGGTGAGGTGAATTTTATTGAGGGCGGTCAAGTCCAGAGCACCGATGTGACTGCTAGTCAGAGGGTGTCGGGGGGGGGGGGAATATTTGTAGTGGTATAGGATACCTAGTCGCACATTGGTGGCTGGGCAAAGAGCATTAATGGGCGTGTGGTATGTGAGGCTGAAGTCAAGAAACCCTGAGGTACTTATGCAAGCGGACTTGTTCGAGAGGATGTTTGGAACTAGGGAGGATGTGGAGTGGGAAGTTGCTGGCTTTGTTTTGGTGATGAGCAAAGAGCATAGTTTTTGTTTTTTTGAGATTGATAACAAGCCTATGCTCTTTAAACCAGGTTTCAGCATCATTAAAGGATAGTTGCAAGGTGTTCTGTAGGGAGATGGGGTTTCGGTGGGTGGCAAAGATGACGGTATCATCTGCATACAGCAGAATTTTACCAGTGCATGCACTGGGCAGGGTGTTGAGGTAGAGCGAGAAGAGTAGAGGTCCCAGGATGGAACCCTGGGGAACACCTGAGTGGATGGGACATGTTTTGGAAAAGGTCCCATTGATTTTAACATGCTGGGAGCTGGCAGATAAGTAGCTGGAGCACCAGGAGACCGGCCCAGTGGCAAAGCCGGTGTGGCTGAGGGCATCCAGCAGGAGGGGATGGGAGACAGTGTCGAAGGCTTTTGAGAGATCAACAAACACCGCCTCGGCTAGTGAGCCAGAGTCCAGGCAGGAGTGTAGAAAATTTGAGAACTCTATGAGGGCAGTGCTGGTACTGTGACCTGCATGGAAACCGTGCTGTTCTGGGCAGAGGATGTTCTGTTTGGTCAGATAATCAGTGATTTGAGTGGCCACCAGTTTTTCTAGGGCTTTGGAGAGGGGTGGGAGGATGGAGATGGGCCGGTAGCTCCCGGCCATGGACCTGTCACCTCCTTTGTGTATGGGTGTAACTGTGGCAGTTTTCCAGGCTGAAGGGAATTGCCCCAGGCAGAGGGATTTATTAAGAAGGCTAGTGAGTGGAGCAAGGACCTGATCCAGCACCCGACGGAGGATACTGGGGTCCAGGGAGTCGCTGCCAGTACTATTGCTCTTTAGTGCTTTAATCAGGTGGGGTCTGACTTCCTGGGCAGTTACCCTGTGTAAGTGGAAACTAGGGCGTTGGATGACTGGAGCAGGTAGGTAGGGGGTTGGGTCAAAGAAATTGCTAGGGAGGACCGAATTAAGGTCCTTGAAGGATGAGTTTAGGAAGTTAGCTATGCAGGCTGGGTCGGTATTTATTTATTTATTTAGCTTTTGTTTACCGGGTAAGTACACTAGACAAGTAGTATGCCTATTTTCAGGAACGACCTGGGAGATCACAGAACATACAGTATACATACATGGCAACATTGGAGAAACAGCATGAAACAGTAAAAAACAGCTATAACAATGCATGTATAAGGGCAGAGATACTGCCACACATTGTACAAATTGTTACAGGACAGAGATAGACATAAGAATCACTTAATACGGTAGACATAGAGCCGTCTATGTTGATCTGGGGGGGAGCGTGCGCTCCCATTTAATTGTTTAATGTTGTCCCAGAATGTTCTTGCATACCCCCAGGAGGAGGTGAGCGTGGCCTGGTAGTGATCGGCCTTTGCTATTCCGATGACCCAGGTGCATTTGTTTTGCGCAGCATTGTATGCCTGTCTGTACGCCATCCGGCCTGTTTCTGTGGCCAGGTGCCATAGGTTATCCCTGTGCTTGAGCAGTTGAAGCAGGATAGGAGTAACCCAGGGTGCATTATGTATTTTGGTTCGGGCTTCCATTAGGGGTGTGAAAATGTCACAGTCTTTGTTGAAGGTTTGGGAAAAAAAGGTTAGGGCAGTATCTATATCAGGGGCGTAGTGCATGGGTGACCAGTTTATTTGGGCAAGAAGTTGCTTAAGGCTTTTTAGTCCACCTGGTCTGAGGTGCCGACGTAGTGTGGATTGGGCTGTGGGTTTGGGTGTGGAGGTCACCCAATGGAATAGGATAGGGGAGTGGTCACTAAGTGAGTCAGGAAGGACGTGGATATCATGGACTTGTTTGGGGCGGTTGGTGATGATCACATCTAGAAGGGTGCAGGTACCTCTTTTTGTGTTTACTCTGGTGGGTTGGGAAATGAGTTGAGTCAGATCTATAGCTATGAAGGAGTCCCGGGTGGTGAAGGAGGATGTGCTGAGCCAGTTCACATTCAGGTCACCCACAAGGAATTGGTCAGCTTTGTGATATAGGGTTGTAAGATAATCTGTTAACAAAACCAGTGCCAGGGTTTGGTTTTTTGGGGGAATGTAGGCAGTGGTGAGATATAGGGGGCCCCTGGAGGGGTCCGAAGTCAGTTTGAGGGTTAGGGCCTGCGCCCTGTATACGAGAGTTGGGGCAGGGAGTGCTTGCCCAGTGAAAGAGTCCCTGGTATAGATTGCACAGCCACCCCCCCCCCTTTTCTACATGATCCTCCCGGTAAAGGGTGTATCCTGGGAGGGAGACAAAGGAGTCAGGGGGTGGACTTTGATAGCCAAGTTTCCACCAGTGTTATGACATCTGGTTTATGCAGTGTGACCCAGCATTGGAGGGAATCAGGTTTTTTCAGAAGGCCGCATATATTCATGGATGCTATGCGGAGCCCAGGTGACCCAGCTGGTGGGCTAGTATGGGCTGGGGCTGGGTTGGGATATATATTGCCAGTTAGAAGTAATAGGATGACCACCACTTGGCCAGGGGGTGGTGAAGGGTGAGCTTTCGATAGGTATGTGGTGAGGAGGAGGAGAGCTTCTGGGAACAGGGGGTGGGCAGGGTTATCCAGGCTGGGAAGGTGAGAATGATAAGCCTCCAATGGGAGCCTGGGGAAGCAACGGGGAGGTGACCAGGGGAAGGGTGTTGTGGGCTGGGGCACACGGTGAGTGTAGGGTGGGATCATACTATATCCAGAACAAATGAGGGCGCTAGTGCCAGTGTGCCTGGGGGGGGGTGCCTGGTAGGTGGGACAAGGGTATCAAAGTAAGGATGAGGGGGAGGCATTTTAGTAAGAGGTGGGATAGCATAGTGCTAACAGTAGCAGCAGGGCAGATAGGTAGAAATATTTTAGTTGCCCTCCAGCAAGCGTAGATGCCACTTTGGATCAGTGGTAGTGACACAGACTCTGGTAGGCAGGGTTCTAAGTTCAAGACTCTCCCAGTCTCCCCTTCTAAGGGTGGCCACGCTGATGGGCAGTGGCAAGTCTTGCAATCCTTGTATCTTCTTCCAGGTAGGGCTTCAGCCTTGGTCTGTTATCCTCAGGCCCAGAAAGAGTACCTCTTTCTGACATAGTTGTGCTTTTGCTGGGTTACATTTGAGGCCTGCCCTCTGGATGAGGGTCAGTAGTTCATCTAAGAGATCCAGATGTTGTCCCTGTGTGGCTGTAGCCAACAACAGGTCATCCACATACTGCAAGATACTCTGGGGTGTAGAGAAACCCTCATGTCCATCATGTGCAGATGGAACAAGGAGGGGCTGTTATGGAACCCCTGTGTTAAGCAGGTCCACATGTACTACCAGCCTTATTGGTGAAGGAAAACTTATATTGACTTTTGGGTGCAAATGGCAATGACCAAAAACCATTGGAGATGTCCAAGGCACTAAACCATTGCTGGTCAGGGGTTAGTAGTCGCAGCACGTCTGGTGCTGATGCCACAGTTGGGGCACAACTAAGGGTGACTTGGTTTAATCTCCTGTAGTCCATAGTCAGTCTCCAGGCACCCATAGGTTTTGTTACAGGCCGCACTGGGGAATTTGCAGAGGAAACACATGTCCTGATTACACCTTGCTTGAGGATTGATTTAATCATTTCCCTAAGAGAAGGCAAGGCCTCAGATGGGAAGGGATATTGCCATTGCCTTTCATGTGCTGGGCCTGTCACTTCAATGACAGTGTGTATCTTGCCACAGTCATGCTTGTTGGTGGCAAATGCCTCCATGTGCCTTTGTAGGATGGGAAGGAGCTTTGGAAAAAGCTCATGGTCCTTAAACAAATCGATGACATCATACTCTTTGTCATTTGTGGATATTGTTGCAACCACATGTGAGTCAGGGATCATGATGGTGTGATATTGAACCTGAATCTGTATCAGTAACATGTTGGCCAAGTCCACCACACAGCCATGTGGTGCCAAGAAGTTAATTCCGATTATACTAGGGTGATCCTGCAGTATCATCAACCGAAAGGTATGGTATGCCTTCAGGTGTCCCAGCATCACAGGCAGTGGCAGGGAGAGGTATGCAGGTAGCCTAGTTCCATCTATGCCAGACATGTTGGTCTTCCATCCAGTAGACCAAGGTGATGTGTCTGGGTTATCATCCTGTAATACAGACACAGCCACGCCTGTATCCAGCAATACTGTGAGTAGGTGGCCCCCGACCTTAGCCTCTGTGCAGGGCCTTCCATTTGTATCCAAGACCAGCTTGTTTACAACCCAGACTGGGGCCTGTAATTGTCAATCTGTACCAGTGGAAGAATGATGAAGCTCTTGAAAGAGAGTCTGGGCCTGGTTCCTGTGGACCATCTCACCATGCTGCACTGATGCTATATAGGGAGCCACTTCTGGGTTCAGGCCTGTAGGGGCCTGGGAGCCTGGACCTCTGGCATCTATACAGCCTGTGGGAGCCTGCTCTTCTGGTTGTATTGCGGCAAGAGCCTGTACTGGAACAGCATCTGCTACGGAGCGCATTTTCCCAAGGAGGTCTCGGAGATTTCGGTTCTCATCGGCTATTTCTCTATATGAAAGGCCTGGTCTCTGTTGTTTACCCTTATTGTTTTTATGGTGTTTCTTATTTTTATGGTAGTTCTGGTTCCCACCCCAGGATTGTTGTTGTTGGGCCTGCTGGGGGTGTTGGTTATCTGTGGGGAGGGTCTGTGTCTCCTGGGCCTGCCCCTCCACCATGTAGTGCATCGTGGTCTCCGGAATGACTTCCATGGCAGCTACCTTCTTGGAGCTGGAGCTTGTATCATGGATGTAGAGTTGATAAACTCTCTCTGTTTTCCGAAGAATATTGGCAAACCTTTCCATGGTGGGATAGGTGGTTGGCTCTACCTTCTCTCGCACTGCAGGGATCATGTTCCAAAGGAACAAGGTTTTGTATTCAATGAGGTACGCATCTGCGGCTTCTCCTGTGAGGTGCTTCCCTGCTCGGTAGGCCATCCAGAGCCTCTTGCGGAAGGTCACTGGACTTTCCTTCACATTCTGTTTCACAGGGTATGTGAGCATCACTCCTACCACTCCTGGGTTATGTGCAGTGATGAGTTCAGATGCTGCTTCATCAAAGGTGGCATGGCCATTCTGGCTGACAGCATCGGGGAGTTTCACCCACAGGCCAGGATTGATGGTCTGGCATAGGATCTGGACCTGGTAGTCTGCATCGAGACTAAGCATTTCACATTTAGCATGCACCTTCTCCTAGTGGCAACTGAGGTTGTCAGATGGGCTCATCCGACCAATGCTGTCAGCTATTTGCTGAACAGAGTGAGCCATCTGTAGGGGATTATTGGGATGATCGATCGGAGGTAGATTACCTCAGGCACCCTGTAGGGCTGCCTGAGCTGTGGCTTCAGCCACAGTATGGGCCATTCCCTCCTTAGTAGCAGCCTCCCGTAGCAGCTGCTTAAGCTGGGTTGGGAGAACCTGTGTTTCTCTCAGGGATGGTCACATTGCCTAAGACAGTCTCAATCATTTTCTCTATCTTTTGCTTATCATCCACAGTAATAATGGCTATTGGTGGTGCCGTTGGGACTAAGCCTGGGCCTGCTCCCCCCCATCATGGGGGTCACCATGTTGGCGTCACCCATGATGGTCACCATGCTGTTGATGATGTAGGGATGTGGTGTCATGTGACGGGGGTCCACCATGTTGTGGATGGCAGGGTGGGGTTACTGGGCCATAGTAGGGGTGTGACTGGGCATTGTACTGGGAGATGTCATCATCTGACTCCTCCTCAGATGACTTCATCAAGGCGGGGGCTACGCCACCCATCACCTTGATGTGACCAGCCAGCACCTCTTGCTGATGGTGCAGTTTCACCATTTTGTATTCATAATCCTCATGATTAACTTTTACAACATTCTGATCCACTTCATCCTGCATCTGCTTCTGTAAAACTCTATATGCGGCTCTCAATTTGCAATTGTCCCTAGTAGCTGCTCCTAAGTCATTACATACCTGGTTTATCTCATCCTGTAACTCTCCCAGCTCCTCACACATCTGATCATTCATTCTACTTAACAAGTCATTCATTTGCAAAGCCTGACCCTTATCCTGTCTCAAACTTTCACACTCCTGCTTCAATATACTAAGTTCCTGCTCATTTACCTGTGCAGAATTTGGAGCTCAGACTCCAAATCCTGCTCTCGTCTTATACATTCAGTTTTCTACAGTCCCATCTACTGCTTAAGAGATGAGACTTGCAGTTTGAGGGTGCAAAACCTTGCTTCAGAGGCTTCCAGAGCAGCGTAGAGAGCCGTGACTAACAGCCCTTTAGCTTCTGGCATTCTGTCTGTCTCATCTCTAAGTACTGGGTTGAAATCCCCAGTATGGGGTTTTCGGATCGACTTGAATCCCTCACAAAGTCAGCCCATTCTCTGTGGGAGGCAAGGAAGCTCGAGACATCGAGTCTCAGGTCTGTGCAGATATTTGATACTGTGGCCATTGTGTGGGAGGGAACAAAAAATCAAACTGTGAAAAGGTGCCGTGCTGTGTATCGATCCACAACAGGTGCACTAGTTCACAGGCAGGCTACTGTGCACTTGTAAACTTGCAATTCAAAACTGCTGTGGGGTGAGGTGAATCAGCATCAACCACACCCAGTAAGCAGCCAGAGTTTGCAAGTGATTACTAAGTGGGTGAAGAACAGGAGCGGTGATGCGGGTATGCACACCTATTGTCCCCATTTTTAAGGGAAAGTTGTAGCAACAAGTGAAAACTTTGCAAACTCCAAATATTGCCTGCACGCGGTCACCAATTGTCAGGAGGTCTAAACCTCACTCTCAGGCTCTTGGCAATAATGTACATGCAAGGAATCACAGACATGTTGCATAAGAGTAATAAAGCGTGTTTATTACTACCAAAAGGAAAATCACAGTTGCCCTAAGCCGTCCTTACCATTAGAAACAGGGAGTCAATGCTAAGCATTCCCTATACCTCAGGGAATCTCCATGTCTCTTGGGGTCTCTGAGGTAGAAGACATAATGTCTTACATTATATACCTAAGATAAGTACCATGGTTACTGTAAGGTAGACACATTTCTAGTTACAGAGATGAGCCCTATTGGTTAAATTAGAGGCGACTCCTCAGTCCTAGATAACATTATACAGTTTTGTTATAGTCATCACTTTGTGGAAACAAAGAAGTACAGTTTGTACATAGCCATGTAGTAATACAAATCATCAGAAGATTGTAATGCTGACTCGTATATCATAACACTACAAGGACACAGGTGTCTAAATATCTTGTAAACAAGAAATACATGTGTATATTGGAAAGTAAAGTGTATAGCAATTATGTGCATACATGTCCTGACATCTACTCATACAGTAGATGCCCTTAGCGTATAATATATACCTAAATGCTAACTGTCTGCAGTGTACCTCCAGGGCAGTGGTTCTCAAATGGTGAGGCCAGCCTCCCAAGGGAAGCCCCAAATTGTTTCAAGGGAGGCCCAGTCAAGTCTGAGAATGTACAGTATTTAAATTTTAAGTTTTGCCTGTTTTGTGTGAAAGGATAAAACAAATTAAATCTGGATAATTGCAGGTTAATTTCTTTACTTATGCACAAACATTTGACCATGAAGTCCCCATTGAGCCAAAACTTGTTTATAGGTGTGTATTTATATGTAAATTAATGCCTGGGGGAGGCATGCTGAGTCAATGCTTGTTTCTACAATAGCCATTCATATGCAAATTAGTGACTTGAAAGGCACACTGAGTCAAGGCTAATTTCTATAGTAGGTATTTAAATATAAATTAGTGACTGGGAAAGGCCCAGAGATCTGATGCATGTTTTCAGGTGTGACCTGAGGTAAGGGTACAGGAAGTTGCTTAACAACAGGGTAAGAGAGGAGAGATGAAGTGGCTAGGTTGGTTGTTCCAGACAGAGTAACAAGGACCCAAGAGTCAGAAAAGTGAAGTGACAAGTATAACCTGAGGTGCCAGGTCAGGGTGGAGAGCAATAAGTTGAATAAAGAGAGAATATACTCAGTCAACTTTATGAGTTTCACTTTATTCCAGGTGTACTGTGCAAAGCAGATTTTTTTTCTGTGGGGAGGCCCAAGATTTTTTTCCAAATTTGAGGGAGGCTCGAAATCTTTTTCATGGCTTGGGGGAGGCTCACTATCACAAAGTGTGAGAACTAATGCTCTAGGGGTATCATTTAGGGTGCAGGGACCTTGTGTAACATGGTTTTCCCCTGGTACCACTAGTGCCCCTGAACCTGCTTTGCTTGACTGTTCAGGCTGGGATGGAGGCTGCCAAACAAATTGCTGAATAGTAGTTTGCCAAGGTTTTTTTAGGAGGGGATGAGACATTTCCTTCTTTCTCCTGCCAGTGCAACATCGAGAGGTTAAGGATTGTATGCCACCCACTTCCTGTTTTACAGCTCTCGAGGTTTTTGCCCATACTCTGCCTCATTATCAGAGCTGCTTAGGTTAGCCTCCTTAGATGATGTGTCAGTGGGCAATTTCTCTATTGGTGGAAAGTAGTCAGACCCAGATGAGTGCTCCTCCTCATAAACACTTTTATCTTCTACAGTACTGGAGACAGGCCAAGAAACAAGAGGTTTCACAGTAGGGGGTAGATACATGACTGGAAATAGTTGTGCAACTAATTGGAGCCACAGTGATAGTAGGAGCTCATGTCACTCCAGCAGGACTGGAGTTTTCAAAGGTTACAATGGCAGGGATGGTTTGGGTCACAGTGGAAGGAATGGTCTGGGTCACACTGGCAAGAGGGGTCTCAGTCATAGTGGCAGGAGTGGCTGGCAGGGAAACTGTTGTAGCAGAACTTGAGATGCGGGCTGTTACAGGGGATGGGTGGTAGATCAGAGCAGTGGTGTTTTGTTTTGTGTTATCTATTAATGCTCCTTACCCTGGCTCCCAGCCCACCACTCCTTTGGGCTCGCATCATTCCTGCTGCCCAACAGTCTCACCCCCACTGCCACTGTCCACCGGTCACACCCCATGCAGCCTGCTACCAAGGGTCCAGCTCTAACCCTACCAGAAGGGGCCCCTTTCTACTAGCGGGGGAATGGAGAGGAGGAGAAGTCTGAATGCTACCCCAGAAGCAGACAGGGGTTGGAGCTGGTGTGCTCTGGGGACTATGGCATGGTGGGATAGGCAGCCATCATCTGTTGGGGCTGGAACAGGCCCAGTTTTCATTTTTCTGGTCTCACCCTTCCACACAAGCATGCGCTGCAGCTGCGTCCTGGGGTGGGGGATGTCCGGTGGTGCATGATCACCCATGCCGCCTAGGACATCACCACTATCCACCACCAGGAGCCACTACGAGAGTGGTGCAGTGCAGCCCATCCTCCTGAAAGGGAAATGTTCAAAGGATGCTCTGAACCCCCTCCCTGCCAGTCTGTGCTCCTGACGTCCGGGCTCGGGGCGTGAACCCGGGTCACTAGCTTGCCAAGCGAACACCTGTAATTCAGAGCTATGGGGCCGGCTGCAGTGAAGGTTTTAAAGACGAGGTGATAGTGGTACTGGTGACAGTGGTAAGGGATGAAGAGGACACATTCACATTCACATTGGTAGTATTAGTGGCAGTTTATGACAATGTCCTGCTAGCAGCACTATGAGTAGTAGTTTAAGTACCCATGGGTGGAGGACATAGAATGTGGCACGATGAGTTGCTGAGTCAATCCAGCAGCTGCTAGATGGCTGCAGGGAAAGATAAAATCAGTTTTTTCTCCAGCTGTGGGGTGAAGAGGTCAGGAGTGGAGCACTGACTGAGGAGGGAGTAGAAAAAACAGCTGTATTGCTGTGAACTAATTGTATGGCTGTAAATTGCTCTTGGGGCTCTGTTTTTCTCTCCTCACAGGAAGAGGAAGTTCAGTCACAGCTCCTTGACTGGAGAACAGAGCGGGAGGGATGATTAGTGTCTGAGTCAATCAGGCGACTGCATGAGGACTGCAGGGGAAGATAAATTCTAATGCTCCAGCAAGTCCCATCATGCTCATGTCCCATTGCATGACTGGGACAGAGCAGGGGTGCAACATCTATCTCTGGAACATGCATCTCTTAAGGCATCTTCAGGCATGGGACAGAGCAGGAGTGGAACATCTGTCTGTGGCACATCTACCTCTTAAGGCATCTGCAGGCATCCTTAGATCATTCTGCAGACTGAGGTGCTGCCCCATTTGCACTCACCTATCTGTGTTGAGGGCAGAAGTGGTTGAAATCTGGGCTGAACTGTCAAGGGTGTTGAGAATCTTTTGATCCACCCATGGGCCACGAAGAATGCTGCTGCTCCCCCAGAAGATGCCTAGATAGAGTAAGAATGGTTGAACCTTGGTGGGCTTTGGGAAGGTAGAGTACACACCCCTCAGTGTGTACCACTGCAAAATTCCTTCACCATACTGGTGGGACATGGCAGCCTGGCAGAGGCACCGACAGCAGTAAGAAGGGAGGATGTGGGGGATCCTCAGAAGGGGAGGCCCAAAGAGGGAAGGAAGAGGTCCCAACTGAGGAGGAAGCAGCTGATGATAGGGCACTCTATCATTAAGGGAATAGACGTAGGAGCAGGATGTGGAAGCGAGAGGGAGCTGAAGTGCCTCCCTGGTGCTTTGATTTGGAAGGATGGAGGGCAGATCCACAAGATCGCTATAATGGCAGTAAATGAGATTGAGTTAGATGTCATTGTCCACAAAGAGACAGATGACCTGGCAAGGGATGAGGTAGGGGTAGTGCAGAGTAATTTCAGGGAGCTAGGGAGGGGCCTAAAGCAAGTAGCACACATGGGGGCATTTGCTGAGATGCTGCCTGTGTACAGATCGGGAGATGAAAAGGCACTCTGCACTAGAGCTTTTAGCAGTTGGTTTAAGGCATGATGCATGGAGGAGGCCTTTGGCTACATTGGGGACCGGGGGCCAGCCTGGGATGATATGGACCTCTATAACAGAGATGGCCCGCATCCTTCCAGGAGGTGGACCACAGTCCTAAGTGGGAGATTTAAATGCTACTTGGATAAGCATTTAAACTAGCTGGGGGCTGTAATACCAAGGAAGGCAAAGATTTCCCACCACCTACATGATGAAGCAAGAAAGAGGGAGGGCCTGAGGGGAGGAAGCTCCCCCAGGGCAGGGAAGCAAGAAAAGAGGGGGTGGGGACAAGGCAAAGGACAAGAGGCTTATAAACCAAGAATGCAAGAAGAGAGGAGTAAGGAGACAGGAAACTGCGAGGGTAAAAAGGGAAGAGGGGGTCGGGGGAGCTTCAGAAAGCACTGCTGGCAAAAGGAGCAGGAGAAAGCAGGGAGGCAGGCAGGGCGGGAGAAAGGGATGAATAGTCATGTACACCAATGCAAGCAGTCTGGGAAATAAAATTCCAGACCTGGAGACCATCATAGAGGAGGCTAGCCTGGATTTTGTGGCCATAACGGAATTATGACAGTCATGACTGGGATACGGCCATACCAGGCTATTCTCTGTTCAGAAGAGACAGGAAAGGGAGGAGAGACTGTACTATTTGTGTGTGAAGTAATCAAGGCTATTGAAATAGAGGGGCACCAGGAAGAAATGAAAGGGCTGAAGGTGCTGTGGGTTATCTTGGAGACAGGAGTTGGGGCTGCTATCTATAGAGGGATTGTGTACAGACCTCCAGCACATGGAGAGGAGTTGGGTAAGGCACTTGAGGAAGACATCATTATGACGGAAAATAAACTGAGGTGCTGCTAGTTGAGGGCTTCAATCTGCCAGATGTGGATAGGAGCCTTCCAACTGCAGCTTTAGCAAGGAGCATGGCCATCCTTGACTCACTACAAAAGGTTTTTCTCAGGCAACTAGTCAACAAACACATGAGGAACAGGGCAGTACTGGACCTGGTGCTTACAAACAGGAACAGCATTGTAGACATCACAGTGGGCAGTTCAGTAGGTACCCATGATAACTGTACAGTCTGGTTTAACATTAAGATGGGAGCAGAGGCAAATGACTCAAGGATGAGGGTCTTGGACTTTAAGAAGGCAGATATTAAAGAAATGGAAGACTGTCTCAGAAACTGCCTTGTCTTGGGGAGAGACTACCAGGAGGGGTTGAGAAACAGTGAGGAAAAAAAAAAAAAAAGATGGTATAATTAATTCACCAGCTTCTCCATGAAGGAAGTGAGTAAAAGCAAAAAGGAAAAAGAGGCTGGTGTGATACTCCAGGGAAGTGGCCACAGAGATGAGGGGAGAAAAGGGTGGCATTCAGAATGTATAAGGAAACACAGACTGAGGAAGACAGGAAGGGGTACCAGGTAAAACAGATGGAAGCAGGTAAGGCAGAAGGGGAAGCAAAGTTGCAGACAGAGGAAATGAAAGCAAAAGGGGTAGCAAAATGGGATAAGACATAAGTGAAAAGAAGAAAGCAAGGGGCGAGATAATGAGGATAAGGAGGATGGCAGAGTGAGACTGTGCAGAAAGAGACAAAGAAAATGCAGGCAACATAAATAAGTACTTCTGTTTATTCTTCGTAGTGGAGGGAGTTGGGGACAGACCACTATGGAACTGCAAGGAAAAGGGGAGGAGGGAGGCAGGCTTAAGTCTATTTTCACAGGAAAGAGTCCTGAAGGGTTTTGCAGCTCTGAAAGTGGAAAAGGTTATGGAACCAGACAGGATATATCCAAGAATACTAAAAGAACTCAGGGAGGTGCTGGCTGCTTGGCTGACAGCCTTATTCACCAGCTCACTGGAATCAGGCATGGTACCGGAGGACTGGAGGAGAGTGGACATGGTCCCTCTACATGAGAGTGGCAGCAGGGAAGAGGCTAGTAACTCTAGACTGGCAAGCTTCATATTAGTGGTGGGGAAATTATGGAAATACTGTTAAAGGAAAAGTTGGTAAAGCATCTTGAATCAGATAAGCTGCAAGACCAAAGGGAGCATGCATTCATGGGGGAATGTCAAGCCAGACAAACCTGATTAATTTCTTTGATTGGGTGACCAGGGAAATAGATCAGGTGAGGGCAGTAGATGAGGGATATCTGGACTTTGCCATGCCCTTCTGCACTGTTCTGCACAGGAGATTGATTGAAAAATTGAACAGACTGGGGTGGGCTCCAAAGTGGTGAATTGGGTTAAAAACTCATTCACGGATAGGTGAATGAGGGTGGTGGTTAACAACACTCACTGCCAAAGATTTGACACAGCTGACCTGGCTAGTTAGGAGCTGATCAAAATATTTCCAAATCTATTTAAGCTCACTTCTGGCTGAGCAGCACAGTATGAAGCTTCACAGATTGACATCATATTTGGTATTTAATTCTGAGTTACGCTGTATTATGCTGATATCTGTGCTATGTGTCAGCCAGTTTGGAACTGGTGTGAATTGTTATGTGGTCTATGTTTTTTCCCCTGGAGTCTTTTACTTTCCCTTAAGAGGGCACCCTGCAATTACTATAGACGTGGGCTGATAATTACTTTCTTTTGTCGACATTGGACAGGCCTATGTGAGCTTATTTGCAATTTACTGGCTCCGCCGGAGTCTGACCATGGGTATCGTTCTTAGGGTGATTTACTTTTCATGTTGGAATATTCCTTTCCTACTGAAACCTTCTCGACGGATGGAGGAATTTTATCAACTGAAGCACCTGGCTTCTAATGCCTCCTAGTGCTTCGCCAAGTTTTTTCTTTTTTCCTTTCCTCCACTTCTCCTGCTTCCAACTTGAAATCATGTGACTAACTTTGCAAACTGAGTGATGGCTGAGCGTTCCTACCTTTCTTTCCTGCAGTGAACTGTTTGTGTACATGTGCCCCATTGCTCAGCCTTAAGGACTTTCTTTTATAAACTTTAAAATTTAATGTTTTTCTCTTCTGAGATGCACTTCAGACTTGAATTCTGCAATGTTATTAAGTATTTAGACCAAATTCTCTGGGCAATGCTATACTACTGATGGCCTAGAATTACTTTTTCTACTTATTTATTTTTAACCTGTTTGGCTGAGCATCCTGAATTTTGCACTTTATAATAGTTACTATCATATCATTGTAGGGGGCTATGGTTCCAACAGCTCTCCCAGAATAGAACATTTGTTTAGTTAAGCCCTCGTAATTCTGGGGTATTAAATACTATTATACCTTCTTTTATCGAGTTAGCTCAGAGATCACATATATGTTAACCACTAAAATTATGGCATACACTGATATATGTTTACACCCATCTGGGTGCTATTATGCAACTAGCTAATCAGGTTTACAGTGTTTTTTTTTCTGGAATTAATAGAGGAATTACCAGGGGGGGATATAAGGGGGTGAGTTAGAGTTACATAGAAACATAGACTTTGATGGCAGATAAGGACCACTTGGCCCACCCAGTCTGCCCAATTCCCTACCTACTGGATAAGCTGCAGATTTTAGTTAACCAACAGCCTACTTCCTGCCACCCCCCACTGCAATTGCCATATGTCTGTCCCATGAATGTTTGAATTCCCCCACTGTTTTGGACCCAACAACCTCCCCAGGAAGGTGGTTCCATGCATCCACCACTCTCTCCATGAAAAAAATTTCCTCACATTACCCCTGAGCCATCCCCCCTCTATCTTTAAATTGTGCCTCTTGTTCTTACGCATCTCTTTTTCTGAAAGATGCTACCCTCCTGGACTTTGTTGATTCCCTTGAGGTACTTGAAAGTTTCTATCATGTCCCCATCCCTCCATTCATCAAGGGTATACATATTAAGCTCTCTCAGTCTCTCTTCATATGGTTTCTGAGTGCATACCCTGCACCATTTTAGTTACCCTCTCTGGACTGCTTCCATTCTGTCTATGTCCTTGCGTAGATGAGGTCTCCAAACTGCACACAGTACTCTAGATGGGGTCTCACCAACTGTCTGTACAGAAGGATAACCACTTCCCTTTTTCTACTTGTGATGTCCTTCCTATGCATCCCAGTATCCCCTGGCTCTCCTTACTGACTTCTACATTGCTTACCCACCTTTGGGTCATCTGATATGACTACCCCCAGGTCCCTTTCCATTTTTGTTGTTGTTAGTACCTCCCCTGCCATTGTGTACTCTTCTCCTGGGTTTTTGTTTCCCAGGTGCATTACTTTGCACTTCTTTGCATTGAATCTGAGTTGCCTTATGTCTGACCATTCCTCCAACCTTGCCAAGTCCCTTCTCATCCTTTCTACCCCCCTATGTGTATCAACTCTGTTACAGATCTTTGTGTCATCTGCAAAGAGGCATACCTTTCCTTCCAGACCCGCTGCAATGTCACCTATAAAGATGTTAATGAGGACTGGACCCAGCACTGAGCCCTGAGGTACTCCACTAGTAACCCCCCTTTCTTTGGAATGTGTTCTATTCACTAATACTTTCTGTGTCCTATTGTGCAGCCAGTTTGCTACCCAGGCTACCATCCTGGGACCCACTCCCAGGCTGGCTAACTTGATTATTAATCTTTTGTGTGGGACTGTGTCAAATACACTGCAAAGTCTAGGTAGGCCATATCCACAGCCCCTCCTGGTCTATTACTTTGGTCACCCAGTCAAAGAAATCAATTAGATTCGTCTGACATGACATTCCTGCTGTAAATCCATGCTGCTTTGGGCCCTGTGCCCCGCTGGCCTCTAGGTACTCAACAATTTTTTCTTTCAGAAGTGATTCCATCATTTTCCCTACCACTGAAGTCAAACTTACAGGTCTATAGTTTCCTGCTTCTGTCTTGCTCCCACTTTTGTGAAGGGGAATCACATCTGCCCTCCTCCAGTCCTCAGGTACCACCCATCCTCCCATGATTTGTTAAAAAGTGTGGCAGTGGGGTCACTAGGTTCCTCCTTAGTTCTTTTAGGATTCTGGGGTGAATCCCATCAGGCCCCATTGCTTTGTCCACCTTGAGTTTTAGGAGTTCTTTCAGGACTCTTTCTTCTGTAAATGGACTGGTGTCAACCCCCTACCCAGAGTGCTTCTATTGTCTGGTTTAGGTAACTCCTCCTCATCTTCTTTTGTAAATACTGAGCAAAAGTATTCATTCAGTATCTCTGCCTTTTCACTGTCTCCCTCTGCCCACCTCCCCTCTCCTTTATTAATCTTCACTATTTCTCCCTTAACCTTTCTATGCTCCCTAATGTACCTATAAAAGGTTTTATCCCCCTTCTTAACTGAGTTGGCTATTTTTTCCTCGGTTTGGGCCTTTGCTATTCTGACTGCCTTCCCCACTTCTTTCTGCTTTAATTGATACAGTTCCCTGTTGTGCGCCTTCTGTGATTCCTTATACTTTTTGAATGCAGCCTTTTTCTCCTTAGCCTTCCCTGCCACCTCTTTTGAGAACCATAGTGATTTTTTACTCCACTTTGTTTTCTTTGTTTCACACAAAGGCTTGTTGCCTCTATGACGGCAGTTTTGATTTTTCTCCATTGTTCTTCCACCCCTCCTTTCTGGCCATTTGCTACTGCATTCCTCAGGTATTCACCCATTTTGCCAAAGTCAGCCGTTCTAAAGTCCAGTATCCTTGTTTTTGTATGGCTTGTCTCCATTGTTGTGCTTATTGTGAAGCACACTGTGCAGTGGTTGCTTGTTCCCAGATGTCTACTGACTTCTAAATTTGTGATCCTCTCTTCATTTGAGAGTACCAGGTCTAGTATTGCTCCTTCCGAGTGGGTTCCAACACTAGCTGTCTAAGGCTTGCCCCTGCTGGGACATCAGAGAATGACCTGCTCTTGGATGTGCTGCAGTACAAGTCATCCGGTTAACATCTGGCATATTCAGGTCCCCCATCAACAGTATCTCCCCTTTTCAGCCATTTTGAGAATGTCCTCTATTATTTTCTTGTCCATTTCCTCCCCTTGAGGCGGGGTCTGTACTACAACCCCTGTCGCGGATTGTGATGCCATTCCCTGTCTCCAAGGTAACCCAGAGTGCCTCTTGTCCTCCCCCTTTACTTTTTAGTTCTGTAGCTTTGATCCCTTCCCTTATGTATAGAGCTACTTCACCTCCTCTTTTACCCTCCCTGTCCCTTCTGTAGACTGTGTACCCCGGTATTTTACATCCTAGTCATGGTTCTCCGTGTACCATGTTTCCGTGACTGCCACAATATCCAATTGTTCATCTTCCATCAGGGCTACTAGCTCAGGAAGCTTGTTTCCCAGACTACGGGCATTGGTACTCATTGCCCTCCTTTTAATGTTGGCTTTATCCTTTTTTCCCCATCTCTACTCTTATTGCCCTTGTCTATTTTTCCATTTACCCCTGTCCTGCCTTCTGTTGAGCTCTGTACCTCAATGTTTACCCTACTACCTGCCATGTTTTGTGGGGGAAGGCTTGAAATTTCCTTCCTCTTATCAGAACCTCCCCCCCCTTGGCTAGTTTAAAAGCTTGCCAAGGAACCATTTAAACCTGTCACTTAGGAGCTTGGTTCCCTTCATGGACAGATGCAGACCATCATGTCAGTATAGACCTTCATCTCTCCTGGTGTACCCCCAGTCCCCAATGAAGCCAAACCCCTGTGCTCTGCACCAGTTTTGCAAGCATTCATTAAACTGCATGGTGTGCAGTACCCTATCCTCAGCCCTGCCATGGACTGGCAGCACCTCTGAGAAGGTAACCATGCTTGCTACCTGTCTGAGGCCCCTCCCCAACTCCATAAATTCATCCTGCACTGCACTGATCCCATGCCTAGCTAGGTCATTTGTCCCAAGGTGGACAATGATATATAGTTCCCTCTCCTGTGATGCTGCTTCTGCAATCCTGAGGATTCGCTTCTTGTCTCTCCAAGCCATGGCACCAGGCAGACTCCTTACTTCCCTTTCCTCTTCCTTCCCCAGGTCTACCCCCCTAACTATTGAGTCCCCCATCAGAAGCTGTTTCCTTCCCCTGTGGTGTCCCTTGCCACCCTTTTGTGGGTCTCCCGTGTGGATGTCCTCAGCATTCTTCTTGGTCTCCACTGAGGGTGCCATCATAGAGGAACCTTGCTCTGCCAGACTGGCGTATGATTTGTGTAGAGGTAAAACTAGGCAGTATATTGTATATCAACTTGAGCTGGAGTCCGCCCAACACTGTGTGCAGGCCTAACAGTTTAGGTATGGGCTTTAGGCCTGGGAATTAAGAGGTGATTGTGTATATAGTTCTGCTATTATTAGAATGTTTATTGGGATCTTTTCCTTTTCTTATTGTTATTTGTCATGCTGTATGGTTAAGGGGGAGGGGGGCTCTGCGCCTCATTCCTGGTACTGGACAACTACATATATTTTCTCTTACATATCTATGAATAACACGCTAACATTTATTTCACGGAACATTAAAGGGGGTAGGGACAACAGGAAAAAGTATGCCATTTTATGCCACTTATGTAAACTTTAGCCCCACATTGTATTTCTCCAGGAGACTCACTTGGAATGAAATCAGGTGGCCTTCTTGCAGAAATCATGGGTAGTTCAAGCCTATGGGGTGGGTAACTGCTCGCATCAAAGATGGGCAGTGGTGCCGATTGCTAAGGGAACTCCATTTACATTAATAGATAGAGTAAGGGATACAAAAGTTAGGTATGTGTTGTTGCATGGGAATTTGGGAAGCCTGGAACTAGTATTGGGATCCATATATGGCCCTAATCAGGACACCCCATCCATCTTTACATCATCACTTGATGAGCTGGCACCATTCTGTCACCTACCACTCTTACTGGGTGGTGACTGGAATTTAGTGCAGGTCAATACTTAAGACAGGATATACCGTATGAAGATGGGTCTTTCCCCAGCTCAAAGGGTGCTTACTGAGCTTACAGACCATTTAGGTCTGGTAGACCCATGGAGAACACTGTATGCTACTACTCGGGACTTTACTTTTTATTCAACCCCTCATAGGGTATTGTCTAGGATTGATTACTTTTTAATCAGAAAACATCTACTTCCTTGGTTAAAAACATGCCAAATTGATGGTTGGTTCTTTATGATCATTCTCTGGTGCAGATGTTTATTGACTACCCTCATTTTCCTACCTGTTCACATACCTGGACCTTTAATAAGCAACTTTTGAATGATCTAGAGTTGGTTCATGAATTCCAGGAATATATGACCCCATTAGTGCAATACAATCAGGATTCTCTAGTGCCTGTTGACTTTACTTGGGAAGCACTCAAAGCTGCTTGTGGGGTGAAATTATACATTTAGCCACCATATGTAAGCGGAATAGCAGGCCCAAACAGAAGAATGTCTCTCCCGCATTAGAACTCTGGAGAAGAATCTCTCTATTTCATCACTGTAAAGTGTTCATTTAGAACTGAGCCAGCTGCTAGCCAAATACTCTGAGTACCTACTCAGTTTGGTTGACGGATCGGCTTCCCAAATCAGAGCAACCTACACAGGACAGGGTGACAAGGCAGGTAAGATGTTGGCCCTCCAGATTAAGCAGCGAAATGCAGAGAGGTGGATCCCCATCTCTTTTGAATCCAGGCACCAATACGTCGACCACAGATCCAAACATTATAATTTCAATATTTTTTGACTACTGCCATTCTCTATACACTGTACGCGAGATGACCGCAGAGATCCTGGCATCTCAGAATGCATTTCTTCATGCCCTAGATTTCCCCCAACTTACCGTTGACCAGTGGTGTTCCTTGCTAGGCCCTATTACCGAAGCAGAGGTCAGTGTAGCTATAGCTTCATTGCCCTTAAATAGGGCTCCTGGGCCCTGATGGGTTTTCTTCTACCTTTTACAAAACATATACTAATGCCTTGACCCCCTTACTTACCAAGCTTTATAACTCCTGACTTTCCCACCCCCCTAAAGATGCTACTTTATTTGAAGTTGACATTATTATTCTACCCAAACCGGGGAAGGACCCCTCAAAACCTTAAAACTACCGTCCCATATCTCTGATCAACAATGACGCCAAACTGTATGCCAATATCTTGGCTTCCCGTTTGACATCTGTCTGAACCCCTCTTTTGGGCCCTGAGCAGGCCGGTTTCATGCCAGGCAGATGTTCTCGGGATCATTTTAGGAAGATTTTCCATCTCTTCTCTGCATCTGGGGAGGCCAACTCTGACTCGGTGTTGGTCTCCCTAGATGAAGAGAAAGCCTTTGACAGGGTTGCTTGGCCCTATTTGCAGGTCTGGAGGCCTTTGATTTTCCTAGTGAGTTTATAGACAGAATCAAAGTTCTGTATACCTGTCCAACTGCCAGAGTCCTTTGCAACAACGTGTTGTCAAATACTTTTTCATTGTCCAGGGGAACTAGGCAAGGCTGCCCTTTGTATCCATATTTATTTAATTTATAGCTGGAGCCCCTAACAAGGAAGATAAATACAACAGCTTCCATCAAAGGTTTCACTGTGGGGGTCACCACTTATAAATTTTCATCTTTTGCAGATGACATTTTATTTCACCTGGCAGATTGGTCTCAATGTTTACCAGAAGTCCTATCAATCATCAAGGAATTCTGTGAGTTTTCTGGCTACAAATTGAACACCAATAAATCTACACTTTACCCCTTGTCCTCTCCATGTTCCAATGAACTATGCCTCAAGTTAGGCCTACAATGGGAGACTTCAGCCTTGTCCTACCTGGGTATCAAACTAACTAGGGACTTCACCAAACAAAAGGCACTAAATCCGGATCCCATAGTAAAACAAGTTAGCAAAGATCTCACAAGATGGCTGTGTCTCCCACTTTCCTTGTGGGGTAGAGCTAACTTGCTTAAAATGTCTGTCTTACCTAAATTTTTATACCCCCTAGGGGTCTTGAATATTTTCTTGCCCAAAAGTTGGTTTACTAAACTGCATTCTCTTTGCTCTTCCTTTCTATGGCTTGACAAACCACCGCACAGATCTTATGCGAGGCTTTGCAGGCCATGTAATTTGGGTGGTTTACAGCTGCTGGACTTTTATGTTTTTTATTTAGCAGTTCATGGTGCTAGGTATCTTAAATGGGGATCTGCAGAAGGGTCAGAAGGCTTCATGTCGGGCTGACTAAATATAGAACACTGTTTGGCTAAGAAATTTTATATTTCTCTGTCTTCTCTACTGTATTTGCCTTTTTCAGCATTACCGTCAGAATTGCAAAATCCTCAATTGGCTGGAGTATAAGGGCTCATGCACAGTTATGCAGGCAATTTATGCTATCTTGCCACAGGGATTTGGGGCAACCCTTACTCCACAACTGGAATCTCTGCATCACTGGCAAACCACTTCTGGTGACTCATAGGCCCACACTAATAGGTTCTCAGATAGAAGATTTTGTTGCCAGGGATACATTTCTTTCTTTCCCCATGATTAGAGAAAAGTATGCTGCTTTATCCCTATCCAATTTTAAGTACACGCAGGTCACCCACTGCATCAAAACCTTATTAGGTCCTCCCCCCGGTCCCATTTGGCAACATCTTTTTTCCAATCTCTGATTGTGGGAGCTTCCCACTTGGTGTTACTACTCCTACTCACTGGTTTATTCTTCAAATAAGCCACAGCAGCCATATCTCTCTCAACTTGTCAAAATCAGCTCTCCTGAAGTTTAGTGTACTGTTCTTGTTTGTGAGGAAGTAACTGTTCCCATAACCTCAAATGTAATCCTACTATGTCACTGTTACATACAACCTTACTGCTTGATGATATCATCCCTACTACTCAGTAGCCAGTTAAGAATTGCATCCCCTCTTGTCCCATGCCTGACATGCTGAATAAGGAAACAATGCTTAATGACTGATAAGCAGTTCCAGCTTACTTCCCTTTTGGCACTTTTCACTCCAAATCAATGTCAGGAGGGTTAAAATTGTTCTATGACCCCAAGAGAACTACGAGTACTATAGCTGCTTTTTTAATTTCATTCACAAACTCCAAGTCCTGCTTGACTGTACTGCCTGGTGGTCTGCAGCATACACCCAGAATTGTCTTTTTGCCTCCTGTTGATCCTAATTCCAGCCACAGGCAATCTGTAGGGCTCCCATCCCTTTTCAATCACTCTTTCGTACTTGCCGATATCCCTTCCTTGACATAACAAGCAACAGCTCTATCCCTCTGATGCTCTCTGTCCCTTTTTTTTAATCATAGAATAATTTTATTATTAGTTTCCAAGAAAGAAATAAACACACACAGTTTTAGTCAGGACACATTACATCTGTAACAAAGAATCCAAATAACATCCAGCTAGCAACATTGACAAAATTACAAATACTGATCTGTTGATATTAGGCTTACATATATGTACTGTCATATTGCATACTTAACCTCAAACCTGCTACCTGCTACACAGATGCCCCTATAAAGAGAGGAATAGGGGTCTGATAAAATGCAGAAATAGCAGGTAGTAACCTAAACCTCTCAACTGGCAAGAGAGAGAAGAGACAGGAAGGCATAGTGACCAAGAGAAGGAGGAAATAAGACCATCGGTGAACTCTATAAGCCCGATTGAGCCATGGGTGACATTTCTAGGGCTACACCTAAGATGGAAAAAACTGTGATCTTGAGTCCTGGGGGCTAAAATTCTGAATGGGAGGGTTGCATGGAAGGAGGTGGGGCCCTACAGAGAGAGGAGTTCAGATATGCTTCCCATTTGCGGTAGTAGATGTGGAGCTGCCCTCTATTGGCATAGGTGAGCCTCTCCATGGTGGCAAGTTCGACCAGGGCAGAGTGCCATGAAGGGATAGCAGCAGGTGATGCCTGTCTCCATTTCATTAGTAGGAGTCTTTTAGCCTTTAACAGAGCCACTAAAATCCATTCCCTCTGTGCTGATGGTAACTGGCGCAGGGAAGAGGGGTCCCCCAGGAGAAGCATGGGATCAGAGGTGTTAATAGGTTGCCCCAGAACACTGGAGCAATCCACTGCCACTGCAGACCAGAAAGGGGTGAGGCTAGGGCATTGCCAGAGGACATGGAGGATGTGGGACGGACTTTGCCAACACCTCCAGCATTCTGCATGTGGGAGTATACCCCAAGAGTGAAGAGCGGCCAGGGTTCGATACAAATGGAGGAGGATCTTGAGCTGGATTAGTTGATACCTGGCATCTCTGTAGACTAAGCGTGCCAGTTTCAGGCTACGGGACCATGCTACTGGTGCAATGGGGTATGCTAAATCATTGCTCCAGGCAAGTCTGCAGGGTTCCATATGGTCAGGCTGTGCATCCTGCCAAGTTACAGTAAAACTGTCTAGCTAAGCCCTAAGAAGTGGGTTTAAGGTGCAGGGTTGATAGCCATTGCCATTTGGAGTCAGTGGTATATGTTGACTTAAGGGCTTGCACTGCACTGCAAAGCTGCAGGTATCTCCAAAAGTCCTTGGCCGGGAGAGGGTGACAGACTCTTAACTGGTCAAACATCATGAGTTCAGAGGAGCCAGACATGAATAAATCCTGAACAATGCAAATCCCACATTTCTCCCAAGATGGCCAGTAAAGGGGTTTCCTATCAATGACCAGGAGCCGGTTATTCCAAATGCTGGTGTACCGGATGGGGGAAGCCATGCCGACTTCATTGTGCCAACCACAGTCATGAGTTGGGACCATGCTTTCCTAGTCTCAGCCATCACCAGAGTAAGCTTATTGGGTGATAGAGAGGCATCCATTAACAGAAGGCTGGGGGAGCAGCCCTGTAGGATTTGGGTTTCCAACTGCACCCACGAGGGGGTGAAGATGAGGAGGGGATGAACCATTTAGTGGCCTGTGCTGACAAGTAAGACCAATGGTAGTCTTGCAGCCAGGGGGAGTCCCATACCCCCCCTTTGACCAGTGGGCCCGCAGCTTGCTACAGCTCCAATGTGTCTTCTTACCCTCCCAAAGAAGAAGAGACATCAATTTGTCCAGGGGAGTGAAACAGTTTAATGGATAGCATGATAACAAGGTTATTGAGCAGGTATGCTACCGTCGGTAGAAGAAGCATGCAAATCATGGCTACCTTGCCAGGAAGAGATAGGTTGAGCCGGAGCCAGCGGTTCACTTCAACCAAGAGTTGCGAAATTAGGGGAGAGAAATTACTAGATTCTAGCTGTTTCCAATCAAAGGGAATGTTTATCCTGAAATAGGAGAAGCCTTGGGACACCCATTTAAGCTCTGTGCCCTGTAAACAATCTTTTGTGCAGGCTGCATTTAGGGGTGCAAGGTTTGTCTTCTTTTATTGATTTGCAGCCCAGACAGCTGAGCAAAGGCCTGCAGAGTCTCCAGAACTCTGGAAGGGAGTCCCGAGGGTGTAGCTAGTGTGAGTGGAGGTGGCTAAACATGTGCTTGCCCACCAGTACCTTTTGATCTCCTCGGTGGCCATGAGTTCTGAATGAGTGGATCCAGAGCTACCAGGAAGAGCAAAGTGAGAGGGGCAGCCCTGCTCGTGGTACCCTCTGTAGGGAAAAAGGAGGGAGATGTCCTTATTAGTAAGGATCCTGCCATCAGTGCATTATAAAGGGTATGAATCCACTGCCAGAAGTGTGGACCAAAGCCGTAGTGCTGAAGGACTTCATGTAAGTAGGGCCACTCTACTGAGTCAAAGGCTTTTGAGAAATCTACCGCATTGCTGCCATGGGGGCTTGAGAGTGCACAGCCAACCATTTAAGACTGAGAATCAATCTGGTATTGTCCACTGCAGCTCTGCCCTTGGTGAATCCTACTTGGGATGGGTGTATTAAGGAGGGAATTACTTCCACCATCCTATTAGCCAAGATTTTGGCTGCAATCTTCGTATCCACTGACATGAGAGATAAGGGGTGATAGTTGACACAGTCTAGTGGATCGTCTGACTTTTTGGGCAGGAGAGTGACCAGGGCCTCTTGCATAGTAGGGGGGAGTATGCCAGTGCCATGAGCCTCTTGTTGGGCAGATAAGAAGGGAGTGATGATCTCCTGGCTCAGGGGCTGATACAGCTCCATGGTCATGCCATCAGGCCTTGGTGCTTTGCCCTTGGCTAGTTGAGATATGGCGAGCTGAAGCTCTGATGCCATAAAAGGTTCATCCAAGGCTGCTCTCATGACCTCCGACAGATGGGGGATGTTGAAAGTGGAGCAGAAGTCCTTCAGTTCGTGTGACAGCTGCGCAGAACAAGGGAGGTATGGGATTGGTACAGTCTCTGATAAAACTGCTGCATACAGTCATTAATCCCTTTAGGATCAGTGACTACCACACCAGTTGGACTTCTGAGTGCATGAATATGGGAGGCGGCCTGTCGTTTCTTAAGTTGGAAGGCTAAAAGTTTGCCCTCTTTGTCGTCTCCTTACCGCTACATATGCTTGGCCCTAACTAGCATCCATACAACTTGCTGCTGAAGCATGGTGTTGATGCGATATTTTAAGCCCACTATCTCCCTAAGAAGTGAGCAATCAGGGTTTTTACCACTGTATGGATCTTGCAGTGAGGTGCGTCTCTTGGATGAAGGCTATATCGGCCTGCAAGGAGAGTAAGTGCTGTGGAACCTTCGTACGTTTAACTGGATGGTTCAGACCCTTTACATTCCAAGAAATACATTTTGCCCCGACCCTGAATTCTGCATCCAGTTCCCTGGAACTAATTAGATCAGATGTACTCACACCTGAAGCCCAGAACAGACAGACAGAATAGAATAGAAGAGTTGCCTTAGATGTCAAGATGGGAATAACCCCAGCAGGAAACAGCTTAAACCAGCCAGTGAGAGGTGCAGCAATGTTAACCTAGAGAAAAAGAACCATAAGAGGTACAATAGTTAACAAGCAATACAGCACAATGCAATCCTGCAAACTGGGATACTTTTGTCTGAGGCCCACCAAATAGAAGGGGTGTGCCTTAATATGAAACAAGAAAACAAATTACTGCTAAATATCCCAAACTTGAAACACCCAGATAGCAAGTTTCTAGAGGTGAGTTGGTTTATGCATGAGTGTAATACTCTGCTGAAAACAAGGGGGAGATTTCTTGGCCACACTGATCAGTCACCTACAAGGGGAATGTAAGAAGATTAGCCGGGTGGAGACTCCATCCCCAGCTATGTTGCATTTAACCATGGTAAACATCAGCACCAGGGAGAAACTACGGAAGACTAGGAGGGGGGAGGGGGGTAATGGGTATAAGGGAGAGTATGGCCCAGGAAGGGAGGGAAAGATGGGCCGGGGGGAGGATATCCATAAGGGGGAGGGTAACTTCTCATCTGCTGTCCCTTGATGAGGCACCAGCTGGTATCCTGAATTAAAGTCACCATATTATATGGGCGGGGAGAGACCCCATCCCTCCACACAAGATTGCAGGTTCCCGAAGTGGAATTGAGACAGATTCGACTTGCAGCATCCCCCTTCATACCCTTCATTAGAAGAGGGATGAGGTGAGGGTAACCTCCATTCAGGCTTCGAGTTTGGAGCCTACGTTATGCCCTGTACTACAGCAGTGTGGATGGATACACTACTAGTATGCATGAGACACTCCTGCCATGGGGGGGGAGAGAAAGCAGCTGAGGGGGGGGGAGTTGGGTGAGAGTGAATAACCTTGTCCCTGCCTGTGGGGCAGCTCTCATTAAGGAGTCCCCTCCAATAGCATTCATCTGCCATCCCACCCCTTGACCCCAAAAGCAGCCCTAGACAGTTTCAGGCTGGCTGAGCCCAGCCCCCTCCTTATACAACAAAACCCCATTAGGCACATTGCAATGCAATAATAGAAAATATGAGAGACAGAAACACAGAGAAAAATTCAGTCCTTGTTGGAGAGTTCTGCATTGGTAACTGGATGGGCTGCTGGGCATGCTAATTCCTGAGAGGCCAGGGACACAGCCTCTGCAAATGTCAGTAGTCCAGGTTTAATGAGCAGTTGGGAAGGGTCTTCACAATCCTCCGGGTTTGAAGGTATGTTTGCCCAGGTGCAAGGCCTGAGACCTCCATGAATAGGTCCTTGGGGGCTGAGGTAACCGATGGCTTCTCTGCATGGGGAAGCTCTTCTTTGGTTGCTTTAGCAGGTGGGGCCACCTCCAGGCTGTCGGGAGGTGAGTCGCGGTCACTGGAGGAGCGCTGCCTTATTCATAGCATCTGACCTGGCCCACGCTGTGGCAGGGAAGGAGTAGGTATGCTTGCTGAGGGTAACTGACTGATATCTTTGCTGTTTCTGGGCCCTGGAAGATCGTAAGTGTGTGAAGACCTGGTGGAAGCTCTTGGCTGTGGGACCATCCGGGCAGAATTACGGTTCTCCCTGAAGCTGGAAGCAGAAGAAAAGTTGCCTCTGCCTTTCGAGTGCCCTCCTGGAGCCCAGAGTCTCTTGGGAGGAGTAGTTCTGAGGGATATATGGGGCCAGTGCTTGGAGGCCCATACTTCAATCTCCTGGAGAGTCTCAGCCAAAATGTCTCTACCTTCACTAGCCACATACAGGTGGGTGAGATTTCTGAACCCATATTTGAATCCTTCTGCAGCCAAAAGTTTCTTACTGGGGACAAAGATCTTTCTGCGAACTGCAGCCTCCTGTGAAAAGTCCCTAAAGAAAGATACTTTAGCTCCCTGCCACAGTATCTTGCCTTTGTCACTCACTGCCCTCAGCAACCTTTCTTTCGTGGAGTACCTCAACAAGCAAGCTATTATGGGTCAAGGGGATGCGTTGATGGACCTGGATCTGCTGGGGACTCAGTGGACCCTTTCTACCTCAATTGGGCCTTTCCATATCTACCCCAGCATTTTTGGGATCACCTTGTTTAGGAAGCACTCTGTGTTCTGCCTCTCTGACCCCTCGGGGACACCGAGAATTCTGATGTTATTACGGTGTCCCCTATTCTCTTGGTCCTCTGCCCTGCGCCAAAGTGTTGTTGGCTTGGTTTCATGATCCTGCATCTGCTGCATTATTTTGACCTGGCTGGACTCCAGGTCCTCCATTTTCTGCTCAGCCACATTTATTCGGACCTCGGCCACAGTCCCCAACAGCATGGCTGAGATACCATCTACCCTGGTGAGTAGTGTCTCTAAAATGGTAGTTATATATTGTAAGGAGTTGCTGTCATCCATTGGGCGAGGGAGGGGGGGGGGGCCTCCATGTGGCCGGTCGGCGGGTTCTCCTGAGAGCGGCTGATAGAAGCCATGCTTATATTGGTGTGGTTGAGAGTCTCTAACCATGCAGCTATAGGGGTCGGGCAAGTTCCATAGCATTAGTGGAGGTTTAGTTGCAGCGGTTAAGGAGGTAGTCTGCAGCCTACTAATCCGATGCTTCCAGGAGCCTGCTAGGAGACGTCAGGGTCTGTACGGCCTACTCAGGTCCAGAATGGGTCGTGGAGCAACTGGCACCAAAAGACTATAGCCAGAGTACAGGATACAATGAAACCCATGCCAGACAAACAAGAAGGGGCTAGTAAGGCATATTCATGCCTTGAGATAACAAGCAGTTCCTGGATGCCGGATTAAAACGATGGATTGCAATGGCTGGGGACCAAGCTCAGAGCCTAAGCTGCCATCTTCCTTGGTGTCCAGGCCATGCCCCTGCTCTCTGTCTCTTCTAAAGAGATTCTGCCTTTCTTCCCTTGCATCCCAGCTTATTCCCTCTTTCCCCCAGGCTTCTATAAAATCTACTACATCATAGCTGTCCTTATAAAGTTTGCAGTCCAGATCAGTAATTTTGTTTGTTGCACTCTGCACATTTGCTGTCTCTCATGCAACCAAGGTCCGTGTTCCTCTCCTCCTTTGCTTTAGGCCACCTAGAGCTAACCTTTTCATCCCCCTGCACTTGGCAGGGTATGCGTGTTCTCCAACACGTACCTCTACTGACCTAGTAGCATCATTTTCTCCAGGATGAACATGTTAAGGGACTCTGGTTTCTCCTCCTACCTGTTTCTCCTCCTAGTTTTTGCTCACAATGCCCCAATCATCATGGCAGACTTGTGTTTGGTGGCCTTGCATTGTCATTTTAGTTTTTATATAATTTATACAAGGTTGCTGCTAGCAAAGCATCAATTCAGTAGCTTGCTATCAGAATCTAGCACACCTCATTAGTTCATTATTTAAAAAGGGCCTGAGAGGGCTTGTAATTCATCTTACACCTGTTATCTGTTTTCTCTTTCCCCAATAGAAATCTTACTTTTCCATAGATTTCTAACTAAAGTATAGGTAAGCTCAGTTACAACATCAAGGTAACTTTTAATAAGCCAAGTCCTACTCTGTCCTGTATTATTTAACCTGCTATTCTGAGCTGAAGTCAGACTGCTTTCTCTTTTTCTTGCCAAACAACTGCCATAGCTTCCTTTTTATGTTCATCAAGCACAGACGAACATGTTGATATGAGAGTTGCTAGAGAGAGAGAGAGAGGTGTGAAGGGTGCCAGTCCAATGGCCAGCAGTGCTGCAGGGGCTGGTCTGTGGTCGACAAATCAGCAGGCAGTGTTCTGATGACACCAGTTTGCTGAGGGAGCACGTACATTTCAAAGGACAGAGCCAACGCTGCACATGGCTCTGTCCTTTGACATGCGAGCCCTTCAGCTGCAGCTTAGTGTGTCTTCCCTTGTTAAAACATGCCCCCTTTCCCTGCTGCCACTTAATGTGTCTTTCCTGGTTAAACAATTTCCCCTTTCCAACACCTGGATGCCCACTCCAGGTATCGGATGCACCCCCCAATCCATCTATATCCCTAACAGACATTGGGGTGTCCAATCCCCGTGTCGGCATCCCCCCATCCCCACCACTATTGTGGCATACTGGGAGCCCACCCCCGTGTGCCTAAATTTATATATTTTTTTTACCTGTAAATGAAGAAAACCTTCCCTCGTGGTCTTTTATTTTTGTTTCACCTGTAAAAACGAAAACCATCCCTCGTTGTCTCCCCTGTCCCCCTCCTGACCCTCCCTCTGTACACCCACTTCCCCTTACCCCCCCTTAACCCATACTTACCCTCCAAGGTCGGCGGATGCAATCTTCTGTGGAGTGGGACACATCTGCACTCTTCAAAGTGACCGGCAAACTGAAAGAATGAAAGATAAGCCGTATAATGGGAGTCAATGGGGGTTTCAACTTAGGATGATATCTCAGCCATTTTTAGGAATTTTGGACCCAAATTTTCAACATGGGGTTCTTGGGACCCCACCTCGTGAACATGTCACTGTGATTTCGTTCCTCAGTCCTGAAAGGTGATTTCACGGTAGCTGCATGGAATAACCTTTTGGGAAAGAGTAACAAAATGACAATGTCACTGTTCATGAGATGGGGTCCCAAAGAGTTCATGTTGCAAATTTGGTGAAAAAATTCCAAGAAAAGACTGCTTTACGAGGTTGCATTGTGCAGTTTCTATGCATGCTCATAACTTCTCCAATTTTTAATATTTTCACTCAAGATTTTCAACATTGCCATTTTTTCACACCTCCTTATGAACAGTATAGCAGACATTTTTCACATCCTGCCTGAAATGTGTTTTTGCACCAGTTGCACAGAATGGCACGGTCACTGTGCAAAATCAACTTTTGGGATTGAATAACAAAATCACAGTGCCATTGTTCATAAGGGGAGGTCTCAAAAAGCCCATGTTAAAAATTTGGTGAATAAATTCCAAAAAATGACCGCATTACAGGTGTGCATTGCACAGTTTCTAGGCACACTCGTAACTTTGCCAGTTTCTCATATTTTCAATCCAGATTTTTAATATTGCCATTTTTTCACACCTCCTCATGAACAGTACAGCTGTCATGTTCCACATCCTGCCCAAAATGTGTTTTAGCACCTGTGGCACCTAATGGCACAGTCGTTGCACAAAATCACCTTTTGGGATTGAGTAACGAAATGATAGTGCCACTGTTCATGAAATAGTGTCTCAAAAAGCCCATGTTGAAAATCTGTAGTGAAAATACCAACAAACATCTGGGGCATTAGGGTTTCCAACTGTAATGCCACATTCCCCACTATGAGAGCCTAGAGAAGTCAGGTATGTGCCTTGGGGTCATCGGCCATAATGCTCACACCATTCCACCCCACCCTCACCCTGCAGCCAGTGACAGGCATCGGGGTGTGCCTTGGAGTCTTTGGCCAAAATGTTCACCATATTCTCCTATACTGCACCCATCTTAGCTTATTTCATTATGGAATGTGGTGAGCGTTAGGGCCGAAGACCTCAAGGCACACCACAATGCCTATCAGTGTCTGCAGGGTGGGGGTGGAATGACATGAGCTTTATGGTCAATGACCCAAAGGGACAGTCCCAATACCTCTCAGCCTCTGCAGGGTGGAGGTGGGGCATTAGGGTTGGACACCCTAATGCCTCATTAAGGAAGTAAATCAGGGAGGGGCTTTTGATGTCACCTACCTTGATTTCAGCAAAGCCTTTGACAATGTCCAACATAGAAGGCTGATTAACAAGATGAGTAGTCTGGCAATGGGGCACAAACTGATAAACTGGATTAGAAACTGACTGACAGTCAGGAGGCAGAGGGTGGTGGTAATGGGATCTAATCTGCGAAGAGTGGGTGACCAGCGGGTACCTCAGGGATAAGTCCTAGGACCAGTCCTGTTCAATGTCTTCATTACAGACATTGCAGAAGCTCTAGAAGGAACCTTATGTTAGCCTGTTTGCAGATGACACCAACATCTGTAACAGAGTGAATACTCCAGAAGGGGTGAAGAAAATGAGCAGGGACATACAGAGGCTTGAAAAATGGTCTGAGGTGTGGCAACTGAGGTGCAAATACAAAGAAGCCCAAATAATTCACCTGAGAAGAGAGAAACCTGGGGAGAGTTACAGGATGGGGTGGAGGTGCTGATAATCACCAAAGAAGAAAGGGACCTAGGCATTATCAGTTCTGATGACCTAAAGGTGTCAAAGCAGAGCACAAATGTTGCAAGGATGGCCAGTCTCATGCTGGGGTGAATAGGCAGAGGTATCACTAGCAGAAGGCACGAGTTGTTGATACCATCATATGATGCATTAGTCAGGCCTCACCTACAGCACTGTGTGTAATTCTGGAGGCCAAAAATGTGCAAGCACATTGACAGGGTGGAGGCAGTCCACAGAAGGGCAACAAAGATGGTGCATGGCTTGCAACACCAAACATATCAGGAGAGATTAAAAGGACCTCAGTATGTACTTATTGGAGGAAAGGAGGGAGTGGGGGAACAAGATAGATACGTTCAAGTACCTCAAGGGCAAAAACAAGGTGCAGAGGTGGACATCTTTCAATACACCAAACGTTTGGCATTGACAAATGCTCGTTTTTTATTCTAAACAAAAAGAAAACCATTTATAATTGTCCGCTGTGTAACCCCCTTCCCCTAAACAGTATACAGACACTGGGTGTGCCCAATCTCCCAGTGTCCTCATCTGTCCATCCACTATTGTCTGCTGTGTAACCCCCCCCACAAACCGTATGCACAGACTGGGGGTACCCAATTCCCTAGTGTCATCTGTCCATCCATTGTTGTCTGCTCTGTAACTCCCCCCAAAAAAATATACAGACACTGGGGGTGTCCAATCCTCCAATGTCCTCATCTGTTCAGAACACTCCCTGAAAAAAAAGAAAACTGTCTCTCATCATTTTGTTTCACTGTAAAAAAGAAAACCGTCCATAGTTGTCCGTTTTGCCGTTGCACAACCCCCTACTCTCCCATTCAGGACCGACCACTCCACCCCTCCATACCTCATACTTACCCACCAGAGGTCTGTCACCGTAATCTACTTTGGACTGCAGGCACGTCTTCGCTCTTCAAAGCCCAACCGTGAACTGAGGTAGGTGCTTCAATGTATTTCAATGGGGTTTTCAGCGTCAATGTATTTCAGTAGGGTTTGCAACTTAGTGGCATAACTTGGCCATTTTTAAATATTTTCAATGACTGTTTATTTGGGACCCCACATCACAAACAACTTCACTGAAGCAATTTTCAAACATCCCTCCCCCATGACACCAGTGCACACGACGAACATTTAGCATTGACAAATGCATGTTTCTTATATTTATACAGCTTAGCTCATGAAGTAACTCAGTATACTACAGTATTTATAAAATTATTGACAATTTTTCACATTTCAAGACAGCATAGTAAACAGTTGAATATTCATTGCAATTTTTCTACAAATAGAGCAAAAAAGCATTGTAAAAATATTTAATAACTTTTGCTGAAAAGGTATTACTTTGGAAAAGCAATTAAAATGTTGAAAGACAAGTGTTTAAAATGTATGTTGTGTGTAACGGTCCCCCGTGGGGTTGTTGGTAGCATCCAGAAGACTCCCTGAAGCTGGGCCTGGCCTTGACTTGATGTATTCTGGAGCATATAAAGGTCCTTGGCAGAAATGACATAGAAGTTAAAAAAAGGAGTTGAGTTTGAAAGTGTGAGAAGCAGAGTGGGATCCTTGTGGAGCATTATGGGGTTTGACACTACCCACAACTTCAGCTGTGACTGTCCAGAGGGACTTTGTCAGACTCAAGGGGTGTTACTATGAGTCTTGAGTCTTGGGTGAGGCACAAGTCTTCCACTGGAGCCTCTCCCTGGGAAGCTAACATGCACAAAAATGATGACCCAGTAGGGGTGCTGATGGGCCTTTAGGATGTCCCCTTCAAGGAATTCATCCAGATGGCTTCACCACTCTCTGGCTCCTATTTTAGCAACATCTAAGGTCAACATTTTCAGTGTAGTACTGTAGACTAGGTGGAAATTGTGGTAAAAGTTCTCACCCCTAGCACAGATGTCTGACAAAGATGTCACACTCTTCTGTGTGGCAAATTACCTGGGTTTCACCTGGAAATGAGCCTCAGCTCTGTGTGCCTTTCCTAGTCATCAATTTTAAATAAATAATAAATAAAAAATTGAAGTAATTGCCATTGGATTACACTGCATTTCTGCAATATCCTGCAATAAATCACTGGCAGATCTTTGATACTGTTTGAGTGCTTTACCCTAGCAGATATGATACTATATCCTATTTTTAAGTACATTTTTTGGCAGTTTGTCTTCAAAAAATTGGATAACATTTTGAAGTAGGTGAATAATGGAAAATGAAAACCCCTTGCTGTAACATAATAGCTCTATGTAGCTGACAATTGTTTTGAAAAAAGTTAGGTCAATATTAGTCAACAGTGAAGAAGAACACTATTATTATATATTATATGAGAGGTATCTGTTCTCAGCCCATCACAGTGAAGAACAGCCATCAGTTATTCTTCCACAAGCTACAGCGGAGACCCCCAGAGTCAGTTATTCATTTAAACCTCTCCCACAGTCCCCCCCCCAGAGTCAGTTATTCATCTAAACCTCTCCCACAGTCAATCAGCCTCTAGCCATTCCCACTGTTGGTTAATCAGGCTCTAGCCATGCCCACTGTCAGTTATTCAAACCTGAGATCAAAAACATATAGGATAGTGTATGGGAGCCCATACACAACCACACTATTCTCATAGCAAGTGGTTTCCATGATGACAAGGACCTCGAGAGTGAAGCTCGAGAGGTCCCTTTCATCATGGAAACCACAAGGTATTGATAATATAGTGGTTGTGTATTTGAGCTCCCATACAATTTTCTCTATAGTGTATGATGCCCAAAAACAAAAAGATTGCTTACTATTCTTGTTCTGTGGCAGCATTTTCCACCGGGGACCTGCACTTCCAGTATGTCCACTGGCTGGCCGGCTCACACACCTGAGGCAACAACTGTCCCCTGTCCAATGAACAGTGCTATTGGAGGTGGTTGCATTGTGATGTGGCTACTAATGCAGAATGAGAAGTCATTCTGCATTGGTAGCTACATCATTACTGAAGCAGAACAACTTTTGCTGGTGTATGGAACTCCATACACAATTACATTCCACCATACACTATAGAAACAGAAACAACCAGCTGTAACACCTAGCTGATGCCTGATGTGTCTGCATAATTAAAAGTTTTCAAACTCTGCTCTGAACAACTTCTCCATACTTTGCCTCTCATTACACTGAACACAAAGAGGAATGTTTCTGTCCTGCATTTTATTTATTTTATCACCTCGGATCTCCATAATCCTTGTAGGCTCACTAGAGCCAAGCAGAGTGCCTGCTGAAACTAAAGATTGTAAAGGACAGTGGAGAGAACCCCATAGTCACCATCCATGTCAGGACAAATGACGTTGAACATGAGAAAGACTTATGCTATGAATTATTAGAAACTGCCAAAGAAATAAAGCAGCTGGGAGAAGTGATCATTTCAGGAATCCTACTGATCCCTAGAGCTAACAAACAAAAGAATGACACCATTATAAGAATCAACATGAGAATACACAATTGGTGTGAAAAACAGAATATTAGATTTATTGACAGCTGGCACATTTCTATAATAAAAGTAATTTTTATAGTAGGGATTCATTACATATAGGATAAAGTATGGGGAGAAGTGTGTTACGAGAATTTAACACACACGCTCATTGTTGGATGGCACATAAACCCTGAGGGCGAAGCCCAAGGGGTTTATGAATGCCATCCAACAACGAGCGTGTGTGTTAAATTCGAGTTTGACACACTTCTCCCCATATTTTACTTTATATAATTGAAGGCCTCCATTTTTTCTATGGTGAGACTTGAGTGTGCTTGACTGTGCTCTGGAGCTGCATCAGAGCTGCAACCTGTAACGCACTACTGCCAGCTATACTCCCGTCATATGTTCAGCCGTATGAACTGGGTCGTAGATGATTTAAATCATGTTTTTATGTAAGAGAGAGATGGAACTGCATGGGTGCTTCCTTGTGTAAGAGTAGATTGTCCTGCACATTTTGTTGATCAAATCAATTATAATGTATGTGCAGTAGGAAAGGCTACAAGATTGAGCAGCACCATGAAGAGTGCTGTATATAGACTCACTGACTGGCTCTGTGCTGTTCCCCCACCGTGCGAGACAGAGCGAGAGAGAGTGAGAGAGAGTGAGAGAGAGTGAGAGAGAGCGAGAGAGAGCGAGAGAGAGCGAGAGAGAGCGAGAGCGAGAGAGAGCGAGAGAGAGCGAGAGAGAACCAAAACCTTCAATTCACAATTACTGCATTTTCCCTTTTCTCTTCAGTTTTCCACCCAAAATGAGCAGCACACCTGCCTGCACCAAGAGAGAGAGACGGATAGCAAGAGAGAGACACCATAACATGTAATTCAGAATTCAGTCAGTTTGCCCATGAGCGTAGAAGCAGCAGAGTGTGTTTGCGATGGAGGTAACGCCGAGAAGTAAGTGTTTTTCTCGTCAGTACTGTTTGAGATAACAGGGACAGTTGGAAGCTCGCGCTCTGTTTATTTACTTGTCTCGAGCACTTTGGTATGGAAAGGGAGCACGTGAATGCCGTAACACCTACTCAGGTGTTACTGTATTTAACACATGGTTTTGTCTATGGGAAAAAACGGAGACAGTTAATTATACCTAAATAAAGATGGTGTTGTTATACTTGCAAGACTGATCAAAACCAGCATGGAGGCAGTGACTTTAAACTAGGGGGGATGGGTGGCAGGGAGTCATCCAAACAGTACAGGAACTTGGCTAGTAAACCTCATAACATGGACAAATAAACCATTCAAAAGCCATTTAACACAAAAGGGCATTTGGAATAAACCTGGTAATGACAACACAACTGTAAAAGAGAAATCTAACATAGTAGGTGATCCATCTGACAGCTCCCTTAAGCAGTGATACACTGCTCAAACCAGCAATAATAAACACTGTTCGGGTGAGCATATAGCCAGTCTCAACTTCATATTATGCAATGCAAGAAGCTTACTGTATGTAATAAACACAGTGAGGTACAGGCACTACTGACAACAAATGAGCATGGGGATATAGTTCTAATTACTGAAACTTGGTGGAAACAGGACGGCACTTGGGCAAAAACTATACCTGGGTACAATCTACTATGATTAGATAGAACAAACAAAAAAGGAGGAGGGGTAGCAGTACATACCACAACAAAAATAAACATACTAGACATAACAGTTAAAATAAAGACACACTCTGCCCCTACAGAAACCTTATGGTTTCAGTTAAATCAAAATAAGTTTGATCATATAATTGTAGGACTGTGCTATCGACCCTCCAGTGCAAATGAAGAAACATTGAATGTATTATTAAATGAAGCTTCTAACACCATGGAGTTAGCTGAGATTATTTGGACAGGTGATTTCAATTGTAATAACATTGTTCAAAATTTAAATAAGGTGAATAACAATCATAACAGCTATTTATTGTACTTCTCCCTAGATCATAATCTTGTATAGCATGTTAGAACTGCCACTGCAGAACATAACATTCTAGACTTAATATTCATGACAGAGAATATTAACAGACTGGATTGTAAAATTGCACCCCCTTTAGGAAACAGCGACCATTCATGCATATATTTTTCAACAAGATGTAGCACTAGCATTAATAAGGGATGTACAGAAATATACTTTTATACAAAAGCAGACAAAGACAAAATTAATGCAGACATATCCAACATTGATTGGAACACAATACTTTATAACAAATCAAGTGAAAGCTGTTCAGAGATTATCAAACAAACTCTGCTAGAGAATTTTGAGAAAAATATACCATGTATAAAAAATTGTATCAACAGGGGTATTAAACCCAAATGATTAATAAAAAAAATCATAAAAGTGATAAAACTAAAAAACAAAAACTATGGAAATTATAAAAAGACAGGTATCGAAAAAGACTGGAACATATTTAAGAAATACCAAAAAAGATGTAAAAATACAATAAACAAAGCAAAAAAGAACAATAGAGTACAAACTGGCTAGTTTAGCAAGCAAAGACAATAGTAAGCAATTTTATGCTTACATAAATTCACTTAAGAAACATTATCAAAAACTATGCACTATTATAGACAATAACAATCTTATTTCTGATCCATGAACTGTAGCAAACATTTTTAATACATATTTTTGTTCAATCTATTCTCCAGCCAGTTGATTGGACACCAAGAATAATTCTATTCCAGCAGGTGTTTTCTGTACAAGAAATGAAATAAAAAATAGATGCTGCCCTATCTGCATGCATCTCTCGGGACTGAGGGATGAGGTAGCCAGACTCAGAGCGGAAGTAAACTGGGTCAGGAGTACCATCACCCCTGTCCAGGAATCACCCAGTCCAATGCAGCTGCCTCAAAGGATGCCGAGAACGAGGAGCACTTGGATGACAGTGGGCTCAGGAGGGTTAGAGCAGTCAGGCAGAGGCACATCCCAGATCCTATTCTTCTCAAGAACTCATATGCCACACTGGCAAATGAGGACAACCAAATAGAGGTACCCAGGGAAGTGGAAGGAAAGGATGTGGAGGTTAGGCAAGGAGGTGACCTCAGTGGGAAAGCAGTGGACCCCAGAGGAGGAGGAAGCGACTTCTGGTGGGGACCCATCATAAGAGGGATCCAGCTAGGAACACAGGAGGGGAGGACAGGAGGTGAGGTGCCTACCAGGTGCCACGGCATGGAGGGATGGAAGGAAGATACTGGGGATCACTGGGAAGGCAAGACAGGAGGGTGAGCTGGATGTCATTATCCACCTAGGTACCAATGACTTGGCAAATGGGGAGCCAAAGGAGTTCAGGAAGAGTTTAGGAAACTGGGAGGGGTCTCAAGCAAGTAGCTACTTCTGTCACTTTCTCAGAAGTACTACCTGTGAGAGGCAAGGGAGAGCATAGGAGTGCATGCACCAGGAACTTTAACTCATGGTTGAAGAACTGGTGCTGTGAGGAAGGGTTTGGATTCATTGGTGACTGGGGACCCATCTGGAGGATGGAGGTTTGTTCAAGCCTGACGGCCTGCATCCATCCTGGAGGAATCCAAGCACTCAATGATAAGTTCGTATTCCACACATTGGTAAGAACATTTAAACTAGCAAAGGGGTGGCAGGCCAGCAAGGATGGTACCTACTTGCTCACCCCCACAGCTAGTAATGGAACCAGTGAACCAGAGGAGTGGCTATCTCTGCAAAGCAGTGTGCAAAAGTTGGAGATTAGTGTCCAAAAGGTGGATAAGCAGAAAAGGGCAAAATCAGCAGAAGGGCAGACAGCAAGGAGAACCAGGGATAAATGACAACCAAGGAAGGGGCTGGAGTAGAACAGTGAAGCAGTCTAGGGAGGTCAAATCATGGAAGCCATGTGTGCAAATGCCAGGAGCCTTAGCAACAAGATGGAAGATCTGAGGCTGTCATGGTACAGTCAGACCTGGACATTGTGGCCATCACTGAAACCTGGTGTAATGATAACCATGACTGGGAGATGGCCATACCTGGCTACAACATATTCAGAAGAGACAGAGCAGGCAGATAGGGAGGAGGAGTGGCACTGTATGTGAAAAAATGACATAAGGGCCACACAAGATCCAGGAGGAACAAATGGGGAGAGATACTGTGGGTTAAGCTGGAAAGGAAAATGGGGCCAGCCATCCGTACAGGTGTGGTCTATAGACCACCAGCCCAGGAGGAAGAAACAGATAGGGAGTTGATGCTAGCCATCCAAAGGATGGCTGACAAGGGTGAGGTAGTACTGGTTGGAGACTCCAATATACCAGATGTGGACTGGAGCATCCCAGCAGCAGCATCAACTAGAGCAGATTTATCCTGGACTCCTTCAGGGTGCCTCTCAAGCAACTGGTCATGGAACCAACCTCGGCAGAAGGCAATACTGGACCTTCTGCTCACAACAAGGAGGACAGTGTGATGGGGGTAACAGTGGGGGAGCACCTGGGTAACAGTGAACACCAGTCATTGTGGTTTGAAATCACAGAAAGAGCAGAACCAAACCACACAAAACACGTATCCTGGATTTTAGGGGGCAGACTTTGGGAAATGGGGAGATGCTTGAAAGAGGCATTAAGGGAATGGGACAGGACTCAGGGATTGAGGAACAGGGCAGTATTTAAAATGGGATTATAAGAACAACAGAATTATGCATTAAGCAGGTTAGCAAGAGGAAAAGAAAGAGGAGACCATTATGGTTTTCCAAAGAGGTAGCAAAGAAAGTGAAAGCCAAAAAGACTTCATTCAGGCAATACAAAAAGACACAGGCAGAAGGGGATAGGGAGAAGTACCAGGAGAAACAAAGGGAGGCAGGGAAGTCAGTAAGGGACGCCAAAGCTCAGACAGAAGAACACATTGCAAAATCAGTGGTTAAAGGGGACAAAACCTTTTACAGGTACATAAGGGAAAAAAGAAGGACAAAGGGAGGGATAGTTAGACTGAAGGGGGAGGATGGGAGCAGTGGGGAGGATGACAACAGTAAAGCTGACATATTGGAACAGGTATTTCTGCCTGCCTTTACTAAGGAAGAGGGGGGTAATGGGTCTGAAGGGAGTACAAGGGGTGAGAATGGCAGAATGGACACAAATCCTTTACACTAGAAAGGGTCCCGAAGGAACTGGAAGTAATAAGAGTTGACAAAGCAATGGGGCCAGATGGGGTGCACCCAGGGTCCTTAAAGAACTAAGAGAGGTGGTGGCTGAACCTCTGGCTATCCTGTTCAGCCAATCACTGGAAACAGGGAGGTACCCAAAGACTGGAGGACAGCAGATGTAGTCCCCTTATACAAAAGTGGGAACAAAGAGGAAGGGGAACTACAGACCAGTCAGCCTCACCCGGTAGTGGAAAGATCATGGAAGCACTACTGAAGGAGATTAGTGGAACATCTGGTTGTCAATGGACTACAGGACCCAAGGCATGGTTTCACCAGGGGGAGGTCATGTCAGACCAACCTCATTGAATTTTTTGACTGGGTGACTAGGGAGGTGGATCAGGGAGGCAGTACATGGCCTATCTGGACTTCAGCAAGGCCTTGACACTGTGCCACATAGAAGACTATTACACAAACTGGGGAATATGGGTGGGCAGGACAGTAGTGTGGTGGGTAGGTAACTGGCTGGGTGGCAGGACACAGAGGGTGGTGTAAATGGCTGTCACCCACAGAGGGAAGAGTGACCAGTGGGGCACCACAGGGATCAGTGCTGGGACCCGTCCTATTCACCATCTTCATCAGTGACATTGCACAGGATATAGAAGGCAGAATTTCACTGTTCGCTGATGACACAAAGCTCTGTAACAGAGTAGACACACCAGAGGTGTAGACAGAATGAGAAGGGACCTGCAGAAACTTGAAGAATGGTCAAGGGTTTGGCAGTTGAAATTCAATGCAAAGAAGTGCAAGATAATGCATATGGGGCACAAAAACCCTGGCACAATATATCAGTTGGGGGTGAGGATATAGCATGCACCAAGCAGGAAAGAGATCTTGGGGTTGTCATCTCTGATGACCTCAAGGTAGGAAACAGTGTGACAAGGCATCAGGTAAAGCAAATAGGATGCTGGGATGTATAGGCAGGGGCATCACCAGCAGGAAAAGGGAGGTCATAATTCCGCTATACAGACACTAGTGAGGCCCCACCTGGAGTACAGTGTACAGTTCTGGAGACCATACCTACGTAAGGACATAGACAGGGTAGAGAAGGTTCAGAGGAGGGCAACAAAGATGGTGCATGGGTTGCATCACAAGTCCTATGAAGACAGGTTGAAGGAACTGAACATGTACTCCCTGGAGGAGAGGAGGGAGAGAGGGATATGATAGAGACATAAGTATCTTACAGGGAGGAACAGGTGCAGGAAAACACTATTTTTAAGCAAAAAGATGTTTCAGGACTAGAGGTCATGGGATGAAGTTGGAGGAGGACGATTCAGAGGAAACATGAGAAAGAATTTCTTCAAAACGGGTGGTGGATGAGTGGAACACCCTGCCAGAGGGAAGTGGTGGGGCTGAAACAATCACGGGATTTAAGAATGCATGGGATAGACATAAAGGAATTCTAGAGGTCAGGGGTAAGGGGAAATAGACTTCTAGGAAAACAAACTGAACTTACAAGCTCAAATGGGCAGACTAGGTGGGCCATAGGCCCTTATCTGCCGACACTGTCTATGTATGTATCTATGTATCTATGTATCTATGTAATAGAATTGACATAATAAGATAGTACGAGGCCCCAAGTATTGACAAAATCACTCCACAGATGCTCATACTTACTAAAGACACAATATGTGTCCCTCCTGGAAATATTATTTAACAAACTAATAAGCACAGGTGAGGTACCAAGAGACTGGAAAATAGCAAAAATCACCCCAATTTTTAAAAAGGGAAAGAGACAAGATAAGTCTAACTATAGACCAACAAGTCTCACCTCGGTCCCTGGGAAAATTCTTGAATCATTAATAAAGGACAGGTTAACAGAACACATGATAAAAACAAACAAGGTAGACCTAGAACAGCATGGATTCATTGCTACAAGATCTTGTCAGTTGATTTTAATTCAGGAAGGGGGTTTTTAAAACTGCTTATCTTGTCAGCATCCTCAGAAGGGCTGAAATAACTGCATATTTGATTTTCCTTTGTGGCTAACAAAGCACCGGGCTGTTTTGGGGCTGGAGAGGTTTACCTGTGTCTGACTTGGATGTCTGGATTTTTCTCTGTTTGATTAGCAGGGTACTTTCTCTGTCAAATTGTTGTGTAGGGTATCTTGCTGACAGGAAGGCACTCATCGCAGCGGTGGGTGAGAGCTTTTAGTGGTTTGTTTTGTGAGGACACAGTTTAGGCCCAACCCCTTCCAATCCCTCACCCCTGGAAATAGTTCCTTTATACCGGAGGTTCTGACATCATTTCCTCAAGTGCAAGGTGCATTTCACTGTCATATCTTCTCTAGCACACTGCACTGACAATATAAGCATACACATTGTATATAATATATAAATATATCTATATCTATATATGTCTATATAACAAATCACACGCACACACACACACACACACACACACACACACACACACACACACACACACACACACACACACAAAAAAAAAAAAAAAAAAACTAGATAAACATGTGGGGAGTAGTGCAATGTAATGGCTGTGGGGCAGCAGTCTTCCGGGAGTCTTTCTGGAGGCTGAGATGCTGCCCTATTTGCAGACAACTATCTGCCCTGAGGGAGGAAGTTGCCCGTCTTCAGGCCGCACTGGACAGTAGTAAGGAAACCTTCCCCCAGGCCACACTGGACAGTAGGAAGGGAATCTCCCCCATCCAGGGAGCACTAGCGCCACCACCACTACCTCAGAGGTTGTGAAGAAAGCACAGCAGTTGGACTACAGTGGGCTCAGGGAGGGTGAGGAGGGTGGAACAGAGGCACACCCAGTCAATTGTTCCACTCCACAATCCATACACCATTCTGGGGGAGCATAGCTCCCTTATGGATGCACCCGCAGAGAAGACTGATGATAACTGTCACGGGAGGCCCACAGGAAGGAGGCAGAGGACACCACAGGGAAAGGAAGCAGCTCCTGGTGGGGGACTCAGTTATTAGGGGTATAGAACTGGGGGGAGCTGGGAAAACTGAAGTAAGGTGCCTGCCTGGTGCCATGGCTTTGAGGGACAGGAAGCGCATCCTCAGGATCATGAGCACAGCTGCAAGGGATTCTGAGCTGGACGTAATCGTCCACCTAGGGACAAATGACTTGGCTCATCATGAGATTAGAGCAGTGCAGGAGGAAATTGCAGAGTTGGGGAGGGACCTAAGACAAGTAGCACACACAGTATCCTTCTCAGAGGTGCTGCCTGTCAAAAGCATGGGGGAGGTGAGGGTAATTGGCACCATGCAGTTTAATGAATGGTTGAAAGAATGATGTGGAGCACAGGGGTTTGGCTTCATTGGGGACTGGGGTTCCACCTGGAGGGACACCAGCCTATACTGGCAGGATGGTCTGCATCTGTCCAGGAAGGGAACAAGTCTTTTGAGCAATCGGTTTAAATGCTTCATTGGCAAGCTTTTAAACTAGTCAAAGGGGGAGGCACTGACAAGCAGCAGGAAAATCCCAGCCTCTCCCTACAAAACAGGGTACTAAATGAGAAAAAGACTGAGGTAGAACGGTCAGTGGGAGATGCTGCAACAGAAGGTAAAGCCATCAAAAAATGGAGAGCAATGTGTACCAATGCCTGTAGTCTGGGTAACAAGCTTCCTGAATTAGTGGCCTTGATGGAGGAGGAACATCTGGATATCGTGGCAGTCACAGAAACATGGTACACACAAAACCATGACTGGGACATAAACATACCAGGATACACTGTCTACAGGAGGGACAGGGAGGGTAAAAGAAAAGGAGGAGTAGTTCTTTACATAAGGGAAGGAATAAAAGCAACAGAACAAAAGGGTAAACAGGGAGGAGAAGAAGCACTGTGGGTAAATTTGGAGACAGGCAATGGCACCACAATACGCACAGGGGTTGTATACAGACCCCCTTCTCAGGGGGAGGAAATGGACAGGGAAATGATAGAAAGTATACTTAGAATGGCAGAAAAAGGGGAGATATTGCTGATGGGTGATCTGAATATGCCAGATGTTAACTGGAGTGCAGTTACAGCTGCCACTTCGAAGAGTGCAGTTACTCTAGATGCCCTACAGGGGGCATGCCTTAGACAACTAGTACTGGAGCCCACTCAAGAGGGAGCAATATTAGACTTGATTCTCTCAAATGGAGATGGAGAGAGGATCACAGATGTAGAAGTGGGTAGCCATCTGGGAACTAGCGACCATCGAACAGTATGGTTCACCATAAACACAGCAATAGAGTCAAGCCATACAAAAGACAAAAGTACTGGACTTAGGAGGGCTGACTTTGCTAAATGGGTGAGTGCCTAAGGAATGCACTAGCAAATGGGCAGGAAGGAGGGTGGAAGAACAATGGGGAATAATAAAACTGCCTTCACAGAGGTCACAAGCCTTTGTGTGAAGCAAATAAAAAAAACAAGACGATGTAAGAAACCACTATGGTTCTCAAAGGAAGTGGCAGTGAAGGTTCAAGAGAAAAAGAAAGCATTCAGGAAGTACAAGGAATCGCAGAAGGAGCAGGACAGAGAACTGTATCAGTTAAAAGCAAAAGGAGGCTGGGAAGGCAGTCAGAACAGCAAAGGCCCAAACCGAGGAAAAGATAGCCAACTCAGTTAAGAAGGAGATAAAACCTTTATAGGTACATCAGGAGCAAAGGAAGACCAAGGAGGGATAGTGAGGCTTAATAAAGGGGAGGGAGGGTGGGCAGAGGGAGACTGTGAAAAGGCAGAGATACTAAACAAATATTTTTGCTCAGTATTTACAAATGAAGAGGGGGAGGTACATAAAACAAACAGTAGTAACACTCTGGATACAGAAGTTGATACCAGTCCATTTACAGAAGAAAGGGTTCTGAAAGAACTCTTAAAACTGAAGGTGGACAAAGCAATGGGGCCTGATGGGATTCATCCCAGAATTCTAAAAGAGCTAAGGGTAGAACTAGTGACACCACTGACTACCCTTTTTAACAAATCATGGGATGATGGGGTGGTACCCGAGGACTGGAGGAGGGCAGATGTGATTCCCCTTCACAAAAGTGGGAGCAAGGCAGAAGCAGGAAACTACAGACCTGTTAGTTTAACCTCAGTGATAGGGAAAATGATGGAATCACTTCTGAAGGAAAGAATTGTCGAGTATCTAGAGCCAGAGGGGCACAGGACCCTAGGCAGCATGGATTCACAGCGGGAAGGTCATGTCAGACAAATCTGATAGATTTCTTTGACTGGGTGACCAAAGTAGTAGATCAGGGAGGGGCTGTGGACATGGCCTACCTAGACTTTAGCAAGGCATTTGACACAGTCCCACACAAAAGATTAATATACAAGTTAGCCAGCCTGGGAGTGGGTCCCAAGATGACAGCCTGGGTAAAAAATTGGCTGGAGAATAGGACACAGAGAGTAATAGTAAATGGAGTCCACTCAGAAGAAAGGAGGGTTACTAGTGGGGTACTGCAGGGTTCAGTATTAGGACCGGTCCTCTTCAATGTCTTTATAAGCAACATTGCAGAAGGACTGGAAGGAAAAGTATGTCTCTTTGCAGATGACACTAAGATCTGCAACAGAGTTGATGCACAAGGTGGGGTGGAAAGGATGAGAAGGGACTTGGCAAGGTTAGAGGAACGGTCAAATGTATGGCAACTTAGATTCAATGCTAAGAAGTGCAAGGTAATGCACCTGGGAAACAAAAACCCAGGGGAAGAGTACATAATGGGGGGTGAGATACTAACAACAACAAAATGGAAAGGGACCTGGGGTAGTCCTATCAGATGACCTAAAGGTGGGCAAGCAATGTGAGAGGGCAAGGAGGGTTGAGGTTACTGGGATGCATAGGGAGTTGCATCACCAGTAGAAAACAGGAAGTTATTATCCTCTGTACAGACAGCTGGTGAGACCCCATCTGGAGTACTGTGTGCAGTTCTGAGACCCAATCTCCTAAAGACATAGACAGGATGGAAGCTGTCCAGAGGAGGGCAATCTAAAATGGTGCAGGGTCTGCACTGGAAGACATATGAAGAGAGACTAGGAGCTTAATATGTATAGCCTCGAGGAAAGGAGGAGAGGGGGGACATGATAGAAACTTTCAGCACCTCAAGGAATCAACAAAGTCCAAGAGGGTAGCTCTTTCAAAAAAAAAAAATAGTAAGAACAAGAGGGCACAATTTGAAGATGGGGGCGGGCGGCTCAGAGGTAATTTATGAAGTATTTTTCACAGAGAGGGTTGTGGATGCACGGAACTGCCGGAGGAGGTTGTGGAGTCAAAATCAGTGGTAGAATTCAAGCATGCATGGGACAGTCATAAGGCAATTTTGGGGGGTGGGGGTAAGAAGAAGTAGGCTACTGGTTAACTAGGATCTGCATCTTATCCAGTAGGTAGGGAAATGGGCAGACTGGGTGGGCCAAGCGGTCCTTATCTGCCGTAAAATTCTATGTTTCTATGTTTCTATGATCTTGCTCTGTTTTTATGATTGCATAAGCAGAACACTTGATGAAGGGAAATCAGCGGATTTTGCCCTGCTTGACTTTAGTTGGGCATTGGATACTGTGCCTCACTGGGGAGGGAGCTGGATGTCATTGTCCACCTAGGGACAAATGACCTGGCTAAGAAAGGGATCAGAGCAGTGCAAGAAGCATTTGTGGAGATGGGGAGGGCCCTTAGACAAATAGCACACGGTAACCTTCTCGGAGGTGCTGCCTGTCTATGGCATGGATGAGGCTAGGGTGCTCCATACCATGGGATTCAATCAGTGGTTGAAAAACTGGTGCAGAGCTCAGGGATTTGGCTTCATTGGGGACTGAAGGTCCACCTGGATGGATGTAGGCCTATACTGGCGTGATGGTCTGCATCTGTCCAGGAGGGGAACCAGGATCCTAGGTGATATGTTTAAATACTTAATTGGCAAGCATTTAAACTAGCCAAGGGGGAGGCACTGGAAAGGAGCAGGGAAATCCTAGCCCCCTCCCAAAAAAAAAAAAAATCATGATACTAAGTGGGGTAGACACTAACATAGAGATGTCAATAGGGAGAAGTGCTGGGTTAAATGGAGAAAGTGACTAATGCAATAAGGACAGGGATGGGGCAAAAAGGGGTAAGGCCATCAAGAAATGGAGGTTAATGAGTACCAACACCCATAGTCTGGGCAACAAGCTCCCTGAACTGATGGCCTTGATGGAAGAGGGATGCCTGGATATCGTAGCAGTTACAAAAACATGGTACACAGAGAACCATGACTGGGATGTTAACATACCAGGGTACACAACCTACAGGAGAGACAGGGAGGGCAGAAGAGGTGGGGAGTAGCCTCCATGTAAGTGGAAGGATAAAAGCAACTGAACAAAAGAGTAAACAGGGAGGAGAGGAGGCACTGTGGGTCACCTAGAGACTGGAAATGGCACCACAATCTGCACAGGGGTCGTATACAGACCCCCATGTCAGGGGGAGGGAATGGAAAAGGATATGATAGAAGGCATACTTAGGATGGCAGAGAAAGGGGAGCTACTGTTGATGGGGGGCCTTAATATGCCAGATGTTAACTGGAGCACCTTTGCTGTAGCCACATCCAAAAGCAGGGCCATTCTTGATGCCCTTCAGGTGGCATGCCTCAGACAGCTAGTTTTGGAACCTACTCGTGAGGGAGCAATCTTAGACCTCATACTCTCAAATGGGGACAGTGAGAGGATCTCAGATCTAGAAGTGGGTAGCCATCGGGGAACAAGTGACCACCAAACAGTGTAGTTCACGATAAACTCAGCTTCAGAGTCAAGCCATACAAAAGTGAGGGTTCTGGACTTCAGGAAGGCTGACTTTGGCAAGATAGGAGAGTGCCTCAGAAAAGCACTAGCAAACAGGCAAGAAGGAGGGGTGGAGCAACAATGGGGAAATATCAAAACTGCCATCACAGAGGCAACAAAGCCTTTGTGTAAAGCAAATAAACAAATCGAAATGAAAGTAAAAGCCACTATGGTTCTCAAAAGAAGTGGCGGTGAAGGTTAGGGAGAAAAAGATAGCATTTAGGAAGTATAAGCAAACACAGAAGGGGCAGGACAGAGAACTGTACCAGCTAAGGCAGAAGGAAGCAGTGAGGGTAGTCAGAATAGCAAAGGCACAAACTGAGGAAAAGATAGCCAACTCGGTTAAGAAGGGGGATAAAAACTTTTATAGGTATATCAGGGAGTGTGGAAAGACAAAGGGAGGGATAGTGAGGCTGAATAGAATGGATGGTGGGTGGGCAGAGAGTGACAGTGAAAAAGCAGGATACTGAATGAATACTTCTGTTCAGTATTCACAAAAGAGGAAGCGGGGGAGGTGCCTAATCCAATTAACAGAAGCACTCTGGGGTCGATCCCAGTCCTTTCACAGAAGAAAGGGTTCTGAAAGAACTCCTAAAACTGAAGGTGGACAAGGCAATGGGGCCAGATGGAATTCACCCCAGAATTCTAAAAGAATTAAGCAGAGAACTAGTGACACCACTGACTACCCTTTGTAACAAATCATGGGAGGATGGTGTGGTACCTGAGGACTGGAAGAAGGCTGATGTGATTCCCCTTCATAAAAGTGGGAGCAAGACAGATGCAGGAAACTACAGACCTGTCAGTTTGACCTTGTGGTAGGGAGGACTGTGATGCAACTTCTGAAGGAAAGAATTGTTGAGTACCTAGAGGCCAGTGGGCACATGACCCAAGGCAGCATGGGTTCACAGCGGAAGGTCATGTCAGACGAATCTAATTGATTTCTTTGACTGGGTGACCAAAGTAGTAGACCAGGGAGGGGCTGTGACATGGCCTACCTAGACTTTAGCAAGGCATTTGACACAGTCCCACACAAAAGATTAGTAGTCAAATTAACCAGCCTTGGATAGGGTCCCAGGGTGGTAGCCTGGGTAAAACACTGGCTGAACAACAGGACACAGAAGGTAATTGTAAATGGAGTCCACTTGGAAGAAAGAGGGGTTACTAGTGGGTACCGAGGGTTCAGTACTGGGTCCAGTCCTTTTAATGTCTTTATAAGGACATTGCAGATGGATTGAAGGAAAGTATGCCTCTTTGCAGATGACTCAAAGATCTGCAACAGGGTTGCTACACAAGGAGGCGTGGAAAGGATGAGAAGGAACTTGGCAAGGTTGAAGGAATGGTCAGAAGTATGGCAGCTTGGATTCAATGCAAAGAAGTGCATAGTAATGCACCTGGGAAACAAAAACCCAGGGGAAGATTACACAGTGGGGGTGGTGGTGGTAGTAACAATAACAAAAATGGAAAGGGACATGGGGTTGATCATATCAGATGATCTTAAGGTTGGCAAGCAATGTGAGAAGGTGGCAGGGAGGGCTGGGGGGATACTGGGATGTATAGGGAGAGGCATCACCAGCAGAAAACAGGAAGTTGTTATCCCCCTGTACAGACAGTTGGTGAGACCCCATCTGGAATACTGCGTCCAGTTCTGGAGACCCCATCTCCGCAAGGACATGGACAGGATGGTGGCAGTTCAGAGGAGGGCAACTAAAATGGTGCAGGGTCTGCAACAGAAGCCATATGAGGAGAGGCTCAAGGAGCTTAATATGGATGCCCTTGAGGAAAGGAGGGAGAGGGGACATGATAGAAACATTTAAGTACCTCAGTGGAATCAACAAAGTCCAAGAGGGTAGCATCTTTCAGAAAAAGAGATGTGCAAGAACAAGGGGACACAATTTGAAGATAGAGGGGGGACAGCTCAGGGGCAATGTGAGGAAGTATTTTTTCACAGAGAGGGTGGTGGACGCATGGAACAGCCTTCCTGAGGAGTTTGTGGGGTCTAAAACTGTGGGAGAATTCAAGAATGCATGGGACAGACATAAGGCAATTTTTGTGGGGGTTAGGAAGAAATAGGCTGTTGGTTAAATAGGATCTGCAGCTTATCCTCTAGGTAGGGAAATGGGCAGACTAGGTGGGCCAAGCGGTCCTTATCTGCCGTCAAAGTCTAAGTTTCTATGTTTCTATGTCTATGGGCCATATCTTATACGTTAGCCACTCTAGGCAATAATGAACACATACAGACCTGGATTCATAACTGGTTGGTAGATCAGACACAGAGAGTGGTTGTAAAGGGATTTCAGTCTGATGAGGGACGAGTAACAAGTGGGGTGCCACAGGGCTCAGTTTTGGGCCCTGTGTTGATCACGATGTTTATGTCACACATGGGCAACAATTTAAAGAATAAAATAACTAAATATGCTGACAACAAGCTGGGTGGCCCATGTGAAACAACTCTGGAATCCCTGACTATTCAGCAAGACCTAGACAAAATTACTTGATGGGCATATACGTGGGGATGTCATTCAACATAAATAAATGCTGCATCCTGCATATGGACAAAAAGAAGAACAAAAATAAATAAATACTTTCTATGCAAACAGTACTTAATAGCTCCAGCACTGAGAGAGACCTGGGTGTTTTAATTGACCGTAATATGGACTTTGGTCCACAACGTACCAACACCATTAGCAAGGCCAACCATGTATCATATGCTATTAGAAGACATATTAGGTGTAGAAAGTCCAGGGTAATGATACCTCTGTACAGGTCGTACGTGATACCGCATCTTGATTATTGTAGCCATTTATGGGAGCCTTATAAGAAAAAAGACGTACAAAGAATAGAAAAAGTACAACACAGATACACTAAAATAATAAGTGAGAGAAAGACAGAATCATATCCAGAAAGAATTAAACAATTGGGACTGTACACCCTTGAATTGTGTAGGACAAGAGGAGATTTACTTTTATTGTACAAAATCATTAAATCTAACTATTTGACTAAGGAAATGAGAACAGAGTTCAAAGACAACAAGTCCATTTCATTACTAGAGGACATACCTTGCAGGTAAAAAGCACTAGATTTAGAAGCCTAAAAAGAAAGTATTTCTTCACTGAGAGGGTGGTCAATCCATGGAATAGTCTGCTAGAGGAAGTGGTTTCAAGTAAAAATAAAACCATTGTTAAATCTAGGCTTGATACTTACATACAAAAAGGAGATAAACTGTAATTCTACTACAGTGAATAGGAGCTAACAAGGGCCTCTGCCTTCTTTTGCTCCTCTAGTGACATTACTGACAAACCAGAAGTAAGACCGCAGCACAGAGAACATCTTTTTTTTTTTTTTTTTTTTTTAACTTAAAGCTTTAACTTCACTTAAACATAGCCCCAAAATGTGTTTTAATTTTTTTTTATGCCAGTAGTGAGCTAGTAACACTCCAAAAGATGAAAGATGGAACATTTGGGCTGACTGTGAACTGATTCTGTATTCGGATAAGTGGGCTTCATGATTTGAGAAGCCGAGTCTGTGGGCTTTTAGACAATGACGAGTGTATCACATGTTGGCACTGTAATGCAATTACATGCTGCCATCTAGCATTTCTAAAACCCTGTTGCCATTGAAAAAAAAGCGTCTTCTGTTACAACAGAACATACTCTCCAACTCATATGATAGTAATAACATTCAGTTAGTTGGAGTATACTTGCAATAACCGTCTGGTTTGGTGACATTGAATGCCTTGGCTTTTGGCCTCGGCATTCAGTGACCCACATCAGCCAGTTATTGGTTCGATTACTCCAACTAACTGAATGTTTATTTTTGTTTTAGTTTTTGGTAACTGGGTATGGCCCACTAGGCACAACTGCCTGTTCTCAGGGCAACCTGAATATGCCAGATGTTAACTGGAGCACCTTTGCTGCAGGCACATCCAAGAGCAGGGTCATTCTTGATGCCTTACAGGGGGGCATGCCTCAGACAGCTAGTATTGGAACCCACTCGGGTGGGAGCAATCTTAGACCTGGTACTCTCAAATGGGGACGGAGAAAGAATCTCAGATTTAGAAGTGGGTAGCCACCTGGGAACAAGCGACCACCAAACAGTGTGGTTCACGATAAACACAGCCATACAATCAAGCCATACAAAAGCAAGAGTACTGGACTTTAGGAGGGCTGACTTTGGGAAAATGAGAGAGTGCCTCAGAAAAGCACTAGCAAACAGGCAAGAAGGAGGGGTGGAGGAACAATGGAAAGTGATCAAAACATTCATCACAGAGGCAACAAGCCTTTGTGTAAAGCAAATCAATAAAACACAATGAAGGAAAAAACCGCTATGGTTCTCAAAAGAGGTGGCAGGGAAGGTTAAGGAGAAAAGGACAGCATTCAGGAAATTTAAGGAAACACAGAAGGAGCAGGACAGAGAACTTTATCAGTTAAAGCAGAAAGAGGCTGGGAAGGCAGTCAGAATAGCAAAGGCCCAAACCGAGGAAAGGATAGCCAATTCTGTTAAGAAGGGGATAAGACCTTTATAGGTACATAGGAGCCAAGAAAGACCAAAGGAGGGATACTGAAGCTTAATAAAGGGGAGGGAATGTGGTAGAGGGTGACAGTGAAAAGCAAGGATACTGAACAAATATTTCTGCTCAGTATTCACAAAGGAAGAGGAGGGAGTTACCTAAACCAAACAAGAGAAACACTCTGAAGATGGGGTTGATACCAGTCCATTTACAGAAGAAAGGGTTCTGAAGAACTAATAAAATTGAAGGTGGACAAAGCAATGGAGCCTGATGGAATTCACCCAAGAATTCTAAAAGAACTAAGGGTAGAACTAGTGACACCGCTGACTACTCTCTTTAACAAATCATGGGAGGATGGGGTGGTACCTGAGGACTGGAGGAGGGTGGATGTGATTCCTCTTCACAAAAGTGGGAGCAGGACAGAGGCAGGAAACTACAGAGCAGTTAGTTTGACCTCAGTGGTAGGGAAAATGATGGAATCACTTCTAAAGGAAAGAATTGTTGAGTACCTAGAGGCCAGTGGGGCATAGGACCCAAGGCAGCATGGATTCACGATGGGAAGGTCGTGTCAGACTAATCTAATAGATTTCTTTGACTGGGTGACCAAAGTAGTAGACCAGGGAGGGGCTGTGGACATGGCCTACCTAGATTTTAGCAAGGCATTTGATACAGTCCCACACAAAAGATTAATGCACAAGATAGCCAGCCTTGGAGTGGGTCCCAAGGTGGTAGCCTGGATAAAAAATTGGCTAGACAACAGGACGCAAAGGGTAGTAGTAAATGGAGTACACAGTGAAGAAAGGAGGGTTACTAGTGGGGTACCGCAGGGTTCAGTACTGGGACCGGTCCTTTTTAATGTCTTTATAAGTGACATTGCAGAGGAACTGGAAGGAAAAGTATGTCTCTCTGCAGATGACACAAAGATCTACAACAGGGTTGATACACAAGATGGAGTGGAAAGGATGAGAAGGTACTTGGCAAGGTTGGAGGAATGGTCAAATGTATGGCAGCTCAGATTCAATGCAAAGAAGTGCAAGGTAATGCACATGGGAAACAAAAACCCAGGGGAAGCGTACACAATGGGGGGTGAGATACTGACAACAGTAAAAATAGAAAGGACCTTGGGGTAATTATATCAGATGACCTAAAGGTGGGCAAGCAATGTGAGAAGGCAGTAAGGAAGGCTGGGGGGATACTGGGATGCATAGGAAGAGGCATCAATAGTAGAAAACAGGAAGTTGTTATCCCTCTGTACAGACAGTTGGTGAGACCCCATCTGGAGTACTGTGTGCAGTTCTGGAGACCCCATCTCTGCAAAGACATAGACAGAGTGGAGGCTGTCCAGAGGAGGGCAACCAAAATGGTGCAGGGTCTGCACCAGAAGACATACGAAGAAAGACTAAAGGAGCTTAATATGTATACCCTTGAGGAAAGAAGGGAGAGAGGGGACATGATAGAAACTTTCAAGTACCTCAAGGGAATTAACAAAGTCCAAGAGGGTAGCATCTTCCAGAAAAAGAGATGTGCAAGAACAAGGGGGCACAATTTGAAGATAGAGGGGGGACGGCTCAGAGGTAATGTGAGGAAGTATTTTTTCACTGAGAGGGTTGTGGATGCATGGAACAGCCTCCCTGAGGAGGTCGTGGAGTCAAGAACAGTGGGGGACTTCAAGAATGCATGGGACAGGCATAAGGCAGTCCTAGTGGGGGGTAAGAGGAAGTAAGCTGTTGGTTAACTAGGATCTGCAGCTTATCTGTTAGGTAGGAAAATGGGTGGACTGGGGTGGGCCAAGCGGTCCTTATCTGCCATCAAATTCTATGTTTCTATGGGGTGGTTAAGTGACTTGCTCAGGGTCACACAGTATGCAAGTGGAGGTTGTGGGAATGAAATCCAGGTCTGCTGGATTGTACCAAGTGCATTCACAGCTCATTACTCTAACCTATAGGCTATACTTTCAGCCCCATGTTATCACTTAAGTACCATAGCACTGTGCCTAAGCACCCCATTCATGAAGCCACTGGGTAGGGTGGCAGTATACAGCTGTGGTACATGGAAACTGCTGCAGTGGTATTTACCAAGTAAACACATACAATGTGGAACAGTCTCTGAATGGGGTCCTGGTAGGTAGGTAGATATATTATAAAAATAAAAGACACTAGCTCACACATTTAATGAAGTCCAAAATGGGCTACAAAGGAAGTTCTAGGGGTCCATTCCATTGCACCTGCTAGGAGCAAGCAAAGTTGGATGGCCCCTACCTAGTCTGATGCTAAGCAGTGGTGGCAGAGCATACTAAAGAGAGAAGTGTCAGAAAAGCCAGCTTGGAGGCAAAGCTATTGTATGCAACACCTCACCGCAGTCACTGTAACAACAATTACATTCAGAAATATACTTCAGTTAGCCTACCTGAATTTTTATAAATCACAAATATTCAGAAGGAATCCATGGTTTAGTCACAGAAATATGTGACTATCAAAGAATAAACATGTCAAGATGTGCAACTTCTAGAGTTTTGAAAGGCACAAGGAATCTCAAATATTGTACCTGTACAGTGCAAATAGTAAAATTAATTTTGACATAACTTTTTTTTAATCTATTTTCTGTTTCCTGGATTGTCTCTGCATAAATTGGTTGACTTCAGTACCTGGAACATAATAAATATTGAGAATGTCAATCTAGTTAGGTTTAGATTATGTATCTATGTATATTATAGGGGTGCAATAGCTTCTCAGTAGTTAGGGTTGAATAGGCTGTTTGGTGTTAAACCACAATTTTTGCACCTTAATAATGTGGGCATTATTAAACAAACTAGCACAATATTTGGCAAGCACGGTCAGGCTGTCAGAGTCTCAAGATGTGAAAAGTCTTGTGATGGCATCTTTTTCAGTTTTTGAGATAATAGAGCACCAAAAAATGGGAAAAAATCATGTTTGGTTTCCCTGCTCGCAACATAACTTTTGTTCTCACCTACAGCTGTGACTGTGCAAAATTTTTTCATAAAATTTTCAGGGTTGAAGGGGCCTATGTAGAGGTTGTGCCTTTGGAAGGTTTCCTGCAAAAATATTATATGGTTTCAGAGTTATAAGGATTTTTGCGTTAACCAACAAATGTGAATAGTTTAAGAAAACTATTACAAGTGATGATTTTCATGATTTACATAGAAAAAAATACCCCTCTTGTTGAAAAAATATCGATTGTGACAGCCACCATTTTCACTTTTTTTAAATCACTAACATTAAAAATACTAAATATTAATAAATAAAACTGACATTTTAAAAAAACAAATACCTGAATCTAGCTAAACAGGATCTTTTAGCTAGATTCTGGTGTTTGTTTTTTGAAAATTGCCCTGGAAATACCTTTTGTGGGCACCCCAAACTCCAGACTGCCCAGGTTAGCGAAAGGAGCTGTTCACCCAAGTTATCTGTATGAGAACAGTGAGATTTTGTTGAATACTGAAGCCTCATCTGGAGTCGTGCTGCAAGCTTCAGTTCAAGCAGTGAGCCAGTGATCCCCTGCTCTGTCTCTGTCTTTCTCTAGGTCTGTCTCTGTGTCTCTCTTTGTCTATCTGTCTATCTATCTATCTCTCTATCTATCTCTCTATTTATTTAATTAATGTTTTAATTAATTATTCATTAAACAGGCTGGGGTGTCCACCACCGGTACTACTTCTTTCTCCCCGTCCCCTGCAGGTCACCTGCCTACAATTCCCAATGTTTAAATACATTTTTGAGAAATATAATGGGACCAGGGTGCCCACCTCCAGTCCCACTTTTTTGACACCCCCCAGGTCACTCCCTCTTCCACTAATATACATAACGGCATGGGGATGCCCACCTCCAGTGCTGCCAAACACTGGCCTGACACTGGGGTGCCCAATTCCCAGTGTCATAACAACATCTGGAATAAATAAAACTATCCCTTGATGTTTTTTTTCCTTTTTTATCCTGTAAAAAATAAAATGGTTCCTTGCTGAACTGATCCCCCACACATCCTGCACACCACTCTCCAACCTCCCACTCAGCACCCATCACCCCACACACACCCACACTCACCAGAACATGTCCCACAGTGTAGATCCACTTTCTAATCGAACACATATCTTGCTGCTGGAATCAGCAACTGTGACATGAGAAAATCAGGTAAGTCCGATTTAATGTATTTCAATGGAGTTTGAACTTTGAGACATATTTTTATCTTTTTCTGAATATAGTTTCACCAAACTTTCAACATTGACTTTTGGGGACACCACCTCATGACCAGTTGGGGTGGAATTATGCAATTCTAGCCCAAAAGGTGACTTCAAGGTAGCTTTGTAAATTGCCTTTTAGGCAAGGTTTAAAAATGTTCACTGCCCTTGTTCATGAGGTGATGTCATAAGAAGGCTATGTTGAACATTTGGGGTCAAAATATTCAAAAATTACAAAGTTATGACTATATTTTGAACCTTTTCTACACTCGCTCATAACTTCAGTAATTTTAAATATATTGACCCGAAATTTTTGGCATAGCCATTTTTTCACACCATCTCATGAATATGACCCCTGTCATTTTTCAAATCCTGGTCAAAACATGTTTTTGTAGCATGTGGTGTGGAATGACGTTTCAGTGACAAGGAATGGGTTTCAGCAGGGATTTGAAAAATTTCACCTACTGGATTCATGAGGTAGGGTAATAAGAATGCTACAGCAGTAGCCAGAGACATTGTCAGCTGTTTCCAGACATTTCTGTGATATTTCTAGAGAAATATCCTGCTTTCTGCAATTCCAGAGTAGGGGCAGCAGAGAGAAACTCTATAGAAATTTCACAAAATATCTGGCAATGTCTGTGGCTACTACTGTATGTTGCAAATATGGTGTACAAATATGGTAAAATGCCTAGGTTATGAATAAACATTGAAATACTACAATGTAAATACTGCAATGTTTATTCATAACTTCACTAATTTTCAATATTTTGACTCCAAACTTTCAGCATAGCCATTTTCCCACACCACCTCATAAACGTGACAGGTGTCATTTTTAAAATCCTGGATGAGACATGTTTTCACACTTCTTGAGGAAAATATTGTTTTGGCGAAGATACTATAAATGCCACATGTCATGTTTATAAGGGGTGTCACAAAAATGACTATCTTGAAAATTTGGGATCAAAATAAAAAATAAAGAATTATTAAGACACTTTGTGTGTAGTGCCAGTCTTGACCCCAGCAGGTATGCTTTGTGATCTTGTGCCAGTGAGCCGAGTTTGGTGGCAAGCTCAATGGCCTAGCTGGATGGGGTGAGGGTAGGGGGATGGCACTGTTATGCAATACCCCCCACCCAGCCTGGGAATGAAAGCTGCAGGGTTGTCCACATGGGCCTGGGAACCATATAGTGAAGACAGTTGTCCTCTTGGCATAGGGCCCTGCACCTGTGTGCACAGGGGTTGCACAGGGCCCTGTACATTGGCTACAGATGGACTGTTTGCCCTGTGAGTCTGTGCTTGCAGCCATGCTTCCACAGCCCTCTAGACAGTCCCCTGAGATTTTGACATCCATTGCTGCACTTCTGTAGGCAGAGGGAGTCTTCCCTTGGTGCAAGACCCAAAGGGCCCTGTGCATCTGCATCTGCATCTGTTCATACAGGTCCCAAATGGATCTGCATGAATTAGAATACAAGTTCACTATCTCAAAAGAAAGGAAATTCTTTGTAAAAAAAACTTCATTAATGCAACAGTTAAGGTTCAACTTAATGCCACAGAAGATGTGGCAATATGGTTTCCAGCTTAAAGTCCCAATGCCAACCCCTCTAAGCCTAAAAAAGTTATCATTTTAGGTATCCAGAGTCTTGGTGAGTCAGGGATGGTGTCTTCCTTGGGGTTGTCAACCTTAATGACCACCCCATTCCCAGAGTGAACAAAAAGTTACAGCAACCTGTGTTGGCAACATGTGATGAGACATAGTTCTCTATCTTTGAAGAGTATATCACTATGAGGCATTGGCTAGCAGCTGTACCTTGTGCTTCAGACAGGAGGCTATAGGCTGGGGGGGGTGAGCATTAGGGTTGGAAGACCCCACCACTGTTTCGCCAAGACTTCAGAGACCCAAAACATTGGGAGGGGGGGGTGCTGTTTGAGAAGTTAGGGTTAGAAACCCTAATGCCACACTTCTCTGCTGTATTTGTATTAAGTTGAACCCTAACTGGAGCATTACCACAGTTTTTTTTTTATATAGAATTTACTGTAAGTTACTGTATTGCATTTAGTTGACTATATTACAAAAAACTCCCTTAATGCATCAGTTAGAGTTGATTTCACACCGACAAACATCTGGAAATTCGATGTTAGGATTACCAACCCTACCACCCCACCCTCCACACATCAACAGGCATCGGGGTGTGCCTTGGGGCTATCAGGCCTAACTCTCACACCACTCAATGTGTAAACAAGCTGAGATGGTACAGTTTAGGAAAATGGGGTGAGAGGTAGGTCTGATGACCCAAAGGCCCACCCCTGATGCATGTTGGTGGTGGGGATGGGGTGGTAGGGTTGGTAACACTAACATCGAAATTCCAGACTTTTGTTGGTGTGAAATCAACCCTAACTGATGCATTAATGGAGTTTTTTGTAATTAATTTCCCTTCTTTTTGAGAAAGTGTAATGTTACTCGTATCTTTACTCAGGGCTCAGATAAGGTGAGTACTGACCTATTTTACTCACCTCATTTTAGGAAATACTCTTCAGAAATTACCAGTACTCATCTAGTACTCATCCAACATTTGTAAATGCTCCACACTCCACAGAATAGAGCTTCAAAACATAACTGGTGATTCAGAAGTAGCATTTTTTTTCCCAAATTTACAACTCATATGCATCCCAGTTTTGTTTTACTCACTGTATTTTAAAATTGGTGAACAAATTACTCCTATCTGTCAACATTTTCTGGAGCATTGTCCAAACTATATGTGGGAGTGCAGGCCCTCAGCATCCTGTGCTCCCACCTACCCATAAGCAAAGAGACATCGTTCAGAAGGGCCCTGTGCTGCCAGTTTTGCAAAATGGTATCCATAGGTGGGAGCATGGGTCCTCTGGGCTCTGCACTTCCTCCCATCCATAAGTATAGAGACATAGCGCAGAAGGGCCCTGTGATCCCAGGTTTGCAAAATGGTATCCATAGGTGGGAGCACAGGTCCTCTGGGTCCTGTGCTCCTACCCACCCATAAGTGTAGAGGAATAGCACAAGAGGGCCCTCTGCTCCCAGTTTTTCATAATGGGGTCCATACTGTAGATGGGAATGTGGGCCCTCTAGGATCTGCTCCCACCTACCCATAAGTGATGAGACATAATGCAGGAGGCCCCTGTGCTCCGTTTTGCAAAATGGTATCCATAGGTGGGAGTGTGGGCCCTCAGGACCCTGCACTCCCACCCACCCAAAAGTATGTTCCCAGATTTGCAAAATGGTATGCATAGGAGAGAGCATGGAGCCTCTGGGCCCTGCACTCCCACCAAATGTACACCGGGGCTTTCCCTGTCTGGTGCCCATACCCAAGGGCACTACTGAACTTAGTAGGTAGATAGGCTGGACAGCTTCCGAGGTTTGTCCAACTCGGGCGGTGTTATACAATGCCAGGTCTGTCAAGAATAAGACCACTATTTTAGCTGATCTTATTGGTTCGACTGACCTGGCTTGCATCACCGAGACCTGGCTGGATGAAAATTCGGGCCCCATTTTAGAGGCCATGATTCCGGCCGGGTACTTGGTGATACACCGCCCGAGATTGAACCGCTGAGGGGGGGGGGTGGCAGTCTGTTTTAAGACTAAATTGGGCCTCACGAATGTGGTAGTAGGTAAGGCTGAGTCCTTTAATTGTACAGTAGTAGCAGGTGTAGGCGTTCGAATTATTCTCATCTACCGTCCACCCGGAGATGGGAAACACTTCTTACAGGAAGTAGCAGACTTCCTCGTCGATATGTCATTTGAGTCGCCCAGATTGATGGTTCTGGGTGACTTTAGCGCCTGGATCGACGATGAACTCTCACAATTTGGTCATCACTTCCTCCAACTTATGTCTTCTTTGGGCCTTACACAGGTAGTTTCCACTGCTACACATAAATCTGGGCACTCTTTGGATTTAGTCTTCCTCTTAGGGATTGACTCATCCGATGTGGGGGTGGAACCAGTTGCCTGGTCTGACCATCACACCATGAGGTTTAATTTTTACACCCCCCTGAGAAGGCCTTCCCCTGTGGAGATGGTCAGGTACCGCCCATTACGGAATATTACTTCCCAGGGCCTTGCGGTGGTCCTTGACCTCTCATCCCTCATGTTGACTAGCAATGACCCAGAGGCACTGGTGGTGGCCTATAATATGGCCATTACTGGTGCCCTGGATCTTATTGCTCCTGTTCGTGAGCACCCCCTATCTCTTCACCCCGGTTCCCCCTGGTTTGATGGGACTTAGAGGCAGTTGCGGAAACAGGGGCGAAGGTTAGAGCGTTGTTGGCGCAAATCCGCCCTTGATGCCGACCACCTTAGATTGATGGAACATTATTCTATCTATCAATCTGCAATCACCCATAAGAAGGCAGAATTCCTGTCCAGGGAGATTGCAGTTGCACATAATCGACTGGCTCAGCTGTTTCGGGACTGTAGACAGACTGTGCAACCCAGCCTGTCTGCAAGTCCAGGAAAGCCTTTTCACAAAGAGTGTGAGGAGCTCACTCGGTTTTTTGCAACTAAGATGGCTGACATCAGGGCAGGCTTGAGTTCAGTAATCTCTAAGGGTGTTGTTGTGGAACAGCGCGAGCCCACAATACCTCGGTTCTCTTGGAGTTCCTTTCGCCGACTGGAAGACTTGGATATTATGAGGATCATCCATAGTGTGCAGCCTACAAGCTGTGGTTTGGACCCTGGACCAACTCCCCTAATTTTGGGTTGTTTTGAGATCATTGGTCCAGTTATGGTTCAAATAGTCTGGTGTTCTTTAGAGTCTGGGGAGTTTTCTAACTCCCTGAAAGAGGCGATGGTGACACCCCCTCTTGAAAAAAGCTACTCTGGACCCAGACTGTTTTTCAAACTATAGACCTATCTCTAATCTTCCCTTTATTGGGAAGGTTATTCAGAAGGTAGTAGCAGCCCAGCTGGAAGACCATTTAACCATCCATATCTACGAATCCTTCCAATCCGTTTTTTGGAAAAGACATAGCACTGAGATTGCGCTGGTTCTGGTGCTTAATGATCTTCTGAGGGCGAGAGATCAGAAGAAATGTTCTATTCTAGTTCTTCTTGATCTCTCATCAGCTTTTGACACTGTGGATCACTTGGTGTTAGCACGCCTGAGGTCAATTTGTGGAATGTCAGGAACTGTTTTAAAATGGTTCACCTCATTCCTTACTGGGAGATCACAGAGAGTTGTGTCGGGAGTTTATTCCTCTGGCCCAACTTCTTTGTTGTGTGGGGTGCCTCAGGGTTCAGTGCTGTCACCCATGTTATTTGCAGTGTACATGCTGCCCCTCGGAGACATTATAAGATGGTATGGGCTGAGGTTTCACTGCTATGCAGATTATACCCAGCTATACTTGTCTTTTGCACCTGACCAGGATGGAGCACTCTCAGTGTTTAACAACTGTCTGGAAGAAATCCAAGGGTGGATGGATTTTAGTTGGTTAAAGTTGAACTCTGAGAAGACGGAGGTGTTAGTGGTGGACCCGGGTGGTCAGATAGTGAGGTCACATGGTGGCACGCCTTCAGGAATTTTTCTTGGCGGTGTGTCACTTCTGCCCTCTGAATAGGTGCGCAACCTTGGGATTGTCCTGGATGACAGGCTGACCCTTCAATCTCAAGTGTCGGCCGTTGTCAGGACTTCCTTTTACCATCTTAGGAATATTGCCAGGGTTGCGTCACCTTGTTCCATCTGACTCCCTACCTACGTTGGTCCACGCTTTTGTGTCCTCGTGCTTGGACTACTGCAATGCTCTTTACTTTGGGCTTTCTGGTGTTGAAATCCGTCACCTTCAGCTGGTGCAGAACGCTGCAGCCCGGGTATTGACTGGGACAAGGAGATTCAGTCATATTACTCCGGTGCTGCGCGAACTGCACTGGCATCCTATATGGTGGCGGATCACCTTTAAAGTCATTTTATTGACTTTCAAAGCCCTTCATGATCAGGGTCCGACATATCTGAAAGAACTTCTGGTGCCTTACTGCCCCAGCCGATCGCTCTGCTCAGCCGACGCGGGGTTGTTAGAGATTCCAAGAGTGAATTTTAAATCTTCAGGTAGCAGAGCATTTTCTTATGCCGCACCCACTCTTTAGAATTCTCTACCATGCCGGTTAAGGGAATGCACCTCCGTGGAGATATTTAAGAAAGATCTAAAAACTTACCTATGGGGTTTAGCTTATCTTGATGATTAGTGGAAACTATTTATCATTATCTGTTATTGGTTGGATGATTGTATGGTTTGTTCTAACTAAATGTTGTTTTAATGTATTTTGTATGTTTTAAAATTGTTATTTTATACTGTGCTTGACGTAAAGTGCCTTGATATTTTTGAAAGGCGCTTTGGAAATAAAGTTATTATTATTATTATTAACTCATAAATATAGACACATAGTGCAGGCCTAGAGAGATTCCAAGTAACTCTTGTAACACTTGTTTGGCAATATCTCAGTAATGATAGCAACTGTGGAAAAATTCCCACTGCGGTTGTATTCATGACCTGGCCACCTCCACACGTGCATAGGTGTACTAACCCCTGCTTAGCAAAAAATCTATATCTCAAACCGTTTTTGAGATATGGGCGGCAAAAGGAGCTGTTGCCTCCACAATGTTATCAATGGGGAACATTTGCAACTTCGGACTGCTGTACCTTTAGAACAGGTGTAAATGTTTTCACCAAACCAACAAACGTCACATTTGCGGTGCAAGTCCTTACTACCCTACAAATTTCAGCCCAAAGGCCCTAACCATTTTTTTTGCTATGAAGTGGCAAAGTAACTGGCTTTTTGGCACTGTTTACCATTGGAAGTTTCGCAAAATTCTGTGGACTTTCACAATAGTTCTGCTTTTTATAATGGTGGAACTTTCGCGAACGTACTGTGGGACTTTTGTGAAAATCCTACCATTTTAGGAGCAGGACTTTCGCAAAATTTCCGTGCCTTGGATGGCAGAACATTTTAAAAGACATATTTCCAGGCATCCTTTCTAAAAAGTGATGCCAGTGTCATGTTTCTAGGGCCCCAACTAGGTAAACCCAACTAT